>BSQW01000010.1:1390172-2780345 GCA_030161315.1 Eutrema japonicum | reverse complement strand
ATATTCAAATGATGTATCTAAGAATCTTGTGTGCTCCAAAAGCACACCCTCGCTTTGGCGTGGAATGCAAATCAAGTATTTATTAGGGTTTCCCTAGGATAGGGTGTCTCAATAAGTCCCATACTAAAGAGCGTAAAGACCGCTGAGTTACGCAGAATCATAACTTGTGCCAATCTTGGTGTGGTGACTTTCCCCATCGTCTCAATAAATATATACAACCAGATGCAGTGAATAAAGAAATGGCACCCAAAGCCATCATTGTTGAGTTCTCGATCTTGTTCGAGTACCCTCTCTGCAATTTTAAGATCAATTACGTGATTAAAACAGAAGCAAAAACAAGATAAAGAGCAAGGATTGTGTATATATATATATTTTTAATGGCACATACTTGTATTAAGCAAAACAAAATAGCTGCATTAGCTGGGACTTGAGAAAGGCTTATCATCCCTCCACGTAATTCATTTGGTACATACCTATAAATAAAGATAACAAGTTCATCACAACAGAGAAGAAAGATTCTTGTCTCGGCTAAATAATCAGAAAAAGATGAACGAGTAAATGTATATAGGAGCATTACATGGTCCTTAATCTTGCAAGCAAAGGCAGTACTAGTCCAGCAAAGCCATGAAATAAGCAGAAAAGTACTACTAAGGTTCTGATTTCCTGCAAGATAGAATGTGTGAAGCCTTCAATATGTAGGCAACGAGACTGTTTTTTTTTTTCACTGAGTAATATTTTCTGAAACTAGCAAATAAGTTACCTGATAATCATAGGCTACTATAGAAAACACAACACCAAGTATTGCGTATATGTAGACTAAGCAATCTTCAAGCCGGAGCAATGATTGTCCGCTCATAAGCCATGGGAATACTGTACTTCCAAGCATTCTTGAACCCAAGAAACATGGATATATCAATCCCAGATTCACTTCTCGCCCATCAGCCTGATCCAACATAACTCATTTTAAATTCAAGCAGAGGAGATAATCGTCTTGTGGCTGTCTAATCTAATCATAAAAAAAGATCCTTGTGTGTCGGGAAATAAAAACCAGATGAAAGCAGGCATCATTGCTAATATGATTTCTAAAACATAAAAGTTTGTTCAAGTAACAGCAAAATATGCTAGGTTGCTTTTGATCATACCACTAACGTTGGTGCCCAAAGAATCCAAAATACTGCAGTGGAAAACCGGAGGCAGGCTTGTGAAGTTCCTAGAAACCATATTCTTTTATCTGATAAAATTCAAAAGAAAAGATTAGTTTAAATTGATTTAAAGTGCAATTTCTTTTTGTTACAAATCTAAATCAAATCCAGAAGTTGCAATGCAAAAGATAAAATGAAGACAAAACCCTTACCACCAAGAACATATGCATAGAAAGCTGCGGAATAATCCCTAAACGGCAAAGTCTTCAAAGGCTCTTTCGCAGTCCGGACAATACAAATAATGGCAAGAACAGACAATAACAGAGACGCCGTAGCAGACAATGCAATGCCATGCCGAACATTTTCATCCACAAGCCAATTCGCAAGAACTTGACCACCAATTAAAGATGCAGACTCAAGAAAAGTCATCAACCAGAATGTCTCATTTAACGAATCATTCCGCTGACTTTGCTACAAGGATACAAGGCACATAACATTATTACAAAATCAGAACTTCTGTTCTAATAACAAACTCAAATCGTGGTGACAAATACATACCTTTTCATGTTCCACAACCAGCCAAGTCTCAAACCCAAATGAATATATGAGACCAGCAAGAGACAAGCAAACATTTGCAAACCAGGTACTAGGGCTCATTGTAATCCTCTTCCACACACCGAAAACGAAGTGCAATACGCAATAGAGAAGACAAATCCTCTTCTGACCTCTACAAAAAGTTTCGATATGATTCAAAGTTAGCAACAAAATCATCACTTGAAAAACCAAAACTTCCTAAACAATGGGATTCAGGGTTTGCTTCTGATCAACATTGTACTTCAAATCTGATTGAGAAAATTCACACTTACATGAGATCAGAAACCACACCAAGTAAAGGACCGAGGATAAGAGTGGTCGAGTAGCCAACGCAGAGATAAAACACCATCGATTCTTTACTTACGCCATAAGAGGCTAACTCCAATTCTCCATACACCGAACATAAACCTTCCATAACTGCGAAAATTCCAATTGCAGCGAAGATCGAATTTGGTTTCGAAACCAGAAATTGAAATCACCAGCAGATACTTCAAATTCACGAAGGAACGGATAAATCTGTAGACCCATACGTACATAAAATTTGAAGAAATCTATAAGATGTTACCTGAGGAGAGAGTGTAGATAGCTAGAAACCATCTCTGGAACCCAGCGAAAGAAGAGGAAACGGTATGATCAAAGGTGCCAAAAGTTCTGTTCTTAGCGAAGTAGGGGAACAGAAATATCGACAGAAATGTGGAAATGAAGAAGAAGACGAAGACACTTGAGCTTGGTTGCCAAACAAAGCTCTCGATAACCACACCCATCGATCCAAAAGGCAACCGGTGAAGCCGCCGGAAAAAAAAATGAAACGTTGGAGATGAGATGAAATGGAGTTTTAGATCTTGACTGATGTTAACAACGGAAACCTCTTGCTCGCCCAGAAGGTTATAGGTTACATCGGGCCAATAGTTTCAAAATCATATGGCCCAATTATTGTCAATTTGTTTGGCCAATAAAATTACTTTTGGATGATGAATTAGTTACATATTAAAAAAGGTTAAATATTTTGGATGCAAAACAAAAAAACCATAGAGTTTGGATGTCAAAGTTGTATCCAAATTTAGCAAGAGTATTATCACTAGTTACCATTTAATATTATGGAAATTAGTTTTCACGCATGCACACTATTCATTTGTTATTATGCCCTGTAAAATAACCGTTCAACCCCTATGCATACATGATAATAGTTATAACCCTACATATAGTTTTCGTGTATGTGTGGGCTACATGTGTGTAAAAGGTGTCAGATTTGGACATCATTTTCTGATTGATTCTATTTTATCTTCATCCTCATCTTCTCTATATTCATCTTCTTTTTTCTTTTCTCTTTCCCCTCTCTCACTCTCCATTTCTCTTCTTCTCTTCTTCTCTTCATCTCAATCCCTCTAATTCTGCCGACGTCGGTGCTATGAACAAAGCTTTCTCCTTGGGTATTCTTTTTGACTTGAGAAAATCTCATCCTCCATTGTTAAAGGAGCGTGATGGTTGGAGAGATTTACATCTCTAGGTGGTGATTTATTGAAGGTTAAAGGGCGACGCCGGTGGTTCTTCCATCAGCTATCAGGATCTCTTTCTTTTGGTGGGTTGATAACGATGGTTGGTTCTCTATCTAGATCTGATTTTCTTTGTGATTTTAGATCTATATATTCGCCGTTGATCGTTAAGGTAATTATCCCCAAATACTCACTGCTTCTCATTATGTTAGTTATTCTCGTTAAGGTAATTATCTGTAGATACTCGCTGCTTCTCATTAAGGTAGTTTTCGATAACAAAATCATTACGACACTAACTTTAAAGTTATCAGATTCAGGGAATCTAACAACCAAACACCAACAATTTCACAGAATTAGAAAACATAAGGGTATCCTTACAAAGCAACAAAACAAACAAGTGAGACGTTAAATTGATTGTTCTTATTTAGGCCAGCAAGGGATACCAATCGTATGACTAAATGGCTGAAGGTGATGGAGAAACAATAGCGGTAAGTTATCGTTCACAGAAGAAGTTATTTGCTAACATTTTAAAAGTGTTGTTAACGCTAATGTTATCGCCCAAGATGGACATGGAAACGTTGTTAACCCAGCCCAACTAAATGGAGAGGATAACACTGAGGTACGTAAATAATACACTTTTAGTGAAATCATTGTTAGCGTTAACAATAATGTTATCCGTAATGTAGATGTTAACTTATTTCATGTTAACAAAATAAAGATCCATTAACTTATACAAATTTTGTGAAACAATATGGTTTGGCAGGATGACGAATGTATGTTGGCTGATTGTTGTTTGTGGGCTAGTCTTGTTTGGTATATGGTTTTGGAATACACCTTTAAAGAAGGGAAAGTTTTGCAAAAAGTAGTGGTATAAGTTCAAAGACAACACATGGTTGAGAGAAGCGTATAGCTTTTGGGTGAAGAACAATTCTGCGAACTGGCATACAGTTTCAAGACGAGTGTTGTTTATGGAAGAGTTTCAAGTGCAATATGTTGTTTGTGTTTCATGTGAGATGGAGACATGTTCCTTTCATGCTCTGACTTCCTCAGAGGAGAGAACTCTGCCACCATTTATGTTCTTTAGTGTGATTACCATCGAAGAGCTTCAGATGTGTAAGACTTTGACTGGTATTGATGAGCTTACTAATGCATCAACATTAGCAAGATCTTCACAGTACACAGAAATGGAAATGAAGGGTAATTTGCAGATTTTTTGGGTGTTGCCACATGACAGTAGCAAAGAGTTTCCTGCAACTCTTATATTACTTGAACAGAAACACACTGTTTGGGGAGCTTATACAAGGGTGAATGCAAAGCGACAGTTACTACTAGGTGTTGTGAGATTCCAAATCAAGCACAAATGGAGATCTAAGCTTCTGCAATCAGTTTTAGAGCTGGTGTTTAATATTTAGTCAAGAAGACGAGAGTTTAAGATTTCAAGCGTCATTAAACGTCATCTGATTTCATCTAAGAGGTGCTGGAGATATGAATTTTATGTTTGGCTTTGCTGGAAAATCAAGCCATGGCAGCAAGTTTGTCACGGTTTATGCAGTTGGATGTGCAAGGCTGATTTCATGTTCTTACAAGTGAGAAAGGTCCAACATGTTCAGAAAAATCAGGCTACTATAATAATCAAGCTACTGCAATTTGGAAACAAATCACCTCTTTATATCCACAGCTTGAGGACAAGTTGTTTTTTCGAAAAGGGGGTATTGATAAGAAGAGCTTGTGTACGCAAGAAGAAGGAAGCTGAGCTGGCAGAGTTGACTGTTGACTGATGAGTTGGCAGAGAGAGAAAGACTCATCTTGCAGCTGAGAATAGTATAGATATTGTAATTGCTTTTCAGTAGAGATTATCGATCGTTGTAGATTGATCATTGGGTTGTTAGAGAGCTTCTCTCTACAATTTGGGTGATTCTCGAGAGTGTTCTTGAGATTCGAAGGATCAATTCGTCTTGGAGGAATTCTTCTTTGGCGTTTTGGTAGTGTAAATCCTTGATAAGTCAATAAACAGAGTTGATTGCTTATCAGTTTCATGGCTGCGCAAATCTTAAGGAGCCCACATAGAGAAATTGCTTTCTAAACAAGAATGTGTCAATGCAGAATGGCTTGCTTATGTATAGTTTCCTTGTATTTGGCATTTTTTGCACTTGTTGTCTCAGACATAGTTCTCATAAATATGTAAGCGGGTTTTCTGTACTTTATTTTCTTCGATAGATATCCGGACATTCTTTTTCTGTCTTTATCTTATATAGTTATATATCGTACTGGTTCTCAGATTTATAATGCAGGTGGTGTCATGATATTGGTCAAGAACAACAAAAAATAAACCTCTTTTAAAAACTGTGTTCCACGTAGGTGTTTGCATCTTCTTTTAAGGAAGAGTTATCTACTTATCTATGATCCGAATTCCGAAGTCTCAACACTATTTGCTTTTCCTGCTACATAGGAACATGTTATGATGAGGGTATTTAGTCCACAGAAGACGACTTTGATGTTTTTTATAAGAGATAAACACATGTATGTATTTGTGTTTTCTATTTTAGTAAATGTCAGCTTGCATTCTGTTTTCTTTTCTTCATCATTTTGTTTTCTGGATTATAAGTTATGGATGTTCCTAATAACTGAATATTTGGAGACGCCATTCAAAAGGTCAAAGAAGAGACAGTCTTTAGCTTTTATGTGCTTTGATATTATGCAATACCTTAGATGTTGTCCTTAAATTCAAATATGGGATTCAGTCCCTAAGCCTCAAGCACACAAAGGAACTCCACTTAGTAATTTTTTTTTTTTTTGCTATGAATGTAAATATCATTAAAAATGAAAGATAGATCCTACAAAAAGTAGGAACTAAAGTCTGTACAACCTTGGCAAAAAAGAAATAAAAAAGGAAGTACAACAAGTTGGGTCAGAAATCAGACAGCTCAACGAAGCCATAAAGACATTAACTTGCGAAAATGACTTCGTTGTCTTCTAGCGGTGATTGTGTTACGAATCTCTCGGTCGATGACCATGTAGATGGCCTGAGGTGGGAGCGAAATCTGATTATGTAACACATTGTTCCTCTGCTTCCAGATGTGGTAGATCGTGCATTGTACCGCCAATTTCCTAAGCAGCGACGGAGCCAAAGCAGAGCTCTCTTTGATCCATGACAAAAGCTCTGACCAAGACCTGAACATGTGCTGAGGAGGCCCCAGCCGAGTGATGACCAATCTCCAAACTTCGAAGCTATAATCGCATGTCAAAAGAAGGTGATCACGAGTTTCTTCTAACCTGGAGCATAAGCAGCAAGCTGTCGAGATTTGAAGACCCCAAGACGCTAGTCGAGCACGAGTAGGCAATCTGTTCCAATGGGCTATCCACATAGTAAAGGCATGCTTAGGGACTGAACCTTTAAACCAAACCAAACCTGTCCATGCTTTCACCTCAGCTCTCAGCCTAAGAGCTTCCCAAGTCTTGGCTGCTGAGTACCCAGAAGCATTAACACCATCGATAACCCACTCAAAGTCATCCTCCGTAGAGTTCGTATTAGGGACTGAGACCGTAGTTAGGTGAATGTGAAGCTGAAGTGCTTCCTCAGACCTAGGAGCCACAATGTTCCAGCCTGTGGTATTACACACCTCTGAGACAAAGGCATGAAGCGGAATTCTTAAGTTTCTCGGGACAGTTGGTCCTATGAACTCAATAAGCTGACCTAGAGGAGTCCATTACCATCCCCTAGCACCGCTTTGATAAATCTGAGCGCATCTGGTCGCAACTTTAGTAGATTCCTCCAAGTCCAAGAGTTTTTGTTCGAGTCTTCTACTGCCCAGAAACTTTTGGTTTTCAGATGATGTTCTTTCTGCCAAGCCACCCATAGGGAATTATTTTTTGAGAACAAGATCCATATGAATCGCATGTAGAGCGCTTTGTTCCAGGTTGAGAATCTCCTGAGACCAAGACCACCCTCAGCTTTAGGCAAGCAGACATTAGCCCACGATACCTTTGCCACTTTGGGTTGCTCAATGTTGCCAGACCATAGAAAACGGGAACATAAAGCCTTGATCTTCTTTATACAACCCTGGGGCAGCATGAAAGTAGTTTAACCAGAAGTTGACTGTCCCTGAGATCACAGAGGCTATCAATTGCACTCTTCCTGCAAAAGACAGTGATTTAACTGCACAAGCTCTGAATCTAGATGTTATCTTATCCAACAAGGGTTCATACTCTAGGATTCTTAGCTTCCGAGACATGATAGGCAAACCAAGATACTTGATAGGTAGTGAGCCGATAGGAAAACCAAACCTAGCAATGGCTGCTGACTCGTTTGGCATCAAGCCAGCGTGAAACAACTCTGTTTTTGCCCTGTTCATATGTAGTCCAGACCAGCTCGCGAAATCATCCAAACATTCATTTATACCATACAACGAAGAGCAACTCCCATCAAAGAATACCATAACATCATCAGCAAACATAAGATGAGATAGTTGAAGCTCCGAAGTCTTGGGATGGTAGGAAATCATACGTGACTCAAACCTTGAGAGGAGGAGCTGAGAGAAAGCTTCCATAGTCAGGACAAAGAGATAGGGTGAGAGCGGATCTCCCTGTCTGATGCCCTTAGTGCTCTTAAAGAATCCCCCAGGAGATCCCTTAACTGAGATGGAGAAGGTTGGTGTAGATATGCATTGATAGATCCAATTTACGAACTTGTCTGGAAAATTCAGATCTTTCATGATACCAATGATGAAATCCCATCTTACTGAATCAAATTCTTTCCTCAGGTCTACCTTGAGCATTCCTTTAGGCTCCGAGTTAATCCTCTTGTAACCGTGCATGGACCAACTCTGTGGCCATTAGAACATTCTCAGCAAGCATCCTACCCGGCATGAAAGCGGATTGCGCATTCGAGATCACTTGAGGCAGTAACTCTTTCAATTTGTTGGCCAACAGCTTCGCAATGACTTTGTAAACTGTGTTGAGACAGGAAATTGGCCTGAATTCAGAGGTGGTAGAAGCATTTGGGATTTTAGGGATGAGAACCAGAGAGGTCGCATTCCATTGCTTAAGTATGCTCCCCGATTCAAAAAATTCTTTCACTGCATCTGTTACTTCCGGTCCAACAACCTGCCAGCAACCTGTGAAGAACTCAGCTGAGTATCCATCTGGCCCACATGTCTTATTTCTCGGCAAAGAAAAGAAAGTTGCCTTAATATCTTCAGCCGAGAAGCCCTTAACCAGGTTTGCCTGTTGATCCGAGGAACAGTTGAACTGGAGTAGCAGGTCTAGGTCTCCTTGTTCAAACATCGGTGGGGACACATGACTCCCTAAAAGGTTTGAAAAGTAGGCTATGCAATGCTCTTGAATCGCTTGCTGAGTCTCAATTCTAGAACCAGCTTCGTCAATGAGATAGTGGATATGATTTATAGTTTTTCTCGTGACTGCCATTCTGAAATAAAACGCAGTGCAACTGTCACCAAGACCAAGCCACGCGACTCTAGACCTTTGACAAAAAAAAGATTCCTCAGCTTGCAAAAGAACCTGCCACTTTCCCTGCGCTACGAGCTCACTTTCTGCATTGGCTGGTGTCGGGAATGCCAACATTTGATTCTGGCTTCTCAAAAGATCAACATGAGCTTCTTTAACTCTTTTTTCCAAGACCGAGTAATTTTTCTTACTGAAACCCCTAATCACGTTCTTTAGCTCCTTTAGTTTCTTCGAGACTCTGAACATTGCAGAGCCCCACACATTTAGCTCTGTTGTGCTAACATGTCTAGTTGCGATCAGCCGATCTTGAACGGCATCACGAACTGCATGACAATCAGACTCTATATGCTTAGTTCTTTTGTGAAATACTGGATTAGACGCAATATGTAATGCCGATTTGCTAATGCAGGTGAAACTCCCATATCCGCTAATAAACGTTTCATCCATTTCAGCTCTCATAACGTTGCAGTTATGGCTCTATACTCTGCTTCGGTGGACGAGTGAGACACCGTTTCTTGCTTTTTAGTCTGCCACGATACAGGTGATTGTCCCAACAAGACAATGTAAGCGGAAAGCGATCTTTGAGTAAGTGGACAAGATGCCCAATCAGAGTCGCAATACGCACAAACACGCAGATCATTATCGGTTCACAACATTATCCCTTGACCCGGAGAACCTTTCAAGTAACGAATAATCCTCACAACGGCAGCCGAGTGTGCCTCTCGTGGCTGATGCATAACTTGGGAAAGAATATGAACCGCATAAGTCAGCTTAGGTTGAGTGATAGTAAGATATACTAAGCGACCCACAAACCTTCTAAATCGCAATAGACTCTTGTACAGTGGCCCCGTATCAGACAAGAGTTTATGATTTTGCTCCATTGGTGTCGACACAGGTTTACAGCCAAGCAATCCTGCTTCAGCAATGATGTCCAATGCATATTTCCTTTGGGAAAGATACATACCCTATGGTCCCCGAGCTATCTCAATGCCGAGAAAATACTTAAGTTTCCCAAGGTCTTTCATTTTGAAATTTTCACTCAAATAAGCTTTGAACTTCATCATCATACTCAAATCATTACCAGCCAAAACCAAGTCGTCAACATAAATGAGCACACGCAAATTCTTCACTACAAAAAAAGTGGGCATTGATAGCACATTCGGATATCACGATTTCTGTAACTGCTATTAAAGAAAGTATGCTGGATTACAATACTCTATTACATCATTTTAAAAACGCTGAACCAAAATTTCACTTAGCGGGAGTAAAAAATTAACTTTTGGAGCCCAATTTTCGTCATTGGAGCCAACACTTAGCAAAAAAAACACAATTAACTTTTCTCTTTGGGGGTGTTATTCAATGTATAAGTTGAACTCAATTCCATTAGATTTGAGTTTGATCAAATTTTAAATTTTGTAGCTTATTTAAAATCTAAGATATATGAGTTATCTAAAATTTAAAATACAATGACAGTGTATTTAGAAAGTCAACATGATATCATTTGAATTCTAATAGAATTGAATTCTTAATACTAAATTCAATAAACATGGCGACACGATTCAATAAAGCAAGCAAATCCTCAACACCAAAACAAAAATCAGAAAGACGAATTACGATTTCTAATCCAGAAAAATTACCAATAAACAAAAATAAATCAGTTTTATGTGTGAAGAAGAACTTACGGAGAGGGAGGAGAGAGAGATGTAACCAGGGAAAAGAGAGAGATGTGGCAAAGGTAAATAGAGTAATGGAGGAGGGAAAATAAAGAAATTGAGGAGGGAAAAGAGATAGAAAAGTGAGGAGGGAAAAGATGGAAAGAAATGAAAGAGGATGTCACGAAAGATTACAAATCTGAGGGTAAAATGTTAGATTTTGATTGCTATATTTTACACATAAAATTAGCTTTAAATTCAGTTAAACTCTTTTACCTAAAATCTTTTGTAAAAATCTTTTAAGCATGAATAACGTAAGATTTTAATTAGCTTATTCAAATCTTTAATTGAATAACAATGGATTTCAAACTCCTTTAATGAAGGGATTATAAATACAAGAATCAATAACATTGGATTTTTAAAACGGATTTAAAATTAATCATTGAATAACAATGTATTGTGAATAGATTTAAACTCTATTAAAAACCTTGATTGAATAACACCCCCTTTATATTGTTTGGAAACACAAAAAATATACTCTTTCAAAGATAGAAAAAAAGGAAGAACATCTCTCAAGAGCGATTCTTCTCCTGCCTCTATCCTCATCAGATCTACTCCTACACTGTCGTCGCCGATGGTTGAATCTCTTCGTTTTGATTCTATTTTTGCTATTTATTCATTTTCTACCTTCATGTTCTATTTATCCCTATTTTTAGAGAATATGGATATGGATCGTAGCTGTATCAGATCAAAAATAGAAGTCCGTGAGTTTTTGACCATTGATTCAACTACTGGAATAAGAGATGTGAGAGGATTTCGAAGCCTCGGACAGCAAATAGCTTCCCTGCCTCAGTTGGAGAAGGGTTCGTCGGAGGAAAATCTAGGGTTCACGGATCGGAAAGAGTTTTCTCGGCCGCCTAGCTTCGTTTTTGGCCGCCGTTATTCTAAATCCTCTCGACGTTGTCAAGGTAGGTTTTATTTTTTTGGGGTGTTAATTTCTAAACCTCCGGGAAGTTATATACGTTTTACCGGTAAGGGACTTGTGTTTCTGTTGTGGTTTGTTATCAGACTCGATTGCCCAGAGTTTCTTAGTCTCGCCCACTCAGTAACGCCATTAGCCGCATGGCATTCTTTGGACCAAACATGGTATGTGTCTGAATTCTGTTTTTGTGGGAGAGATGTTTAAAGGAGAATACTTTCGACATTTTAGTCTTCATTTCACCAGTCACCACTGAATTAGTCTTTTTGGGTTCAGATGTTTGCGGACTTGAGATGTTCTCCTTCATGTTCACACGCTGGTGTTCAAGGTAAAGGTATTTTCTCTATTTGCCCGCCGGATTGTTTCCAGTAGAAAGGAACATTTGATGTCTACGCCAAGATCATACGACAGGTGAGTGTGCCTTCTTTAGACAAAAGGAAAATTAAACTCATTTGCTTATCTTGTTGGAAGTCTTGCAGTGTTAAGCAAACGATAATTAGCTATGTGAAGGTATTTTTGTTTGTGGATTGCCTTTTAGCAATAATCTTCGTGTTTCAGAAAAGTCTGGATGCTTAATGCTTTTGTATCCATGAGATGCATGTCACTTCAACACTTTTGTTGGAGATCTCAGTCCAGAGGTTAATGACACAGCATATCTCAGCTACAGAAATTTGAAAAATCCATCAAAGGTAAATGATTGTTTTCTTTCATACTGTGTATACAGAGAATCCTCATCTATTTTCTTCTTGTATGAAACCCTTATTGATCCCTAGGATCTATTATGTGGGTAATAAATTTATTCTAATGTCCATGCAACTTTGGTGAAATTATATTTGTTGAACTTCCGATAGATCGAGTTGTAAGGTCTTATTAATTGCTCTCAGCTTTGTTGTGCATATTTGTTTGCTAAGTATTTTGCTCATTGTCAGACTTTCTGTGATCAACCTGCATTATTTCATCACATTAAGAAATAGCCATATCGAACAACAAGTAGCCACACCTCAACATCAGTTACGAGATATGGCTACGGAACTTACAAGTCCAAACAATGTCGATCTTTGCTTATGATGAGTTTCAGTTAAAATGTTATCTTGATTCCTTTAGTTACGCTACTGCAGGCATGGCTGATGTATTTCTGGGGCAGAGCTAAGTTACATGGTGTGGAAGACGACATTGAAGAGGAATGTGTCCAGTTATGGATCAGTCGTAGCAATGGGAAATCTCTGACTTGTGTTATGGATCTTATAAATTTTCTTATGTATTTTGGATTCAAACTTGTGTTGATTTAGACTTGTGTTATGTATGTTGTATTGGGATTCAGAGTTATGTTATGAATGATATTATTTCTATATAAAACAGGGTTCATGTTTATATTATGCAAAACAGGGTTGGTGTCAAACTTTTAATATAACAATAGATCAATGTCATGAAAACACACAGAAATAGTGCTACCAATAGATCAATGTTATGCTATTGTAAAAGCATCTATTATAGCAAGAAATATGAGTTATTAAATAATTTTTACAAAATAACGAAATGCTGTGACAAAATAGAATAGAGCATTTAAATATTGCTATGGTATAAGACCCTATCATAACATACGGAAATAGTGCTATCATATGGGTGGTACCTAGCATAGCTCGCGATGTCCTAGCGTTTGTTAATTCGCTATTAAAACCCTATTATAGCAATTTTTCCGCGCTAACAATGTTCATATTTCTTGTAGTGCTTGCCACCTTTGATGTGTGTGAAAAGAGAATAATCAGAGTATGATTGTACAAACCTGAACTTCTTTAAGGCTGTTATGAGCTTGGAGAACCAACACCTTGGAGCCTGTTTTAACCCATACAAAAATTTTCTTAGTCTACACACCTTATTTGGATCAACGGCATGAAAACCCGGAGACATCTTCATATACACTTCCTCCTCTAAATCACCATGAAGGAATGCGTTTTGTAATTCCATCTGATGCACCTCCCAATTCCTAGCAACGGCAACTTCCAACAATGTACGAACCGTGTCCATTTTGGCGACAGGTGCAAACGTTTCGTCGTAGTCTTCACCTTCCACCTGATTGTTACCAAGACACACAATTATTGCTTTGTATCTCTTGAAGCTCCCATGAGCTTTAAATTTGATCTTATAAATCCATTTACTTACAATCGCCTTCTTTCCCGTGGGTAATGTCACTACATCCAACCTTCGTTCTCGTTCAAGTGCACCGACTTCTCCTCCCATGGCGTTTCTCCACCTTTCATCTAACATGGCTTCTTTATAAGATCGCGGCTCAACAGCTTCAGTAATGGCGGCAAGAAAGACTTGATGTTTTTTTCCGAAAAATCATATCAGTCACATAGCTTTCGATAGGATACAGTGTCTTACATGAACCCGAGGACGATGACGGTGTGCCGGAGAGAACGGGTTTATTATGTTTATCAGGATGACAATGAGAATTGTAAGTGACAAAGCCTTTGAGTTTGACAGAGGGTATACGTTCGCGGTGACCTCTCCCAAGCTGAATGACAGGTTCGTGGACTGTTACTGCAACAAATTCGTTGTTGACAACACCCCCTGTTTTTGCAACCTCCGTTGCACCGATTTCTGTATCGACAACCCCTCTTTCGACATTCTCTGTTTCAACAGCCTCAGGTTCGTCGACATATGTTGAACCGTGAACTCCATCAAGGTGATAAAATTCCTCTTCTGCAACATAATGAGACAAAATAATCGGTGGACTGGAAGAAACAGGTTATGTTACCTCCTTTATGACAAACAGAAATGAGCTCTCGTCAAACACAACATCTCGAGAGACAAAAAAATTATTTGCTCTCTAAATTATACAGCTTCCAGCCCTTTTTCCCAAAAGGATAACCAAAAAAGATGCACCGTCTACTACGTTTCCCGAATTTGTCTTTGTCTCATGAAGCTTTATGAGCAAAGCACAAACAACCAAAAGTTTTAATTTCCTCGTATAATGGTGATTTTCCGTTCAAGCATTCATACGGAGTCTTCCCTCGTAACACACTAGATGGTGTGTGAATAATCATATGCACTGCAGCAAGAACACTTTATCCCCAGAACTTGATTGGGAGATTAGCTTGAAACATCAAAGAGCGTGAGACATTAAGAATGTGGTGATGCTTCCGCTCAACTTTCCCGTTCTGTTGTGGTGTTGCGACACATGAAGTTTGATGCAAGATCCCATTGTTAGCAAAGTACTTCGACAAGCACAAAAATTATGTGCCATTGTCACTACAGAACGATTTTACTGTTTTCCCAAACTGACGTTGAGCCATCGCACAAAAATCGGCAAAACTGTTTTTACTTCACTCTTTTTGAACAACAAGTGGACCCAAACTGCTCTTAAAAAATCATCGACTGAGATGAGAAAGTAAACTGCACCGCAAGAAGATGGTACTCGATATGGTCCCCAAAGATCAATATGTATTAAATCGAAGGGAGCTGAAGCTTTATTACAACTCTCGGAAAACACCTCGCGAGTTTGTTTAGACTTAAAACAAATATCACATCCGCCAAACTTGTCCGAAATGTGTTTAACATCAGAAAGAAAAGGTAAAAATCCAAAAACACCATATGAGGGATGCCCTAAGCGACGATTCAACAAAGACTGATCTTTGGAAGCCTTGACTCTGTTTCCTCTCGTTATTGTCACATCCCGATAAAGATAAACACCATCCTGTTCTTCACTGGCTCCAATCAGGGTCCTCGTGAAACGGTCCTGTAAGACACACAATGTATCAGTAAACAAAACAAAGCAACCAGTTTGCTTTAATAACTTTGAGACAGACAAGAGGGTGCAATTTAAATTCGGCAAAAACAACACGTTCTTTGTGGCCAGTAATCCTAACACCTTATAATCTTCCTCCCAATAGGTGCATGCAAAGGGAATTTCTATTTTTGAGTATTTTAGTCTGATATATCATGGTTTTTACTCCGTTTAAGCCATGATATAAGTCCGTTTTATAGAGTCTTTCTACTATTTCGTAGTGTTTTAGAGTCTTTTACAGGTTTTAGCACTTTTGGAGCATTATTGGAGATATTGGAGTTTTATAGAGCATTCTGGAGCAAAACTGAAGTCTGGTGACTAAGTACCCGATCAAAGCGTCAAGCGTCGATCGATACCCCTTGGTATCGATCGACACCCATCGAGGAGGTTACAAGTCGCGACTTTTAATGAAGTTTGAAGAATTGCAAAACTTGCCTAGAAGACTTTAATATTTACAAGAAGATCCCAATTCGTGTTTAGACTATTTAATTAGGTTTTAAAGCCACTTTGTTGGCTATGCTTTGTTCTAAGCTTTGTTTTATTCAGGAATTGTGAGAGAGCTTTTGAAGGGAGAAAAGTCTGAAACTCTGTTCGTCCGAGAGAAGATTTCGAACCCTCTTATTACTCTTTCTATTTTATTTGATGATTCATTCAAACATGTTTATTGTTTCAATCTCCATGTATGAGTAGATCCAATTTAGGTTTAGGGTTTTCTCTGAATGCTAGGTTGATTAGTTGTTAGGATTCACCATCTGAATTAGTTATTCACCTTAGGTTGTTTTCAAAGCTAATTCTAGGTTGACGAATCTGGAATTTAGATCTTAGGATAATTGATTAGGCACGAGAGTGCGATTAATTACCTGATATAATCTTAGGTGAGCAAAATAACTATTCGCAAAGAGATTTGGTTTAGTTGTTTTGTGAACAAATCAAACATGATTTAAAAGTTGATTTAGACTTTAGGATTCGCAAAGAGATTTGGAATTCAGAGGATTTAGATTTAGATAGTTTTCGCAACGAGAGTTGGTTAGCTATAGTTTAGTGATTTGAGTTCAAGAACCGCGCTAAATCTGAATCCTGTTAGTTAGTTTACCTGCATTCATTGATTTCCTGAGAAAAATCCTGAACCTATCTTTCCCTAATTGAATTTACAACCGTTTAAATTTACGCACTGCTTTCAATTACATCTGAATTGCTTAGCTTAATTCTCGTCTTCATAATCTACTCTGTTTCTGTGAGTCCTTGTGTGTTTATGTGAGTCCTTGTGTTCGACCCCTACTATACTGCAACTACTGCTTAGTACTTTTAGGGTATTAATTTGAGCATATCAAATTTGGCGCTGTTGCCGGGGACTCAATTCGCCATTAGATTTTAGTCTGAGAATTTTGACTAAGCTCGTCGGTATCGATCAATACTCACTAGTATCGGTCGATACTCGTCGTTCTCTTTTGTTGATATCGATCGACACCACTTGGTATCGGTCGATACTCATCATGTTACCTAATACTTACGTTCTTCACTTCTGTTTTCAAGTGTATGCCTAGTCACAAAACAAGAGGAAACAAGAACACTCAGCTAGTTGAACTGACGTTGGAGCAGCTAGCACTTGTGGAACGCACAAATAGAAAATCAAAGAAACCAGCAGAGATGAACAACAATCAGGAAGGGTTGGTTCGAGATGAGGCTGGTGCTTACATAGACCAAGAGGGTCGTTTGTGCAATGCGCAGGGACAACGTCTGGATGGAGAGGGGAACATTATTCCCGATGCTCCTGTTGCTGTTGGGATTGTCGCTGGGAATGCGAACGCTGAGAATGCTGTAATTAATCGTGGTAGAACGATAGGTGAGTGCAACAAACCTGATCAGTTCTATGAAAATCGATCATCGATTCGTCCTCCACCTTACCAGAGGAATGACTTTGAGCTGAAGCATGCATACTACACTTTTGTGGGACAGCATCCTTTCCATGGTCTTTCCAGCGAACATCCCATGGATCATATTGAGAGGTTCGAGGACTTGGTCACTAGCATCAAGAGCAATGGAGTGTCCTATGACTACCTTTTCTGCAAGCTTTTCCCATACTCACTTGGTGGAGAAGCGACTTATTGGCTGAACCAGTTGACTCCTGGATCGCTGACTACTTGGGAGAAAACTAAGACTGCTTTTCTGAACAATTTCTATGATGATGCACTATCTGAGGATATGAGGAACAAGATTTCCTAGTTTTCTCAAGGACTTACTGAGGCGTTCAAGGCTGCTTGGACGAGATTTAGATCGTATCAGAGAGATTGTCCACATCACGGGTATTCTGATGTTCAGTTGATGGGATTTTTTTCAGAGGGCTCGATTGGAGGTATCAGATGACCTTGGATGCTGCGAGCAATGGGAATTTCAACACCAGGTATCCTGAGGATGCCTATGCGTTGATTGAGAACTTGGCGTCTAGTAATAGCACCAAGAATGCTGATTTTGAGAGAAAGAAACTAGCTGGTAGCATGGATGGTACACAAATTGCTGATGTTCAAGCCAAGTTGGATTCTCTGCACAATCTTCTGATGGGCAAGACACCAAAGGCCGTTCACTTTGCTGAAGAAATTGAGGTATTTAACAAGGATGAAGTAGAGGATGTTAACTACATTGGTGGGTCTGGTTTTCAAGGACAGAGGAATCAATTCAACAACAACCGAAACTTCAACAACAACTATCAGCAAGGAGGTTCGAATCAGTTTGGTCAGAAACCATCTCAGAACAGTGGCTACACCAGGAACTATGGAAATTCTTCTTATCAACCCACACCTGCTAAGCTTCCGGATAGCAAGATCGAGGCTATGTTTGAGTAACTTCTCCAGGGACAGCAGAAGCTTACAGTGGATTTCAATGGGAAGATCGATGTCCTATACAATGATCTGAGCGGAAGGATCGATACTATTAATATCCAGCAGAAGAAGCTGGAACTTCAGATAGCTCAGACTTCAGAGGCTGTGAAAAGACAGGAAGGTTTTCTTCCAGGGAAAGTAGAGAACCCAAGGGCTCACATCAAGGCAATCACCTTGAGAAGTGGAAAAGAGGTCACGTCGGGAGCAAAAATTGGCCAACCTACAGATACTCTCGCTGCTCTTGACGACGAGAATACCAGGATCACCCCAGCATCGATCGACACTAGTCAGCATCGGTCGATACCTATCAGGATACTTTCACAGGATAAATCAAAACCGCGTGTATCGATCGATACCACTTCAGTATCGGTCGATACTGATCCAGCAGTCGAGTCGACTCCTAAGGTTTCGAAAAAAATACCTAATGTAGCTGCAGAAAGAGTTTACACGCCGAGGATACCTTATCCCAGAGCTGCTGGAAAGACTAAGAAGGAGGTAGAAGACTCTAGATGCAAGACAATTATGGATAATTTGATCGTTGAAATTCCTTTTATCGATGCCATCAAGACTTCTCCAGCATTTAGGAGATATGTCAAGCGGATGGTATCCAACAACGTAAACCTTGAAGAGGGATGCTTGATGATTACTCATGAGTGCAGTGCAATCCTGACCAACAGAATCCCAAGGAAGCTGCCAGACCCAGGGAGTTTTGTGTTGGATTGTACGATATTCACAGACAGGTTTTAGCATTCTCTTTGTGATCTTAGCTCAAGCGTCAACCTCATGCCGTATTCAGTTGCCAAAAAGATGGGGATGACAGACTTCACAACCACGAGGATATCCATGATTCTTGCTGATCGTTCAGTTAGACTTCCAGAGGGACTACTCGAAGACGTCCCGATTAAGATTGGAAATTGCCTGATCCCAACTGATCTCATCGTTCTGGAGTATGATGCTGAGCCTAAAGATCCTCTTATCCTAGGCAGACCTTTCCTTGCAATAGCTGGTGCTTTGATTGATTGCAAGAATGGGAAGATCGCCCTCAACATTGGTGATTTGGTCATGACTTTCCACATGGATAAGATGATGAAGAGACCAACCATCGATGGGCAGACTTTCTTTGTTGACATCTTCAGCAACATAGCTGAAGAGTACTTTCTGGAGATGCATCCTGAGGACCCACTAGAAAGAGCTTTAGTCTGTTCAGCCACTTCAGAGGTGCATTCGTGTGATGATACAGCTAGATACTCAAGGATGCTCGATTCAGCACCGCCGGTATCGATCGATACCCCGTTGGTATCGGTCGATACCCTGCGACTCGAGGGAGAGTTGGGAGAGTTGGTCGAAAGTCATGAGCAAACTGCTGAACTTGGAGATTGGAGTGCAGAGAACGCTCCTAAGGTGGAGCTAAAGCCACTCCCACCAAACCTGAGGTATAGTTTTCTTGGTCTTAATTCTACATACCCAATAATTGTCAATGCTTCTTTGAACAACACAGAGATTGCCTTACTGCTGAGCAAGCTGCGCAAGTATCGCAAAGCTCTTGGCTATTCTCTTGATTACATTTCAGGTATATCACCAGACTTGTGCATGCATAGGATCCACCTTGAGGACGAGTCAAAGACCTCGATTGAGCATCAGAGGAGACTGAATCCGAATCTGATGAAAGTGGTCAAAAAGGAGGTGATGAAGCTTTTGAAAGCTGGTGTTATCTATGCTATTTCAGATAGCTCTTGGGTCAGTCCAGTGCACGCTGTTCCTAAGAAAGGAGGAATAACCGTAGTGAGGAATGAGAAGGATGAGATGATTCCTACTAGAACTATCACTGGACATAGAATGTGCATCGACTACAGAAAGTTGAATGCAACTACACGAAATGATCATTTCCCACTGCCATTCATTGACCAGATGTTGGAGAGGTTGGCTAGTCATCCCTACTACTGTTTTCTCGATGGATATTCAGGTTTCTTCCAGATTCCAATACATCCAGATGACCAAGGGAAGACGACTTTTACATGTCCATATGACACATTCGCATACAGGAGAATGCCATTTGGGTTGTGTAACGCTCCAGCCACTTTTCAGAGATGCATGATGTCTATCTTCACAGACATGATTGAGGATTTCATGGAGGTGTTCATGGATGATTTTTCAGTGTATGGATCATCATTCAAGGAATGTTTGGCTAACTTATGCAAAGTGCTACAGAGGTGTGAAGAGAAACACTTGGTCCTTAATTGGGAAAAGTGCCACTTTATGGTTCAGGATTACATCGTGCTTGGGCACAAGGTTTCTGAGGCTGGGATCAAAGTTGACAAGGCGAAAATTCAGGTTATGACGAGCCTCCAACCACCAAATTATGTGAAGGATATTCGAAGTTTCCTTGGTCATGCTGGGTTTTACAGGAGGTTCATCAAGGATTTCTCCAAGATAGCACGCCCACTCACTGTCTTACTATGCAAGGAGATCAAATTCGATTTCACACCTGATTGTCTTGCAGCATTTGAGGAGATAAAAAAGGCTTTGGTGAGTGCTCCTATTGTGCAACTTCATGATTGGGCCTTGCCTTTTGAGATCATGTGCAACGCTAGTGATTTTGCGGTTGGATCTGTTCTGGGTCAGAGGAAGGATAAGAAGCTGCACGTCATCTATTATGCCAGCAGGACTTTGGATGATGCTCAGAGAAACTATAGCACCACAGAGAAAGAACTAATTGCGGTCGTTTTCTCTTTTGAGAAATTTCGATCATACTTGATTGGAAGCAAGGTGATTGTCCATACTAATCATGCTGCTCTCAAATATCTGATGCAGAACAAGGATCTCAAGCCTCGTCTCTGTCGTTGGGTTCTCTTGCTACAAGGTTTCGACATCGAAATTAAGGACAAGAAGGGAATAGAGAACGGGGTCGCTGACCATCTCTCGAGGATTCAGATCGATGCAGACGTCCCTATTGATGATCAACTACCAGAGGAATCCATTTACTTCATTGAAACCGAGTTTCGGATGGGTTTCGCAGAAACTCAGAAATTCCCACGAATTGCAGGTCTCGGTATCGATCGACACACCTATGGTATCGGTCGATACCAGGCGATTCCCGAACTAGTTCTGACTGTTGAAGACCTTGGTTTTTCAGAGGAGTATCTAGTAGCTGCAGCCGATTCTGATCAACCATGGTATGCTGATATTTCCAACTACCTCGCTGCAGATGCAGAACCAAAGCACCTCAAGAGCTATCACAAGAAGAAGTTCTTGCGGGACATAAGGCGATACTTCTGGGATGAACCTTACTTGTACAAGCACTGTTATGATGGTATCTACAGAAGATGCATTGCTGAATCAGAAGTACCGAATGTGTTGTTTCATTGCCATGGATCCGACTATGCTGGACATTTTGCCACTTTCAAGACAGTTTCCAAGGTTCTTAAAGCAGGTTTCTGGTGGCCTACTATGTTTAAGGATGCAAATGCTTTCGTTTCGCAGTGCGATGCATGCCAGAGGAGAGGGAAGATCGGTATGAGACATGAGATGCCACAAAATTTCATCCTTGAGGTTGAGATTTTCGATTGTTGGGGCATTGATTTTATGGGTCCTTATCCCTCGTCATTCGGACACAAATACATCTTGGTTGTTGTGGATTATGTGTCTAAGTGGGTTGAAACCATTGCTAGCAGAACCAATGATTCTTCGGTGGTCCTTAAGCTATTTAAGACCATCATTTTCCCTCGATTTGGAGTGCCTCGAATTGTGATAAGTGATGGTGGTTCTCACTTTATCAACAAAATTTTCGAAAGGTTGCTGAAGAGGTATGGTGTGAACCATCGCGTTGCTACTCCGTATCACCCTCAGACAAGTAGACAAGTTGAGGTTTCCAACAGGCAGATCAAATAAATTCTAGAGAAAACAGTGAATGTTACAAGGAAGGATTGGTCTGTGAAGCTGGATGACGCACTTTTGGCATACATGACTGCTTACAAGACACCACTTGGGACTACACCGTTTCACTTGTTGTATGGAAAATCATGCCATCTTCCAGTGGAAATCGAGCACAAGGCAGCATGGGCTACAAAGTTGTTGAATTTCGACATCAAGTCTGCTGCTGAGAAGCGATTGATCAAGCTAAATGAGCTCGATGAGATTAGGCATCTTGCCTATGAGAACTCCAAGCTATACAAGGAGAGGACTAAGGCCTACCATGACAATAAGATCATCTCCAGACACTTTGAACCAAATGATCAGGTACTTCTGTATAACTCTCGTTTACAATTGTTTCCTGGTAAATTGCGTTCTCGTTGGTCAGGTCCTTTCACAGTCAAGGAAGTTCGACCATATGGTGCGATTGTCCTGACAAATCATGCAGGAGAAGAGTTCATTGTTAACGGGCAAAGAGTGAAACACTATTGGGCGAAAGAAGAGATTCCAGAAGGACACATGATGCCTCTGGATGTTGCACCCACTGCCTGAACGGCGGTACAGTCGAGCTAATGACATTAAACAAGCGCTTGGTGGGAGGCAACCCACTGGTGAGTTTATCTTAGAGTCTTTTTCTTTTCATTTTTCGTTTTTATGTCTGTGTCAGGATAAACAAGAAGCAAATGAGAAATCGCCTGAGTGTCGATCGATACCCATAGGTATCGGTCGACACCCTACGCGATGAGGACAACACGTATCGACTTAAGCCTGGTATCGCTCGATACCAAGCTGTGTGTCGGTCGATACTCGATGTTCCAGCAAGGTAACCTCTTGTTTCTCCTAATTCCATTTGATTCATTTGTTTTCTTTCACCAACTCTAGGTTAGATAACACTGGAGACAGTGTTGTTTAAGTCTGGGGGAGGTAGTCGCTGACTTTTTTTTTTTTTCTTACAGTCAGTCCGTTTTTGAGTCATTCATTGTTTTATTGAGTCAAAATTTTGTTGGAGACTGTGATCTTTTTCTTGAATCTTTTGATCTGACCTTGCTTCTAAGTGACCATTATTACAGAATCAGCTCTAGATCGACTAATGAAAAATCAAAGGCTGACCAGTTAACTAGAAGACACTCATGTTCCAGCAAAGTTCCTTAAAGCCTGAGCCAAATTTTTGCACTTCATCGATGTGGCTAGTATTCATAGAGCTTGATTCCTCATTCATATCTGACAAAGGAACCCATGTGTTTGAAAGAATGATATTTCTCTCCCTGTTACAAGTTAATAAGATGCATTAAAAGATGAGATGATTTTCTTCTGAATAGAGGGTTAGGAAAATTTCCAACGATCCCATTATTCTACTTCAGAGGAAATGATCACACAAAAGATTGGAAGCGAGGCTAGGATTTTCCTATGATGCCATTATTCGCCTACATCCTTTTATACTTTGAGAGGGAAGAACCGGGGATTCGGTGGCAAACACCATCAATACTGGCATCTCCTACCTTGATATGTATATGCATGATCTAAAAAAAAAAAACATAATAATAAATAAGTCTGGGGGAGAGAAATCGATACAAAAGTGTAAAAAAGGGTGGTTTCTTGTTATGATATTGTATGGGAATGAATCTAGAAGGTTCTTGGTATTAATCAAAGCGATGAAACTGGCGAGGATAGCTTGATTGAACAATGCTGTGAAATAATGTGTGTAGTCTAGGAAGCTGAGAATGTCTACGGAGATGTACATGGTGGTTAGATCAAAAGCTGGTTAGGTGACATATGGGTGCTTGGGAAAAGGGTCATTGCAACGTTTCAAGAACAGATGAGTCTCTATGTTTTCAAACCTCTTTCTCTGGTTTAGTTTTCTGTTTTGCTTGAGGGCAAGCAAAAGGCTAAGTCTGGGGGAGTTGATATATCATGGTTTTTACCCCGTTTAAACCATGATATAAGTCCGTTTTATAGAGTCTTTATACTATTTCGTAGTGTTTTATAGTATTTTACAGATTTTAGCACTTTTGGAGCATTATTGGAGATATTGGAGTTTTATGGAGCATTCTGGAGCAAAACTGAAGTCTGGTGACTAAGTACCCGATCAAAGCGTCAAGCATCAAGCGTCGATCGATACCCCTTGGTATCGATCGACACCCATCGACGAGGTTACAAGTCGCGACTTTTAATGAAGTTTAAAGAATTGCAGAACTTGCCCAGAAGACTTTAATATTTACAAGAAGACCCCAATTCGTGTTTAGACTATTTATTAGGTTTTACAGCCACTTTGTTGGCTATGATTTGTTCTAAGCTTTGTATTATTCTGGAATTGTGAGAGAGCTTTTGAAGGGAGACAAGTCTGAAACTCTGTTCGTCCGAGAGAAGATTTCGAACCCTCTTATTACTCTTTCTATTTTATTTGATGATTTATTCAAACATGTTTATTGTTTCAATCTCCATGTTTGAGTAGATCCACTTTAGGTTTAGGGTTTTCTCATAAGGGTT
The DNA here is from genome assembly GCA_030161315.1 of Eutrema japonicum. Taxonomy (NCBI): domain Eukaryota; kingdom Viridiplantae; phylum Streptophyta; class Magnoliopsida; order Brassicales; family Brassicaceae; genus Eutrema; species Eutrema japonicum. The sequence continues at coordinate 2,755,963 of BSQW01000010.1, read as the reverse complement.
TTCTCTGAATGCTAGGTTGATTAGTTGTTAGGATTCACCATCTGAATTAGGTCTTCACCTTAGGTTGTGTTCAAAGCTAATTCTAGGTTGACGAATCTGGAATTTAGATCTTAGGATAATTGATTAGGCACGAGAGTGCGATTAATTACCTGATATAATCTTAGGTAAGAAAATAACTATTTGCAAAGAGATTTGGTTTAGTTGTTTTTTGAACAAATCAAGCCTAATTTAAAAGCTGATTTAGACTTTAGGATTCGCAAAGAGATTTGAAATTCCTAGGATTTAGATGTAGATAGTTTTCGCAACGAGAGTTGGTTAGCTATACTTTAGTGATTTGAGTTCAAGAAATGCGCTAAATCTGATCTTGTTAGTTAGTTTACCTGCATTCATTGATTTCCTGAGAAAAACCCTGAACCTATCTTTCCCCAATTAAATTTACAACCGTTTAAATTTACGCACTGCTTTCAATTACATCTAAATTGCTTAGCTTAATTCTCGTCTTCATAATCTACTGTGTGTTTCTGTGAGTCCTTGTATTCGACCCCTACTATACTGCAACTACTGCTTAGTACTTTTAAGGTATTAATTTGAGCATATCATAGTCCATGGTCCCAATCATCCGAAGCAGTCCCTTGATGTGTTTCTGCAACTACTGATACATGAGTTGAATCAGTTGTGGTCTATCGGAGTTTGTACATATGACTCTTCGAGGAAGAAAAATTTTACGATGTGGGCGGTGCTTATGTGGACAATAAGCGACTTCCCTGCATATGGAATGCTATCGGGATGGACCAGTGTATCTAACCGGGGAAGATCTTGAAGCGCATATAGATCAGTTAGGGGTACAACCAACGGTGAGATGGGGGGGGGGGGGGGCAACTGACATTCTCAAGCGAATATGCATGATGGATACGGAGTTAATCACAATTGGCACAAAAGAAGCATTTTTTGGGAACTACCGTATAAACGTAATCGTTGCATAAAGACGTGACAGTAATGAGTCTTCATCCCTGAAATATTTTGCCTTTTCTCAACACATTTAGAAAGATTAGACACATACCCATCCTGAAATTTCACGTCAGATGAAACTCATTTGAACAAAGCTGACTTTTGTTCTGCACCCAATCAAAAAACGGGTAATCCTAAGCTCTAAACAACATCAAACCGGCTCTAGGAAATGTGGTTATAGCTAATGGTGATGGGATTCCCATAGAAGAAACTGGCAAATTAAGATTGTTTAACAACAATAGTGAAGCATTTTTTGTGCCTAAGTTTACTTCAAATCTCGTATCGGTTAAAATGGCAACTAAAGATCTTAATTGTTATGCAATATTTGGCCCTAATGATGTTAATTTTCAGGATATTGAGAACGGGAAGTTACTTGGGAAAGGTGGAACCAAAGATGAGCTTTATGTTCTCGATAACACCTATCTAAACAAATATGATGCTTTCACTTTTAGTTCGTGTTGTTCAGCTAGTTGAAATGCTATGTGGCATGCTATATTAGGCCATCCTCATGCTCGTGCTCTTGAATTAATGTTGCATGATGTTTCTTTTGATCACTCTAGTTGCGAGGCTTGTATTCTTGGCAAACATTGTAGAATCGTTCTTCCGAAATCTTTGACTCTTTATGAACATTGCTTTGATTTAGTGCACTCGGATGTTTGGACTTCACCATGCATGTCTAGGGATAGTAACAAGTATTTTGTGACCTTTATTGATGAGAAATCAAAATATACTTGAATTACTTTACTCCCATCAAATGATCGAGTGTTTGAAGCTTTTACAAACTTTCATAACTATGTCACTAATCAATTCAATGCCAAGATTAAAGTTCTTAGAACAGATAATGGAGGAGAATTTACAAGTCATAGATTCAAGGAGCACCTAGCTAAGCATGGCATTTTGCATCAAACAAGTTGTCCTTACACACCACAACAAAATGGAGTGGTGGAAAGGAAGAACCTTATGGAGGTGGCTAGATCCATGATGTTTCACACCAATGTGCCAAAGAGGTTTTGGGGAAATGCAGTGTTGGCGGCATGCTATTTCATCAATCGAATCCCAACCAAAGTTTTGCAAGACTCATCACCATTTGAGGTACTCAACAAGACTAGGCCTTCCATTGATCACTTACATGTGTTTGGATGTGTGTGTTTTGTATTTGTACCAGGTGAACAGAGGAACAAACTAAAAGCTAATAGCACTAGATGTATGTTCCTTGGATACTCAACTACTCAAAAGGGTTACAAGTGCTATGATCCTATCAACAACCGCACTTATGTGTCGAGGGATGTCAAGTTTCTTGAAGTTCAAGGGTATTATGACAAGAAGGATTGGGAGAGCTTAAAGGATATATCTAGTTCACCATCTGATCTTGCCACTAGTCTACGGTTTCTCCTTGATCATCTTGGGAACAAAGACCTTCCAAGGAAAATGAATGCGGAAGGGAACACACCTAACAGCCCCACAGAGGTTCAAGAAGAAGAACCGGTGACAGCCACTCAACAAGACCACTTTCATGCTCAAGAGGGATAACCATCTCAAGACGAAAACCAAGTAGATTTGGATATGGCGGATGAGGAGTCTACCCATCATGAGGAAGAAGAAGCGGTCATATAAGAGGTTGTTCAGCCACTAAGAAGAAGTACTAGGCTCGTAAAACCGTCTCAGTGGATAGACAATAGAGTCTATTACAATAATCAAGTCGTAGCTCATCATATTCAAGCTGTGTGTTCTCTTGCCCTTTTGCCATCCGATAATCAAGCTTTCCTTGGGAAAATTGAGCATGATCTGATTCCTAGAAGCTATGAAGAGGCCAAGGACAAGAAGGAATGGGTAGAAGCTATTGCAGATGAAAGAGGAGCTATGGAACACAATCATACTTGGGATGTAGAGGATCTTCCACCGGGAAATAAGGCTATCAGTTCCAAGTAGGTTTTTACAATCAAGTACAAGAGCAATAGAGATATAGAGATGTACAACGCTCACTTAGTAGCAAGAGGGTTCACTCAAACCTATGGAGAAGATTACACGGATACCTTTGGCCCCGTGGCATACTGTGAGAGTGGTGCTTTCTTTGGCTACTAACCTCTCTTGGGATCTATGACAAATGGATGTGAAGAATGCATTTCTTCAAGGAGAACTTGAAGAAGAAGTATATATGACTCCACCACCTGGTCTTGAAGACATGATTGCGGGAAAGTCTTGCGGCTTAGAAAAGCTATCTATGGTCTGAAGCAATCACCAAGATCTTGGTACCACAAGCTAAGCTCTACCCTCATGGATCATAGTTTTAAGAAGTCTCACTCGGATCATACCTTGTTTACTCTTAAGAGTTCTCAAGGCCTTGTTGTGGTTCTTGTTTATGTGGATGATCTCTGATATATTATGATTTTTATCCATTTTTAACCATGATATAGGTCTCGTTTATAGAGTCTTTCTAGTATTTTTGGAGTCTTTTTGAATCTTTTCAGGTTTATGTATGTTTGGAGCTAAATTGGAGATATTGAAGCATTCTGGAGATTTTGAAGCTAAGCAAGGATCATGTAGCTGTGAGGGTCGATTTGAGGTCCTTGTGTCGAGCGATACCACCTGGTGTCGATCGATACCGACTGCCTGAAGAAAGGAAACGCGACTTTTTCCTTATCTGAAGAAATTGCACTTTGGTCCAAAAGTTTTTATTATTTACAAGAAGCTCCAAAACGTGTTTTAGCAGATAATTAGGTTTTTCAGCCACTTGTTTTGGCGAAGCTTTATTCTACTTTTGATTTGGTTGAGAGAGCTTTTGGGGAGACAATTCTGAACCCCTTTGTTTTCTTATTGATTTCTCTTATGCAATTCTATTCATCTATGATTTTTGTTCCATTGATCATGTCTGAGTAGTTTGCTAGTTAAGTTTAGGGTTTTTCAAAGAGCTCTTCATGAATTGTTAAATTGGTTAAATTATCTAGAGATTCATCTTATTGAGTTCTTCATCTAAGTAGTTCTTAAAGCTTGTTCTAGATTAGCTACCTAGAATTAAGATCATAGGTTAGTTCTCTCAGCGAAATTTGGTTAATTAACTTGAAAGACATAGATGAGCAATTCTGTTTAGTGCAAAGAAATTTGGCTAGGGAGAATTGTGAACAAATCAGACCTGAGCTTATTGCATGTTTAGTTGTCTAAGTTTCACAAAGAAATTTGGTTTCTTAACTTCTTAAACATAGTAATCAGTGCAGCGAAAGTTGGTTGATTTGGTGTAGTGTTCTGAGTTCTAGAACCGTGCTTAATTAGAATATCTACGTTCTATCTATATGCTTTACTTGAATCTCTGCGAAATTCCTTAAGCTTAGCTTTTACCTCCATCGAATTCTAAATAGATCTGTTTGCTTTGTTTTATTTCTTATTCTCATTGATTTTACTTAGCTTAATTCGAACCTATATAGTCTATTGTGTGATCTTGAGTCTCTGTGGATTCGACCCCTAAGTACTACAACGACATAGCTGCTAGTACCTTTAGGGTATTACATTTTGAGATTATCAAAATTTGGCGCCGTTGCCGGAGATTCTTAATTCGCCATTAGATTTTAGTCTAGAATTTCGACTAAGTTCGATAGTGTCGAGCGACACCACCCAGTGTCGGTCGATACTCATCGTTATATTTTACTATTTTTCTTATTTTTGTTACTTACGTGCCTTGTCTTTTGTGTTTCAGGTGTATCCCCACTCGCAAAACCAGGAGGAATAAGAGCACTCAGCTAGTTAATCTTTCCAACAAGGAGCTAGCAAATTTGGAACGCACAAACAGGAAAACAAAGAAGCCAGTAGAGATGAATAATCCAGTGGTATTGACTCGTGATGATGCTGGAGTTTTGAGAGACCAAGAGGGTCATTTGTGCAATGAGAGAGGGCAACGACTTGATGGAGATGGAAACGACATTGTCCCTCCAGTTGTTGTTGATGAGATTGTCGCGCCAGCTGCGCGTGACAACGAGGGGAATGTTGGGAATGTTGTGGTTGATCGTGGTAGGACAATTGGTGAGTACAACAGGTCTGATCAGTTCTATGTCAATCGATCAACGATTCGCCCTCCTGCTTTTCAGAGGAATGACTTTGAGCTGAAACCTGCATACTACACTCTTGTGGGTCAGCTTTCTTTTCATGGTCTTTCTCATGAACACCCGATGGATCACATTGAGAGGTTTGAGGACTTGGTTACTAGCATCAAATACAATGGATTGTCCAATGATTTCCTCTTCTGCAAGCTTTTCCCATACTCTCTTGGTGGAGATGCAGCTTATTGGCTTAAGCAGTTGCCGCCTGGATCACTGACTACCTGGGAGGAGACTAAGAATGCCTTCCTGAACAATTTCTATGATGATGCAAGATCCGAGGAGTTGAGAAATAAAATCTCCCAATTTTCTCAAGGATCAACTGAGGCATTCAAGGCAGCTTGGGTGAGATTCAGATCATATCAGAGGGATTGTCTCCATCACGGTTCCAGTAAGGTTCAGTTGTTGGGGATTTTCTTCAAAGGGATCGATTGGAGGTACCAGATGGCTTTGGATGCTGCGAGTAATGGGAATTTCAACACCAGATATCCTGAAGATGCTTATGTGGTTGTCGAAAACTTGGCTTCTATCAATAGTACCAACAATGCAGACATGGAGCGCAAGAAGCAATATGGTAACTTGGATGGAAGTCAAATCGCAGAGGTGAAGGCTAAGTTGGATTCGATGCACAATCTGTTGATGGGAAAGACAAAGAAGGATGTCCTCTTTGCTGCTGATGTCAAGAATTTCGAAAGAGATGAAGTGGAAGACGTTGACTACATTGGTGGAGCTGGATTTCAAGGTCAAATGTATCAATACCAGCAAAACAACAACCGAAATTTCACCGACAATGCTCAGCAAGGAGGGTACAAGTCTGAAGTCAACCCAGCTGGCTTTGGAACAAATCAGTATCTACAGAAACCAATTCAGAGCAGTGGCTACAATAGAACCTATGGGAATTCGTCCTACCAATCTCCACCACCCAAAACTCCTGAAAGCAAAGTTGAATCTATGCTGGAACATATTCTTGAGGGACAGCAGAAGATGATAGTAGACTTTAATGGGAAGATGGATGCCATATATACAGATCTGAATGGGAAAATTGAGTCTCTCAACACTCATCAGAATATGCTGGAAACTCAAATAGCTCAGACTGCAGCAACTGTCAAGGGAAAGATGGTTCATTCACAGAATGAATACGTCAATGCAATCACCTTAAGAAGTGCTAAAGAGGTCACTGCAGTGGTAGAAAAGGGTTTGAATGCGGAAACATTCGTGGAGTTAGAAGAGGTTGAAGGTGATTTTAAGCCTGATACGGCTGTGTCAAGCGACACCACTACTTGTGTCGATCGATAACAACCTAAAGAGACGACACAGAAGCCTTGTGTCGATCGACACCAATCTGGTGTTGGTCGACACCCCTCGCAGACTGAGCTAGAATTTGTGAAAATACCAAAGATTGTTGAGGGGAATGTTTACAAGCCTAAGGTGCCATATCCTAAACCACCTAGACATATCAGAGATCCCATTACTGCAGAGAAGTTGCTCGCTTTTGAGAATATGGTAAGGAGGATTCACCATACGATGTATTTTGAAGAAGCTTTGGAAAACCGCCATTTGCTTGGTTACTTCCGAGATTGCAGAGAAACTCTGAAAGAAATCAAGGCACTCTTCATCAAGGCAAGAAGCACACCACCACCAATGAGGCAGTTGACTAAGAGAGAAGACCCAGAAATTTTTTCGGTTCCATGCTATATCTCTGGAGTTGAATTCAAATAATCTCTCGTTGATTCAGGGTCTAGTGTCAATATCATGTCAAAGGCAATTGCAGATAGGTTGAGAATTGGTGATATTAGATCTGCTAAGATGACTCTCGCATTTGCGAACTCTTCAACCTCAATTCCATATGGTACCATCCCTGATTTGCTTGTTAAAGTAGGAGATTGTCTGGTTCCTACGAATTTTCAGATTATGGAGATGAGCAAAAGTTCTAATATGCCTTTGATTCTTGGAAAACCGTTCATGGCTACAGTTGGTGCAGTTATAGACACGCCCAGTAAGAGAATCTCGTTCTCATACATTGACAAAGAGGTCTCCTACAAAGTCATTCCTACTGGAGGAGTTCCCAAACATGTCTCTTGCATCACCGTTGTTACAGGAGAGACATTGATGGTTGATCTTTTGGAAGAGCCTTATGTTGAGCCAAATGTCATAGACGTTTTAGATGGTCCTTCTATCATCACGAAGAGAGACATCAAAACGGCTAAGGCAAAGAAGAAGGTGAATAGCAAAAGAGTCAAGGGTGATGCCTATATGACTTCAACCCCTCAGAAGTGTGATGGAGATTCGATTGAATATGAGGTGAAGTGCAAGGGAACTTCGAAACCATTCTCGAAGGTTAGAGCTATTCTCACTTCAGAGTTGAAAGAGAAAGGAAAGGATGTTGTGAAGGGTATGTTGAGCAGAATTCTGAAGCTGGAGATGTCTAGTCGTGGAGCTTGTTTTGGAGCAAGTTCTCATTTTTATCCTGACTAATACATGAGCCAAAGTCAAGCTAATGACTGAAAACAAGCGCTTGGTGGGAGGCAACTCACTGGTGAGTCTGTACATAAGTTCTTTTATTTCTTTTGATTTTTGGTTTCGTGTCTTGTGTTTTGCGTGAATCAGTTACAAAGGAGCTGTGTCGAGCGATACCAGTAATGGTATCGATCGACCCCACTTGCGCGACAAAGGAGTGCTTGAGTGATCTAACAGTGCTAACCATTTCACATTTGGATCATTTGTCACAATTACGAGCAACATTGCATCAAAGTCGATGAAAAGAAGTTTTTGTGTCGACCTAGGCCTGGTATCGCTCGATACCGGTGATGTGTGTCGGTCGACACTCCTACCCCAATCTGGTAACTTCTTTGATTTTCACCCCTCCACTCAGCTCTTATGTTTTCTTTTACCGACTCTAGACTAGATAACACTAGGGACAGTGTTGTTTAAGTCTGGGGGAGGTGGTTGCTGACAGTGTGTTTTTTTTTCTTAGAGTCAGTCGTTTTTGAGTCAAAACTTGTTGGAGATTATGATCTAGTTCTTGAATCTATTATTCTGACCTTGCTTCTAAGTGACCATTGTTACAGAATTAGTTCTAGATCGGACTAATGAAAAATCCAAAGGTTGACCAGTTAACTAGAAGACACCCATGTTTCTAGCAGAGTTCATTCAAGCATGAGTTAATTCTTTGCACTTCATCGATGTGATTGATGTTCACAGAGCTTGATTCCTCATTCATATCTGACAAAGGAACCCATGTGTAGAAAGTAATGGTATTCCTCTTGATAGATTCATGGACACGCATGACTTGGGTGAGGTTCCGGAGGAAGCTTTGATCATTCCCAAAGATCCCGTTACGCGGTCCAAGACGAAGAAGTTAGCCGGAGCTGTTCGGAAACTACTTAACGACGTTCGGAACGAGAATGAAGACCAACTTACGCACTACGCCTTGACCTCTATATCATTTTCGGATTCAGCTTGAGGTTGGCCGAGTGTAAGTTGTTGTACTCTTTTTCCTATGCTCGGTTTTGTCCCAATTGTTTTCCGAGTAGAGGTTTTAACGAGGCAACGGCTTACACTTTCATATCCGGTCCAATCGCAAGTTGATTTCCGAGAGGTTATTCTGAGGGAACACTTCCGAGGGAGCATTTCCGAGGGAGACTAATCAAAGCAATCCAAGAGACATCCAACCCTTTTAGTCAAAGTATTTGGTCTTAATCTTCATCTTTATGTAACTTTGTTATTTCCCATGCATTGTTTTTAGTGTTTTCTTCTTCACCCCTTCACATTCTCTTCCTATAAATACTCTTTGTAATCTCTCATTTCAAATCATCCAATTTTATAAAACTTTCTTTGAGATTTTCTCTCTTGTTCCTTTGGAACTTTTCGATCTCCTTCGTGGTTAGCCAAAGAAATCATTTCGATCATTGGGTGGTTAGCTCGTGATTGGAAACCGTTCACTAGGTGGTTAGCCGACGTGATCAAACCGATTCTGAGGTGGTTAGCCGAAGAGTCACAATGTTCCTTAGGTGGTTAGCCTTCGGATCGGATTTACCGAGTGCAGTCCATAGCCCTCGACGCAACCATTCACTTCCCCCGCCTTGTTCATTCAAGGATTATCCCCGTTTCATTCCGCTTCAATACCGACAAGAGTGTGCGAATTTTGGGAGGATCTATCACCTCTCCCTTGTTATAAGTTAAGGCATGAAAAGATGAAATGATTTTCTTCTGAGTAGAGGGCTAGGAAAATTTCCAACGATCCCATTATTCTACTTGGAAAGGAATGATCACACAAAGGTTGGAAGCGAGGTTAGAAAAATTTCCTGTGATACCATTATTCGCCTACACCTTTGATACATAGAGAGGGAAAAACCGGGGATTCGGTGGCAAACACCATCAATACTCGCGTCTCAAACCTTAATATGTATTTGCGAATCTAAAAAGAAAAGAAAAGAACATGATGTGAAATAAGTCTGGGGGAGAGGAAACAATACCAAAAAGTGTGAAAATTAGGTGGTTCTTTTGTCATGATATTGTATGGGAAAGAGTCTAGAAGGTTCTAGGTATTGATCACATCGATGAAACTGGCGATGAATGCTTTAATGGATAATGTTGCGCAATTATGTATGGATTTTAAGGAGCTGCGAATGTCTACGGAGAAGTACATGGTAGTTAGATTTGGAACTGGTTAAGTAATATGTGGAGTACTAAGAAAAATGGTCATTGCAGTGTTTCAAGAACAGGTGAGTCTCCGTGTTTTTCAAACCTCTTTCTCTTGTTTAGCTTTTTGTTTGCTTGAGGGCAAGCAAATACTAAGTCTGGGGGAGTTGATATATCATGGTTTTTACCCATTTTAACCATGATATAGGTCTCGTTTATAGAGTCTTTCTAGTATTTTTGGAGTCTTTTTGAGTCTTTTCAGGTTTAGGTACGTTTGGAGCTAAATTAGAGATATTGAAGCATTCTGGAGCATTTTGGAGCCAAGCAAGGATCATGTAGCTGTGAGGGTCGATTTGAGGTCCTTGTGTCAAGCGATACCACCTGGTGTCGGTCGATACCGACTGCCTGAAGAAAGGAAACGCGACTTTTTCCTTTTCTGAAGAAATTGCACTTTGGTCCAGAAGTCTTTATTATTTACAAGAAGCTCCAAAACGTGTTTTAGCAGATAATTAAGTTTTTCAGCCACTTGTTTTGGCGAAGCTTTATTCTACTTTTGATTTGGTTGAGAGAGCTTTTGGGGAGACAATTCTGAACCCCTTTGTTTTCTTATTGATTTTATGCAATTCTATTCATCTATGATATATGTTCCATTGATCATGTCTTAGTAGTTTGCTAGTTAAGTTTAGGGTTTTTCAAAGAGCTCTTCATGAATTGTTAAATTGGTTAAATTATCTAGAGATTCATCTTATTGAGTTCTTCATCTAAGTAGTTCTTAAAACTTGTTCTAGATTAGCTACCTAGAATTAACATCATAGGTTAGTTCTCTCAACGAAAGTTGGTTAATTAACTTGAAAGACTTAGATGAGCAATTCTGTTTAGTGCAAAGAAATTCGGCTAGGGAGAATTGTGAACAAATCAGACCTGAGCTTATTGCATGTTTAGTTGTCTAGGTTTCGCAAAGAAATTTGGTTTCTTAACTTCTTAAACATAGTAATCAGTGCAGCGAAAGTTGGTTGATTTGGTGTAGTGTTCTGAGTTCTAGAACCATGCTTAATTAGAATCTCTATGTTCTATCCATATGCTTTACTTGAATCTCTGCGAAATTCCTTAAGCTTAGCTTTTACCTCCATCGAATTCTCACTAGATCTGTTTGCTTTGCTTTATTTCTTATTCTCATTGATTTTACTTAGCTTAATTCGAACCTATATAGTCTATTGTGTGATCTTGAGTCTCTGTGGATTCGACCCATAAGTACTACAACGACATAGCTGCTAGTACCTTTATGGTATTACATTTTGAGCTTATCAATCTCATCATATCGGGTGATGACAAGGAAGGAATTCAAAACACCAAGGCCTTTCTGACATCAAGGATTTAGGGGAATTGAAGTACTTCATGGGGATTGAAGTGTGTAGGTCTCCGGAGGGCCTCTTTTTATCTCAACGGAAATACACACTTGATCTCTTGAGTGACATCGGTAAGCTTGGAGCAAAACCAGCCAAGACACCTCTTGAAGATGGCTACAAGGTCAATCGAAAGGGGGAGAAAACAGATGAGAAATTTAAGGATGTATCTTTATATAGACGGATTGTTGGGAAGCTTCTTTACCTTACGCTCACCAGACCGGATCTTTGCTTTTCCGTGAACCAAGTAAGTCAACATATGCAAGTTTCGACGGTTTATCATTGGAGTATGGTGGAAAGAATCCTAAGATATCTAAAAGGCAGTCCAAGCTAAGGCATTTGGATGGGAAAGAATGATAATACCGAGATTGTGGGTTATTGTGATGCGGATTGGGCTGGGGACAGGTCTGATAGGAAGTCTACAACGGGTTATTGCATTTTCATTGGAGGCAACTTGGTGACTTGGAAGACAAAGAAGCAGAAGGTGGTGTCTTGTTCAAGTGCAGAAGCAGAATATAGAGCCATGAGGAAGCTCACCAGCGAATTGACTTGGCTCAAGGCTCTCCTCAAAGACTTTGACATAGAGCAATCTAGTCCCATTACCATGCATTGTGATAATCAATCGGTCATTCACATTGCAACAAATTTGGTTTTTCATCAGAGAACCAAGCACATTGAGATCGATTGCCACAAAGTTCGTGAGAAGATAGAGGATGGCACGATCCTTCCATGTTACACAAGAAGTGAAGATCAATTGGCTGATACCTTCACCAAAGCTGCAAGTCTTAAAGTCTGCAACAACATCTACAGCAAACTAGGACTTGTGGACCTTACACGCCCTTGACCTCATATCCTCTAATTCATGGACATCACACTCTTTTTACCTTAACATAGTTTTTATCCCAAGTGGTTTTTCTATGTTAAGTTTTTAATGAAGTGATGCTTTATGGGTTTCCAAGCTTAGCCTTCTTGTGGATCTTATGGCTAAGCTTGAGGGGGAGTCTGGAACTGAAGTGTTAAAAGTGAAGTCTGGAGTGTTAAAAGTGAAGTCTGGAGTGTTTACTTAAGTGGACGGATGAACAGTACATCTGTGAATAGTAAATCCGTGAACAGTAAAACATAATATATTTTCTGTTTTCTGTAATCTCTTTATATATTTGTGTTGGTCTAAAAAGAGAAAATAAGAAAGCAAGTTTTTCATATTCTCTATATCTTGTTCTTCATGTCTCCCCTCTTCTTCATATTCTACATTCTAGATCTATGAATTCTAACAGATCCGACCGGTTTCATCCTTGAAGAAGAGCTTCGGGGTTGAGAAGAATTCACGAGGAGGGGATTTCTCATATTCTGGGAAAATTGGTTCGAGTACGTCAAGATTTCTCGTGAGGCTGCTCCATCAACCGAAATTAAAGCTCTAAATTTCACGGTTTCATAAGTTATCCCATCACAAGCCATCGGTTTCTTATGGCATTATCCAAGCAAATCATAATCCAAGAGCAAAAGACGACGAAGAGAAGCAAAGAAATTGTTCGAACTGAGCGTATCAAATTCCCTAAGATGGGAAAGACGATTGTTCAATTATTGGGGTAGAGTTCTAATTAGTGATATTAGACCCAGAGTCTTCAAGTGACTGTGAAACGTGAAGACAACCATAAGACGTAAACGTGCAACGTACAACGTAAAAGAAGCAGATTCAAGGAGTAATATCCAATAAAAATAATAAACTAGGATTCAGAAATCTTCTCAAAAGCATGTAAAGTCAGATATTCGTTTTCCAAAGAAAGAGATGTAAAAGTCTGTAAAAAATAAAGTGTAGCTCTCGAAGGACCATCGTCTATTATACCACTATCCTCAAAGTTTAATCACAAATCTCCCTCTGTAGTGAAATGTCAATTTTACCCTTAATGAATAGTTGTAAAGATTAAGTAGAATTAAATTGGTAAGAGGACAACGAAAAGCACGGGAGCTCAGTGGTTGCGAGCTCCACGCGCGTCACCTGCGTGCGCGCGATCGGGGTTCGAATCCCCTCTACAAGGTATAACTAGGTAATACTGAGTAATACTAGGGATAATACTGAGTAATACTGAGTAATACTGGGTAATACTCGGGTAATACTCGGGTGTAATACTAGGTAATACTGGATAATACTAGAGTATAGTAATATTGGGTAATACTAGAGTAATACTCGGGTATAATACTAGGTAATACTGGGTAATACTAGAGTATAGTAATACTGGATAATACTAGGGAATACTGGCGGTGATATTTCATTTAAAACAGCTCAGGGGTATTTTCGTCGTTTCACTTAAAGAGAGGGGTATTGTGATTAACTTAGGGTAGTGATGGTTAAAAAATTTCACATAGTGGTATTTGAGGTGATTATCCGCTCTCGAAGAGGCTGAAAAAATAAGTATATATATGTCATGGGTCGAATTAAGTTAAGTTAAGATGATTATGGGGCAAAATAGGAAGTTTGGAAACTGCAGAAACTGCCTTTTTCGTCTGGGAAATGCATCGATCGATGCAAGGTATGAATTGGTGGATTTTTTATTTTATTTATCTTGAAGCGCTCTTGAAATTATAATTATGATATCCTGTTGGATTTTTTGTATATTTTGAAAATCAAAACTAGCTTATACTTATATTTCCATTCCTTCACAGTATGATCTAATGATTTTTGCAATCCTATATGCTTTTGTTGTTGCAATACTTATATTTCCATTTCATGACAGTATGATCTAAAGATTTCTTGTATGTTTTGCAATCCTCTATACATCTCATTCTTCCCACAGCTGTATCTGAAGATTCCATCTCTTTAACTTATGTTCGGGTTTGTGAATTGGGTATTAGATTTGTAGCTTTCGAAGAGGCTGGAAAAATAAGTATATATATATATATATATATATATATGTCATGGGTCGAATTAAGTTAAATTAGGATGATTCTTGGGCAAAATAGGAAGTTTGGAAACTGCAGAAACTGCCTTTTTCGTCTGGGAAATGCATCGATCTCTGCAAGGTATGAATTGGTCGATTTTTTATTTTATTTATCTTGAAGCGCTCTTGAAATTATAATTATGATATCATGTTGGATTTTTTTTCAGAATATTTCTGAAACCACTAAATTTTGTTTTCTTTGATATTTCAATTTTGTAAAAATCTAGAGAGCGGGGAACAATGAGGAGCTGTGTTTCCTCTGGACAAAAGACGATGACTTGAAAAATCAACCCTGGTCTTTTTTCCTTAATGTCCCACTCAATAATTTAACTTGTGATAAAAGTTAAAACCAAAATCTGTGGAAACTGACTATTCAACACAAAGACTTTTTACTGTCTTCGTTCAACGTGAATAACACTTCGTAGAAAGACTAGATGGTGAGTCAAGCTGAGTGGATTCAGAGCACTAACTATATGTATATAAAGAGATGGCATGAAACCATATTACCATCACAAAGGCGTTGGAGCTGGTACGTATCCTAAAAATCTACACAGCACTCGACTTCTCCGGAAACAGACTTGAAGGCGAGATTCCAAGGTCCATTGGTCTATTGAAAGAGCTTCACGTGCTCAACTTGTCAAACAATGCCTTCAATGGCCACATTCCATCATCTATGGGGAACCTGACAGCTCTCCAGTCACTGGACGTTTCCCAAAACAAGCTTTCAGGAGAAATTCCACAAGAGCTAGGGAATCTCTCGTACCTTGCGTACATGAACTTCTCCCATAACCAGCTTGTCGGTCTAATACCTGGAGGCACTCAGTTTCGAAGGCAGCTTTGCTCTTCTTTCGAAGAAAACTCGGGACTTTTTGGCCCTGCTCTTGACGAAGTATGCAAAGATATCCACACGCCCTCATCGCAACAGTATGAAACGACGGAGCCAGAGGAAGAAGATGAAGAGGTGTTTAGTTGGATTGCAGCTGCAATAGGATTTGTACCTGGCATTGTATTTGGACTGACGATTGGATACATACTGGTTTTATACAAACCAAGGTGGTTCACGAGTCCTTTTGGCCGAAACAAACACAGAAGCAGAAGCACCACAACTCATTAAGAGAGGTAATGTTCTAAATTTGATAGAATAAAGACTATATTCATAGATTTTCTGCATGAATGAATACGTGAAATTAACGTTTTAAACTATTTTTCGTTTGTATAGCCTTTATGAAGAATCTTTGAAAAAGAGAAAGAAGCAACCAAACCAAATGGACTGTAGAGAAAGAAGCTTGTGGAGAAAGCAACCCATTTATCAGTGTCTTAAATTCAGTTATTGTTTCCGGTTTAGCTTGGTGTGTTTCTCTTTTACTCTGTTTTTAGCCAATATTTGTGTTTCTCTATAATTGAACAATGAACAACTCTGTTTTCAAAGCTCAAACTTATTCTTATCTATTAGATGGACATGTATTGAGAGAGCCAGAGATGTAGTTATGTTCTTGCTCCGACTATGTCCGACTAAAGCAATCCTTCTTCTACCAAATGAAGAACAAAGATTCAACACACATTTTAGAAGATTGTTTCTTTTTTTCTTTTGATAATATTAATTAACCGAATAGAATGATTACTTGATTAGTTTATCGAAAGAGATTTTACATAGCAGATATATTGTCTTCGAAAGAGATTTGTACCTGGCATTGTAGTTCGAGTATTTTTGTTTTTAAGTTAAAATTAACTTTATTTTTTTATAAGTTAAGCATTGCCAGCTTTGACACCACAATGACAAAAATCATTCCACTTTCCAAGTAATGTGAAACTCTTCAATAGTCAAATGGCTCAAATCTGAATAGAAGTATACACACATAGTTAAGGTCTAATCATAAGAGGATTCATCTGGAGAGACCTTTACCAAAACAATGGATTATATAAAGCTGAATCTCTCAACGTAAGCGTGACACGTAGGATAATTCTTACTTACGAGATCGTATTATGTGTTGTTGTTAATTAAGATTGTGACATGTGTCAATATAAAAATATAAATTTTCCGGTAGTGGGATGCCTACGTACCTCCTTAGACGGGCTTTCTTTAGCTCTCTTTCGGTTTCTTTAGATGATGTTGCGTTGTCTTCGTTTTTGAGTACGGTAGCGGGGAAGAAAATGTTTCTACTGATGTTGGTAAAGGATATGCGTTGATTCGTCCAATCCATGATGGCTCTGGTGGTAACTAAGAAAGGCCATCAAAGAATTATCGGCGTGGGGTAAATCATTGCCGCTTCGAACACGTAGAAGTCGACTGGAGTTATGGAGTCTTCAATTCTTACAAGTGATCCATGTCGGTGTTGCGCAGGATTCGTCTGCCATTTTGATTCTCGTTCGAGTGAGATGGATATGCCGTATGCCGAGGTGCTCGGCGGTTGCATTGGAGATGATGCTTAAGCATGCCCCAGAGTCGCAGATGACGTCGGTAAACTCGATTCCTCCCCTAGCGTATGTAAAGAGCTTCTCTATTTTCACGATAGATTCTTTGCTTTCACCGAAGAATCGTCCGAGCCTGTATTCCATGAGTGCTTTTTCGAACGTGATTCCTTGGGAAAGGTTGCAAATTATTCTGTTGAATTCTTTGAAATTCTCCTTGCTTATTTTGTCGTGAGCTCGATGATGTTTATAGGGCGTGTGAGGGGTCGGTTCAAAGATCGAGTGGGACTCACGGTAGGAGTTTGCGATGTCGTAACCGTAGTATGAATCAATGTAAGGTGGGCTCCTTCAGTGGGAGGGTGCGGCCTCTGTATGCGCTTGCATTGTCTTGCAAGGTGCGTAAGAGGTTAATTCCAAATCTTTCAGGGTCTCGTTCGTGCTAACTGAGAGAACGGTTTGCGAGTTGCTCGGATCGTCTCGTCGGACTGAGGGGTTGTTCCCTTCTCCTTCCATTGCGTTTTCAATTTTATTTTCTCCTGGGCACGGTGTAAACCCTTCGTGCTAGACGCGTTTCGAGATGTGGCACCTTTCATCGTGGTTTTTCCTATTGACGATAACCATGCTGCATTTGCCGAGATAGGGGTTTGAGCGATCGTATGACGGCCAGGTTCACACCTTGGCTATTTCATCATGTCGATCTGGACTTTTCCTTTTTGGTCGGAACATTGGGTCCGTCCCGATCGAGGGGAAACTCCCGCGGTTCTTGTCCATTTTAGCGTCGAGGCGAGCTTATCACGCAAGAGATGACCCGATGTGTGACGCTTTCCTGCGGAGTTCTCTCCACCGTTGAGGTCTCGATATCCGATCTCTTTGTACCTCGTCCAAGAGGGAATTGAGGGTTGCAGGGGTGTGAACGTGGGTTTGACTTCATTCAACAAACAAGGTGGGCTTAAGGCCCAATCACAACATCTTTCCGCTGGGCCAAAACGCAAAGTCATTAAGCCCAAATAAAAGGTTTGACAGAAATGGTCAAAGAGGATAAGAAAAGGTTGTTATAAGTATCGTCTTCTTCGTTTGGAGTTGTGACACAGAGAAAAAACAGAAGAAAAGAAAAGCGAAGAACTAGAGAGAGAGAATTGAACCTAGAGAAGTCAGATAGAGAGAGAAGCCATCGTTGATAGAAGAGAGAAGATCAATTCCGCAATTGAGGTCTTCTTCTTCTAGAGCTTTCTCACTTGTGGATTCTACTTCTAGTTCATTTCCATAAGCTCTCTTGATCCTGTAACAGAGATACATCCATTGTTAAAGGCTTGTAAACCCTATCTAGAAATGAATGCAGTTGAGGGACACAGTTCCCTCCCCTGAGACGTAGCCTTCACGGTGAACTAAGGGTGACCAAATCTCGTGTGTTGCTTGTGTTAAATCGGTTCGTGTTCTTTACGTATTCGTTTTCACCAAGTTAGATCAACGAATCTACAAGTCAATCAAGATAAAACCTTCACAAGTGGTATCAGAGCTCTCCAGGTGCGATTGCTAGGATTGAGGTTGGTGTATCGAAGAAAGAAGGTAAAGAAACTTATCTGTTTAGTTCACAAAGAGGATTTTCTTGGAATTAGGAGGAATCTGGAACGTGATTCTCGGTGTGCTACACCTGCATTTGATATCTTTCGAGGTTGAGGATCTCTTTATTTGTAGCAAAAGCATCATCTGGTTTTAACCTGCAAGAAAATCAGATTACCAGTCAACATGGAACCAACTCTAGGAAGATTTGAGATGGATAGGTTTGATGGTAAAGGGGATTTTGGCATGTGGAAATACAAGATGATGGGCCAAATGGAGATTCAAGGTTTACTCTCAGTGCTTAAGGAAGGTTTCACTGTCTTCTCAGAACCAGAAAAGAAAGTAGAAGGGTCAGAGGCAATAGTTGGTCCATCAGAGGCAAAAATTGATGAAAAGAAAGCTGCAAAAGATCTTAGAGTCAGAAGCCTATTGGGAACATGCTTGAGTGATCTAATTCTGAGGAAGATCATGCATGAAACTACTGCTTTGGGACAGTGGAAAGCACTTGAAAGGATTTATCAAACCAAGTCGCTTCCCAACAGAATCTACTTGAAGAAACAATTCTCTTGTTACAAAATGGAAGAAAATAAGTCTATAGAAGAGAACGTGGACATCTTCCTGAAATTGGTTGCAGATTTGAACAGTCTCAAGGTTACCATTTCAGAAGAAGACCAAGCCATTCAGCTCATGTCAGGGCTTCCAACAGCTTATGAACCACTGGTTCACACCCTTCAGTATGGAAGTGGGAAGGAAACACTCACAGTCGATGAAGTTTTAGTTGCTGCTCATTCAAAAGAAGCTGAACTAAGACAGAAAGGGTTACTAAACAAGAGTAAGGCAGAAGGGTTGTATGTTGAATCTCGTGGAAGACCTGAAAAGAGGTCTAACAATGGAAATGATAAAAATCCCAACAAGTCATGGAGGTCAAAGAGCAAAGAGGGCAGGTCAAATTCAAAGAACAGATTTAACAAAGAAGGTAAATCGGCTTGTTTCATCTGTGGCAAAGATGGACATTGGAAACGAGAATGTCCTAGTAAAGGAAAGAAGAAAAATGGTGAATCTTCTGCCAATGTTGCCTCAGAAGTGAAACAGCCTCTGGTTCTCACTGCAAGCGTTCAACACTCAAATGATGAGTGGGTTATGGACTCAGGATGCACATTCCATATCACCCCCAACAAGGAAATGTTGTGTGATTTTAAAGAAATTGATGGGGGAAAGGTGTTAATGGCAAATAACACTCACAGTGAAGTGAAAGGTATCGGAAAAATCAGAATTACCAATCCAGATGGTACAGAGGTTATACTAACAGATGTAAGATATATGCCTAACATGAGCAGAAATCTTATATCCTATGGAATGCTAGAAAAGTCAGGATGCAAATACAAAGGTGAAGGCTTCATAGTAAACTTTTACAAAGATGGTCAGAAAGTGATCTCTGGAAAGTACAACGCAGGTCTGTACTATCTCCAAGGTATAGTGAGCAAGGCTGAAGTCAATCTCTCAGAGTCAAAGGAAAAATTGACAGTTTTATGGCACTCAAGACTTGGTCATATGAGCTCTAAAAACATGGATGTTCTAGTTCGAGATGGGTATTTGCCAAAGACAGAGGTTGGAGAGTTAGTTTTTTGTGAGAGTTGTGTACTTGGAAAGTCTCATAAACAAAGCTTTCCTGCAGCCAAGCATACAACTAAAGGAATTATGGAATATGTTCATTCTGATTTGTGGGGATCTCCATCAACACCAGAAAGTTTGGGTGGCTGTAAATACTTCATCAGCTTCATAGATGATTACTCCAAAAAGGTGTGGGTCTATTTTCTAAGAACGAAGGATGAAGCGTTTCACAAGTTCAAAAAATGGAAAGAAGCTGTGGAAAACCACACAGAAAAGAAGATTAAATGTTTGAGAACTGACAATGGCTTGGAGTTCTGCAACACACTGTTTGATGACTTGTGCAAAAAATCTGGGATCAAACGTCACAGGACTTGCACGTATACACCTCAGCAGAACGGTGTATCTGAGAGGATGAACAGGACTATTATGGACAAGGTTAGAAGCATGTTGGCAGAGACAGGTTTGGGTCAAGAGTTTTGGGCTGAGGCCACTTCAACTGCCGTATATCTGATCAACAGAACACCAAATTCCACAATAGAGTTTAAACTACCTGAGGAGGTGTGGTCTGGTCATAAACCTGAACTGTCACATCTCAGAAGATTCGGGTGCTCAGCTTATGTGCATACTGTTCAGGAAAAGACTAGTCCTAGAGCTGAAAAAGGATTTTTCCTGGGGTACCCATTTGGTGTCAAGGGTTATCGGGTTTGGATGCCAAAAGATGGGAAATGCAAGACAAGCAGAAACGTGGTGTTTCGAGAAGATGAGATATACAAAGATACCTTAGCTCCTACACAGGAAAGTGCTGAGAAATTTGATAGGGAGAGTGAAGGACATGAAAAGAAGAAGTCTGGGAAGAAAGTAAAGTTTCACACACAGCTCATTCAAGGACCAAGTTCAACAAGTTATGAACATGGTGAGATTTCTTCTCAAGGTGGAGAGTCTTCTTCACAGGCTGGATCAGATAGCTCAGAGAGTTCAAATGATTCAGATGGTTCAGAAAGTCTAGATGAAACAGAAGGTCTGACATTCAATGAGGAGGATGGGACAGAAAACAGTCACTCACTTGATAGTTATCTTCTTGCAAGGGACAGAAGCAGGAGGAATAATGTCAGGCCACCCTCCAGGTATGAAGACTCTGACTTCGTAGCATATGCACTATCTGCTGCTGAAGACTTAGAGATAGATGAGCCAAGGTCTTTTGAAGAAGCAAAGTAGAGTAAGCAGTGGAAATACTGGAATAATGCAGCAAAGGAAGAAATGGATTCACTTGGAAAGAATCACACATGGGACCTTATTGATAAGCCAGACAAGCAGAAACTAGTTGGATGCAAATGGATCTTCAAACTTAAACCGGGAATTCCAGGAGTGGAGAAGCAAAGGTACAAGGCAAGGCTTGTAGCAAAGGGGTTTTCACAAAAAGGAGTAGATTTCAATGAGATTTTTTCACCTGTTGTGAAACATGTGTCCATCAGAATAATGTTGTCTTTGGTGGTGAACTTGGACTACGAATTGGAGCAGCTAGATGTCAAGACGGCATTCCTCCATGGAAATTTGGATGAAAGGATTTTGATGAGTCAACCAGAAGGATTCATTAAAATTGGAGAAGAGAATAAGGTATGTCTTCTGAGAAAATCTCTATACGGGCTTAAACAGTCACCTAGGCAATGGAACCTGAGGTTTGACTGTTTCATGAAAGGGGAACAGTTCTTATGAAGCAGCTTTGATCCTTGTGTTTACATGAAAAACATAAAGACATATCAGGCCATTTATCTTCTCCTGTATGTTGACGACATGCTTATAGCCTCGGGGAACAAGTCTGAGATCAGAAAGATAAAGGATAGCTTGAGCAGGGAATTCGAAATGAAGGACTTGGGAAAAGCGTCAAGGATTCTGGGAATGGACATTTACAGAGATAGGGAGAAGGGGGTTCTGATTTTATCTCAAGAGAATTATATTCAGAAAGTACTGAAAAGTTTTGGAATGTTTGAATCAAAGGCAGTCTCTACCCCTATTGCATCACATTTCAAGTTGAAAAGTTTAACCAATGAAGAAAGGGTGTCAGAGGCTGAGCATATGGAAAGGATTCCTTATGCTGGCGCAGTGGGAAGTCTTATGTACGCTATGATAGGATCAAGACCTGATTTAGCTTATGCTGTGGGAGTTATCAGCAGGTTCATGTCAAAACCAGGCCGAGAACATTGGGCTGCTGTCAAATGGGTGTTGAAATATCTAAGGGGCGCATTAAAGGAAAACCTCACATTCAGTAAGAGTTCAAGTTTCAGCATTGAAGGGTTTTGTGATTCTGATTATGCAGCTGACCTTGATAGACGAAGATCAGTGACAGGTTTTGTTTTCAAGGTTTGGGGTAATACAGTTTGTTGGAGGTCAAATTTGCAGTCAGTGGTGGCTTTATCAACAACTGAAGCAGAGTACATGGCTCTTTCTTCAGCCGTGAAAGAGGCCATTTGGTTGAAGGGAATATGTGATGAAATGGGTTTTACCCAAGGAAGTGTTAAAATCCATTGTGATTCACAGAGTGCATTGGCGCTTGCAAAGAACTCTGTGCACCACGAAAGGACCAAGCATGTTGCAACTAAATATCATTTCATTCGAGATATAGTTGCACAAGGTGATGTTACTCTATTCAAAATTCATACAAGCAGAAATCCAGCAGACTTCTTAACTAAAGCCTTACCTGGGCCAAAGTTCCAACTCTGCTGTGATCTTGTGAACATCGCCTAGAGACTTGGCAGCTCCGGGTAACTCCATTGTCCAATAGATCTCGCAAAATCAGAGAGAGTAAGATTTCAGGTCTTTATCTCTTTCTGGAAAAATTGACAATGCAAATTCTCAGGTTATTTTGATGAGAGAAAGAGTTACCCGTGGAGCTTAAGGAGCTGAGATAAATCGTATTCAGCTCAAGGTGGAGTATCTGAAAGAAATTCAAAATGTCAGAAGGTTGCTGGTTTCTGGGTTTCGAAAGTCAGAGAGTAAAAGCGAGAGGAGAAGAATCTGGGTTTATGATGCGTTACCTGAGTTCGTCTGAGCAGCGGAAGAGCAGTAATTGTTCATCGGAAAGCTGAAAAGGAGAAAGTCGGGGACTTTAAGCAAGTTTTCGCAAAAGAAGGAATCAATAGGAAGAAGCTCCTATTTGTCAAAGTGAAGAGATGGTTAAGAGTTTCTGATATTACCTGGAGAGGATTCTGAAGACGGCGTCGGAAGACAAGGCCGGAGTTATGATGGTGATTTGGTAAAGCCGCATCAGACTTTACAGTCAATGCTTACTCGAAGATTAGGGTTCGCGTTGGTGTCGGAATTGTCTGAAGCAAAAGGTGGAGTTTGTGAACGTGGGTTTGACTTCATTCAACAAACAAGGTGGGCTTAAGGCCCAATCACAACATCTTTCCGCTGGGCCAAAACGCAAAGTCATTAAGCCCAAATAAAAGGTTTGACCGAAATGGTCAAAGAGGATAAGAAAAGGTTGTTATAAGTATCGTCTTCTTCGTTTGGAGTTGTGACACAGAGAAAAAACAGAAGAAAAGAAAAGCGAAGAACTAGAGAGAGAGAATTGAACCTAGAGAAGTCAGATAGAGAGAGAAGCCATCGTTGATAGAAGAGAGAAGATCAATTCCGCAATTGAGGTCTTCTTCTTCTAGAGCTTTCTCACTTGTGGATTCTACTTCTAGTTCATTTCCATAAGCTCTCTTGATCCTGTAACAGAGATACAGCCATTGTTAAAGGCTTGTAAACCTTATCTAGAAATGAATGCAGTTGAGGGACACAGTTCCCTCCCCTGAGACGTAGCCTTCACGGTGAACTCAGGGTGACCAAATCTCGTGTGTTGCTTGTGTTAAATCGGTTCGTGTTCTTTACGTATTCGTTTTCACCAAGTTAGATCAACGAATCTACAAGTCAATCAAGATAAAACCTTCACAAGGGGTAGTTTTTAGCTCATCGAACTGCGCGTTGTTCCCGCGGGTCAGTTCTTTGATTTCAGTCAGTAGTGTGCGAAAGAGAATCATGGCGTTTCCATGTGGAATGGAGATTGCCTACCTATCGCCTATGAGCAATGGTGGTGGTGGCGGCATCACGGTGTTTGTGTTTATTGGGATTTCGTCGTTTTGTCTTTCGGGATCGTCCCTAAGGGGAGATCGATATGTTGGTGTTCCTGACATCGCCGAGATGCTTTGTGTGGTAAGATTTCCGGATCTCCACAGACAGCGCCAATTGTTAAATCCAGACGGCGCCAATTGTTAAATCCGGTTCACACAAAGTAAATTAAAAGACAAAAGGGATCGGGAAATCTCGTTTCATTAGCAATTTGTGATCGAAAAAGAAAGAACTAAGGGGCTGAGTCGAGATGGGCCGAGGTGGATTTGTGCGGGTTAACATAAATCAACGTAGAGTTGACCGGTGCGGAGTTTACCTCCAACAGTCGTTGAACCGAGGAAGAAATCGATCAAACATTTCTCACATTCCTAGCGATTTCGTTTACCTTCGATTAGATTCCAATGTGTTGGGTTCAATTTTACTCCGGTTAAGTTTTTGTAACTAGTTCCTATTCTCGGTTAGATTGATTTGAATAAAATAATATTAAAAAACAAAAAAAGAGTTGTGGTATCGGAAACCTCTCACTCGTTGTTGAAGGTTTCTGGTTCTAATCGGGCCAATATCTTAAAAGGCCTAAAGCCCATTAATGTGAATCGAATTATCTAGTATAAAAAACGCGTTAGGTGATTGGTGATTGGTGATTGGTGATTGGTGAGTGGTGCGCTAAGTGGCGAATTTATTGTGAGTGCGTTTTTCGACTAATATCAACATTGTCGGCAAATAAAATTCCATTTCGTATACTTACTTTTTTTTTCTGAAAAATTAGGGTTTGAGTAGTCTCTTCTTCCTCTTCTTCTCTCTCCCTGCGTAATCGAACCAGACAGAAAGAGATGGGTGGAGGAAACGCACAGAAATCGAAGATGGCTCGTGAGAAAAACTTGGAGAAGGCAAGGCAGGCTGGAAAAGGTAAACAAAAAACACAACCCGATTTACGATTTTCTTGATTCGATTTAGGGTTTGGGAGAATAGATCAAACGTATGTACAGAGAAATGGAGCTTAAATCCTATAAAATCCCTCTCTCTTTTTTAATGATCTGTTACAGGAAGCCAATTGGAAGCGAACAAGAAAGCTATGTCGATTCAGGTGATCATTTGCTACTAAATAGAACTTATGGACTCATGTTAAGGAACAAGAAAGTTTGATGATGTAATGGAATGTTAAGGAATTTGAAACCTTACATCATGTAATTTTGAAGATGATCTGATTAGGGATTGTTTGTTAGTACTAAATAGAACTCATGAAACCTTAGTTAAACTGTCTTTGTAAGACTTATCTCATGTTGATGCACAGTTTCTGATGGTATTGAATATTGAGTTGAGTGTTCTTCAATTCAATAACTTACCCATTTTGCTTTCTTGATGTGTAAGACTTATCTTGTGTTGATGCACAATGCTTCACATTCTTTTATGAATTTGGTTAGTCTTACCAGTAAGCAGCTCTGTGATTGAATATCGAGTTGAGTGTTCTTCTATTCAATAACTTGCTACCCATGTGTATGCAGTGCAAGGTTTGTATGCAGACATTCATCTGCACAACATCGGAAGTGAAATGCAGGGAGCACGCAGAGGCCAAGCATCCGAAAGCTGATGTTGTCGCTTGCTTCCCTCACCTCAAGAAGTGAAGAAACTATTTATCTCACAAAAGGATACCAATGTAAATGTATGGATCCTTCTATGTTTGTATCATCAAGTCAAGTGTCTTGGATCAACATATTTATGGTTGTGTTTCTTTTTTACTAAAGACTTGTTTCAATACTAAGTCTCTTGCCATAATTATTATTACATATATCGTAAACCTTTGTTTGGAACTTTTTTTTACTGTTTTTTTCAATATTGGCTTTTTGTTTTCATTTATGTCTATTATAAAGTATAAATAACAACAATTTTGATACAGCTTCGGGTGTTTCTTGAGTTAATATTACAACATCACAATGTTTGGTTCAAAAATAGTAGAAAGCATCAAACTTTGGTTTTACAGAGTTCGTAGTCTGCTGCTCTCTGCAGCTTTAACTTGAGCGAAGTATGGATGAGCCTATAAAACACACAACCACAGATCATAACTTTGATGAAAAGTGAGGGTAAAAAAGTCTAAGAGGATTATTACCATGGCTTCTCTTGCGGTTAATCTGTCTTGATGATCATATCGAAGAAGCTTATCGAGGAAATCAATGGCCTGAAGATGTTCATACAATTGAGTCAATGCTACAGGGAATTGAGAATGAAACGAAGCAGTTTATATATTATCAAGAAAGAGTATAACCTCAGGTGAGACCAAGTGTTGGTTATCTGCATTGATAAACTTGGACCATGGTTTCCTGCTATGCCTGCAAATGAGAGTCGCTTCAGGTTTTAACTAATTGGTCTGAAATTAACCGAGCCCTACTTGAGCAAAGCAACAGTATTAACTTTTAAACACAAGAGAACCAGGGATGAAATAAAACCTTCCAACAAGTGCCTCCAGTTGAGGATCTAGATCTAGCTGATATTTGTTAAGGTAAGTATTTAAATCATCGGTTCCCAACACCTATGCGATAAAAGAAGGCACGGTTTTTCAATAAGAAATCAAATTAACGGATCCAACTTTACAATGTAATCTTATGCAAACAAGTTAGCAGCCTAAAGCTAGCGAAATACCTTGGCGATTTTGACAAGTTGATCATGATTATCATGACCATAGAAAAACGGTTCCTTACGAAATATCTGCAGGCATTGATAAGTGAATAAGCGACAATAGAAGTTAATTAGCAGTACGGCGAAAACGATTAAAAACTCAGGAATTCAAATGCGTGCAACAACTTCAACAGCAAAACTAGTGAGTGAAGGGAGGGGATTCTTAGTACTCACCATGCCAGCAAACATGCAGCCAAGGCTCCACATGTCTAAAGAATAGTCGTAATCCTGAAGATCAACTAGCAGCTCAGGACCCTTGAAGTATCTGACAAACAATTCACACAATTTTACTCTTAATATAAGTAATAACTACGGAAAGAAGCACAACAAGCTTTGATTGCAAAGCTAACTTAACATTTTAAAAGCTTCAATCATCAGCATCTATAAAGGCCCTTATTGGACATGCCAAGGCAGGTGGATTTGAGTTCTGATATTACCTCGAGGCAACTCGAACATTATACTCTTTTCCGGGATGGTAAAACTCAGCAAGGCCCCAGTCTATCAGGCGAAGTTTACGCAGCTGATGATCTATCATGACATTGTGGGGCTTGACATCTCTATGCATTATTCCTTGGGAATGACAGTAATCCAATGCCTGAAGTTCAACAAACGCAATATCATCAGCTATGGATTCCCTTGGTAGAAACCATATGTGTAGAAGAGCGATAGAATACCTTGAGAAGCTCGTAAATATAGTACCGGATGTCGTAATCAGTCAATGTTGGATACAATACTTTAAAGTCCACATTGTTCACAAACTCAAATATCAAGCTAGGTGTTTTGGAGTGCTCGTCTCTGACGATATCAAGCAGCTTAACAACATTTGGTCCACCACAGAGGTTCTGCAGTATTTTGATCTCTCTCTTTATCTGCACAACATCGGATTAATCAAGTTTCAGGAAAAAACCAAACAACACAAATCAGCAGTGTTTATGCAATGCAAGATTGATCAACCTTCTTCTTTTTCACGGGTTTGAGGATCTTGATAACGCATCGCTCGTTCGTGTTGACGTTTTTGCCTTCGAAAACTTCGCTGTATTTTCCTCGACCTACTTTCCTCACAACCTCATAATCATCTTGGTGACTGAAGAAGATTACCACAAAAGAGTAAAGTATTACACTTTAAATTACATATTTGCTTTAACAACAGCGTGATCAAAGACCTAAGGTCAAAAACCCTAAGATTCCACTTTCTCGAATTCGAATTCGATTTCGGAATAAACAAAATTACACCGGAAGACGCCATAAAAAGCAATACAAAGAAGTTTTTATTAAAAAAATCATGAATTGGGCAAGAGAAGAACAGAGATGAAGATTTTGTGATTTTACCCCCATTGAACAACGAGAGACTCGTAATCCCAGTACTCTTTGGGACGAACAACGTTAACATCAGTATAAACCCTAGATTTGGACATAGTTTGGATCAGGAATGGAGAAATGAGATTTTGTGAGCTTTTTAGCAATCAATTGTCTCTTTATCCAGGGTCAACGTGTTCTATGGCCTTATTGATTAGAAAAGGGCTCACATGTCTTAGTAAAATGACAATTTTATCCTTAATAAAAAATTGTAAGGATTAAATATAATTAAATCGGTAAGAGGACAACGAAAACCACGGTAGTTCAGTGGTTTTTAGCTCCACGCGCATCATCCACAGGCGCGTGCGACCAGGGTTCGAATCCCCTCTGCATAAACCTGGTATTACTGATGTTATAACTATGTCGAGGGGTTTTGCCCAGTTGGAGAAGAATCTGAGGGGAGAAAACAGAACCAAAACCATCAATCCAAATCGAACCGAACCGTTTACGCATCATGGTTGTGGAATTTTTGTTGGGTTTCCATGGTTCAATGTTCGCCCGGCGCAAAATATTCGGAACCAAAAAACCGAATCTGAATTAAACCGATTTTTCATAAATATCTGAATTGTTCATTTTATAAAATACTAGTGTGTGATTCACGTTATGTGCGGACGTGAGACATAATTTTTAAGACTTTTTAATTGTCTAATATTATTTTACTTTTATTAGTATAGTAGTTAATTGATTCGTCTCAATTACTTTAGGAAATGTAGATTGTTTTTTTAAAAATTCTTAAATTTATGTTTATTTATGTGTTTGTTTAGTGGATGATACATATTTTTACATTTTTCTCTCTATGGTTGTCTATTTATGCAATTAGTTAAAAATCAAAGTTTTGTCATTTTTAAGTTTTGGAAACTGTTTATTTTTTTGTTGGTCTTTGTTATTAGTTCCGTATGAGTTGCTTATATTTGTTGTTTTAACGCAACTCATGCGGATTAGTAAATGGATGGATATTTACTCTGTCTATTAGTACACACATGTGGCGAGTCGAGTGGTGAATTTATCGTCGATTTAGGGTAAGATATTGTGCGTAAGGATGGAAATAGTTGCATAAGATTTTAGGATCGTTAATCTCGTCTTCCTTGATTCATATTGTGTATTTTTTTCCAATTTTTAATATTTTTTCCAATATTGTTTACGTTCGATTTGAATCCTATTTATTGGTTTTACATTTTTCCGAATTTTTTTTAATATCTATCTTCATATATAATTGTACAGGAAAATAGAAATTTAACACACATATAAAGGTTTTGTTACGACTCAAGTCCAACTTCTCAATATTAGATTTAACAAGGAATGCCATGAGGAGAGGTCGGTTTTTGGTGAGGGTGATGCGAAAAGAGAGATGGTGATGGGTAAATTGATTGGCCACTCACACAGCTCATTCCTAGTTCTCCCTTGGAGTAAGCGGACCCCCGAGCTGAGATCCGTCACCTGAAATTTTGCAGGGAAGAATGCCACATAGACGTTATTATTATTGCATAACCGATAAACGGAGATAAGATTTTTCTGAACATCGGGAACACATAAAACATCTTTTAACGCAATAGATCGAGAGGATGTAGGGAGAAATGTGGAACCAGTGTGGGAGATCGACATACCACTTCCATATGCAATCGTCACCTCCTCTCCACCAGTGTAAGGTTGATGAAGGGAGAGGTTATGGAGATCAGACGTGAGGTGATGCGTAGCACCGAAATCCAGAATCCAATTGGCAGCGTTGTAAGGAGCCGCGGCTAGGTTAGCATGTGGCTGCCACGGCACATGTGCGTTGTTGTATGAGCGTGGGGTGGGAGTGAAGGACCCACCAGCCTGCTGAAACTGAGGACACCGTCGCATGCTATGACTGGTAACACCACATATTTGGCATTTGCCAAGGTACGGTCGTGGCGTGTAATGTTGTTGACGAGGAGAAAATTGTTGTTGTTGTTGTTGTGGCTGCCAATTCTGGTTGCCGCGATTTCTTTTGTTGTTGTTCTGATAGTTGTTGTTCGCACCTCGGTATGTTGCAGCGTTGGCAATGAGTGGAACCATGGGAGAGACAGTAACCGCATATTGAAGTTTTGCCTCATGATTCAAGAGTTTCTCATGTACCTCCGTGAGAGATGGAGGAGAGTCACGGCTCTCAATATGTTCACTCACCGATATGTAATCTTGAGAGAGCCCGGCAAAGACATATTCGATCTGATCTTCATGATCGATGGGCTTGCCAAGGAGTGCAAGTTGGTCGAATCGAGTAGTGAGTCCCTGAAAGTAGTCGTTGATTGACTTGATGCCTTTATACTATTGCTTAAGTTGATGTCTGAGCTGTTGAGTGTGACCCCTACTCGGTTTCGTGTACGTAGCGGTGAGAGTTTCCCAGATCTCGGATGCTGTATTCGTTTTGGAGAGAAGAGGCTGAACGGTCATGGAGATCGCGCCAAGGTGAGCGATGTAGATGAGTCTGTCTTGCCTCTTCCAGCGTGTGTGATCGGCGTTCTTGGTGACAACACCGTCGGTGCTGATCGTTGATGGTGGTGCAACCACATATCCATCGATATAGCCCGCAAGGGCATATCCATCAAGCAAGGCATGGAACTGGAGACTCCACATCAGAAAGTTGGAAGCGGTGAGCTTGATGACATTCGTCATGTTAACATTGGGAAGAGTAGGCGTGTCAGAGAAAGCAATCGTGCTGGTGATGGAATCTGAGTTGGCCATTTCAAAAGTGTTGAGAAAAGAAAAAGAAAGGCGTGGGGAACATGGCGGCCAAAGAAAAAAAAAGGTTTAAAAATAGATTTGGGTATCGAAAGAGTCTGATACCATATAGAATGTAATGCTTGATGTCTTATTAGAGCTAAAATTGTATAGTATTATATAGAAACTAGGGATTGACCCCCGCGCGGGCTTATTTTACATTCATGTTTTATAAATTTGTTTATTTGTTATTTTTCAGGAAACAATTTTTTTTTTTGAATTTTAGTTTAATAGTCGGTTTATGTTTATAGTTGCATTGTGTGTATCTGCATGTGTTTTGTTATTTCTCCTTATTAGTGTTTGTATATAGCAACATTTTTTTTAATTATGTTGTTAACTTATGTTGAAATATTGTTCTTTTTTTCATGTGTTTATATGTAGTATTTGACTACTGTGTGATTCTAATTATAGTTATATGTATATATATATGTTTAACACTCTTTCAAATCTCTCATAAGTTACATATTTAGTTGAACGTATAATATCACATTTCTGTTTCGGAATCTATAGTTTATATTGAGGCCAATTATAACATCATCAGTCTGTCTACACATTAACCAAACAAACCACTTACATTTGATTATAAATAATTTTAATACATATTTGAGAGTTTAAAATTATCTTTTTATGTACGTATAGTTGTAGGTTGTTTTTATTTACGTCTTCTAATAGGGATTTTTTTCTAATGTTTTGGCCTTTATGGTAATAGATATTTTGGTCCAAGTATTACTTTTTTCATGAAAGACCGCTAACTAAAAATGATTTTTTCCTTGTTCCCCATCTCCGAAGAACATATCATCTCTCGCTTCTAAAAATCCAACAAATCCCATTAGCATATGTGATCCTCGGTGGCCTCAGTGACTTCAACGCCTTAAGTAGCCATGTTTCGCTTCTCACATCCATTTCCGCCATTTTCACTCCCTCATCGATGCTCGCACCTACCTCAAGGTCTGATTTCAGAATTCAAAACTTTATGTATCTTATCATTACCGGTTTTGGGTGTTCAAAATTTGAAATCTTGCGTGTTGTTTTGGATTTATAGGAGGGGAAAGATT
Source organism: Eutrema japonicum (assembly GCA_030161315.1). Classification (NCBI taxonomy): domain Eukaryota; kingdom Viridiplantae; phylum Streptophyta; class Magnoliopsida; order Brassicales; family Brassicaceae; genus Eutrema; species Eutrema japonicum. The sequence continues at coordinate 2,724,380 of BSQW01000010.1, read as the reverse complement.
GCGATATATGTGGCGTTGTGATTGCAGATGGAGCTGATGCGATCAACGAACATCTTTTCAAAAGAAATACATCGTTTCTTCTAGGTAATGAGGTAAAAATCAATCAAATTTTCACAAAACCTTAGATTTTTAGCAATTTTGTGAAGTTAGAATAGCGGTCCTTCTTCATGAACTTTAGTCCATTTCATATGTGAACAATGAAGGAAGAAGTAGATTAATAGGAACCTGAATGGTTTCAAAGATAATTCATAGAATACCAGAACTTGGAGTGAAGTTATTTATTTTATTTTTTTGTCAACTGGAGTGAAGTTATTGCAAGAGTTGATTTAACTTCTCCATCTTTCTTATTTCAAAAATTTGTAATCGATTCTCAGAGTCTATTATATTGGCTTCAATGGTACTTAACCTCTTCCATTAACAAAAATTGGGTAATAAGCATTTCAAGATTTATGACGATTATTTACTAAATGACTAAATTTTGGCTTTGAGAATCCTCGATATATTTATTTGTCCGAGAAACCAATTCGGGTCCAAAAGAAATATATTGATTTGTGGAGATATTAATTTATCGAATATCAATTTATAGAGGTTATACTGTTAATTATGATAATAAACTCATTTTATATGTATTTTCCGTTGAATTATAGTTGGTTATCTATAAATTATGTAGTTTATCTTAATATTTATTTTTTCAAATATGAACTTACTATATGATCATTTTTCACTTATTTCATTTTTTATTTTTTTCCAAACTTATGTATTCGCAGATACTAGTTTTGTTAATAGCCGGTTCAAATTTTAAATCATAATTAATATTTTTCTCGTTAGTTGGTGTAATTATGTGTTTTGGAGTTGTATAGTAACTAGGATTTAACCCGCGCTAAATATTTTTCAATTTTTGTTTTGATATATATTCAAATAAAATATAATAAATTATAATGAAAAATATATAAATATTTTGAATAGATTTTTTTTTGTATATACATGAATTGATTATTATTTTAAAATATATAGTATTAAAAATAATTAAGAAATTAAATAATAAATAACCTTTTTAATGCAAATATATATTTTCCATATTTTAATCAATAATTTTAAAAGACTATTATATCATTTCCTATTTCAATTATTCTTTGTTATTTGTAATGGCAATTCATGTAATAACTTACAAAACAAAGTTCATTTTTAAAAATATTTTCTTAAATAATATTATAGAGATAATTATATTTATGTTGAGTCTTTAATTAGTACATATTATAGTTTTATATAAGACCAAGTGCAATAGCAAGGGAAATGGGGTATTTTCATTCAATAGGAAGGCAAATCCAAAAGGCAAAATGTCAAGTCACTCGACAAAGGCAAATTTTGCCTTCCATGAAATTTTGTCGGGTCCCACATCAATTCTGATGTGGCGGCTTGTGATTCGCTCGCTGCTTTGTTTTTTTTTTCTTTTTTTCATTCTTCTTAAATGATATTTTTGCCCAATAATTGATCCCAAAAACAAAAAATTACACCATTATTTTTTATTTCCTAACATCTATAAATAGAGCCTAGGTTTATACCATTTGGACACCAAACAAAATCTCAAGATTTAACACTCTCTTTTCATTTCTTCTCCTACATTATGACTCTCTTTCGTATTTGTTTTTCAATTTTCAACATCCTTATGGATGCATATCGCAATTACAATTTCCTACCAAATTATGGTTTTCCAAACCCTCAAAATCCAAACATACAACCACCAAATCCAAATACACAACTCCCAAAAAATCTTATAAATTCGGGAATGCATCCAAATTTTCAAATGCCATATATGATGCCACCAAATTTTGGCATGCAATACCCGTACAATCATCCATATATGCCATTCATTGCAAAGATTAATTCAAATATTGAATAATTGATCTGACCCACGAGGATAATAATTCATCATACCCCCAAGACTTATCTTTTAAAATAATATATTTATATATATTAATCATTAAAAAAATATTATATATCATTTATTATTATATTATATTATATATTATATATCTTTTAAAATAATATATTTTAGTATATTATTTGAATCATTAAAATAATAGATTTTTATATATTAATCAACTCTAATTAAAAAAATATTATATATCATTTTTTTACATTATAAAAATTATTTTGTGTCATTATTAATATATTAGTAGTAATAGTATTTATAAAATGTATAACATATATAAAATAACAAAGATAAAATAAATAAATATAATGAATTTTATATGATGGAGTGATGTGGAGGAAAGAGAAAATGAGTTTGAGGAAAAAGAAAATGATTTGCCTTTCTATTGTGGAGTTGAGTGTGAATTAAAAAAATGAAATGATGTGCAATGAGAATAAAGTGATGTGGAGGGAATATAGGATGAGAAATTTGTCTTCCTAATGGTCTAAGTGGGGTCTATTAATAGAAGATTGTAGTGATGATTTGGATAATTTAGATCGAGAGATCTCCTATTATATAATAGGTTACATGAGACATTAGGTATTAAGTAAGTATAGTATCCTCTACACAAATCAGCTATTCTCGAGCTTTCTTTGTGGATTTTTTTTGTAAATATGCCAAAAGGAAACATGTTTTACGTTGAAAATCAAAGAACTTTAGCAAGGTTTCGCCTGGCGTTTTTGTCAGATCTCAGTTGATGTCGATAGTGAAATCTTCATCGTCCCACAACTTTATCCGTGAAAAGTACATGCTTAAGTTCCATGAGCTTGAGTCGCTGGTACATGACCCAATCGATATCACCCTTTGTGGACCTTGAAGATCTTCTCCTATCAGTACCGATTTAATCACGAAAGGGAACCCACTGCCAGAGGATGTACTGCAAAAAAACGTTAGACGCTTGTGCTCGTGCTCTACGGATCTCGATTCCGCCTGGAACAAGGTTCTTGAGTTTGTTGAAAGTAAGATGTGATCTATGGCAACGAATCTGTCCACTATCGTAAGGAGTGCTTGTTGCAGCAAAACTCATGGGAGGTTTATCAGCAATTGCGAAAATGCATGCTTGTAATGTTCAAGTTATTGGCGACAAGAGGAAGAACCTTGATGGGTTCTCTACTGCAACGTCACAGTCTCGTGTGGGTTATCTGGAGCAAACAGAGGTTTTCCAGAGCATGGCTCCTGGACTTCGAATGCGCACTAGCAGGATCTTGGCTGCGAAATCGACTTTGGCATCAAGAGTTGATGCTAATAGAGGAGATCCATCTGGAACAAATGGGAAAATGCTTTTGGAGACGAAATCTGCAAGAAGATTGAGAAGTGGCAAGAACTGAGGCAACCTAAACCACTTCCTGTTCCTGATTCTGAGCCTAAAAAGAGAAGAGGTGGTCGCTGTATAAGAAAAATGAAAGAAAGGTATCAAGTGACATACATGAGAAAGCTAGACAACAAAATGGGTGAAGACAGCTCTTTATGAGAAGGATATTGAATGCTTGGACAGGCCAGGAGCAGCAATAGGCTGCATGTTTCGAGCAAGCTGAAATTTAATGCTAAGGACAATATACAAGTCTGCTTTTCACAGTATCTGTTGCAGGGAATAGAGTTGAATGGCGTTTAGGATTAGGCAGCTAGACAACAAAATGGCGTTTAGGATTAGAATTGAATGCTTGGTCAGGCCAAGAACAATAGGTTGCATGTATCCAATGTTCCAAGCAGACTGAAACTTAATGCTAAAAAGTAAGTGTTCACTCCATTTCAGGGAAAAATCAAGGCTCTGAAATCAAGATTGGAAAGATCAAACGCAGTATTCGAAAATGGGAAGAGCATTATCAAAGAAGTGGAAGATGAGCAGGTTTCTATTCTCCTTGGCGAAACGCAGTTCGAAGAAAAGACACAAAGGTGATTCTATCTTTCTTGTTTATCTTAAGACATAAAACTTTGGCTATCTTTGGTGATTGATCTTCTCTTTGTTTTGCAGAATTGAATTTACACACCAAGTCAGTGAGCTGAACGAAGTAGGAAGGTTACTTTCCTTATTCTCTTTTACTCTTAGCTTGATGCAATAAATCTAAGTTGTTTGCCTTATAACAGGGAATACTTGGAGAAAGTTACAGCTTCCACACATAAGGAGAAAAATTCCAAGGGTTTCCAAGAGGTTTGTCCAAGTTTAAAAATATTTGGGTTTAAAATCAATGTGAAATTGCTAAATCCTTTTTTGGTTTCCTGTTTTATTAAAACATGTCAAGAAGTGTTCATACACTTTGAACTGCTTTCTCTGATTTACGATGGAAGAGGCAGCGTACCTTAAGTACAGAATACAGAGTTTTGACCTAAGATACATAATTACAAATATACGAAGGCCCAATTATGCCCCAATACCCCCCCCTCAAGGTGGAGTGTGCAGATTAAAAACACCCAACTTGAGAATGAAAGCTTCAAATTCCCTGCGTCCCAAAGCTTTTGTCAGAATATCGGCTAGTTGGTTGGTGGTGGAGACATGGATCGTTGTAATGACTCCACGAAGAATCTCGTTGCGTATGAAATGACAATCCAATCTGACATGCTTTGTTCGAGCGTGATAAATGGGATTGGCGGCGAGCTTAATAGCAGAGAGACTATCGGAATGAATGGGAATGGAATAGTCACACGATATTCCAAGAGTCAGAAGTAACTAACGCAACCAAAGTAGTTCTTGAACCGTATCGGCCATAGCTCGATACTCGGCTTCAGCAGATGACCGAGACACAACATCATGCTTGCTCGTCTTCCATGATAAAGGAGAGTCTCCAAGTTGGACAAACCAGCCAGTTAAAGATCGACGAGTAATGGGGCATGATGCCCAATCGGAGTCGCACCAAGCATAGATAACAAGTTTTGTATTGGATTTAAGTAGAATACCTTGACCCGGATTCTGTTTGAGAAAACGTACAACGGGAAGAGCAGCATCCCAATGTTCTGATTTCGGCTTAGTCATAAACTGAGAGAGAATATGAATAGCATAAGACAATTCATGACATGTTGTGCCAAGGTAAATTAGACGGCCAGCAAGTCTTCTATAACGACTCGGGTCTGGAAGATCGTCACCTTGTGCTAAACCGAGCTTGTGATTCTGTTCAAGAGGATGTGAAACGGGCTTGACCCCAAGAAGACCCGTTTTAGTAATGATCTCAAGCGCGTATTTTCTTTGACACAAGTACATTTCACTAGGACTACGAGCAACCTCGATTCCTAAGAAGTAGCGCAAGATACCTAGATCTTTCATGTGGAAACAAGAGCACAAATAATGCTTGAACTCATCAATCGCAGCCACGGAGCAACCGGTAATTATTAGATCGTCAACATAGACGAGAACGTGAATGCGAACGTGATCCTTCTCGAGAGTGAATAGTGAGTAGTCGGAGACATTCTGATCAAAACCGTAGTCGATTAATGCCGAAGCAAGCTTCGCGTACCAGCATCGAGGAGCCTGTTTTAAGCCGTAAAGAGATATTCGTAATCGGCAAACCTTAGTTTTATCATCCGTTCGAAAACCAGGTGGAAATTGCATATACACCTCTTCCTCTAGATCGCCATGGAAAAAGGCGTTATGAACATCCATTTGATATACTTCCTAAACAAGAGACACATCTTGTTGAAGAAAAGTACGCACAGTAACCATCTTTGCTACCAGTGCAAACGTTTCATCATAATCAATGCCCTCGGTTTGATTATTGCCGAGAACAACTAAACGAGCCTTGTAACGTTCCACTGAATAATCTGATTTGAGCTTAATTCGAAAAACCCACTTACAGCCAAGAGCGGTCTTGCCAGGAGGTAAAGCTTCAACCGTCCAAGTTCCGAGATCATCGAGAGAGACGATTTCGTCGGTTACCACACAGCGCCATCGTTCATCCTGAATGGCTTGTTGATAGCTCCGCAGTTCAATGATTGTTGTCATTGCCATGAGATATGTTTGGTATTTTGCAGAAAACCGAGAGCTCGAGATGTAATTCTCCAAGGGATAGAGAGTTGAAGTAAGCGACGGTTCCTGAAGCAAAGTGGCCACGAAATCAGCAAGTTTTACAGGTCTTTGTTTTGTGCGATGCCCGCTACCGAAAGTTTCTGGTACAACGGAAAGATCTGTGATTGTAGCAGTAGTATCAGTAGACAATTTTGGGAGAGCATGTATAGTAGCAGCAGTAGGAAGAACATCATCGAATGGGATTTCATCGGCCGGGAAATTGTCGAGATCGACATCCGCAGCATCTAGTGGAATTTCTGCAACAATTTCAGCAACGACAACAGGATCGACCTGTGCGGGAGGTGTGGCGGATGGCAAATCGAGGGCAAGATCATCGAGAACCAAAGTTAAACGAGGAGGATAAAAACCATTGTCATGAACATCATGAGGAGCAGCAAATGAAGTCGATGAAGAAGAAGAGTCTGAAACAGGGTAATAAAAATCGGTTTCCAGGAAAATAACATCTCTAGAAACAGAGATCACACCTGTTTCAGTATTGTAGACACACCATCCTTTCTTAGCAAAGGGATAACCAATGAAGATGGATTTGTTGCTACGGCTCGCAAATTTATCACCGCCATGCTTTTGATTGTGGATGTAACAGACACATCCGACACTCTTATGTGATTCATCGGTGGGGGACGATTGTAGATTAGTTCAAAAGGGGCTTTGCCTTGTAGCAGTGAGGTCGGTGTTCGATTTATAAGATATGCTGCAGTGAGAGCACAATATCCCCAAAATTCAACCGAAAGGCCAGCTTGAAACCGAAGCGCTCGAGCAATGTTGAGGATATGGCGATGCTTACGCTCAACACGACCGTTCTGTTGAGGCGTTCCAATACACGAGGTTTCATGAATTATCCCTTCATGATAAAAGAAGCTCGATAAAGCTAGGAATTCCGAACCATTGTCGCTACAAATCGTTTTTCTTTTGCTCATGAATTGACGTTCAACCAGACTAATAAAATTTCGTAGATGTGTGGGAGCCTTCTGTTTGGATCGCAAAAGATAGATCCATACGGCTCGCGAATAGTCGTCAACAAGTGTAAGAAAATATTTAGAACCACAAAGAGCATGAGTTCTATACGGACCCCAAATATCGACATGAACCATTTCAAATGCAAAAGTTGTCTTATTACTGCTCAATGGAAAATAATCTCTTGTCTGCTTAGCGCGAATACAGATTTCACACGTCGTTGAATCAAAAGTACTACTACAAAAATCAGAAAACTGCAACATCTTTAATGTTTTCGAGGAAGGATGTCCCAAACGTCGATGCCACACATGGATCGATGATGAGTCTGATCCTTGCATTGTCGCTGCTACTTCCATTCCACGAAAAAAATAGAGTCCATTGCGTTGCTCAGCCACTCCAATCAGCATCATCGTGATGCGATCCTGGATGATGCAAAGATTGTCAGTGATTTGGAAAACATATATGCGATCTCTAGTAACCTACGAAACTGATATAAGGTGACATTGAAGTCCATCAACAAAATACACTTCACGTAAACCTAAAGACGATCCCAACTGAACCCGGCTGTGTTTAGTAGAAGTTGTAAACCGATCGTCAGGCAGCTTAATTAAAACTGGTGCCATTTCACAAACATCGAACAAAAAATCAATTGTACCGGTCATGTGATTTGAAGCCCATGTATCGACAATCCAAGATTGAAGAAAAAACGTACCTGAGAGATGGTCATGTGTAGTGGACTTTCTCTCATCAAGTAAGTAAACCAATGTTTTCCATTGATCATCGCTAAGACCAATTATCCCCATTCGATCGCAGAAATCAAAGCAGTGTGAGGTATCGATGAGATATTAGAGGCAAAGACAGAATTTGCGTGAGCTGTGCTGCGACCCGCTCCGCTCAGTGGGACTTTTGCCGTTGATGCAAGCTGTGTATTTGAAACGCGACCAGCACCAGTAGAGGGTAAGTTCCCGCGAGAAGGGTTCCCATTGAAGCGATTTCGCTTGCTTTCATCGAACCAAGGAGGGTATCCAATCAATCGAAAACAATTTTCCGAAAGGTGGCCATGACGACCACAATGTGTACAAATACGAGTATCACCTAAAACTTTAGCATCGTTGTAGCTTCGCGGTCGTTAAGTAGTTTGAACGACGAAACTAACTGCATTTGGTCGTTCTTCGTTCAAGCGCCCAAGTTGTTTGGATTCTTCATCTTGGGTGAGCGTGTTATAAGCTTCTTCGAGGGATGGTAAAGGGACACGAGAAAGAAGTGCCGATTTAACCGTACCGTACATGGTTTCATCCAATCCCATAAGAAATTGATGTAGCTTGTCTTCTTCCCGTTCTTTCCGAACCTCCTCTATGGTTTTAGCTTTTTGATAATCGGCCAAGTTTCTCCACAACTTAGTCAAATTCCCGTAATATGTCTCAATCGCAGTGCCTTTTTGACGACAATTTGCTAAATTAGATTTCAGTCGTTGAACCCGTTGTCCGTTCTTCACTCTGAATCGCTTCTGAAGGTGAATCCACATCTCGTTACAATCGGCGATGTGCATAATGGAGTCAGAGATGACATCGTCGATCGTTAGCTTCGTCCACGAGATGACAAGTGCGTTGTTTGCAATCCAGTCTTCAAAATCGGCATCAAATTCGACGGGTTGCGGTATGGATCCATCAACGAAACCGAACTTTTTCCTTGCTTTTAGTGATAAGCAAATATTAGTGGACCATTCATCGTAGTTTAGTCCTCGTAGCATTGGTTTAGAAATCAAAGTACCGGGATTATCTCCCGCAGTCAAATCATATGGCGAAATTGTACAACGAGTCTCAACACGTGATGGTGTTGTCATCTCAGAAGGAGCAGACATCGCAAGAAGAAATTGTGAAAAGAAATTTCGACAAAAAGAGAAGTATGAGTCGAAACAGAAAAAATTGTGTTTGCGGAAACGTAGAAAAAAAAAAAGATCGAGAACTTCAAATCCTTTTGTAGTTGGATTAAAGCTCTTATACCATGTCAAAAAGTGTTCATACTATTTGAACTGCTTTCTCTGATTTACGATGGAAGAGGCAGCGTGCCTTAAGTACAGAATACAGAGTTTTGACCTAAGATACATAATTACAAATATACGAAGGCCCAGTTATGGCCCAATAAAACAGGAGATTCACAATCTCAAAAACGACATTGCAAATAAGGAAGAGATCATAAAAAAATGTCATGTGGTTAGTAGGATTTAGAGAGTGTTTTAACTTGTGACGTAATACTGCATGTGGTTCCTAAATTGATGCAGAATTTTGAACATTTTTGCAGGAGGCTTTATTTTATTTTATTAAAGGTTCTTCGTATTGAAATATTTTTGGGTTTTTTTTTTTACAATGACAACGATTAAAAATTAAAAAGAAAACTAAAAAGAAAAAAATAAACCAAACCGAAATTGCATAAGGGCCTGGTTAGACGAAATAACCTAACCAACAATGCTATAAAACCGAAACGAACCGAAGACAAGAAACCCTAGAACAAAAGAAGCCAAGAGGCTGCCGCTGCCGCCAAGGTTCTGACCACCACTCCGAACAAAGACTAAGACTAACCGAACTAAGTTGCCACTACCTGAACCGGGATCCTGAGCCACCAAGAGAGTCGCCAGAGTGGAGGAAAGGCATAGCCACGCCTCTAGAACCGCCATTAACGCCGTCGCCGGAGAAGCGCGCTAGGAAGGAAACAAAGAAGCAGAAAAAACCGTGTTGGGATTTTGTGATTTCTCATTTAAGAACCTTTTTCTTTTATTAATTTCTTTCTTTCTTTTTTATCTTTGTGATCTCTTGTTTGTGATCCTATTTTGTGATACAATAAACCTTAAGCGCCTATTATGTCATACAATAAACCTTACTGTGATTCTAAACAATAATAGTAAATTGTTATTTCTTTATGATTTTCTTTTTGCCCAATTTCCTTTCTCCTTTTGCCTCTTCTTCATGATTCCTTTTTTGTCCAATTTTCTTTGTTTCTTGATTTCCTTTTGGTTTGCTTTTCCCTTTTTCTTCTTTTCCTCTTTCTTGATTTTCCTTTTTACTTGGTACAAATGAATATATTCCAACACTCCCTCTAGATTCGTTTGTTGTAGTTTCCATTTGCTCCCTCTTGCTTGAATCATTTTCCTCTTCATCGTTTTTTGTTTCTTCATCTTTTATCTCTAATGCTTTGTAGCAATTTTCTTTGACTGGAATTTTTGTGGTTAACGCTGATTCTGCATCTTTAGTATTTCTTGGTTGTGTCTTCTCTTCTTTTGTCTCTCTTACTTTTCCTTTAAGAATCTTCCATCTGATAATGAACTTCTGATTATCTTCTTGAACCTCTATTAGCTTCTTCCAAGCTTTATCCATGATTGTACATGTCTTCTCATCAAATAGAACTTTATGACCTTTATCCAATAATTGTGGCACACTCAGCAAATTTCTGTCTGGAATTAGTAGAACATCCTTGATTGTAATTTTTCCTTGAGTTGTCTCCATACTAATATCTCCTTTTCCTGCACTTGTAAGAATTACTGCACATCCAAATTTGATCTGAACTTTGTATGTTCTGTCTAATCTTGTGAAGAACGTCTCATCTCTAATCATGTGACATGTTGCTCCACTATCAATTATCCATGCTCCTTCTTCATAAATTTGACTTGCATCATAAGATGTTGCAGTGAAAGACAATTCACCAAACCTTTTCTATGTTTCTTGATTTTGACATAAGTGAGCTTCTGCGTTAAACATGTTTTTGCAGTTCTTTGCATAATGCCCAGACTTCCCACACACAAAGCATTCTCCTTGAACTTGTTTGCTTTTATATAGCTTTTCTTCCTTGTTCCTGAAATAACAAACATCTTCATTGTGATTATTCTTCTTGCAGATACCACACCATGGTGAATTTCTTTTTTTTGAAGTAACAATCTTCTTCATTGTGATTTTCTTTTTTGCATGTATTGCACCACTTGTTCGTTCTCTGATGTTGATATGATCTTTGACCAAACTTTGTTCTTGCATACAGTGCTCCTTCGATTGGTTCCTCATCTGATAAATATTTTGCCTCATGTGAGATTAGTGATCCAACAAGATCTGTCACAGTAGTCTTCCTTAAGTCTTTCGTTTCTTGCATTAAAGCTGCTAGTCCGGCATAACTCTTTGGCATTGAATTTAATATCTTCCTGATAACTTGATGATTTGTCTTCTGTTCTCCTACTAAACTCATCTGGTTCACGATCTCCTAGATTTTATCAGTATACTCTTGAATCTTTTCTCCATGTTTCATCTTCAGATCTTCAAACTCTTTGTTCAAAGAATCTAGTCTCACAAGTTTTGCTTGATCATTGCCTTGATAGTTTTTTTGTAGTCTTTCCCAGATTTCTTTGAAAGTGGTAGCAGAAACTACCTTCTTGAGAACTAGATCTGTCACAGCCATCTGTAACAGTTGTAGAGCTTTCATATCTTGCATCTCCTTGTTTTTCTATTCTTAATGTAACTCTAATTTTGGTTTTGGCTCCGGTGGAAGTCCTTTCTCCACAACTTCCCAAAACTCTTGAATCTTCAAAGTAGTTTTTATCCTTGCAGCCCAAAGCTCATAATTTTGCCCATCAAATACTGGAATATTTAATGTTTGCATGTTTTTGGTTATGATCACGCTTTTCTTGCTTCTGCACGGATTCTGCACGAACTCGGATTTTGCACGAACTGGATTTTTTCAGAACTGGATTCTTTTCACGAACCAGGATTCTGCCCGGACCTGATTTTTACGAACACGGATTTTGCACGGAACGGTTTTTTTTCTCTTAAGGTACTGCACTCAGGACCTTGGCTCTGATACCATGTTGGGATTTTGTGATTTCTCTTTTAAAAACCTTTTTCTTTTATTAATTTCTTTCTTTCTTTTTGATCTTTGTGATCTCTTGTTTGTGATCCTATTTTGTGATACAATAAACCTTAAGCCTAGAACTCTATTTATAGAGTTGTGATTCTAAACAATAATAGTAAATTGCTATTTATTTATGATTTCTTTTTTGCCCAATTTTCTTTCTCCTTTTGCCTCTTCTTCATAATTTCTTTTTTGTCCAATATTTTCCTTTGTTGCTTGATTTCCTTTTGTTTTGCTTTTCCCTTTTTCTTCTTTTCCTCTTTCTTGCTTTTCCTTTTTACTTGGTACAAATGAATCTATTCCAACAAACCGCCAACCGCACAGAGCCGATCATGCCTAAGCAAAGTGAGAGGAGTGATACATACCCCCACCTCGCTATTATCGGTCCGCCCCGCCACCGGAAGCTCGCTCTAGATCCGCCGCCGGCCCCAAGCGGCTGCAATCTTGAAGAGAAAAACTGGTGGTTATGCACCACCAAACGCCTAATCACTGAAACTCACCTCCCCTCTGGTTCGCCACACCAACCACAACGCCGGAGAAACTTAAAACCTGCCAAGCGGAGGGCCACAATGAGAGAAAATTGGGCTTGGCACTAGAGGACGACTCACCAGATATGGCCCTTAATAGATCTGGATCCGCATGAGCGCCGCCACCTAGATCCACCGCCGGGCCACCGCAACGAAGAGGAAGCACAAAGCTCATCCACCAAAGTTGGTTAGGAAAGACCTCTAACCACGGATGAAGCGCGAGCAAGGCAAAACGAAAGAAGAAAAAAAGCAAAGGCCCTCTCACGACGCCGACGAGAGACGCCGGACTCCGGAGAGGCAATCGAGATCTGAAAAAGAGATAAAGTTCGACGGCGGCTGAGGGGAGAGGAAATTTTTTAGGAGAAACCTAAAACCTGCCTCTCAAAAAACAGGTTTTCTTTTTTCACGAGGCTATAACTCTTTGGAACTCATTTTCAAAACTGAAAAGTGACCTTGCAGTGAATACAAAGGTTTGTTACTTTAAAATATTTGGGGGTTACATCAATTTCAAGAAGCTAGTTAGTAAGGTTTTTATTAAATCAATTGGATTTTTTATTTATTTATTAAAAGGGCATTTTTGGTTTGTGTATTTTAGTGGATTTGAAAATCCAAACCAAATCTAGTGTTATTGGTTCTATGATTTTAAATTTCATTTTCAAATCATGTGTTATTGGTTCTATGATTTTAAAATCCATATTAAAATCAAGTGTTATTCAATAGTAAGAATTTGTATAAGGGCTTGATTTTAAGTTGGATTTGAATGGATTTACAAGTGTTTTCAAGAGTAAAATACAAATGAGCAAATACTGAGTCAAACCTTGTTATTTTGTTGGTTTTGTATTATTAGACTTCCTCCATATATTATCACCATACGTGTCCAATTCCTTTTTAAAAGCATATCACCACATCATATTTGTTAAAGCATATCACACGTTTAATATAGCTTTTTGGTTTTTTCTTTTTATAGCATATCATATATCATATGATATCAGTTTAAATAATTTTTCATTTTATGATTTTCCAAATTTTTTACAATCTTCGAACCAATTTTCCATTTTCTATAATGAATATTTTATATAATAGATATTTGTCATAATTTATATGTAATCTCCAACACAAAACCGTAAAACCTAAAGTATTAATTGAAAAATCACAACATGAACCAGTGGCGGAGGTAGAGAGCAAGTAGGGGGCTCAAGTGACCCTAGTGATTTTTTAAAAAAAAAATTTTGCTTAGAAATTTTTTAAATTTAGTTCTATTTTTGTTAAGAAAAATAAATTGACCACAATCAAAAAAAAATATTGACCCCAATAACATTTTATTTTTATGGTTTTATCATAGTAAATTGACCCCAATTAAAAAAATATATATATTATGACCCCGATGATTAGATTTTCTGGCTCCGCCACTGACATGAACCACATCAAAAACGAGAGAAATGTTCATATCATCAATGGGGTCTCCAAAAAACAAGAATTTTGATAAATTTACTCTTATATAGTGTTGCTTCGGGTTTACGTGATAATAATGGTATATTCAACAAGTTCATGGTGGAGAGACGAATACATTTTTATATGTATTTTGATTTTATTATAAGACTAAAATTATTGTAAATCCATTTGGTTGATTTACAATAATCCACTTATTAGATTTTAAAATCCACTTATTTAATTTTTAAATTCCCCTGTAATCCACTTATTTCATTTTCAAATTAACTTGTCTGATTTTAAAATCAATGGATTCATTAAAGATTTCCAAATCCGAAAAAGATTTATAAATCCATTAAAATGCAAAAACCAATAACCCCCATTAAATCAGGTGAATAATGATCTATGAATGGCTATTGCATCAAAGGATTTGACAATCAAAGATCAACAAGTGGTTAGTAAAATCAGATTTTTTTCTTCTCTTGTCGTATAGGAGAAACATATATGGGGCTAATCTTGCTTCCTCTTAGTTGGCTAGTTAATCTAACATATATGGTATTCTGTTTTGTAAAATCAGAAGATGGATGATCTTGGAAAAGAAATTAAAAGATTGGATGCCATCATCAAGAAAAGTCAAAGATGTTAGTAAGATTTTAGTAAATTTGTCCATTTTGGGTTTAAAACAAATTGTTAAACTAATTGGGGTTTTCTTTTTACAATATCAGGAGATTATTGAACTAAAAGATGAAGTTGCAAGTAAGGATATCATCATCAAATCAAGTCAAGAGGTTGTAAAGACTAGAATACGTAACACACGGAACAAAACACGAGATTCTGCAAATACCTATTTGCTCTTATTAGAAATCGTTTAAACAAACTTCTTACAAGTTTTTTAATCAGGATTACACGACACCAACACGCTGGTTTGTCACTGACCAATTCCTAATCTACCCAAACTTACCTACACAGCAACAGCTATGCAATCTCTCTTTGTTCACTCACCAAAACCCTCAAGCACGTCGTACTGCCACGTCTCTTGTTTTTGGATGAACTAAACCCTAGCGGCTCCACCGCCTTATATATTCTCCAACTCACGTCGTTGAGAATATTTGTTTCCAATATTGAGGATATCTTCAAATCTTTGTTTCCACGATCTGAGATCTTCTGTTCCAATTATGATGATGTCTCTAGCTCTAATAGTTTTCTGCCACATCAGATGCGTATCTTTTAGTTCCACGCCTTAAGTCCAGAGTATTGTGTTGCACATATTCTGCGGTTGTGCAAAATACATACTCAACAATCTCCCCATTTTTGTCTATGTGTGTCAACTCGAGCAACCACCTGTAAAAATAGAGACTTCCACAAAAACACAATCCAAGCAACCACTCACGTAGATGTGATCATAAACTACTGAAATGATTACACGAACCACTAATTGCTCCCCCTATCTGTATGATTCACAGACATAAGCATCAAGTTCATTGAACACAATATATCATGAACAACTAATTGCTCCCCCTATCTGTATGATTCCCTCGACCTGAATGCCAAAACACACAAGTGTCAGCATTATTGGTATTCGGCAGGTCAGACCAATCTCCTCCTTCTTGAGTGCACACTTAGGCAAAAAACAAATACTAGCAAACACATATGTGATGTAACAAAGAACAGAGACACTCACCTCGAAAACGTTGCTGTATGGATTTGGCCATGAGACTTTTTCAGAAGTAGCAGCGTCAGCAGCGGAATCAGGTTCGGCGGGAGCAGCAACAAACATCAGCATCGATACAGGCTTTTGATTTAGGCGACAGCGGAAATGATAGCACATGAGCGGTCACGATGCATGAGATATATACCCAGGAAGAAGTAAATTCTAAACCTGCTTAACTCAAGTTAAACTCAAAACACATGGTTAGTGCAAGCCAGTGACACCCAACTTAAATTCAAATTAATCTAGAACCTCTAATGCATAAATAAATTCTTGCTCAACCTCAAAATTCAGTCACGTTGTCTAGAGAATGGATGAGTACCCCATGAGAGAAATCAGTACACATGACCTCAGTTCCACAACTATTGAATTAATTAAGTCATATTAAATTAGTGAACACAACCTTTTTTGACCTGGTACTAAGTACACAAAGGATCCAGTTCAGTGTCACTGCAGGTGGAATTTTTGTGATAGAAAATGATCAACCCACTGACACACAGCTGAAGATAGTCTCCACATTCTCATAACTTTCAAGGAAAACGTCTCCTGACAGTTGAGCTAAGTCTGGGAAATTCAGTAATTTAATCATCCTCCTTGCAGGATATGCAGAGGATGATCTACCTCAGTCCAAATAGGGGCAACTACCTGACCCGAGGACACACTCACTGCACATTTTTTCTGCTCAACCAAACTTTTTCCTCCAAGAGAATTTCAGATGTTTTGCAGAAGGGTGACTAAACACAGTCCAGATAGGGGCGACTACCTGACCCGAGAGTACACTTCATGTGATATATTCTGTCCTCTTGCCCAATCCAGACAGTGATCGAAAGAACTTATCACTCAAGTGTTGCATCATAGGAAGTCTCAAGAGAATTTGTGCTATTGAGCATTAGATGCAAGAGACTTTCTCAACGACATTGTTAGATTTTTGAGATGATAGTCCTCGAGTGTCTTTCTCATCAGGCCTTTGAGTTCTGCTCATCTCATTTTATTTCAACACTTCTCCTTCTTTTCAATCCGTTGACTCAGCTACGACACTTTTCTAAACTTTCACAGAAATCTGACCTTTGAAGAGTTATGAGAAGCAGCTATTTTCTTCCTCTGTTGTGTCAGTGAGAGGTTTTGGGAGGTGATCTATACATAGGGATTAAAAACACACGCCGTGACACTGAAACATGGCGTCCAATATGATCCCCTCCCGAGCCAGAACCTGCTAACATTCACACAAACCAATAGCTTTTCGCATATGAATGAACGTATTAAGATCAAGTGGTTTAGTGACTATGTCTGCAAGTTGTTTCTTCCGAAGCAACATGTATAATTTCAACATGTTTTTCCTCAACCAATTCCCTGACAAAGTGATGCCGTATGTCAGCATGCTTTGTCCGTGAGTGTTGTACCGGGTTCTTGGATATATTGATTGCACTCATGTTGTCACAGTGCACTAACAAAGGTTCGGAGGTCATACCGTAATCATCCAACATGTGTTGCATCCAAAGCAATTGTGTGCAACAACTTCCAAGAGCAATGTACTCTGCTTCAGCCGTCGAGAGCTTGACACAATTTTGCTTCTTAATGTGCCATGAAACCATGTTGTTTCCAAGGAAAAAGCATCCAGCTGAAGTGCTCCTTCTGTCATCGAGACTCCCTGTCCAATCTGCATCACAAAATCCAGCTAAATTGGAATTAGTATCTTTTGTGTAAAACATACCAAGATTTACCGTGCCCTTTACGTATTTGATGATACGTTTCACTGCAGCAAAATGAGACATGCGAGGGCATGCTTGGTATCTGGTACAAACACCCACACTGTAGCACAGATCTGGAGCGAATGTCTCATAAAAACCAACTCCTTCAATCTGATAGTATCCCTGAGCTACCAGTCTAGCTTTGTTGCGAACAATGTTTCCATCTTCATCAATTTTATTTTTAAAGATCCACTTTGTTCCAACAATGTTCACATCCAGCGGTCTTGGAATCAGATCCCATACTCCATGTCTGACAAACTGATCCATCTCCTCGTGCATAGCTCCAACCCAGAACTCATCATCAAGTGCTCCATCGACATTCTTTGGTTCCACGAGAGATACGAAAAATGCTAGTTTCACCATGTTCTTGAAATCGAGCTGAATTTTTCGAGTTCTCATCCCTTCGTTCAACTCTCCTATCACATCACTTGCGGAGTGATTTTGATGCACTTGAAGCTTATCAGAATTGCTTCCCTCAGATTCTTCCTTCTTAGCATCATCAAACTCTTCTGCAACATTTTCTAGGAATAATATGTGTAACACACGATTTTCCTGTGTTATCTCTTCAAGTACATGCCCATTTCGATCATCGAATACAACGTTCACACATTCCACAATGGTTCGTAGTTTTTTTATTATAGATCATGTATGTCATGTTGTGAGTGGAATAACCAAAGAAAATACCCTCCTCTCATCTAGAATCGTATTTTCCCAGATTGTTTTTGTCATCCAAAATATAGCATACACACCCGAAGACGTGAAAATAATAAAGATTTGGTGTTTTCTCTTTCCATATCTCATAAGGTGTTGTCTTAGTTCCTGGTTTAACATACACCTTGTTGATTATGTAGCAAGCAGTGTTGATTGTTTCTGCCCAAAATCTTGTGGGAACATTATTTCCATGCATCATTGCTCTAGCCATTTCTTGGAGTGTCTGATTCTTTCGCTCAACAACACGTTCTATTGGGGGGGGGGGGGGGGGGGTTCGTGGAGCTGAGAATTGGTGTCTAATCCCATTAGCATTGCAGAACTGTTTGAAGATTTCATTCTGGAACTCACCTCCGTGATCGCTTCGGATTTGGACAATGTTTCCCTTTGAATTTTGCAGCTGCAGTGCTAAGATCTTAAAGCTTTCAAGAGCTTCTGATTTTTCCCTCATAAATCTCAACCACGTAAATCTTGAGAAATCATCCACAAGTACAAACATGTATCTTTCCCCGAATATGCTCTCTATTTGGACCGGCCTCATTAAGTCCATGTGAACCAACTCAAGAATCTTCTTCGACCCAATTTCAGGAACTCGTTTGTGCTAGACTTTGATTTGCTTTCCTTGACAGCAAGCCTTGCAAGTGATGTTAGTCTCCTTTTCTAGTTTTGGAACTCCACGCACTACCTCAGCCTTCACGATTCTCAGTAATCCATTGATGTTCATGTGTCCTAGTTTTTTGTGCCACAAATCAAGTTGTGACTCTCTCACTTACATACACTGATCTGAAGACTTTCACATGTTGCAGCTGTTACCTGATCTCACACCAGAGAGCACCACATTCCCGTTCTCATCAACTGCAACACAATCAACTTTAGTGAAAATCACTTTGAGCCCTTCATCGCACAGCTGGCTAATACTGATCAAATTTGCAGTCAACCCTTCCACATAGTAGACGTCGATCAGAGAAGGTTGATTCTCATTTTTGAGTGTTCCAACTCCTTTGATTTTTCCTTTAGCTCCATCTCCAAAAGTGACATTTCCAGTCTTAACTTCAGTATATGAACTCAGACTTTTCTGATTTCCAGTCATGTGCCTTGAGCACCCGCTATCAAAGTACCATGGGATGTCGTTTTGTGATGTGGTGGATGTCAAGGCAACATTGATGATTGTTGTTTCTTCACCTCTGTCTTCATTGCTCATATCACGAGGATCATCGATTTCTGTAACTCCACAGTTGCACACTATATCTTCTTGTGTAACACAGACACCTGCATTTTTCTCAGGTATCGTTTCGAGCAGATCATCGTTATCTGCAAAACTCAGATTGTACACAATATCCTCTTGTGCAACACACATCCCTGCAATTTTCTCAGGTCTCTCTTTTTCATATCTCTGCATCAAAAACACTTCGTTCGCAACGTAATTGGTGAGGTAAAGATAATTCTTTCCTCCAAGCTTGCCTGATTCTCCTCTTCAGCTCAAGGCAGTTTCTCTTAAAATGTCCACTTTTCTCACAAAAATAGCAGGCTTTTCTAAGTCTGACACCTTCCAATTTTGATCTAGCTGCCACGTGCTTTGAGAAGTCTGTCTTACTCATCTCGATTTGGAGATTCTTTTCTTCCTTTTCTCTATCATGTTTTGCTTGCACAAAATTCTTCATGTTTTTATAGATTGGTTCCTCATGACTTTGGTAATGCTGATCTCGTCCATTGAACCCCAATCCCCAGTTCTGTTTGTCTGTCTTTCCCATTGTCAGAAGATGGTCCAATTTATCAGTTCCCTTGTTCAGCATTCTGATCCTCTTAAAGTTTTCTGAGAGATCATATTCGAGACTTCTACTCCTTGCCTTCTCTTCATCAAGCATTTCCTTCATCTTGGTCATTTTGACCTCTAATTCCAGAATTTTCAGGTTTTCTTTGTCCGACATGTCATTTTCTCCTAAAATATCAGACCTTTTGACCTTCACTTTGTCGTCACCTTTAGTTTACACTTTTTTTTTGTCGTTGGGGTATTTTCAAGTTCAAGGATATTCACCTTAGCTTCCAAGAGAGCTTTATCCTTCAACAGCTGCAGGTTGTCATGACTCAGTTTTACCCAGTTGTCATACAATGATCGATATTCAGTATTTGCATCAAATTCATCATCGTCATCTGATTCTGATTCAGCATCAGATTCTTCATCCGACTTCTCTCCTACAAATGCAACAAAATTCAGCAAGTTACCTTCCTCATCACTTTCCTCTGAATCAGTTTCGCTGAAGCTCAAGAATGACCTATCATGCTTCTTATGTATACTCGGACAGTCAGTTTTAACATGACCAAATCCCTTGCACTCATGACACTTGAGTTCTCTGATTTTTGCCAGTGGACATTCTGATTTGAAATGCCCATATCCTTCACATTCGTGACACTGTAGGTCTCTTTTCCTGTTTGTTTTTCCAACTTCCTGTCTAGTCACACGATTCGAGCTTCGTGTATCTTCCTTGTCTTGAGTTCTGCCAAAAGTCCTTACTTAGCCCTGTTCAATTCTCTTTAGCGCATTCTTAAAATTTATGGCCATCAATCCCATATTTTCATCAAATTTCTTGTTCATAGCTTCTTCCAACTTCTGAATCTGATCTGCACTTTGATCCGCACTAAAAGCAATTCATTTGATAGTCTTTGGTTGATTTGCCTCAGCCTCCATTTCCTCTGCCTTGAGCATACCAAGAAATTGTGAAAACTTCATCTCATCAGTGTTCATCGCCAATTTGAGAACAGCCTTTTGAGCCTCGAACTTAGATGGTAAGCATCTCAACAGCTTCTTCACCAGCTTTTTGTCTTTATAAACCTTTCCTAACACCATTGCCTCATTAGCTATAGAGCTGAATTTAGAACAAAAACTTGCTATTGATTCATCATTCGCCATACGTAGATTTTAAAATTGTAATGCTAGGTGATCTATTCTGGTTCTTTTTACACTAGATGTTCCCTCATAAAAGTTTACCAAAACTTCCCAAGCATCCTTTGCAGTGGTACAACATTGAACCAATTTGAACTTCTCTGCATCAATGGCTGTGAATATCTCACTAATAGCCTTAGAGTTGTATTTTGACTTTGCCTGATATTCTTCACTCCATTTATCTTTGGGCTTAGGCTTCTTTTCTCCTGCTTCATCAAGAACGTAAGGTTCTTCCCAACCAGTTTCCACAGCAGTCCAAACATCTTCATCGATTGACCTGATTTTTTGCAATTCATTCAAACTTTCCAGTGTCCGAAATTTGTCTCATCCAGTATGAGCATTTTCTGAATCGCCACAAACTCTTTTGGTGTGTCCATGTTCGTCACAAGATCTCAACCTGCTAGTAAATATTCTGATTAATTGTAGGTGGCCTTCTCTTATACCAATTGTAAAGACTAGAACATGTAACACACGGAACAAAACACGAGATTCTGCAAATACCTATTTGCTCTTATTAGAAATCGTTTAAATAAACTTCTTACAACTTGTTTAATTAGGATTACACGACACCAACATGCTGGTTCGTCACTGACCAATTCCTAATCTACCCAAACTTACCTACACAGCAACAGCTATGCAATCTCTCTTTGTTCACTCACCAAAACCCTCAAGCACGTCGTACCGTCACGTCTCTTGTTTTTGGATAAACTAAACCCTAGCGGCTCCACCGCCTTATATATTCTCTAACTCACGTCGTTGAGAATATTTGTTTCCAATATTAAGGATATCTTCAAATCTTTGTTTCCACGATCTGAGATCTTCTGTTCCAGTTATGATGATGTCTCTAGCTCCAATAGTTTTCTGCCACATCAAATGCGTATCTTTTAGTTTCACGCCTTAAGTCCAGAGTATTGTGTTACACAGATTTTGCGGTTGTGCAAAACACATACTCAACAGAGGTAAGTTTTAGAAAAATCTAATTATTTCTCGTAGATCATTTTGATAACACTCTTTTCTTTCAAGTTTTTGTGAGGAATTGTTTTCACTTCATATCTGTGATTAGAGAACAATTTATAGTGCACGTTCAAAGCAGATAAATTGAATTAAATATTGGTTAGATTTGTTTAATAGTAGCATAAATGAAGCTGAACTAGGATAGTGGATGATAGTTGGATCGATTTTTCCTTTTTCTTCTTGTTCTTAAATGGCATTTAGAGCATCTCTAATCGTTTCTTTCATTTTTTTCCTTCAAAATGAAGTAAACTTAAAATAAGGTTAAGTTTTTCTCCAATAGTTTCCCTCTTTTTCCCCTCAAAAAGGAATATTCTAAATATATTATATTCTTACTTAATTTTTAAATTTCTAACAACATCCTTTATTTTCTAAGTTTACAAATTAGACCTTATTATTTAAAAAATGTATAACATTTAAGCAAATAAAATTTTTGATTTATATTAAAACATTTATTATATAAAGATTGCATTTTAATATTTATTTATAAGTATGTTTTAAAAACATAATATTGTATTTGACTATTAAATAAAAAATTTAAAACTGTATTTAGATATAAATAGATACATGTTAAATGATAAAGATCATTTTGCAAATAAACAAAGCTAAAAAGTAAAATGAAAAGATGAATAGTGTTCCCTCAAATTTGATGTGATATTGTTCATAAACTCATTTTTTCCTTCAAAATAAGAAACCATTAGAGAGGAATTTCCCTCATTTTTGATGTTTTACCTCAAAATGAAAAACCATTGGAGATGGTCTTAGACGTCACTCACTGATCAGAGGAGTAAGGAAGGCCATCTTCTTGCATTATCTCCATACACACATGCATTTCTTTAACAATTGTGCATAATTTGTTTCGTAATTGCAGATTCTTCCTAAGACTCTAATTGCACACTCTTCTTTGCAAAGAGGGATTCAACGGATTCAGGAATCTTCAAGCCATTCATTTCCCCTAAAGGTGCACTAACGGGAGACGAATTAGGCGTCTTTATGAGTAGTCTCGTGCAGTTCCGACTCTTACCCATGGCGAGAGGGGCGACCGTCCTAGGTCCAAAGCCCAATTTTTTCTTTTTATGTTTTAAAATTTTATTAGAAAAGCTCATGATCTATATTATCTTCTTTTTTTTAATAGTAAAGCCTTGATCTATTATTATCTATATTGATAAATAAGTAAGGTTCATATCTATATCTATGTGATTAACAAAAGGGGATCATAATCTAAACGTATTTTGCATTCTAAAATATCACATATTTATGTCTTCCATCTGTATTAATTTTTTCTCTACACTCTATTAGCGCTAATAATGTATGCACTTCAAATTTTTATTTCTCTAAAACTATATTGCATCCTAGAGTACCGACTACCGTTTTTGACTACATAAACTTCATCTTATAAATTTTAGAAAGAGACATAACACATACTTTCGAAGAGGTTTCCAATTTAGTATATCTTTTATTATGTTTTGCTTCTCTTATCTGGTAGATTCATTTTGTTGTTGTTTAAATATTTTTCTCTCATTCTAAATAGATCGTTCTGAAATTGGAAAACTTGGCATTTGAAATTTTTACAAATGCAAAGTGTTTTGCATGATCTATTATATCCAATTCGTCTCTAATTTCACTATGGAATCATTGGTTTTGATCAAACATTTGAGTTTTTATGGAAGAAAAATTAAAAAATGATCATTTCGTCTTTAACTTTGTTGTATACTATGTTCTCGAAGTTGTTTTTTTTAATAGATTTTTACTGTTTAAGAGAAATATTGAAATTTTGTAAAAATGAGTTCTCGGCAAAAGAAAATACTATCTTATGTGTAATTGACTATGAATAAAATAACGCATAATCAATGTTTCTCTTCTATACTTAAATATGTTGATTGATTCTTTAATTGTAGTTTTGAAAAAAAAAGACACAAGTTCTTCTTTAGATGGTTCCCAATGCCTCATGAGTTGTTTCTCCATAATGAATCTATCAAACATGAGAAAAAAACTATCGTCCAATGTAAAAGTCCAAAGCATATATGCATTGATTATGCTTTGCCTTATCTTCTTCACTCCATTTATCTTTGGGCTTAGGCTTCTTTTCTCCTGCTTCATCAAGAACGTAAGGTTCTTCCCAACCAGTTTCCACAGCAGTCCAAGCATCTTCATCGATTGACCTGATTCTTTGCTTCATTCGAACTTTCCAGTGTCCGAAATTTGTCTCATCCAGTATGAGCATTTTCTGAATCGCCACAAACTCTTTTGGTGTGTCCATGTTCGTCACAAGATCTCAACCTGTTAGTAAATATTCTGATTAATTGTAGGTGGCCTTCTCTGATACCAATTGTAAAGACTAGAACATGTAACACACGGAACAAAACACGAGATTCTGCAAATACCTATTTGTTCTTATTAGAAATCGTTTAAACAAACTTCTTACAAGTTTTTTAATTAGGATTACACGACACCAACACGCTGGTTCGTCACTGACCAATTCCTAATCTACCCAAACTTACTTACACAGCAACAGCTATGCAATCTCTCTTTGTTCACTCACCAAAATCCTCAAGCACGTCGTACCGTCACGTCTCTTGTTTTTGGATAAACTAAACCCTAGCGGTTCCACCGCCTTATATATTCTCCAACTCACGTCGTTGAGAATATTTGTTTCCAATATTGAGGATATCTTCAAATCTTTGTTTCCACGATCTGAGATCTTCTGTTCCAATTATGATGATGTCTCTAGCTCCAATAGTTTTCTGCCACATCAGATACGTATCTTTTAGTTCCACGCCTTAAGTCCAGAGTATTGTATTGCACAGATTTTGCGGTTGTGCAAAACACATACTCAACAGAGGTAAGTTTTAGAAAAATCTAATTATTCTTCGAGTATGTTCGAGTGTTGTTTGATGATTGGCGATCAAGTGAGGAGAGCTTCAGTCTGATTGTTTGTAGTGTTTGTTTGATTAGCAAAGATACCGTCAGCGAAGGTGCCATATGGAGACGTGCATTCCTTTCTCGCCATATCTCAAAAACCAGAGCCTGTAGAATCAACTTGCAAATAATATTGAGCTTCTTTGATCTTGAAGGATTTTTGACCCACGAAACAATGTTGTCAAATACCGGAGGAGGATTTAGTGAATGATGCCTGAAAAAGAAGGACCAAATTTCCGCAGAGTAGGAGCAGTTGAAGAACAAATGTTCCCTTGATTCATCTGCAGAACTACAAAGAAGACAACTTGCTGGAACATTCAAGCCCCATCTCAGCAATCTATCTCTAGTAGTCATGCGATCCCTAAGCGCGAGCCAGAGCATAAAAGCATGCTTTGGTATTTGTTGAGAAAACCAAACAGATTTATACCAAGACACTGAGGGGGAGCTCGGTTGCAAACTTTTCCAAGTCAAGGAAGAAGAAAATAAACCAAACAGATTTATACTGGTTTTCTTTGTGTTAATCTATTATACACAGATCGATCATTGGAATGCAAATGATTATTCGTCTTTAACCTATCACATCTTTGCTGGATTTGTCTTCACAAATTTCGACTGGGGCAATGTCAATATTACTTCAGGATGGGAAACAAAATGATAGACGAGATAGATCACATGTCGAGTCGTAGAAGCCGATGGCAATCTTATAGGAGATCATAGTATATCTTTTACATGTATTGGACCCGATTATGTGAGTATATATATATATATATATATGTTTTAGATAGTGTTTCTCATATGAGTTTTAGAACAATTTATAGTGCACGTTCAGGCAGATAAATTGAATTAAATATTGGTTAGATTTGTTTAATAGTAGCATAAATGAAGCTGAACTAGGATAGTGGATGATAGTTGGATCGATTTTGCCTTTTTCTTCTTGTTCTTAAATGGCATTTAGAACATCTCTAATCGTTTCTTTCATTTTTTTTCCTTCAAAATGAAGTAAATTTAAAATAAGGTTAAGTTTTTCTCTAATTGTTCCCTTCTTTTTCCCCTCAAAAAGGAATATTCTAAATATATTATATTCTTACTTAATTTTTAAATCTCTAACAACATCCTTTATTTTCTAAATTTACAAATTAGACCTTATTATTTAAAAAATGTATAAAATTTAAGAAAATAAAAATTTTGATTTATATTAAAATATTTATTATATAAAGATTGCATTTTAATATTTATTTATAAGTATGCTTTAAAAACATAATATTGTATTTGAATATTTAATAAAAAGTTTAAAACTGTATTTAGATATAAACTAGATACATGTTAAATGATAAAGATCATTTTGCAAATAAACAAAGCTAAAAAGTAAAATGAAAAGATGAATAGTGTTAACTCAAATTTGATACGCTACTGTTCATAAACTCATTTTTTCTTCAAAATGAAAAACCATTAGAGAGGAGTTTCCTTCATTTTTTATGTTTTCCCTCAAAATGAGAGACCATTGGAGATGGTCTTAGACTCGGTCACTCACTGATCAGAGGAGTAAGGAAGGCCTTCTTCTTGCATTATCTCCATACACACATGCATTTCTTTAACAATTGTGCATAATTTGTTTCGTAATTGCAGATTCTTCCTAAGACTCTAATTGCAAACTCTTCTTTGCAAAGAGGGATTCAACGGATTCAGGAATCTTCAAGCCATTCATTTCCCCGAAAGGTGCACTAACCGGAGACGAATTAGGCGTCTTTATGAGTAGTCTCGCGCAGTTCTGACTTTTATCCATGGCGAGAGGGGCAACCGTCCTTGGTCCAAAGCCCAATTTGTTTTTTTATGTTTTAAAATTTTATTAGAAAAGCTCATGATCTATATTATCTTCTTTTTTTTAATAGTAAAACCTTGATCTATTATTATCTATATTGATAAATAAGTAAGGCTCATATCTATATCTATGTGATTAACAAAAGGGGATCATAATCTAAACGTATTTTACATTCTAAAATATCACATATTTATGTCTTTCATCCGTATTAATTTTTTCTCTACACTCTATTAGCGCTAATAATGTATGCACTTCACATTTTTATTTCTCTAAAATTATATTGCCTCCTAGAGTCCCGACTACCGTTTTTGACTACATAAACTTCATCTTATAAATTTTAGAAAGAGACATAACAGATACTTTCGAAGAGGCTTCCAATTTATTATATCTTTTGTTATGTTTTGCTTCCCTTATCTGGTAGATTCATTTTGTTGTTGCTTAAATATTTTTCTCTCATTCTAAATAGATCGTTCTGTAATTGGAAAACTTGGCATTTGGAATTTTTACAAATGAAAAGTATTATGACTTATTATATCCAATTCGTCTCTAATTTCACTATGGAGTCATTGGTTTTGATCAAACGTTTGAGTTTTTATGGAAGAAAAATTAAAAAATGATCATTTCGTCTTTAACTTTGTTGTATACTATGTTCTCGAAGTTGTTTTTTTTATAGATTTTTACTGTTTAAGAGAAATATTGAGATTTTGTAAAAATGAGTTCTCGGCAAAAGAAAATATTATCTTATGTGTAATTGACTATGAATAAAATAACGCATAATCAATGTTTCTCTTCTAGGCTTAAATATGTTGATTGATTCTTTAATTTCAGTTTTGAAGAAAAGAAAAGACACACAAGTTCTTCTTTAGATGGTTCTCAATGCCTCATGAGTTGTTTCTCCATAATGAATCTATCAAACATGAGAAAAAACTATCGCCCAATGTAAAAGTCCAAAGCATATATCAATATTTTGTTTGTAGTATGAACTTATGGTTAATATTCATGACGAAAAAGTGTTTGTCGTTGAGATTTTTTGGTTTGTGTAAGGAACTATTGAATATGAGAGTTTTGGAGTTTCTAGCTTGGGTAAGAAAATATAGAAATATAAATCACATGCTTGAAATTGATCTTAGAATAAAAATATGTCCAAAATATCATGCTCAAATCGTGCACGAATGAATATTGATACTAAAAACGCATATGAATACGACCCACACATAATGATGCAGCGAGATATTTAGAATATTTTCAAATATCTTCATTATTATATTTTATTTAATTAATTAAGATTATTCTAGTTTTTATAGGTTTTAGGGTTTTGTGATTTATTATAAATAAGTCGTTTAGGCCTTCTATTGTATTCAGTTGATGATTTGATTAATAAATAGATTTTAAAGAGGTTTTGATAAACCACTGTGAAGAGTATTCAAAAACCCTAGTTTCCGGTTATTCTTAGAATCAACGGATCTAGTTCTATCCATAGAAGCTTCCGCTTCATCATTTGGTATCAGAGACAGGTTCTTTGATTTCTTAATCAGAGATCGATTCTGGATGTCATGGTGAGTGACAGTATCTATAATTCCGAGGACGAAAGTCCTTTTGTCGAAAGAGAATACCATGAGATCTACAAAAAGATCTATGGCGATCCGATCTACGACATCTATGAAGACGATGTCCTCGTTATCGATTTAAAAAATCTGAAGCGTGCAAAATCCGTGAGGCCTGCAAAATCTGTGCGCAATCATATTGATTCTGATTTCGATTTCGTGCAGAATCCGGTTCGTGCGAAAATTGTGCAGAATCAGGTTTCTGCAAAAACTATGCAGAATCCGGTTCGTGCGAAAATTGTGCAGAATCAGGTTTTTGGAAAATCTCTGCAGTATTGTGTTCGTGCAAAATCCGGGTGGAGCGATTTTCTGACAGAATACGGGCGATATCTTGTGGATATCCAAACTAATGGATTTAAGAAGATTTATCTGGTGTTAAGAATGTTGTTGAAGATTCGAGGGCGAATCTTTCTTGGCCGACGGGACCTGATGCAGCGAAGAATTGAAGATTCGAGGACGAATCTTTTTTGGCCGGCGAGACCTGATGCAGCGAGATATTTGGAATATTTTCAAATATCTTCATTATTATATTTTATTTAATTAATTAAGATTATTCTAGTTTTTATAGGTTTTAGGGTTTTGTGATTTACTATAAATAAGCCGTTTAGGCCTTATATTGTATTCAGTTGATGATTTGATTAATAAAGAGATTTTAAAGAGGTTTTGATAAACCACTGTGAATAGTATTCACAAACCCTAGTTTCCGGGTATTCTTAGAATCAACGGATCAAGTTCTATCCATAGAAGCTTCCGCTTCATCAGTTTCTATCATTAATTAAATAAAATATAATAATGAAGATATTTGAAAATATTCCAAATATCTCGCTGCATCAGGTCTCGCCGGCCAAAAAAGATTCGTCCTCGAATCTTCAATTCTTCGCTGCATCACATAACCATTAGTATATTTAATGTTTAAAATTTTGTTATATTTTTATGATATAAATAAAATGTCAATATTTCATATTTTGCCTAAGATCGTCAATATTATTAAGACGGGCCTGGTCTCGTGACAAATACTCCAACAAAGATCTTCTGGGTGTCCTCATTGTCAACTCATTCGCGAATATGGTTGGTTCTATCATTGGCCAAGGTTGCAACAACATAGTCACACACATCTCCCAAACCAATGTGAGTTTTTTTTTCTTTGTGTTGTCTTACTTAAGAAACATAGAATCTAGTTCTTATTATGCCTTTCTTATTCCATTTTGTAGATGATGAATGAAAAGAAGGAGTGGAAGAACATTGTCCAAATTACTTGCAAGTCTATGCTTTGGACTTTATTGGAAGGTTTTCTTTCCATGATGGTTGGAGGCTTTCTCAAGAACTACATGCAAAGAGCTTTTTTCACTGCTGGTGTTGCTTTGTTGGTGCAATGTGGAGTTGCATATGCTTGGAAGCAAATGTATAAGATTCCAAAGAGGCAAGTAGGGGCGATGGTCCTATTTGGAATTATCGGAATTGGAATCGCTGAAGCTATTCCACACATTGAGCAAAGCATAGCAAACCATCACCACAAAGATTAGATTGTCTGATGTTTTTAAAACTGATGTCTAGGTAAAGGGTTTTTGTTTATTCTTATGGAGTTAGTTTTTGTGGTGTTTAAACGATACTTTGTGGAAAAAAAAACAAATATTATGTTCCTTTGGTAAATTTTAGTTCAATTGCAATAAATTTAGTATCGGTTTTTTTTGGTTCAATTTACTAATCTTGGTTTTGGTATGATTTATTTATTCGGTGTATAAATAATGTTAGGGATTAGGTAATTTGATTTAGTTCCCTATTGAGAATGTTGGATTGGTTCTTTTTCCGTCTAAGAAAATTTTATTGAATCTAACACGAAGAAAATAATAAGAGCCGACAGGTAAAGAAAATATTCCCGGAATAAAAAATCGGCGGATAACAAATACATCCTCGACACCAAATACCCGACGATTTTCCGATCAACCGGAAACAAAGTCAAATATCCAAAACAAAAAATATCAAAACTACAAATATTATCACATTGTTTCTATCTTCATCTATTCCCCGATTTTTTTTCGAGATCAGAAACTAGTTTAGACATCACCGGAAAGTGGATGCCATTGAATCTAATTTAATCTACTAGTCATTGCTTGATTTGTGGTGACTTCGAAAATTAAAGATCTTAAGCTACATGAGAAAGGCAAGACAAAACCTCATAAAAGAGTTTTGAAACCGCCACAAATTTCCTGGGCTAGTGATGAAAACATTAATTCGACTGGATCCGGTATGAAGGAGCCGAGAAACATCAGATTTCGCCCAAATCTGGATGTTGGTTCAAGTGGATGAAGCTTAAAAAGGAAGCCGCCCTCACCGTACCACCAAACACTATAGTGATTATGGATGGTGTCAGGTCGATCGGTTGAAGGCCGTGAGAATAATCGGTGAACCTATGAAGAAGAAGCCTGCAACAAATTTATAGTCGAAAACAAAGTAAAAGAAAACCTTAAACCATAGCACATGAAACAAAAAAACAATCTAACAACCCTCTTATTATGCCGGCGAAGATTGTCGGACACCAGAGAGGCGAGAAGATTGGTTCCGTTTATAATCGTTATATATATAGGAAGCCTTTGAGCGGCCAAAAACTCTCCCAAACAAAGTTCTCCCTAGCCATTCTAAACAACTTTCTCTGTTTCCCTCTCCGGTGACCGGCGAATCGCGCCGGCGCCGAGAGAGGGATTCTTTTCTTTTTTTTCCATTTTTGCCTACGGTGCTTCATCTCGTTTGGGTGGTCTGTCTCCGACGAGTTGGTGACTAGTCAAGTCTCACGGCGTTGTGAGGAGGAGTAAATATCGTAACGGTGGTTTAGGGTTCGTAGGCGGTTATATGGTGGTGGTTTCGATCTCCGCGGTACTAGATTTGAGAGGATGATAACACCAGTTTTGACCATTTTTATGGATCATTCTAATATCTTTTGCAGGTGTGATTTCTATGTTTTTAAGTTTTAAAAGACATTTCAGGTAACTTGTACCAAAAGAGTGCATTTTGGAGCAAAAGTGTGTTTTTGGCCTAAGTGCGGACGTCATTCATTCAGAAGTCGGAGACGTCTGAAAACCAAAAAAAAATTGAGAATATGTGATTTTGCCGCCATCATCAGAGGTAATATTCACGGCACCTGCAAAAATTCCATCTATTGATTGTCAAACTATCACATATCAATTAACAGTTTTCTGATTCTCGGATCCAATAACTACCATCATAAGAAGATTGGTTTATTCTTTGTTGAAGAAGCTATCGCGTTAGTTTGGTTTAGTCGAAAGCTTCTCTCGCTCGACGATTCTTCTCACCAATTAAACAAATGGTTATGTTTGTGTCCAACTTGAAACCATGTCTCTCCGCTTTTGCTGGTCTCTTTCTGATTTTGCTTTATATATCTTCTTTCTGACTGTCTAATTCTGCTTGATGTCAATTAGGAAGCTACACACTCTTGCTTTTCCTTTCTTTTGAGTATATTTCACTTTGATTCGCTTCTGATTTATTATATATTTTCTGGCTACACTCAGAATGTGGTATTGAGCACTTTTGTTCGCTAATTTCATAAGTAATTGCAGATGTCTGGAGACTGTCATCCAAACGGCATACGAGCAATGAATGCCCAAGAAGAGCATGGTAACTGTGATTTGGCTTGACTGATAGTTAAAAACTAAAACAAGTTCAATCTAATCATTTGAAAGAATAAAATGAATTGACTTCACATGCATTGGGTTCATTTTCATTTGTTTTTGTCTTGCAGATGCATCTGAAAGGGCGGCTATGGTAGCGGTTAATCTGATAAGCTCTGCGCGGGTTATACTTAAGCTCGACAGTGAGTTTACTGAGTACTCAGCTCAGTATTTGGTGGACAACGCTGGTCCCAAGAAGGAATCCGGGCAGGGAGAAACGGATCAACAACGCCCCGAGCTAACCGTCAAAGACTGCCTTGAGTGTGCTTTGAAAGAAGGGATACCGAAAAGAGAACATTGGGGACATTTGGGATGTGTTTAAGGTTCCCCCATTTGCTTATCTCATGCCTCGCGTTCCCATGAAAGGAGAAGTGATTGAGGCTAAGAAATTAGAAGAAGCATTTGAGCTGTTAAAGCATCAACCGGTAGGAGCAAAACTGCATGTGTTCAGTCCGGAGATTGATCGTGTTGGAGATTTACAGTGCTCTAATTAGTTAAATTTTGAAATTTTCAGAGATTATTGATAAAAAGGTTTGATCTAATCTTGTTCAATTTTTTTTATTGTGTGGCAGGGAATTTACTATGGCCCGTCAGGTACTGAAACAAGCTATGTTGGACTTAGAGACGTGATTATGTGTGGCGGAAAGAAGATCGAAGGAGATACTGTTGTGAATGTGAAGATATGCTACAAGAAGAAGACTTCATTTGTCAAAGTGTCTTTGACCCTTATGTTTCTCAATGTACCCAAAAACGGCGACGAGTCTCAGGTCATAGAACCAACGGGTCTGCTTGTTGACTTTTGTGTCCCATGCTTATCCAAGTAAACAAGGCCTTAGATCTTTGGTAAGTATCTAGAGACAATATGTTAGTTGTAGTCCTAAATTAGAATTTTCTGTAAGCTAGAAGTGAAGTATCATGAAAACCATATGCTATTATCGTTTGTAGTCGGAGATTAAGATTGTTCTTGGAAACTTTTATCTGTGAGTAAAGATGATCGCTACTTTCTAATGATAAAATTTAAAATCAATCTGTTTTATGTGTACCCACCAAATACTCGTAATTAAATTCGTAATCATCAGCTATACATTCTTCTTTTTTCTGTTCGAATTCTCCATAAAGGGCCAACCGAACCAGATTAGGTTTGGACTCCCACCTAAAAAGTTATGATAGAAAATTATATAGGCCTGCTCGGGCAAATTCTGATATATCGAGGCTCTTAAATAATTTTATCCGTTTAATGCTAAATCTAACATTAACAAGTTAATGCTAAATCCAACACCAACAAGTTCTTCCATTTCAAGACGGGAAACTCAATCCATTTTGCATCCATCTCAAACTTTCCGTTCCATTTAAATAATTATCCGTTTGAGATTGTTTATTTTATTCAAACGGTTACAAAAAAAAAAGTATATAACGGTATTATTATTCGTTTGATTCTTTTTTTTTTTGAATTATTGTAAATTTATCTAAAAAATATTTAAAATTTCCCAAATTTTCTTGAAATTACCTGAATCATCCAAGATATATGTTTCAAAGTTGACCCTTACCAACTAGAAAATTTGGATAGTTATTTAAGCTACACAAGTTTTCCGAACATGTCCCGTTTCTCTATCAGAAATACTTGAACTAATGTTTTTCAATATCCAAATTATTCAATCCGATCCCTTTTTATTATTTTCCATCTAGATACTCAAAATAAACAGGCCTAGATTTTGTGATAGGCATAGGTATTCGGGTATTCGGGTCGATTCCGGATCTTTTGGATAGAAGGATTTTGGATCCATTTAGAAATCGATAGGGTTTTGGGTCGGTTCCAATCGGTTCCGGATCGGTTCGGTTCCGAAGCTCAAGAACCAGTAAAAACCCGAAAAAATTGGATCTTAATCGGTTCGAATATTTATTACCCGAAAACCCTAAATTATATCCGAAAACCTGAAAAATATACCCAAAACCCCGAAAAACTAGAAAAAATATTCCCGAAATACCTAAATTTTTTCCGAAAACCTGAAAAAGTAAAGAATATATCTATAAAACCAAAAATATACCTGGCATACCCTAAAAATTAACTAATATTTATGGGTATATAATTATATTTCGGGTACCAAATCGGTTCTTGGTTCGAATTTGGTTCCGGTTCCTCGGGTATAAAAGTTTAGGACCGATAGGATATTTTTATAAATTTCGGTTCGAATTCAGTACGGTTCGGTTATTCGGTTCCGGTATTTTGGCCAGGCCTATTTTGTGATCATCTGGATTCTCCGGTCAATAAATATTAAGGTCCGCAGATCTCCAAGAATCCAAAGAAGTAGGGCCAAAGAAGTCCAAAACGTTACCGTTTGAAGTAAAAAAAAAAGAAGGAAGAAAGAAAATCGATTTCGTTACCTTCTCTTTCATTTCTCATTCTCGAGACTTAAATGTTAAATGGCCTTAAGGCCTTGTGGTGGATTCACAATCTCCTCTCTTCGCAACGCTTCCGCCGCCAACGACAACTTCTTCTCTTTCCTCTCCATCGCTTCTTCTTCTTCGTCGTCTCCGGCGAAGAGGAACCTCCTTTTCTCTTCCCTCTCCTCGCTCCGTGACCTCCGTCCATTCGCCTCCAGCGCCTCTCTTTACCGTCAACATCTGCGCCAGCAACAGCAACAGCAACAACAACAACATCATCAATCTCGCGTTAAAGGTTTGGATAAATCGGAAACGCTGGCGCAGAAGATCGGAAAATCTATCCGGCGTGCCGGTGCGCCGTCGAAGGCTAGGGTTTACGCCGATGTCAACGTTGTTAGGCCCAAGGATTATTGGGATTATGAATCCCTTGCTGTTCAATGGGGGTAATCCTTCAACCGTAATTACATAGCTTTCTAGATCTTTGCCTTTGGTATGAGATTGGTTTTTTGATGAATTAGAGGGATTTATGGTTCTGAAATCAACTTGGAATGTAGATTTAGGGTTTCGTTTCGCACAATTTTATGCAGATATGGTTTTTGATGAATTAGAGGGATTTATGGTTCACGTGGAATGATTTGTTTTTTTTTGTTAGATATAGTGGTGTATTCAATCTAGCATTCAGAGTGATTTGTATTAAAATCACAAACCATATATTATTCATGTTTAAGGTAGCTTCATTGATGCTGTGTTTATCTTGAGTTTGTGTGTGGGGTGGTTACTATTGGGTATATCAGTGTTTAAGGTAGCTTCATTGATGCTGCAGTGTACAGGATGATTATGAGGTGGTGAGGAAGGTCGGAAGGGGAAAATACAGTGAGGTCTTTGAAGGCATCCATGCCACTGATAACGAGAAATGCGTTATCAAGATTTTGAAGCCTGTGAAGAAGAAGAAGGTTTGTAGATTCAGCCACTTGCTCGTTTTGGGAATTTTATGCTCAGGATGAAGCGTGTTTTGAATTCATGTTTTGCTACTCCTTGATGCAGATCAAAAGAGAGATTAAGATTCTGCAGAACCTCTGCGGTGGGCCGAATATTGTAAAATTGCTCGACATTGTTAGAGATCAGCAGTCGAAGACGCCCAGCTTGATATTTGAACACGTGAACAATAAGGATTTTAAAGTCCTCTATCCAACTTTCTCAGACTATGATGTTCGATATTATATCTATGAACTACTTAAGGTAAGTAATCAAGTTTGTTGAATCCTAGACCGGGATTTCTTGTATTTAATATTCTTTGATGCTCTGGCAACTGTAATTGGTAGATTAATGTATAGTGTCCGAAATTATTTGACCTGTGAATCCACTACTATCCAGTAAAAGCTACTAAATCGTTTTACTAATTTTGTTTTGCTGTTTTTCAATAACGTTTATGCAGGCGCTGGATTTCTGCCATTCGCGTGGAATCATGCACAGAGATGTGAAACCGCATAATGTCATGATTGACCACGAGCAACGGAAACTACGTTTAATTGACTGGGGTTTGGCAGAGTTCTACCATCCTGGGAAAGAATACAATGTTCGTGTTGCTTCAAGGTAGTCCCTTTGGCTGTTTACTAATCTCTTCTCTGCAGGATTCTCTTTGTTATAATTGCTCAACAATGGGTCCTCCGCATGAGAAATGCACACACTTTTAATGTAGAAGATTGCATGCGCTCAGCTCTTGGGATTTTTAGAAGAGGAAACATGTTCTTATATTTAACATCTAGCTTATATGAAGCATTTTCTTAATCTTTCACGTGATTTAACTCGCTTCATATGATGAGCAGATACTTCAAAGGTCCAGAGCTGCTGGTGGATTTACAGGACTATGACTATTCCTTAGACTTGTGGAGTCTTGGGTGTATGTTTGCTGGAATGGTGAGCGTTTTAAGCCATTTAGTTTATTTTGTGTGTGTTGTTTATTTTACCTGTACCTTATCAGATTTCAGTACCTTCATATTACTTTTCTGGAGATACAGTGATTTATACTCTATTGTCGCATCTGATGCCGAATTTCTCTGCAGATATTCCGCAAGGAACCCTTCTTTTATGGTCATGACAACTATGACCAATTGGTCAAAATTGCAAAGGTAAGATTTTGAAAAGCTTTCATCTTTGAATATCTTTGAATCATCATGTCCCTTACCGCCAAGCATCTGTTACGCTCCTCCAAGCTAACTATGTGTTTATAATTATGGCAGGTGCTTGGCACAGACGAACTCAATACCTATTTAAACAGATACCGCATAGAAATGGACCCTAATCTTGCATCCCTCG
Organism: Eutrema japonicum; assembly: GCA_030161315.1. Classification (NCBI taxonomy): domain Eukaryota; kingdom Viridiplantae; phylum Streptophyta; class Magnoliopsida; order Brassicales; family Brassicaceae; genus Eutrema; species Eutrema japonicum. The sequence goes on along the minus strand of BSQW01000010.1, from coordinate 2,687,758 downwards.
TCGGGAGGTATCCCAATTTTTTAAGTTCTTAAAAACTTTCAAAATCCCAGTTTTCGCCTTCCTATTTCTGAATTTTGAATTATGCACTCTTGATTTTTATATATAGACATAGCCGGAAGCCATGGTCAAAGTTCATCAACTCTGAAAACCAGCACTTAGCAGTTCCTGAGGTACACATAATTTGCTTTTCTCTATATATTTAAGAAGTCTACCTATACTGTAAAATGAAAAACCGGATTTTTTTCGGATAACTCAGTTTTTCTTTTATTTTCGTAAAAAGGCTGTTGATTTTGTGGACAAATTGCTGAAATATGATCACCAAGAAAGGCCAACTGCTAAAGAAGCAATGGTAAGAAACAATAGTATTTATTTTTCTTTAAGATCTCTTTAAAGAGTATCTTAGGTTATTTATAATCGAATTGATAATATGTTGATTTTTCAGGCGCATCCGTATTTCTACCCGATTAGAAATGCAGAAAGTAGCCGCACCCCGCGTGGCCAATGATCCTGAAACATTTGCTTGTTCAATCTTTGATTTTCATTTCTTTACGGATTCAATTTGTTTAAAAATCGATTGGCCGTGTTTCTGTCCCTCAATTGTGTGTGTTGCTGTTTTGCTCCTCAGTTCTCAATGTTTCAACTCTTTTGAATTAATTTATAAAATCCACAAGACGGGTTTAAGAAGGTTCTCTTCAGTTTTGTTTTAATTTTACGGAAAAAAAATATCCAAATATTCGATTTTGGAGTGGTTTATGTTCGAGCGCTGCCAGTGTCACTGCAGTGGCTGTAGCAGTTAATGAATCTTTGGCCGGAAATTAGGGAATGATGAACTGGTTCTCGCCGGATTTGAATTGGAAGCGAAAGTCTGGTTATCGAACTCATGCCAACTTTCATCCATATGGATGGTATTGACAGCCTAGAGTTCATGGACCAGGAAATCTCCTTGGTGGATCATCGATGTGGAAGTAGCTTCTAACTAAGACACTTAGCAAAAAACTTCATTTTTGTGAAATTGGAAATGGAGAAGCTTTACTCCTTTTTGTATGACTTCTGAATTCCATTTGGGTAGTTATACACGTTATTAGAAGCAGAAGAACATAGGCTATTTGGTCTCCCTCTTATGTTATCTAACTTCTGTTCATGTTTCTCAAGACAACTCGAATAGATATTTTTGGGAAGTTCAGAGGATCGCATGATAACTTCAAATTCTGAGACACTTAGAAAATGATCAGACCTAAAAATCAAGAGACTTTTTCACTATGTGGTTTTGTTGTTTAGATAGACTATCTACTCTTTCTCGGCTTCGTTTTTGGGGAATCACCAATGATGACATTTGTTTCTTTTGTGAAATCTACGGTGAAACCAAAGATCACTTATTCCTATGGTATAATTTCCGCCACCATATCTCGAGCTGGTGTATTTCAAAGCTCCTTGGTCCCTTCATGGGTTTCATCACATGGTCAGTTTTCCTAACTTGGCTAAAAGATCTAATTCAAGATACTTCACTGGCCGGCCTCCTTACTGTTGGACCTTATTTTTTAATAAAGCCCAATATGGCTTATTAAAATTTGAGTGCGAAGAAAAATGGATCAAGTGTAATTTAAATAAGGGACATGTCATTTGTCCCACATTAAAAGTTTGGAAAATTTTGGAGTAGTATATATAAGGACAGTTATATCATTGTTCAAAGTGTGTATGATAGAGAAGGAAGGAGACTTCACGCGCGTGCTGCCGCCGAGCTGGGCCTTGGCTCTTGGGCCTGCAACCCAGAAAAGAGTTCTTTTTGGGCCAAATTTGTATGAGTGTTCTGCCCAACGTTCCTATTAGGGGTGGGCGTTTCGGTTTAATTTCGGGTTTGGGTTGGGTTCGGTTCAGTTTGGTTTATTTGGGTTGAATAAAACTCTAGCCGAACTCAACCAAAATAAGTTTGGTTCGGTTTGTGTTCGGTTTGGGTTTAGTTCGGTTCGGTTGTAATTTGGTTTAGTTTTAGTTCGATTTTTAAAAAATCAACTAATAAAAACAAGAATCATAACAAAACGTAAACAAAACGAAGCTATAAAAAAAATTAATTCCCTTGAAATCTAAAACCAAACTGAAATTATGCCACTTAATCAAAATAATAAAAAAAATAAAATAAAATTCATGGCTTTGCCTCTGCCATGCAACTAAAATGAACTTGCAACAATTCAATAATTTAAATATAAGTTAATTATACAATCCAATGTTTATTCATCTCTTATATGAACCCACCATATGTGTTTATATTTTTAATATTATTAATTAACAAAAAAATACATTGGTTTATCGGTTCGGTTCGATTTTAAACCGAACCAAACCGAACCGTTCGGGTTAAGAAAAACTTCAACCGATTGGGTTATATATAGAATATGGTTTGCTTTGGGTTGGTTTAAGTTCGGTTGGTTCGGTTTGGTTCGATTCGGTTAGGTTTTTTTGCCCACCCTTAGTTCCCATGATCTCCGCGCGACTCAATCCATGATCTTGAAAGACCTTCTCGGATTCCGCGGAGTCACTCCTTTCTTCCTTTGTTTTAAAAAACGCGAGTTACTCTCCCAATCTCTCTCTTGTCTTTTACGTAAGTTTCTTCGAGAGTATTGTAAAGTAGTAGTTCGTTTAGGTCCGCATTTCGAGTGTTTGCGAAACCGGATATTAGTGGCTCTTGAATCACAGATTTCCATCACACTGCGGGTGATTCAAAGAGTTACGGAAATAGATTCATTATCTCGTTTCCACTCGTTCTTTCTTACCGTAACGTCGTTTATATAATTTTCGTATTTTAACCATATTTACCGTACTGCTAATTTTTAGCTCATACACTTACGGCTGATAGTATCTCATGCCGTAATTTACACCATACGGCGTGAAAGAAACACTCGGATTTAATATAGGCATTCGTACTCCAGTAGAAGTTTTGTTTAAGTTTTTAGAATTAATTGCTTCTTGTACCGAGCATAATGATGGGCTTCTTTGTACAAAAGAAAATAAAATGGAAATGAGTTTGGTTGTGATCATCAGAATGAATTGATGTGTGTGACTCATTTGAACTAAGAGACTTGGACGAGAGAAAAAACAGAGGATAGAATCTAAAACTTATTGAGACAAAACAAACTTAAATAGATATCTTACATATCCGAAAGTAACCGTTTGTAATTTTCGGAAACAATTTTATCTTATTAAGATCTTGGGAACAATTTTGACAACTTGTTTTTTTTTTTTGGTCAACCCTATTTTGGCAACTTAAATCCCTAAATATTTCGTATTTTTATGCGTTCTAAAGATTCGAGAAATGGATTTATCTCAAACATGCTAAACTGACTTATTAAATTTTTATAACAACCACATCATAATTTTTATTCGACATCTTAAACTAATTTAAACCGTAGCTTTTTTCATGTATCATATATATATTGGCAAGCTGTTTCATATTTTAAATTATCTTTAAATTATTCAGAAACTATAAAATTCTTGGAATCTTGTCTCTTCGCTATTGGAAAAACTTGTAAGCCAGAAAAATATGTATATATATTTATTGTAATTTGAAATGTAGAGTCGTTTTGTGACGTTTCAGTAATTAGGATATTCGAGTCGTTCTATTAGAATAAGAAAATGCAATTGGTGTTCATATCCGCATCGAGAATTTAACTAGCGTAACCGGTAACTCCCCAAGTTAAGAACATAATGAATATCATCATCAGTGTTTTTAAAACTGGATCGGACCGATAATTAGACCGAGTTGATAATAAACTGGAAGCATAGCTAGTTGGGTTGGATTGATAGTTTCCCAAAGAATAGTTTATAGTTAGACCACTTATAAAAGTTCCCTCGCAAACTTTTTTTTTCTATGAATTTTTTTTTGTAGTAATTGTAACGATTTTGACTTTACAATTAGTGCCACAAGTCAAATTTAAAACCGATGTATTTGTTTCTAATTATTATTTTTTCATTTTATTTGGTATTTTAGTTTTAAAATAATATTTTTTTAATAACTAACATGTTCTGTGCTAAGGTCCATGCATCTTTCCATACCCAAGACATAAACATGTAATATAGTTTCGTTCCAAGTATATTCAATTATGTGACTTCTTTGTTTCGTTTTTAATATTTTTCCAGTTGAACTGATTACATTTGGTAATTTCTGTTTTATCATAATTTCAAATGTAAACGACTTTAATTTTTATAAATCCTATTTTTACTTGGTTTTACTTAAAATATTATCTTAAGAATATATTTAAGTCTCATGGTTCTACTTCGGGAATTGAGTCTCATGCTCATTTGTTTTTCGACTGCGTTTTCTCGGAGAGCATTTGGCAAGCATTTGCTGGTAAGATTTTAATCAACCCGCCATCGCTTCCCGTGGAAATCATGGATCTGATTTTGTAGCCATATGCTCATGCTGACACTAGCCATTTGATTGTTACCAAACTTGTTTTCCAAACCATTGTCTATGCTATTTGGAAAGAGAGAAACGCAAGAACCTTCACCTCCATCTCCACTCCGCCGAACGTGATCAAGTTTTTGATAGACTGTACGATGCGGAATCGTCTCATTTCTTTCCCTTCAAAAGATAGTACTTCTAGTTCTCTCCTTGAATTTTATTTTGGTTGTATTTCTCATCTGATATGATATGTTCTCTATCTTGTTAGGTTCCATTATGGATAAGTTATAAGGGTAAATAGCTATAACATATATTAATTTGTATCCTAACTCTTTTTGATATAAAATATTAACATTAAAACAAAACAAAAAAGAATATATTTTTAGATAATAGTTTATGTAACTATCTCAATCTCTCTCTTTTTTTTTTTTTTGGTGTGGAAATGTAACTTTCTCTTAAAAGTTCATTTTCGCATGCATCTGCTAGGTGTAAACATAGCGCATATAGCTGGGGAAAAAACACATAACTCATATAAAATATCAGTCAAACATGTTCCCTAGGTTTGTCGATGATGAGGGGTTGTGGAGAGTGGAAGCACGCGCCTGGAGTAGAGAGGGGTGGTCGGTAAATTAGATAAATAATTGTAGACAATATGAAAGCATTGAGAATCTCTAATCTAATCCAAAGATGATGATTAGGGGACATTAAGCACATAATCCGATCTTGAAGACTGAGTCTGTAGAACAATCTCTCCCTGTCTTATATTTATTTAGTTTAGTTTAATCTCTCTGGTTCCCTTTGTCCAAATGATTATGTAATCATCCTATTTCATTTATTATATAGCTATTTATTAGTTTAATCTCTCCAATGTCTTCTTCCCAGGGCCGGCTCAACAAATACCGACGCCCATGGACAAAAAAAAAAAATTTGGAGGAAATTTTTTTTTTGACCTTTTATGGTAGAATTTTTTTCTTTCTAGGGTCCTAAAAAAAAATCTAATGTAAATAAATAAAAAAAATTGATGGGCCTTGGGGCGTGGACCCCTTTGTCCCCACCCTTAAACCGGCACTGCTTCTTCCACATCTTGGAAAAACCGATCTCTGAAAATTTTGGTGGATTAAGCACACGCCAAAATATTGTTGTATCTAAATAATTTAAACATATGAAAACCAAATATTAAAGTACAAAACTGATAAGTGGAAATATGTTTTTCTCTGTAGAATTTTTGGTATATATCGACATACATCGGTTGTTTTTATAGATTGTCGAAAATTATCCATTGGAGGGTTAAAAACTTACACCATAGATATGGATCTTAAACATATGAAAATACGATATTATTAAATGCTGTACAATAATTATTTTTTTGTTTATGGGTCCGGCTCAAAAAATTTATGGATCCTGTACAATAATTAGTTTTTTTCCAAAAGGTTATGGAATTGAAATTTTTTTTTTCAAAAATTAAGCCCTATTTGGTAAAATTATTAAATTGTGGGCCCTAAAATAAGAACGAAAATTGTCCTATTCGGTAAAATTATAAAATTTTAGATCATAAAATACAAAAAAAAAATTAAACAAAATGTAGAACCATGTGCATTTGCACCTTGGACACACCCAAAATCGGACCTTATTATATGACGTATTATGTTGAAATACTTACATATGATAGATTTTTCCACATTTTTAATTCTCTTTTATATTGAAACACAGATAACGTATATATATATATATATATATATATATATATATATATATATATATATATATTTGTGAAATTACAAATCTTCGATATATAATTTTGTAGATGTGAAATCATCCATTTGATAATACATATGAAATCTTAAATCATCTCTTTACATAAGTGCACATTCGAACCGTATCTTAAGGAATTGAATCCATACTTGTGTACAATTGTGTGCACACAATAGACGTTCATACTATTTTTTAGTGTTTAAGTCTATCTTGAGTGAATATTACATACATATATTAGTGGTTAACAACTGGAGTCGAAAACTGTCAAAAAGCTATAGAGGTAAAAAGCTCTTTTAGTATTTACGTCGGAGAAGCCGAGTCTTATATACAATTTGTGATCTTAAACCTAATTACAACATCTTGAATACATATGGGCCTTTGAATACATATGGGCCTACGGCCCAATACCCCTCTCAAGATGGTGTGTGCAGGTCACAAACATCCAACTTGAGAATAAAAGCTCCGAATTCCTTACGCCCCAAAGCCTTTATCATAATGTCAGTGAGTTGAGACGTGGTGGAGACGTGTCTGGTTGCTATTGTACCACGAATGATCTCGTCCCATATAAAATGGCAATCCAATCCCACATGCTTAGTGCGAGCATGAAAAACAGGGTTTTTGGCGAGGCTAATCGCAGATTGACTGTCGGAGTGGACGATGATAAGAGAAGAGCAGTCACCGCCAAACGCAGGGAGTAGTTCACGCAACCAAAGAATTTCTTGGACCGTATCAGCCATGGCCCTGTACTCGGCTTCAGACGAAGAACGTGAGACAACGTCGTGTTTCCGTGTTTTCCAAGACAAAGGAGAACCGCCTAGCTGAATGAACCATCCAGTAAGTGAACGTCGTGTCAAAGGGCAGGCTGCCCAATCGGAATCACACCAAGCTGTCATAGTTAACTCAGTATTGGCACGAAGTAAGATACCTTGACCCGGATTGTTTTTCAAGTAGCAAACGGCGCGGAGAGCGGCTTCCCAATGAGCCGGTTTTGGATAGCTCATGAACTGGGACAGCACATGTATCGCATATGACAACTCAGGTCGTGTAACGCCAAGGTAAATAAGTTTCCCGACCAAGTGACGATACCGAGTCGGATCATTAATAGACTCACTGTTTGCGAGAGCCAGTTTGTGGTTCTGTTCGAGGGGGAAAGAGACAGGTCGCGCACCGAGTAATCCAGTTTCCGAGATGATGTCCAAGGCGTACTTTTTTTGACAAAGATAAATCCCGGAAGGATTACGAGCAACTTCAATCCCCAAAAAATACCGTAACACTCCAAGGTCATTCATACGAAAACATGTGCTCAAATAGAGCTTGAACTCTTGAATGATCTCCACCGAACTTCCCGTAATGATTAGGTCATCAACATAGACGAGAACATTCAGAATTGTATGATCCTTAGAAAACGTGAATAGCGAGTGGTCAGAGCTATTCTGTTGAAAACCATAGTCGGTAAGTGTCGTTCTAAGCTTCGCGAACCAACACATGGGTGCTTGTTTCAGCCCATAAAGAGATTTGTGTAAGCGACAAACCTTATTTTGTCAGGAGTGTGAAATCCCGGGGGCATTTGCATGTATACTTCCTCATCGAGATCACCATGAAGGAAGGCATTGTGTAAATCCATTTGATGTACTTCCCAGTCGCGAGGAGCTACTTGTTGAAGAAAGCCACGAACCGTGACCATTTTGGCGACCGGGGCGAACGTTTCCGTGAAGTCAACACCTTCCGTTTGGTTGTTGCCGAGTACGACAAGATGAGTCTTGTGTCTATAAAGAGTACCATCGGCACTGAACTTCAGGCGAAATACCCATTTACAGCCAATTGATGTCTTTCCGAGTGGAAGATCTTCAACCGTCCAAGTAACTTGATCCTCATAAGCAATGATTTCATCTTTAACGACGAGACGCCAATTTTTGTCGAGCATAGTCGCTTTGTAGTTAGTATATTCAACTCCATTCGTAATGGCTAAGAGATAAATCTGATAGTTATCCGAGAACCTCGAACTCGTGATGTAGTTATCCAGGGGATACGGTGTGATTGACGGAAATAGCTCAGTCATTAAGGTGGAAACAAAGTCGGCAAGATTGTAGGTCATGATTTTGGACGATGACCACGACCAAGAAATTTAGGTTCAGTAGCCACTTCAACCGTAATATCATTAACGACAGGAATCTCAGTGTCAGAAGATATCGAGGTCGGAGCTGAGGTTGACGCAGGAGACGCCGGAGCTGCATCAGAGGAGATCGATCGATCTGAGGTACGATCGATCGATCGAAGTTCATTCCCAAAGGCATCAAGGATTCGATCAATCCATCCTTCTGGATCCCGATCGATCGAAAAAGCTTCTGGTGGCGTCGAGGAAGAAGGATCGATCGATCGATCAAAAATGCTTATGGTTACTCCGAGGTAAAAGGATTGATCGATCGTGGAGCGGATCGATCGATCGAATTGTTGTCTGGTGTCACCGATGGTAAGGGATCGATTGATCCTCTTGTCGATCGATCGATCGAACCAGTTTCGTGAGATTCTAGCAAGTGGTCGTCACCAAAGTAATCAAGAAGAGTCGGCAAGCTCAGAAGTGGACTCATCGGATCCATTGTGGTGGTGTCGAGGAAGAAGGATCGATCGATCGTTGGGCCGGTCGATCGATCAAAAATGCTTATGGTTACTCCGAGGTAAAAGGATTGATCGATCGTGGAGCGGATCGATCTATCGAATTGTCGTCTAGTGTCACCGATGGTAAGGGATCGATTGATCCTCTTGTCGATCGATCGATCGAACCAGTTTCGTGAGATTCTGGCAAGTGGTCGTCACCAAAGTCATCAAGAAGAGTCGGCAAGCTCAGAAGTGGACTCATCGGATCCATTGTGGTGGATGACGTAACCGACGCCACGAATGGAAATTTTGATTCAATGAAGATGACATCCCGTGAAACCGTGATGATGCCCGTATCAAGGTTGTAGACTCGCCAACCTTTCTTATTGAACGGATAACCAAGGAAAACAGAACGATTACCACGAGTTGCGAATTTGTCACCTCTGTGCTTTTGATTGTGCACGTAGCAGAGACATCCGAACATACGAAGGTGATTCATGGGAGGTGGTCGACGGTATATGAGCTCAAAAGGTGTTTTTCCGTTGAGTATAGCAGTTGGTGTGCGATTTATCAAGTATCCAGCAGCAGGAGCACAGAAACCCCAGAAGTCTATCGGAAGATTGGCTTGAAAACGAAGAGCTCGAGCGACGTTGAGGATGTGACGATGTTTTCGCTCAACTCGACTGTTTTGCTGCGGAGTACCAACACAAGAGGTTTCGTGAACAATCCCTTGTTGAGCAAAGAAATCCGTCAAACAAGTGAACTCGGTTCCATTATCACTTCGGATCATACGTACTTTGATAGAGAATTGGCGTTCGACCAGAGCTAGGAAGTTTTTAAGATGTGTAAGTGCATATGTCTTATTTGGCAAGAGATACACACAACTCGAGAATAATCATCAAGTATGGTGAGAAAATATCTAGAACCACACAACGCCGTTGTTCGATAAGGACCCCAGAGGTCGCAGTGAATCAATTCAAAAGCAAAGCTCGTCTTATTAATACTCAGAGGAAAAGAATCGCGTGTCTGCTTAGCACGAATACAAATATCGCATGTCTTGGAATCAAAAACCACACTACTTAAATCTGAAAACTTCAACATATCTAATGCCTTAGAGGAAGTTTGTCCCAAACGACGATGCCAGACGCCAAGGGATATTCCAGCTGATCCGTGAACAGTAGTTGCAACGTCCATTCCTCTAAAAAAATAGAGCCCATTTTTTTGTTCACCCGCTCCAATAAGCATCATCGTGATGCGGTCCTGAATAACACAAAACATGTCAGTAATCTGAAAGACGCAACCTCTGTCTCGGGTCAACTGTGAAACCGAAACAAGATGACATCGCAACCCATCAACAAAATAAACGTCTGAAAGGCTCAAAGAAGAACCCAAATGAACACAACCGTGTCGAGTAGCAGTGGTGAAACGACCGTCGGAAAGATTAATGAGAACCGGTGCCATATCGTGAACATCACTTAAGAATTCAAGAGAGCCTGTCATGTGGTTAGATGCTCCCGTATCAATAATCCAAGACTAAAAAAATTGCTTACCAGAAAGACGCGCGGGTGGTGTTGGTTTGCGTTCCTCAAGCAAATGGACCAGCGTCTTCCATTGTGTATCTCTCAAACCACTCATTCCTATCCGATCAGCAGGGGTTAATGGTTGAGTATATGAGGAAGAAGCAGAAACATGATTACCGTATCCAGTTGCAAAACCTCCCGTATGTGTGAAGACGTGATTCGCTTGAACCGAAGCAGAAGATTGCGACTTCATCGGAGGAGAAGGAGCAAAATTTGAACCACGCCCAACACCTCCTTGAGTAGGATTGCCACGCCCAGCTCCTCGTGGTTTTTCAGGCCACCACGGTGGATATCCGATCAGACGAAGACATATTTCAGCAAGATGACCTTTGCGGCCACATCCAGTGCAAACAACACCTCTCTTATCGGGCAGATTTCGCGGACGAGTATTGGTGTGAACCGCGAAACTCACACCATCAATGCGTTCAGCATTCAAGCATCTAAGGGATTTGGACTCTTCATCATGAGTCAATACGTTGTATGTTTCTTCGAGAGTAGGCACTGGATCTCGCGAGAGAAGCGAATACTTAACTGATCCGTAAACTGTTTCGTCAAGGCCCATAAGGAATTGGTGTAGTTTATCTTCCTCACGCTCCTTTCGAACTTCTTCCATTGTCTTAGCTCATTGGTAGCCTGCTAGACTTCTCCATAATTTGGTGAGATTGCCGAAATATGCATCAATAGCAAAACCCTTTTGTCGACAGTTTGCCAAATCTACCTTGAGCCTCTGAACACGTTGCCCATTCTTCACGCCAAATCGTTTTTGGATGTGTGTCCAAAGCTCATGAGAGTCGTCGATATGAGACATCGAATCAGTAAGATTCTCGTCGATTGTGAGCTTCATCTAAGAGACCACAAGAGCGTTATTAGCGATCCAATCTTCAAAGTCAAGAGAATCTTCCAATGGTTGCGGTATAGCGCCATAAGCGAATCCAAACTTCTTCCTCGCCTTAAGAACCAAGCGGAGATTTGTGGCCCATTCATCGTAGTTGGGACCACGCAGAAACGGCTTGGAAATCAGCGTACCAGGATTATCTCCAGAAGTTAGATCATAGGGTGAAATCGTACGACGAGTTTCATTACGGTTTTGAACAGCCGCAGGAACAACAGTGTTGTTAGCATTCATTGAAAGAAAATTTCGAGAGAGTTGAAAAACAAAAAAATGAGATCTCGCAGCGGAAATTTGAGACTCCTAGATCGAGAAACAATAAAACTTTATAGTAGTTTAGGTTTTATCGCTCTGATACCATGTCAAGAAGCTATAGAGGTGAAAAGCTTTCTTAGTATTTACGTTGGGGAGGCAGAGTCTTATATACAATTTGTGCTCTTAAACCTAATTACAACATCTTGAATACGTATGGGCCTACGGGCCAATAAAAACCTTAGCTCCATCTAATTGGTAGAAACCATAATGAATCAGATTACCATTTTATTAGCGTAATGAGTCACTTTCTAGGGACATCATCACACTTATAACCAAGTACGTACAATAATATAAAATGACATATTTTAACCAATAGAACAACCAAAATTTAAGATGAAGTACTAATTGTTTAGACCAATGTTTACTATAACTTTCTTGGTTATTTTATTTATATAATTTTTTTAATAATTAATATTTTATTAAACTCGATCCAAAAATAGGCACTGGCCGGATTACAATTCCGGTGATAGGACAAAAGACACGGAAAATTAAAAAAGAGGGTAACCGAGACTAAATCTAGCCTAGAAGCTAAATCTACGGTGGGAAAAAGTAAAGGACCACACTGTACCTTCTTCCACTGGTTTAAAGAAAAAAAATTTCACCTCAACGCAACTGGTTACAACAACTACTTGACCGGAGAGTATCCGTCTCTGGCGGCCTCCGCAATACCATACGCGAATCGGATCTGCATTCCTTCTTCTGGAGGTGGCGCTAAGCATCGATGGAACCCCACGTCTACACCGCTGAATAACCTTGGCCCAATTAGTCGACTCATAGATTACCACCACTTAGATTTGAGGTCATTTTCTGATTCGAGCCTCCTCCACCGCAAAAACCCTAGAACATTCAATCTGGTTAGAGGATAACCCGCCACCGACATAGTGGAAACAGACAAGAAGAACCGTCATCTTCACGCGGATCCATACTGCGGACCACCAGATCTCCTCTCGACACACAGCGAACCCATTTAACCGGGGAAAAGAGAAGCACATCTCGGGTCTCGAATTAGTCATCGTGAGATCTACGATTCGCCACTCCGCCGCCCTCAAGCAGAGATTGACTCGCCGAGGTCCCAATCAACAACAGCTCCGAGCACACCAAACTTCCGCAGTGCCTCTCCTGCCGGTTATCCACGACCATCGCCACCAGAGAATAGATCTGGATCTAATTCGAAAAAATGTTGAAACCACCAAGTCTTTGTTAAGATCTAAACGGAAAGAGCATGTGGAGTCCTCTCACGACACCGGCAAAGAGCATCAGACGTCGGAGAAGGCTCCATATCGAAGATTTATTTTGTGCGACTGGTCTTGCTTTTGAGAGAAAAAAGTCGTTCGGGCGTGATAATTACGCGCGTCGACCTAAATTCTAACTGAAAGCAGGTTATCTCATTTATTTATATATATTTTCCCATAAATGATTGGTGTGTATATATATATATATATATATATACATTTGTTTATGTAAACTTGTGTGGTTATAGCAGAGCCGGCCTTAAGGGGGTGTTGACTGTGCAAATGCACATAGTCTCACTTTTTGATTAATTTTTCTTTTGTATTTTAAGGCTCTAAATTTTATAAATCTACCAAATATGATCCAATTTTCAAATTATAGATATTTAGTTCATAATTGTTTAGAAAAAATATAATTATAGCACATGACCCATAAATTTTTTGAGCAGGGCCTAGGTTATAGGAATGCATATCGGAACACATAATATTTGTTTGTCGACGTCGGTTGATTCAGAAACTTTTATTTGTTAGTCGACGTCGGTTGGTTAAAAACTTTATTAGGGTACTTCAATCATGCATATACGTAGGTGTTGGAGGTGGGTTTAGCACCCCAATTAGCTAGGCCAATCTCAGCAAATAAAGCCCATCGAACCTAAGTCCAGCCAAAAGTCAACACTGGGACCCACCGAACTCGCGCTGACAATCAAACCAGCCCTGCGAGAAAGGACCAAGGGAGAAGATGACACGTGGAGGGTAGCTCGCTAAACAGTGCGCACCGAGCTCGCGCTGACATCTCACCGGCTCTGCGCAGAAGGACCAAGGGAGAAGGTGACACGTGGATATCAGCTCTCCGAATAGTGCCCTACATGTTGATCCTGAGGATCACTAATGATGTTTAAGAGGTTGATTAGGGAGAGGGAGGTAAGATTTCCGTTAATTAGAACGAGTTAACCACGATTTAAGCAGGTCGGGTGAATGATGAACAGGCAGTGGGCCGTATTGCTTTTATTGATGATGGAAGGAAGTGAGCAATTTAGATTTACGAACTGGTTCCGACGGAAATCCAGTTCGGCGTTCTAAATATGCTGCTTTGTTACAAACGAGAGAGAGAGGTCGGGTTTATTTGTGGTAGGTGAGATCCAAAAATCCGGAAGGAACCTCTTTAATGAATACTAAGGGATATATATACTGGGAGTCGACTTCCTGCTCCCCGGGATTCCGGGGCCACGTGGCGTCTTCAGCCTGTTTCGCGGATAAGGCGGCCTAGGAGGCGTGTTCTGGCTTTCGGGGAGAGAGGTCATGATGAACTCGGCGCCATACCTCTGCAGAGTAGTGCACTGTTTAACCAACTCTCCTCCACGTGTCTTTCTCTCCTTTGTCAAGTCTGCAAGGTTGGTGAGAGAGGTCATGATGAGCTCGGCGCCATACCTCTGCAGAGTAGTGTACTGTTTAACCAACTCTCCTCCACGTGTCTTTTTCTTCCTCGCTTACTCTGCTGGGTTGGTGGGAGGTCGATGTCAGATCGTACCTCTACTCAGATAGCACACTGTTCGACCAACTCCCGCGTGTCCTCTTTCCTTTTGACATTCCTGTTTCGGCGAAGTGTCAGCACGGACCCGAGGTGCGTCCTCAGGAGCTCGGGAGTTCCGGACAGACGGGAGCGCGGGGCTTCCAGGTCGGCGACCGAACTGAAGAGGGATTTTTCCTAAGATGGGCCTAACTAATTCGGGGTACTAGGCCCACTTCCAACAATAGGCCCCCCCCAGTTCGGTGTCACGAGGCGAGGTGAGTGACCCGAAGTTGATCTGATGTTAGTTCGGCGCATCTTAGGGCGGTTTCTCGAGATTTGAGCAGATGAGCGCGGGGTGTTACATCCCAAATTTGAGCCCGTGCAAGTACGCGTCGACCTTTCCAAAAATTCGTAGGCGGTTGGCGCGTACCCATCACGTGGGAGAACAAAAAGGCGCCTCTTTTTTCGCGTGTACCGCCCACGCGCGGCGTGCGAAAGACGCTTCGCGTTTATCGAGGCGTCCCCTGCTTTTTGGCGTGGGGATAACGAGGAGACGCCATCATTAGGTTTCTGGGAGGCCGCGCTTCTTTTGACACGTGTCCAGGCGTCGCTTCGTTGTCCCCTTCCTCTATTTAAACCCTTCCTCCTCCTTCAGTTAGAACTTTCTGCGCATAATCTTAAGGTAACTCCTTCTCTCTGATTCCCTCATTCCCTTCCTTTCTCTGTGTTTTTCGATTTCTTCCTCCTCTTTGTGCAATGGCGCCGATGCTAGACGGAATCAGGGTTGAGTCGAGCGATGAGTCGGCGTCCCGTGGTAACTGCAGCGATTCTCCGAGTTCTTCTTCCGATGGTTCCGGGCACGCCTCCTCTCCGTGTCGAGGCGCAGATAGTGGGGAACAGCCTGTTCCTTCGACTTTGAGGGCCGCCCCGCTGCTCCCTGGGACCCATCTCCGAAAAAAGACGGTGATAAGGTCCTCCTCTGGTGGCCGTGGTGCCGACCAGGTTGGGAGAGGAACCGGGCGTCTGGGTGACCGAGGTGGTCGTCAGGGCGGTCGCGGTGGCGAAGTACGAGTGGCCAGGGAGAGGTCTCCCCTGGTCCTTTACGAGCAGGGCGGGTCGTCGACTTGGAGCACGCCGGAGTCGCTTAGACTGTTGAGGGAGTTGTGCGATTTCCCTGCTGGTGCCGAGCTCAGACTACCCAAGCCGGACGATCGCCCGTGGACTCCTCCTGTACGAAGGGTTCTTCCAGAAGTGCGGGCTGCGCCTTCCTCTCCCCGAGCTACTCGTTCAGTATTGCCGGGCGCGGGGTTTGGCCTTCTCGCAGGTCTGCCCGTCCACGATCCAAGGGATGATCGTGCTGCTGACCCTGGGGCACGAGTGCGACGTGGAGGTGAAGGTGCCCATGTTCGAGGCTCTCACCCAGCAGAAGGCGAATCCTGGGATCCCGGGGACTTACTATGCTGCCTTCAAGCCCGCGGCGAATATCCTGGAGGCTAGCAGTTCGGGGTCTAAGGCTAGCAAGCTGTCGAAGGTCGAGGACTGGTCTCGCAGCTACTTCTACATCCGGGCTACCGATGTGGTTGGACTCGACCCGTCGGCGAGATACCCCCGGGATTGGAATTTTTCCCCGGGTAGGGATTTGTAGGTCGGGCTGCCTTTCTTTTCTTCGGTTTTGCCTGACTAAAGCGGTTTGTTCTGCTTTCAGGTCCTCACTCTTCTAGGTTCAAGCTTCCGGACTACACGGGTATCTTTGCTGTGTTCAGGACGGTGCGTGAAAGAGACTGGAAGTCGTTCACCTCGGGGTGAATAGCAGCAGCAATGGCCGGAGGTCGGTTTTTTTTTTTTTTTTTTTTTTTTTATTCACGAACTGGCTGCTGTCACTATTGCAGGTCGGGGCACGGTTCGCCAGTCCGCTGTACGCGGATTCTTTTGTGGCGCCGTCGCCGCCAATAGTTGAGGTGCCGGTCCGGCGGGAGCAGGCGCCGCGGGCTGGGGGTGACTCGTCCGAGACGGTTCCTTCGAATAAGAGGGCGGCCGTAGCAGCCGGCGGTAAGGCTGGCAAGAAGAAGCAGAGGACCGAGGTGGGAGGGTCCTCGACTTCAGGTCGGGAAGCTGGCCGACCTGAAGAGGCTGGTTGGTACCCCGAGGGCTCTCGCGGCGCGCTGGCCTGGGAGGGGGCCCGGGCCCTGGCCCGGGCCCTGGCCGATGACGATGTCGCAGATCGGGCGGCGGAGGGCGGCGATGCGATCGTCGTTGTGGAGGATCCTGCTGTCGTGCAGGGGTCTGAGGACCGAAGCGGTGATGGAGGCGGTGCTTCGGAGGATTCCGACGCCGAGCCTCGGGACTACAGCTTCTACTTCTGCCATGAGGACGGTGGCAGCCAGATCATGTTGGATCAGGATGAGTGCGCCGAGCTGGCGCAGGCGATGATGTTCGGGCAGAAACATCCGCACTTCCTGCCGCTGGAGATGGCGGAGTCTGATGCCTTTCGCGCAGCGGCGCGGTCCGCGGCTCGGGTGAGGTTTGGTTATAGTTGTTTTTATCAGGATTTGTTGTACGTCTTTGCTAACAGCTGGTTTGATGCAGACGATGGCCCTTACTGAGGCCTATGAGAAGCGACTCGCCGAGAAGGACGCGCCGAGAAGGACGCGTCGCTCAACTTCCTGAAGACGCGCCAGGAGGCCAACACGCAGACCCAGACCCTTCTCCTCCGCGGGTTTGAGAAGGAGCTGAGGGATGAGAAGGCAGGTCAGCGGTGCTGGAGAAGGAGGCGGCGCGGGTTCGAGCCCGGGCTGTGGAGGCGGACAGTGTTCAGGCCGAGCTGGAGGCTGAGAGGGCCCGATCTGCCGCTGAGAGGGCTCGGTCGGCTGCTTTGGAGGAGGAGGTCGGGCTACTGAAGGGGGAGAGGGAAACGCTCCGCTCCAGGGTTAAGGGGCTGTAGGCCGCCATAGGCCAGGCGAAAGTGGCCGTGGCTGCGGAGAGCGACCGGGTAACGTCCAGGTGGGAGGCGCGGAACCGGAAGTGGACAGTGAAGATGGAGAAGATCCGCGCCCATCTCGACGGTCGCAGCCGGGCCTTAGAGCCTCACCTGCTGTACAACCAGGTGATCGGCGTAAGGGCATGCCTGAAGAGGATGGAGGCCAGGGACGGGGTGTCGGTACCGTGGTACCGGTATCAGAAGCTGGACGAGGACGAAGCGGCATTCGGTGCCCAGCTGGACGAAATGAATTTTCCGGACTTGACCCCGGAGGACTTGGACATCCCTCTCGATCGCACGCACGGCGTCCAGCTCGAGCGACTTATGCCCGTGGCTCCTTCCGAAACGCCCGTCGTGGATCTGATCTCGGACGTCCATCCAGCTGCTGAGGCCGCCCGAGCGGACCTGCCAGCGCAAGATCCGGCCCCGGGTGCTGTTGAAGCCGGTCTTGTCGTGCTGCCTGCTGAGGCTGTGGTTGGGGAGGATCGGACCGAGCAACCTCTCCTTGGTGAGCACGGCTCGGAAGTGGGGGTGGTGGGCCCGGAAGATGTGAATGGTACCCGTGCTGACGGGGGTGAAGACTTACCGGCCGACGTTTTTGTTGTTTTTTCTTCTTTTTTCTTTTTCTTTCTTCCTTTCTCTCTTTTTTGTGTAAAGACCGGTCCGTAGGCCGTTTATGTAAGTGCCGTATGAGGCAGTTTGGAAAAAGAATCGTATTTCCGAGTTCTTCGCTTTTTTTTTTTTTTTTTTTTAGAGACCGGGCCGTTGGCCGTTTATGTAAGTGCCGTATGAGGCTGTTTGAAATAGAAATGGCTTTTGTGAATTCTTTCGCGTATGTCTGGTAAAGCAGGTCGTAGACCGTACCCTGTGGGTCGACGTCGTGGGCGCAGGTCGTAGACCGGGCCCTTGTGTTGGGTGCGAGGTACGGCTCGGCTTTAGATACTTAATGCTTGTGTACCTTTATTTATTTTTTGTGGTTGCGAGGTGTAGCACGGCTTAAGGTACTTAAAGCTTGTGTACCTTTTTTTTTTGGTGCGAGTTGCGAGCTCGGCTTTGAGACACTTAATGCTTTTGTGTCTAGTAGAGGTGCGAGCCTTGGCCTCGGCTTTAGTACTTATAGCTTGTGTACTATGTGAGTGCGAGCATTGGAGCTCGGCTTTAGCACTTTGTGTGCTGGGGAGTCCGGGCGCAGGAGCTCGGGGGTTTTTTTGTGGACAGGTCGGGGACCGTATTCTTTTTGTCGAAAAGGCTTTATTAGATTAATAGCTGAGCCCTGGTTAGGGGTTGCCTACGTACCCTTTAGTAAAAGGGATCAAGCCAGTCGTAGTTCGTTTGTTTATAAAGGCGGACAACGTAATGGAGCCTGGGGGCTTAATAGTAGAAGTGTTTGAGGTTGATCGAGTTCCATGAGCGCGGGATTGCGTCGCCGGTCATCGTGACTAGCTCGTAGACGCCGGGTTTCACGACCTTGGAGATAAGGTAAGTGCCCTCCCAACGTGCACCGAGCTTGCCTGCGTTTAGCTCGGCGGTGTTTTCGAAGACCTTGCGGAGGACCAGGTCGCCCTCGGCGAAGAACCTGCCTCGAACCTTCTTGTTGTAGTACCTGGAAGCGAGCTAATGGTAGTTCTGGATCCGGAGGAGGGAATGGTCCCGCTGCTCCTCGAGGAAATCCAGCTCACTTAGCAGGACGGCGTCGTTCAGGGCGGGTTGCTGGGTGAGCATAGCGCGGCGAGGAGTGGGGAGCCCGACTTCGGATGGGGCCGTTGCTTCCATACCGTGAGAGAGGCTGAATGGTGTGCGACCTGTCGACGTCTTCGGCGTTGTGCGATGGGACCAGAGGACTCCATCTAGCTCGTCGGCCCATGAACCTTTCTTGTCGTCTAGTCGCTTATTAAGGCCGTCGAGGATGGTCTTGTTGGTGGCCTCGGCTTGTCCGTTTCCTTGCGGGTATCTCGGGGTGGACTTACTCAGCCTGATCTTCCACCTTGAGCAGAAGTCTTCGAAGAGGATCGATGTGAACTGGGCACCGTTGTCGGTTACGATCTCGTAAGGTTGCCCGTGCCGGCAGATGATGAACTTCCAGACGAACTTTCGGACGTCCTTTGCCGTGATCTTAGCGTAAGATTCGGCTTCAACCCACTTGGTGAATAAGTCGGTCATTACTAGGATGAAGCGCTTTTGACGAGATCGGGGAAGGGGGCCGACTATGTCCATGGCCCATCGCATGAATGGGTAGGGTGCCAACGCAGTGGTAAGGAGCTCGGTAGGGCAGTGAATGAGGGGACCGTGACGCTGGCACTTCTCGCACCGGGCCGCGAATTTTTCGCAGTCCTGAAATATTGCTGGCCAGTAGTGTCCCTGGTTTCGTATTCTCAGGGCGAGAGCCCGGCCGCTGGAGTGGTTTCCGTTGGCGCCTTCATGCATTTCTTTCATCACGTCAATGGTTTCTTGCCCGTGGAGGCAGCTGAGCAGGGTCCCCGAGGCGCTCCATCGGAACAGATTACCGTCCAGCATCGTGTATCGGGCGCATTTCTTCCTTAGCCGGCGGGCGGCCCACCGGTCTGGGGGATGAACGCCGTCTGCGATGTACAGCAGTAGGTCGACTCGCCAGTCTGGTATTTCTGGCTCGGCCGGAGGTGGCGGTATATCTTCGGGAGGTGGGACGTCTTCTTCGGGGTCCGCGACTTGGGGGTTGATCGGGTAGGCCCCTTTAGGCAGGTCTATGCTAGGGAAGTCGATACTTTCGACCGGGATCACCCGTCGTTGGGCTGGGGCCGAGGTGGAGGCCAATGCTGCGAGGGCGTCTGCGGAAGTATTATCGCCTCGGGGGATCTTCGTCAGAGTGAACTCGGAGAAATCTGCGGCCAAGCCTTGGGTCACCTTGAGGTAAGCGTCCATGCGATCATTCTTGGTCTCGTATTCCCCGCTGAATTGATTGGCGACGAGCTGGGAGTCGCAGTAGGCTCGGATTTTCTTCGCGCCGACCCCCTTGGCAAGGCGCAGGCCGGCAATCAGAGCTTCATACTCGACTTCGTTATTTGACGCCGGGAAGGCCAGACGGAAAGACTGCTCGAGAATCTCTTTGGTCGGGGACTTGAGGCGTATGCCGACTTCAGAGCCGTGTTTGGAGGCCGATCCGTCGACATCCAGGCTCCACACTTCGGGGACTTCGCCGACTGCTAGCTCGGGTACCAACTCAACTAGGAAATCGGCCAGGACCTGAGATTTGATCGCGGTCCGACCTCGGTACTCGATTTCATACTCGCTCAGCTAAAACAGCCCACTTCATTATCCGGCCAGACCGGCTCGGGCTGTGGAGGATGGTTCTGAGGGGGTAGGTGCTTAGGACGGCGATCGTGTGGGATTGAAAATAAGGCCGGAGCTTTCTGGCTGCGACGACTACCGCCAAGGCGAGCTTCTCCAAAGTCGGGTACCTGCTCTCCGCGTCGTCTAGGGATTTACTGATGTAGGAGATGGGCCTCTGGTCGCCCCGGTCTTCCTGTACTAGTACTCCGCTGACCGCTGATGCAGAGATGGCGATATAGAGGTAGAGGGTTTCGCCTTCTTCTGGTTTGGACAGGACGGGAGGAGTGGATATGTACTCCTTTAGCTGTTGGAGGGCTTCCTCGCACTTGTCATCCCACTCGAACCGTTTGTTAGCTCGAAGAAGTTGGTAGAACGGTAGACATCTATCGGTAGAGCGGGAGATGAACCGGTTGAGCGCGGCGATTCTCCCGGTGAGTCGCTGTACTTGACGCGTGCTTTCTGGGGAATTTAGGTCGGTGATAGCTCGGATTTGCTTGGGATTAGCTTCGATCCCGCGCTGGGTGATGATATATCCGAGGAATTCGCCCGACGTGACGCCGAAGGAACACTTGGCTGGGTTCAGCTTCATGTTGTATTCGTTCAACGTCCGGAAGCAGGATCGGAGATGAGTGACGTGGTCGGTTGCTACCAGGGATTTCACCAGCATGTCATCTATGTATACTTCCATAGTGCGGCCTATTTGATCGTTGTACCCTGAGAAGGCATCCATGAAAGAGAGAAGCTCGTTCCCGGCGGTGGCTTCGACGACTTGGTCGATGCGGGGGAGGGCAAAGCTGTCTTTTGGGCACGCCTTGTTGAGGTCGGTGAAATCCACGCAGACCCTCCATTTCCCACTCTTTTTCTTGACTACCACCGGGTTGCCCAACCAGTCCGGGTATTTGACCTCGGTGATCGAGCCGGCTGCGGTGAGCCTTTCCACCTCGTCATTGAATGCCTGCGCGCGCTCGGGGCCCAGCTTTCGCCGCTTCTGCTTGATTGGTCTGCAGGTCGGGTCCACGTTGAGCTCGTGGCTGCACGTGGCAGGGTCAATGCCAGGCATGTCGCCGGTTGACCAGGCGAAGGTGGAGACGTTTTGCCCCACGAATTCGACCAGTTCTTTCTTAATGCCCTCTTCAAGGTCGGTTCCGATGCCAACGCAACGGGAGGGGTCACTTGGATCGATGTTGACCTGGGTGACGAGGTCTTCTCCCGGGAGATCCCGGGCAGTTGTCTCACCGGGCTGATACGCGCTGACAGTCAAGCAGGCCGGCGCGGCATGGCGCACCTTATGTTCAATGGCGAAGCAGGCGCGAGAGACCCTCTGGTTGCTCCTAAGAGTATACGTCCCGGCCTGGTTGGGAAACTTGAGACATTGATGGTACGTCGAAGTGACTGCCTTCATCGAATGCAGCCAAGGGGTTCCGAGAATGATGTTGTAGATCATGGTGGTATCGAAGACCACGAACTTGACGATTTTTGTGACCCGGCCTACGTAGACCGGTAGTTCGATGGTGCCGATTCCGTTGACGGTGTCTCCGGCGAAGCCGGTTAGCGGGATTGAGTGCGGCTTGATTGCGACCCCGTTTAGATTCATCATGGCGTGGGTATCCTTGAAGATGAGATCGACCGAGCTGCCCGTATCGACGAGGACTCGGTTGACGTCGCAGTCAGCTACGCGGACTTGTACTACGAGGGGGTCGTTGTGGGGCTGGTGGACCCCGATCGCGTCGGCCTCTGAGAAACATATCCCCCTTTTGCTCGTGTCCTGCGCATCGATCTCCGGGCCGGAGTGCCATTTCAGGGACGCGTCGGTCTTCCTCTTGTGACGCTTGATGGACCGCACTGAATCGCTGCACGAGAGGAGACCTCCCATGATTATTCCTATCAGAGTCCGGGGCGGGGGAGGCGACATGCCCGTTTCCTGGTCTCGCGAGGGGGATCGCCTCCGACGATCGTCGTTTTGAGCGCGGTTGTCATGCCTAGCCCGGCTGTCCCCGCGGCCGCGATTATCGCGGGGTTGTATCCGATCGATGTCCCGGGCTCGCGGACGCAGCCGCTATGGAACGCGGATTTCCCCCCTCTGGAATTTGTTCAGCAGGACTTCTTGGAGTGCGCGGCATTGTGAGGTCGGATGCCCCTTTCTCTGGTGAAAGTCGCAGAAGGCCGTCCTGTCATACTGCTCGTCTGGTCGCGGGTCCCTGTCGTTTGGTTCGTCGGGGCGTCGATCCTGCTGATTGGGATCTCGCACGTATTTGTTCCAAGGCAGCCTTGGCGCGGGGCTGGGGGGAAGGACGGGGTCGCGCAGATGGAGGGCGGCGGGCGGTCCGTTGACGAGGAACGCGGCGGCCTGCTTTTCTTTGCTGCGCTGATACTCGTCATCGTAGTGTTGACGAGGCTCCTGATACCTTTCTTGGGGTCGCTCCTTTGGGACCGGGGCCTTGTGCGAGGCGCCGTTCCTTGACTCAGCCGCCTTTTCCTCCTCGAGCTCGACGAAGAGTCCAGCGCGGTGTAAGGCGTCTTCCAACGAGCGCGGCTTGTTGAGCTTCATGTCGTCCTTGAAGGCCGAATCAGCCCGCAGGCCCTTTCTTAGAGCGGGGAGCGCTGACTCGTCCGTCACGTTGCTTTGGGAGGCCGTGGCTTTGAAGCGCTCTATGAAGGACCTGAGCGACTCCTTTGCTCCTTGGTTCAACGCCCAGAGATCCGCGCTGAACGCGGACTGCCTGATGTAGATGGAGTAGTGCTCGAGGAAGTTAGTCGAAAGATCTCTGAAGCTGTCTATGGAGTGTGTTTTCAGCCGAGAGAACCATGTGAGGGCCGGGCCGGTGAGGTTCTCCACGAAAAGCTGGTAGTGGGCGGCTTCACGCTCATCCGGAGAGAAGTGGGCGCTGCCCATGGCGATGGTGAATGCCGTAAGATGCTTGGCCGGGTCGGTGGTGACCGCGTAGGGCTGGAGTTTGAGCTTCCCGAGGTGCTGGAGCGGAACGGAGGCGATCCGGCGGGTGAACGGCGTGTTTTGCGTCTCTCTGAGGATGCGATCTATTTCCGGTGCCGCGCTGGTGGCCTGATGGATTTTGGAGGACATCGCGCGGATTGTTTCCTTCATGGCTTCGAACTCGGCGTCCCTGGCGCGCTCCGAGATAGATCGGAGATGGTGGGCTTCGTCGTCCGGGGAGCTTCCTACCGCCGGGGCGAAACGTCCTCCAGGTCCTTCGGATCCTGATGGTGAGTCACCGGGCCGGTTTCTCCAGATGCGTGGGGTTTCTCCCCGAGAGGCTGTTTCTCTGAGGTGAATGTCGGGGGATCCGGCGTTGTCCGACCAGTCGCGGGAGGCTGCTAGTGTGGCGAACCATTGATCGGTAGCTCGTGTAAGCTCGTCTATTCTGGCGAGCAGGGTCTGCATTACGGCGGACAGAGTGGGCTGGTCCTCCGGCGTTCGGGGGGCGTTGCGGGCTGCGGGACCGTCGGAAGGAGTGGGCGTTGGAGCCGGGGGCGGAGCCCTGAAGGACTGCTCTCGAGGAATCGGTTGGTTGGTAGCCGCCTGGGCTGAAGGCGGGGCTGTCGCTTGCTTTAGTCGGCGGCGGGGCCGTTGTCTGGGCCGGGGCCGTTGTTTGAGCCGGGGTCTCCTGGTCCGACAACACTCTTGGGGGCGGAATTGCCATCGTTGCTGCGGCTGCTGTTGTGGTCGAACTGCTCCTTGCGTATAGAAAAATCTCTTAACTCCCTCCTTCTAGCGCCAATTGTTGATCTCGAGGATCACTAATGATGTTTAAGAGGTTGATTAGGGAGAGGGAGGTGAGATTTCCGTTAATTAGAACGAGTTAACCACGATTTAAGCAGGTCGGGTGAATGATGAACAGGCCGTGGGCCGTATTGCTTTATTGATGATGGAAGGAAGTGAGCAATTTAGATTTACGAACTGGTTCCGACGGAAATCCAGTTCGGCGTTCTAAATATGCTGCTTTGTTACAAACGAGAGAGAGAGGTCGGGTCTATTTGTGGTAGGTGAGATCCAAAAATCCGGAAGGAACCTCTTTAATGAATACTAAGGGATATATATACTGGGAGTCGACTTCCAGCTCCCCGGGATTCCGGGGCCACGTGGCGTCTTCAGCCTGTTTCGCGGGTAAGGCGGCCTAGGAGGCGTGTTCCGGCCTTCGGGGAGAGAGGTCATGATGAGCTCGGCGCCATACCTCTGCAGAGTAGTGCACTGTTTAACCAACTCTCCTCCACGTGTCTTTCTCTCCTTTGTCAAGTCTGCAAGGTTGGTGAGAGAGGTCATGATGAGCTCGGCGTCATACCTCTGCAGAGTAGTGTACTGTTTAACCAACTCTCCTCCACGTGTCTTTCTCTTCCTCGCTTACTCTGCTGGGTTGGTGGTAGGTCGAGGTCAGATCGTACCTCTACTCAGATAGCACACTGTTCGACCAACTCCCGCGTGTCTTCTTTCCTTTTGACATTCCTGTTTCGGCGAAGTGTCAGCACGGACCCGAGGTGCGTCCTCAGGAGCTCGGGAGTTCCAGACAGACGAGAGCGCGGGTCTTCCAGGTCGGCGACCGAACTGAAGAGGGATTTTTCCTAAGATGGGCCTAACTAATTTGGGGTGCTAGGCCCACCTCCAACACTACCTACTTAGCAGTTCGGCGACGAGCTCATCATTACCTATCCACCAAGGGGACTGGGACGCACGTCTCAAGGTACCTTACCCGCAAAAAGCGCTCTGACTGCCACGTCACCCCGGAATTGCAGGGAGCAGGTGGTATGCCCTTGCTATAAATGCCCCTCAGCGTGGATTTATTAGGGGGCCGGAATTTATGAGCAAAAAAAGAAACTCTCTCTCTCTCTCTCTCTCTCTCTCTCTCGGTACTATTGTAACATCATTATTTAGAACCCCGAACTGGATTCCTTTCGGAAATAGTTCGAAAGTCTAAATAATTCGTTATGTTTCAGCCTTAAATAAAAAGGACACGGTCCCTGACCTCTTCATCATTTGTACCGACCTGTCTTTCACAAATCCCGATCTAGTCTTTGCAAAGTTGTCTTCCTTTTATTCACGAAAATCTTGCCCCCTTTCACATTACCCTATATTTAAAAGTTATAATCTCCTTGGTGATCATCCGGATCAAAAATTGGCGTTAGAAGAAGGGGCGTTAAGGGATTTTCTATACGCAAAGAACGTACTCAACAACAGCAACAATGACAGGCCCACCAACCTCGAAGGCGCCAGCACCGCTTCCAACTGTCGACCAACCGCCATCAAGACACGGCCCAAGCATCGATTCGCCGAGAAGCTCCTCAGATTCTTCCCCTCGTGACTCCTCGCCAGCAACTCACTCCACCCGCGGTGCTATAACCTGCTCCGCTCAACAACTCTGTCGCTCAAAACGCACCCCAGCCACCGGGAGACCAGCCCACTCTGTCCGCCGTGTTGCAAACTTTGCTCGACCGGATAGACGAGTTAACTCGCACCACAGACCAACGGTTGCCCGTGTTGGCGGCCTCTCGCGACCGGTCAGACAACATCGGATTACCCGCCGCTCAAACCCTAGAGCCGGATTCTCCAGCAGACATATTTCATCTCCAAAGGAACCTATTCGGGAACTCGCCATAAGGGTTCGAGGGGCCAACCAGACAGTTCTCCCCCGCGGCGAATGGCTTCCCGGGCGGTGAAGCGCCCCCTCAACATCTCAGTTCGGAGAGCTCCAGAGACGCCGAGTTCGAAGCCATGAAAGAGACGATCCGCGCAATGACTTTCAAAGTCCATCAGGCCACCAGCTCGGCCCCGGAAATAGACCGTATCCTGAGAGAGAAACAGAACTCGCCGTTCACGCATCGGATCGCGTCCATCCCATTCAGCCATCATGGTAAATTCAATCTCCCCCCATACGCCGGCCGCACTGACCCGACCTAGTACCTGACAGCATTCACCATCGCCATGGGGCGCGCCCATTTTGCCCCAGATGAACGCGAGTCCAGTTACTGTCAACTTTTCGTGGAAAATCTAATTGGCCCCGCTCTGACTTGGTTTTCTCAGTTGAAAACGCACTCCATCGATAACTTCAGGGACCTCTCGACCGCCTTTCTCGAACATTACTCAATATACATCAAGCAGTCCCCTTCTGGCGCTGACCTATGGGCATTACGCCAGAGGGCGAAAGAATCGCTAAAATCCTTCATAGAGCGCTTCAAAGCGACGGCCTCCCAAAGCTACATCGCAGACGAGTCTGCGCTCCCCGCCCTAAGAAACGACCTCCTGGTCGAGTCGGCCTTCAGAGACGATATGAAACTCAACAGGCCGCGCTCACTAGAGGACGCCTTGCATCGCGCCGAGCTGTATATCGAGCTCGAAGAAGAAAAGGTGACCCACTAAAAAAGCCACACCACGACCAAAGCGGCGCCCCAGAAGGACAAATCTCAAGACGGGTACTAGGAGCCTCGTCAGCATTACGACAACGAGTACCTAAGCAGCAAGGGCAAGCGACCCGCCACATTCCTCATCGACAACCCACCGGCTGCCCTCCACATACATGATCCCGATTATTTCTCCAACCCCGAGCTGAAATTGCCCTGGAACAAATATGTGCATGATCACCACCAAAAACACCATTGTCCCGACTTGCCAAAAGATAAGGAGCCCCGAGCGGAGGAGCAATACGACAGAACGGCCTTCTGCGAATTCCACCAAAGGAAAGGGCACCCGACCTCGCATTGCCGTGCACTCCAAGAGGCCCTGCTGAGCCAATTCCAGAAGGGGGAAATCCGCATACCCAAACAGCCACGCCCCCGAGCCCGGTATGGCGATCGACAACAACAACCGGATAGACGTGATTGTGAATCCAACCGAGCTAGGCTTGAGAACCGAAGTTAGAACGACGACCGCCGCCAACGATCTCCCTCTAGGAATCGAGAAGACGCCAGGTCGCCTCCCCCTGCGCGAACGATGATCGGGATGATCTTGGGAGGGCTCCTGCCGTGTAACGACTCAGTACGGTCCATCAAGCTACACGAAAAAAAGACCGACGCCTCCCTGAAGTGGCACTCCGCCCCAGAAATTAGCGCCCATGACATAAGCAAAAAAGGGATCTGCTTCACCGAGGCCGACGCAGCCGGGGTACATCAACCTCACAACGACCCTCTCGTCGTGCAGATTCGCGTGGCCGACTGCGACGTCAACAGGGTTCTCGTCGACACGGGCAGCTCGGTTGATCTCATCTTCAAAGATACCCTGGCAAGAATGAATCTGAATGGAGCCGAAGTCAAACCACTCTCTATCCCACTAACCGGCTTCGCCGGAAACACCGCCAATGGAATCGGCACCATCGAGTTGTCAGTCTACGTAGGCCGAGTCACCAAAATTGTCAAGTTCATAGTCTTCCACACCATCCCGATCTACAACGTCATTCTCGTGACCCCTCGGCTGCATTCGATGAAAGCGGTCACCTCAACGTACCACCAATGTCTCAAGTTTCCTAATCAGGTCGGAACCTATACCCTCCGGAGCAATCAGAAGGTTTTGCGGGCTTGCTTCGCCATCGAGCACAAACTGCGCAACGCCGCGCCAACCTGTCTCATCATCAAAACATTGCACCCGGCCGAGCCAAGTCACCAAGATCTCCCAGGTCGGGATCTAGTCACACAAGGAAGAGCAGACCTGATAGGAAGCATCAAGGAAGCATCAAGGTCGCACCCGGCCCGCTGCGTCGGGATCGGAGCAAACCTGATAGGAAGCATCAAGGAAGAGCTGGCCAAATTCTTGAAGCAGAACGCCTCCACCTTCGCCTGGTCGGTAAGCGACATGCCCGGCATTGACCCGAAAATATGAGGTCATGAGCTCAAGATCGACCCGACCTTCAAACCGATAAAGCAAAATAGAAGAAAGCTCGGACTAGAGCGCGCACAGGCAGTCAACGACGAGATCGAAAGTCTAACCGCCGCCGGGTCAATCACCAAGGTCAGGTACCCCGACTGGCTGGCTAACCCGGTGGTCGTCAAAAAGAAAAATGGAAAATGGAGGGTCTGTGTGGATTTCACCGACTTCAACAAGGCCTGTCCCAAGGACAGTTTCCCGCTTCTCGAAAATCGATCAAGTCGTGGAGGCCACGACGGGAAACGAGCTGTTTTCTTTCATGGACGCATTCTCGGGATACAATCAGATCCCCATGCATCCGGATGACCAAGAGAAGGCGGCGTTCATTACAGACCGCGGAACTTACTGCTACAAGGGCATGCCCTTCAGGCTGAAGAATGCCGGAGCCACCTACCAGCGTCTCGTAAACAAAATGTTCGCCGATCAGATCGGCCGCACCATGGAGGTCTATATAGACGACATGCTGGTAAAATCCTTGGTCGCGGGCGACCACGTCAGCCACTTCAAGTCCTGCTTCAAAACCCTGAACGAGTACGGCATGAAGTTAAATCCCGCCAAGTGTTCCTTAGGCGTCACGTCGGGCGAGTTCCTCGGGTATATTATCACAAAGCGTAGGATTGAGGCCAACCCCAAGCAGATCCAGGCCATCATCGACCTCAAATCTATAGGAAACACGGCTCACTGGAAGAATCGCCGCCCTTAACCTATTCATCTTCCGCTCAACCGATAAATGTTTACCATTCTACCAATTTCTCCGCGCTAAAAAGCGGTTCGAATGGGACGACAAATGCGAAGAGGCTCTCCAGCAGCTAAAGGTTTATATATCAACGCCCCCCGTCCTGGCAAAACCCGAAGAGGGAGAAACCCTCTACCTCTACATCGCCGTGTCTGCATCGGCTGTCAGTGGTGTCTTGGTACGAGAAGACCGTGGTGATCAAAAGCCCATTTTCTACGTCAGCAAGTTCCTAGACGGCGCAGAGAGCAGGTACCCGACCCTAGAAAAGCTCGCACTCGCAATAGTCATCGCAGCCCGGAAGCTCCGACCTTACTTCCAGTCGCACACAGTTGCCGTGCTGAGTACCTACCCACTCCGAACTATCCTCCACAGCCCAAACCGGTATGGCCGAATAACAAAATGGGCGGTTGAGGTCAGCGAATATGAGATCGAGTACCGAGGGCGGACCGCGACAAAATTTCAAGTCCTGGCCGATTTCCTGGTCGAACTGGCACCCGAGCTAGCAACTGATGAACTGTCCGAGAAGTGGAGCCTGCAGGTTGACGGGTCAGCTTCCAAACACGGTTCCAGCATCGGCATACGCCTCGAATCCCCTACCAAGGAAGTCCTAGAACAATCCTTCTGTTTGGCCTTCCCTGCGTCAAACAACGAAGCAGAGTATGAGGCTCTGATTACCAGGCTAAGGCTACCGAAAGCAATCGGGTGAAGAAAATCCAGGCCTACTGCGACTCCCAACTCGTCGCCAATCAATTCATTGGAAAATAAGAGGCCAGGAACGACTGCATGGATGCTTACCTCAAAGTAGTCCAAGACTTAGCAGCCGAATTCTCCGAGTTCACCCTGACCAAGAGTCCCCAAGGTGACAATATTTCTGCAGACGCCCTCGCCGCGTTAGCTTCCACCTCGGATCTAACCCAACGGCGGGTCATCCCCGTTGAAATCATCGACTTCCCCAGCATCGAGCTACCAAAAGGGGTCTGCCTGATCAACCCTCAATACGAAGACCTCGACGAAGACATGCCATTCCCCGACGAAGTGACGCCTCCTGAAGAGTTGCCACCTCCTCCACCCGAGCCCAAGCTACCGGACTGGCGCATAGATATACTCATATACATCGCGGACGACACCCTCCCTCCATATCGCTTTGCGGCTCGTCGACTAAAGAAAAATTGCGCTCAGTACACGATGATGGACGGTAACCTATTCCGGTGGAGCGCTTCGTAAACCCTGCTCGGCTGCCTCCACGGGCAGGAAACTATTGACGTAATGAAGGAAATGCACGAGGGCGCAGGCGGAAACCATTCTAGCGGCCAAGCTCTAGCCCTACGAATTCGGAACCAGGGCCACTACTGGCCAACCATGCCTCAAGACTGTGAAAAGTTTGCAGCTCGGTGTCAGAAATGTCAGCGCCACGGCTCACTCATCCATTGTCCCACCGAGTTCCTGACCACCGCGATGGCGCCCTATCCGTTCATGCGATGGGCCATGGATATAGACGGACAACTTCCCCGATCTCGCCAAAAACGCTTCCTCTAGTGATGACCGACTACTTCACCAAGTGGGTCGAGGCCGAGGCCTACCCCAAGATCACGGCGGACGACGTCCGCAAATTCGTCTGGAAGTTCATCATCTGTCGACACGGCCTGCCATACGAGATCGTGACTGACAACGGCACCCAGTTCACTTCGGTACTATACGAGGATTTCTGAGCAAAATGGAACATCAGGCTGAGCAAGTCCACCCCGAGATATCCACAAAGCAATGGGCATGCCGAAGCAACCAACAAAACCATCCTCGACGGCCTCAAAAAATGGCTGGACGACAAGAATGGGTTTTGGGTTGACGAGCTAGATGGAGTTCTCTGGTCTCACCGCAAAACACCAAGGACGACAACAAGTCGCACACCATTCAGACTGTCTCACGGCATGGAGGCAATGGCTCCCTCTGAAGTCGGACTTCCCACTCCTCGCCGCGCTATGCTCACTCAGCATACCGATCTGAACGATTCCATGCACTTGAGTGAGCTTGACTTTCTCGAAAAACAACGCGACCAATCCCTACTCCGAACCCAGAACTACCAGCAACTCGCCTCCAAGTACTACAACTAAAAGGTCTGAGGCCGGTTCTTCGCCGAAGGCAACCTGGTTCTACGGAAGGTCTTCGAGAATACGGCTGAGCTGAACGCAGGCAAACGCGGCACCAATTGGGAGGGCCCCTACCTCATCTCCAAGATCGTCAAGCCCGGCGTCTACGAGCTGGTCACAATGAATGGCGACACAATCTCGCGCTCGTGGAACTCAATGAACCTCAAGCGCTACTACTACTAGGCCCCCCGGGCTCCGCTTCCCTTTTTACCTTTGTAAATAACTGAACTACGATTGGCTTGATCCCTTCTACTAAAGGGTACGTAGGCAACCCCTAACCAGGGCTCAGCTATAAATCTAATAAAATCTTTTCAGGTGCAAAAAAAAAACACGCAAACAACGAATATGGCCCCGGCCTGTTCCTACAAAAGAATACGGTCCACGACCTGTTCCGAAAAGAATAAGGTCCACGACCTTATTCCACAACACATCTCGCAAAAAAAAAAAAAAAAAAAAAAAAAAGGGACCGAGCTCCAATGTTTGCACTCCCCCAGCACACAAACTATAAGTGCTGAAGCCGAGCTCCAACGCTCGCACTCCCACAGATACACAATCTATAAGTATCTTAAGCCGAGTTCGCTACTCGAACCAAAATAAAGATACACAAGCTATAAGTATATTAAGCCGAGCTCCACCTCGCAACAAAAAACATGGTCTCCGGCCTTACAATAATAAAAACCGAGCCCGGCTCGTACCAAACCCTTACGAGAAAAAAAAAATTTGTGAAAAATTGCAATTTCATTCATTAAAATGGAGGGACTATCCGCCCAAATACATAAAGGCACCACGTTCTATACAAAAACAAAAACAAAAACAAAAACAAAAATAAAAATTTTTACAAAAGGCACTCCGGCCTACAAATTCTGATCCCCGTCAACACGAATACGATCTATGTCCTCCGGGCTCACCACCCGCACGTTCGTGCCATACTGTCCCCGGAAGGGCTGGCCCGGTTCTTGCTAGTCTTCACGACCATCGGTTGGAGACAAGGGTGGGACCCCGGTCTGAGCAGCGGGCGCAGCAGACCCAAGCGGAGCAGGCGGTGCCGTGGCATCCGGAATGACTGAAGACCGATCATCGGCCTGAGCAGAAGGCACGGAAGTTCCGCTCTAAGCAGGCGGCGCAGTGGCTAGGGGAGGAATCGAGGCCGCCGGGGCCTGACTGGGCAGGACCGCCCTTAGCTGGACATCGGGTGTAGATCCGAAGGAACCTCCAAATCTTCCGAAGTCAGCTCCGGGAAATCAAATTTATCTAGCTTGGCCGCATACTTTTCCGCATCCTCCTTCAGCCTCGCGTACCGGTAAAATGGTATCACTAGGTTGTTCTCACGTTCCATCCTCTCAAGGCATGCTCGCGTACCGACCACCTGACTAAGTAGCAAGTGCGTCTGCGAGTATTGGTCCCGACCAGCCAAATGGGCATGGATTTTTGCCATCTTAGCGGCCCATTTCTGGTTC
The DNA here is from genome assembly GCA_030161315.1 of Eutrema japonicum. Lineage (NCBI taxonomy): Eukaryota > Viridiplantae > Streptophyta > Magnoliopsida > Brassicales > Brassicaceae > Eutrema > Eutrema japonicum. The sequence goes on along the minus strand of BSQW01000010.1, from coordinate 2,655,011 downwards.
CGAGCCGCCCATTTCCCCCTGACCCGGTCATTCTCCTTTGCGACGGCCGCTTTTGCCCGCTCAATGGTTCCCTCCAACGACACGACCCGAGACTGGAGCGTGTCCCGCTCCAAGCAAACCTTCACGACCTCCCCCCTCGTGGCAGCAAACTCCTCCTCCAGAGCAATCGAACGCGCATTCTCCGACTCCAGCTCGGTAAGCGCCTTGTCCGCTATCAGAGACCGCGCACGCGCATGCTCCACAGTAGACTCCAGCTCGGCGCTTTGGCTTTCTCATCCGCCAAATCTCGCTTTAGCTCGCGGATACGGGCCGTCATCTCCTTCTCAATCACCTCAACCCGCAGCTTGAGACGCTCATTCGCATGCTCCAGCCCGACGATCCGCCTCTCATAACCCTCGCCAAGGCTGGCCAAGTTGACCATCGACTGCAAAAAACAGATGAACTCTCGTATAATAAGGAAGGAAAAGACAAAATAAAATCATTGTAGCCGAACTCAAATGATACTCACCCGAACAATTGAGCGGGAGGCGCTCTGGAACGCGTCAGCTTCCGCCATCTCGGAGACCGGAAACAGAAGGGGTCTCTTCCGAGGGCGGACACAAAAATGAGCTCGGCACAAGCCTCCTTGTCTGAAACAAGAGGCACATCCCCGCTACCATAGCTGAATTCGAAGTTATGGTCTATCGGCTCATCCTCGAATCCTTCTTCGGCCTCAGGGTCTTTAGCCTCCTCGCCAGCGTCGGTCAACTCGGGCTCATCGACCACCCGCTCTTCGACCACATCGTCCCCCTGATTTTGGGACGTCTCAACCTCATGACCGGCAGCTACCCCGGTCTCCAAAATTCCATACACGTCGGGCCTGTGCTCACTGGGCACTTCAGGACCTTGGGCCAGCTCTGTCCCATCACCCCGCGTCACGTCATCATGACCTGCGGACGAGGATTCCACGCCCGTAGTACCCTGACCCCCAGACACACCGGTCTGGCCCCCAGTCTTCCTCTTTTTGGTAACTTTCTTGCCATTGGCCGCAGCAGCCCTCTTCTTGGAAGCAGCCGCCTGCTGCTGCTCTCGGCGGGATTCCTCCTCCGCAGACCACTGTCGCGGCTGCTGCTCCCCTCGCCGACATGCATCCTCCACAGACGGAGGAGGCGCGATGAAAGAATCCGCATAGGACGGGATCGCGAATCGAGAAAGACCTGTTCATGACAAACAACCAGTTCGGTAAAAAAAAAAAATAATAAGGGCGGCGACCTACCAGACATCGCGGCTTCAACTCTTTTCGGCGTGAAGGAATTCCAGTCTCTTGGGTGCACCGACCTAAGTACAGCTCGAACACCACCGTAGTCAGATAACTTGATACCGGCAGTATGCAGACCTGAAAGCGAAACCATAGCATCAGTTATAATTAAAAAAAAAAAATGAAGCCCGATTTACATACCCCTACCCCGATCTACAAATCCCTACCCGGAGAAAAATTCCATCCCCGGGTGTATCTCCCCATCAGGTCAAGATCGACCACCTCGGTAGCATGGACGAATAAGTAGCTGCGAGACCAATGGTCGACCTTGCTCAGCTTATCTTCGATGAGATCCACCTTGGGCATGAAGGAGGCATAATACGTTCCCGGATACGCCGGGTTCCCCTTCTGATAAAAGAGATCCTCGAACATACGGGGAGTCACCACTATATCGCACTCCCACCCAAGAGTCAGCATCACCACCATGCCATGAATCGTGGATGGGCAGATCTGGGAGAAGGCCAACCCTCGTCTCCTGCAGTACGAGACGAACAGGTCGGGCAGCGGGAAACGCAGCCCGCACTTTGTGAAGAAGCTCTCGTACAGGCAGACGAAACCCTCGGGAGGATTCCATTGGCGTTCGCCCGACCTGGGAGCCGAAGTTCGATGGAACTGGGAAATCCACACTCTGACGATAACCGCGTAAGCGACTCCGGGGTGCTCCAGGTCAGTTACCCACCCAGATCATAGGAGACCTGGGGAGGCTTTGGAGCCCTAGATTTCCGAACTTTTCCGGTTCGGCCACCTCCCCGACCACTCGGATTGACGCCGCGACCACCGGAAGAAGACCTTCCGGTCGCCGGCCTCCCCTGTTGAACCCCGGAAATCGACGGAGCAGCCTCCGGAATTGAGAAGGCAGACTATGCCCCATTTTCTTCTCCGCAACACGGGGAATAGGTACGCTCCGAACCATCGTTCGGGGAAGAACTGCTCGCCGGCGAATCGTCCCGGTCACTGAGGGACGCCGATTCGCCGGTGGATTCAACTCTGGGCCTTCGCAGCATTGACGACATTTCATGAATCGAAGGGAGAAGCTTCCGAATGAACAAAACCGACGGCGAGAAAACGAAAAAATTAAGCCCCGGACAAAAATTTCACAGAAGAGGAGGTGGAGTTACCTTGAATATATGCGCAGGAGAATGGGAAAGAAAGGAAGAAGAAGGAGGAAGAGGGTTTAAATAGGAGAAGGAGGGGAAAGTAAAACCCTAAATAGGAGAATGAGGGGAAAGTAAAACCTTAATAAGGAGGGGAAAGTAAAACCACGGCCATACACGTGGCGAGAAGGCACGATTACTAAAACCCTAATGATGACGTCGCTTCGATTTCCACGCAAGTAGGAGTCGCTTCGATATCCATGCGCAGAAAGTAGACGTCGCTTCGATATCCGTATCGCTTCGGTATCCGACACGTGGAGAAACGTCTTTCACACTCCCCCGGGTTCCCAACACGCGCAGTCGGTCTCCGATTTTAGCGGAGAAACCAACACGTGTGATCAATTGTTCCCGCCAAACCGATCTCAACTTTAAACCCTAACATCTTGAGGACCGACCTGAGATGCGCCGAGCTAACAAAAATCAAAATTTGATGCATTCACTACGCTTCCTGACACCGAACTGGGGAGGGGCTAATTGTTGGAGGTGGGTTTAACACCCCAATTAGCTAGGTCCATCTCAGCAAATAAAGCCCATCGAACCTAATCCCAGCCAAAAGTCAACACTGGGACCCACCGATCTCGCGCTGACAATCCAACCAGCCCTGCGAGAAATGACCAAGGGAGAAGATGACACGTGGAGGGTAGCTCGCTAAACAGTGCGCACCGAGCTCGCGCTGACATCTCACCGACTCTGTGCAGAAGGACCAAGGGAGAAGGTGACACGTGGAGAGCAGTTCTCCGAATAGTGCCCTACCTACATAGCAGTTCGGCGACGAGCTCATCATTACCTATCCACCAAGGAGACTGGGACGCACGTCTCAAGGTACCTTACCCGCGAAAAGCGCTCTGACAACCACGTCACCCCGGAATTGCGGGGAGCAGGTGGTATGCCCTTGCTATAAATGCCCCTCAACGTGCATTTATGAGGGGGCCAGAATTTATGAGCAAAAAAAGAAACTCTCTCTCTCGGTACTGTTGTAATATCATTATTTAGAATCCCGAAATGGATTCCTTTCGGAACTAGTTCGAAAGTCTAAATAATTCATTATGTTTCAGCCTTAAATACAAAGGACACGGTTCCTGACCTGTTCATCATTTGTACCGACCTATCTTTCACAAATCCCGATCTAGTCTTTGCAAAGCTGTTTTCCTTCTATTTATGAAAATCTCACTCCCTTTCACATTACCCTATATTTAAACGTTATAATCTCTTCAATGATCATCTGAATCAACTGGCAATATATATTGTTGATTAACCCTGCTACCATTCTAACCCTACATTGTTAGTTGTCCTTTAACATTTCGTTTTATTTTCTTATTAACACGTAAATGTTAATGTTAACATGCATGTTCCGTAGATTTCATTATAAAACATGGTTAGGACATGTTAAAACAAAGAAGTATCTAGATTAATAATCACGCGAACGAGAGTTGCTTATTATGTCTGCCATGCATGGATGATGATGATGAATGGCGTTGATTTGACAAGACGGGAGTGATGACATGGCAGAAGCTATGATGACCTAATTCTCATTAGCAGTAGACAACGCTCCATGTTTCTCTCTTTTTATCATCCGTAGCCAACATAGAAGAAAGATCAAATATTCAAATATATAAAATTGTTCACGTGTGTATATATAATATGTATGCATCCAAATGATTTTAGTCGACTCACTCGAGGCAAATCAGATTTCATGATATAAAAAAAGTTACATCTCTAGGTCCAGTTTCGATCCCAAAAAAAAAAAAATCTCTAGGTCCAGTAATTATTACACTATTTTGATCAAACAGAAACCGATTTTCTTATAATGCGCTCACACATTTTTTGTTTTACTGAGTTTTGTCCATTATATAACATAAAAAATAATATAAAAGTGAAATACGGTTTTAACATACAAAACCGGTAGAAAATAAAATTTCTAAAACACTAAGTCCTATACATGGAAAACACATTATAGGATACTAAAATCGATAGTGAAGCTCTCGAAATCACCGGAAAAATTGGAGGATATCAATAGACGCAGAACTACGCACGTTCACTTTAACTTATGTGAAATTTAAAAAACAACAAAAAAAGGTTTGCAAAATTTACATTAAAATTGCAATTGTTAAGAATACTCCAGTTATATAAAAGAAAGTGTTCTAGAAAGATAGTTTGGTTTAGGTCTGGGCATAAAACCCGATCCGAGAACACCCGATCCGACCCGAAAAACGTGGTTTAGTTCGGTTTTTGTTATTCAAAATAACCTGAACGGTTCCTCTTCAAATTTTATTCGGGTTTCGGTTCAAGTCAGGTTTTATCCGAAACCCGTTCGGGTACTCGATAAACCCAAAAAAAAAAAAAATCAATTTGAGAATGAAGAAGATGCTCCATGAGAAACTAAAGGTAAACATACCTGAGTCGAGCTTTGGAAAGCTCCCAGTAACAACGAGCCTGTTGGTGCCCTAGTCTAGCCGCATACGCAACTCTTGAAGAAATCTCACCGGCGGTAGATGTGGCGGTGACAGTACATGATGCAAAATCTCGATTCGCATCGAATATGTTCCCATAAATCACTAGCTTAGCAGTTGATTCCGATGAAAGTGGAGGCTGGGATAAACTGTTGACGGCACATAATTCGCGGAACCAAGAAATTAGTCTAGGATGAAAAATATGAAGAAGAAGACGTTCCAGAATTTTCGGGTCCATTCGGATTTTCGGGTAAAAACCATACCCGAACCGAACCGTAATTTGAAATCAAGGAACCGATCCAAATCCTAAAAGACCTGAACCGAACCGAAATTTTCCCAAAACCCATATGAGTCCAATTCTTCTCTACCCAAAAAATCCGAACCGACACGAACCGCAGATCCGAATGCCCATAGCTAGTTTGGTTTATAACACTCTTAAGTTTCTTAGAAAATTGGTGAATTCAATATATAATAAAGAAATTAAATATATACTTTTCTACTAAATTTAAACACCATATCTTCCACCCTATCAATCGACTTTTGTCGCATCCATTTAATGCCTTTTTGTTTTGTCGCTCGTTCCTATCCAGTAGTTCGCTTTGTGTCTCATCTTTATCTGCCCACCATATAACTCTCATATTGTAAAATTACGAGAAAATATATCCGTTGAAAGTTAACAAAAAAATAATATATATATGCTGAAAATAATATCTTCTAGTAGATATTTAGTACTCGAGTTTCGAGTTATATAAATCTCTGATCTCTCTGAACGTTACCTGATGCAAAACATCGTGGGTTATGCGGAAAACGTCAATCAAGCACTCTTTTCATAATGTACAAAACAAAAGTACAATACGTACATGTACGTATTTGAATAAGTACGATCGAGTTTCGTATAAATACATTGCACGTAGACGTATACAAAAGGTTCATGGGTCAATTCAGAGGCAATAGGGAAGTAGGGACAAGGTGCATAATCTCGGGGATCCAGACGAGCTATGGCCTTACCATATGTGTCAGAATCTGCCCTCACCACCACATATATTTATTACGTTTAATGAAATTAATTACTGGACTTTTTATAAAAGTAATGATGATTTGTGAAACTACTAAAAAGCAAACCAAAATTAAGAGTATAACACCTAAAAAAAAAAATTAGATGAGTAACTATTTTATACTGTTTGACAATTAGAACAGATTCCTTCACTCACCTCCAAGCCGGAAGCTTCATTACGTGTGGTGTTCGAGGTTTTTGAGTGGTGGTGTTGGATCTAATACTTGAGTTTTATTACGGTTCTTTTCCGATTGCTACAGGTCATGAGGAAAAAGTCAAATTCTTAGATTTTCTTTTTCTAATTGCTCTTTTTAGTGTTTTTTATTCGTTCTTCCCGGAATATTTCAACAGTTTCCTTAACTTTCAAAATCCGGTAAATATCATTTTCCAAATGTTTGGGTTAAATCCAGTTTTTGTTAGGAAGGTGAATTCTATGTTATTCTCACAGCCAGCATGGACCTCAATGTTCTTGAACTGAAAAAGTTGAGTAATCCCGCATAACCTTTTATTTTATTATCAGAATTCATTGTTCAATTTTATATATTCTCGATTAATAGGTCGCTTCTTCTTAAATTTGAGTTCGGGTTATCGAGTATATGATAGATTTTGTTGTTATTATTAGTCATTCCTTTAGTATCCCGTGTATCGGGCTTAGTCTCACGTGTGTTGGGGTTAGTTTCCCGTGTGTTGGGTTTAGTTTTCGGGGAATTTTTGGTTTCCGCCGGCTTGGTGTACCAAAACCGTATTCCTTCTTGTATTATGTGTATTCTTCCTCTGTGTTTTATATAATGAATAAGTTTAGATGAAAAAAAAAAGACAATTAGAACAGATAAAATTAATCTCATTTTCTCTCTAATTTTTATTTTTTTCTATCTTATGTAGTATTTTTTTTCTTTTTAATCATTCTTTTGTCATTTATCTTTTTTAATGTAGCAACATAAATATGTCATATCCTTTTTAATCATTTTTTGCTTCAAATTCTTTGAATAAACTAATTCAAAATCATGATTCTATTAGCAAAATTAGATTTTTGCGTATGTTATAATTTGAAAATGGATTTAATTTTCAAAAAAAAAAACAGATATATAGTGATTATATGTAAGAATGTATCATTCTACGTAGAAGACATAGAATGAAAGGTTATTTGGTTCTATATAGAATACAAGAGATTTACTTATTAAATTCACTTATCCATTTTTTAAAAAAGTTATTTTTGTTTTCAAACATTTAAACCCTGACATATATAAATAATTGCCTATGCAATAGTTTGGATTTAAATAATATATAAAATTTTCTAAAAATATGGATAAGTGAATCAAGATAAATATTTGTCATTCGATATTGAAAGACATAAAATAATACATACTCACTTAAATTCACTTATTATTTTAAAAAAAAAAAATATTCGTTTTTTAAACTTCGGACATGTGGAAGCCCTCTCGGTCCAATGGTCGACAAAGGGTTCATTAATACTTCTACACCGGATGTAAGGAGTTCGATTCCCAGAGGATGCAAATTATAGAAGGGAAATTTTCAGACAATTTTTCAGCGCGGTGCAAGCATAACTACTCGTCGTGGTCCAGCGTATCAAGGGTAAAGTGCTCCATCACGAGCATAGTGCAAGTAGACCGTTGATCGTGGATTCTTGTAGACCATTAGAATTGTATTTGTCCTCGTAATTTGTAATTGATAATATTTGAGATGATTAAAAAAAAAAACTTATACCATGGTATATGTGAATTGTTTTTGTATATACTATGGTTTGAATTTTTAAAAGCAGACATAATATTCTAAAATGATAAATAAATAAGTTCAAGTAAATATGTACTATTCTAAATAGAAATAAATGGAATGGGTTGTTATCTTGTTCTATACAGATCAATTGGTTTTTATTTAGATTGGTTTATCCATTTGTTTGAGAAATTTGTGTTCGTTTAAAAAGAAAAAAACCATGATATGTGTGAACAAAAAAATTCGGTTGGATCGCAAATTTAAATCATTTTCTTAAGAAATCCAAAACAAATAAGATATTAAAAAAATTAACAAAATAAAAAGAAAGAGTAAAAGAGAAGAAAAAAAGCCACACAATATTATATCCAAAATCTATTATAGTTACTTCGGAAATTATATTATGGTTTGTAGTTATTCGTCCAAATTTCTCTTTATAAACTAATTTTAATTTTAATTAGCTTACTTTGTTATACATATAAATAAGTGCCAACTAAATGAATGTTTTCTTTTTATTTTGTAGTGCTAGATGTGTACTATAGTAGTAGATATATAATAACATTAGTGTGTCATTTTTTGGATTTAGATTCAATAAAATTTGTAACACCCCTATCCATCCCGTAAAAAAATCACCACGTTTTCTCGAGGCATGTTAAGCTTTCTAATCCAAAAATTCTGATTCTTCGTTTTTTGCCCTAAATCGTCTGTGTGTATATATATACATCCGTCAAGGAGAAGCAACCATCGAAAACCTTTACCTATGATCTCGAGTGATCGTCGCGAGAGAAGAACATTTATATTTCTAGGGCCTAATTTTTTTAAAACATATTGAAGAGCCTATTTTTTCACCAAAAAAACATAATATATTACAATTTGAAAGACACATTTATATTTCTAAAGCTTAAACTAGATATTTATTCAAACTCGATCATAGTTTCTAAGTTTTTTCTCATCTAAAAAATATCAAGACAAAATTAAGATAAAATGTTAAAAACTTAATATTGCTTGTAAATTTTTTTTCTTTTGAAAAATCGCTTAATGTCTCTATTAATGTAGGCACGGCTCTGAACACAACTATCGCTGCTAATCTTACTATGTAATCTCCAGAGTCGTGAAGAGGTGTCCAGAAGGAGCCTTAAACCACCACCTTCCGCCGATCACCTCACGCCATTATCGCCACACCGTGAGCCGAACACCGAGCTTTTAAAAATAATATCTAGAAAAAGTCGAGAGGCAGGTTTAGGATTTTCCTAAACTTTTCCTCTCCCCACAGCCGCTGTCGAACCTTACCCCTTTTCAGATATTGTTTTGCCTATCTGGTAGCCGGCGCTCCACGTCGGAGCCATGAGAAGGCTCTGTCTTTGGTTTCCTTTTTTCTCACCGAGCTTGAGCTTCATATGTGGTTTGTTGTCTCTCCAATCCAATTTTGGTGGTAAGGCTTTGTGCTTCTTCTTCGTTGCGGTGACTCGGCGGTGGATCTAGGGTGCGGCGCTCTTTGCGGATCCAAATCTGGTGAGGCGTCCTTAAGTGTCAATCCTGACTTTTTCTCGTTGTGGTCCTCCATTTGGCAGGTTTTTAGTTTCTCCGGCGTTGTGGTTGTGGTGGCGGACCGGAGTGGAGGTGAGGTCCAATGATTTGGCGTATGGTGGGGCAGAACCATCGGGTTCTTCCCTTCATGATTGATGTTGGTTGGGGACGGCGGCGAGCGAGTTGGGGTAGGGATCTCTCCTCTCATCTTGCTTAGGCGTGATCGGATATGTGTCGTTGGCGGTTTTTTCTTGTTTTTTGTCTTCTTTCTGGCGGCTTATGGGCTTCTTTCGATCTAGGGTTTTCTTGTCCCCAGTTCAGTTCGGTATTTGTACCTTTGTTGGTTTTGGTTATTTCATCAAATCGGGCATTTCTGGATTTTTGGTTCGGTTTTCTTTTTAAGTTTTAAATCAAAATAATTGTAAAAACAAAACAAAAAACCTAAATATTTCAATTAAAAAAAAAAAAAAAAAAGTCGACGGTAACGTAAACCCACTCCATTGTTTGAGTAGACACAACCTTAGCAACTCTTCCATTTTCTATCTCGTTACGTTTTTCCTACACAACAACACGATTTTGTCTCTGTCCCTCGCCGCTTTTGTTCCCCTTCAACATTTACATTAATTAATAATTTCTTTAATTCACATTCATATATATATTTCTTTCTTTCCGTGTTTAATTAGTATGTAAGGATGTATTGAAAGCGTATAAATATACTGTATATATTAGTCTCGTGTATATAATTCTTAGTATATATATTTAATCAAAGATGGTGCGATCATATATATGATAACGGTTTCTAGTCAATTTCTTTTATAATCAATTTTTGATGGTCTCATTCTTGAAATATCATATCAGGTGGTCTTTGTTGTAAAATATTCCTGTTTTGACAAACTAAAGAATAAATAATATTTTTCTTGTACTAAGAAAAATAAAAACTTTATATGTATTTTTGTTTGGAGAAAATTTTCACTTTATATGTATTGTGTGGAGCCTTTATGTCTTGTACCATTTCCCGTATGCTTATTATTTTTTTTTCATATGAAAATGCATTATCAATTGAAATAAAAGTTGAAGTTCTGCAAAAATGAAGTATACTTTTATCAGAACCTAAACGACATGAGAAATATTTTAAAATGTTTTTTTGCTAAATCTTTATGTGAATGCGATATTTGTACTGCACCGGCCGAGAGTACGGATCATCAAACTAATATTATTACAAAGAGATAGGTAGTATAAATCAAGATCGTTTCAATGATGTTCTCGAGGAATTTGTCGTGGAATTCGTATGTTTTTTTATTCCTTACAGTTAATCATATGTACACATAATAAGAATCATATGGGTGTTTGAATTCTACAAAATTTGACCGGAAAACACTAATCTGTCTGCTCATTACTCGACACTTTGCGTCAATTTTAGGAGTTTATGTTATGTTTTTAAAAACTCCTCATCGTATATACAAAATCTTAATTATATAATTAGAATTGGGTCGCAATACACTCAAAATTATTTTTAAATATTTTTAAGCTTAAAAAAGCAACATGTGACAAAAAGCAACATAATTACTAAAAAAATATTTTTAAAATTAAGTAATCATAAATTATAATATATTTATATTTTCAAATTTTAAGTTATATTACTCATTCTCTCCATATTCTTTTATTAATTTATGGTATTTGAGGATACTAATATCCTTTATTACCTTATCACTATATTGTCTTCTATTTATCTTAATAATCCAATTTTATTTAAAATTAGGTTTCTTCTATATTGATGACATCTTTCGTATTTAACAGTAATAAAAGAATTCATAAATCTTATAAAATTTTGTTAAAAATAAGTTAATAGCTTTTCTCCTAAGCATACAACTGAAATAGATAAATATATATTTTAGAACAAAAAGTTTAGCTCCAAAAAGTGACTTTAAATAAGTATATATAGATCTAGAGTCAAAATGGTTTGAATCTGGATGATTATGGGGAAAAACATGAAGTTTAAAATGGTCTTTTAGTATGTGTTGTATGTGATATTTTATGCACGTCTGCTATGTATGGATCGATCCATTCTTAAGTTGATTGATCAGTTTATTTAGCTTCTAAATTTTTTTCGGTATGTGCTTTTTCTTCTGGCCAAATTGATTTGTCTTCACAAAAATTGATATAATTTTTTATTGCACTGTTAGTTTCCATATGAAAGATGGCTCAATGCTCTATTTTGTATCCAAATTTGGTCTCTAATCATTGGTGGTAATTTTTCAGCGAATGCCAATCTTCGAACCCTTCTGCACGATTATGTGTTTTCATATACTCATTTACATCCCAAAAAAATTATTTTTTACCAAAACGATCTAAATTTTGAAGAAATAAAAATTGATAAAAAACTAAAAGATATTTTGAATCGATAAAAAACTCGTTAATAAATTTTAAAAACACGTAAAAACTCAGTTTATGAACATCAACATATGAAAGTGTATATTATGCCGTTAAAACGACTCAGTTTGATCTAAACTAATTCTTTTCTTTTTTTTGCTTTGATTTATAGTAAACAAACCAACAACGAATGATATATACACATGAATATATGAAAATGTATCATGCTATTTTTTTTTTTTTTTTTAACCTTAAAGTGTATCACGATGTTAAACCGACATAGTTCAATCTATACAGAATTAAGAAATTTGAATTGAAGATCGATACCAAATTTTCGTTTAGTTTTACAGATTTTTTTTTAATCAAAATATAGATTAAAATCTCCTAGTTTAAAAGATATTTGAACAAAAAGTAACTGAGCCAATCTGAAATATAACCGGACTTTCGTTTGTTATACTTCTTTTGGAATTTGTTACTCGGTCAACTTGGTGAGCTAAGGCTAGATTAATGTTAAGATATGGATCCCACATCCAACTTTCAGAAAACGAAAATTTTTTTTCTTGGGGTCATATCAAAAAACGATTTTAAAACAAGAAATAACCAAAAAACACAAACGATTTATAGTGGTAGCTACATTCGGTTCTTAGTTCTTTGTATTTCCTTTGTGCTATCTTTTCAAAACCCATATAATTGATTGCAATCTGAGAAAATAACAGAGGAGACAAAAGATAATGAAATCTTCTGAAAGGAAAAAACTGAATCCTTATAACATACACAATAGTAATGGTAACAAGGTAAGATGGGAACAAATGTTACATTTGTCTTAGTGCCTTTTTTCGTCAATGGCTCCGATTTTGTGACATAATTTTAAAGTTGGGTTGCAGTAGATGTTGTAAGTTGCAGTAAAAATTACATCAAATTATGTTGTAATATGTGTTAACTTTTTGTTTTACTGGTAATTTTAAAGTTGTATTACTGGTAACTTTGTTGCTGTATATGTTACAATATATATATGTGTTATTAAAAATAAATAAATTTATAATTATTAATAATGATAAAATTTATTACAAATTTAATAACAAAAATAGATTAAAGAATTTAATACTAACATAAACATATTGAATTACAAAAATTATTTTCGTAACATAGTAATAAAAAATCTAACTCAAACATATTTGCCAATGAACATAACCAAAATGATCCATATATGTATAATTCTGTGTAAGTAATTTTTTAAAGTATTAAATGGTCGTATAAAATATTTAGGAACAGTTTTATTAGAATCCTTCAAATAGAAAAAAGAAAGTTTACAAAAATATTTGACCAAGTGGATTTTTTTTACTAACAAAAGAATTGGTGGAAATTAGCATTGTTTTTTTTTTTTGACGTCTGGAAATTAGAATTGTTTAAAATTAAATTAACAAAACAATACCAAAAAAAAAAAAGCAAAGGAAACACGTTGGGAAGTTATAAAATTATCAAAAATGAAAAAATACTAACTCAACCTCTAACACGTGAGATTTTCCATGATGTTGAGTTAACTTTTGAATTATCAATTTTACAAAGAATATAACTCAAAATTGTAACTCAACCATAACACATTATAACTCAAACTCAAACTCAAAAAATTCAAACTAATTCATAATTGGTAACATTTTGTATGTATCTATAAATTAGACCTATATAATTAGGGCCGGACGTTTTAACTGAATCTGAACCCGAACCCGACTTGAAAAATCCGATCCGGAACCCGATCCGAATTAGAAAAATACTCGAATGAGTCTTAGTGTCTAGGTAATTCGGGTTTTGGGTAATAATCGACCCGAACCGAAACCCGAACTACAAACCCAAAACCCGAACTTCAAGAAAATAGTGATTTATAACAAATGATTTGTACTCTCGGCTACAAGGTTCGTTGTTTCTTTGGCAATAGTTTGTTAATTTTTTTAGTTATTTCTAATATGAATTTTTGTTTTATATCACAAAAACTTTGAAATGCTTTTGTTTTATTTTATTTTAAATCTCTTTAAAACTTTAACAATATGCTTTGAAATTTATAGATTTTATTTCTATGTTTTTTGTTTGTGTGTTTACAATTTGAGACTTGTAAATGTTTATTGAATTATGGAGACTTGTTTAACCTATTTTGGGTTTTGATCATAGTATGGGTACAAATACCCAAACTTATCCGAAACCATAATTACTTCGATTATAACCGATTAGTATTGAACCAAACCTGATCTGATGGTTTAAAATATCCGAACGAAATCTCTGAACCTAAACCCAAAAACTTTAAAACCCGATCTGAATCTGAACGAATACCCGAACGTCGAAGCCTAGAGCTATAACTCAAAAATAATGCAAGTGTAACTCATGTCGCCGCCTCTATTTTTTGTTTAATTTGCGTTTATTGTGAATCCTATGACGTAAGTGCTGTTGTCATTTACATCATTTACTATAGTCATGATATCAGATTCAGTTGGAATGGTAGTATAATACAAATGAAAATACGTTTTTGTTATCGGATAAATTGTAGAGTTAAAGCATTAAATGATAGATGGCAGAATTATAAATAAGTTGAATCGTTTATTAATGTAAGATTTAAAAAGTAACTTGGATTCGCATATTTTTTAATTAATAACATGTTATTTTTGTCGCTTATTAACCATTTTGGAACCACATGTTTTATCCAAATAAATCCTCCATATGATTAGTTAGCAAATTCACTCAACTTAGATAGCATAGCACGCATCTTGCATACAAAATGTCGTTTAACCAGTATTAACTCAAAGACCTAATTTTAACAAGAAAAAAAAACTCAAGGACGTAATATATGGAATTTTATTGTCTTCGTAGCTTAAAAATACTTTGTTACAAGATTTATAATTCTGAACTAACTATTCGGACAACAGTATTCATTGATTTAATTTTCAAGATTTTTTTAAAAAATTATAAAAACTACTTTTTCCTCACTTATGTACATTAATATTATGAGGCCTTTTATAAAGAGAAAAACTTTAAACAGAACTTATTTTGAAGGGAAGAAAACATTAAAGTTTGTAATAACAAATCATTAAAACAAAAATATTGGAAATCATGAATTTCAAATCCACAAAAAAAAACAGTCATAAGATTCCAATATTGAATATAGATTTCAAACAACACAAAAATCCTCATGAAAATCTATAAATGATCTCATTTTCAGTTATTTACTTTGGTTGTAAACTTTTTTTGATAACCAGAAGAATTTCATCCTGAAACCCATAGTAATTCCTAAAATATGCAAAAAAATTTTAAAAGTAAAAATACGAGTTTTGTAGCAGATAAAATGCTTGTTATAAACTTAGGTTGATATTAAGATTCTGTTATAGTTTCAATACGAAATGGGAATAACGATCACGATAACATGCATAGCTCAGAGTAAATACATATGTGATGGATATTAGGATATACGTAAATTGGTATCTTATTACAAAAAAATAGGTGGAATCCTCATCCTACACACCATAATATCTATGATTAGACAATTCTCCCGGAACAAATGCTTGATCCCATGAATAGACGGATAAAATATAATCAAATCCAAATTGCTTATGTCTATAAGCATCTATATAAATTTGACTAAATAGGGCGACATACTTATTTTGAATGTTGACAGAATAATTAAGTTTTTTAGTGACACCACTTGGCACTTGCTAATTTAATTGAACGTTTAGAAGAGTTTGATTAAAAAGGCTTAAGATTGTTATGGAAACAAGTGGGGGCCATGTCAAACGCACTTTGCTAAGATATACTCTCTTCATTATTCGATTTTGTTTAGCTAATAATTCTCGATTACTACTCCATCATTCTGATCCGATGTTAAGCGGTGAATATTACCAAGAGAATTTTAAAAATGATTAATTGTGTGATTGGATTGGCTTTTTAAAGAGGGATTTTTTTCAACTAATAAATAAGTCGAATACATCAATAGTTTTCTATTGCCAACTAAAAATGTCGTCGCGATACATATCTTTTATTAAGCCATAAAGTGTTTTTCTTGTCGGTTTCAAAATATGAAAATACGAAAGGATTATTGACTATATTGTGTATATATATATTGACAAAGCTTCATGTATGATCTTTTTTTTATATAGTGTAGTGTTTAATCACAATTGTCTAATGATTTTCGGGTGGAGTATGATATATTTCAAAATGCTTTTCGCATTTTTCAGGATTTAAGAGTTAATGATTTTAGATTTAAATATGCAATAACTGCTATGTTGTGAACTTGAATTTTTAAAATTCTTATATAGGTGCAGCGAATTTGAAATTAAAACAAAATTATGACTTAATCCGGGCTATAATTAGCATGAAATATTTTTTAAAAATAAATTATTTTAAAACTTAAGAAAAATTACTTTTATTTGAATTTTATAATATGTCTAACCCATGATTATAGATAGAGTTGTCAAACAGAATAATTTTTCTAATTAATCCGTTTTGAAGTAGACTAAAATATTATTCGGACTAACCCGTAAAAAAATAATCTTGAAAACACAACTCTATTATGCACCGTTTAATGACTCTAGTTTTGTGGTTAGTTCAAAAACTCTTAAAAAAATCAAATTTATTGTGTCTAACTTTTATAAAATTAGTTAAATATTTTTCAACTTTTAGTTTGATATAAATTCAAATAAAATATAATAAACTATAGTTAAAAATATATCAAGATTTTAAATATATATATTTTTGAATATATATGGATTGATTATTATTTAAAAATATATAGTAGATAACATCTTTAATGCAAAATAAATACTTCTATATTCTTATCACTAATGGTAAAAGATAATTTTGTATTTTTCTATTTGAATTATTTTTTTGTTATTTGTCATATCATTTTATGTAATAACTTACAAAACAAAATTCATTAAAAATATATATATTCTTAAATAATATTATAGAGATTGTATATATATGCGGATTAGATCATTCAATATATTATTATTTATAAAATGTTAATTTCATTTTTCAACATAAACTGTTAACTTTAGAAATAGGATACTAGCATTTAGTATAAACACAAACTAGTCTGCTTAGAAAAAATTTGGTTTGTGGAATAATGCTTTGGATTTGGTTTCTATTTTATTAATCTGACTGCTCATTTGTGATGCTGTGTCAATGACAAATGAATGAATGATATCTCTTACAAAAAAATGAATGAATGATATAAGTGGGGTTAAGACTTAAGAGCAAATGATTAGAGGTAATATAAAATTATACATACGTTCATGAAGGAGATGAAAAAAAAAACGGATAATTATGAACATATATAATTAAAAAGAGAAAATGAAAAGAGAGAGAGAGAGATTAGAAGCCATAAGCCGCCATTTCCACTTCTCACTCCCACTTTCCACGTCTCTTTTATGGCCAAGTTCGATATCAATGCTCGTCTTAATCACCCATTAATATTCTCACATCATTACATCGAAAAAGCATTATTTCGTAATTATAATACTACTAAATTTATTCTAATTCCCTTGTTGATTTCCTCTCTGATTCTCAATAATAATTCCCTAAGTAAACTTGTTAAACAATGGTTTAAAATATTTTTAATTAAAAAATTAAGTAAAGGAGAAGAAGAATTAAGAATAATCTAGTTGAACAGAAAAAGAATAATCTCAACCTTTCATTTTTTTGTGCCTGTAAATCTCACTATATAATTTTCTTCTAGATTCCTCCAAAAAAAGTAAAAAAAAATTCTTCTAGATACGTTCATTTGTTTAGTGCAAAATTCACTAAATAAATTAATATATTTCAAGTTGAGCAAAACAAAATTAATATATTCCAAAAAAGAATATTGGGGAAATGAGGAAAATTAACAAGGAATTATTCTCTCTATTTTACAAAAAGTGTCATTTTGACACATTTCACACATATTAAAAAAACTATTAAAAGTTTCATATTACTTCTTATTAATACACTAAACATTTGTTCTCTTTCTAATTAATACACTAAAACAATAATGTTAAAATTATATTTTTGTTCAAAATTATGCATTGAAAACATAAAACGAATTTTTTTTGAAACAAAAATAAAACCTTAAAATGACACTCTTTATAAAACGAATGAACTAATATATATAAGTCCTATTAACTCTCTCCAGTGATGGTAGATATCTTAATGGCATAAAACCAAATTAATTATTATACATAAGTTATATATAAAAAAAAATCAACCATAAGTCATTTTCAAAACCTTTTAAAATCTCTCCCTATATATCTCCAAAATTGAATGCTCCTATATAGCTTCTGAAGCCAACAAAAAAAAAACAATAAAACTCAGTCATAGCTAATCTGTTCTTTGCTTATATCTCACGTTATTCAATATACTATATACTTTATAAAATAAAAACAAAATCCAATGTCCTCGGAAAATCTGCTGACTTTTTATTGCAACAGTGAACAGTCACTCCTTCCGCTATATAAAACCCTAGCTACTTCACACTTGTTCTCAATTCTCCACTTCTCTCTCTTCTTTCTCTCTCTCTCCTCTGTTTTAATAGATAAAAAAAACAGAGAATATGACGGTGGTTGTGGAGATTAGAGAATACGACCCGAGTAAGGACTTAGCCACCGTGGAAGACGTTGAACGGCGATGCGAAGTTGGCCCAACCGGAAAACTCTCTCTCTTCACCGATCTCTTAGGTGACCCAATTTGCCGTGTCCGACATTCACCTTCTTATCTCATGCTGGTAAAATCACTCAACCTCCAAATTATTATTAAAAAAAATTGGTCCATTATCCTTAAATTTAGGTTATTCAAGTTAAAGCTCGTTTCTTTTTTTCATCCAACAATATAAAAAGATAAGCTTCATAATCACTTATCACGAAGAATTCTTAGGCCGCAAATGGTTGCATTTTTAGAGGGAAAAACTCAGAGGAAAAATAGATTTCTTTCAAATTTTACCATTTAGGTTGAAAATAAAAAATAAATTTTTCAATTCATTCGTTTTATAGATGAACAAAAATGAAAAATATAAGAAAATTTTTTGAGAGTGTAACAAGTTGAAAAATATTCTTCTATAATTTTGCCACTAATTTTTATTCATATGTTGTTTGAAAGACAACCATTTGCACCTTTAATTTCTTTTATAATGATGAAGCAAATATAATAATATATATATATATCAATCAGTTACAAAACATATTTTTTCCAAAATTGAAGTTATTGAAGTTTTGTAGTCATTCAAGATAAAGCTTGTTAATCAGGGAGAATTATAAATTTTTGTTTCTGTAATGATTAGGCAAAAAATATGAACTAACTCACCAAAAAAGTTGTTTTTGTTTATGTTTAATTAATTAATTAATTAATGGGAAAATAACCGTTTTGTAAAATTTGGAAATTGAAACAGGTGGCAGAGATTGTTACGGAAGAGAAGAAGGAGTTAGTTGGAATGATTCGAGGATGTATTAAAACCGTTACATGTGGTAGCAAAACACTCGATTTAACACATAAATCTGAAAACGACGTCGTTATTATCAAACCACTTTACACTAAACTCGCTTACGTTTTGGGCCTCCGCGTTTCTCCTACTCACAGGTCCGTTTTAAATTTCGCGTAATTCTCGCTAATTAATCACGAGTAATTAATGCTAATCACGTCACGTTTTTAATTACTCAGGAGGCGAGGAATCGGGTTTAAGCTCGTGAAGGAGATAGAGAAATGGTTTAATCAAAACGGCGCCGAATATTCCTACATCGCTACTGAAAACGACAATCACGCTTCCGTTAACCTATTCACCGGTATATGTGGTTACACCGAGTTTCGTACGCCGTCGATTTTGGTTAACCCGGTTTACGCACACCGGGTCGATATTTCTAACCGGGTCACCGTAATTAAGCTTGAACCGTCTGACGCTGAGTCACTATACCGACTCCGGTTTAGCACAACCGAGTTTTTTCCTCGAGACATCGACTCGGTTCTCAATAACAAACTCTCGTTAGGAACATTCGTCGCCGTTCCACGTGGCAGCTGTTACGGATCCGGGTTTGGGTCATGGCCCGGTTCGGCTAAATTCCTCGAATACCCACCTGATTCGTGGGCGGTTTTAAGCGTGTGGAATTGCAAAGACTCGTTTCGTTTAGAGGTTCGCGGCGCGTCGAGATTACGGCGTGTGGTGGCGAAAACGACGCGCGTAGTGGATAAAACGCTGCCGTTTTTGAAACTTCCGTCGATTCCGGCGGTTTTCCGGCCGTTTGGGCTTCATTTTATGTATGGAATCGGCGGAGAAGGACCACGCGCGGAGAAAATGGTGAAGGCGTTGTGTGGTCACGCGCATAATCTTGCGAAGGAAGGAGGATGTGGTGTCGTGGCGACGGAAGTCGCCGGAGGAGAGCCGCTCCGGCGAGGGATTCCACATTGGAAGGTGCTATCGTGCGCCGAGGATTTATGGTGTATTAAGCGACTTGGAGAAGATTACAGTGACGGCTCTGTTGGTGACTGGACTAAATCGCCACCTGGCGATTCCATTTTTGTTGATCCTAGAGAATTTTAATTTTTAACACCAAATGAGGAAATTAGTTTATATTAGCAAAAAAAAAACGAATATTGAACTTTTAATGTCAGCTTAGATGTCTTTTAACTTTTGGGAAGTTGGATGATGTAGTAGAATTAGAATTTTTGAATAAAAATAACTTGTTTAAAAGAGTATCGAATGTAATATTTTTATAAGAAAATCTTTGATGAAATATCCCTTGTTTGTAGGGAATTTATTTCTGATTTGCTTTTCTACTTACAAAAAGAAAACTTTTTTTTTGTAAAATAATTAGATTAGTTGGAAATAAAATTTTGGTTTATTCAGTTCCGTTTGATTATGATACTAAATTCGGATTTGCTTTCCTAATTAACTTCGGTTTCAGTTCAGTTTTTCTTTTTTTCCCCAATTAATAAAACCAATATGTTTATACAAAAAATATGGTTCGATTTTCGGTTCAAATCTTTCGGTTTGGTTAATTTTGTTTGTTTTCCCATCACCAAAGTGACCCATTTACTAAGGTCAAGGACCAAATGTTTCCAATTTAGAAAAAAGAACCCCATGTAAGGACCGCAAAAAAAAAATCAGAGATGAACACTGCGATTTAAACGTTTATAAACAATATGAAACGAACGTAAAAGAAACAAGATAGAACGAAACCTTAAAAAGATGTTTTTGAAAACCGAAACACAGATGCGATATATGATATTTTTCTTTAACTCAATAAATCGCCTGTAGTGAAATGGTAATTAGCGACTTTTGAATCACATGATACAACTGTGTGAGACTATAATCGCAACACTCGATTATAGAATCTATGAACTAATAGAGCTACAATAAACTTATGGCTTTTCAACGACCCCAATAACCCATTTCTCATTCACCTTACATTCAATTTTTGACAAATGCATGAAGCCCATTTGGCTTAAATTTTTTGTTCCAACACTCCATAATCAATATGGTGTGTTACTACAAAAGCTGTTGATGAGGTTCTAAAGAAACAAATGATAAAAGATTCAATAGTGCTAAGATCAAAACTCTTTCACATGGTCCCATTCATCATCCTCAGTGTTCAAGGTCGTTGTGGTGAGCTCAGGAGTGCTGTTCTCTGTTGATGAACCATTGGCTCTAATCTGTTCAAAAAACAGAACTTGCACAATCACCCGCATTGGCAAACGCTCGTTCTGCACCGCATGCTCACACGCTTCCGCTGAAAGTTTCCTGCAATCCATTAACCCGCATATTCTCTTCTTCTCGCTCTTGCTAATCCCCGAATGTTCCTGAAAATTTCCAAATCAATATCAAGAATCATTATGTAAAAAAAAAAAAAACAGAGGATTTGGATCTTGTTTTACCTTCAGAAACATGTCAATGGCGCGATATAACCCATCATGAGTCTGTCTTGGGAAGCTAGAGAGTGTCTCCGCGAGAGAGAGGAAGTTTTGGAGAAGGAAATTAGGATCTCTTGATTTCTCGGCTAAGTATCCATCAATGAGCTTTGCTACCGATACTTTCGAGTGAGTTTTCGGGTCTCGGTTTGTAAACTCCTTGACTAGGCTTTGCACCATATCTATATCATACATTAAGATATTATTCACTGTTGTCTCTTCAAGCTGCTCGCTGATCCGTTTCTTAAACCTCTCTTTCACGGTTTCTTCACACCCGAGAGAGATCGATGCTCGAAGTAGCTTACTCAAGAAACTAGAAGAAACGCTTCCTTTCTCATCCGGGATAAGCTCTATGATTGAATCAGTCAAAGATTTTTCAATGATTTGCACTGAGCCTTTGCTAAAACCAGCAATTCTTCTTCGTGCATAAGCGTGTAATGCTTCTCCAATAACGTTATCGGAGACTTTCCCTCTCTTCTTGATAGCTTCGATGGCTTGTTTATACAAATCAATGTGAAGAACGCATAAATCTTCCACCCACCAGTATTTTGGAACCGCTTCTGGTTTTCTCACCTTCTGATCAAGCTTCTTCTTCCTGTTGTAAGTGTAAGACCATTCGACTTTCGAGGTGTCTATCGAAGCTGTAGAAGCAATAGAGTCGAGACAACGCTTAACAAGCTTGAGGTTAAACTCATCTGAGCAATTAGGAAAGAGATCCCTAGTGGTCTGAAGGACAATTATGGAATCTTTCCAACTACGGAAGATAGTTGAGTTCAAGAAAACATCAATCTTGTAAAGAAGATTGCTTTTCTCAAACGTTTCATTCATCTCCAAGAACTCAGCTGCACAACGAGCTGCAACCACATTGTAAGCGTTTAAGGTCACCGTGATTCCGTAACAGAACTTAACACAAATCTCAAAAGCAACAGAACCACCAGGAATCTCTGAAATATCAATCTCATCAATTTGGTTCTTCTTCTTCTCTACATTTTTTGATGTTGCTATGAGTTTCTGCAGGAATCCACTTTTGGACAGCAATGGAAACTGAAAAACACACAGAAAACAAACATATAAACAGAGAAAAACTGTTCTTAATATGTCTCTGCTTTTGCTTGTCTTTAACGTTTTAGAAGCTAGAGTTGTTCATACCTTATGCAAATAGAATTTGACAGTGCCGATGATGACGATAATCTCTGTTTCTAACTCAGTTGCTACATACCTAAGAGCAAAAAAAACAAATGTCAGTTAAAAAAAAACATTGTTTAAGCATCATCAGAGAGACAGAGAGCTAATCAATATGTTTCTACAACAGACCTAACATTGTCTCCTTCAGACTGAGATGAATCAGGTTTGGATCCAAGTTTCATAAACTTCATTTTCTTTTCTCTCTTTAAGAACTTATTACACACAAAGAGTTTCAAGATCTTTAACCCCAAAAGAGAAACAAAGCTAAGAATCTGATAGAAGAGATCTCTTTGGAAAAGGTTAAGAAAGGATATTGAGTTTCTTAAAAGGGACACTCACATTGGAAACAGATATATACAAGAATATAATTTACAAGAAAAGTTAGAGATTCACAACAACACACCCACCAACTCAAGGCTCGAGAATCCAGACACCACGCTTCTCTCTTTATCTTTTTTTGATTTTTTTTTCTAAGTGCTTCACACATTCACAGACAGAGAAACACATGAACCTCCTCTTTTTGGTTGCCCATTGTGTAATGTTTTACTTTTTTTTTAATTAAAAATCTTAAAGATTCTGATTACAGGAAAGACAAAAAAAATATTAGAATCTAAAGGTTGCATCTTTGTGATTTGTGGGTGATGAATGAAAAAAAAAAAACGTTTTAAGCAGTTTTGTAGTATTAGAATTCCTCGGTAACATTTATTTAAAGGACAAAACGAATCAAATCTTTTTGTATGTTTTCTATAAAGATGGTTTAGTGTAAAGCCAAACATCGGAGGGTCAGAGATCGTTTCTCGATACACAATAGGGCCAACATGTTCGAGTGGATCACACAAACCTAAAGGGAAATGAGAGTTCAAAGAAAATTTGAGGCTATGTAAATTCTGATATGTTCATCTTTTAAGTTACTACAAAAAAAAACATTAGTGAAACCCTCTCTAACCCAAGCAGAAGCACGTAGAACCAGATGATAAAGAGCCTATGCTTTTAATAAAAAATCGAAATTTTATTTGTCATTTTTTCCCCTTCAAAAAGCAATTTTGTTCTTACTTTGTAACCAATTGGAAATTTGCATGCTTGTCTTGTATATGGAAAAGCTTTCTACAACTCAATAAACAAGGGAGAGATTGTTAGTGTAGTGTTTGACTGAGCTTAGAAAGCGGTGGAACAGGTTGTGACACAACTATAAAGGAGCGAACGAGTTGATACATCAAGTGATGTGGTTTTGGTTGTGTGCTTGAGTTCTACAACTCAGTCATCAAGGGAGAGATTGAAAGTGTAATGCTAACTGAGTTTAGAAATGTGTCAGAGCAGAACGTGACACAGCTGCTGGAACAGGATGTGACTCATCTACTGATGCAGGACGTGGTATAACTTCTATGATAGATGAGACAAAAGCACAAAGACCAAACTGATGCAGACACTGAACAGAGGGAGATTGTGCTACAGAGGATGAATAGATTCGACATACATGGTATGACAGGTCAGACAGAGATATTGGACAGAACATGATATAGCTGTAGGAACAGGACGTGTTACAAAAGCAGTTGTTGTATCAGTTGGAAGTAGCACACGAAGTGATACAAGGAAGCAGTACAGAGCAACTGATGACATGGGGCTAAAGCGTGAGCTGTGGGAACATGAGATGTTATATATGCTAGACAGAATCGATATACAGGGTGTGGCAGTTCAGACATTGACATTGGAAAGAACTGACACAGTTGCTGATGCAGTACTTGATGTAGGTACTTGATGCATGTGCTAGTAGAGCGGATGCAGTAGTTTATGCAAGTGATACTCAGTGATCGACACATGATGGAAATACAGTGTGGCGATCAAGAAGATTGCAGTTGGATACATCGGAGGATGTATCAGACGATGAGTCAGAACGTGGTACATCAGAGGATGTATCAGACGTTGTATCAGGAGGCAATGACTTGACGTGGCGTAGAAGCTGACGTGGCAAGTGGCTTGCTGAGATGGACGAAATCGCTGGAACGTATATCCCGTGTTTAGGGTTTTGACCCTTAACTATATAAACCAAGAGACGGCCACATAAACAAGCGTGCGTCTAGGGTTTATCAGGAGATGCACACAGGTGTGTGTGGCGTCGCCCCATCATACAGGATTTGTAGATCCGTTGGTGATGGTTGATGGAGTACAAGCACATCTGTAAGATGGTGTTTGTATCGGTTGTAGCCGAGCGATAGTCTTTGTAGAGATACCGTGTCCGTAGTTCGTCCATCTAGAAAAGAATAATAGGCATCGTAGTGATGTATGTCATAGAAATTGTAATTGCAATCTTGTTCTAGTGGATTTGTTCTGGACTAGGTCCCGGGGATGTAGGGAAACCGAACCTCGTTAAAAAACTCTATGTGTTATTTACTTTATGCTCATACGTATATTAGAACTCATAGATCTAGTCACAAATGCGTCTCGGGGATGTAGGGAAACCGAACCTCGTTAAAAAACTCTATGTGTTATTTACTTTATGCTCATACGTATATTAGAACTCATAGATCTAGTCACAAATGCGCTTACAAGTCGGACGAGAGCTTTGACCTCCCTTTTCAATCTCTTTTCTTTTGTCATTCCGCGCAACTCAAAACACTCTAGATGCGTAAGAATAACCAAATGGTGCCACGAAAGGAGAAACTCTACTTCAAGATAGATGCTTTTCTACAGAGATAGATTCTTCCTTTCACTTCTGTGGCATCCAGCCGAACGAATATGAGTCTGATTCGTCCTTTGATTACCACATGTTAGATCTCTGTAGTCATCATGATGTTATCTCCTTTGTTTGGGCAAGAATAAGGGTAGGATCTAGTATCTACGGTAGCGGAGATAGATGTGGTATGAATGGAGACACGAGTCGAATATGTGGAATAAGCTACCACACAAAATGTATAGAATCTCCATTTATGGATTAAACATCCTAACCACCCCAAACATCATCTCCAACTTTACTTTATTACTGCTGCCAAAGATTTAGATTGCTTTCACTGTGAAGTAGTAGCCCATACAATGGTTTATAATTGCAATATACACATGTTAATTATGCACCTGGTTTCTTACATATATGATAATAGGAAAACAATGTATTTAACAATAAAGAAATATACATGAATGTTTACTTTCCTAATAACAATATGGAAATATGTTCAAGTCGACATCATAATCTCCGAGATCTCCTAACATTCTTCAATGAATGTTTATTTGGAAAAACACTTCTCTCTATTTTCTCTCATTTTTTCACTCATCCTCTTAGACGAGTTGATATGTGCGCGAAGTATATACGAGCGATTGCTACTTTAAATGTTTTTTGTTATGAAAAAGAAGTGTTGTTAAGTTTTGTATTTAATGAAAATATAAAAACCGTTGAATGAATATCATTCGTTTAGGATCAGGGTTTGTGTTCGGTTTCTCAAGATCTAGAAATAGATTATGCGGCCGCCGAATCATCTAAAGACATTTTTAGAACACTAGGGGACACCAATTTTGGAGTCGGAACATCTCGGAAACGTCCCCATATCCCAACCCGTCCGTCCCCGCCTTGCTTGAAATGTATCAGGGACGTTTTCGAGCCGTCCTCGTTCCTGAAACATCCCTAATACGTGCATTTAAAGGTTGATTAGGGAGAGGGAGGTGAGATTTCCGTTAAATAGAGCGAGTTAACCACAATTTAGAGTAGGTCGGGTATTATGATGAGCAGGTCGGGGACCGTATTCGTTTATATTAATGGTGAAAAGAGACGAACGATTTAGATTTACGAACTACTTCCGACGGGAATCCAGTTCGGCGTTCTAAATCGCGATGCCTTGTTACAAAGGAGAGAAAGAGAGAGACCGGGCCTATTTTTTGTAGAGAATAATGAGGTTTTTTCCAAAAGTCTCCTCCTTAATGCATAACGAGGGGTATATATAGTGGGGGTAGCTTCCTACTTCCACGGATTCCGGGACCACGCGTCACCCTCAGCCGACTTCACGGGTAAGGTGCTCTAGGAAGCGTGTCCCAGTTCTCGAGGTGCGAGGTAATGATGAGTTCGGCGCCATACTTTTGTAAGATAGCATACTGTTCGGCCAACCTACCTCCACGTGTCTTTTTCTCCTTCGCTTACTCTGCAGGGTTGGTGGGACGTCAAGGTCAGACCGTACCTCTATTCAGATAGTGTACTGTTCGACCAACCCCCACGTGTCTTCTTTCCTTTTGACATCCCTGCTTTGGCGAAGTGTTAGTGCGGACCCGGGGTGCGCCTCTTAGGAGCTCGGGATTTCCGGATGGAGCTGAGCTCGGGACTCCAGGACGGTGATCCCCGGTCAAAGGTTGACGCTACGCTGACCAAATCGAGGAGGGCTCTTGCTAAGATGGGCCTAACTAAATGGGGGGGGGGTGCTAGGACCACCTGGAGGTGACGGTGCCCATGTTCGAGGCTCTCACTCAGCAGAAGGCGAATCCTGGGATCCCGGGGACCTACTACGCTGCTTTTAAACCTGCGGCGAATATCATAGAGGCTAGCAGTTCGGGGTCTAAGGCTAGCAAGATGTCCAAGGTCGAGGACTGGTCTCGTAGCTACTTCTATATCCGGGCTACCGAAGTGTTTGGACTCGACCCGTCGGCGAGATACACCCGGGATTGGAATTTTTCCCCGGGTAGGGGTTTGTAGATCGAACTGCCTTTCTGTTCTTCAGTTTTGGTCTGACTAATGCTGTTTGTTTTGCTTTCAGGTCCTCACTCTTCTAGGTTCAAGTTGCCGGACTACGCGGGTATCCTTGCTGTGTTCAGGACGGTCGGCGAAAGAGATTGGAAGTCGTTCACCTCGGGGAGAGTAGCAGCTGCAATGGGTGGAGGTCGGTTAAATTTTTTTTTTTGGTCTGACGGCCGACACTATTGCAGGTCGATCACGGTTCGCTAGTCCGCTATACGCGGATTCGTTTATGGCGCCGCCTCCGCCAATTGTTGAGGTGCCGGTCCGGCGAGAGCCGGCGCCGCGGGCTGGAGGGGAGGGGTCTGAGGCTGCTCCTTCGAAGAAGAGGGCGGCCATAACTGCCGGCGGGAGTGCTGGCAAGAAGAAGAAGACCGAGGTGCGAGGGTCCTCGGCTTCAGGTCGGGACGATGTCCGGCCTGAACAGCCTGGTTGCGAGGCCGAGGTCTCTCGCGTCCCGCTTGCTGGGGAGGCCGAGGTACCTGCTGCCGAGGTACCAGCCGGTGGTGGGGTTGAAGCGGCCCGGACCCTGGCGGACGAAGAGGTCGCAGTTCAGGCGACGGAGGACGGCGACGCGGTCGTCGTCGTGGAGGAAGCCCGGGGTCCTGCTGCCGTGCAGGGCGCTGAGGATCGAAGCGATGATGGAGGCGGTGCTTCGGAGGGTTCCGATGCTGGGCCTCAGGACTACAGCTTCTACTTATGTCATGAGGACAACAATAGCCAGATCATCGTGGATCAGGATGAGTGCGCCGAGCTGGCGCAGGCGATGATATTCGGGCAGAATCACCCGCACTTCCGGCCGTTGGAGATGGTGGAATCCGACGCTTTTCGCGCAGCGGCGCGGTCTGCGGCTCGGGTGAGGTTTTCTTATGGATATAGCTGTTAATTTATCAGGATTCATGTATGTCTTTGCTAACATCTGGTTTGATGCAGACGATGGCTCTCACTGCCTTTCTAGGGGAGGCCTATGAGAAGCGACTCGTCGAGAAGGACGCGTCGCTTAACTACCTGAAGATGCGCCAGGAGGCCAGCGCGCAGACCCAGTCCATTCTCCCCCGCGGGCTTGAGAGGGAGCTGAGGGATGAGAAGGCCCGATCAGCGGCGATGGAGTAGGAGGCTGCGCGGGTACGAGCCCGGGCTTTAGAGGCGGACAACGTTCATGCCGAGCTGGAGGCGGAGAGGGCTCAATCTGCCGTGGAAAGGGCTTGGTCGGCTGCCTTGGAGGAGGAGCTCGGGCTTCTGAAGGGGGAAAGGGAAACACTCCGCTCTAGGGTTAAGGGTCTGGAGGGTTCCATTGACCGGGCGAAGGCGGCCGTGGCCGCGGAGAGCGATCGGGTCACAGCCAGGTGGGAGGGGAGAAACCGGAAGTGGACCGCGAAGATGGAGAAGATCCGTGTCCATCTCGACGGTCGTAACCGGGCTTTAGAGCCTCATCTGCTGTTCAACCAGGTGGTTGGCATAAAGGCATGCCTCAAGAGGATAGAGGCTGAGGACGGGATGTCGGTGCCGTGGTACCGGTATAAGAAGCTGGACGAGGATGAAGCGGCATTCGGAGCCCAACTGGACGATATCGATTTTCCGGACTTGACCCCGGAAGATTTGGATATCCCTCCAGATCGCACGTCTGGCGTCCAGCTCGAGCGACTTATGCCCGTCGGTCCTTCGGAACCGCCCGTCGCGGACCCGACCTCAGACGTTCAATCACCAGCTGCTGAGGCTGTCCAAGCAGGCCTGCCAGCACAAGACCCGGCCTCGGGTGCTGTTGAAGCCGGTCATGTCGCGTTGCCTGTTGAGGCTGCGGTTGGGGAAGAGCGGATCGAGCAACCCTTCCTTGGTGAGCACGGCACCAATATGAGGATTGTGGGCCCGGATGATCTGGATGGTACCCGTGCTGACGGGGGTGAAGACTTACCGGCCGATGTGGCCTTGTAAAAGTTTTTTTGTTTTTTTTTTTGTTGTTGTTGTTTTTCTTCTCCCTTTTTCTTTCTCTCTCTTTTTTTGTGTGTAAAGACTAGGCCGTTGGCCATTTATGTAAAGTGCCGTACGAGGCTTTATCTGAAATGAAGTTGGTGTTTCGGAATTCCTTTGTTTCCTTTGCGAATGTCTGGTAGAATAGGTCGTAGACCGTATCCTGTGGATCAACATCGTGTGTGCAGGTCGTAGACCGTGCCCTTGTGTCTTTGTATCGGGTGCGAGGTATGGCTCGGCTTGAGATACTTATTGCTTGTGTATCTTTATATATTTTTTGTTATTGCGAGGTGTAACTCGGCTTAAGGTACTTAAAGCTTGCGAGTGGCGAGCTCGGCTTTAAGACACTTAGTGCTTGTGTGTCTGGTAGAGGTGCGAGCCTTGGGCTCGACTTTAGTACTTATAGCTTGTGTACTGTGTGAGTGCGAGCGATGGAGCTCGGCTTTAGCACTTATAGTTTGTGTGCTGGGGAGTGCGAGCGTTGGAGCTCGGTCCCCGTTTCTTCTTTCTTGCTTGTGTGTCTGGTAGAGGTGCGAGCCTTGGGCTCGGCTTTAGTACTTATAGCTTGTGTACTGTGTGAGTGCGAGTATTGGAGCTCGTTTTTTTTTTTTTTTTTTTTTTTGAAAAGTTTTTATTAGATTAATAGCTGAGCACTGGTTAGGGGTTGCCTACGTACCCTTTAGTAGAAGGGATCAAGCCAATCGTAGTTCGTTTGTTTACAAAGATAGACAGCGGAGCGGAGCCCGGGGGCATAATAGTAGAAGCGTTTTAGGTTTATCGAGTTCCAAGAGCGCGGGATTGCGTCGCCGTTCATTGTGACTAGCTCGTAGACGCCGGGCTTCACGATTTTGGAGATAAGGTAAGGGCTTTCCCAATTTGCACCGAGCTTGCCTGCGTTTAGCTCGGCGGTGTTTTTGAAGACCTTGCGCAGGACCAGGTCGCCCTCGGCAAAGAACCTGCCTCGGACCCTCTTGTTGTAATACTTGGAGGCGAGCTGTTGGTAGTTCTGGATCCGGAGGAGGGACTGGTCCCGTTGTTCCTCGAGAAAATCCAGCTCGCTCAACTGGACGGCGTCGTTCAGGTCGGCCTGCTGGGTGAGCATAGCGCGGCGAGGAGTGGGGAGCCCGACTTCGGATGGGGTCATCGCTTCCATACCGTGAGAGAGGCTGAATGGTGTGCGACCTGTCGATGTCCTCGGCGTTATGCGATGGGACCAGAGGACTCTGTCTAGCTCATCGGCCCAAGAGCCTTTCTTGTCGTTTAGTCGCTTTTTAAAGCCGTCAAGAATGGTCTTGTTGGTGGCATCGGCTTGTCCGTTTCCTTGTGGATATCTCGGGGTGGACTTACTCAGTCTGATCTTCCACTTTGCGCAGAAGTCTTCGAAGAGGACCGACGTGAACTGGGCACCGTTGTCGGTCACGATCTCGTAAGGCAGACCGTGCCGGCAGATGATGAACCTCCAGACGAATTTTTGGATGTCCTCCGCCGTGATCTTGGCGTAAGCTTCGGCTTCAACCCATTTGGTGAAGAAGTCGGTCATCACCAGGATGAAACGCTTTTGACGAGATCGGGGAAGAGGCCCGACTATATCCATGGCCCATCGCATGAATGGGTAGGGTGCCACCGCAGTGGTAAGGAGCTCGGTAGGGCAATGAATGAGTGGGCCGTGGCGTTGACACTTCTCGCACCGGGACGCGAACTTTTCGCAGTCCTGAAGCATTGTTGGCCAGTAGTGTCCTTGGTTTCGTATTCTCAGGCCGAGAGCCCGGCCGCTGGAGTGGTTTCCGTCGGCGCCTTTGTGCATCTCTTTCATTACGTCAATGGTTTCCTGCCCGTGGAGGCAGCTGAGCAGGGTCCCCGATGCGCTCCATCGGAACAGGTTGCCGTCCAACATCGTGTATCGGGCGCATTTCTTTCTTAGCCGGCGGGTGGCCCATCGGTCTGGGGAGTGGACGCCGTCTGCTATGTACAGTAATATGTCGACTCGCCAGTCTGGTAGT
Source organism: Eutrema japonicum (assembly GCA_030161315.1). Taxonomy (NCBI): domain Eukaryota; kingdom Viridiplantae; phylum Streptophyta; class Magnoliopsida; order Brassicales; family Brassicaceae; genus Eutrema; species Eutrema japonicum. The sequence goes on along the minus strand of BSQW01000010.1, from coordinate 2,623,667 downwards.
TCGGGCTCGGCTGGAGGTGGCGGTAGATCTTCGGGAGGTGGGATGTCCTCTTCGGGGTCTGCGATTTGGGGATTGATCAGGTATGCCACTTTTGGCAGCTCGATGCTAGGGAAGTCGATACTTTCAACCGGGATCACCCGTCGGTGAGTTGGGGCCGAAGTGGAGGCCAGCGCTGCGAGGGCGTCCGCGGAAGTATTATCACCTCGGGGGATCTTTGTCAGGGTGAACTCGGCGAAATCTGCGGCCAAGCATTGGGTCACCTTGAGGTAAGCATCCATGCGATCATTCTTGGCCTCGTATTCCCCGCTGAATTGATTGGCGACGAGCTGGGAGTCGCAGTAGGCTCGGATTTTCTTCGCGCCGACCACCTTTGCCAGGCGCAGACCGGCAATCAGAGCTTCGTATTCGACTTCGTTGTTTGACGCTGGAAAGGCCAGTCGGAAAGATTGCTCGAGGATATCCTTGGTCGGGGACTCGAGGCGTATGCCGATGCCGGAGCCGTGTTTGGAGGCCGACCCGTCGACATGCAGGCTCCACACTTCGGGGACTTCGTCGATTGCTAGCTCGGGCACCAATTCAACTAGGAAATTGGCCAGGACTTGAGATTTGACCGCGGTCCGTCCTCGGTAGTCGATCTCATACTCGCTCAGCTCGACTGCCCACTTCATTATTCGGCCAGATTGGTTTGGGCTGTGGAGGATGGTTCTGAGGGGGTAGGTGCTTAGGACGGCGATCGTGTGGGATTGAAAATAAGGCCGGAGTTTTCTGGCTGCGACGACTACCGCCAGGGCGTGTTTCTCCAAAGTTGGATACCTGCTCTCCGCGTCGTCTAGAGATTTGCTGATGTAAGAGATGGGCCTTTGGTCGCCCCGGTCTTCCCGTACTAGTACCCCGCTGACCGCCGATGCAGACACGGCGATATAGAGGTAGAGGGTTTCGCCTTCTTCGTGTTTGGACAGGACGGGAGGAGTGGATATGTACTCCTTTAGCTGATGGAAGGCTTTCTCGCACTTGTCGTCCCACTCGAACCGTTTGTTAGCTCGGAGCAGTTGATAGAACGGTAGACATCTGTCGGTTGAGCCGGAAATGAACCGGTTAAGCGCGGCGATTCTCCCGGTGAGTCGCTGTACTTGACGCGTGCTTTCTGGGGATTTGAGGTCGGTGATGGCTCAGATTTGCTTGGGGTTAGCTTCGATCCCGCGCTGGGTGATGATATATCCGAGGAACTCGCCCGACGTGACGCCGAAAGATCACTTGGCTGGGTTCAGCTTCATGTTGTATTTGTTCAACGTCCGCAAGCAGGATCGGAGATGAGTGACGTGGTCGGTCGCTACCAGGGACTTTACCAGCATGTCATCTATGTATACTTCTATAGTGCGGCCGATTTGATCGGCGAACATCTGGTTGACGAGCCGCTGGTAGGTGGCCCCGGCATTTTTGAGTCCGAAGGGCATCACCTTGTAGCAGTAGATCCCTCGGTCCGTGATGAACGCAGTTTTCTCCTGGTCGTCGGGGTGCATGGGGATCTGGTTGTACCCCGAGAAGGCATCCATGAAAGAGAGCAGCTCGTTCCCGGCGGTGGCTTCGACGACTTGGTCGATTCGGGGGAGGGGAAAGCTGTCTTTTGGGCACGCCTTGTTGAGGTCGGTGAAATCTACGCAGACCCTCCATTTCCCGCTCTTTTTCTTGACTACCACCGGGTTGGCTAGCCAGTCCGGGTATTTTGCCTCGGCGATCGACCCGGCTGCGGTCAGCCTTTCTACCTCGTCATTGACTGCCTGTGCTCTCTCGGGGCCCAGCTTTCGCCGCTTCTGCTTGATTGGTCTGAAGGTCGGGTCCACGTTGAGCTCATGGCTGCACGTCGCCGGGTCAATGTCGGGCATATCGCCGGTTGACCAGGCGAAGGTGGAGACGTTTTGCCCCAGGAATTCGACCAGCTCTCTCTTAATGCTCTCTTCAAGGTCGGTTCCGATGCCAACGCAACGGGCGGGGTCGCTCGGATCGATGTTTATCTGGGCGACGAGGTCCAGACCTGGGAGATCCTGGGTGTTTGGCTCGCCGGGCTGATGCGCGTTGATGGTTAAGCATGCCGGCGCGGCGTGACCAGTTTATGTTCAATGGCGAAGCAGGCGCGAGAGACCCTCTGGTTTCTCCTAAGAGTATACGTCCCGGCCTGGTAGGGAAACTTGAGGCATTGATGGTACGTCGAAGTGACTGCCTTCATCGAGTGCAGCCAAGGGGTTCCGAGAATGATGTTGTAGATCGGGGTGGTATCGAAGACCACGAACTTGACGATTTTTGTGACCCGGCCTACGTAGACCGGTAACTCGATGGTGCCGATTCCGTTGACGGTGTCTACGGCGAAGCCGGTTAGCGGGATGAAGTGCGGTTTGATTGCGGCTCCGTTTAGGTTCATCCTAGCGAGGGTATCCTTGAAGATGAGATCGACCGAGCTGCCCGTATCGACGAGGACCCGGTTGACGTCGCAGTCGGCTACACGGACTTGTACGACAAGGGGGTCATTGTGGGGCTGGTGGACCCCGGCCGCGTCGGCCTCGGTGAAGCATATCCCCCTTTTACTTGTGTCATGCGCATCATCTCCGGGCCAGAGTGCCATTTCAGGGAGGCGTCGGTTTTCCTCTCGTGACGCTTGATGGACCGTACTGAGTCGTTACACGAGAGGAGGCTTCCCATGATCATCCCTATCAAAGTCCGCGCCTGGGGTGGCGACCTGGCCTTTTCCTGGTCTCGCAAGGGGGATCTCCGGCGACGATCGTCGTTCTGGGCGCGGTTATCAGACCTAACCCGGCTGTTCTCGTGGCCTCGATTATCGCTGGGTTGTATTCGATCGCTGTCCCGGGCTCGCGGACGCAGCCGCTCTGGTACGTGGATTTCCCCCCTTTGGAATTGATTCAGCAGGACGTCGTGGAGTACGCGACATTGTGAGGTCGGATGCCCCTTTCTCTGGTGAAAGTCGCAGAAGGCTGTCCTGTCGTACTGCTCATCTGGTCGGGGATCCCTGTCGTTCGGCTTGTCGGGGCGCCGATCCTGCTGGTTGGGATCTCGCACATACTTGTTCCAGGGAAATTTTGACGCGGGGTTGGGGAGAAGAGCGGGGTCGCGCAGATGGAGGGCGGCGGGCGATTCATTGACGAGGAATGCGGCGGCCTGCTTTCCTTTGCTGCGTTGATATTCGTCATCGTAGTGTTGACGAGGCTCCTGATACCTTTCTTGCGGTCGCTCCTTTGGGACTGGGGCCTTGTGCGAGGCGCTGTTCTTTGACTCTGCCGCCTTTTCCTCCTCGAGCTCGACGAAGAGTCCGGCGCGGTGTAAAGCGTCTTCCAACGAGTGCGGTTTATTGAGCTTCATGTCGTCCTTGAAGGCCGAATCGGCCCGTAGGCCCTTTCTTAGAGCGGGGAGCGCTGACTCGTCCGCCACGTTGGTTTGTGAGGCTGTGGCTTTGAAGCGCTCTATGAAGGACCTGAGCGACTCCTTCGCTCCTTGGTTCAATGCCCACAGGTCTGCGCTAGATGCGGACTGTCTGATGTGGATGGAGTAGTGCTCGAGGAAGGTAGTAGAAAGATCTCTGAAGCTGTCTATGGAGTGTGTCTTCAACCGAGAGAACCATGTGAGGCCCGGGCCGGTGAGGTTCTCTACGAAGAGCTGGCAGTGGGCGGCTTCACGCTCGTCCGGGGAGAAGTGGGCGCGGCCCATGGCGATGGTGAACGCCGTTAGGTACTGGGCCGGGTCGGTGTTGCCCGCGTAGGGCTGAAGTTTGAGATTTCCGAGATGCTGGAGAGGGACGGAGGCGATCCGGCGAGTGAACGGCGTGTTTTGCGTCTCTCTGAGGACGCGATCTATTTCTGGGGCCGCGCTGGTGGCCTGATGGATTTTGGAGGACATCGCACAGATTGTTTCCTTCATGGCCTCAAATTCGGCGTCCCTGACGCGCTCCGAGCTGGATCGTTAAAGGTGAGCTTCGTCACCCGGGGAGCTTCCTATTGCCTGGACGACACGTCCGCCCGGCCGGGGAGCGGGGTTTCTCCCCGAGAAGCTGGCTCTCTGAGGTGGACGTCGGGGGATCCTGTGTTGTCTGACCGGTCGCGGGAGGCTGCTAACTCGGCAAACCATTGATCGGTAGCTCGCGTAAGCTCGTCCATTCTGGCGAGCAAGGTCTGCATTATGGCGGACAGGGTGGGCTGGTCTTCCGGCGTTCGGGGCGCGTTGTGGGTGGCGGAGCCATCAAAAGGAGTGGGCGCCGGAGCCGGGGGGCGGAGCTCTGAGGGACTGCTCTCGAGGGATCGGTTGGTCTGTTGTCGCCTGGGCTGACGGTGGGGCGGCCGCTGTTGCTTGAGTCGACGGCGAGGCCGTTGTCTGGGCCGGGGCCGTTGTTTGGGCCGGGGTCTCCTGCTCCGACAACACTCTTGGGGGCGGAATCGCCATTGTTGATGCGGCTGATGTCGTGTTTGAACCGCTCCTTGCGTATAGAAAAATCTCTTAACCCCTCTCTCTAGCGCCAATTGTTGATCCAGAAGATCGATAATTTTGTTTAAAGGTTGATTAGGGAGAGGGAGGTGAGATTTCCGTTAAATAGAGCGAGTTAACCACAATTTAGAGTAGGTCGGGTATTATGATGAGCAGGTCGGGGACCGTATTCGTTTATATTAATGGTGAAAAGAGACGGACGATTTAGATTTACGAACTACTTCCGACGGGAATCCAGTTCGGCGTTCTAAATCGCGATGCCTTGTTACAAAGGAGAGAAAGAGAGAGACCGGGCCTATTTTTTTGTAGAGAATAATGAGGTTTTTTCCAAAAGTCTCCTCCTTAATGCATAACGAGGGGTATATATAGTGGGGGTAGCTTCCTACTTCCACGGATTCCGGGACCACGCGTCACCCTCAACCGACTTCACAGGTAAGGTGCTCTAGAAGCGTGTCCCAGTTCTCGAGGTGCGAGGTAATGATTAGCTCGGCGCCATACTTTTGTAATATAGCATACTGTTCGGCCAACCTCCCTCCACGTGTCTTTTTCTCCTTCGCTTATTCTGCAGGGTTGGTGGGACGTCGAGGTCAGACCGTACCTCTATTCAGATAGTGTACTGTTCGACCAACCCCCACGTGTCTTCTTTCCTTTTGACATCCCTGCTTTGGCGAAGTGTTAGTGCGGACCCGGGGTGCGCCTCTTAGGAGCTCGGGATTTCCGGATGGAGCTGAGCGCGGGACTCCAGGTCGGTGATCCCCGGTCAAAAGTTGACGCTACGCTGACCGAATCGAAGAGGGCTCTTGCTAAGATGTGCCTAACTAAATGGGGGGTGCTAGGCCCATCTCCAACACCTTTTTTTATAGACCAATCGAAAGGGCATGACCATCCTCTCACCCTTTTCCCTATACAAGATTCTTTGCATTGCAATGTTTGTGGTGGATACAGATCGGAAATCTTGAAATTTTGAAAAACATAGGTTCGGATTCGCTAATACATGCGGATATCCGGATCCGATATAGATATAATGAAAATAATATTATAAAATTATTGAAAATATTTAAATAATATAAAATATTAAATAAAAAATAAAATAAAATATAAATTATCATATATATAATTTCAAAAATGATTTTAACAAATGTTTTCAAACATATTTGTAATGAATATTCAAAACAATAGTCAAATTTTTATAAATAAACTTTTATTTTGGTGATATTTTATTTATTATATGAATATTTTATACATATTTTTTAAAAAAAACTATTTATGAAAGGAGATCAAACCTGGATATCCAGATTTTTAAATTTAATTATTCGGATCCTGATATCGGATATTTTGCCCAACCCTACAAATTGGTGTTACCTTTTTTCTTCCATTCAAAATTTGATACTATGTAATTTATTTTCTTATAACTATCTCTTGATTAAGAAAGAGGAAGTGGCAAGTGGTTGCCACACCTCTGTTGTCATTTTACCGATGTGGAGTTCGACTCTACGTGTACTTCATGTGTGAGATATTTGACTATCGGATCGACTTGTTTTGTCCCAAAATGATGACAAAAAAAATAAAAAAAATATAACTATCTCTTGATTCTGACTTCGTTTCAGAATTTATCACTGTCTCTCTCTATCACTCGAGCAATTGAAAGAAGACTCAAGATTTACGAGTTTCCTCCAATCGCAAAAGCCATTGAGGTACGCCTCCCCATGATCACGAATCCACTATAAATTTGGTACAAGAATCACTCGAATCTCAAGAATATAATCAAAGGCTGAAGACGATGGTTAATAGTCTTTGCGCACCAGTTGCTCGATGAATTGTCTAACCAAGATCAGAATTTTCGGTTTAACTGTTTGAATTTGTGAGCACACTCTTCATATTTTCAGAATCAGATCTTCTCTCTAGTGATATATGTGAGTAGATGGATCAGTGATAAAAGACTTGTCTTTTTTTTCTGTTGCTTACACAAAACTTGCTCAAATTGTGACTGATAATGCTTTCGTCAAGAATCTTCTTATGCAATTTTGATTCATATTTATAGGTGGCCTTAGCGATCAGCACAAGGTATTATTAACCAGGAAGAAGTTGATACATTTGTGAGCATGGATCAAGAACATACCGACGATTTGTTAAAATGCGTCTATGTTTCAATTTTACGCTTATTTTCTTAGCCGTGTGTGCGTGTAATGATTTACCTTTGTTAACTGGTTCGGTAAAATCAACAGCCATTTGGAGAAGCAACATGAATTGCTCATAACAACTCGTAGGATCATGACTCAAGAACTCCAAAAAGTTGAGGTTTGTTTGAAGGAAATGAGTTGAAACTTAGTGAGCATTTGATATAAAATATATGATCAAGAAAGCTCTTTTTGGAAACAATGATTTGGTGATGTGATTAATGACTAGAACATTGGCTTTTTCAGGTGGAAGAAGAGATGATGATGAAGAAATTCTATGAGCTAATGTCTGCACATGACGTAAATAAGAAGGTTTGTATGAATACCGTTGGTTTTTCTGAAGATGCTTAATGGCTTGAATCTCTAAGAAGGTTTGTATGAATACCGTTAGTCTTGTTTGTTGTTCTTTTGAAGAAAATGGCGGAGACTCAAAATGTGCCGCAATGTAAATATATAGTGGAAATGGAAGCTTCTTCTGATAAGCCATTCAGAGCTTATTATAGAAGAAGATTGAAGAATTCAGAACAGGGGAAGTCAATGGAGAGAGCAAAGACTCGATTGTGAAGAAAGGCTTTGATGTTACGGATTTGGAGTTTATAAACAATCGTTATTTTCCTTTTATGGTCTATGCTTTTATTGTTGTAAAGAATTGCGAAGCGTTATGAGCTTATCAATGGTGATGATCGAGATGAGATCATCGTGGTGAGAGAGACATCGATTCTGTGAGAGAGAGTTCTTCTTCTTTCATTGATCTATTCTCTTGTATTCCACCATTATATTTAATAAGAACAGCATTTACAGAGTCTTACATCTTTAAACTTAACATCTTCCAGCAGCAGCAGCTAAATGCTAAGAAATGAGTTTCTCAACATTAATCTTTGTTTCAGCACCAGCTAAATGCTAAGAACGCTTTTTTTAAAAGAATTTTGGCATTCGTTGTTTTTGGATAATTACAGTTAATCTGTGAGCATTCATTTATGTAGGAAAGAAAAGAAACGCAACGTTCTCGGATACTCGGGCTAACTTAGACCACCTGAACAATGAGCATGCAACTATTGTGGGGATGCCTGATCCGTCTACACCTGAAAGAGACGGACAGTACCATTCGATGGAGTCGGGCAGGACATTCGGACTCTCGGTTTTATGTAAAGCGATATCTGATACAAGGAAACAGATATAACATTAGTAATTGATGAATTTCCTTGGAGAGTGAGAAATAGAAGATACTTGAGTAATTACCTTCCAAATGTAGGAGTCTTGATACTATTGGGGCGACATGGATCCTATATGAGCAAACTTTGTATTAATAGGATTGTTGTGTGCAGTTGTTACTTCGTGTATGTAACAATAGACTCACCTTCTGAGCTGACTTCACCTTCTTCGAAAGAGCTGAAAAAGTTGCTAAGTTTCTGAGGAACGGTTAGTTGTGTCTTAGAAAGAGCTTTTAAAGTCATCATCCCCCTCGTAAACCAGATGAATCCCATGCATCTTTAGCACAACGCCTTGTTTGAATGGTAGTTATCTTTTAATCACCCGTAAAGTGTACCCGTCTTTCAACACCGTAACCCATTGGGTGCAGAGCTGAGTATCGGCAGATGTGGAGTTGATCATCATTTTTTCTAGGCACTCCAGAGAGGTACAATGTGTGGGTGTATAAGGGTACACCAAGTTTGAGAATTTGGGCTTGAACACCAACAACATCAGGCAGCATGTAGTCATCTCTGGTTTCATGGTTAAGAGCCACAACAACGGCCAAGATTACGCCTCTGAGCTCTCTGTTCGGTTGAGCTGAGAGTGAAAGGGCCTTGTAAGAACCAGTCCGGGATTCTGTTTCCAGGCAAGCTCAGGTTTCGCATCATTTTCAAAGAAACCTGCGATGAGAATATTCACAAGATTGCAAGAAAGTTTTTACCAAACCCCTGATATTCAATGTATTTGAGATTCTGTGGAGTTTGCGGAATTACCTTGGAAAGTCTTTTCTTTACTGCAAGGGAGCAGCTGGAGTTACAGCCGCTCATGTATAATCGTTCCAGCGCCGTCAAGTGCTCTAGGCCTGGAATATCAAACACTTTCTCACAGTTTGTGAGATTGAGGTCGTGCAAGATCTCTAACTTTGAGAGGTCGGATATACTTTCCAATGCAAAGCAGTTTGCGAGGTTTAACTGCTCCAGTTTCCACGGAAGAGGGGGAACACACTCGAGCTCTCGGCAGTCATACAATGAAAGTTCTCTGAGATTTGATAACCCCTCGAGACTAGACGGAAGACTGTGAAAATAGTTATTCCCCAGATTCAGTATCCTCATAGACGAATGATTCTCGAAATCGTCTGGAATTTTACCCCATCTGCAACTGCGAGCATCCAGTTCCTCAAGCAACACAAGGTTTGAGAAAGAGTTTGGTACATCTACAAAACGAGGTTCTTCGCTTGTACCTGGAGAATCACTCTCAGAACTTCTGAAAAGAGGCTTCTTTTGCATTTTCAATACCCTTAGATTTGAGAGATTACCAAAACTTTCAGGCAACTCTGCCACCAAAGTTTCCTGCATGTACAGATGGTGAAGAGATTTCAAGTCTCCAAATGATTCTGGAAGCCTCTGGAGCATTTTACAGTTGTTCACTCGAAGTGTAACTAGGTTTTCAAGCTTGCCAAAGTCTCTCGGCAGTTCCTCAATGTTAGAGCCTTCAAGGTATAAGCTGTGGAGTGTGTCCATATCTATGATTGATCGAGGCAGAAACTTCAGAGATTTGCAGTTCCTCAACTCAAGTTCGCGAATAAATTGCAAGCCACCAATCTCTTCTGGTAGAGCTTCAATTGGGGTACTATCCAACTGAAGATGGACAAGAGAATTTAATCCACCAATTGAACTCGGAACTTGTTTCAGAAATTTGCATTTTCCTGCTAAAAAGCCAGTCAAAAATGGCAGTGAATCAGGTTTTAGAGGTAGCTCCATCACCGAGCTTTCATTGATGAATAATCCTTCAATGATATGAGCTCATTGATAGTATAAGGAATCTCAACAAGGGATGCGCAGCGCATCATATGCAGCTTCTGGAGATTTTTTAGATTTCCAATAGAACTTTGAAGATTTTGCAATGCAGTATCATCAAGATAAAGCTCTTCCAGTGATGCCAATGTTCCTACACACAATGGTAGCTGTTTTATAAATCTGCAACCCTTAAGACTAAGCTTTTCAAGATTCTTGAGGCGATCGATAGATTCCGGTAAGCTATTAACTGCGGTTCCATCAAGAAGAAGCTCTTTCAAACATCCCATTGCACCAATGTTTTTTGGTAACATTCTCAGATTTGAACAGCCAGATAGAAAAAGCTTTTCAAGATGCTTCAGTCCAGAAACATCCTCAAGAAATTCAGAAAGCTTTGAAAAGTTTCTGAGGTCCAGGTGAAGCAATGTTCTCAGATGACCATTTGATCTAGGAACCTTCACCAGAAGCTTGCATCGCTCGAGAACAAGCTTCTCTATGGCTTTATGTTTTGATAAATCAGGAATGGATTTTAAGCTGTAGAAACCACTCAAATTCACAACCTTTAAGTTCTCAACCACCTGAAAAGCAGGAAGAACCTTTTTTAGCAGTGAGACTTTAACGCAAACTATATACTTGCCCATGTTAAAGGGAATAAGAAAGCCTACCCATTTGCTGCGCAAACTCTGGACTCGTCTAATTCCACTCTCTGAAAGATCAGCAAGTTGCCCGGAAAGAAAATCCGGTGGAAGATTTTTTAATGGGCAACCTTTCCACTGTATCCACTTGAGTTCAGATGGGAGGAGTTTAAGATTTCCTTCTAGTTTCATGTGATTGATCTGAAGAAGTCTTAACTTAGTCATTGGTACGAAAGGCTCTACACGAATGGTGGCTTCAGAAGTTTTTGGCTTTTCCTCTTCTCGAAATCTTATCAATTTACTCCTCAGGTAATTACAAACAGAGTTAATGCCCCAATTGTTCTGTAGATTCTTCAAAGCCATTTCATCTACACGTGAGTCCCTCACAAACTTCTTTGTGAAGTCAAATACGATTCCTTGGATGGATGATGTTCCCTGTTATCCAATTACAGGAAAAACAAGTAAATGAGAATGCAAGTCAGATACAAATGATATATAACAATAGCTATAAATATTTACCTTCGTATTGTTTAATATGGTCATAATTTCATCACGATCACAGAGTCTATTTCGCATTCCAGGATCCCCAGGGATTTCTTTAAGGTCAATCTGCCTACCCATATCTCTAATCTGATCATGCATCCACAGAGTTTTGTCTGCCGTGATCTTAACAAGAGATTTATGTCTGAGAACATTGAGAGCAGCCTCGGCCTTAAACCCACATCCTTTCAGTATATCAACAACATCTTCTTTTGTTATCTCCATTCCAAGGAAGAGACACGCAATGTCGAGGAATACTTGCTTTTCTTCATCGTTTAAAGATTTGAAACTCAAAGCCAGAACATCGGGAAGATTGTTAGGTTGGATCTTTTCCAGCTTCCTCAGTTGAACTTGCCATTCCTTTCTCTCCTTCTTGTCATACAAAAGAGAGCCAAACACTTCAACACTGAGTGGCTACAGCCCCGTTATCCGGACCATCTTTTCGGACAAGTCCAATAGACGCTTTGTTGGTTTTTCTTTTCGTAGTGAATGATAACTAAACAGCTTCAATGCCTGCATCTCAGTCAAGCACTTCACCTCATATCGTTGGTTCACTGAGAGCCTACTCAAAATCTCTTCATCTCTGGTGGTGATGACTATAAGACTTCCTTCACCATACCATTTTCTTTCACCAACCAGAGCATCAACCTGGTTTACGTTATCAACGTCATCTAAAACCACAAGAATCTTCTTCCCATGAACACTTTCTCTTATCTTGTCTCGGTCTCTGTTAACATCTTCTACTTGCAAAAGGAAAAGTTCTTTGATGAAAGTTCTTTGTAGATTGACTAAGCCATCTTGGTCTGATGATCTTTCTCTAACGTTTGAGATGAAAGCTCGTTGCTTGAAGTTTCCGAAAATCTTGTTATAGAAGGCTTTTACAAGCGTCGTCTTCCCAATACCCCCCATACCGTAAAGTCCCTGGACTTGAACATCAGAACTGGATTTAATGTCGAGAAGATTCATTAAATCCTCGACACGTGATTCCAGCCCAACAGTGTATTCCCCCACTTCCTCTGCTGTCTGGCTCAATTCCGCTAAAACCCATTCCACCATCGTGTCACCATCAAACGATTCGCGACTGCCAAATTCCAAAAGAAAAAACAGAGAAGCCGTCAGATCCTAGATGGTGTGTATGTCTACATGATTATAAATGCAGAGGAAGAAATCAGAGACGAGATATGGAGTCTTACCTGCAAACATATCCAGAGAGATTTCCGACAAAATTCATAGCTCCTTTCCATCGCTGTATACACTCCTCGCTAAATCTTGTGGCGTGTTTTTTATAATCATCCCCGAAATGATGGTTCTGTTTGCGGACATGCAAGGGATGAACTTGGTAAAAGATAGGTAATATTGGACGTCTCAATGATGAACTCAGATCGCAGAGCCTAGCTAATTCATCTAGGCACCAAGCAGAACTAGCATAGTTACGGGATAAGACGACGATGTAGGCCGCCGAGTTCTCCATGGCTTCCATCACAGTTACATCGATGTCATACCCGATTGGCACATCGTGGTCGTCGGAGAAGACACGTACCTTCTTTTCCTTGAGCGCCGCACAGAGATGCTCCATGATGTTGTTGCGCGTGTCTACGCCTCGGAAACTGAGGTAGACATCAAAGTTGAGCCTTGAAACAACATTAGTCCTCATCTCCGCTTCTGTGATTTTAACTTCCTCCTCTGTTCGAGTCAATTGTTCATCTCGGACTATGTCATACCCAATATTTGAAGTATCTTTGTCTGACGTATCAGGGTTTTCTTCCCTGTAAGTAAGAGTTAGTCCTGTCTCAAGAATGGTCACTTGATCTCCAAAGTCCACAGAAACTTCCACTTGATCCCCTGTTTCTAAGAAGAAATCTACATTTGAAAAGTGTCCTTGCCAGATATGTTTTTCACGGTACATACGAATGTGATCTGTTGCAGGATTGCGACTCCATACACTTCCTTTCGTTAGGTTCTTGACTGTGATCTTTGGAGAGTATCCAGACATTTCATTGTCTTGCTGACTCACATATGGTGTCCACAAGGTAAACCCGGCCGGATCAGGATTCAGAGTATCAGGCACCCTAAAAGAGATTGAATGTGCCTTATTCTTGAAGCTAACCCAGTTTGGAAGGCTGGATCCCGGGATAAAAATTCCCCCATTTGCACCCACAGCCCATCCCTGTGACACAAACACCATCGTATAATCAAAACCAGTGATCATAACTATAAGTAAAACAGTCTATGGTTGTTTAATCATTTGTTAACAAGAATCAAGAATCAATTCAACAGGTTACGATATAAAGAAGGATATGAAATAAGACCTGCATGATTCTCTCTCGGTAAGTAGCTGACATGCGGTTGCACATTTCCATGTGGATGACTCCAACAGATTTCCGTTTATCCAGCCCCGGCGTCTCAACAAGGTTGGAACAATTTGTAAGGTGCAACGATTGCAACACCGAGCATTCTGATAAGTCTGGAGTTCTTTCCAACATGATACAGTTGCTCGCATAGAAAGATCTCAACCTTTTTGGTAAACTAAACATGGATTGAAGTTCTAAGCAACTATCCAACTTGAGGATCTGAAGACTTAAAAGACCAGCAAAATCTGTTTGCAAATTACGAAAGTTGTTGCCTCGCAGATCAAGTTCCTCGAGACAAGACAAACTCCCAAGATTTTCAGGAACCAATTCATCAGATAGATTGCAGGAACCTAAACGCAAAATCGTCAGGCAGCTTAAATCGTTTAATGAGAGCGAAGCAGATAGAGCAGCTTGAGGACTTTCATCAGAATAAGTGTAGTCTCTGTCTTTCCATAGCTCTTTGCAGCCATGAAGAGACAGTTCTTTCAGTTTCTTCAGTTGATTACTCGAAGAGGGGATTTGCCTTAGAGCGGTAGAATCGTCTTTAAGAGTTGTCAAGGATTCCAATTCACCTAAAGCATCATCCAATCTCTCAAGTTGCGAGCATCCTGAAAGAATGAGAGTTTCCAGCGACTTCAAGGTATAGAGTTCCAACGGGAGGTCACCAAGCTCGGTGCAACCTTCCAGATTTAAAAGTACCAACGTGTTGTGAAGAGTTCCCATCGACTTGTGAACCAGGACCAATCTCTTACAATTTATCAAGAGCAACGTCTCGAGGTTCGGGAGATAAGAGAAGTCTGGGGTCTCCGTGAGCTGGACGGAATGACTGAGGTCAAGGTATTTTAACTTTTTCAGGAGCTGTGGCTGGTACAAAAATAACAAATATAGAAGAAAAAAAATTAATGAAGCATAAGTTGGCTAACTTCAAGAGGACCTTAAGAAGGGGTTATTCAAATACTTTTACCTTTTGATCATCCCAAAGTCGTTTAAGGTTGCTGCACTGCAAGTCCATGACAACTAAACTCCCCAAATGTAATGTTGTTGGTATGAAGTATAGGAAACTCGAACCAGTAAAACCATCGTAGACCTCTTGGAAAATGTGCATAGTTACCCTTGACATGCACATGACTGAGTTGTAACAGTCTCAGCTTCCGTAGATTTGAAAATGCTTTAGCCTCCAACTTCTCAACACCCGTAACTCCAGCCTTCAGGCTGAGTCCTTCAATTGCATCAGTGCCCTTATATTGAACAAATAATTTTATCAGTTTAATGTTATGCCCAATCTACCTTATAATTTTTGGTTGAGACAAATAACACATAGTAATTTTGTTCCTTACAGAATTGTTTGCCAATACATCAATAACATCAGCAGGATCCCACAATCTACTCCATCTTTCACAGCTATTCCGAGATGTTCCTCGGACAATATTTCTTCCCATGTCTCGTAATAAGTCATGCATCACTAGCCTGTTATCACGGACTGTAATGAGACACCTCTCCTTTAGCACAGTGAGTCCTATGTCAGGATACAACTTGCATCCATCCAATATGCAAGCTACATAGTCTTTATCCATCCCAATAAAGAAGCAAGATATATCCAAGAATATTTCTTTCTGTTCTGGGTCTAGCGCATCAAAGCTGATCTGAAGTTTTGCTTGAATGTCAGCATTGGGGGTTTGTTTCAACAGTTCCAATGTGCTTCTCCACTGGGAAGTGTTTCTCTTGAAGAGAAAAGCACCCAAGATTTCCATAGCCAAGGGTAGTCCACCACAGTATTTAACCAACTTATCTGAGAGCTGTACGAACGCTTCAGGAGTTTCACTCCTTCTAAAGGCATGCCAACTTAGGAGCTCAAGAGATTCACAACCATCAAATTTTTCCGGTGAATAAATATGATCTACTCCGAGCTGCTCTAACAAATGTGTGTTCCTGCATGTAATTATTATCCTGCTCCCTGGCCCGAAGCAGGCCAAATCTATTGTGGCCGAATAAATCTGCTTTATGTCTTTAACATCATCAAGTACTACCAATACCCTTTTATTGCGGAATCTTTGTCTTACATCGTGATCCATGTTATTGAATACATTGCCATGCCTCCTTAAGATGTCAGAAAGAAGTTTTCGCTGAAGATAAACCTTCCCTTCAAGTTTCGTGGAGTACTCTCCAAAGTTTTCTAGGAAACTTGTTCCTTCAAAACGATGTGAGAATTCATTATATGCCGCCTTAGCTAGCGTTGTTTTACCGATCCCACCCATTCCGCATATTCCGATAACTTGGACATCATCGGAACCAAAGCACATTAGCTTATAAATACGGTGTACACGTGATCTAATACCAACACTATATGTTGGTAGATGCAAGTATGAACTAGGCAGCCTTTTGAGAATCTCTCTAATAACTCGGTCGGTCATCTTTGCTTCATTACTGCAAGATGTTGTTAAAATGAAGATAAGAAATCCAGTCGCTGTGTTTCCTTTTACTTAGGTTTAATGTGTTCTTAAAAAGGAAAAGTATTAGGATTCAAGGGACAAAACAACAGAGTATAACGAAGTGACCTGTAGCCATAAATGGGAAACCCAGCCAGATTTGCAACTTGTGTTAAAGCTTCTCTCCACTTCAGCAACTTGCTCTCTGGGTAACGGCTTTTGTGTTTATCAAATGATCCTTTTTGTCTCCGTAAATCTCCTGGGTCAACGTTGTAGAAAATTGGAAATACCATTTGTCCGGTGTCGCTTTCGCGGCATTCCATAATGTGCACAAGCTCATCAAGGCACCAAGCTGATGAAGCATAGTTCTCGGATAAAACGACAAGGAGAATTTTCGAGTTTTCAATGGCATTCAACAGCTCTGGGGAAATGTTTTCTCCTCTTGTTAGTTCTTCATAGTCCACGAACGTGTATATCCCAGATCTTACTAGACTCTCATAGAGATGGCTTAAAAACCCAGTTCGCACATCTTCTCCACGGAAACTTAAGAACACATTGTATCTCCATCGTTCATGAATTTGTCCCATGTCTTCAGCCATGCCTGACAATAGATCTGGGGAAGTTAAATGAGTTTCTCCAGACCAATTTCTACTTTCATTATGTAATCGTTCCTAGAATACATGCTTTATTGGTGAATCAGGCGAAATCGAATCTGAAACAGAAAGATAAGAGATGACAAAGAGCAAGAGACAATATTGCTTACTTACTTGAAAACTCTTCTTCTTGGCTTGATTAGAGAAATCTCTATCAGAGGTGAGCTTCAGCTGCAGAACTTGACTCTGCCAGAAAAAAGATTGAACAATCAGAACCCGCAACACTCACAAAATAAGAATCAAGATGGATTGATTAGAAAATTGTAGCAGAAAACCGGACGATGCGTATCTTGTTGTCTTCTTCCGTTGACTTTAGCTATATTGATGCCCTTTTGGCAAGTCTAAGGGTCCCAATAATTACATCGCTGCTTCTGCAAAGTCTGTTTCATCTCTGGTTAGGACTGATTAAACTATTAAATGATGAAAGTAATATAGTATGGCAGTAAGACCAAAAACAATTATATATCTTTTCATCACAATCATAATCTAAGAATATCTTCTCCTCTTTCTATAGTTACCAACAATCTAAGGTGTAATAGAATCCACATATATAAAAAATCTAAAATGTAATACAGCATCATTTTAGAGACTGAGTTTTACGCTTCTACTTTAAAAAAGATCCATAGATAATAGATGTACCTACCTGTGAGGCATGTGATGGTCTGATGGGTTTCCTCAGCCATTACCATCTCTCTGTCTTGGATGACTGATGAATACAATCATACGTAATGTACGCGGTTGTATTCTCCCATGAAATTCATGACCACACTATCACCACAAAGTAAACAAACTCAGTATTTTATAATTGATCCTCTTCTATTTCACCCTTACTGATATTAAAGAGTCTTGTGTTGTAACTTAGAGCAATCCCTATCTCAAGAACTGTACCCTGCTCAGTAAAATCCACATTCACTTCCACTTGATCTTCTCTTTTTAAGCAGACATATTCGTTTGAAATGTCTCTTGGCCATGCATTGCCTTTGGTTTGATTGTTCACTGTAATTGTTGGAGGGTTTTCATCAATTTTTTGACTCATAATGCGCATCCACACCGAATAAACCCAACCTTCAAGATTGAGATCACAGTCAAAGAGACTGCAGTGATCTCATCCAGATTGGTAGGGTAGATCCTGGAAGATAAAGGCTTGCATTGCCTATTTTACTCCAGCCCTATCACACATACAAATTCTAGTCAGCATCAGGAACATATGTTGGAATATTCTATCTCACCAAGCATGTAATGCAGTTTTGCAAAATTCCATATTGATCGAAACCCTTTTACACTGGTCAGTTTATGTATACATGCAGTCTCAACTAGGTTAAGACAGTTGGTGAGATGTAACACTGTTTCTAAACATGAGCATCTGAAATATCTGAAGTTCTTTCCAACGAGATGCCTTAAATTGACTCAAGCTTCAAGGTAAAACTACGCATAGATTGAAGTTCCGAGAAATCACCCAATCTAATTTCCTAGAGATTTCAAAGTGTTGTTTCTAAGGTGACTTAATTCTGATAAGATTGCTATGGAACCTTTCTTGAGTGAGCAGAGGAATGTACAGCTTCCTTTTAGGATTAGCCTAATCAGGTTTTGGGGCATTATAAATACGGATCTTAAAAGGGTTTGTATTATCAATTCGTTTTCTCTTTTGTTTTTGTCGACTTTCTTATAGTAGCAAAATCACTATGCAAACCCCCTAAATCAAGTTCCTCTAGACAACAAAACTCCTAATCATCATTGCAGGAACCTAGACATAAAACTCCCAACTCGTTCGAGGATCTCTTTCTTTTCTTTTTTCTTTTTTCTTTTCATTTTCAGCATCATGCGTTGCAAGTAATCAAAGTGACTGCAAATCCATTTTAGAAAAATCAACCAGAACTGGCTTATCAGAGTTCACAAGCAGATCCTCGAACGAGTTGTATCTCTGCTTCTTCACTTCGTTAAATAGAGAAATAGATAAAGGAATTCACTCTAAAACCCTATAGAATCAGCTATTAAGCGGACCAACGCTTCTAAAGATTCTACAAACTCTGAATTTATAATAGTTTTCTCTAGATCATCACAAAGAAAGTAAAATTTAACTTATGTTGTAAGCAATGGAATCCAAGCTTAAGAACAGAAGAAGATTTACAGCGCGAGGAGTGCATCGAGTCCTTGAAGATAATGAGGAAAAGTTCGTCTCCTTCTCGAAAGTCTAAGACTGACGGTGGTGGAAGGGGAATCCGGCAGCTTTCTCGTCGAACGATGTTTCTCGACAGAGATCGATTTAGATTTTATAGTTCTTCAATTTTTAGAAAAATCTGAAATTTACAAGTATCCATCGATAATCAAATGCCAAAAACGCCAACGTTTTAGTTTAATGAAATGATGTCATTTTAATGAAACGCCAACGTTTTAGTTTTAGTTTAGATGGGTGAAATGTTGAGATGCCATATGGGATCAATTGCTGGAAAATTTATTCTCATATGCCATTTTTTTTTGTATTTTTAATAAATAATTAATTTTAAAACAAAAATGAAGGAAAAATCGAAAACTCCAAATCAAAACTAGAAAATTACAGATTCAACCACTTAGATCCGATGAAAAACCCACCCAGACCCAACAATCCAGACCCGAACCCAAATTCAGTTAATTTAAATTAAAAAAAAAAAAAAACCAAAAAAACCTCTCACTTCCCCATGCTTCCCCGCGAGACCATCGGTCTTCCCTGAGGAAAGTTCTGATCGATTCATTCCGACCTTCCACCACGAAATCCGACAAGAGCTTAGCCACTCCGGTTCCCTCGCGTTCTGGTCTTCGATTTCGTCTGCAGATTTCCAGATTTCGTCGATTGGCAAGAAATCCCGAGCCCTCCCTCAAAAATCCGGAGCCCTCCCTCAAAAATCCCGAGCCCTCCCTCATAAATTCCGAGCCCTCCCTCAGACCCACGCGATTCTTCATATTCTTCCTCTCAGACTTCGCAATAGGTAACGGAATCAAAGCTAGTTTCGATGCCTTAGTTTTCGATTTTCGATGACCGTCATTATGCCTAACTTCTCTCCTTTCGGTTTTGATATGAAATTGTTCTCGAATTAGTTTGGATTATTCACAAATGGTATGTGGATGTGTTGTCTAACTTATATCTAGTTTTGGTTGTTTTAGCAATTACCTAGAAGCAATTATAGAAGGAGAAGCAATGGATTGTCATGAAACCAATCTGAAAGTGACGGTTAATGAAGGAGAAAAAGAAGAAGTTACTAAAGAGCAATTAGTTGAAGAAAACGTGGATGGAAGGAGAGTAGAGGAAGAAAACGTGGGTGAAAGGGAAGAAACAGTTGCTGACGACGAAGAAAACGTTGCTGAAAACGTAGAAGAAAACGTTGAAGAAAACATTGCTATCGCAGGGGAAGACAATGTTGTGGAGGAAGAAGAGGAAAAAGAGGTAACTGGAACATCTTAGGTTTGAAATTGTGATGTATGGACATCTCTGGCTAACTGGAACATCTTAGGTTTGAAACTGTGATGTAGGGACAAATGTGTCTAACTGGAACATCTTAGGCTAACTGGAACATCGAAACTGTGATGTAGGGACAACTCTGGCTAACTGGAACATCTTAGGTATGAAATTGTGATGTATGGACATCTATGGCTAACTGGAACATCTTAGTTCAACAGTGATGTAGGGACAACTATGGCTAACTGGAACATCTGAGCTCAACTGTGGATAAGTGATAGTAATAAGTGTTTTTTTTAATTTGCAGGACTACGATAGTGATGCTGATGAAGATGATGATGATGAGAGCCAACCACTGCCGCCGGAGAAGATGTTTTTTGGTCCAAGCGAGTACAGCAAGACTTGCAAGGTCGGAAGTAGGTGTAAGCTGAAATCGACGGTGGAATACATTGTGGATGGTCTTGATGAAGAGTTGGAATGGTTTCGAAATCATTCTCAATTCAAGCATCTGTTTCACATGCCTAAGGAGGCAAACCACATGCTTCAAGGCATGTGGATGCTTCTCCTTCGGACAGCATCTACGGAGAAGGAGAGAGAAGCCTGGTTTGTGGTGAACAGAGTGCCTATCAGGTACTCTTTGAGAGAGCACGCCCTCCTTACTGGATTGGACTGCCACGATTACTCCGACAACTATAAGGCGTTGGGGGATTTGGAGTTTGCTGAGCGGATGTTTGGTAAGGACCTGAAGGTAATAATCAAAGATGTGGAGGAGAAGCTTGAGGAACTTAAGAAGAAGACCGAAGGAGTGAAGAAGAAGACCTCAGCAGTTAGGAAGACCTTGGGAGGCAGGTTGAAGCTCACTATCTTGTATTTCTTATGCAAGGTAGTGAAAGCCAAGTCTAAGGTTGATGGTAACATAGATTCGTGGCTGCTGAGTGTTGTTGATGATGTCCACGCTTGTGAGACATTTCTTTGGGGTCGGTTTACATTCGACGAAACCATGAAAGAGATCCGACGCTTTGTGAAAAGCTTCAAAGGCGTCGTGAAACCAAAACAGCAAGCGGCGTTTGGTAGCTTTGTTCTTCCTCTCGAGGTTAATATTTAAGAGTAATTTATGATTTTAAATATTAGTTTAAAGATTTTAACACTGAGATAATATAACGATATGTGTAGATTATGGCATATGAGGCGATTCCAAATCTTGGACGAAGATTTCGGGAATCTGTACCCGCAGAGCAGGAATGTCCAAGGTGTTGTAAAAGTAAATTCTCAGAAAGTTTAATGAAAGGTCATCCTTTGGATGACATCAATGAAGCGGTCGGTCTCAGCAAGGTAAGAGTTTGTGAACATAGTTAGTTAGTAATATTTGTAATCTTTTAAAGTTTCATTTGATGTTCGAATTATTAATCTTTACAGGACATCTCTAGCATCTTGGAACCAGATTCAGAGGAGAATGATCTGTTGGAGCGGATCATAGACGATGACTATGATGATGGGATAGGTTTCATCGATCCCATTGTTGAAAGTTGGAGAGAGCGTCTAACTGTTGAGAAGAAGAATATATTTTGGAGAGATCTCTTTGATTTGGACGTGGCTTCGCGGAGTGATGCAGTCCCTGAGACTGCGAGAGTTGATGTTGGCCTTGACAGAGTTTCTCGGGTACCTGGGCATGTACCTGCACAGTCTGGAGAAGCCTTGGAGAGGAAGATGAAGAAATGGATGGAAAAAGCGATGGAGAAAGGGTTTGAGAAGATCACGGAGAAAATAACAGAGAAGGTTATGGACTTGGAGAAAGCGATGGATGGGAGACTAAAAGAGCTTGAGAATTTTGTCTCAACACATCGAGAGAGTCGATCTTATGAGACTCCATCCTATCAGCCAACTCGACCAATCATCGAGGAGACAAGTGAGTGTGGAGCTTATGAGACTCCATATGCAGCTGGTGTGGTTCTTTTCAGTGGAGTCCCTGACCCATCTCCACCAATCATCAAGGATATAAGTGAGTTTTTTTGGTTTGCGGTTTTGGGGTTGGTGATTTCCTTGTTGTGTTTAACTTTGTTTATTTTTTTATGCAGCTGAGGTAGAGGCTCATAAAGAGAAGAAAGGAAAAGGAAAGAAAGACAATAAGAAGAGGAATGCGAAGGATCCCAGTGTCACTCCAATACCAACCGGAGTGAAGAGAAGAAGGGGAGAGTCTGACTATCTAAGGCCACCGTGGGTTGATGAGAAGGAGCCTGAGCAGGAGCCTGAGAAGAAGCCTGCGAAGAAGCCTGCGAAGAAGCCTGAGAAGAAGACTGGAAAGAGTAGGGGTTTGTAGTAGTTTGGTTCTTTGGTTATGAACTGTTTGGGCGGAAACACACTACTTATCGTTTTTATCTATTTCAGTTTTTGGAACAACTGGTTTATATAGGTTCAACTTATTTAAGTTCCTTCGGAACAACTGGTTTATATATGTTCAACTGAATTGAGTTTTTTGGAACAACTGGTTTATATAGGTTCAACTTATTTAAGTTCCTTCGGAACAACTGGTTTATATAGGTTCAACTGAATTGAGTTTTTTGGAACAACTGGTTTATATAGGTTCAACTTAAACATAAACATAAACATAAGGTTTTCAAGTCTTATAAAGCCACATAAACATAAACATAAACATTAACTTAAACATTAACATAAACTAAAGTCAATTCCTTCTCCCCGAAAGTTTCTCCCTCAACATATGGATCTCGTGGTCCTTCTTGGCTAAGCTTTCCTTGATCTCATCAATTTCTTGACGCATTTGGGCAACGGCCATACGCATCTCACAATGGAGTTTGAAATCACTGTGAGACGAAGCTCTCTGCTCATCTAGTCGGAGCTCTACTCTTGTAAACTGCTCTTGGATTGCATGATCCCACCACTGAAAAGGTGGTCTCCACCATAACAAAGGTCTCCACCACCACTCGCTGTGCAATGGTACTATCTTCTTCCTTCATCCCCCGGAGTTTTAGCCACGTCGACTCTCACTTGTTTACCGCACCAACACTTTGAAGGAATACCGAAATTAGCGTCCTCTCTTGCGTAGAGATCCTCGTAACTTTCTTCTGAGGAATCAGTCTCTCTTGCACTTATTGGCATTGTCACTGTAACGGGAAAAACAACAATCATATATCCAAAAACAACAATCTGTCACTGTAAATAGTTATACAGAAATCGAAACCAATAAACATATACCCAGAAATCCCATATACCCATATACCCATATACCCAGAAATCAAAACCAGTAAACATATACCCAGAAATCCCATATACCCAGAAATCGAAACCAGAATTAGTTACCCAGAAATCGCGAATTTGAGAATCGAACTCGAACTCGCAAAATCGAAATACCATAAACTTACCTTTGTCGGTTGTTGAACTCCACCTTCCAAATCGAGAAATTTCAGAACTTTCCCCCTTTTCTCAAACCCTAGAAATCGCTCGCCCTCCTCTCTCCTCTCTCACTCTAAAAGGAAGAATATCGGAAAATGAGAGTGAGCGTATGTCGACAAAAAGAAAAAGGACAAAAAGGCGGTATATTGATTAAAAAAAAAAATTGAACCAATTGGGGAAAAGAAGGAGGGAAGTTCCGAAAAAAAATGGAGGGAAGTTCCGAAAAAATATACATAGTTTTCCCCTAGATGTACAGTTGTTCACCAAACATCATAGTTGTGCTTTTGGCGATATTTGCGTATTTTAAGTTAGACCTTAATATAAATGATTATGTTGTAGTTGTCCACATGACTTCCCACATTTATGTACCATTTAGGAGGTTTTCATAAGACAATTTGCACGAAATCAAAATTTTCAACTCTTTTCCATCGTAAGAGGTGAGTATTAACAAAGTCTTCCTTATACTATAAGGAGTATTTGATGTGAGAACAAGCATATGTATTAGGAAAATGTTTAATTCGTTTTTTATTGATTATAAATCGTTTCTTAAGGTATTACGAATCCTTTTACAACTTAATTTACCATTTTTATTATTAGTTGGATATTATATTAATAATTATGATTGTATAATTATTTTGTTCGTAGTTGTACTAGTTGAACCCGGTTGTACAAATCTGAGTACAGACATGTTCTTATCTGTACTTAGTTTAACCTGGTTGTACAAATTCGAGAACTGCTGAACAAACATGTTCTTATTTGTACTTAGTTAAACCTGGTTGTACAAATCCGATGCCATATAACAACATACATGTTCTTAGTAGTACTTAGTTAAACCTGGTTGTCAAGATCCGAGAAATACAGCAACATACATGTTCTTAGTTGTACTTAGTAACAGACATGTTCTTAGTTAAATTCGAGAATTACAAAGAAGAAAATATGTTTACTCATCAGGACTTTCGGGCTGCAACCACCTCTCCAAGTTAATGCCAGGGACAGACTTGTTTCTCCTCTTCCTGCTACCTTCTCCGGTAGATGGAAACCGCGTTTCCTGATTTCTTCTAGATCGTTTGGTGTATTGCGGCAGTAAGGCGAACAATTCTTCTATTTCAGCAGGAACCATCCAGTTAGAGTCATGCGGGACGACATAAATCGTTCTGTAATATGCCAACGCCCATGTATCAATAAAGTAATATTGAGAACAGAGATCATAGATTTGGATATTCGCGGTTCTCCCATCCTTCCTCATGAGGTTTCTCGTTGCGGCTATTGCGTGGACACACGGATACTTGTCTATATCAAAACATCTGCAAGAACAACTTTTCATTTTCAGGTCCACCAAATAACTCTTCCCATCGCGTCCAATAACGTTGTATTCAAGCTGGAAGCCGTTTAGCTCAGTCACCACTAATTTCGATGCAATTGCACATCGTGTGTGCAGCTCGTTCTCCACAAAAGGCACCACTCTCTTGTGGTCCGATGCAGCACCAGCTTCTTTCCTATGTTTGTTAAACCATTCAGAAATTTTTTCAAGAATCGCATCAATCATAGGTAATAGAGAGTACTTCCTTTCTTCCCTAAATACACTGTTCATTGACTCTGCGGAATTGCTGGTGTCTATGTTGTACTTGTCTCCTGGGAATTTGCACCTTGCCCATTTATCCGGATCTATGCTCTTATCGAGATATTCGACGACTTTAGGATACCTACTCCTAAAATCAGCATACTCTCGGTTGAAATCACTCTCCGTATAAATATGAGCACAATCCCTGAATTTCATCGCGACATGATCCTTGTGTTGTTTCTTCACCTTTCCTCTCACGTTTTAAGACAAATGCCAGATACAATGTCCATGATGTGCGCTCGGGTACACCGCAAAGACTGCCTTGATGATGCTTGCATGTCTGTCGCTTATAAAAACCATTCCAGGAACATCTGGTATAACTGTTTTCAGCATTTTGAAAAACCAGGTCCAACTAGCATCTTTCTCACTATCAATTACACCAAACGCAATGGGGGTAATGGTGATGATTGGGATCCTGAGCTATTGCGAAAACCAAAATACCACCATATACAGACTTAAGAAAAGTTGCATCTACAACTATCACTTTCCTCATAGCCCTAAACCCTTCAATGCTAGCTCCCAAAGCAATGAATAGGTATTTGAACCTTTTCTCTGCATCCAATTCCACAACTGTTACTGATCCAGGATTCACCTTCTCTAACATGTACAGATAGGAATACAACATCTTGTAGCTTTTTTCAGGACTCCCTCGCACATCACTTACATGTTGTTTTTTTCCTCTCCAGGCCGTAGCGTAAGACAAATGCAAACTGAGTCTTCCTTGAACAATACTCATGAGAATTTTAGGACTCGGGGTGTCTAATAGACCTGGATAGTCTTCATGCAAAAGAGCTGCTACCATTCCTGGTGTGCCTTTCTGTTTACAACTGCTTGTGCTCGCAACAGCCCGAGAGCAACTATGCATCTATATATGTACTCTGACACTGAAAAATTCTGATTTCTGAATTCTCGCAGCTCGTAAATACCATTTGCAACCTTGTGCAGCTTGACCACATCGTAGCATAAGTCGCTCTGTATCCGACTTAACCGTACGAATCCCAAAATAGTTCAAATTTGCAGCTCTATGAACCAGTTCTTGCACTGCCTCCTTTGAAAAAAATTCTTGACCCTTTTCAAGACCCGTACCATCTTCCCATTCTTCAACATACTGACTATCTTGTACAGGAGGTGGCAGCTCAACATATTCATGCCTACCATCGAAACCGTCATCCACATGGTTATCCACTGGGCTATCCACAGCCTCAAAATCGTTACGTGAATCATTCTCACAACCTTCATTACCATCATTCATCGGCTCTTCATTGATATTCTCGTTATTTTGTTCTGATATTTCGCCATCTCTGTAAATAGTAAGGATTCCACCATTATCTGCATCATCAACTCTCCCATTTGAAGCCGGCTCCCCATAATTCTTACCAAATGAACTTCCTCGCCCCGCTCTTGAAATTTGATCGACCCACTGACTTTTTTCCAAATCATCATTCGACAACTCCACATGCATAACATGTCGAAGTCCCTTTTCATCCGATGTCGTCAAATAAACAAAAACGTCCTCGTCATCTACAATATATGACTCTCTCGCAGCATTAGAGACGTTATAACTCAATTTCGGCTTCCTCGGGGTTTCATCTAACGCAATCTTTTTGCATATTTTCTCTACTAACATCGAATAAGTTATCTCTTCCATAGATGCGGTCTTAAACGATATAGCGTCTACGGAATTTATTGAAACCCATTCATGCTCTTATGTATAGTACCCTCCATAGTCAAAATGAAAGTTTGTGTGCCTTTTCCTCATCGCCTCCTGGAAACAAGATAAAAAAACACAAATTACGAATTACACAATTTGTCATAGTTATTCCATTTGTTCCAGTTGTCCTAATATCTCTCAGTTATATACCATTTGAACCAGTTGTCCTACTATCTCTCAGTTATACCATATGTTCCAGTTGTCATACGTCTGCAGATTTCCAGATTTGGGATCGATTCTAAATCGTGGTTTCCTCTAGATTTACCACCATTCAACAGCTAAATTCGATAAATAACCTATGGAAATAGCTATTCTTACCATTAAACATGCTTACAAACCAAATGTGCTAACAAAACAACCAAATTCCTTTTCAAATCCCTAAATCTAACAAATCCCCAAATCCCTTATCCAAGAACTCACCAAACCCGATGAATAAAGGAGAACAAACCGAGGCCAACGAGAACGAAGAACTCGCCGGAGGTGACGGAGGACGTGGTTGAAGGAGCTCGGTTTGAGCAACAATGGCGTCTCGGGAATAGGAGGGAAGGTGAGGAACGGAAGAACGACCTCGGGACGAGTCGGAGTCGCGGGTTATGTTTTTTTTTTTGCGTTTTTTTTTTTTTTTTACAAATATCATTAAGGTTACAATTGGCATTACACATCTTTAATGGCATGCAGATTAGTACATGGCATGGGAGAATTTTTTCTCAACAAAAGTGGCATATGAGAATGGCGCTCATTTTGAGAAGACCATTATTCACATATGCCCTGTTATAAAAACTAATTTAATTTTGATTTATTTTTAAATCGAAACAGCGAGAAAATACTACTCACCCTTAAAAAACTTTGGTAATTATGAACCCAACCAGCTATATCCACGCTCAAACCCGCGATATTCACCCTCTACCCGCGACACCACTCTAGACCCGCGAAATCGGATCGAATTCTACACCAGACCCGCGATAATCGGGTCGAAATCGCTGAAATCGGGTAAAACCCAAAATTAAAACCTAAAATTATAGAATCCCGAGCAACATCTTTCCGAAATACTTGTGTCGATTCGAAAGTTATTCCCTCCTATTTGGTACTAAAACGTACAACTAAGACAGTGGTAGTGATTACTGGAGAATCGAATTCCCGTCTCTAAATCAGGTTCGTCCTTCCTCTTATTTTTCTGTTTTTCGTTCAACTGGATTCGATATTAAGTAGAATGGAATATGAAATTTGGGAATTCGAGTGTTGTGTAGAAACAAAGGAATTCGATTTTTGTGTAGAGTTGGATTTCAGATGCTAATGGTTGTGTTATAACTTCGTTGAACTTCTGTTATGGCTATTATCGAAGAAATTGAGACTCATCCGGTACCGGAAATGTATACAAACTCGCCCCCAGAACCGTCGAGAGTGAATGGTGAGGGTAGTCAGTTAACACTGTGGTGGAAGCGAACGTATATCGAGGAGGAAGACCAGCCATTGCAACCTGAGAGGATGTTCTTCGATACAAGTGAGTATAACAAGGTAATCAAGTTGGCAACAAGGTGCTTTATCCACAAAGCAGTGGAGAAATTGGAGTCTATAGGACTTCATCCTGACGAGCTGAGGTGATTTACAGAGCATCCGCAGTTCAATCATTTTTGGCACATGCATAGGGACCCATATCATAAGGTGATGGGTATGTGGTTGCTTCTTCTTCGGACGGCAAGTACAAATAAGAGGAAGGAATGTTGGTTTGTTGTTAATGGTGTTCCCATCCGCTATTCTCTCAGAGAACATGCACTCCTATCTGGATTAGACTGTCGTCTGTATCCAGAAGATGACTTTGAGAGAATGGGAACTGATGAGTTCAAGTCGAGGCGTTTTAAGAAAGGAACCGTCCCCTCAATTGCTGTTGTTGAAGAAAAGCTCGGCAAGATGCGAGCTTGTCCAGATCGTTTGAAAATATGTGTCGTCTACTTCTTAGCTAGCATAATAAGTGGAAAGTCGAAGACCGGCCCGAAAGCACCATATGTGGAGCCGTTTTTTCTTAGGATTGTGAACGATCTTAAAGCGTGTCGGACATTCCCATGGGGACGGTTTTCCTTCGAAGTGAATATGAAGGAAATTGATCATACAATGAAGCATTTCAATGGGGTCATCGAAACAGATTCATGGATATTTCCAAGCTTTGTTATTCCGTTGGAGGTAAGTAATCCTTTTCTTGTTTTTATTACTTTATGATTTTATTTGTAATTTGGTGTGTTATTTGTAGATTTTATATTTTGAGGCAATCCCAAATCTGAAGAATAAATACAGAGAAGATGTTAGAAGAGCAGAGAGGGATTGTCCTCGGATGTGCAAACAAAAGTGGCGACCATTCGCACTCAAAGGTTTTCCTTTATCGGAATTATATGAAGCACTTGGTGATACTAAGGTTGAAAATCATCTTATAGGTTTTCCATTATTTATGTAGCATTTACTTGTTTTTAAATTGTAAATTTTTATATTCACAGGACATTCACAGTATCTTGCAACCATCCTTGGATGAGGAAATTATGATGGCTCGAATCGTGGGTGGGGAGTATGAGGAGCCAGATTTCTCTGATGTAGTTCCTGACAGTTGGTCGAAGCGTCTAATAGACGAAGGGAAGCCGATATTCTGGAAAGAGCTATTCAGCATTGATGTTGCTGCTCGAGGAGATGATAAGGAGAGGGTCCATAATCGTGATGTGGCTAGGGAGAATGTCAATGTCGCTCCGGTTGGATTTGTGGAACAGCTACAGAGCTTGAAGAAAAGTATGGACGATCAGTTTCTCCAAATCATGGACCGCATGGATGACATTGATAGAAGACTCAACTCCGTTGAAGAATACATGAAAGAGGCAAGAAGAGAAGGACAAGGAGAGCAGGTAGGAGAAGAAGGTGAAGAAGGGAGACGCCAGGTGGCAATTGAGAAGGAGAAGGAGAAAGAGAAGGAGAAGGAGAAGGAGAAGATGACTGGTAGGACATACGTGACTAGACGTCCGAGAAGAGAAGATGTATTTAACTTTGAAATGTGGTTTCGGTATTACTTGGTATTGTTCGGTAACACTATGATGTATTACTTGGTATTGTTCGGTAACACTATGATGTATTTGTAGGGACAAGCAAAAGAGGCCGAGGCTACGGCTGTTGCTCCTGTTGAGGAAGAAGAGGGTGTTGGAAAACGGAAACAGGAGGAGGCTTCGAGGACGACATGCCCAATCACTCGGCAGAGGAAGCGTTTAACTGTTTTTTCCCTCTATCTTCTCTCTCAATTTAATCATGGTTTGTTTTTGGAAATAACTCTTTATTATGTTTTTGGATAATCTGAGTAATCAAGAAACATTAAATGAAATAGTCAAATGCGGAACTTATATTGTATATAATCAATGGGTAGTGGCAATCAATGATGTAGTGGCAATCAATGATGTAGTGGCGGTCAAATCATGGTAATTAAAGATAAATAAAAAAGAAAGCGGTGGTAGTTTTAAGTAATTCAATTCGGGTAAGTAAATTCGAAGTGGTTGTAAACCACTTCATCAATTAAGGCGTCGGTTTACGGAATGTTTTTGTGAAATTACTTAAATTTAATTAATTACGTCCACTCGGTTTACGTGTCGTCAAAACTGTCAAATCTGCATGCAGTAGAAATAATAAATGAATGTAAGAGCGGTAGTTGTACCGCTTCGAAGCAGTAATACCATGCCATAACTACTCCTCTTTCGTGGCGACCTTTGCCCTTTCCCTTCCCTTCTATAAATACACGTTGTTCTCATCTCTCATCTCTCATATCTCATCTCTCATCTCTCATCTCTCATCTCTCATCTATCTTCTCTCATCTTTCATGGCGACTCCGTGGATCAAGCGGCACCAGAAAGAACTTATGCAGAACCCTAACGCAGGGTTCGCCGCAGGCCCTGTTGGGGAAGACCTCTCGGAGTGGGAGGTGACCCTCAACGGACCCCCGAGCAGCCCTTACGAAGGGGGTCAACTCTCCCTCAAAATCCGGTTCCCGCCGGATTTCCCCTTCAGGCCACCCACGGTCTACTTCATCACACCGATCTTCCACTCTAACGTGAGTGTGAAAGGCGCCGTCTTCCACCCCTAGCTTCTGGCCACCAGGTGGTCGATGGGGACGTCGATGAAGGAGCTTCTGGAGGCGTTGGCGGACATGCTCATTAACCCTAGGGTGAATGAAGGCGATGTGTTCGATGAACACATCGCCTTCATGTACCGCGGGGAGAGGGAGCGCTTTGATGGTGAGGCACAACGACAGACGAAGGAGTACGTCATGGTTAAATCCATGGCGAAAAAAACTAATATTATGTTTTTTTATGTTATGTTTATGTTTTTTTAAATTTTTTTTTATGTTTAATATTATGTTTTTAATATTTTTTTAATGTTTTTTTTATATTTATATGTAAATTTTTTTTTTTATATATAAATATTTTATAATTCTCTAGGTACAAATAATTGTGTACAAATAATTGGGTACAATTATACGTAAATTAAAAAATTAACAAAACATATGACAAGTCAGAGATAATACTCGGTAATTCTCGGTCCAACTACACGTAAATTAAAAAATTAAAAAATTGGCTAAAATTGGGTAATACTCGGGAATTCTCGGTCCAACTACTCGAAAATTTAAAATTAATACTCGAGAATTCTCGGTCCAAGTACTCGAGAAATCAAAATTTCCAAAATTGGGTAATACTCGGTAATTCTCGGCCCAAGTACTCGAAAATTCAAAATTTCCAAAATTGGGTAATACTCTGGAATTCTCGGTCCAAGTACTCGAGAAATCAAAATTTCCAAAATTGGGTAATACTCGGTAATTCTCGGCCCAAGTACTCGAAAATTCAAAATTTCCAAAATTGGGTAATACTCGGGAATTCTCGGTCCAAGTATTCGAGAAATCAAAATTTCCAAAATTGGGTAATACTCGGTAATTCTCGGCCCAAGTACTCGAAAATTCAAAATTTCCAAACTTGGGTAATACTCGGTAATTCTCGGTCCAACTACTCGAAAATTCAAAATTTCCAAAATTGGGTAACACTCGGTAATTCTCGGTCCAACTACTCGAAAATTCAAAATTTCCAAAATTGGGTAATACTCGGTAATTCTCGTTCCAACTACTCGAACATTCAAAATCCAGAAAATCAAGATTCACAAAAGTTATGAACAACATAAGATCAAGATTAATATTATCTACTTAAACAAGTAGATGGTTGAAGATACCGAGACAATGGCAAGATTACAGAGAGTAACCATCACCTTCACTTCCTTGTAAAACTCGTTTCGGTGAAAGGCATCTGAAGCCAGATTAATTTCATTCACAATTGAGTCACACACGATGCTACTAAGGCTGTGATAAGATTCTTTCAGCTCTTTAATAGATTCTCGGAGGTCTCTAATTTCGGCCGCTTCATGCTGAAGGCATGTCCAAGCCCTCCTAAGGTCGTATCGAATGGAATCTTCTTGGTCTGCCATCTCGTTCCGAATGGCTCTCCGAATGTCACCGATCTCCTCTGTTATTGCATCATCCCACCATTTGTAAAAATGGCATCCTCCGGATGGAGTCTGCACGAAATGAATGGATGTCCATAACCATTCGTTACACAAAAATAAACTGGAAATAAGAATTTTGCTTACATATTTGAGGGCGCAGCTATAGTATCTCCTTCCTGGATCCAGATTCGTGTAAGAAGTTTCAATGATTGGTGCCGCACGACAAAAACAAGCAGTCGGAATTCCAAAATTCTCACTGCGTTCAAGAGGAGGGCTCAGACTTGATCTCTCGGAAGAGCTGATACTCGGCATTCTTCGTCTTCTCTGCGTTCAGGGGGGGGGGATTTTTGATTTTCGGGGAGAAATGAGTATTTTCGGGATTTCGGGAAAATGAGTATTTTCGAGATTTTTGTGAGTTTTGGGTTTGGGTGGGGAAAATGGGGGAAAATTGGAATTTGAGATTTGAGAATTTTGCATTTTGGGGGGAAAAATTGAGACTTTACATGAATTTGATCGCAGTCGTTTCTCACGTGCCGCCGCCATAATCTTATCTTCCAATAACACATGGACACTTGGCAATTACATGAATAAAAAATTATGGGATTTAACACATAGTAGTACCTAATGTTGCGGTTTTACTCGACAACATGTAGTTGTAATTTTTGGATTATAACTTATAATTAGTAATACCCTTTCTAAATGTAATTAGACTTGATTTTACACTAGATTTATTGTAATTAGAGTGAATTTAAAACGTTCTTATGTAAAAATATTTCATAAATCGCTTATTTAATAACTTTCGCTTCAAAAGATGGTTAAGATTAACAAAATGCCCATAGAATTATAAGGTTCTTGATGGGAACAATACAATTTGATCAGATACTGTAAACATTTATTTTCCAAGATGTTAAAGTTTATAAAATAGATTGTAATAAAATATTTATTAAATATGTGAATGACAATTAATCATTTTTGTATCGTTAAGTAAATATGATTAATAAAACTCGTATAATTACTGTCTTTTCGTTTTTTTTTAATATTCAAGTAAAAAGAACAGCCTGTCAAATACGACAAGAACATGACAATTTTTGATTTTTTGAATATTACAAAATTGTCTAGTAAACAATTTAAACTTCGCTACTATCCCTACTGCAGTTAAAATAGCTAAATAAGCCTTCACCTTGGCCACACACATGCATATTACTCGTCCTTCGGCGATGTTTTCCAACCGATGGATGCCTGGTTATTTGCCTTCTACCCCTTTTTTTTTGTAATCCGGGGGTAAGGCACACAATTGTTGTATATGATCCGGAATAATCCACTGGGACTTATGCGGAACCAGATATATCGTTCTATAATACGCCAATGCCCACGTCTCCATCAAATAATACTTCGAGCACAATTCCTCTACATGAATATCCTCTGTTCTTCCTAGCCGTTTCATGAAAACAATTGTAGCGGCTATTGCATGGACACAAGGATACTTGTCTATATCAAAACACTTGCAATCGCAAGTTTTCCTTCTCAAGTTCACCAAATAAGTCTTCCCATCGCGTCCAATGACACTGTATTCAAGGTGAAAGTAGTTTAGCTCACTCACCAATAGCTTCCTCGCAATGGCTACCCTACCGTGCACTATATTCTCCACAAAGGGGACCAGTTTATGTGCGTCCGATGTAGCAACAGAATCGTTCCTATGTTTGTTAAACCACCCAACCAATTTCGCAACAATTGCATCAATCATAGGTAATAACGAGTACTTTCTCGCATCAAGAAAGGTATTGTTCAGGGACTCTACACAATTACTGGTGTCTATGTTGAACCTTTCTCCTGGAAAATAACAACTTGCCCATTTCGCCTCATCTACACTACCCTCCAGATACTTTCCTACATTAGGATAAGTATTCCGCAATTCACTGTATGCTTCTAGAAACTCAGCCTCTATATACAGCCTTGCGCAATCCCTGAATTTTTCTGCAACAACATCTTTGTCCCATGTTTAGAGCTCGGGTACACCTCACCTATTGCTTTGATGAGGCTTGCATTTCTGTCCGAAACAAACACTAATTCAGGACTATCGCGTATCACTGTTTTCAGCGTCTTGAAAAACCAGTTCCAACTCGCGTTGTTTTCAGCATCAACTACAACAAAAGCAATGGGATAATGGTGATGATTAGGATCCTGAGCTGTTGCAAAAATTAGCACACCCCCATGTTGGTTCTTCAGAAAAGTTGCATCCACAATGATCACTTTCCTCATTGCTCGAAACCCTTCAATGGAAGCTCCCAAAGCGACGAATACGTACTTGAACCTTTTTTGTTCATCCAATAAAACACTTGTTCTTGTATCGGGATTGACCTGCTCTAACATGTACAAATATGAATACAAATCATTATAACTTTCTTCTGGACTACCACGCACCATGCTCAGAGCTTTTTGTTTCCCTCTCCATGCGGTAGAGTATGACACATTCACACTAGCGTTTCCTTGAACCAAAACGACGATACTTTTAGGAGCTGGGAGTTCCAATTGACCTGGATACAACTCAGAGACAATACCATCAACTAATCCTGGTGTGCCTTTCCTTTGTTTGATGCTTGTACTCGAAGTAGCCCGAGAGCATGTATGCATCTTCTTGTATACTCTAACCGTGAACAAAGTTGCATTCGTAGCCTTCGTAGCTCGTAGATACCAATTACAACCGTCTTCACCGCATTTTACCACGTATCTACTCTTATCCGACTTACTTAAAGTGATCCCAAAACAATTCTGATGTGAAGCTCTATCAATGACATATATCAATTCCTGCTTACTTGCAAATTCTTGGCCTACTTTAAGACCCATACCATCTTCCCATGCATCTACAAACTGTTGTTCTTCTCAAGAATGTTGAAACTCAACAATTTCAAGCCTTCGGGAACTTTCTAGACCGTTATCTTCATCGTTATCCCCATCTTCACGTGATGCATTCTCACCATCTACGTTCTCTCCATCTACATTCTCATAATCTGCATTCTCTATCGGCTCATGATGTTGTTATGTTGATCAGTTTCCTGTGTAAATAGCAATGACACCATCATTAACTCCACCATTACCATTTACGCCAACATTAGCTCTACCATTATCGCTGTAATTCACACCAAATGAACTTACATGCTCTACTCTTGAAAATTGCTCGCCCAACTCATTTATTTCAACATCTTTGCTGACCTCTACAACCTCTACATTCAAAACACTTATGCGTTGCTCTTTATCCAAGGAAGTCAGATAGACAGAGACATCCTCATCATCCAAAATATACAATCGTCTCTGAGTTTTCACTACAATTGGAATGTAACTCAGTTTCAGCTTCGTCGTATATTCAGCTACCCCAACCTTCTTACATATCCTATCCACTATCACCGAGTAAGTTATCTCTTCCAAACATGATGTTTTAAACATTACAGCGTACATGCAACCTTCTTTTGAAATCTATTTATCCTCTTCTCCACACTTTGAATAATATCCTCCATAATCAAAAAGCATGTTTGTGATCATTGTCTCCTGAATATAAATTAAAAAACTACATTAGAATCCAGTAATACCAATAGCTCTCAGTTCTACACTTGCCTCAGTAATACCAATTGTTTCCAGTTTTCCTGTATCACAACAAATTGGGTGAAATCGGGGCAAAAACTATATTCTACCTACGATAATCTATAAATTCAATTAAGAATTTGTAATTTCAATTGAAATCCCCCGAATTTGTAATTTCAATTGAAATCCCCCCATTTTGTAAATTCTCAAAATCTCCCTCTAACCTATAGGTTTTCTAGGGGGTGATCTACTAACATAATAGAATAACTAACCTCGTTTTTAAGCTTCAATGGAAGATGAAGAAGTAGAAGAAGAGTTGTCGTTTCCCAGAAGAAGAGCTCTCGCGATGAATGGGCGATGAATTCTGCGAATCTGTTTTTGAGAGAAATGTTTTTTTTTCATGGCGCTTGATTGGCTGGAATTTTTGGCGCCTGATTGTTTTTTTTTTCCTTTTTCCATCTTTTGATTGGCCCAAATTTGTTTTGTTTTAATTGGTCGAAATTTGTAATCCTCCTTTCTGATTGGCCCAAATTTGTTTTGTTCTAATTGGTCGAAATTTGTAAACCTACCTTCTGATTGGATGAAATTCCCTTAATTCTCATTGGTCAGCATTTCTTTTTTTAATGTCCTATTTTCGAAATTAGAAGGGCAAGATAAGGATATCACATTTCATTAAAAGGGAAGGGGTATGGCTGAATAGCATAGGGTAGAGGTGAATAACTCGACACATGGAGGGACAGATGTGATTTTAGCCCAGTTTAAATCAGTCATCAAGCATGTGAAACAAAAATCTGAAATTTATAAGTTTTTCATCATTACCGCACTATATTTTTTCCTATGACTTTCATTCACATCGAAATTGCGGTGTTAATCAGGGGTGGAGACATATCGGATATCCAATGTGTATCCGGATCCGAAAAACTATTATCCGGATCCGAAAAACTATTATCAGGATATGGTTCCGTTAATATCTGAAGTATCCGGATCCGATCCTGATCCGCCAAAATAGCTAAAAATCATTAAAAACTATTATCCGGATTTGGATCCACCAATATCAGTAGTATCTGATTCTGAATTATTAAAATAATATTATTAAAAATAAATAATTAAATTAAAATATTATATAAAAATAGAATTAGATAGAAAGTATAATATAAAAGTACATATATGTTTTTAAAGAAAATTATATATATAAGCTGATCTAGATCGAATACGAGTATCTTGTTCTTAAAATTTAATTATCCGGATCTGGAAACTCCGGATATCCTATTTTCCGGATTGGATCTCGGATACCGGATATTTTGCCCAATCCAAGTGTTGATTCATTATTAATGTTATTTTATTGTTGACTATATTAGGTTCCGCGTATATGCGAATATACAATATAATCTTATTATATAAAGCTGAATATTTCAAAGTTAGTAACTCACCAGATCGTGATACGTATCAAGTCAATCGATCAGATTTTGACATGTGTAAAAAAAACTTCCAATTAGACTTTACCACATAATACTAACAATAAAAGAAAATTTATAATCGATTCCTAATTCTAAACAATAAAGTTAATAAAAAAATGAAAAATAGAAAATGTAAATTTATCCTAAAATTCAAAGTTAATAAAAAGGGAAAAATATAAAATTCTGAAAAAGTTATCCTAAAATGCAAAGTTGATAAAAGAAAAAGGTAAAATAGAAAATTCTTTAATTTTTCCATCTAGATTAAAGGAATTAAACAATAGATTACTAATTTTAAAAAGAAAAGAACTCTAATTTCGCATATCTATATAAACAATTTGGCAGTCTCTCAGTTACATACAAAGAAATCAAAAGTCCAATAATATTTTTTTTCCAAAACTATTTACTCCATATGCTCCACCAAATTCTTCCTTCTAGGTTATATTTTTTTTTCTTATTATTTATTTTTAACGGGTGGTTAGATATTATTTTATACTTTTTTGTTTTTAGTTTTTTCCGAGTTATAAAATTTTAAATTATAAATCCGCGTATACACGGGACCGAATCTAGTATTTTCTTATTCGGGAAAACAAAAACTAAAAACGAAAAAAATAGAAAAAAATTTGATATGAAAAAAAGAATATTTAAGTTTTCCTATTATTTATTTATTTATTTATTTTGATTAATCAATTTCCAATTAAATTTAATAATATATATATAAATATTTAAGTTTTCCTATTTCTATTTGAATTAGGTTAACTTTTTATTATTTAACTAATTAAATATCTATTTTCCTAAAATCTTAATTTTTGGGCCGGATCAGAATTCAATTTGTATCGAATTGGGTTGAGATCAGGTTGGTATAAGCCGAGTTAATCCTAGTTTAGTCATATTTAGACCGATTCTATCAAAGATTAATGCTAACAATTTGTAATTTGATGGTTATTATGTTGGCAACGTAACTTATGTTAGTTGGTGCATATCAACATGTGATTATAATATTTGGTGTAGTTACTGATACGTTTTTAAAATTGAGATGTGTAGCTATATAACGGACAATACTTCGTGTAGCTGTCAATCTTTTTTCCTTTTGAATATTCAAGCTGCTATTCGAGCAATGAAATCGATTAGACATATATGTTGTTTGTTTTTTTTTCTCTTCCACATCCTATTGGATTGTGTTATGTTTTAATTGAGATCTAATTATATGTTTTTAGTTTTCTTTCACAGTTCTTTGGTTGTTGATTCAATTTTGTTGTTGTTGAATTGAATGTAAAATTTTATTCAAACAAAAACTTTGTTACATTAAATGCATATGTTTTTTAGCTTAGATATGCTTAAAAATAAGAGAAAATGTGATTTGAAACTTCAAGATGTTTCCTTGTAGCAAACCAAAGCACCAGTCCGCTCTTGAGTCGTTTGTCTCTGGCTGCTCGGATTGAGCTCAAGCAGTTCCTCATTGTTTTGTCGATTAACTGGATCAGTCGTTGCATCGGCGATGGTGGATCTCCATACTTGCATCGATTTCTTTCTAACCAAATTAAATAAATTGTGGCTTGGAGCAGGTACCGAATGATGAACACCAGCAGGAAATCATGGCTAGAAGTGGAGATGAAGTGGGTGAGGGCTGTCCAATATGTCGTGAATTTGTTTTGAAGTACTCCATGGGCTAATGCAAACCAGATTTCCAAGGAGTATATGCAAGAGAAAAAGAGATCATTTCGAGTTTCCATTGGCTCTTGGCAGAGGACACAAGCTATAGGAATAAGGGTTATTTACACTAAAAGCCACATTTTGATTTTTTCTTACAAAAAACTCACTTTTGTCTATTGGTGTATCTATTCCACTGTTCATTTTTTGTAAATCCGAAATTACCCCGCATGGTCATGGATGCAAGGTCGTGGATGTGTCAGAAAATAAAAAATTTGAGTAAAATAATTATTACACCACCTGATTTGTTTTCTATTTTTTTATAATGTGAAAAACATAAAACAATTTTTTGGTAACAATAAATGATAATCCTATTTTTCCAACATTTTAAGATCCATTTTGCTATAATTTTGATGTGAAACAAGAAATCTAAAAAAAAAAAAACAAGAAATCTAAACTTATAAAATCCAGATCGATGTGGACATGAAAACGTGGACAATTGTGTATGGACAGATGAGAATCTCGTATTATTAGTGTGGATAGTAATTTACTGATGGTCATGTGTGGATGGATCTAGTTCTTGATATTTGCAAGTAAATTAATATCCACACATGACTATACACACTAATAATACGAGATTCCCATCTGTCCACACACAATTGTTCATGTTTTCATGTCCACGTTGATCTGGATTTTATATGTTTAGATTTCTTGTTTTTTTTTTAGATTTCTTATTTTACATCAAAACTATAGTAAAATGGATCTTAAAATATGGAAAAAATAAAATTATCATTCATTGTTACCAAAGAAATTGTTTTGTCTTCCATATTATAAAAAATAGAAAACAAATCAGGTGGGGTAATAATTGTTTTATCCAGATTATTGACCATCCACGACTTTGCATGACCATGAAGGGTAATTTCCGATTTACAAACAAGCAAAGTGAAGCATTGGGTAGTTTGGTCTTTTACTCTCACAAAAGTACACAATAGTTGAAAATGATTTATTGTGTAATTTATAATTCAAAAAGTGTATCTCTATGTGATTGTTCCTAGGAATAATCTATTGCCATTGCAACATGCGGTATTCCGTCGATAACTAATCATGAAAAGCAAGCCACGCCAGAAAAGAGTACTTTGGAGTTGCATTTGAGAACAAAACCCCACGACTCCATTCTAGCACAAGTTGAGTTGAGCGCAGCAGATTCCATGTTGATTTTGTCGAAAATTCCTGCTTAAAAACTACTTCCTTAAATCGCCATGAATGTCCATCAATAATGTCTTCTATCTGATTTAAAATAGGCATTCATTCAATGTCTCCGTCACCTATGATTCGTCACCACCATTGCCACTGCCTCATGAACCGATATGCCAAGATCAATATATCATCTTACACCAGTTTTTTCTATAAGACAAGCAATCAAACTCCAATTATCAAACCAGAAATATGTCGTTTCCCCATTTCTCATTTCAACCTTGTGAAACTCCTTCGCCTTTTCACGATATTAAAAGTTGTGGGTTCATTACCATAGCTACTATTGGTGTGTGTGGAACTGTTTTGCATCTCATTATCCGTTAGTATTTTTTGGTAAACGCAGTGCCGGTCTTGACTAGAAACATATCAAACATGTGCTTCTAGATTTTAGATTATTTATTAATTTTAGGGGCCAATATTTTTAGAAATTATCTATTAGCTCTGTTGGTTACTGATGTAATAGTGCATGACAGTTTGCATGTTCAAATCCAGCACTTGTATTCTATTGTAATTTTTCATATTCATGTATCATAGATTGGTAGGGAGGTTTCAATATTCCTTCTTTCAATCGTTCAGATATTTGTTTAGCCAAATATTGTTTCTGCTTTTAGT
The DNA here is from genome assembly GCA_030161315.1 of Eutrema japonicum. Lineage (NCBI taxonomy): Eukaryota > Viridiplantae > Streptophyta > Magnoliopsida > Brassicales > Brassicaceae > Eutrema > Eutrema japonicum. The sequence goes on along the minus strand of BSQW01000010.1, from coordinate 2,583,195 downwards.
TCTATATTTGTCAGGGCCGGCTCTGAGTAAAAGGTGATGTGGATTGACTATTTGAAATAAATTATTTTAGTGTTAACAACAACAAAAATTTCGTCTAACCAAATGAAAAAAATGGCGAATCAATCAAACCGAGTTCTAACCCGAGATGTAATAAAATAGACTTAAACAAGTGACCATTGATATCCTGAAAAGCTCTTTCAACACTTTGGTCGAGTACTCGTCATATCTGCTACGTGTAAACTAAATAGCTTTCTTCTCTCCCACTCTATATATCTCTCTACAAATATATAGGAAAAGAAGATTCACAAAAAAAAAAAAAAAAGATATTAAAGGTTTTAGAGAAGTGAGATCAAAAAGTGGTAGCTAGGCATGGAGAAGTATGAGATGGTGAAGGATTTGGGATTTGGAAATTTCGGATTGGCTCGACTTATGCGTAATAAACAAACAAACGAGCTTGTGGCTGTCAAATTCATCGATCGAGGCTACAAGGTCCATTTTTTTTTTTTTGCTTTTTTTTTTGGTTCTCTCTGATTCTTACAAAACTGATTGTTTGATGCAGATAGATGAAAACGTTGCAAGAGAAATCATCAATCATAGATCTCTTAATCATCCCAATATTATTCGTTTTAAAGAGGCAAGTGAATGTTTTTTTTTTTGGTTAAAGAAGTGAATCTTAGGTTATTTTTTTCTTCCTTAACTCGAATCTCTTGGTTGACATAGTTAACAAACATATCTTGTGTTTGACTCCCAAAACTCGAATCTTGGACTATTCGGTCCAATGATATATTCGATATGTTCAGTATATTTAACCCACAATTAGTCAGAAGCTACAAAAATTTGGCATTAATTTGGTGCTAAATAATTAACAAAAACTTAAAACTTGGTATATGTGTTGATGATTCAGGTTGTCTTAACTCCAACACATCTTGGAATTGTAATGGAGTATGCAGCTGGAGGAGAACTGTTCGAGCGGATAGCTAGTGCTGGTCGATTCAGCGAAGCTGAGGTTTGGAAATAAATTTCTATACATTTTTTTTTGTCAATAACATACATTCAACCGGATTATGGTAAAAAATGAATTCTATTTTTAATTACCATTTTTGGGTAATTAATAATTAATTATATTTGCAGGCTAGATATTTCTTTCAACAGCTCATTTGTGGAGTGCAGTACTTACATGCAATGGTATATTTAATACACACCAAATTGTATTAAAAAAACAGTTGTGTTATGTGTTTTATTAATGAACCAAATTATTTTTTGTTTGCAGCAAATATGCCATAGAGATCTGAAATTGGAAAATATATTGCTTGATGGAAGCCCAGCACCACGTCTAAAAATTTGTGATTTTGGCTACTCAAAGGTTATAATTTTCTTTATTATTCAAATTATTTTTTTGATTTTCTAACTTCAAATTTAATATACCAAACGTATAATAATTTATATTAAAAAAAAATTATGCAGTCTTCTATTCTGCATTCCAACCCTAAATCGACGGTGGGAACTCCGGCATATATAGCACCGGAAGTTTTTTGTCGTTCGGAATACGACGGAAAGGTAATCAAAATATTTTCACAAAGTATATTAATTTCCATATTTTAGTATTTTTTGTTGTCGTCTTCAATATTTTAGTATTAGTAATGAAGATATTTTACAAGTCTGAATTCCACTTTCAATAGTTTTTTTACGTTTGAATTCCACTTTCAATAGTTATTAAACAATAAAAGATGGAAAAAAGAGTACTATACGACAAAAGCTTCATAATTTTCCACTCACATGACAACTGTTACTAATCTTATAGGATACTATTTTGTTTTGTCGTCATCTTATAGGATACTATAACATCGACTTTATCAAATTAAATGATTCTCTAATAAATTTGGCCAACGTCATCACAATCATTAGTCAACTTAATAACATTTGTTTTCGGAAATTACTTGCATTATTTCGTGGCGTTACCTTTTAAATTCATATAAATCTTGCTAAGAGGACATTTGTCCATTTCGGATCAACCGACTAAAATGATCTGTGAAAAAAAAACAGATTTGGAAACCAAATCAAGTTATAGTTCGCTTAAAATATTAAAAACCCAAAATCTATTTTTTTTTAAATGAAACTTATTATTATTAATATATTGTATCACGCCTTGTTTTAGTTACCATTATCCCTAAAACACTGAAATATAATTGAACATACCCATAGTTAAATAAAATGCTTATCGTAAACAAACTTCTGATGTTTCGCAAATCCAATTTCAAAAATCTTGGACTATTGTGTGCTTCTACTTAAATTTTTACGTTTATAATATAAAGTAGAAATTAGATTTTAAATCTACGCGTTTGTGCGGGATAAATTTTTTTTTGTAATATATAAAATGTGAAACGAAGAATAAGAACTAATTTAATTAGTGTTATTGATTCAAATATGTTTAATTTTTAATTTTTAATTTTATGATAGATTTAATAAATATTTGGCAACATGTTTAATAAATATTTGGCAACATGTTCAATTTATTCAAAAAATAAAGGGTGTTTGGAAACAGATTCTAAAAGGTCTTCTGTTTTAATAGTATAAACTAGATTCTAAAACTTCGCACCCGTGCAGGATAAAGTTTTTTTGTAATATATAAGATGTGAAATGAGGAATACGAATTAATTTAAGTGTTATTGATTCAAATATGTTTAATTTATAAATTTTAAGTTTATAATAAGTTTAATAAATATTTGGTAATAGGTTTAATACATGTTTGGCAACAAGTTCAATTTATTAAATAAAATAAGAAGTGCTTGAAATCAGATTTCAAAAGTGTTAATATTTTAATAATAGATTATTGTTATTTTACAACTCACAATTCATGATTTTTTTTTTTTGGGGTTGAAAAACACAAGTTTGATTATTGATACAATATAACCTGAGGTTGTTTGGTATAATCTTTCTAAACACAGTCAGTTGATGTGTGGTCCTGTGGAGTGGCACTCTATGTTATGTTGGTCGGAGCTTATCCTTTCGAAGACCCTAAAGATCCTCGCAATTTCCGAAAAACTGTCCAGGTTTCTTTTTGTAGAAATAAAATGAAATGAAATGAAATTTTTTTTTTGGATTCGTATAATAACATAATCGTGTGTCATTTTTGAGTTTGGAATTGCAGAAAATAATGGCTGTAAAGTACAAGATTCCAGGATATGTTCACATATCTGAAGATTGCAGAAACTTGTTATCTCGTATATTTGTTGCTAATCCATTACAGGTAATTAAGTATATCTTTCTTTTTTTTTTTTTTTTTGCCAACAAGCGAAATATATATATATATATATATATATATATATATATATATATATATATATATATATATTAAAATTATAAGTTTGATTATTTTAAACAAAACAAAAAAAAATTTCCTTATCATATACGTTAATTTATTTGTTTAAAAATACGTTTTTGTTACATCATCTATAAATTATAAATTATAAATGCAAATGCAAAACATAAATAATTTATTTTTGAGGCTTTTGCATATAAAGTCATTTATTTGAAGTTTCTAAAGTTTTTTTAGCACTTTTTAAATTTATTTAGAAAAATAGCATTTATTTCACTATTCATGATAATTTAGCCCATGTACAGTACAACGTGTACGTATGTGGACGGTACACGGATAGACATAAAGAAGGATATTTTCGACATTTACACGTTAAAAAACAAAAAAAATTATAAGTGGTTAACTGTGCAATTATGTCTTTATTTTTTCATTCCATATATACTTTGTGTTACGTGTATATAATTTGTAACTAATAATTTCTTGAATGTAAAAAAAAAACATCTTCATATATTATAAAGGTAAACGCAAACGTAAAACACATTTTAATCCTTAATTTTAACTCCCTAATCAACTAATGCGTCTTATTTTTTTTGTTAATTATTATAGAGGAGTACGCTTAAAGAGATTAGGAGTCATGCATGGTTCCTAAAGAATTTGCCAAGAGAACTAAAGGAGTCAGCACAAGCAATCTATTACCAAAGGAATGTTAATGTTAGTAGTTTTTCTCCTCAAAGAGTAGAGGAGATTATGAAGATAGTTGGTGAGGCAAGAACCATTCCAAACCTTTCGCGCCCACTTGAATCGCTTGGACATGGTGAAAAGGATAATGCTGATGAAGAAGAAGAATATTTGGATGCTAATGATGAAGAATGTGATGATGAATTTGTGTAGAAGTAAAAATTATTGCATGTTGTCAAATTATGAACATGAAATATAGTTTGAATCTAGTAACAAATTGATTGGGTATTTGGGTTGGGAGAATATGTTAGAAGAGTAGTTGGATGTCAAATTGCAAGGAAAATTAAGTCTAACCAGTTCCGTTTTTACACTTCTAAATAATAAATAACATAAATGATGATAGGTATCAATAAATCAGAGTGGCGCAGCGGAAGCGTGGTGGGCCCATAACCCACAGGTCCCAGGATCGAAACCTGGCTCTGATAAAGTATTTACGTTTTTTGCTATTTACTGTTGATTATTGGGTTGGATCGGGCCCAACTGTATTTTTCTTCCAAACTTTCATGCGTATGCGTTGGTTGATTATTGGGCCTATATACTACAAAAAAACACGAAAGAATATTCTCAAAATCACTTATTCCCACTCTGTTCCACTGAAAAAACGGTTTATTCACCTATGAACTAAGTAGTTTCTGATTATTTTATACACGATAAATGCCATAAAACACATGAACTACCTAAATATCTAAATTTACTACATGATCTCTTGAAATGTGGTCGATACCACCTCAACCGTAAACGGTGTGAGTTTAACCGTTAACGATTGCTGACGTGGGTGATATATATAAATTATATATATTTATTTAAAAAAAAATAAATCGGACCCTAAATGAATTAACATAACCCAAAACGACTTCGTTTTGATTTGGGGCAAAAATAAAATTAGGATTCTTCCTTCTTCTTCACGAACTGAGAGAATAGAGAGGAAGAGGCAAATCCTTTAACGAAAATAACGAAATCCAAACGCGAAATCGATTAAGAACTATTCGGAATGGAGATTGAAGGGGGAAAGAAGAGGGAAACGAACGGAACTGGTGGTCTGAGAGAAGACGGCGAGACGAAGAACCAGAACGACGTCGTTTAGGGTCCGATTATTAAATATATATATATATATATATAATTTCCACATGTCATCTACTTCAGCAACCGTTAACGATTAAACTCACACCGTTTACGGTTTTGGTGGTATTGACCACATTTCAAAAAGTCATGTAGTACATTTAATTACTTAGATAGTTCATGTGTTTTAAAACATTGGTCAATAGGGGGAAAACGAGAAGATAGGAGGGATTCTAAAATGGAACCTACGGTCCTAAATAGTAAGGGTTTTACTCCAAAGTAGACTGAGAAGGGAAAGGAAGCAGAGATATATGCAGGGAACGAGTAACCACAATAACACAAACTATATAATTTATGAGATTAAAACTGCAATATTTTTAGGGTGGATGCAAAACCTAGTGAATAACAGAAAAATGTAACATAACAAACAACAAAAACATTTAACAGTCCAAAACAAAAAGAAATTGCGCCTAGTGTGAATATTCTACTAGTACCTAGTAGATAATTATACGTAAAGGACATGAGCCTCTCTTACAAAGGATGGCCACTGATCCACCTTTGGAACATGATAAAGGTTTCGTTTGGTTTATACTCTGCCGTGTGTCCACCTCCCTATAATCAAAACGCTCAAAAAGATTAATAAACACTTTCATTGTAATGCAATGATGTAAAAATGTTAAGTTGAAACAAAAAGACTTGCTTTGATAGTAGCAAATGTCATCTTATTGGAATAAATTCTCGTGTATCTGTCAAGAAAAGAAGGCAAGAGTGATTTTTTGAGTGAGTTTGATTAGCTTGCGATACGATGATAAAATGAATGAAAAAGAGAAGAAAAAATTACCCAGCGATTTGATCTTTTATCATCCAAGGCCTCCAGTCATCAATGATGGGGTAGTTTAGAGATTTGATCCAGGCTTGCGTTGCTTGGAAAGGCATCGTGATGTCATGATCACCACTGTTCACCATAAACCGCACAAAGTTTACAATCTCTTGAATCTTGTGTAGGTAAGAGTGGACAATCTAGTTTACGGTTTTGTTTATAAGTTGTTGTTTTTGATGAATTAATAAAAGAGCTTTTGAAAACTCTGACAAAAGTATTTATAAATCCTAGTTTTTCTTTTCGGTATTATGAGGAATCAACGGATCTCTAATCTATTCCTAAAAGCTTCCGCATCATAAAAAAAAATTGTTAACTCAAACCTATAAATAAGAGATCAGTATCCGCTGATGCTGTTCTTCACACGCTGCTTATAATGTCGCGATTGTATGGAATAGTCCAGTTACATCGTACCCAATGTCCTGTATTCCCCTGTAAAAGTAATCATATATATATACTCTATTGTATATATATAGATAGTCAAGAATTTAGAATTTAGAAACTTTCTTAATATCATCACGTACACTTCGTCAATGATCTTTGAACCAAACTTCGCTATACCTTTTTAACATGAAGAGCTTCACGAACTCTCTCGTTGTTGGCCCAACATTCAATGAGATAATACAGATAATACTGCAAAAGCAACCTTGTTTATATATATTTCTTCGAAATATCATAAATCGTTACCACAATAGAAAAACCGGAAAACTAATTTCCACATTAATTGTTACCATATATAATGCAGTTAGATGTTTTTCCCAACCCTTTTACATGGTCACTAGATGGAGGAAAGAGATATTACTTACATAGCAATCAGGAGATGTATTTTGTGTATTTTTCTTGTCTTCGCAATCTGGTAGTAATGTATGTTGCCAATTTATTTTGTTAGTGCACTGCAATATAAACAAAATAAAATAAAATTTGAATCAGTGATGATATTTAGTACCAAGCAAAATAAAATAAAAAAATTGACCAAATTTCAGAGTGTGTACCTTATGGTATTCTTCAACAAGTTTCAAACATTTTGTGTTACGTGGATCCACATTCCCATAATTTCCTCTGCAGATTTATACAAATTAAAGATATAACTATAAAAATTAAAGATAAAACTCGGGCTCAGATTCGACTCGCCCAATATAAAACTCTCAAGTGACAAAATAACAAATTAAGCATTGCATATATTTCATACCTTGTAGAGTTCATCAGAGATTAATGACATTCCATGAGCAAATGGAACACGATAGTCTTCTTCATATTCAGCAGATGTTATTGCGTTTCCGAGCACATAGCCAAAAAAAAAAACTGTGAATCTTTAGTGTTCGAAAAAATATACAAAAAAAGAAAAGAAAAAAATATACATATAAGAAGCAGTTAAATATTAATGACCTGTAGATTTATGAGAGGTTTGCAACATATATAATTTCCTGCATCATAGTGTCTATATTGTTAAAAAGTGTGAGAATATCGGTTAAACGATATTTAAAGCAAAGTGTATGGGGATCGATTGATTTGAATCATTTAATATAAAAAAAAACATACCTTCTGAGATTTCTTGAACGAGGGCCGGAACAATCATACCGGAATATGAATCTCCGGTAACGTATAACGGGTTGGAGTAATATTGTGGATGCTTGCTTAGCCACTGCACAAAACAAAACAAAAAATAATCTTTAGATGGTTTTTTTTTAATTGATGAGGTAGCCACTCGCATAATATATATATACCAGTAAAAACCTCAGTCGTTTCATGCTCGGTTCGTATAAAAAAAATCAGAATGTGTTAGGCTTAAATGAGCTGGTGTTTTTAAGCCTACATCTTGCCAAAGTCGATATCCCATAATCAACTATCAATTAATAATTTTACATTTTTTTTTGAAAGATTTTGCAAGAATTGTCATTGTCACTTATTTGAATATTCATTAGTTTGTTGTCATTTTTTGAAAATGTAGTAGAAATTAGCACTTATTTCACTGTTTAACCCAATTTTACCCTTATACAGCACGAAGTGTACGATAATGGACGGTACACAATGTAGCAATAAGAGGGGTAAAATCGACTTTTCACCCAAAAATGAATCTATGCAAATACTAATGAATCTTCAATAAGTGACAATCTATGCAAATAAGTTTTTTTTATTACCAAAGGTATGGTGGTTTAGTGGTAATACAAAAGGTTTGCTTCTCTTGTGCCCCAGGTTCAAACCTCCTTTGGAACGGATGGTTAATTCTTTAAATCGGAATATCTAAAAATGATTTCGTGTACTGAGGAGATTATGGACCGAAGGCCCTGAAATCCCACGGTTCATTATATACAAAAAAAGAATTACCTTTTGGAGAAATTAACTCATGAACAAATGCTTTTAAAAGACACTTAAGTTTTGTCTTATTACCTTTTGAAGAAACTCATGGATCCTCTTAACTTCACCTGTGCTACTAACTTCATCAAAAAGTGGAGTTCTTGAGTACGAGAAGCCAGCTCCAACAGGCTGATCCAAGAATAATATTTTTGCCATCTAAAAATGTGATCCAAATTTTAAAAAGATCAAGACTAGACCATTTGGTTTGTGATCGACATATGAACATGCTTTATGCTACCTGTGTCCATGAATATGTAGTAGAGACCAAAGAAACGAGACTTCCATTGTAAACCTCGGACTTCAAGGCCACAGGTCCTAAATTTTTGTTTTTGTTTTTAGCAATTTAAACGAATCATTGAAAATGATGCTTAGTGAAAGAAAATTTATTATAGATTACCGTTCTCGAAAAGAAGGCCTTGGAGAGAAGAGCCTCCAGGTCCTCCACTTAACTATATAAGAAGAGGATCTTCTTTTGGATTCTTCTCAGACTTGATGAAATAGTAGAACAATTGCACTTCCTCTTCCTCTTCCTCACCAATACCAATGTACCTATTCATTCAGAAGAATGGCTAATTACTTATTCCAAACTCAAAACACATTAATACGTTGTTAAAAGAAAAGAAAACTTTTTACAAACCCGGTTTCAAGCTCGAAAGGAAGAGGGCCTTCAAAACCAGGAAGAAATTTGACAATAAAGCCAGAATCAGCGTGGTGACTTAAGACAAGTAGAAGCAGAAGCACGAACTCTAGTGTCAAACTCATTATCAAATTAGTAAGCTTCTAATTAAAGATATTGAAGATGCAAGTGTTGCTGTGTCAGATGCAAGTGTTGCTATACCATTTAAGAAGTAGTACATGAAGTGCTACAAGCGATCAAATCGTGGTCATTGGATGACTTGGAGCAAGCGTGGACTAGAGTAAAATTCTAGAAGCTTCCAGAGACGTGCTAAGAGGGGTAGATGAGCTGGATGAAGAAGATATTATTGTTTTGGAGTGTTTCCATATTCTTAGGAGAAGATATTGGAAAAAGAGAATATTTTTTAAAAGATTTGGAGATATTTTAAATAAAGGAAATATGCTATATTGAAAAACTTGAAGTGCAAGCTGAAGAATATATATATCAAGGTTGTGGCCCTTTGGTAAGCTAGAGAGCTTGAGAGAAAAAGAAAGGCAAAAAGTTTTTTTTTGGGTGTGACATCATCTGTGTCAGTGAGTGAATCAAAGTCTAGGTCTGTGAGAGTTTAGCTCAGGGTTAGGTTATCCTGAAGAGTTCATGTTATAGAATAGAACGGTATTTCAAGAGGTTGATCTACGCGTTTGCAATTGTGTTGTAATTGCTTTCTTATTCTAGTGAATTCGAATACTGGACGTGGTCCCGGGGAGTAGGAAACGAACCTCGTTAAAAAACTCTGTGTCTCTTTATTTTCTGCACTTTATTTGTGTCTCACCTACACTTACAATTGGTATCAGAGCGGGTTCTCGATAGAGATTTAGTCTTGTTTCAGGTAGATCTAAGGTGAGGATCAAAAATAGTACATGAAGTAGGACAGAGTTTGAAATCGGGTTTGATGGAGTCCTATCATGAGGGTACGTCTATGACAAGACCACCACGACTTGATTCTTATAATTATGGGTATTGAAAGGTTCGTATGCAAGCTTTCATTAGTGGTCTTGATGAAGATTGTTGGAATTCGATTGAGATTGGTTGGAATCCTCCTATGATGACTGATGATAAGGGAGTTGAAGTTCCTAAGCCGAGGGATAAGTGGAATGCTATAGAGAAGAAGGAATCAAGTTGTAATTCTAAGGCCAATACTGCGATTTACAATGCAATTGATGCAAACTACTTCAAACTGATTTCTCAATGTGCATCAGCTCAGAAGGCATGGAAGACATTGGAGAACATATTTGAAGGTACTACAAGTGTCAAGAAAACTAAGCTGGATATGTTAGCATCTAAGTTTGAGAATCTAAGGATGGATGATGGGGAAACCGTGGCTCAATTTAGTGCTAAGCTGTGTGACATATCTAATGAGTCATTCGCTCTTGGAAAGCAGTACAAGGACAAAAAGCTTGTGAAGAAACTGAAGAGATCGCTTCCATCAAAGTTTGAGACAAAAATTTCTGGAGTTGAAGAAGCTCATAATCTGAATGAGATGGTTTTTGATGAATTTGTTGGGATACTTCAGGCTTTTGAGTTGAGTAAATCGTATGAGGACAAATGTCAAAAGAAGGATGTTGAGGTTGGAGTTGCTCTAAAGGTTTCATCTTCTGAAGATCCTATGGCGATGTTGTCAAGACAATTTGCTAAGTATTTGAAGCAGAAGAGAAACAGAATGGAGAAAGGAAAGGAGTTTGGCAAGTCATCGAAGAGAAAATGCTATGAGTGTCAAGGCTTTGGACATGTTCGCTCTGAATGTGCAAACTTGCAAAAGAAGAAGAAAATCAATGATTCTGGAACTGATTCAGATGATGGTGAAGACCTTAAGAATTTTGTGGCATTTACAACCTTTGAATCTGATTCTGCAACAATACCTGCATCAGCGTCTGCAGCAGGATCTGTGTCAGCGTCTGTAGCAGAATATGTGTCAACGTCTGTAGCAGTGTCTGCAATTGGAAGTGACAATGATGAAAGTGATGACGATGCTGGAAGTGTTGATGATAAAGAGTTTGATGAGAGTTACAAAGCTTTGTATGAGCATTGGTGTAAACTGGTTGAGGAGAATTCGGCGTTGACTAAGGAGAATGTCAAGTTAGAAGCTCAAGTGGCTGAGGTACAAAAGTATGCAACAAAGAAAGAAGAAGAAGCTCAACAAGCTAGAGTTCAACTTGAAGAAACACAAAAAGGTTTGAGGATGTTGAATAATAGCACGAATCAGTTGGATCATCTTCTTAGTATTGGGAAAAGTGATCGATATGGTCTTGGATTTAAAGGGAAATCTTCAAAAATTGATTGTGTTTTTGTGTCTGGTGGAAAAATGAAGGCTGCAGCGACATCTGCTACAGAAGCTGCAACTGGTACAGAAACTGCAACTGGTACAGAGAAGGCAGCTGGTACAAGAACCGCTACAGCGCCTGCAAAAAGAAAAATTCCAGAAGTACATAGTGCACCTCGACGAATTTTTCGACATGTGTGCCATCACTATGGAGTTGTTGGGCATATTAGGCCAAGATGTTTCAGGTTATTGAGGGAGAATAATCGAATGGAGCAAGCTAATGGTGTGAGATTTCATGGTCCAACATGTTATCATTGTGGGGTTGTTGGACATGTTCAACGTAATTGTTCCTGGTTTGTTCAAAGGGTTTTTTGGACTCGGAAAGATAATCATTACAGAGATGATACATTAGGAGTTTATCCTCAATTTGGAGGGAGACGGTTCTTGCATTAGTTTTTGACCATGATGTGACTCAAGCAGGGGGAGAATGGTTTTGCTGGTTTTGGTTGTGTTACTGGTGATAAAGCATTTGGAGCTAAGGTTGTTTGAATTCACATACATAGTCAAAAAGGGGGAGAATGAAGATGCAAGTGTTGCTGTGTCAGATGCAAGTGTTATTGTACCATTTGAGAAGTAGTACAGGAAGTGCTACAAGCGATCAAATCGTGGTCATTGGATGACTTGGAGCCAGCGTGGACTGCAGTAAACTTCTAGAAGCTTCCAGAGACGTGCCAAGAGGGATAGATAAGCTAGATGAAGAAGAAATTATTGTTTTGGAGTGTTTCCATATTCTTAGGAGAAGATATTGGAAAAATAGAATATTTCCTAAAAGATTTGGAGATATCTTAATTAAAGAAAATATGCTATATTGAAAAACTTGAAGTCCAAGTTGAAGAATATATATATCAAGGTCGTGGCCCTTTGGTAAGCTAGAGAGCTTGAGAGAAAAAGAAAGGCAAAAAGGTTTTTTTTTTTGGGTGTGACATCGTCTGTGTTAGTGAGTGAATCAAAGTTTAGGCTTGGAGGAGTTTAGCTCAGGGTTAGGTTATCCTGAAGAGTTCATGTTATCGAATAGAGCGGTATTTCAAGAGGTTGATCTACGCGTTTGCAATTGTGTTGTAATTGCTTTCTTATTCTAGTGAATTCGAATACTGGACGTGGTCCCGGGGAATAGGAAACAAACCTCGTTAAAAAACTTTGTGTCTCTTTATTTTCTGCACTTTATTTGTGTCTCACCTATACTTACAATTGGTATCAGAGCGGGTTCTCAATAGAGATTTAGTCTTGTTTCGGGTAGATCTAAGGTGATGATCAAAAATAGTACATGAAGTAGGACAGAGTTTGAAATCGGGTTTGATGGAGTCTTATCATGAGGGTAAGTCTATGACAAGACCACCATGACAAAAACAAACTCTCTCCATTTTTTTTTAACATAACATTGTTCTTACACTATTACTCTTTGTTTAGGGACAAATACAAATACTCTCTCCGTTTCACAAAAAGTGTCGTTTTAGAGTAATTTTTTTTGTTTCAAAAAGACTGTCGTTTTACATTTTCAATACAATTTTTAAACTAATTCTCTAAATTGCTCTTTACCCAAAACTAATAACATTTGTATTTAAATCATTTTGAATTAATTATGGGTATATTAAATATGAGTATATTAATAAAATTTTAAAATTTCTTAATATGTGTGAAATGTGTCGAAATGAGTCAAATGACACTCTTTGTAAAACGGAATGAGTAATCCCAAATTCTATAACCTAAAACACCCAAATTTTCAACCCCAAATTCAAATTTTTTTGTTTCTCTCTCACGAAACCTAAAAATAAATAAATAATACTATATAGTATATACACTAAAGCAAAACAACAAATCAACTCTATGTCTGTTAAACCTACACGATCGACATATTTAAAATCTAATATGGAAAATGTCTTAACAACATTTAGAAAGAACAAAAAAATGGATACGGGTTAAGGAATATGAAAAACTTAAGTTTCTATAATCAAATTGTCGATCTTAGTTTTTATAAGTTTTTTTTTCTTCTGAATACGGTAATACTTGTATAATTTTGTTTCTTCTGTTTAATATACCAAAAACATTTGGATTCGTTTTTTTCTATTTAGATATAAAATTATAAAAATGAATAGTCAGCACTATTATATTATGCAAAATACAAGCTATTACTAAATTTATTGTTCTATTACAAATTTTTTTGGAAGACTTTTAAGAAATATAACCTTTATGATACAACTTTTCAAAAGTACAACTATTTGATGTTTATTTTCGAAAAGACAACTTCTTGTAACATAATAAAATTGTTTATAAAAATACGAATTTATAAGGGTTTATAAAGGTTTATAAAACATGTTTTATGAAATTTTATAAGGTCTTATAAACCTTTATAAACTTATTCTATAAACCTTTATAAATTGGAGTTTTTATAAACAGTTATAAGAAAATTATTTTGAAAATTGACAACAAATAGTTGTATTTTTGAAAAATGGAATCATGAAATAGTGTTTTTAAAATTCTCTCTGTTTTTTTATTGACTAGATTAGTTTGCTTAGTTTTTTTTTCTTTCTAAAATAGCATTTCTTAATAATAAATTTCAAATTACATTATACATAAACCGTTATTTTAAACTCAATAGACTCTCAATAATCTTCCATGAGCTTGTCTCTATTACAAAGGCTGGCCACTGATCCACCTTTGGAATATGATAAAGGTCTCGTTTGGTTTATACTCTGGTGAGTGTCCACCTCCCTACAATCAAAACGCACAAAACAATTAAAAAGGTAACATTTTCAATGTAATGTAATGACAAAACAAAATGTTAAGTTGAAACAAGAAGACTTGCTTTGACAGTAGCAAATGTCATCTTATTGGCATAAGTTCTCGTGTATCTGTCAAGAAAAAGCCAAAAACGATTTTTACTTGAGTTATATATGATAATTAAGCTTGTGATACGAAGAGAAAATGAATGAACAAGAGAAACCTAAACACAAAAGAATATATATACCCAGCGATTTGATCGTTTATCATCCAAGGCCTCCAGTCATCAATGATTGAGTAATTGAGAGATCTTATCCAGTCTTGAGTTGCCATGAAAGGCTCCACCATATCATGATCACCACTATTCACCATAAACCGCACAGATTTTTATAATTTCTTGAATTTTGTTTAAGAAATTAGATTTACGGTTTCGGTTTTTCTAGTATATATAAATATTCCTATTCCTTGTCGATGTGATCCCAATTTTACTACAAGTTGATGGAACAAAGTTTATAAAAGCTGGTGGGCTTTATAAATATGTGTATGTATGAATTGAAATTAGACATTTGGGCTAAGTGAAAAAATCTTGTGAATGTAAAAAGGAAAAATTTTTTAAAAAAAGATAAGCCTTGTGAATGTAATAAGGAAAAACTTTAAAAAAAGAAAAGCCTTAAAAAGGAAAAGTAAGGGACATGTAAAAAGTCTCACATTGCTAGTTAGAAATAATTTCCTCTATGATCTTCTCCTATATATAGGATCGCCTCTCTTGAGAGAAAGACATCCGATTACACACAGAAAACACACTTGCAAAAGAAAAAGTTCATTCAATTCTCTACTGCTAAGAGTAAGTCTTTTATTTCGAGAGTATCGTAGAATTAAGTTCGACAGATCCGTTATCGAGTGTTCGCGATAACGGTTTCAATGGTTGTATCCTGGACTCATGAATCGAATATTATACCGTCGCACTACGGGAGATTCTTTGAGTTAAGGAAATAGAGTTCTCTCGCCTCCATTATTTCGTTTAATTTCGTCGTTTTATATCATTTTAAACTCGTCTTTCCTTAACGTTTATTTATATATTCGTCATTAAATCGCTATACTGTTATTGTGCGAATTTTTGGTCCTACAATCTTAACTCAAAGAAATCCATTTTCTGTTTTATAAACATCAAACGGATTTTAATCACGAGTAAATAAACGTTTTAAAACAATTTTTTAAAAAGATTCTTCTACTGCTTATGATACTCAAACGTTATCAAACGCTAATCTAGCGACTCTCAAACGTGTAGTGGAAGTGGTTTTACTTAAAACGTCTTTAGGTCATTGGGTTTGCGAATGCTGTAAGACGCTTCGAGAATCGCCCATTTTTTAACGTTTGCGAACGCTTAAACTAGCAAATCGTGTTCTCTGAAACGATTATAAAATGCGTTTCCTAAAACGGTTTGACGAACGCTCTGCGGATGTTCGAATCAGAACGCTCTGAGGAGGTTCGAATCAGAACGCTCTACGGAGGTTCGAATCAGAACGCTCTGAGGAGGTTCGATTCAGAACGCGCTTTTAGCGGTTCTAATTAGTTCGATAGAGGTTTGATTTAATTCCGTATCGAAACTCTTGTGATTTAATTATTTTCTAATTAAATCAGAGGTTGTGTTTATTTTGTCTTCACGGAATGACAAGCAATACCGAGAACAACACCAAAGAGATTCTCTGTGCAAAGGCTTGATTCTAAGTCGCCTGATAGACCTGTTGTACGATGTTTACAGTACGGTCAACACTTCAAAGGAACTTTGGGTCTACTTAGAGAAGAAGTATAAGTCTAAAGACGCAGGCTGTAAGAAATTCGCAATTGCGAAATTTCTAGACTTTGAAACGGTGGATTCAAACCCCATCATGGAACACGTGGAAGCCTTGCAATTGCTAACGCATGAGATAGGTGATGAAGCCATGTTTATTAGTAATAGTTTCACAGTGAACTGCTTTATTGAGAAGCTTTCCCCAAGTTGGGTGGACTTCAAAAACTATCTCAAGCACAAGCGGAATGCAATTTCCCTTGAATACTTGATAGTCAGGCTGCGGATCGAGTCTCGAAACTGCAAGGCAGATGGTGTTCAGTGTGAGCACACTGCTAATGTTGTTGTTCACAAGGACAAGGGGAGAAGGAAAAATTTCCTGAAAGCCTCTATTAGCTTTATAAAGCGAAATGGTGCAATGAAGTTCTTGGGAAAGTGTCACATGCGTGACAAGGTTAGTCATAAAGCTAGCACAAGTCGTAGCAAGATTAATTGACAATCGCAAAGAGAAAGGAAAGATTATGGCCAACCTGACTCAAGATGACATGTCCGTTATGGTCACAGAGGTCAACACGGTTGAGGACAACCCGAAAGATTGGTGGTACAACACATGTGCCACCACTCACATATGCATTGATAGAGTCATGTTTAGCACTTATCAAAAATGCAAGAGTGAGGAGCGGCTGTTAATAGGTAACACCGGCTCGTCCAAAATTGAAGGTTGTGGCTAAGTGAAGCTCAAGATTGACCACGCAGAGACATTGGGATATCCCAGACCAATCTGACTAAAATTGACACGCGTAGTGTAGTTTCTAAAGTCAATATGGTTGGGAATAATCAAATTGAATGGTGGCATTACATTGTTACCACAATAGTATCTATTGTGATATATGTGTGTACTTGTTAAGAAACAAGAATATGATTTTGAAAAGTTCAAAGCATACAAGATGAAATTTTAAAACCAACTTGAGAAAACTATGTAAATAGTTATACGTGATAAAGGTAGCGAGTTTGATGAGAATGAAATGCGTTCTTTAGAGAACATGGCATTATTCGTTGGAAAAACTGCTCTTTATTCACTTGAATATAAGAGTTGCGGAAGAAAAATTCTGAACTCTTAGTGAGATGATGAATGCAAAAATGCATGATTCTTAGTTATCTCAAGAAATGTGGGGGGGGGGGGGAAGCGTTGCTTACCACATAAAGTTATTGGCAATACACCATATGAACTTTGGAAAGGTATTGTACATTCGTACAAATAGCAGAAAGTGTGGGGGGCTGCCTAGCAAAAGTAGCAGTGCCACCTCCTAAAAAGGTCATAATTGGACCTAAGCCGGTGTATTGTATTTTCATCGGATATGCACACAATAGTAGTGCTTATCGGTTTATGGTTCATAAATCAGACGTACCGGATATCCATATGAATACAATCATGGAATCAAAGAACGTTTCTTTCTTTGAGCATGTGTTTCCCTGTAAAGATAAAAATCTGAAACGAACTCGTGAAGAAAGAGATGCAATTACCTCTGTAAATGAGGCGAACACTTCTGCCACATTTTTAGATGATGCAGAAGAGGTTGAAGATGAACCTAGACGTAGCAAAAGATCTTGTAAGGAAAAATCTTATGGTGAAGATTTCTTAATGGTCTTTCTTTTAGAGAATGAACCGAGAAATTTTATTGAAGCCATGTCTACACCAGACGCTCCTTTTTGGAAGGAAGCCGTTAATAGTGAGATCGAATCCATTATGCAAAACAATACATATGAGATAACTGATCTACCACAATGGTTCAAAGCCCTAGGGTGTAAATGGATTTGCAAAGCAAAGTTGAAAATCGATGGCTCAATCGATAAGTACAAGGCTAGGCTTGTGGTGAAAGAATTCTGGCAAAAAGAAGACATGGATTTCTTTGACACCTATTCTCCGGTAACGAGAATAACTTCAATTCGAATGTTGATCGGAATTGCAACATTAAGAGACCTATAAATCCATGAAATGGATGTGTAAACTGCCTTTCTAAATGGTGATTTAGAAGTGAAGATTTATATGAAACAACCCGAAGGGTTTGTTATCCCAGGACAAGAACACAGAGTTTGTCTACTTGTGAAGTCATTGTATGGACCTAAACAAGCTCCAAAACAATGGCATGAAAAATTTGACAACATAATGATGTCTAATGGTTTCAGCATTAATGAATGTGATAAGTGCATATACATCAAAAGTACTCCACACGGATACGTTTTGCTATGTTTGTACGTTGATGGCATGCTCATTATTGATAGCAATAAAAACATGATCAGTCAAACTAAGAACATGCTAAGTAGCAAGTTTGATATGAAAGACATGAGATTAGCGGATATCATTCTAGGGATTAGGATCACTAGAACTTCCGAAGAAATAATCTTGTCTCAAGCTCATTATGCTGAAAAGATACTTGATAGATTCAAAATCTACTCAAGTGAGATTGTAAAAACTCTCGTAGACCCTAGTCTTCACCTGACGAAAAATTCAGGTGAAGCAGTGTCACAAGTGGAGTATGCACATATAATTGGAAATCTGATGTACTTAATGAATTGTACTAGACCCGATTTAGCGTACACAGTTAATGTACTGTGTCGCTACACTAGTAATCCAAGACATAAACACTGGAAAGCCATAACAAGAGTATTGGACTATGTACGTCATACTAAAAGTTATGGGTTGCACTATGGTAAAGAACCAGCAGTTTTTGAAGGATACAGTGACGCCAACTGAATTTCTGACTCCAAAAACTCAAAATCCAAGAGTGGATATGTTTTTACGCTTGGTGGTGCAGCAGTGTCTTAGAAATCTTCCAAAAAAACTATGTTCACCAGATCGACCATGGAATCTGAGTTCATAGCTTTAGATAAAGGTGCAGAGGAAGCAGAATGGCTTCAGAACTTTATGGAAGATATCCCGATGTAGGAAAAACCAGTGCCAGCTTTGCGTGTACACTGTGCTAGCCAGTCGGCTATCTCTCGGGCATTGAGTAACCTACATCATGGTAAATCTCGTTATATAAGAAGACGATATAATACCATTAGACAATTGATCTCAACTGTGTACTTATGATAGATTACATCCAGTCGGCTGATAACTTAGCGGATCCGTTCATCAAAAGTTTGTCGCGAGATCAAATTCTAAAATCATCAAAAGAAATGGGTTTAAAGCCTATAGACAAAGATGACGTTTGACGGACACCCCACCTATGTGACTGGAGATCCCAAGATCTAGGTTCAAAGGGAAAACAAAGTTGAACTGATTCAAAATTGAGCACTGTGAGACTATGTCTCTGCCCAGTTCCTAGGTTGATAAAACAGTGCTACATGTGAATATTGAGGATAAGCGTTGGCTTTTAATGATTCCATAGCTTTACACTAGTGGAGTATGACAAGATACTTCTTAAAGAAAGCTGATGGCAGATCACCTTGTGAGTGTGAAATGAGGGCCGTTTCTAGGAGAATGAAAGAGAGGCTATATTCTCCAAGTTCACTCACCAAAAACCAGGAATGTTCAAGGCCAAAATGAACACAATAGAGAACACAGTTCTACGAGAAAATGTCGCTGCGCGATATCTGTTGTCTCGATTTACATCAAAGTCAGGGTGGTTCAAGACATCATGTTCACCTCCTGGTCGAGTAAACCCGACATGTATTAAAAATGATTGGTTCAAAGCTGAAAAATGCTACCTCTCAGATACAGTTACATTTTCGTATACTCTCGAAAAGTCTGTCTAGTCTAGTGAGTCAAGTCTACTCTAGTCAAGTATGTCTAGTAAAATCTAGTCAAGTATGTTCAGTCGTCATATGTTTAGAGTCATTTCTATTCATGTGGGGGATTGTTGGAACAAAATTTATAAGAGCTTGTGGTTTTTATAAATATGTGTATGTGTGAATTGAAAAGAGACATTTGGGCTAAGTGAAAAAGCCTTGTGAATGTAAAAAAAGAAAAGCCTTAAAAAAGAAAAAGCCTAAAAAAGGGAAAAACCTTGTGAATGTAAAAAGGAAAAACCTTAAAAAGGAAAAGTGAGGGACATGTAAAAAGTCCCACATTGCTAGTTGGATATAATTTCCTCTATGATCTTCTCCTATATATAGGATCGCCTCTCTTGAGAGAAAGACATCCGATTACACACATAAAACACACTTGCAAAAGAAAAAGTTCATTCAATTCTCTACTGCTAAGAGTAAGTCTTTTATTTCGAGAGTATCGTAGTATTAAGTTCGACAGATCCGTTATCGAGTGTTCGCGATAACGGTTTCAATGGTTGTATCCTGGGACTCATGAATTGAATATTTTACCGTCACACTACGGGAGATTCTTTGAGTTAAGGAAATAGAGTTCTCTCGCCTCCATTGTTTTGTTTAATTTCGTCGTTTTTATATCGTTTTAAACTCGTCTTTCTTTAACGTTTATTTATATATTCGTGATTAAATCGCTATCCTGTTATTGTGCGAATTTTTGGTTCTACACAAGTGACTCAAACGTACACTTGCAGTAACAAAATTCTGGTTTAAAACTCGATCACATGATAGATTTGAAGATGTAGATTCTGGCACAATTCGTTGGTTGCATCAGAAAGCTGCATCAGATTACAACAGGCATCTCGGTCGTTGACATGGACGCGGGAGCTGACGTGGCAGACCAGAAGCTGATGATGTGACGAGGCAAGAGGCGTGAGCTGACGTGGCAAGGAAATGAATGCGTGGATTGTTGTGGAGTTTTAGTGAATATTCTCCACAAAAACAAGGAATGGATAAGCTTGAAGAACAAGGAATATCCCTAACTACTGATTTTTGAAGATTCTAGGTATAGGGTTTTCGGGTGAGTATAAATATTCTAGAGAGGCCATGAGCCGTTTCTCTAAGCACTCTAGAATATTGTCGAAAGGTTGTAAACTTCAAAGCAAAAGAAAAGCTGAGAAGGTGAGTGTTGATTAACTCTCTTTCTGTCTCACGAACGGGTGAGTAGGATCAAAGGAGAGTTAGGCTTAAATTTTTTCTTAGTCGGGTTTGATCTATTGGGTAGAATAGGTTAAGTAAATTCTGAGATAAAGAAGATCTTTGTAAAAGATCATTTATCAATAAGAACAAGTATACAAGCGTTTGACTTGGTGCGTTCCAAGTCAAAGTCTTGTTGTAGTGCACTTCTATACCTCTACAAGATTTAGCACTAACCTGAAGATAAGAGATTTGAAGCCGTTAATGCTGTTATTCATATGGTATGGCACACTGCTTTTAATGTCAGAGTTGTACGGAATAGTCCTATTACATCGCACCCATTCACCTACACTCCCCTGTAATAACAAATCGTCCTTGTGATCTATATCATCAATGATCTTCAAATAAACTTGGCACATACCTTATTGACTTGAAGAGCTTCGCGAACTCTTTCGTCGTTGGCCCAGTTGGTTAGGAGAAAATACAGATGGTACTAGCAAAAGAAACACTTTATAAAAAAAAAAAACACTGTTTTCTTCGGAATATCATAACAAAAAAAGACAAACTTTTGGGAGTATTTATCAAATAAGCTAATTAAAGAAAAAACATATAAAATCAGTTATAAAATAAGTATTACTTACAAAGCAATCAGGAGATGTTTTATCGCACTTTGGTATTAATATATGATGCAAATTTATTCTGTCTGTACACTGTAAAATAACCCCCAAAAAAAAGTCTGAATTAGTGATGATCATTATCACAGAGAGTACTGAACATCAACTACATTCCAGAGTACCTTTTGGTAATCCTCAATGAGTTTTAAGCATTCTGTGTTTAGTGGATCCACATTTCCATAATTTCCTTCGCATATTCTTTTCATTGACTGTAAAAAAAAAAAAGAGTTTTGAGCACAATTATATCATTTGAGGCTTTGAAAAATGGCAAGTTTAGATCCGGTTCGTAAAATGATAAAACTATAAGGCCAGACTCTCTAATGACAAAATAACAAATTAAGCATTCCATATATACTTCATACCTCGTAGAGTTCATCAGATATTAATGCCATTCCATGAGCATATGGAATGTAAAAGTTTTTTTCAATTTCAACATGTGTTATCGGGTTTCCAAGTATATAACCCTAGTTTGGAAAGAAAATATATTAGTATCAATCTTTAGTGTTCTAAAAAGACAAAAGTATACACAATATAAGAAAGCCATTAAATATCAATGACCTGTAGATTTATTGGAGGTTCGCAACATAAATAATTTCCTGCAAATAATGTCTATATTAGGGATGGTAAAAATCTATAACCGAAAAAACAGAACAGAACCAAACCTAAATTAGGTGATTTGAATCGGTTTTAGTTAAATCTTAAAACCCCTATGGTTGGCATTTTTAGAAAGTTTCATTTTCGGTTCGGTTGAAAACCGTAAACATACCTTTTTATATGACTAGGAAGTTCTGGCCAGAGGCCCGTATATATATCCCAGACTTGGGACCAGAGCAAAACATACCTTTTGAGATTTCTTGAATGAGGGCCGGAACAATCATACCGGAATAAGAATCTCCGGCAACGTAAAAAGGGTTGGAGAAAAACTCGGGATGCTTGTTTAGCCACTGGAAGGTACAAAAAAAAAACACACTCTAGATGAGCAAACAACTCAGAGCAATACCAATAAAAACACCTTAGTCATTTCATGCTCGGTTTGAATAAAAAATCAGTATGTGTAAAGCTTGAATAATTTGGATAGTAAATGAGATGGGAGGGTTCAACGAGTTTGGCTAACTGGTGTGATTAAACTGGATTAATCAATAAGCTTACACAAAGAGAGTTACATACGCAAGAGCTTTAGATTATATTACCTTTTGAAGAAACTCATGGATCTTCTTAACTTCATATGTGTCACTAGTTTTACCAACAACTGGAGTTTTTGAGTAGGAGAAGCCAGCTCCAACTGGCTGATCCAAAAATAGTATGTTTGCCATCTGAGAAAATTATCCAAATATCAGATTATTGGGTTTGTGATCAACATATGAACATAGTTTGAGGTACCTTTGTCCATGAATATGTAGTAGAGACCCAGGAAGGGATACTTCCATTGTAAGCCCCTATCTTTAAAGTCACAGGCCCTGCTTATATTTTTTCCCCACTTTAAACAAGTCGGTTAAAATATATAATGCTTAGCGAAAGGATACATATTTTAGAATTTACCAATCTCATAAGAAAGGCCAATGAGAGAAGAACATCCAGGTCCTCCAGTTAACCGAAGAAGAAGAGGGTCTTCTTGTGGATTATTCTCAGACTTGATGAAATAGTAGAAAAATTGCACTTCCTCTTCCTCACCAATACCAATGTATCTTTCATTCAGAAGAATGACTAATTACTAACTCCATTAAAACACATAATTGCATTGATCAAAAAGAAAGAGATATTTACACAAACCCTGTTTCGAGTTCGAAAGGAAGAGGTCCTTCGAAACCAGGAAGAAACTTGACGATAGAGCCAGAATCAACATGATGACTCAAGAAGAGTAGTAGCAGAAGCAGAAACTTCTGTGCCAAACTCATTTTTTTATTTTTTTTTGTTTGAGTTGAATGTTTAGAACAAAAAGGCGTTTTGCTAGTGGCCTCTCGTTTTCTCTCATATTATCCACGAAAACTAAAATTCACCTCAAGATCAAAAAAATTCTGGTTAAAAATGACCAAAATGTTGATTTTGTTTATGTACTGTTTGGTTAAAAATGACCAAAATGTTCACCACTTGATCAAAAAATTTCTCCAACCCTTATTAAAATACATTGGTTTCCAATTCAAAATTAATTGGCAATAAATAAATTGACACATATCTTTTATATATTATTTAATATCATTTCTAACTTTCGATGTGTGATATTATTCTATAATACGCCTTTTCGAGATGATGATTCTTTCTCCATCGATCTCGCTACGTTCGAGCATGGATTGACGTGACCAATTTTGGATCGGATTGATTTCGATGGGACTAATTTTGGATCGGATCGATTATGGGCCAAACTCATTCTCTTTTACTTAAAAAAAGAAAGAAGGCGTTTTGCCCTCTTATCTTGGTGCTTTTAGTGTTTTGACAGTATTTATTTTGAGAAATCACCTCATATATCTCTAAATCTAAAACACAAATCTGAAAATCCTTCATTATAAAACCATTTTTGTTTTGATTTATTTTTAATTCGAAAAACAAGTGTTTTACTTTGTTACCCTAGCCAAAACTCCAAAATTACATTTCATACTAGGGTTTTATCCACCCACCCAAAACCTATCGGATCTAACCCGATTGCTAAAAATTGAAATCGAACTCTCCTCCTCAAACAATCGCACAACTCTCTCTCTCAACAATCCCTAAAACCTTTCTAACTGATATTCGTAAAACTAGGGATAACTCCAGTTTTTGAATTCGATCGAAGAGGACAAAGATAGGACCAAAGACAAAGGGGGGCGGGGGGAAAGAAGAGGACGATTGCTCGAAATGAAGAGGTAGAAGATATTAGGGGTTCAGATCCAGTTGTCTCAGAAGTGGTGGTTCCTCCTCCGATCGTCGAGGGAACCGCCGAGGCGAATCCTGCAAAAGAAACTGAAGGAACTCAGACGGGAGGAGAAGAAAAGTCAAATGAAGGAGAAGAATCAAATGAAGAAGATGAAGAAGACAAAGAGACGGAAGGAGAAGAAGAGGAAAAAATGAAGAAGAAGAAGAAGAAGAGGACGAAGAAGAAGGGGACCTTGAGAAACCGAGTGAAGGAGAGAGTGAAGAAGAAGGGGACCTTGAGAAACCGACTGAAGGAGAAAGTGAAGAAGACGGAACAGAGAGTGAAGAAGAAGAAGAGATGGAGGAAGATACAAACCGAGTCATTAATAACGATGAGACCCTCCCAAACGTGTCTTCTGAGCCAAACACAGATGGGGCTCGAGAAGGAGACGATTCCCATGACAGCTCCGATTCCCATTCGGTAAGTATTCCCATTTAGTTAGGTAAAACTGGGGAATTTGAGGTTTGTGTATGCTCCTTTTGATGTCAATTTGTTGGGTTTAAAGTAAAACTGGAAAACTTGGTAAAACTAGACTGTCGTAAAACTTGGGAAAACTATATTGATGTATAAGTGGAATAACTTGATAAAACTGATTGTTGCAGAAATCCAGTGATGAAACAATGGCACTGCAACCTCTCAGAATGTACTTCCCAGCAACGGAGTACACGAAAAAATAAAGATTTTGACGAGGTGCTACCTCAAAGAATTTCTGTCAACTCTTGAGAAGTTGGAGCCTCCGCTTATGCGTCACGAGAGGAATTGGTTTCAAACGCATATGCAATTCAGACACATCTTCCACTTGCCGAAGGACAACAACCACAAGCTCCAGGGCATGTGGATGCTATTGCTTCGAACCGCCTGCATAGAGAAGAAAAAGAAAGCGTGGTTCGTGGTGAATGACGTTCCGGTCCGATACGGTCTGAGGGAGCACGCGTTGATCTCCGGATTAAACTGCAAAAACTTACCTTTTTGTGAGGAGGCTGTTTGGGCAAAAAAAATGTCAAATATGAAGATGTGAAAGGGAAGCTAGAGGAGGGGATGCGACCTTCTCAAGATAGGCTGAAGATGATTGTACTGTACTTCCTTTGCAGCATTATTATTGCTCAGACGAAGTGCGGAAACTTTTGATCTCACCGTCTTCACGAAAACTGGCATGTTTATGAACTTTTATAAAGTTTTATAAGAATATTGTAAGGTTTTATAAGGCTTATAAAATGTTTTATAAGGTTTATAAAATGTTTTATAAACTTGTTCTATAAACCTTTATAAATTTGAGTTTTTATAAAAAAAAAAGAGTATCCTAAAAGTAAAGTTAGTCCAAAAAAAAGGAAAAGAAAAAAAATAGAACATAGACTTAATTCTAAGTTTAAAAAAACATTTTATAAACCTTATAAAATATTTTAGATTAAAGAAATTTATCTATAAAAACTAAATTTTAAAAAAGGAAATAAACATTTTTCTATTTTGATTAAGGAAATTAAAAAAATGAATACAATCATATAAGGAAAAAGAATTATAATTCCTTACTTCTATATAAACAATTTGATAGTCTCTCAATTTTACAACCCAAAAAATATTGAGAAAAGAGATACAGAAACGCAAAACAGATTACTAAGAGGTAATCTTTTGTGTAAAGGTTTGTTGGATGCTATATATGCAAAAGGTTTGTTGGATGGTGGTACAGAATGGAAAGAGGCCATGGATGAAGCAGCACAATATGCATATCCTTACCAGCTTCGTGAACTCTTTGTGACATTGTTCCTTTTCTGCGAATTAAGTAGCCCTCTTTCTCTATGGGAGCATTGTTGGCGTCATCTATCAGAGGATATACTACATAAGCAAAGAAAGACATTAGACTTTAATAATATGGAATTCCCAGATCAAGTGTTACAAAGTTACACACTTATAGAGATAGAGAAAACCATGGCGTTGAATGATAGATCATTGTCCTATTTCGAAGATATGCCAAAACAAGACAAGGAGTTGCTAAAGAAAATGAATAACACAATGCTAACCGATGAGAAAAGTTACAATGTTTATAAACAAGAAGAAGAACATTGCAGGTTGATTAAAACATTAAATGGCGAACAGAGGAAAGTCTATGATGCTGTGATCGACTCAATCGACCATAAGAAAGGGAAATTATTTTTTTCTCAGTGGACCAGGTGGAACAGGAAAGACATATGTCTACAAGACGATTATCTCGAAGTTAAGATCGCAGGGAAAAATTGTGCTACCAGCGGCTTCATCTGGAATTGGAGCTACACTTTTACCAAATGGACGAACTGCACATTCCCGTTTCAAAATTCCGATAGATCTTCATCAAGACAGCATGTGTAACATCAGTCGTAGTTCCATGCTCGCTGAATTACTTAAACAAACATGTCTTATAATTTGGGATGAAGCACCAATGTGTCATCGATATGCTTTCGAAGCTCTTGATAAGAGTTTGCGAGATGTGCTCTCAATGACAGATCCAGATGCAGCAGCCAAAACCTTTGGTGGAAAAACTGTTCTTCTTGGAGGCGATTTTAGACAAATTCTTCCAGTCATACCGCAAGGCACCAGGAAAGAAACTGTTAAAGCAACAATAAACCGTTCACTCTTGAGAGAAATATGAGGTTGCGCCAAGCGGAAAAAGAATTTGCAAGATGGCTACTACATGTTGGTGATGAAACATCCATGGTGCAAATAGACCAGGACTTGCTGTTGCAAAACGATGAAGATTCTGAAGAACACATTGCGAGAACTACATATCATGATTTCCATGCTTTATTTAAAGACAAGGATGATCTGATTGAACGCGCAATTCTTACTCCTAGAAACGAGACGGTAGATAAAGTAAATAACTACATGTTATCTTGCCTAGAAGGAGAAGCAAAGGAATATTTGAGTTCTGATAGTATTGGTGATGACAAAGAAGAAGTGAAAAATCAACATATTCTTTACCCCCCAGAGTTTTTAAATTCTCTAAAATTTTCAGGAATTCCTAACCACTAACTAACTCTGAAGATATATGCACCAATCATGTTACCAAGGAATTTAAATCAAAGAAATGGGCTTTGCAATGGTACACGATTAATAGTAACTCGCCTGGGCACTAGGGTTATCGAAGCAGAGATACTTACTGGAGATCATGTTGGGATAAGGGTTCTTATTCCTAGGATAATTCTAACACCAACAGATGCAAGATGGCCTTTCAAACTGTGCGATTTTGCTATGCAATGACTATCAACAAGAGTCAAGGTCAAAACTTGAACAAAGTTGGTTTATATTTGCCTAATCCAGTTTTTTTCTCACAGGCAATTATATGTTGCGTTATCAAGAGTGACAACGACTGTGGGACTCAAGATTCTTAATGTTGGAACAACAAAATACGACAATGATGTTTTAGAAAACATTGTATATCAAGAAAATTTTCAACAACATATGATTTCAAATTCAAATTTACATGATGAAAGTAAGTTTCATATATACATTCATAAAGCAAAGTGTTTAATTGTTAAAGGTGCATATCCCTAGCAAAGATTCATACAATCCAAGCTAGCAAAGGAAACGTAGATGCTACTATTGTCAAACGAGTTGCAGGAAGAGCTTTTACAAAAGAAAAGAAGTTTACCAAGTAAAGGCAACATCTATTAACAGTTTCAGCATCTATGTGCCCGACACAAGTGACAACACAGAGAATGGCACCGAGACCAATAAATGCATAAATGAACATGCAGCTCAATCATAAGCTAAGATTGGTTCGGTAATTTTCATAACAATTGAAAAAAATGATAACCAAACAGCTTTCAGCTCCCAGACAATACATCTGACTCACACCTCAAGCTTACAGAATCTATGAGACTCCTTTTTGGTTCATTACCGTTGTCAAACCACTAGTTTATGATGGGACACATAAAAGAAAATATAGAAAGCGAAGATACCAAGGAACGGGGTGGTGGGTATCAGCGAAGGGGAGATATCCCATTTGTTCTTGCCAAACATTGTAGAGGATCATGGCGATCCCAACCATCCCAAGTATGGAATTCACCAGCTTCAACATGGACAGTAGGCAACTCCTCACCATCTTTCCACAACAATTTATCTTCTCTCTCCGTGGGGGATTGGGTCAAGGAAGAAGAGAAATCGAAATCCTGTGAATAGTAAATTTCTCTCATTTCTAAATTCATAAATCTAATAAGCACGAAAGTTGTATTTTTTAACAAAAAGGAAACCTTTTTTTCTATTAAAGATAGAGAACCCTTAGAAGGAAGCTCAAATCAGAGAAGAACAAGAAAAAGCGTATTAGAAGAAGGAAAATGTTATAAACTATATATGTTAATGTTATAAATTATATGTTTATATATATATATGTATTATAAGAATAAAGGTGAACGAAGTTTGAGTGGGAGAGACAAGTGAGTGTGTGGAGAAGAGAGAAAAAATTGATTAACCTCTATTTATAGAGGAAAGTAAGTCGGTTAAAAATATGGATAATCATTATTCATTTACTTAACACTCTGCCTTGATTATCCATCATTATTAATGTATTACGTACAGTTTCGTTAAAAAACTTTATCATGGAAAAACCCAATAGAATCAAAATCACGATAAGGGAAAAAGAGTACAGTAACGCAATAATAGATAGAATTTTTACTAGTCAATTACTCAAATCCCACTCATGTCATTGTAGTATTTGAGATATCGAACCAAGGAGGTTAAGATTGAAGCACTATGAATACATTAATCTTCCTAAGTTAGAGCAAATGTTTTTAGGTTTTTATGTTTTTAAACTAAAGAAAACAAATGCAAGAAGGAAAACAAAGATAGAAATGTGGATCATGGAATGAACTATCAAATGAATTATTAACAATCAAACAATGAATCATTTGGAAGCATTAAACACTATCCTAGAACATGGGATTCACAATTATGACTAATCCACTCTCGTGGCATTAATCACTTTGTTAATCACCAAATCAAGATCAAACTCTCGTTTGTGATAAGATGGTTAACAAACATTAAAATCTAATCCCAATTAGTTCACTAATCACCCTAGACATCAACTCTCGTTGGCTAGGCAAGAAAAGCTCACAAAAGGTTCGGTTCAAGCAATTCATTTAAACACGGGTTAGGAGTGAAATGCCTAAGTTCGAGACTCGAATCGATAAATCTAATCTAGCACTAACACCGTTTACTCTAATCTCTCCCTAATGCATGAGATGAGACCATAAATCCTAAGGTGTAGCTCTAGATTGGTTTGTCACGCCAACTAGAGCTACCTAATCTAGGTGTAGTTCTAAACTTTGGTTTATCTTATCAAATATAGCATTAAGAACCAACCTAAGTGAAAGATCTAACAAGAATCAACCTAAATCATCATCATCTAATCATCAAGACAATTAACTAATGATGCTAATACACACAATCAATACTAATCCTTAGGTTAAGATCACTAATTTTGATTAATTCTCTTTCAAGCAACTAATCACTATGCTAATCACTCAATCCATTAGCAAACTCTCATTTGTGGAGCATTGATTAGCAAGCATTAAGAATATAAACAAGAATAACCAAAATACACCCTAGGCAACTAATCTCTTAGGCTAGGAGCATAAATCCCTTGAATAGTTCATCAAGGCATTTCATCAAACACTTGGTGTGCATAAAATGCCTTAGGATCTAGATCTACTTTCTCTAGCTAGATCTAGCATTAGGAACACTAAACAAGAAAGGAAAGCAAGGATTAAGAACATGAGCATCAAGAATCAATCACCAAATCATCAAAATCAAGCTAAATCTAAGATCCAACAAAAAGGGGCCTAAGGCCTAAACATGAAGAACACAAGAGAAAAAAGACATAAAGATAGATAAAATGCATTAATATAAAGATAAGGGTGAAAAAATCTTCTCTAGAGTGGCATTTGTATGAAGAACAATGAAAATCCCTCCAAAATCATAAGAAGAGTTTGGGATAAAACCCAACTATAGAAAGAAGAAAGCTTAGGTTTACAAATGTCTAAAATTTGCATAAATACACAAAGTGTTCGAACCGGATCGACCCGATTCCGACCCGAGGCAAATCGGGTCGGATCTTGGACTGGGCAGAGTTGATATGTGTATACTAAATCAGCGATAACTCATGGAATATCACTCAGAATGAGCTGAATCATCTCGCATTAGAAATTTAACTCAATTTCGCATGACTTTCATCAAGAGCTCAGATTAAACTGGGCATGGTAAGGCTTCAATCCGACATGATCTTTCAGCTGCTTTGGACTGCCGCTGCATTTTCCGACAGTGACATGTCTTCAATAAATCACCTGTATCTCCTGAACCGCCTATGGGAATGACATGAATCTAGCTGCTCTGAACAGCTAACTCACTCCTCTACAACTTCTATGAAGATCATTGAAGCTGAATCAGGCCGAAAGGTTCTCGTCCAGCCACATCTTTGAGATGCTTTGGGTTAACTCTTCCTTATCCTTGTCCATGTCCGGACGGTTTCAACTCCATATCCCCAAATGTTCTCCAAAACACCTAAAATAGACTCCAAAATCTGCAAGAACTCACTAGGACCTAATGCAAATGTCCTAAACTCTAAATGAGACCTAAATGCAAGACAAAACTGTGATTATGCATTCAAATGGCACAAAACTCTAAGTAAAATGTATGCTAGAACATGTAAAATATATGAATATCAACTCCCCCAAACTTACTTCCTTGCTTGTCCTCAAGCAACAAATTAGGAAACAATAAAGGGAGAGATGTTGAAATAAGAGCTCAAATCCACAACATCATCGAAAAAGTTCAAATTAAATTGCCAAGTTACTAGCTCCAAGATGCGATCAAACAAGTCTACTCAAAATGAGCTAGCCATATCCTTCCCTGCACGAATCAAACTCAAGCCTCGACCTACACAAGCAATCATTTCATCCAATCCTTTGACATTCATTAAATCGTTCAAGTGAATCATGTTTATGCAAGACAAGTGAATTCATTTGGCTAAGGTGAAGGTCTTGAGATTAAGATGATCTCAAACGTATGGGCTTATTCCGATGCAATGGATCTCTCAATGAATGGGTTAGCTTTAGCAAAATGCTAAGAGTAAAGATCAATATATGCATACAAGGATAGATTTACATCTACCCATTGCCTAAAAGAAATGTCTCAACCCCTAGCAATTCTACCCATAAAACCCCAACCTAGGCTACCCTTATTCCATAAGGCTTTTTACCTTCTTCTTCCACACGTTTTCATCGTCTTCTTTCACTTGGGAGATTTTCTTCTTCTTCCTTGATTCATGGTATGGTGCTTCTACCTCACTTCTTTTAGCTCTTCTTGTTGATTTCTTTTTATTTGTCTCCATCCTCATCACTTTGATGCTTTAGCCATATTTTTGGCTTCTTTTCCTTTTCTTTGAACATTTGGAGATCAACCTTGATGTTAAGAGCCAATTCAAACCTTAACACCAACCATGTATTCTTTAACAATTTCCCCTTCTTCACCTTTTTCTTCTTTTGACCTCAATTTCCATTCCCACAATGATTCCATCGATCAAACAATTTTGTTCATTCCAAACCCCAAAACTTTCCTTCCTAGCTAGCCTAGCCTAGTCTAGCCCGCGATGTCGAGCTAGATCTACATGCAAACCTATCCTTGTCGCTCAAAACTCAACACTTTTTGCCAAGCTTACTCGAAAATTAGGCCTTACATACGCATACTAAGGATTTGGCTTGAAAGGAGGGTAGGTTAGAGGTGTGGTAAACCGTTCCAATGATGGGAATTGGCTATTTGGGCTAACAAAAGGGTGGTAAAGTGAATAAGATAGCCCAAATATGTATGTGGTATCCATGAATTCACTATGCAATGCACAAACACGATAATTAAGTGTCAAAATTAAGGTTCTCACTTAAGGTATGATTGGAATCAATCAAAACTTGGTTTAGCCAAGACATGAGTAATGAAACATGAGATCAAAATATGGTTCATCCTTGATTTCAAACTCAATCAAAAGCATCAAACAACTAACAACGATGGCAATTATCCAAGCTCTTAGAATGATATCACACATGGAAATCACATCATTGCTCTCAATGCAAATGCAAATGCAACCTATATGCAACTATAAACTCAATCTTAACATGAGATGCAACTAGATGCTTCTTTTTATGTTCAAAATTTTCAAATTTTTGTGGATGCATGATATGCATGAGACTCAAGTATGCAAAGAGAAAAATAAGAAAACAAAACAAAATGTCAAATGACACAAACCCCTCCCCCAAACATGAATTGCACCGTCTCGGTGCAAAAAAAGTCAAAGAGAGCGCAAACATAATGCAAGAATGTATATACAATGAAGTGGAGTGAGAATCATACCTTGGAATTGAATTGAGGAGGAGAGGAATGTGATACGTTGTGGCTCAAACACTCCTTTCATCACATACCACGACCTTGGACCCAAGAGACCCTTATTGATTGCTTGTTTTGTATCTCAAGCTCGACAATGGATAGGCTTGGGGAGGTCCCCAAGGGCGCGTTTAATGTCACTAGCTTGACGGTTGCTTCCTCATTGTCACTCCCTTCATGAAAATCACAAGAAAATTGAAAAGATTAGCAACAAAAGAAAATAAAAAGCTCTAGTCTCAAGAAGAATCAAAATCCTAATGATCAATGCTAAACCTCCCCGGCAACGGCGCCAAATTGATAGATAGAATTTTTACTAGTCAATTACTCAAATCCCACTCATGTCATTGTAGTATTTGAGATATCGAACCAATGAGGTTAAGATTGAAGAACTAGGAATACATTAATCTTCCTAAGCTAGAGCAAATGTTTTTAAGGTTTTTATGTTTTTAAACTAAAGAAAACAAATGCAAGAAGGAAAACAAAGATAGAAATGTGGATAATGGAATGAACTATCAAATGAATGATTAACAATCAAATAATGAATCATTTGGAAGCATTAAACACTATCCTAGAACATGGGATTCACAATTATGACTAATCCACTCTCGTGGCATTAATCACTTTGTTAATCACCAAATCAAGATCAAACTCTCGTTTGTGATAATATGGTTAACAAGCATTAAAATCCAATCCCAATTAGTTCACTAATCACCCTAGACACCAACTCTCGTTGGCTAGGCAAGAAAAGCTCACAAAAGGTTCGGTTCAAGCAATTCATTTAAACTCGGGTTAGAAGTGAAATGCCTAAGTTCGAGACTCGAATCGATAAATCTAATCTAGCACTAACACCGTTTACTCGAATCTCTCCCTAATGCATGGGATGAGACCATAAATCCTAAGGTGTAGCTCTAGATTGGTTTGTCACGCCAACTAGAGCTACCTAATGTAGGTGTAGTTCTAAACTTTGGTTTATCTTATCAAATCTAGCATTAAGAACCAACCTAAGTGAAGGATCTAACAAGAATCAACCTAAATCATCATCATCTAATCATCAAGACAATTAACTAATGATGTTAATACACACAATCAATGCTAATCCTTAGGTTACGATCACTAATCTTGATTAATTCTCTTTCAAGCAACTAATCACTATGCTAATCACTCAATCCATTAGCAAACTCTCATTTGTGGATCATTGATTAGCAAGCATTAAGAATATAAACAAGAATAACCAAAATACACCCTAGGCAACTAATCTCTTAGGCTAGGAGCATAAATCCCTTGAATAGTTCATCAAGGCATTTCATCAAACACTTTGTGTGCATAAAATGCCTTAGGATCTAGATCTACTTTCTCAAGCTAGATCTAGCATTAGGAACACTAAACAAGAAAGGAAAGCAAGGATTAAGAACATGAGCATCAAGAATCAATCACCAAATCATCAAAACAAGCTAAATCTAAGATCCAACAAAAATGGGCCTAAGGCCTAAACATGAAGAACACAAGAGAAAAAAGACATAAAGATAGATAAAATGCATTAATATAAAGATAATGGTGAAGAAATCTTATCTAGAGTGGCATTTGTATGAAGAACAATGAAAATCCCTCCAAAATCATAAGAAGAGTTTGGGATAAAACCCAAGTCTAGAAAGAAGAAAGCTTAGGTTTACAAATGTCTAAAATTTGCATAAATACACAAAGTGTTCGACCAGGTCGACCCGAGGCAAATCGGGTCGGATCTTGGACTGGGCAGAGTTGATATGTGTACACTAAATCATCGATAACTCCTGTAATATCACTTGGAATGAGCTGAATCATCTTGCATTTGAAAGTTAACTCAATTTCGCATGACTTTCATCAAGAGCTCAGATTAAACTGGGCATGGAAAGGCTTCTATCCGACATGATCTTTCAGGTGCTTTGGACTGCCGCTGCATTTTCCGACAGTGACATGTCTTCAATAAATCACCCGTATCTCCTGAACCGCCTATGGGAATGACATAAATCTAGCTGATCTGAACAGCTAACTCACTCCTCTACAACGTCGATGAAGACCATTGAAGCTGAATCAGGCCGGAAGGGTCTCGTCCAGCCACATCTTTGAGACGCTTTTGGTGAACTCTTCCTTCTCCTTGTCCATGTCCGGACGGTTTCAACTCCATGTCCCCAAATGTTCTCCAAAATACCTAAACTAGACTCCAAAATCTGCAAGAACTCACTAGGACCTAATGCAAATGTCCTAAACTCTAAATGAGACCTAAATGCAAGACAAAACTGTGATTATGCATGCAAATGGCACAAAACTCTAAGTAAAATGTATGCTAGAACATGTAAAATATATGAAATGTCCCCCTGAAATTATGGATATAGAATTCTCTTCATAAATCCCGT
Source organism: Eutrema japonicum (assembly GCA_030161315.1). NCBI lineage: Eukaryota > Viridiplantae > Streptophyta > Magnoliopsida > Brassicales > Brassicaceae > Eutrema > Eutrema japonicum. The sequence goes on along the minus strand of BSQW01000010.1, from coordinate 2,548,040 downwards.
AGATGACGCATTCCGATATTTTGAATATGTTTTCTGGATGTTGTAGTGGAAAACGCCTTCGTAAAGAGATATGATGCATTGTCACTTGAACGAATGTACTGGATATCGATTTCTTGATTCTTCTCGAGTTCTCGTGTGTAAGAGAAAAATCTTGGAGGGATATGTTTCGTTCTATCATTTTTGATATAGCCTTCTTTGAGTTGAGCGACACATGCAGTATTATCTTCGAACAATATCGTTGGCTCCTTATTGGTGACTATTCCGCTTGCTTCTTTATTGTGATGAGTCATAGATGTGAGCCATACACATTCTCTACATGCCTCATGGAGCGCAATAGTTTCTGCATAATTTGAGGAAGTGGCGGCTAGATTCTGCTTCTGAGAACGCCAAGATATTGCAGTACCTCCAATTGTAAAAACGTATCTGGTTTGCGATCGATCTTTATGTGGATCTAATAAATAGCCTGCATCTGCAAAACTGACTAATTCGAAATTGGAGTTTCGAGGATAAAATAAACCCAAGTCAATTGTTCCCTGAAGATAACGAAATATATGTTTTATCCCATTCCAATGTCTGATCGTAGGTGACGAACTAAATCTTGCAAGTAGATTTGTAGCAAATGCTATATCCAGTCAGGTACAATTTTCAAGATACATAAGTCCACATATAGCGCTCATATAAGGTACTTCAGGACCTAACGCTTACTCGTTATCTTCACAAGGTCGGAATAGATCTTTTTCAGTATCGAGAGATCGATTAACCATTGGAGTACTCAAAGGATTCGCTTTATCCATATAAAAGTGTTGTAAGATCCTTTTGGTATAATTTGATTGATGCACAAACACTCCATCTCGGAAGTGCTCTATCTGTAATCCAAGACAAAATTTTGTCTTTCCGAGATCTTTCATTTCGAACTCTTCTTTCATATGAGTTCTTGCATCATCAATTTCCTTTTGAGTTCCAATTATGTTCAGGTCATCAACATATACAGCAATGATCACAAATCCTGATGAGGATTTCTTAAAAAAGACGCAAGGGCAAATTGCATTATTCACATACCCTTTTGTTAGAAAATATTCGCTTAAGCGATTATACCACATGCGTCCGGATTGTTTTAATCCGTAAAGTGATCGATGTAATTTGACCGCACATATTTCTTTAGATTTTGCGCTTAATGCTTCAGGCATTTTCAATCCTTCTGGGATTTTCATACATATATTGTTATCAAGTGACCCATATAGATATGGTGTCACAACCTCCATAAAATACATTTCTAGATTTTTAGATGCCCAAAGACTCATCAAAAATCTGAATGTTATTGCATCCATGACCGGGGAATACGTTTCTTCATAATCAATTCTCGGTCTTTGAGAAAATCCTTGTGCAACAAGACGGGCTTTGTATATTGTCAACTCATTTTTCTCATTTCTTTTTCGTACAAAAACTCATTTGTAACCAACCGATTTTACATCTTTGGATGTAGTGACAATAGGTCCAAAAACATTTCGTTTATTGAGGGAGATCAATTCAGTTTCTATAGCCATTTTCCATCTCTCCCAATCAGATCTTTTTTGGCAATCTGATATGGACCTTGGATCTGGATAGTCACTTTCATAATCAATTTCTTTGCATACAGAGAATGAGAAAATTCCATCATTATCTTCTATTTCATATCTATCCCAGATTTTTCCGTCTTGGGCATAGTTAATGGAAATCTCATATTTTTCTTTTTATCATTTTCGTCTTCAGGATTTTTCTCTGTATGTGGTTCTTCTAGACCATTTTCATTTTGTTCTCCCAGTTTCTTTTTTTCCGGGTATTTTTATCTTTTGAGCCTATCGGCCTCCCCCTTTTCAACTGAACCTTGGGTTCATTTGCTATTTTTCCTTCAATTTTTTTCTTCCGAAACAATAATTCTTGACGGAGCATTCGCAGCGGGTAAATATGACTTTGTCACCCTTTTTGTATCTATGAACGCATCTGGTAACTGATTTACCATATTTTGTAAGTGTACTATTTTCTGAACTTCAAGTTCGCGTTGTTTTGTAAGGGGATCAAGGTACAACAAAGATGGTGTACACCATGTAACATCTTTCGGAATTTCTTTAATTCCTCTCCCTAACGCTGGAAATTCACTTTCATTAAAATGACAATCGGCAAAACGTGCCGTAAACATATCACCAGTTTGCGTTTCAAGATACCGAATTATACTTTGTGATGTATAACCGATGTATATTCTCAATCTTCTTTGCGCCCCCATTTTTGTTATTTGCGGTGGGGCTATAGGAACATAAACTCCACACCCAAAAACACGAAGATGAGATATATTTGGCTCATGGCCAGACGCTAACTGTAATAGGGAATATTTATGATATGAACTCGGTCGTATCTGAATTAATGCCGTTGCATGCAAGATAGCATGACCCCATACTGAAATTGGGAGTTTTGTTCTCAATATTAACGGTCTAGCAATGAGTTGCAACCGTTTAATCAAAGACTCAGCCATGCCATTTTGTGTATGAACATGCGGAACCGGATGTTCAACATCGATTCCCAATGACATACAATAGTCATTGAAGGCTTGTGAAGTGAATTCACCAGCGTTATCAAGCCTTACTTTCTTTATAGTATAATCAGAAAATTCTGCCTTTAGCCTGATTATTTGGGCAACGAATATTGCGAAAGCCTTATTTCGTGTAGTCAATAGACACACATGTGACCATCTACTGGATGTGTCAATTAATACCATAAAATATCGAAATGGCCCACATGGTGGGTGAATGGGCCCACATATATCACCATGTATTCTTTCTAAGAATACTAGAGATTCATTCCCGATTTTGGCTGGTGATGGCCGAGTTATGAGTTTTCCTTGAGAACAAGCATTACATGAAAATTCACTCGATTGAAAAATCTTCTGGTTTTTCAAAGGATGGCCATTAGAGTTTTCCACAATTTTTCGCATCATGACTGAACCAGGATGCCCTAGTCGTTCATGCCAGACTTTAAATGAATCTGTAAACTTCGGGTTTACCGTAATACATGATTCAGTCAGATTTATTTTTGTGGAATATAATCCGGAGGATAATACTGGTAATTTTTCTAATATAATTTTTCTCCCCGGAGTAACTGATGTGATGCAAAGATATTCAATGCCATTTTCATCCATAGTTTCTATGTGATATCCATTTCTGCGGATATCTCTGAAACTTAACAAGTCTCTAGAAGATTTAGGAGAATATAATGCATCATTTATCTCAAATTTCGTTCCTCTTGGCATCGAAAAACTGACTCTTCAGGAGCCCACAATGATTTTTGAATTAACACATATAGTATTCACGCTTCCGGCGGAATCTTTCATTTTAAGAGAGGAGAAATACTTATTATCCTTAATTATTGTGTGGGTTGTATCATTGTCTGCCAGACATATATCTCCATTCTCGATCTTAGATTTTGACATTTTTTGAATTTAAAAAATTCATAAAATGAACATTAATAAACAAGGCAAAAGCTTTATAAAAAAAAACTATTTTACAGCAAAAAACACATTTATAAACATTATTTTCTTCTTCAGGAAGATTAACAAAAATAACTATATACATCATATCATCTTTTATTCTTCAGGAAGATCTTAGTCGTTTTGTCTTTCGTTGATATCTTCGGGATCAACCACAAAATCAGTAATATCGAGATGTATATCATCATTTATACCATCAAAAGAAGGTCCGGATTCGCCATAGATGAAGTTGGTTTCACCTTCTTTTCCTTTCACTTTTTGTGATTCTTGATACAGATCGGCTAAATGTTTCGGCGTACGACAGATACGGGACCAATGTCCTTTCATGCCGCATCTGTAGCAAGCATTCTCATGTTGCTTATTATTCACACGACCAACTTCATTTCCTTTGAACCTTTTATTATTTCTTCCAGTATTGGCATCATTAGGATGGAACTTTCTTTTTTGTCCGCGTCCATATCCACGTCCATATCCTCGTCCACGACCACGATCATTACCTCGACCGCGTCCACGTCCAGTTTGCCAATTATTATAGTTGGATGATGCAACATTCACTTCTGGGAATGGAGCTGATCCAGTTGGACGAGATTGATGGTTTAACGTCACGAGTTCTTTATTTTGTTCTGCCACCAAGAGAACTTGCATCAACTCTGAATACTTCTTGTATCCATTTGCCCGGTATTGTTGATGTAGGATTATGTTTCCAGGATGAAATGTTTGGAGAGTTTTTTCGATCATATCATAATTGCTTATCTTTTCTCCACATAACATTATCCTGGAAGTAATTCCAAACAGAGCGGAATTATATTCACTAACGCTCTTATAATCCTGAAACCGGAGGTTTAACCACTCATGCTTAGCTTTTGGTAAGATCACATATTTCTGGTGATCAAACCTATCTTTGAGTGATGTCCAAAGATCTGCAGGATCTTCTTTCGTGATATATTCATCTTTTAAACCATCAGGGATATGGTGGAATAAAAATATCATGGCATTTGCCTTTTTCTCTTCAGGAGTTGTTTTTGATTTATCGATGGTATCAATGAGCTCTTTTCCTTTTAAATGCATCCTTGCGGCTACTGTCCATCTCATATAATTATTACCAGAGATATCAAGGGCAGCGATTTCAAGTTTCGCCAAATTTGACATGATAATTGAATACATAATATAATAATTCATTAATTCAATTTAAATTTCTAATTTTAAAGCAACGCAATAAAATTCGTAAATAAAATAAAGACAGCATTTAAAACAATATAGGATGCAAGCCTTCCATATAATTTATGATAATAAACAGAAAATTAAAATAACAATAATTTTAAAAAACGTCTTCTGGACGAAGCAGTTCTTCAGGAACGCTTTCATATATGTATTCTGGACATTTTTATTTTAAGTATGTCATCTGGACATTATTTTTGTTATATGGTTCTTCTGGAAATTTTCATAAATGTCTTCGGGATATTTATTTTATGGAGGCAGTGATTTTAGGAGACATAGTCTGCCATATGATCATAAGTCAACCATATATTTAAAGAGGCAGAACCTGCCATATGATCTGAGGAGACATAGTCTACCATATGATCATGATCGTGAAGGCAGAGTCAATCATAACGATCGGTTCGGGAAAGGCAGCGCCTATCATCCCGAAAATAAATATAAACGGGGAAGGTAATGCCTATCATCCCAAAAATAAATATAAACAGATCGAACATAAATTAAACTTCACATTTTTGGTATAGGAATGGATCGTGCTGATAACGTGTTATAAACTATAAATGTTAATGTTATAAATTATATGTTTATATATATGTATTATAAGAATAAAGGTGAACAAAGTTTGAGTGGAGAGAGACAAGTGAGTGTGTGTGGAGAAGAGAGAAAAGATTGATTCATTCGTTTATGTATATATTATTTTACAAAGGGTATGAACCTCTATTTATAGAGGAAAGTAAGTGGGTTAAAAGAGAAAAGTAAGCCGGTTAAAAATATGGATAATCATTATCCATTTACTTAACAAAAAAAACTTTTTCTTCCTCAATTAACACATTTTGCCTAAACATTGGATCTTAAATATGGACTTACTTTGTGTTTTCAAGCCCATCATATAATCGGATGCATTAGACACATATCATTAGACACATATCATGTTAAAAGCTAAAGTTGATTTTAACAAAAAAAAATTACCATATGTGATTAATAAGGCTAAATAAAAATTTTAAAAAAATTAAAAATACAAACAAAGATTAATAATGAAATCAACCCGTTAGTTATACATAAACCGTAATTTTAATTCAATAGACTCGCAATAATCTTCCATGAGCTTGTCTCTATTACAAAGGCTGGCCACTGATCCACCTTTGGAATATGATAAAGGTCTCGTTTGGTTTATACTCTGGTGTGTGTCCACCTCCCTATAATCAAAACGCACAAAACAATTAAAAAGGTAACATTTTCAATGTTAAGTAATGACAAACAAAATGTTAAGTTGAAACAAGAAGACTTGCTTTGACAGTAGCAAATGTCATCTTATTGGCATAAGTTCTCGTGTATCTGTCAAGAAAAAGCCAAAAACGATTTTTACTTGAGTTATATATGATAATTAAGCTTGTGATACGAAGAGAAAATGAATGAACAAGAGAAACCTAAACACAAAAGAATATATATACCCAGCGATTTGATCGTTTATCATCCAAGGCCTCCAGTCATCAATGATTGAGTAATTGAGAGATCTTATCCAGTCTTGAGTTGCCATGAAAGGCAGCAGAATATCATGATCACCACTGTTCACCATAAACCGCACAGATTTTTATAATTTCTTGAATTTTGTAGGTAAGAGTGGAAAATCCTATTACGAGTATATATAAATACTCCTATTTCTTGTGGATCTGATCCCAATTTCACTACAAGTGACTCAAACGTGCACTTGCAGTAACAAAATTCCGGTTTAAAACTCGATCACATGATAGATTTATCTCTAACCTGAAGATAAGAGATTTGAAGCCGTTAATGCTGTTATTCATATGGTATGGCACACTGCTTTTAATGTCAGGGTTGTACGGAATAGTCCTATTACATCGCACCCATCCACCTATAGTCCCCTGTAATCACAAATCGTCCTTGTGACTATAACACTATATATTCTATATCATTAATGATCTTAAAATAAACTTGACACATACCTTATTGACATGAAGAGCTTCGCGAACTCTTTCGTCGTTGGCCCAGTTTGTTAGGAGAAAATACATATGGTACTTGCAAAAGAAACCTTGTAAATATGTTTCTTTGGAATATCATAAAAAGACAATCTTTTGTGGATACCATGATAGAATTTGGAGAAAACCTTAGAACTATAATAGTTTCTCTCAATTTTATTGATTAGTCAATATGCTTATTTATACAAACACATGATTTGGCTAACAAATTCTTTACATATTTGATAATAGAAAATCTGCAGGTTTAACAATAAAGAAATATATAAAAATGTTAACTTTCTTTTTCACTCGATCTCTCCGAGATCTCCTAACAAGTATCTATCAAAATAAGCATATGCTAGATTTAATCAAAATTTTCATCATACTAAATGATAAAACTGTAAAACTCAGGGCCAGACTCTCTAATGACAAAACAAATAAAATCAGTTCTTTTCCCCCAAACCATTTTTATGGATCACTAGATAGAGGAGATAAGTATTACTTACAAAGCAATCAGGAGATGTTATATCGCACTCTGGTATTAATATATGATGTTCATTTATTCTGTCTGTACACTGTAAATCTGAATTAGTGATGATCATTACCACATAGAGTACTTAACATCAACTACATTCCAGAGTACCTTTTGGTAATTCTCAATGAGTTTTAAGCATTCTGTGTTTAGTGGATCCACATTTCCATAATTGCCTTTGCATATTCTTTTCATTGACTGTAAAAAACAAAGTTTTGAAAAACGGCAAGGTTAGAACTCAGGGATGGTTTTAAAATAAAAATTAAGCATATGCCATATACTTCATACCTCGTAGAGTTCGTCAGAGATTAATGCCATTCCATGAGCATATGGAATGCGAAAGTTTTTTTCAATTTCAATTTGTGTTATCGGGTTTCCAAGTATATAACCCTATTTTGGAAAAAAAAAATATAAATATCAATCTTTATTAGTGTTCTAAAAAGACAACAAGTACACAATATAAGAAAGCCATTAAATATCGATTACCTGTAGATTTATAGGAGGTTCGCAACATAAATAATTTCCTGCAAATAGGGTCTATATTAGGGATGGTAAAAATCCATAACCGTACAGAACAGAACCAAACCTAAATTAGGTGGTTTGAATCAGTTTTGGTTAAATCTTAAAAGCCCTTTGGTTGGCATTTTTAGAAAGTTTTTGGTTTCGGTTCGGTTGAAAATCGTAAACATACCTTTTTATATATCCCAGACTAGGAAGTTTTGGCCAGAGGCCCGTACATATATATATCCCAGACTTGAGACCAGAGCAAAACATACCTTTTGAGATTTCTTGAATGAGGGCCGGAACAATCATACCGGAATAAGAATCTCCGGCAACGTAAAAAGGGTTGGAGAAAAACTCGGGATGCTTGTTTAGCCACTGGAAGGTACAAAAAAAAAACACACTCTAGATGAGCAAACAACTCAGAGCAATACCAATAAAAACACCTTAGTCATTTCATGCTCGGTTTGAATAAAAAATCAGTATGTGTAAAGCTTGAATAATTTGGATAGTAAATGAGATGGGAGGGTTCAACGAGTTTGGCTAACTGGTGTGATTAAACTGGATTAATCAATAAGCTTACACAAAGAGAGTTACATACGCAAGAGCTTTAGATTATATTACCTTTTGAAGAAACTCATGGATCTTCTTAACTTCATATGTGTCACTAGTTTTACCAACAACTGGAGTTTTTGAGTAGGAGAAGCCAGCTCCAACTGGCTGATCCAAAAATAGTATGTTTGCCATCTGAGAAAATTATCCAAATATCAGATTATTGGGTTTGTAAAAATTATCCAAATATCAGATATATATGAACATAGTTTGAGGTACCTTTGTCCATGAAAATGTACTAGACACCAAGGAAGGGATACTTCCATTGTAAGCCCCTATCTTTAAAGTCACAGGCCCTGCTTATATTATATCCCCACTTTAAACAAGCCGGTTAAAATATATAATGCTTAGCGAAACGATACATATTTTAGAATTTACCAATCTCATAAGAAAGGCCAATGAGAGAAGAACATCCAGGTCCTCCAGCTAACCAAATAAGAAGTGGGTCTTCTTGTGGATTATTTTCTGACTTAATGAAATAGTAGAAAGATTGCACTTCCTCTTCCTCACCAATACCAATGTATCTTTCATCCAGAAGAATGACTAATTACTAACTCCAAACTTAAAACACATAATTGCATTGGTAAAAAAGAAAGAGATATTTACACAAACCCTGTTTCGAGTTCGAAAGGAAGAGGGCCTTCGAAACCAGGAAGAAACCTGACGATAGAGCCAGAATCAACATGATGACTCAAGAAGATTAGTAGCAGAAGCAGAAACTTCTGTGCCAAACTCATTCTCTTTTTTTTTTTTTTTGAATTGAATGTTCTTTCTAGTAATTATCCACGAAAAGGCGTTTTGCTAGTGGCCTCTCGTTTTCTCTCATATTATCCACGAAAACTAAAATTCACAGACACCTACAATAATGATAAGATAAGATAGTGACGTTGCTTTTGTCGCTGTTGATTTTGTTTATGTACTTTTTGGTTAAAAATGACCAAAATGTTCACCATCAAAATTTTTTTGGAACCCTTATTAGAATATATAAGCTTTCAATTCAAAATTAATTAGCAATAAATAAATTGACACATATCTTTTATATATTATTTAATATTAACTTTCGATGTATGATATTATTTTTTAATATACTTTTTCGAGATGACGGCTCTTTGTCCATCGATCTCGTTATGTTCAAACATGAATCGACGTGATCAACTTTGGGTCGGATCTATTTTGATGGGACTAATTTTGGATCGAATTGATTATGGATCGGGTTGGATAGCGTGGATCAGGTTCTGATACCATATTAAAATATATAAGCTTTTAATTCAAAACTAATTGGAAACGAATGAATTGGCCCATATTTTTTTATATATTACTTAATATTCTTTCTAATTTACGATGTAAGATATTATTCGCTATTACCCCCAACCTGATTGCCGTTTACAGAACCGACCTTTCTATATTAGAAGTCTAAAAATAAGTATGGCCCTTTTTTTATACATAAATCTTGATGAATAGATAATCTTTAAACATTTCATGTTGCATATTTTTATTCTTTATACATAAAGGCCATGACTCTCTTTATTACAAAGGCTGGCCACTGATCCACCTTTGGTTTATACTCTGCCGTGTGCCCACCTCCCTACAATCAAAACGCTCAAAACAATTTATAAAAAAAAAACATTTATATTGTAATGCAATGACAATAAAAATGTTGTTGAAAAAAGAAGACTTGCTTTGACAATAGCAAATCTATGATGATATTCAGGCATAAAATCGCCTGGAACATACTTGATTTCGTAAAGAGAATTAATATCAGAATGATTTTTTTTGATTTTTTGTTTTAGGTAAAGTAGAAATTGCAAATTGAGAATCGATTGCTAAAGAATTAGAGTTTGACATGATGAGAAATTGTTTTCAGAACATTCAAAACAATCAGTCATAAACAAAGATTCATTCTCTCAAACATAGGTTGTCGGGCTCTGATACCAATAAAACAAAAAAATCAAAAAAATCATTCTGATATTAATTCTCTTTACGAAATCGAGTATGTTTCAGGCGATCTTATGCCTGAAACGACACTTCCACTGGTAAATCCATATGAGTTCTTTGCTAGAAAACCTAGTGTTTTCTCAATAAAGAACGTCCGCGAGCTCATACATCCTTCATCAAGCAGAAGAGTCCGAGAATATGTTCAATCCAGCAAGTTATCATCTTGCCAAGTCCCAGCCACGGAGGAAGAACAATTCATTTCTCTCAATATCCCAGAAGCGCTTCCAAGATTATGGCGGCAACAAGGGTACACTCACCTTCACTTTGGGGTGGTACGAATCGGGTTAACCTTACATGCTCGAAAAGGTCTGCCGGTTATAGCACGAAACGCTTTAGTCGACTCTAGACTAAAGTCATATCAACAGGCCTGCATCGGTACGGTTCAAACAACATTAAACGCCGGAACGGTATTCATAACACTGTTTCCGAACTTTAATGTCTCTTTGCAAGATCCGAATCTGCTCAAAACGCTCAAAGTCCAACTACAGCTAATCGGATTTCCTATGCAAGAGAAAAGTGTTATCGCAACACTACATCACCAAATTGTCTACCGCGTTCAAGACCATGCTCTTGATCTCGTTCTACCCTCCTCTGACGAAGCGCTTTATCTAGAAGTCTCATCAGCTTCGCAAGCGCCAAGCACTACGCAAATACCTCGACAAATTTCTCGAGAAGAAATAATAAAGAGGATACTAGAGTCATGGGTAACAAGCTACGAGAAGCTACATCAAGCAATTCAAGCACCAGTCCAAACATCCGACGTAAGCTTCCATTCGCGAAGTGATGGAACAACGGAAATCAAATTCGACAAACCAAGATCATCGTCGTTTTGGAAACAACTGTTCACACAATTTGCGATCCAAATTGAAGAACACGAATTCCAAGGACCATACAGAGAACAGAATCCGAAGCCAATCTCCTTCGGTCAATACGGACAAGTCGTATATCCTTTCAAAGATGTAGACGGCCATCAATATTTTGATGTCTGCTCCTGCTCAGCCTGCATAGAAAATTCTTATGAATCCGATGACGAGATTCGCCAACGGCGCAGAAAGAAGAAGGATCCCCTGTACAAAAGATATCTTAAAGTAGATCATACTGTTGGTCCTCTCAGAGAAGACAACGGAAGATACGAATTTATAGTACAATACTCTGATAAAAAGGAGTCCTCCGTGCCAGAGATCATGGTAATAAAAGAAGATAGCTTTCCTCCACCAGAGGACTTCATCACTGACAACATATCCCACTCTCCGAAGGTACTTTCAAAAGCGATCAGTCCTTCAGGACCAAATCAATTAAGTCAAGGAGAAAAAGTTCTCAATTGGCAAACGGAAAATTCCATGGCACAAAACCGACTGCTTACTACGATTAATCAAAAAATCGATCATTTTGCGGATGGATATACCAAAAGATTGAGCGTTTTTCAAAACTCGATCTCAGAAATCCATAGTCGGTTAAACACCCTCCATCAAGAGATGATGTCTATGGCCCAACATATGATGGTCAACACCTCTCAATTTCAAGGCAAAGAGGCTGAGATGACTAATCTCAGGTTTCAACTAAAAGACCTCCAACGATGCCTCGAAAGTATGGTCCAACGACATCAGAGTTCCTCCAACGCATACCTTCCACATCTCGAGAGCATGTCATCACCGATGCCCATACACCCAGGATCATACTCTCAGGGATTTCTCTCAAGAGAACAATATCAAAAGACAAGACACCCAGTCCCTGGTTTCTTATCATCTGATGAAGCGTTCACATCGCGGTATGGTGTAACTCCTGCAAGCGAGTTCAGACCACGGCCCGTACGAGAAAAGACGAGAAGAGAAAGAGAATCAGAATTCCGCGTCAATCCAACAAAAACTCACAGATCTGCCTCCTCTCATTCTAGTCAAGATTCTCCCGATCATGATAAAAGAAAAGGAAAGGTTTGATGTCTAGTTTGCTAAATCACCTAGCGGAACAAGACAAAAAGCCAAAAGAGTCGGAGTACGCTCAGTCGCAAAAACCCCCGGCTGACACCCCTCATCCAACACCGTTGGTTATCAGCTTCTCAGACTCAAGCTCTTCTTACAGAACTGACTCTGAGGAAGAATCATTACCAAAACAGTTCGCTATTGGAGAGCCATCAAAAACAAAACCAGACATTGACGAAGTGTTCTCTGATAACGACAAGATGAATGGAACACCCAACCAAGAACAAGAAAGGCCAACAAAACTGTTCGCCTCAAAAGTCGTGACATTTACGTTCGACGACATTCCCTTCGAAAAATGGAATGATCGTTTAGACGAATTTCACACATGGATGAACTCCGAAGCTATCACCTCATCCTCATTCCTCGTCATACAACAGTTCACGGCACGATTTTTGGGTGCACTCAAAGAATGGTGGAATTCGCTTGGCGAATACAGACAGCAGCAAGTCTATCAAACCACCATACCATTGCTTCTCGGGGAAATTCATCGAGAATTCATTGGCACCCCAAGCCACCTCAAGGATCAATTACAAGAGGAATTCTTCGCAGCAAAATGTTGTTCGCTAAAGAAAAGAAATCTTGCGAAATAATTCGAGCGACAAACACGCAGATACTGTGCGCTAAACGGTCTCAATAACCCGAGCCTAAAGCAAGTATACCTATCATCTATTGATGATTATCTGAGCCAACAAACAAAACTCAACATCAGAGAACAAGGCCAATCGGTATAAGAGATCTCTATCGGACAAATCCAACAATACGTCTTCAGAACGTTGGACAAACTCGGCAAATAAAAGGAGTTCTGGACGGAATTTATGGATAATTCAAAACATTTATCCAAAGTTTGCGCAAGACCAGATCTGTCGATCAAATGTTCTAAATCCAAGAAATGTTGTTCGTGTAAAGAAAAGAGCGAAGCTCGCCGTTCCCAAAAATCAAATAGATCCCGATTCAGAAAATTCGGGCGCAAACGGTTTTTCAGAGAGAAGCAATCTTTCAAGAAGGCAACAAAGTGCTTTCTGTGCCACAAAGAAGGGCATTTCTCCAAACACTGTCCGAACAGTTCGAGAAAGAAACGACAATATCTCATCAGCTCCATATCCGAGCTTGCCAAAGATATTGATCTTGACAATCATGATCTCGAATCGGTGTTGTCTTACGACAGCGACGAAAAAGATGCCAACTGTGGCTACTCAGATTCTGATACCTCAGAATCCGACGATGAGGAAGAATGCTGTTTCAACATTGCTCGTACGCCTCATCAAGAAGAGATACAATCTCCTCACCTACCAGTGACGATCTTTGATCCTGCAAAGAACGAAGAACCGGTCCATGCTATTGCATTAATAGACACGGGAGCCCACACAACGATAATGAATCCCAAGGTACTTTCCTCATCCATGTGGCACCCGTACCAGCAAGAGTTCAGGGTAGCAAATTCAGGATCATTATCGATCAAGCTCAAATCGAAGCCAATCACCATAGAACTCTTTCAGGGATGTCAGATAACTACAGAAGTCCTAGGCTCCTCCGCTCCTAGAAAGGACATAATTCTAGGATGGGATTCGTATTACGCGCTAAAAAGAAATTTCGACATCTCGATCGAACCAAGAGGAATAAGATGGAAATCTTATTTCAAAACCTTCACAACGATACCCAGATTTTTCGCGATTGAAGAACTTCAGTCCCCCGAATTCGACAAAATCAAAGAAGAAATCACTGCAAGTTCATGTGCAAACTCTCTTACAGAGTTCCTTCGTATATGCAACAACCCACTGTGGTGAAATGAAGAATTCTTCGTGTCATTACCGTTCAAAGAAAATATCCACACAACTCCAACAAAGGCAAGCCACGCAGGAATGCCACCCGTATTGCTTAAACAAGCAAACGAAGAATGTGACCAGCTGGTCAGTCAAAAGGTAGTCTCATCAACTAATTCTCTGTGGGCGTGCAAGGCATTTTATGTCAACAACAGAGCTGAACAGGCAAGAGGAAAATTAAGGATAGTCATTGACTATAAACCGCTGAGCCAATACCTCCAAGATGTCAAGTTCCCGTTGCCAAACAAAAGGGCACTATTTCAACATCTTCAAGGTGCAACCCTATTCTCAAAATTCGATCTAAAATTTGGTTTCTGGCAAATCGGTATTGCACCAGAGGAAAGGCACAAGACAGCTTTCTGTTTGCCCAAACGACATCTTCAATGGAATGTCTTACCGTTCAGCCTCAAAACGGCGCCGTCGCTATTCCAACAGGCCATGTTAAAAATCTTCAAGCCTCTGCTCCATACAGCCTTGATATACATAGACGATGTTCTCTTATTCTCGTCAAGCCACGATGATCATGTTCGAACTCTACAACAGTTTCAGATCATCGTGAAGGATCATGGAATAATGCTCTCGGCCCGAAAAATGATCATAGCCCAGCCCAACATCGAATTCCTTGGGATGCATATTGCAAATGGAAAATTCGCCCCTCAGGCCCATCTAGCCACGACGCTTCTTGAGTTTCCAGACAGCGACCTCTCAAAAAGACAGGTCCAACAGTTCCTTGGGGTAATCAATTACCTAAGCGACTTTATCCCGTAACTTTCGCAGCTGACGCGTCCACTACAAAAGATGCTGTCCAAGAATCCTCCTTTATGGACTAACAGACAAACATAGGAGGTTAAAAGGCTAAAGTTAGAGATTAAAAAGCTGCCACCTTTAAAGATTCCTTGCGATGGCACGCGTGTTCTCCATACAGACGCAAGTGATAAGTATTGGGGTTCTGTCCTACTCGAAGAGATAGATGGGAGACGTCAAATCTGTGGATAAAAAAGCGGACGCTTTAAAGATTCCGAACTCCACTATCACTCCACGTTCAAAGAAATCTTAGATGTAAAGAAGGCCATTGAAAAATTTGAGTTCCATTTGATTGGACACAAATTTCGCATCGAAATGGATATGTCATCCTTCCCGAAGATGCTACAATTCAAGCAAAAGATGGTCCCGCATCAACAGTTACTACGATGGAGCGAATGGTTTTCAAAATACGACTTCGTCTCCTTCTATTTAAAGGGCACAAAGAACATTCTTGCCGACATGCTCAGCAGAAACCCTCTGAAAGAGATTCAGATGATGGCGAGCTCATCAGCAACCGAAAAAGAATACTACGATTTCGGTGCCAACATGCCTGAAGATGCTCATCAGCTTGTCAACATGAAGATCATTCAAGAACATCTCAAAGAAAGGATTTTCCGGTACCAATCGGTTATCCTATCAAAGTACGGTGTCAGATGTCAACACATCGCGCCATTAGGAATCCATCCAGACCACCCGTTCGCTCATCTCTACAGAATCGAGAGCACTGATATGCCAAAAGAAGTTCTTTGTTTCCTTTGGTATATATGTTCTATATACACCATTGGCATCACCTTCGACATACATTGGCTTTACCAATTTGTCAACTCGCGACAAGGTCAAAAGGACTGCCTCTCTACGTTTTTAGCTTGGTTCGCACCATTAAGCGCTTGGAGTGGTAAGTTAAGAAGGTCAGCAAAGACGGTGAACATATCGTTCAAGAAGCTAAAAGGACAAGGGTGCCTCAACCCTTTCTTCAATCCTCACACGATATACTTTTTCCACCGCCCCATTCAAGTCAACATCAAAAGCAACAAAATGCATGCGTTACCGACGCTAATCCACCACGACGACTACAACCGAGGCATTCGACCGGACTTCAATATCTATGAGAACAAAGGGTTTGAAGAATTCCAGAAACATGCGTTTCGCCTCAATAGTGCTACACAGACGTTCCCCATTCCATTAAACCTAAATTGGAGCTACTATCCGATTGACTATCAGATGAGTCTAGACGAAGATCTGCAGTTCTTCGAAAGCAAACCAGCCCCGAAGCTAATCCAACAGAAAATGACACCAGAGCCACCGCCAACGGCGACGGATCCGCCAGAGCATTTCCAAGATGCACAGTCTCCAGATGATTCGATGAATAAGGTTAACCCGATTCGTACCACCCCAAAGTGAAGGTGAGTGTACCCTTGTTGCCGCCATAATTTTGGAAGCGCTTTTGGGATATTGAGAAAATTGAATTGTTCTTCCTCCGTGGCTGGGACTTGGCAAGATGAGAACTTGCTGGATTGAACATATCCTCGAACTCTTCTGCTTGATGAAGGATGTATGAGCTCGCGGACGTTCTTTATTGAGAAAACACTAGGTTTTCTAGCAAAGAACTCATATGGATTTACCAGTGGAAGTGTCGTTTCAGGCATAAGATCGCCTGGAACATACTCGACTTCGTAAAGAGAATTAATATCAGAATGATTTTTTTGATTTTTTGTTTTAGGTAAAGTAGAAATTGCAAATTGAGAATCGATTGCTAAAGAATTAGAGTTTGACATGATGAGAAATTATTTTCAGAACATTCAAAACAATCAGTCATAAACAAAGATTCATTCTCTCAAACATAGGTTGTCGGGCTCTGATTCCAATAGTACAGATGTGCTGAGTAAACGAGAAACCGTATAGACAAAGTCGTGTTGATGATCGCGAAAGCCGCATTGATAGCTATGGGATTCAACAAGTTCCAGGTAAATAGAGCATATGCGGCACACCTGGCCTTGGCTCAACCACTGTTAGGAATCTTATCTTCCCCCACAACCGTCGTATTGGCTCTCACAACCCTCGTATTGACCGTCATGACTGTTAAACGATAAGCTCATTGTAAGCACGAATGAACAGAATCGCAACCCATGAGATGAGAGAAAGTAACCAGAGCTTATGAAAGATGTAGAGAAGTCTGAAAACTAGAGAGAGTTTAGAGATTCATAGAGAGAGAAACTAGAGAGAGGTTTTAAGGGAAATTATGAGATGATATTTCACAAGGGGGTACACACATATTTATAGTGGAGGTTTAGTGCGCTGGCATAAGCGCTTAACTCAGCGATGACATCATCGCTTACATCACACCTATTCTACATTATTTAGGCGATTACATCATCGCTTACATCACACATATAATTGCGATTACATCATCGCTTACATCACACTTATTATACATTATTTAGGCGATTACATCATCGCTTACATCACACATAATTATACATAATTAGATTATTAAGAAGGGTCTTAATGATCTATTTCGAACTCGTTGATATGTTCGTCGCAGCAGCCGTAATAGTTATCTGGACACTTGAATTCGATTTCTGGTTCAGCAAAATCCTCTAGTGGCTCGTCTTTGTTTAAACCAAAAATTTTCCCGATCTCGTCAATATTCATCGAATCATCTGGAGACTGTGCATCTTGGAAATGCTCTGGCGGATCCGTCGCCGTTGGCGGTGGCTCTGGTGTCATTTTCTGTTGGATTAGCTTCGGGGATGGTTTGCTTTCGAAGAACTGCAGATCTTCGTCTAGACTCATCTGATAGTCAATCGGATAGTAGCTCCAATTTAGGTTGAATGGAATGGAGAACGTCTGCGTAGCACTATTGAGGCGAAACGCATGTTTCTGGAATTCTTCAAACCCTTTGTTCTCATAGATATTGAAGTCCGGTCGAATGCCTCGGTTGTAGTCATCGTGGTGGATTAGCATCGGTAACGCATGCATTTTGTTGCTTTTGATGTTGACTTGAATGGGGCGGTGGAAAAAGTATATCGTGTGAGGATTGAAGAAAGGGTTGAGGCACCCTTGTCCTTTTAGCTTCTTGAACGATATGTTCACCGTCTTTGCTGACCTTCTTAACTTACCACTCCAAGCGCTTAATGGTGCGAACCAAGCTAAAAACGTAGAGAGGCAGTCCTTTTGACCTTGTCGCGAGTTGACAAATTGGTAAAGCCAATGTATGTCGAAGGTGATGCCAATGGTGTATATAGAACATATATACCAAAGGAAACAGAGAACTTCTTTTGGCATATCAGTGCTCTCGATTCTGTAGAGATGAGCGAACGGGTGGTCTGGATGGATTCCTAATGGCGCGATGTGTTGACATCTGACACCGTACTTTGATAGGATAACCGATTGGTACCGGAAAATCCTTTCTTCGAGATGTTCGTGAATGATCTTCATGTTGACAAGCTGATGAGCATCTTCAGGCATGTTGGCACCGAAATCGTAGTATTCTTTTTCGGTTGCTGATGAGCTCGCCATCATCTGAATCTCTTTCAGAGGGTTTCTGCTGAGCATGTCGGCAAGAATGTTCTTTGTGCCCTTTAAATAGAAGGAGACGAAGTCGTATTTTGAAAACCATTCGCTCCATCGTAGTAACTGTTGATGCGGGACCATCTTTTGCTTGAATTGTAGCATCTTCGGGAAGGATGACATATCCATTTCGATGCGAAATTTGTGTCCAATCAAATGGAACTCAAATTTTTCAATGGCCTTCTTTACATCTAAGATTTCTTTGAACGTGGAGTGATAGTGGAGTTCGGAATCTTTAAAGCGTCCGCTTTTTTATCCACAGATTTGACGTCTCCCATCTATCTCTTTGAGTAGGACAGAACCCCAATACTTATCACTTGCGTCTGTTTGGAGAACACGCGTGCCATCGCAGGGAATCTTTAAAGGTGGCAGATTTTTAATCTCTAACTTTAGCCTTTTGACCGCCTCTGTTTGTCTGTTAGTCCATAAAGGAGGATTCTTGGACAGCATCTTTTGTAGTGGACGCGTCAGCTGCGAAAGTTGCGGGATAAAGTCGCTTAGGTAATTGATTATCCCAAGGAACTGTTGGACCTATCTTTTTGAAAGGTCGCTGTCTGGAAACTCAAGAAGCGTCGTGGCTAGATGGGCCTGAGGGGCGAATTGTCCATTTGCAATATGCATCCCAAGGAATTCGATGTTGGGCTGGGCTATGATCATTTTTCGGGCCGAGAGCATTATTCCATGATCCTTCACGATGATCTGAAACTGTTGTAGAGTTCGAACATGATCTTCGTGGCTTGACGAGAATAAGAGAATATCGTCTATGTATATCAGGGATGTATGGAGCAGAGGCTTGAAGATTTTTAACATGGCCTGTTGGAATAGCGACGGCGCCGTTTTGAGGCCGAACGGTAAGACATTCCATTGAAGATGTCGGTTGGGCAAATAGAAAGCTGTCTTGTGCCTTTCCTCTGGTGCAATACCGATTTGCCAGAAACCATATTTTAATTCGAATTTTGAGAATAGGGTCGCACCTTGAAGATGTTGAAATAGTGCCCTTTTGTTTGGCAACGGGAACTTGACATCTTGGAGGTATTGGTTCAGCGGTTTATAGTCAATGACTAGCCTTAATTTTCCTATTGCCTGTTCAGCTCTGTTGCTGACATAAAATGCCTTGCACGCCCACGGAGAATTAGTTGATGAGACTACCTTCTTACTGACCAGCTGGTCACATTCTTCGTTTGCTTGTTTAAGCAATACGGGTGGCATTCCTGCGTGGCTTGCCTTTGTTGGAGTTGTGTGGATATTTTCTTTGAACGGTAATGACACGAAGAATTCTTCGTTTAACCACAGTGGGTTGTTGCATATACGAAGGAACTCTGTAAGAGAGTTTGCACATGAACTTGCAGTGATTTCTTCTTTGATTTTGTCGAATTCGGGGGACTGAAGTTCTTCAATCGCGAACAATCAGGGTATCGTTGTGAAGGCTTTGAAATAAGATTTCCATCTTATTCCTCTTGGTTCGATCGAGATGTCGAAATTCCTTTTTAGCGCGTAATACGAATCCCATCCTAGAATTATGTCCTTTCCAGGAGCGGAGGAGCCTAGGACTTCTGTAGTTATCTGATATCCCGGAAAGAGTTCTATGGTGATTGGCTTCGATAATGATCCTGAATTTGCTACCATGAACTCTTGCTGGTACGGGTGCCATATGGATGAGGAAAGTACCTTGGGATTCATTATCGTTGTGTGGGCTCCCGTGTCTATGAATGCAATAGCATGGACCGGTTCTTCGTTCTTTGCAGGATCAAAGATCGTCACTGGTAGGTGAGGAGATTGTATCTCTTCTTGATGAGGCGTACGAGCAATGTTGAAACAGCATTCTTCCTCATCGTCGGATTCTGAGGTATCAGAATCTGAGTAGCCACAGTTGGCATCTTTTTCGTCGCTGTTGTAAGACAACACCGATTCGAGATCATGATTGTCAAGATCAATATCTTTGGCAAGCTCGGATATGGAGCTGATGAGATATTGTCGTTTCTTTCTCGAACTGTTCGGACAGTGTTTGGAGAAATGCCCTTCTTTGTGGCACAGAAAGCACTTTGTTGCCTTCTTGAAAGATTGCTTCTCTCTGAAAAACCGTTTGCGCCCGAATTTTCTGAATCGGGATCTATTTGATTTTTGGGAACGGCGAGCTTCGCTCTTTTCTTTACACGAACAACGTTTCTTGGATTTAGAACATTTGATCGACAGATCTGGTCTTGCGCAAACTTTGGATAAATGTTTTGAATTATCCATAAATTCCGTCCAGAACTCCTTTTATTTGCCGAGTTTGTCCAACGTTCTGAAGACGTATTGTTGGATTTGTCCGCTAGAGATCTCTTCTACCGATTGGCCTTGTTCTCTGTTGTTGAGTTTTGTTTGTTGGCTCAGATAATCATCAATAGATGATAGGTAGACTTGCTTTAGGCTCGGGTTATTGAGACCGTTTAGCGCACAGTATCTGCGTGTTTGTCGCTCGAAATATTTCGCAAGATCTATTTTCTTTAGCGAACAACATTTTGCTGCGAAGAATTCCTCTTGTAATTGATCCTTGAGGTGGCTTGGGGTGCCATTGAATTCTCGATGAATTTCCCCGAGAAGCAATGGTATGGTGGTTTGATAGACTTGCTGCTGTCTGTATTCGCCAAGCGAATTCCACCATTCTTTGAGTGCACCCAAAAATCGTGCCGTGAACTGTTGTATGACGAGGAATGAGGATGTGGTGATAGCTTCGGAGTTCATCCATGCGTGAAATTCGTCTAAACGATCATTCCATTTTTCGAAGGGAATGTCGTCGAACGTAAATGTCACGGCTTTTGAGGCGAACTGTTTTGTTGGCCTTTCTTGTTCTTGGATGGGTGTTCCATTTATCTCGTCGTTATCAGAGAACACTTCGTCTATGTCTGGTTCTGTTTTTGATGGCTCTCCAATAGCGAACTGTTTTGGTAATGATTCTTCCTCAGAGTCAGTTCTGTAAGAAGAGCTTGAGTCTGAGAAGCTGATAACCAACGGTGTTGGATGAAGGGCGTCAACCGGGGGTTTTTGCGACTGAGCGTACTCCGACTCTTTTGATTTTTTGTCTTGTTCCGCTAGGTGATTTAGCAAACTAGACATCGTAAATTCCGCAGATTCGATTATGCCTATCTCCTTCCCTATTCTTTTATCATGATCGGGAGAATCTTGACTAGAATGAGAGGAGGTAGATCTGTGAGTTTTTGTTGGATTGACGCATAATTCTGATTTTTAATCTCATAATTTCCCTTAAAACCTCTCTCTAGTTTCTCTCTCTATGAATCTCTAAACTCTCTATAGTTTTCAGACTTCTCTACATCTTTCATAAGCTCTGGTTATTTTCTCTCATCTCATGGGTTGCTATTCTGTTCATTCGTGCTTACAATGAGCTTATCGTTTAATCGTCATGACGGTCAATACGAGGGTTGTGAGAGCCAATACGACGGTTGTGGGGGAAGATAAGATTCCTAACAGTGGTTGAGCCAAGACCAGGTGTGCCGCATATGCTTCCTTTACCTGGAACTTATTGAATCACATAGCTATCAATGCGGCTTTCACGATCATCAACACGACTTTGTCTATACGGTTTCTCGTTTACTCAGCACATCTGTACTATTGGTATCAGAGCCCGACAACCTATGTTTGAGAGAATGAATCTTTGTTTATGACTGATTGTTTTGAATGTTCTGAAAACAATTTCTCATCATGTCAAACTCTAATTCTTTAGCAATCGATTCTCAATTTGCAATTTCTACTTTACCTAAAACAATAAATCAAAAAAATCATTCTGATATTAATTAATTCTCTTTACGAAATCGAGTATGTTCCAGGCGATCTTATGCCTGAAACGACACTTCCACTGGTAAATCCATATGAGTTCTTTGCTAGAAAATATAGTGTTTTCTCAATAAAGAACGTCCGCGAGCTCATACATCCTTCATCAAGCAAAAGAGTCCGAGAATATGTTCAATCCAGCAAGTTCTCATCTTGCCAAGTCCCAGCCATGGAGGAAGAACAATTCATTTCTCTCAATATCCCAGAAGCGCTTCCAAGATTATGGCGGCAACAAGGGTACACTCACATTCACTTTGGGGTGGTACGAATCGGGTTAACCTTACATGTTCGAAAAGGTCTACCGGTTATAGCACGAATCGCTTTAGTCGACTCTAGACTAAAGTCATATCAACAGGCCTGCATCGGTACGGTTCAAACAACATTAAACGCTGGAACAGTATTCATAACACTGTTTCCGAACTTTAATGTCTCTTTGCAAGATCCGAATCTGCTCAAAACGCTCAAAGTCCAACTACAACTAATCGGATTGCCTATGCAAGAGAAAAGTGTTATCGCAACACTACATCACCAAATTGTCTACCGCGTTCAAGACCATGCTCTTGATCTCGTTCTACCCTCCTCTGACGAAGCGCTTTATCTAGAAGTCTCATCAGCTTCGCAAGCGCCAAGCACTACGCAAATACCTCGACAAATTTCTTGAGAACAATTAATAAAGAGGATACCAGAGTCATGGGTAACAAGCTACGAGAAGCTACATAAAGCAACTCAAGCACCAGTCCAAACATCCGACGTAAGCTTCCATTCGCGAAGTGATTGAACAACGAATATCGAATTCGACAAACCAAGATCATCGTCGTTTCGGAAACAACTGTTCACACAATTTGCGATCCAAATTAAAGAACATGAATTCCAAGGACCATACAGAGAACAGAATCCGAAGCCAATCTCCTTCGGTCAATACGGACAAGTCGTATATCCTTTCAAAGATGTAGACGGCCATCAATATTTTGATGTCTGCTCCTGCTCAGCCTGCATAGAAAATTCTTATGAATCCGATGACGAGATTCGCCAACGGCGCAGAAAGAAGAAGGATCCCCTGTACAAAAGATATCTTGAAGGAGATCCTACAGTTGGTCCTCTCGGAGAAGACAACGGAATATACGAATTTATAGTACAATACTCTGATAAAATGGAGTCCTCCGTGCCAGAGATCATGGTAATAAAAGAAGATAGCTTTCCTCCACCAGAGGACTTCATCACTGACAACATATCCCACTCTCCGAAGGTACTTTCAAAAGCGATCAGTCCTTCAGGACCAAATCAATTAAGTCAAGGAGAAAAGGTTCTCAATTGGCAAACGGAAAATGCCATGGCACAAAACCGACTGCTTACTACGATTACTCAAAAAATCGATCAGTTTGTGGATGGATATACCAAAAGATTGAGCGTTCTTCAAAACTCGATCTCAGAAATCCATAGTCGGCTAAACACCCTCCATCAAGAGATGATGTCTATGGCCCAACATATGATGGTCAACACCTCTCAATTTCAAGGCAAAGAGGCTGAGATGACTAATCTCAGGTTTCAACTAAAAGACCTCCAACGATGCCTCGAAAGTATGGTCCAACGACAGCAGAGTTCCTCCAACGCATACCTTCCACATCTCGAGAGCATGTCATCACCGATGCCCATACACCCAAGATCATACTCTCAGGGATTTCTCTCAGGAGAACAATATCAAAAGACAAGACACCCAGTCCCTGGTTTCTTATCGTCTGACGAAGCGTTCACATCGCGGTATGGTGTAACTTCTGCAAGCGAGTTCAGACCATGGCGCGTACGAGAAAGGGAGAGAAGACAAAGAGAATCAGAATTCCGCGTCAATCCAACAAAAACTCACAGATATGCCTCCTCTCATTCTAGTCAAGATTCTCCCGATCATGATAAAAGAAAAGGGAATGAGATAGGCATAATCGAATCTGCGGAATTTACGATGTCTAGTTTGCTAAATCACCTAGCGGAACAAGACAAAAAACCAAAAGAGTCGGAGTACGCTCAGTCGCAAAAACCCCCGGCTAACGCCCCTCATCCAACACCGTTGGTTATCAGCTTCTCAGACTCAAGCTCTTCTTACAGAACTGACTCTGAGGAAGAATCATTACCAAAACAGTTCGCTATTGGAGAGCCATCAAAAACAGAACCAGACATAGACGAAGTGTTCTCTGATAACGACGAGATGAATGGAACACCCATCCAAGAACAAGAAAGGCCAACAAAACAGTTCGCCTCAAAAGTCGTGACATTTACGTTCGACGACATTCCCTTCGAAAAATGGAATGATCGTTTAGACGAATTTCACGCATTGATGAACTCCGAAGCTATCACCTCATCCTCATTCCTCGTCATACAACAGTTCACGGCACGATTTTCGGGTGCACTCAAAGAATGGTGGAATTCGCTTGGCGAATACAGACAGCAGCGAGTCTATCAAACCACCATAACATTGCTTCTCGGGGAAATTCATCGAGAATTCATTGGCACCCCAAGCCACCTCAAGGATCAATTACAAGAGGAATTCTTCGCAGCAAAATGTTGTTCGCTAAAGAAAAGATATCTTGCGAAACATTTCGAGCGACAAACACGCAGATACTATGCGCTAAACGGTCTCAATAACCCGAGCCTAAAGCAAGTCTACCTATCATCTATTGATGATTATCTGAGCCAACAAACAAAACTAAACATCAGAGAAGAAGGCCAATCGGTAGAAGAGATCTCTATCGAACAAATCCAACAATACGTCTTCAGAACGTTGGACAAACTCTGCAAACAAAAGGAGTTCTGGACGGAATTTATGGATAATTCAAAACATTTATCCAAAGTTTGCTCAAGACCAGATTTGTCGATCAAATGTTCTAAATCCAAAAAACGTTGTTCGTGTAAAGAAAAGAGCGAAGCTCGCCGTTCCCAAAAATCAAATAGATCCCGCTTCAGAAAATTTGGGCGCAAACGGTTTTTCAGAAGGAAGCAATCTTTCAAGAAGGCAACAAAGTGCTTTCTGTGCCACAAAGAAGGGCATTTCGCCAAACACTGTCCGAACAGTTCGAGAAAAAAACGACAATATCTCATCAGCTCCATATCCGAGCTTGCCAAAGATATTGATTTTGACAATCATGATCTCGAATCGGTGTTGTCTTACGACAGCGACGAAAAAGATGCCATATGTGGCTACTCAGATTCTGATACCTCAGAATCCGATGATGAGGAAGAATGCTGTTTCAACATTGCTCGTACGCCTCATCAAGAAGAAATACAATCTCCTCACCTACCAGTGACGATCTTTGACCCTGCAAAGAACGAAGAACCGGTCCATGCTATTGCATTCATAGACACGGGAGCCCACACAACGATAATGAATCCCAAGGTACTTTCCTCATCCATGTGGCACCCGTACCAGCAAGAGTTCAGGGTAGCAAATTCAAGATCATTATCGATCAAGCTCAAATCGAAGCCAATCACCATAGAACTCTTTCCGGGATGTCATATAACTACAAAAGTCTTAGGCTCCTCCGCTCCTAGAAAGGACATAATTCTAGGATGGGATTCGTATTACGCGCTAAAAAGGAATTTCGACATCTCGATCGAACCAAGAGGAATAAGATGGAAATCTTATTTCAAAGCCATCACAACGATACCCCGATTTTTCGCGATTGAAGAACTTCAGTCCCCCGAATTCGACAAAATCAAAGAAGAAATCACTGCAAGTTCATGTGCAAACTCTCATACAGAGTTCCTTCGTATATGCAACAACCCACTGTGGTTAAACGAAGAATTCTTCGTGTCATTACCGTTCAAAGAAAATATCCACACAACTCCAACAAAGGCAAGCCACGCAGGAATGCCATCCGTATTGCTTAAACAAGCAAACGAAGAATGTGACCAGCTGGTCAGTCAAAAGGTAGTCTCATCAACTGGCAAGGCATTTTATGTGGGCGTGCAAGGCATTTTATGTCAACAACAGAGCTGAATAGGCAAGAGGAAAATTAAGGCTAGTCATTGACTATAAACCGCTGAACCAATACCTCCAAGATGTCAAGTTCCCGTTGCCAAACAAAAGGGCACTATTTCAACATCTTCAAGGTGCGACCCTATTCTCAAAATTCGATCTAAAATCCGGTTTCTGGCAAATCGGTATTGCACCAGAGGAAAGGCACAAGACAGCTTTCTGTTTGCCCAACCGACATCTTCAATGGAATGTCTTACCGTTCAGCCTCAAAACGGCGCCGTCGCAATTCCAACAGGCCATGTTAAAAATCTTCAAGCCTCTGCTCCATACAGCCATGATATACATAGACGATATTCTCTTATTCTCGTCAAGCCACGAAGATCATGTTCGAACTCTACAACAGTTTCAGATCATCGTGAAGGATCATGGAATAATGCTCTCGGCCCGAAAAATGATCATAGCCCAGCCCAACATCGAATTCCTTGGGATGCATATTGCAAATGGAAAATTTGTCCCTCAGGCCCATCTAGCCACGACGCTTCTTGAGTTTCCATACAGCAACCTCTCAAAAAGACAGGTCCAACAGTTCCTTGGGGTAATCAATTACCTAAGCGACTTTATCCCGCAACTTTCGCAGCTGACGCGTCCACTACAAAAGATGTTGTCCAAGAATCCTCCTTTATGGACTAACAGAAAAACAGAGGCGGTCAAAAGGCTAAAGTTAGAGATTAAAAAGCTGCCACCTTTAAAGGTTCCCTGCGATGGCACGCGTGTTCTCCAAACAGACGCAAGTGATAAGTATTGGGGTTCTGTCCTACTCGAAGAGATAGATGGGAGACGTCAAATATGTGGATACAAAAGCGGACGCTTTAAAGATTCCGAACTCCATTATCGTTCCACGTTCAAAGAAATCTTAGCTGTAAAGAAGGCCATTGAAAAATTTGAGTTCCATTTAATTGGACACAAATTTCGCATCGAAATGGATATGTCATCCTTCCCGAAGATGCTACAATTCAAGCAAAAGATGGTCCCGCATCAACAGTTACTACGATGGAGCGAATGGTTTTCAAAATACGACTTCGTCTCCTTCTATTTAAAGGGCACAAAGAACATTCTTGCCGACATGCTCAGCAGAAACCCTCTGAAAGAGATTCAGATGATGGCGAGCTCATCCGCAACTGAAAAAGAATACTACGATTTCGGTGCCAACATGCCTGAAGATGCTCGTCAGCTTGTCAACATGAAGATCATTCACGAACATCTCAAAGAAAGGATTTTCCGGTACCAATCGGTTATCCTATCAAAGTACGGTGTCAGATGTCAACACATCGCGCCACTAGGAATCTATCCTGACCACCCGTTCGCTCATCTCTACAGAATCGAGAGCACTGATATGCCAGAAGAAGTTCTCTGTTTCCTTTGGTATATATGTTCTGTATACACCATTGGCATCACCTTCGACATACATTGGCTTTACCAATTTGTCAACTCGCGACAAGGTCAAAAGGACTGCCTCTCTACGTTTTTAGCTTGGTTCGCACCATTAAGCGCTTGGAGTGGTAAGTTAAGAAGGTCAGCAAAGACGGTGAACATATCGTTCAAGAAGCTAAAAGGACAAGGGTGCCTCAACCCTTTCTTAAATCCTCACACGATATACTTTTTCCACCGTCCCATTCAAGTCAACATCAAAAGCAACAAAATGCATGCGTTACCGACGCTAATCCACCACGACGACTACAACCGAGGCATTCGACCGGACTTCAATATCTATGAGAACAAAGGGTTTGAAGAATTTCAGAAACATGCGTTTCTCCTCAATAGTGCTACATAGACGTTCCCCATTCCATTCAACCTAAATTGGAGCTACTATCCGATTGACTATCAGATGAGTCTAGACGAAGATCTGCAGTTCTTCGAAAGCAAACCAGCCCCGAAGCTAATCCAACAGAAAATGACACCAGAGCCACCGCCAACGGCGACGGATCCGCCAGAGCATTTCCAAGATGCACAGTCTCCAGATGATTCGATGAATATTGACGAGATCGGGAAAAGGTTCGGTTTAAACAAAGACGAGCCACTAGAGGATTTTGCTGAACCAGAAATCGAATTCAAGTGTCCAGATAACTATTACGGCTGCTGCGACGAACATATCAACGAGTTCGAAATAGATCATTAAGACCCTTCTTAATAATATAATTATGTATAATTATGTGTGATGTAAGTGATGATGTAATCGCCTAAATAATGTATAATAAGTGTGATGTAAGCGATGATGTAATCGCAATTATATGTGTGATGGTTTTGTGCCATGGCATTTTCCGTTTGCCAATTGAGAACCTTTTCTCCTTGAGTTAATTGATTTGGTCCTGAAGGACTAATCGCTTTTGAAAGTACCTTCGGAGAGTGGGATATGTTGTCAGTGATGAAGTCCTCTGGTGGAGGAAATCTATCTTCTTTTATTACCATGATCTCTGGAACGGAGGACTCCTTTTTATCAGAGTATTGTACTATAAATTCGTATCTTCTGTTGTCTTCTCCGAGAGGACCAACTGTAGGATCTCCTTCAAGATATCTTTTGTATAGGGGATCCTTCTTCTTTCTGCGCCATTGGCGAATCTCGTCATCGGATTCATAAGAATTTTCTATGCAGGCTGAGCAGGAGCAGACATCAAAATATTGATGGCCGTCTACATCTTTGAAAGGATATACGACTTGTCCGTATTGACCGAAGGAGATTGGTTTCGGATTCTGTTCTCTGTATGGTCCTTGGAATCCGTGTTCTTCAATTTGGATCGCAAATTGTGTGAACAGTTGTTTCCGAAACGACGATGATCTTGGTTTGTCGAATTTGATTTCCGTTGTTCCATCACTTCGCGAATGGAAGCTTACGTTGGATGTTTGGACTGGTTCTTGAGTTGCTTGATGTAGCTTCTCGTAGCTTGTTACCCATGACTCTGGTATCCTCTTTATTAATTCTTCTCGAGAAATTTGTCGAGGTATTTGCGTAGTGCTTGGCGCTTGCGAAGCTGATGAGACTTCTAGATAAAGCGCTTCGTCAGAGGAGGGTAGAACGAGATCAAGAGCATGGTCTTGAACGCGGTAGACAATTTGGTGATGTAGTGTTGCGATAACACTTTTCTCTTGCATAGGCAATCCGATTAGCTATAGTTGGACTTTGAGCGTTTTGAGCAGATTCGGATCTTGCAAAGAGACATTAAAGTTCGGAAACAGTGTTATGAATACCGTTCCGGCGTTTAATGTTGTTTGAACCGTACCGATGCAGACCTGTTGATATGACTTTAGTCTAGAGTCGACTAAAGCGATTCGTGGTATAACCGGCAGACCTTTTCGAGCATGTAAGGTTAACCCGATTCGTACCACCCCAAAGTGAAGGTGAGTGTACCCTTGTTGCCGCCATAATTTTGGAAGCGCTTCTGGGATATTGAGAGAAATGAATTGTTCTTCCTCCGTAGCTGGGACTTGGCAAGATGAGAACTTGCTGGATTGAACATATTCTCAGACTCTTCTGCTTGATGAAGGATGTATGAGCTCGCGGACGTTCTTTATTGAGAAAACACTAGGTTTTCTAGCAAAGAACTCATATGGATTTACCAGTGGAAGTTTCGTTTCAGGCATAAGATCGCCTGGAACATACTCGATTTCGTAAAGAGAATTAATATCAAAATGATTTTTTTGTTTTAGGTAAAGTAGAAATTGCAAATTGAGAATCGATTGATAAATAATTAGAGTTTGACATGATGAGAAATTGTTTTCAGAACATTCAAAACAATCAGTCATAAACAAAGATTCATTTTCTCAAACAATTCCTATATTTTACTAAGATTTTTAAAAAGTGTTAATTTACTAATGAAAATTGAAATAAGTGTGCAAAAACCAATGCAAAAGCCCCAAATAAATTTGGTATACATACCTTATTGACTTGAAGAACTTTGCGAACTCTCTCGTCGTTGGTCCACTTGCTAAGGAGAAAGTACTTATATAGCTACAAAAGAAACCTTGTAAATATATATCTTCGAATTGTCGTAAATATGACAGTTTTTGTGTGAAGTAATCTATCAAAAACAAGCCTATGTCCACACATAACTTTACTTATGGATTCATCAATTTTTATTAGATTCTTTGTTTTTTAACTAAAAAGATTGTCAAACCTTTGGTACTTTGATCATAACTTAATTACAAAATTTGTTAGAAACAAAACTTCATCATACTAGTTGTGTAAATTTGTCTCTAAAATATTATTTCTAATTTTTCATATTTTTCTATATAGTTTAACTGTCAATGGGTAAGGATTGACATCAAAGGGATATATATACTTAGATAATTGTTGCTCTGTTCTAAACAAATATTTGTTTTAGTATTTGATATTCTATATGTAACCTTTTGATTAATCAGATGAGTCTAGACGAAGATCTACAGTTTTTCGAAAGCAAAGCAACCCCGAAACAAATTCAACCAAAAATAGTGATACCGGAACCACCACCAGCAACAGACCCGCCGGAGCATTTCCAAAATGCACAGTCTCCAGATGATTCAATGAACATTGACGAAATCGGGAAAATGTTCGGCTTAAATAATAAAGACGAGCCACAAGAAGACTTCGTTGAACGAGAAATCAAATACGAATGTCCGGGAGATTATTACGGCTGCTGCAATGAGCACATCATCGAGTTCAAAATAGATCATTGAGACCTTTCTCAATGTATCTAATTATGTATAATTTTGTGTGATGTCAGCGATGATGTAATCGCAATTATGTATAATATGTGTGATGTAAGCGATGATGTAATCGCAATTATGTGTGTGATATAAGCGATGATGTAATCGCAATTATGTGTGTGATGTAAGCGATGATGTAATCGCATAAATAATGATGTAAGCGATGATGTAATTGCTGAGGTAAGCGCTTATGTCAGCGCACAAATCCTCCACTATAAATATGTTTGTACCCCCTTGTGAAATATCAACTCAGAATTTCCCTTAAAACCTCTCTCTAAAAACTTCTCTCTAAGTTCTCTCTCTATGAGTCTCTAAACTCTCTCTAGTTTTCAGACTTCTTTACATCTTTCATAAGCTCTGATTTCTTTCTCTTAAGATATTAGTTGCGATCCGGCATCAGTGTGCTTTCAATGAGTTTATCGATTAACCAATACGATGGTCAATACGACGGTTGTGGGGGTCAATACGACGGTTGTAGGGGGAGATAAGGTTCCTAACAGTGGTTGAGCCATGGCTGGAGATGCCTCAAATGCTGCCTTTACCTGGAACTTATCGAATCCCATAATTATCAACACGATTCCCATGATTATCAACACGACTTAATCTATACGGTTTTTCGTTTGCTCATGCACCTTAGAATATGGTATCAGAGCCGACAACTTATGTTTTGAGTGAATGAATCTTTGTTTATGACTGATTGTTTTGAATGTTCTGAAAACAATTTCTCATCATGTCAATTTCTAATCCTTCAGCGATCGATTCTCAGTTTGCAATTTCTACTTTACCAAAAACAAAAAACCAAAAAAATTATTCTGATATTAATTCCCTTTACGAAATCGAGTACGTTCCAGGGGATCTGATGCCTGAAACTACTCTTCCACTTGTAAATCCATATGAGTACTTTACCAAAAAGCCTGGTGTTTTCTCGATCAAGAATGTTCGACAGCTCATACATCCATCATCAAGCAGTAGAGTCCGCGAATATGTTCAATCTAGCAAGTTCTCATCTTGCCAAGTCCCAGCCACGGAATAAGAACAATTCACCTCGCTCAATATCCCAGAAGGACTACCAAAGTTATGGCGGCAACAAGGATACACTCACCTCCACTTTGGGGTAGTACGAATCGGGCTAACCTTACATGCTCGAAAAGGTCTACTGGTCATAGCACGAATCGCTTTAGTCGACTCTAGACTAAAGTCGTATCAACAAGCCTGCATCGGTACGGTTCAAACAACATTGAACGCCGGAACAGTATTCATAACACTGTTTCCAAACTTTAATGTCTCTCTGCAAGATCCAAATCTGCTCAAAATGCTCAAAGTCCAACTACAGCTGATTGGAGTGCCTATGCATGAGAATAGCGTTATCGCAACGCTACACCACCAGATCGTCTACCGTATTCAAGACCATGCTCTTGATCTTATTCTACCATCCTCTGACGACGCGCTTTATCTCGAAGTCTCATCAGCTTCGCAAGCACCAAGCACTACTCAAATACTTCGACAAATCTCTCGAGAGGAGTTAATCAAGCGAATACCAAAATCATGGGTGACGAGCTACGAAAGGCTGCATCAAGCATCCCAAGCATCGGTCCAAACATCCGAAGTAAGCTTCCACTTACGCAATGATGGAACAACGGAGATCAAGTTTGACAAACCAAGATCATCTTCGTTTCGAAAGCAACTGTTCACACAATTTGCTATCCAAATTGAAGAACACGAGTTCCAAGGTCCATACAGAGAACAGAATCTGAAGCCAATTTCCTTCGGTCAATACGGACAAATAGTATATCCCTTCCAAGACGAAGATGGCCATCAATATTTTACTGTATATTCCTGCTCGGCCTGCATAGAAGATTCCTATGAATCTGATGACGAAATTAGCCAACGACGTATAAAGAAGAAAGATCCTCTATATAAGAGATATCTTGAAGGATATCCTACAGTCGGTCCTCTTGGCGAAAGCAATGGGCGATATGAGTACATAGTCCAATACTCTAACGTAAAAGAGACGGCTAAGCCAGAAATCATGATGATAGTAGAAAAAAATTTCCCTCCACCAGAAGATTTCATCAATGATAACATATCCCACTCTCCAAAGGTACTTTCCAAGGCGATCAGCTCCTCTGGACCAGATCAGCTAAGTCAAGGAGAAAAGGTTCTCAATTGGCAATCGGAAAACGCCATGACTCAGAACCGATTGCTTACTACGATTAATCAGAAAATCGACCAGTTTTCAGAGGGATATACCAAAAGATTGAGCGTTCTTCAAAACTCAATCTCAGAAATCCATAATCGACTCAACACTCTCCATCAAGAGATGATTTCTATGGCCCAACACATGATGGTCAACACCTCTCAATTTCAAGGTAGAGAAGTTGAGATGACTAATCTCGGATTTCAGTTAAAAGACCTCCAACGATGCCTCGAAAGTATGGTCCAACAGCAAAATTCCTCCAACACATACCTTCCTCACCTCGGAAGCCTGTCATCAACGATGCCTATGCATCCAGGATTCTTTTCGGGAGAACAATATCAAAGGCCAAGACACCCAGTCCCCAGATTCTTATCTTCCGACGAAGCGTTCACATCTCGATATGGTGTAACTACTACCAACGATTTCAAACCACGGCCCATACGAGAAAGGGCGAGGAGACAAAAGGAATCAGAATTCCGTGTCAATCCGACAAAAACCTGAACCATCGCCTCCTCTCATTCTAGTCAAGATTCTCTCGAACATGACAAAGGAAAAGGAAAGGATATAGATATGATTGAATTTACAATGTCTGATTTGCTGGATCATCTAGCCGAGCAAGACAAAGAACCAAAAGGGTCAAAACATACTCTGACTCAAGAGCTTCCATCTAAGGTCTCGTATCCGACACCAATAATCAGTCGCTTCTCAGACTCAAGCTCCTCTTATAGAACTGATTCTGAAGAAGAATCCCTACCAAAGCAATTCGCTATTGAAGAAGCATAAAAAAAAGGAGCCAGATATAGACGAGGTATTCTCGGACAATGACGAGATGAATAGCACGCCTTTTCAAGAACAAGAAAGGCCAGCAAAACAATTCACCTCAAAAGTCATAACATTCATGTTCGACGATATTCCCTCCGAAAAATGGAATAACCGTCTTGACGAATTTCACCCGTGGATGAATTCCGAAGCCATCACCTCATCATCACACCTCGTCATACAACAGTTCACCGCACGATTTTCGGGTGCACTGAAAGAATGGTGGAATTCGCTTGGCGAATACAGACAACAGCAAGTCTATCAAACCACCATACCATTGCTTCTTGGAGAAATTCACAGAGAATTCATCGGCACCCCAAGCCACCTCAAGGAGCAACTACAAGAAGAATACTTCACGGCAAAATGTTGTTCACTAAAGAAAAGAGATCTCGCAAAGCATTTCGAACGACAAACACGAAGGTACTATACGCTAAACGGCCTCAATAATCCAAGCCTGAAACAAGTCTACCTCTCCTCTATTGATGATTATCTGAGCCAACATACAAAGCTCAATATCAGAGACCAAGGCCAAACAGTCGAGGAGATCTCTATCGGACAAATCCAACAATACGTTTTCAGAACGCTCGACAAACTTTGCAAACAAAAGGAGTTCTGGACGAAATTTATGGATAATTCAAAGCATTTATCCAAAGTATGCGCAAGACCAGACCTATCAATCAAGTGTTCTAAGTCCAAAAAACATTGCTCTTGTGAAGAAAGGAGCAAAACTCGCCGTTTCCAAAAATCGGCAAATAAACCCCACTTTGAAAAATTCAGGCGCATGCGTTTTTCAGAAAAAAGAATCCTTTAAGAAGGAGACAAAATGCTTTTTTGCCACAAAGAAGGGCATTTCGCCAAGAACTGTCCAAACAGTTCAAAGAAAAAGAAACAGTATCTCATCAACTCCATATCCGATATTGCCGGAGACATCGATCTTGACAATCATGATCTCGAATCGGTGCTGTCTTATGACAGCGATGAAAAGAATGCCATCTGTGGCTACTCAGATTCTGATGACTCTGAATCCTACGACGAAGAGGAGGAATGCTGCTTCAAGATCACTCGAATGCCTCGTCAGGAAGAGATACAAACACCGCATCTACCAGTGACAATCTTCGATCCTGCAAAAAACGAAGATCCGGTCCATGCTATTTTTTTCATAGACACGGGAGCCAACACAACGATAATTAATCCCAAGGTACTTTCATCATCCATGTGGCGCCCGTACCAGCAAGAATTCAGGGTGGCGAATTCAGGATCATTAACGATCAAGCTCAAATCAAAGCCAATCACCATAGAGCTCTTTCAAGGATGTCAAATAATTGCAGAAATTCTAGGCTCTTCCGCACCCGGAAAAGACATAATTTTGGGATGGAATTCGTATTATGCGCTAAAAAGGAGTTTTGACATTTCGATCGAGCCAAGAGGAATAAGATGGAAATCTTTATACAAAGCCTTCACCACAATACCTTGGCTATTCAAAATTGAAGAGCTTCCGTCCCCCGAATTCAACAAAATCAAAGAAGAAATCACAGCAAATTCATGTGTAGACTCTCATACCGAGTTTCTTCAAATATGCAAAAACCCACTGTGGTTAAACCAAGAGTTCTTCGTGTCATTACCTTTCAAGAAAGACATCCACACAACGCCGACAAAGGCGAGTCACACAGGAATGCCACCCGCATTGCTTAAACAAGCAAATGAACAATGTGACCAACTAGTCAGCCAAATGGTGGTCTCATCGACAAATTCTCCATGGGCGTGCAAGGCCTTTTACGTCAACAACAGAGCTGAACAGGCAAGAGGAAAGCTAAGGCTAGTCATCGATTATAAACCACTAAACCAATACCTCCAAGATGTCAAATTCCCATTGCCAAAAAAAAGGGCACTATTTCAACATCTTCAGGGAGCAACAATATTCTCAAAGTTTGATCTAAAATCCGGTTTCTGTCAAATCGGTATTTCACCAGAAGAACAGTACAAAACAGCCTTCTGTTTACCCAATCGTCATCTTCAATGGAATGGCTTACCGTTCGGCCTCAAAACAACGCCATCATTATTCCAACAAGCCATGTTATGCATTTTCAAGCCTCTACTTTATACGGCCTTGATATACATTGATGACATCCTCTTATTCTCTTCAAACCACGATGATCATATTAAAACTCTCCGACAGTTCCAGATCATAGTGAAGACACATAGAATAATGCTCTCAGCCCGAAAAATGATCATAGCCCAGCCCAACATCGAATTCCTTGGGATGCATATTGCAAATGGACAATTTTCCCCACAAGCCCATCTAGCCACGACACTTCTCGAGTTTCCAGACAACGACCTCTCGAAAAGACAGGTCCAACAGTTCCTTGGGGTAATTAATTACCTAAGCGACTTTATCCCGCAACTTTCGCAGCTGACACGTGCACTACAAAAGATGCTATCCAAGAATCCTCCTTTATGGACAAACAGACAAACAGAGACGGTCAAAAAGCTAAAGCTAGAAATACAAAAGCTGCCACCTTTAAAGATTCCATGCGAATGCACGCGTATTCTCCAGACAGACACAAGCGATAAGTATTGGGGTTCTGTTCTACTCGAAGAAATAAATGGGAAACGTCAAATCTGCGGATACAAAAGCGGACGCTTTATAGATTCGGAGTTACATTATCACTCCATGTTCAAAGAGATCCTAGCTGTCAAGAGGGCTATCAAAAAATTTGAGTTCCATCTAATTGGACACAAATTTCGAATAGAGATGGACATGTCATCTTTCCCAAAGATGCTACAGTTCAAGCAAAAGATGGTCCCACATCAACAGTTATTACGGTGGAGTGAATGGTTTTCAAAGTACGACTTCGTTTTCATCTATTTAAAGGGCGCGAAAAATGTTCTCGCCGACATGCTCAGCAGAAATCCTCTAAAGGAAATTCAAATGATGGCAAGCTCCTCCGCATCCGAAAGAGAATACTACGATTTTGGAGCCAACATGCCTGAAGATGCTCATCAACTTGTTAACATGAAAATCATTCACGAACATCTCAAAGAAAGAATTTTCAGGTATCAGTCGGTTATCCTATCAAAGTACGGCGTCAAATGTCACTACATCGCGCCATTAGGAATCCATCCAGACCATCCGTTCGCTCATCTCTACAGAATCGAGAATACTGAAATACCAGAAGAAGTTCTCTGTTTCCTTTGGTATATATGTTCGGTGTACACCATTGGCATCACTTTCGACATACAATGGCTGTACCAATTCATCAACTTGCACCAAGGACACAAGGATTGCCTCTCTACGTTCTTAACATGGTTCGCACCATTAAGTGTCTGGAGTGGTAAGCTGAGGAAGTCAGCAAAAACGGTGAACATGTCATTCAAGAAGCTAAAAGGACAAGGGTGTCTCAACCCTTTCTTCAATCCTCACACGATATACTTCTTCCATCGCCCCATTGAAGCCAACGTCAAAACCAACAAAATGCACGCACTACTCACACTCATCCACCACGACGACTTCAAACGAGGTGTTTGGCCAGAGTTCAACGTCTATGACAATAAGGGGTTTGAAGACTTCCAGACTCATGCATTTCGCCTGAAAGCGGAAACTTATAAAATCAAACCAAGTGGCTCTTAATCTAGTGGTTTTGTCAAGAGAGGAGATACATAGGTCGAGTTCACTTGGAAGGAGTATACCCAAAAAGAATAGACTAAAGGTTGCTTCCTGGTCCATGAAAACTAGGGTCTATGACCGAACTTCGTGGCAAATAAAAAAAAAACCTAGAATATCAAATATTTCTCCTAACCCTTTTAAGTTTCTATCATAGTCACTAGGCAGAGGGAAAATGTATTACTTACAAAGCAATCAGGAGATGTCATATCGCAATCTGGTAGTAATATATGGTATGTATTTAGTTTGTCAATACACTGTAAATCAACCAAAAAAATCTGAATTAGTGATGAACATTACCAGATAGAATACTGAACATCAATTACATACCAACATGTGTACCTTTTTGTAAATTTCAGTGAGTTTTAAGCATTCTGTGTTAATTGAATCCACATTTTCATAATTTCCTTTGCAGATTCTTTTCAGCGACTGTATAAAAAATAAAATAAAATAAGGGTTAGATCCGGTTCGTAAAGGATAAAAATATTAAACTCTCTAATGAAAAAATAACGAATTATGCAATGCCATATATACACCATACCTCATAGAGTTCATCCGAGATTAGTGCCATTCCATTAGCATATGGAATACGATAGTTGTCTTCAAATTCAATTTCTGTTATCGGATTTCCGAGCAAATATCCCTATTTTTGGTAAGAAAATATATACTTATCAATCTTTAATTTTCGAAAAAATTATAAATAGTAAATTAATAATACATTTTTCTCTAACAAAAAAAATGGAAAACGTATCTATACTATTAAAAGCAATCAATCACCTGTAGATTTATTAGAGGTTTGCAACATAAATAATTTCCTGCATCATAATGTCTATATTGTTAAAATGTGAGAGAAAATCGATAAAACGATATTAAAATAAAAGTGTATTTGTTGATATGATTAAAAATAAAAACAAACCTTTTGAGATTTCTTGTACGAGGGGCGGAACAATCTTACCGGAATAAGAATCTCCGGTAACGTAAAAAGGGTTGGAGAAAAATTGTGGATGCTTGCTTAGCCACTACAAAAAAAAAAAAAAAAAAAAATACACTCTATTTGATGTTGGTATAAAGAATAAGTATTATTATATGTGTTGAAAAAGTTATAAGCTATCATTATTGAATAAGTTGCAAAATATCTATTAAGTTTGTCTATCATTACCTTTTGAAGAAACTCATGAATCATCTTAACTTCACCTGTGTCACTAACTTTATTAACAAGTGGAGTTCTTGAGTAGGAGAAGCCAGCTCCAACAGGCTGATCCAAGAATATTATATTCGCCATCTGAGAAATGATCCAAGATTTTTAAAAATTGGATATGTGATTAACATATGAACATAGTTTCTGATACGTAGTACGTACCTTTGTCCATGAATATGCAGTAGAGACCAAAGAAGGGATACTTCCATTGTAAACCTCGAACTTCAAAGCCAAAGGCCCTAAATTTCTTTTTTCCCACCTCAAATAAGTCATTGAAAGTAATGCTTTAATTTGCAAAAAAATAAAGAAAAGAAAGAAATGTTATAGATTTACCGTTCTCAAAAAGAAGGGCAAAAAGAGAAGAGCATCGAGGTCCTCCAGCTAACCAAAGAAGAAGAGGGTCTTCTTGTGGATTCTTCTCAGACTTGATGAAATAGTAGAACAATTGCACTTCCTCTTCCTCACCAATACCAATGTAATCTTTCATTCAGAAGAATGGCTAATTATATATTAACTCCAAACTCACAATATATACTAATGTAAAGAAGAAGAGACATTTTACAAACCCGGTTTCAAGTTCGAAAGGAAGAGGGCCTTCAAAACCAGGAAGAAACTTGACGATAGAGCCAGAATCAACATGATGTCTCAAGACAAGCAGAAGCAGAATCAGCAACTTTAGTGCCAAATTCATTCTCCTTTTAGTTCCTAGCGATTGATGCCTTTTGGGGAAAAAGAAAATAAATTAAGGATCTTCGTAATTAGCAAAAATTAAAAATGGGTTGAGGAACCATAATAAATTTCTTGGTGCTCGTTGGCAGATCACGTTTTTAGTGCTGCATCTGTCTCTCTCTCCCTGTGTCTCTGTCTATGTCATTTAAACTTACCACAATAATTCAAACTGACCAACACCAAGAATAATGTAGGGACGATATATGCTTTATCTATTGCTTTAGTTCTTGCTACTCACCACATCCACATGTTTTAAATATCTCTCTAACCAAAATGACCAAAATGTTCTCCTCATGATCAAGAAATTACCATTTACCACCTAGTCGAACGAATCAATGGCTCAAATGCCACTTTTAAGAAAAAATGATTTAAGGTGTCACTAAATGATCTCATGCCACTCACAAAATGATATTTTCGTTTTAACCTTAATAAAATTTATTAAAAAAATAATGTTTTTTTTTGTCGAACAATTTTAAAACAGATATAAT
Organism: Eutrema japonicum; assembly: GCA_030161315.1. Classification (NCBI taxonomy): domain Eukaryota; kingdom Viridiplantae; phylum Streptophyta; class Magnoliopsida; order Brassicales; family Brassicaceae; genus Eutrema; species Eutrema japonicum. The sequence goes on along the minus strand of BSQW01000010.1, from coordinate 2,507,898 downwards.
ACAATTTGTTCACATGGTACAACTAAGAGATATAAGACAACTGATACAAATGATATAACTTAGAGATATAAGACAACTGGTACAAAATGTACAATTATTTTGTATTTGTATTTCTCGAAATTTCTCGGCGAAGTAGTTTCAATTTAGCCAAAATAATTTCACAACTTGTACTATAAAAACCTCCTAAATGACCATTAAAACTCTAAAATCATGTGGACAACTAGAACATAATAATTTATATCACATAACAACTACAAAACCCTAAAATCGTGAAAAGACAATTATTAGGAACTTCGTACAACTGAACACGTAGGGACAACTATGTGCAACTACTTAATAAAATAAAAATTAATAAAATTAAATTAAACATATAAAGAAATCATATATTTAATAAATGCAAACACATCTTAAACTATAAGGGACAAAATTTAAAATATGGATAATATGAATTTATTATTTTTCTTATTCATATTCTTGTTTCACATCAAACACACCTTATACTATAAGGAAGACATTGGTAATGTTAACATCTTATGATGGAAAAGAAACAAAATATATGATTTTGCACAACTTGTACTATGAAAACCTCCTAAATGACCATTAAAACTCTAAAATCATGTGGACAACTAGAACATAATAATTTATATCAAGGGACAATTACAAAAACTATAAATTCATAAAAGGACAACTATTAGGAACTTCGTACAACTAGACATATAGGGACAACTATGTACAAAATTAACGGCGCACATGTTACTTTGACTTTGACTGCACATATGCACCCTTTTGTCGGCGCACATGTCCTCCTTTTATTAATTTTTAATTAATTTTAATTGTAGTTTTAATTTATATCTCATTTGTCCCAGTTGTCACAATTGTCCGAAATTCTACCAAACACACAAATTAGTCAAACACAATATTACTTAGTTGTCCTAGTTGTCCGAAATTCTACCACACAGTATTATTTAGTTGTCCCACTTAGAGATGTCAATCGGACTAGCCCGGCCCGGCCCGGTCCGAAACCCGTAAAACCCGCATATATTTGAGTCCTGCCCGGCCCGGCCGAAAAAAAATCGGGCCTATATTCCAAAGGCCGGCTTGGCCCGGACATGGCTCTAGGGCTTTTTGGGCTTTTTCGTTATTTTCTTTTCTTTACAAACACAAAAATTCACAATTCTCAGATGAATAATTAAAACAAAATATTTATACAAATAAATCTAAATTGAAATATATTATATCAAATCCAATTAAATTTAAAAGCAAAAGTTTGACAAAAAAGCAAATAAAATTCAAATAAATTATATTATCAAATAAAACATAAAATCAAAACACTTCAAATATATGTAGTAGAATTTAGATTAGAATCTCATTCATCGTCTTCTAAATCCTCATCACCTTCAAGAGGTACATATAATAAAAAAAGTAAAATAATATTAAGTTTTGACATGTATAAATCATATAGAAATGTCATTGAAAGTCTATAAATAATGATTTTAAAAATATGAAGTAAATATGGATGAATGATAATGATACATGGATCACGAAATGTATAGAAAATATGTCAAATTATTATTTTTGGAAAGATAAATGTTTAAATAAAATCTTTAACTAATTAAAATGTAAAATTTCGGGCTTTTCGGGCTAAACGCACTAGCTAGAAAGACCCGATTTTTTCGGGCTTATATTTCTAGACCCGAACCTGCTGTTTTTCAGGGTCGGGCCGGCCCTCGGACTTTGGCCCTAATTGACACCCTACTCAAAAGCTCTGTTTTTGTAACGGGCTCCAATGACTTCAGCTCTTTTTGGGCTTAATTCAGCGAAAGCCCAATCTGGTCTCTTCTCTTCTTATTATCTGTCGAAGCCCAAAACCTTGTAAACCCAATTGAATAAACCGGGATTGTGCCGGGTTTAATTTAACCAAGGACTAATCTAGGTTTATTTTACAGTTGGTTTTATTGTGGCAACTTTCTTATATATCTACCTTATAGATAGAGAAGGGTGCTCTCCAACTTTGACACATCACCACCCCTATTGGTCAATTTTTTATTTTTATTTTTCATTAATTAATTGCATATTAAAAGTTAATTATCAATTAATAAATTGATATATGCCTCTTATATATTATTTAATGTTATGAGATATTATTTATAATATGCATTTTCAATATGTTGGCTCGTCTTATTATTGAATCATCAATTTCAAGTTATATCGATAAAATCAATGATTATGCAGAGCATCATGAAACCGAAGAAAATCATGAGATTCCTATCAACTACATCCATAATGGAAAGACATGAAATCGAAATAAAATTCCACAGCAACGTTCCGTCAGTCACGGCGTGGTTAATGGAGCAGCCGATGAAAACGCCATCAATCAATTATGTGACTTGAACGACGATGATTGGTCGCGGACGTGGTCGGATTTTGCGTCGGCGAAAAAGAAATCCGCGCCAACGTCATTGCAGAGCCGGCGAGAGGAGGGAAATGAGAGAGGGTGACAGAGAGAGAGTGTTTGAGGTGAGAGAGAAGCGTGTGTGTGGGAAGGTGACCAGGACACGTGAAGAGGCATCCTTCCTGGATTTTTTCTAGTTTTTTTTTTAATTTTTATTTCAGGTCAAAGAGAGAGAGGCGATCATGTCGGATCCGAGATAGGTGCGACTTCAGGCCCGTTGGACCCGGCCGGAGAGATTTTGAGATTTAACTCCGCCAGCGTGCATTTCTCGGCGCCGCTCGGTAGCGTATACTCGAAGAAGAGCCAGAAAAAGAAGAAGTGCCTTTCATGGCACCCGATTTACAGGGATAGGAAGCAACGACCCTGGGTTCTTCTTGTGTCGAATTTTATTGTGGTTCTAAGAGGGAAAACACTGTGAGATCTGACGGCGGCATCGGTGTTATCGTCGAAGCTGCGTTAGTGGCTGCCGGAGTGAAGGCAAGTGGCGGAAGCAAGAACAATTTACAGTGGGCATTGGAGAAAGCATGAGAGGACAGAGTGCAATCAGCGGTTTAAGAGAAGCAAGGATGGGTTCTCGCTGGGATCTACGACGTTTTTAATGGACCCGAGACTCCAAAATTTCTGATGGCTAATCTTTATCGTGATGTACATAGTGAGTTAAAAGAAAACCCGCGCGTATTGGGGGTGCTCTCCTAGTATATATAAAGTTAGATTTTCTCTATTCTCATGAATACACCTCATCTTCCACGTCATTGCCACATCATATTTTTTATTTAATACTTTTTAATTTCAAATTTAACAATTTTTTTGATAAAAATTTAATACACATACTAATTATAATTTTGGTTTTAACATTATGAAAACAATTTGAAAAGACATTATTCATATTCTAAATTAAACCAGAAAATTATAAATTTATATGAATATAGTTCATTGAAATAATAACAGGTTTAATAAACTTGGTTATCCTAATATATTTCAACTTTTATAAATATTTAATCAGATTAAGTTGTATCGCAAATATTATTAAAAAAAACTAAAATATCAAACAAGCCGTAACAATTAAACAAATAAGTTAATCTGTAACTAAATTCATAAATCAAAATATAAGTTGGCAAGTTTTACATCTAATAAAGAGACAAATAAATAAAATTAAGGTATATTTAAAACAATAATTGCAATTATACATAAATATGAAAAAGAGAATAAGAGCAAAAAAGAAAAGAAACATATTAAAAGTATTTACACGAAAATATAAATTAAGTTTGAAAATTTAAGATCGTTGTGTTTTGTGATATTATTTTTAACAAAAAAAAAAATTAAAATGTAACTACAAGAGGAGAAGAAAATAAAAGCTTTGTAAATGCAAAATATATATCATGTGGTGTAAATATACTTCAATTCTCATAATAATTATCATCCATTAATACAATAGTTTTTCCTAGAATTTCAAAAGATATTTACTTAATTTTTTTTTGACTTAATAAAAGATAGATTATATAGAATTAATCTAAAGAAACTTTAATTTAATAATTTAGTTTTATCAGTTTATTTATATAGTTTAGAAAAACTATAGAACTTAGTGTTTATAAATTATGGATTTAATTTTTTCTACATAAAATCAAACAAATGTTGTGAATTCAAACAATCACTAATGATTAATTCCAAATAAAATGTATAAGAGTTTTAAATCAATTTCTTAAAGCATTTATAATTTGAATAAAATAAAATTACTAATTAATCGTTTTTATGACAATTTTTTGGGATATGTTAGTTGATTTTAAATGAGTTATAGGAGAAAAATAAAAATAAAAATAAAAATCATTTTTATGGTTAGTAATTAGTGTTCGAGAATGCAAACAAATATTCATTCAATAAAAGAATACTCGCATGAGTTTACAGAAACTCGAATGACAACTCAGAGTCTTTGATGGGTACAATAATGCATGTCATGATTGTCGAATTGTGGTATCCCAAAATTATAATATTTTCAAGCGAACTATTGAGAGGATGAATGGTTGAGATCCTTACAAAAATTCTCTAATGTTCAAGTCAGAAAAGAGATATCAAAATTTGAACAGTAAATGAAATCATCTGAGAACTGAGTTTTCCTCCGCGACGACGGTGATCTCTATTGTCGCCATACATGTATTGTATTTCGACTATGTGTTTCGAGGTTATTGTTGGCCTTTTTAATTTGTTGTTAATTATTGGCCCATTTAAAGTGCTTGATTTTAAATGGTTTTGGACGATGTCGAGTGAAAATAAGATTAGAATTGAGGGTGGAATAAAACTAATTGAGTGCTGAGGTGTCAGAAATATAGAGTATGAGAAAATGAGGTGGCAGCCTAAGAATAGAGTAAATTCCCCTTTATATATATTTGAAATTCCATGCATGTGTGTACTAATATACGGATTAAATATCAATCCATTTACTAACACGTACGAGTTACGTTAAAACAACAAATCTACTAAACAATTATAAGAAATTAAGGAACTACTAACAAAGAACAAATAAAAAATAGGGCAAATTGCTGTTTTTACCCCAAATGCTGCGCTACACTTTCTGGGGTGGAAAATTATACAGTTACCCTCTTATGACCAAACAAAAAACGCAAAACCGCTATTAACATTTTAACCTTCGCGACATGTCAGACTTCTATAGAGGTCTGACATTTAGACATTAATAGAAGTCTGATTGATTTCTCTTACCAGACTTCTCTCAGACGTATTCGAGAAGTCTGATACAGATTAAAATAGTAAATTTAAATTTAAAAATTTTAAAAAAAATTGCTAAAACTTTTTTCTACAATAATTAAATATAGACGATTTTGATGTATAGAAATTAATATTTCATAAAATTGAATCAAATTAAACAATGTTAGTTAATTATGCCTATACCTCAATAAATATCAGACTTTTCGAAGAAGTCTGATACAGATTTAATTATTAAATTTAAATTTAAAATTTTAAAAAATTATTTTGTTAAAAATTTCTTATATATTAATTAAATATAGACGATTTCGAAGTATTAAAATTAAATTTCGTAAAATTGAATCAAATTAAAAACACGTAAGACAAAGTTGGTTGTAAACCTCAAAACATGCTTTGTAATGGAAACATTTACATATAACTTTAGGGTTAGATTCATGGTTTACCAAATTTACATTTAAAATTTTAAATTTGCACATATGTGTTGTAATGTGCATATATTTCACGAATTTGATGCTTTCTAGAAGTTATGTTTTAATATTGTCACTCATAAGTGCTAAATATTAGATTTAGGGTTACTCAGAATTATTGGAGAAGTTTGAGAGAATCAGGATTTCTCAGACTTCTTAGAAATTACCAGACTTTAATTTTAATCTGATTTTTTAAAAGTCAATTGCAAAACTACCCTTTCGTTGACCATATGGGTTTCATCAGACTTCTAAAGCAGTCTGAGTATACAACTCAGATTTGAAAATCGACGATATGCAAAAATTCGTACCTATATCCGTTTAGAGTTTGTTTTCACCCTCGTCAAGCGCCCAGAACGTCTAATATCACCGAAATCCCGCAAGCCCAGCCGTGTTTTGCCGTTTTATGCCATAATTTCCGATTTCGGTACGTTTGAATCGGAAAATCAGTGGAAATGGGAAAAATCGGAGAGAGAAGTCGCGAAAAGTGTTTACGAGCTCTATTCTTGAGCTTTAATGGCCGAAAACGGGTTAGTTAATGCATTAACTCGTCGACGATGGTGGTTTTCGTGGTTTCTCAGACTTCTCAGAGAATCGGAGTTTCTAAGACTTCTCAGAGAATCGGGGTTTCTCAGAATTTTCAGAGAAGCCTGAAACGTATTTAATTTGAAAATTTAAATTAAAAAAATATTAAAAATTTAGTTTTTAGAAATTTTTACTACATAAATTACACATACTCATTGTTGCTGTGTATAAATTAAAAGTATGTAAAGTCTGAGATTATACTTTCATTTAGTTTGAGTTTGTACGAATTAGACTTGAGAAGAAGTCTGAAATTAGACTTTTCCGAATTAGACTCTTTTAGAAGTCTGAATTTCGACTTGATTTTAAATTGAGACTTCAGATAAGTCTGCTAAACCGAAAAAATTAACCTAACCGGAAATTTTATCCCATCATATATAAAGGAAGTAACCCTAATTATGTAAAAAATTTTTACATTTCTCAAACGGCGCTCTCTCTCTCTCGCCCGCTAAAGCTCCACCGGCGACTTCTCTCTGCTCCACTCTCTCGCATCTCTCACCGTTAACCTACGGCCTCTCCATTCTTGCCGGTTGTCGTAGTGGTAAGCCGTCGGTCTTCTTCTTCTTTCTTCATCTCTTCTAACCCGTCTTCATCTCCCCGTCTTCATCTCTTTCTCACTTCTTTATCCTATTGTTGCAGATCTGAGGTCAGCTTCTGGAGAAGGTCTCGACGACCACTGATTCAGAAGATCCATCTCGGATCTGGAGAGGGAATCTCTGCGAGAGGTTTTGTTTCTCCAGAAGCTGGAGCTTGGCCTGTCGTCGCTGCCGGGAGGGCGAAATCCATTCTCTTCTCCGATGACGGGCTGCGAGGTAGAGCTAGCGTTGGGGATGCGAGGCAGAGCGAGCGGTGGAGGATGCGAGGCAGAGCCGCCGTTGAAGCAAAATACATGACGAAGTATATGGACGATCCTAGTAACATTTCCTTTATTCCATCGTCGTTGGGGAAGAGATTATGCATTGAAGTCTTGGGCCGTTAGGTGCTAAGCTGTGATTTGACTGATCCATGTGTGGTATAATCTGTGTTTAGATAAGTAATTGGTCATTAGAATAAAATTAGTCAATGTAAATTTTTGATCGAGAGAAATCTTTTGACTCTGTTGATTACTTTAGGTGAGTGGATGAACACTTCAGCTGGACTTGCTTTTGCACCTCATGTTATCAGTGTTTGAGCAGGAGAAGTAAACTCTCAAAAACTATTCTTGATTACTATCTTGCTTTTGCACCTCATGTTAAGGATGTAAGGCTATGACTGGGTTTACTACTCTTCTTGATTACTATCTTTATTGTTCAGATATTTACTAGACTGTGCTATGTATATGATTGTAGTATCCAAAGCATGGTGCTGAAAAGTGGAAGTCTTTGACTGAGGAAGTGAGTTGCTCTATTCTTTGTTTCTTCCCTGAGTTTCATCGGGATTTGCTTATTGTGTTCTTACTCTGGCTGTGCTCTTTTATCATTTAGGAGAAGAAAGTTTATTTGGATAAAGCTGCTGAACTAAAGGCAGAATATAACAAGTCACTGGAGAACGATGCTAATGAGGAAGTATGTATTTTTTTTATCAATGGTTTGTGTTTCCTTATTACATGGACTCTTGAGTCCTAAGATTATATGGTGATTCTTTCAGGAGGAGGATGAGGAGAAGCAATCTGATGCTGATGTTATTCGACATAACGCTTGATGGTCACTGTTATTATTGTAAGAATGTAAAAAAAATCTCTTCCCCAACGACGATGGAATAAAGGAAATGTTACTATGATCGAATAGATGTAACAATGTAAAAAACATTAATCACTTACATTAGTCAAAGTTAATTTTTGATGCAATTTAACCTTAGACCAAAAGACAAGAAAGAAGCACAGAAATTTCAAATCAGAACTAGCACACGTAATTAATCAAATTCAAAAAAAGGAAGCAAAAAAAGTAACTAATCTTGTGTCTATATAATACAACCCCATCCATCACCTAAGGCAGCACATTTTATATCTGAAGACACTCAAAGCCACCAACATACATGTAAACGCATTTCCATCTCTAAGGGAAAAAAGACTGCAATAGAAGTCTGATAAAGACGAATCAGACTGCACAAGAACTCCGGTAAGAAAAATGCATTTTCAGATTATACATGTCTCCATCGAAATGAACGCGTGACCATAGACTCGGATCCGCCTCCTCCAAGTATCTAGCAAGGTCAGGATTTACCGCTCGTAAGGAGGCCATGTATCGGTTAAAATCGTACATCGTATATGCGTACGCCGCGTTTTTTACCAAGTACAAAAGATGTTTTCCCCTGAACTTTGTGAGTATCCACCACAAAATGCCAAATCTGGTCTCTCACAACTCATTCACCAAAATTAACAGGTAAATGCACCATTATTTGTAAAAACAATAATGGAAAAACAACATTAGCGATCTTAATGGAAATATCAGACTTCTTCGCGAAGTCTGATTCTATTAGCTACATTGCCAGAATTATTTAAAAAATTATTTAAAAATAATTACCGAACATAAGCATGTAAAACTAACGCAGAAGGAACATATACAACTAACACACATATAAAAATTTTAAAATCAACGAAATTCGTCACAAATATACCCAAAAAAATGGTTTAAAATTTTTTGTCAATCTAGACTGCCACAGAAGTCTGACAAACAGTACGTCAGACCTCTATGGCAGTCTGAAAAATAGGGTATTTTTGCAATTAGAATGTTACAAAGCAGACTGCGGATGCCGTCTGACGAAAAGTTATCGAAGCAGACTTCTATCGCAGTCTAACAAAAAGGGTATTTTTGCAATTGACCCAAACTTTGACCTTTTTGTCAGACTGCATTAGATGTCTGAGAAAAAGAAAAAGGTATTTCTGCAATTGACCAAAATTTTGACTTTTTGTCAGACTTCTCCTGCAGTCTGAAAACATTATGGGGGTAGTTTTGCAATTGACCGAAGTTTGACTTTCGTTCCCAGACTTCCAGGGCAGTCTGAAGAAATCCTTCAGATTGCGATAGAAGTCTGACAGAAATTGGTGTATTTTTTGCGTTGACCAAAATCTTCGATATCAGATTTCTTTAGCAGTCTGAAAGATTTCATCATTTTCAGACTGCCATAGAAGTCTGATACTTTTTCCCTCCTATTCAGACTACCAAAGAAGTCTGATACTTTTTCCCCCATTTTGGTCAACTTTTGAAAATTTTTGGTCAATTACTACCAGTACCCTGTTTTTTTTTCAGACTTATGATTCCGTCTAAAAAAATAGTCAACTTCCGGTCAAAGTCGATCATTTTTCCTTCATACTGGATATGAAGTCTGAATAAAAAGTCAAGTTTTCGGTCAATTGCAAAACTACCCTATGCCTCGATTAGAGGATTTTTCTTGATTTTTTTGTTTTCAAAGGAAATTGCCATACTTCAATTTTAATCTGAGTATTTAAAAGTCAATTGCAAAACTACTCTCTCGTTGACCATGTGGGTTTCATCAGACTTCTAAAGCAGTATAAGTATACAACTCAGATCTGAAAATCGACGATATGCAAAAATTCTTACCTATATCCGTTTAGAGTTTGTTTCCACCCTCGTCGAGCGCCCATAACGTCTAACATCACCAAAATCCCACAAGCCCAGTCGTGTTTTGCCATTTTTATGCCATAAAAAATGATTTCGGTAAGTTTGAATCGGAAAATCGAGGGAAAATGAGAGAAATCGGAGAGGAGAACTCGCGAAAAGGAAGTCCGAGCTCTATTCTTGGGCTTTAATGGCGAAAAAATGGGTTAGTTATTGCATTAACTCGTCGACGATAGTGGTTGTCGTGGAGGTTGAGAATTGATGGCAATGGCATTTCCGTAATTAAGTTAGATCTGAAATTTTTTTTTGTCTTTTGAAAAAACGTTAGACCCTAACATCAGTATGAGGAATGACATTTGCGTGAATACCCAGATTCTTAAAGGGTAATTCGTGGGATTCTGAAAAATATGAGAGGAAAGGGGCATTTTTAGCTTTGACTTCAAATTATAGGGTATTTTTGCAAAAAGTCCTAAAAAATATACAATTTCCAAAACTTTAAAATGACTAAAACTTTCCTTTAAAAACTAACAAATTGAATAAATAGATAACCAAATAAAAAAGTAAGATAAATTTTTGCAACATCCATTAAACAAACACATAAATAAACATAAAAAATAGATGTCAAAAAAAAAATTAAGAAAGAAAAAAAAAGATAAGAAAAAACAATCCACATTTTTTAAGCTAATGGAGACAAATCCATTAACTACTCTACTAATAAAAATAAATTATCATTAGACAATTATTTTTTTAAAAACTTATGTTCACGTCCACGGATCACACACTAGTATATATATATAATTAAATAAATATGAAGTCATGGTGCTCAACCATCTTAACTCTTTTAGTACAAAATGAAATAAGAGAAATTATGATGAATAACCAAAAAAATTATATATTTTTTTTTTATTTCTGAAAACAAACATTTTTTATGGTATTTCTCATTAATAAAACATATCTATTTTACATCTACATCACCACATAAATCTACAACTTTTTACCACATAATTTTTACAACAAGTTACATTAAATTATAACATTTACAGCAATTTAAATTATAACATTTACAGCAATTGGAGTCAAGCTTGAACTTACAAAATCATAGTATCTTGACAGTATACAACCATAAACATTTTGCAAAGAACGTATTATACGCAATAAACTGAAAAAGTAAAGTTGCACAATGCTTATTTTTGTAAACATTGCTCACTATCAGATATACATATATGTTACTTTCCTTCTTCGAACAAAAAAAAAATATATATATATATTTTTGGGACCTCAAAGGAGGTTTAGAAATTGTTGGATATGAATCTTTCTTGATGAGTAAATGTATTGAGCCATCAATATGGAATAAGATTCGATTTACAGACTGTAATTCTAGTGAGTCAGTATTTCTAACAATTAAGGGGGGAGAAGAAAATTAACAGCTGGAAAAGAAATCAGAGAAAGAAATTATCTTGATCCTCATAAAGAATGTGCACTAGAAATTCAAAAGATAATTCATCTGCAGAGTACGCAAATTTAATGCCGGAAGCATATCCTGACCCTGATTGAGTGACGAAATCACATATACCAGTTGCGCTCCAATTAATATTGATGTCCCGGGGGGACAATATCAACTGCTATTGAGTCTAGAAATCTCATGAAGCGTGATAGACTTATTGGTTCCAAAGATTAGAATCCTCGAAAAGAAATGGAGCAGATTATGAAACGGCAAGATTGAGGAATCAAAGAATTATGGAGGATCTCCATAAGAGACATTAGACATGACTAAGAAGAAAATCCAGGTACCTGGTAATGATAAGAGATTTCAACTAGTTGTGTCATGTCTGGAATAAAATGGAACCAAGAGCAAATCGACGTCGATAATATTTTGCATGCAGTGAAATAGTTGATGAGAATTGAGGATCATAAACCGCGATAGAAGAAGATGTATTGAAAAACGTACGTAAAGTGATGATTGGCCAATCATGGAAAAAGTCGTAGAGGCAAAGTTAGAATCTCTTGCAGAGAATTATTTGGACCAATAGTCCGTACACTTGAAAGTGTAAAACTAGTAAGACACATAAGTGTATCTTTATGAGAATGAAATATGAGAAGATATAATTTCTTGTGGTGGATGCAACTATTTTTCAGATCCCTTATCAGTCTGAGAATAAGAGAAAGACTTGATTTAATCCCATAAGGATTTAAACTACCAGAAGCAGCCTAGAAGAATTTAAATTGCTAAGAAGCAGCAAATTCTAGTTCTCGAGAACACTAGCTATTGGATTGATTTAAAGAAAATATGTTTCATGGGGTATACTCTTAAAGTGAGTATTATATATGAGGTTAACTGATATACCCATGTGTATTTATCAAAAGATTATGGATCAATGGGATCCTTGATTTGAACATAATCAAAACTCTTGAAGAGTTTATTGGAAGTCGAAATTTGGATTAAACGACTTTGGAAAGACAACATTGTCTTCAGGTTTTCCAAATTGTAAATCTAAGTAAAGAGATATTTTATCAAAGATCTTTGCAGGATTTTACATAGAAAATGCTCATATATAGTTGGTCTTGAAGTACCACACTTGAAATAATATTTGAGCAAGTTGTTGATCACTTTCATGATTGAAAGATGTGCTTTCATATGACAAGAGAGAAAGCCAAAATAATATCTAGAAGATTGTAAGTAAAATGAAATTTGGCATGAAGTCCAAATAGACGAATAAAATATTATCTATGTGAGAAGGATGTTATGGACAAGAAGTCCAATAACCTGAGAAATTATGATAATCATACGAGTGTATTAACTAAGGTTATGTTTATACTAATTCACTAAAGATTATATATGATTGAATTGCATTTCTTGAAGAAAATGCTTCTCGGGGGAGAAATATGATGATGTGTGTGGTTGTACTCTTTTTTCTTATCATGGTTTTTATCCCACTGGGTTTTTTCATGACAAGGTTTTAACGAGGCAGCAAAGAACACGCAAATGATAGACACCTAAGGGGAATGTAAATATGAAAGTTTATCACAATTCCAAAGATTACTGAGATCATCAGAAGCAAAGACAATGATCAAGATGGATCATATGTGACACCCATTAATTACAGAAGAATGTCGATGTACGTCTACTACAAATTCGTTCAAGTAAAGATTTGGCGGACTTATTTACCAAGATGTCTCCAACTGCTACTTTGAAGAAGCTAGTTCCTCATATTGGATCGTGTCGTCTCAAACATTTTAGGTGATGTACTCATGAGGGGGAGTAATAGCGCGTTGCACTCTTTTTCCCTTAACTATGGGTTTTCCCATTGGGTTTTTCTAGTAAGGTTTTTAATGAGGCAGCATCTTATACGCATTAGGATTATTTTTGTATAATGGCCATCCAAGGGGGAGTGTTATGAATTAATTATATGGATGCCCATTATAAGGACCATATTCTAGGAGGTTTAGAATATTCTCGGTTTCCTTATTCTCCTTATTCAGTTTGCTCTCCAAGTCTATGTAAACCTATATATACCTCTTTTTATTCATGGAATAAGATATAACAATTTCCTCTTTAGCTGAATAAGGAGAATAAGGAAACCGAGAATATTCTAAACCTCATAGAATATGAGCCTTATAATGGGCATCCATATAATTAATTCATAACACTCCCCTTTGGATGACCACTATACAAAAATGATCCTAATGAGCATAAGATGCTGCTTCATTAAAAATATTACTAGGAAAACCCAATGGAAAAACCATAGTTAAGGGAAAAAGAGTGCAACGCGCTATTACTCCCCCTCATGAGTACATCACCTAAAATGTTTGAGACGACGCGATCCAATATGAGGAACTAGCTTCTTCAAACTAGCAGTTGGAGACGTCTTGTTAAATAAGTCCGCCAAATCTTTACTTGAACGAATTTGCAGTAGACGTACATCGACATTCTTCTGCAATTAATGGGTGTCGCAGATGATCCATCTTGATCATTCTCTTTGCTTCTGATGATCTCAGTAATCTTTGGAATTGTGATAACCCATGAATAAAGAGTCGTGCATAAAGAGAGGTATAAAATATTAATTCCCAGACTTAAAGTCTTGTAGTCTCAGATATGTCCATTCATAGCGAGCTTTTGGTAATACCACAGTTTTTTGGTGGTTAAACATATCCTTTAGGCTACTCCAAAGAACTTCTGGTTCTTTTATAGTCAAGTATTCATTCTTGAGGTCCACATGGAGGTGATGACGAAGGAATATCATAGCCTTTGCTTTTGTTTGAGTGGTTGTTGTACTTCCCTCTTTGATTGCATCACCAAGATTTTCAGAATCAAGGTACATCTCGTCATCGAGCATCCAAGACAAATAATTCTCTCCAGAGATGTCAAGGGCCTCAAATTCAAGGTTGGTAATGTTCGGCATAATTTACTGAAATAATACAATGATGATCAAGTTTCATAAAAATACAATCATCATATCTTATTTTTTCCTATCATTCCTTTAAACTAAGTTTTCAATCAATCAATCAATTCATCAGACAAAATTATATGACAAAATTGTGCAAATTTCGTGATCAAACATGATTTTAATTTGTCTGTGCAAAATCCGTTTTAGAAATCCTTAAGTAAAAGTATGGTAAAATCCAGTCGTGCATAGATCGGGCATAAATGATGCTCTTATAATCTAGCAGTGCATAGATCGGACATAAACAAATTAGTGCAAAAGTAGTATTCAGATTAATGAGCAATATTCAGTTTAATGACAAAAAATCACCGTGCAAAATCCGTTTTAGAAATAGTGCAGATTATAATATAAATTCGTGCAGATTCAAAGATCAATAAAATACAAAGATCAAACGATCGACAATCATTATCCTAGATAAGCATTGATAACCATCCTTTGATCTGAGGAGACAGAGTCTACCATATGATCATGATCGTGGAGGCATAGCCTACCATGACGATCGATTTGAAAAAAAGGCATCTCTTTATCATCCCGGAATAATATAAACATATAGAGAAATTAAATCTCACATCAATAATTATTCTAGATAAGTATCGTGAATCCATATTACAAATCATGAGTCGATAATAAACATGATTTGAAGTAGGATTAGATTTATAACCATCCTCGCTATAATAATGATCTGAGGAGGCATATTCTACCATAACGATCAGTTCGAGGAAGGTATACCTTATCATCCCGGAATAATACATACACATAAACATAAATATAACCAGAAATTAAATCTCACCTTTTTGGTGTAAGAACAGATCGAGAGACTATCGTGCTGATAACGTGTTGTGAATAAAAGAGAGAGAGGGGAAATTGTTGTTGTATTATTCCATGAATAAAGAGAGATATATATAGGTTTACATAAACTTGGAGAGCAAGCTGAATAAGGAAAAATAAGAAAACAGAAAATATTCTAAATCTCCTAGAATATGAACCTTATAATGGACATTTATATATTTAATTCATAACAATATATATATATATATTTAACATCATCAAGCTTTCATTAATAGAAAACAAATGTGATCCTCATGAAAGATTTGTATAATCGAGCTTGGAACATAAAAATACGACATAAAAGTAACATTTTGAATGGTTTCCTTAACGAGTGTATCTGCTGGTTGATTCCATTGCCGAGATATCCACTGGATTTTCCTAATCCAATTATGGTATGTTATGTTATGTTATGTTACGAGTTTCTCCCTTTGATTAGCTTCGTTTTTTTCCGTCTAAATCATCTTGATTAGCTTCGTTATTGTCTGATTATCTCCTTGAATATATATTTTTTGTTTAAAAAAGGGTAGCATTTTTTCATTTTTATTAAATAAAAGAAAAAAACAAATCTTATTTAAATGTAACCGTTAAATAACGCCCCCTCTCTCTTCCCACTATTTTTTTGGCGGCACCAAAAGCGGGAGATACACACACTCTCTCTCTCCCCGGATTTTTCTCACTCTTACCTCTTTCTGTTAATCGCTAGATTTCATCACTCAAGACGAAGATTTAGCTTCCAAAATTCACTGACAAACAAATAAAATAAAACCCATAAGTCTCTTATTACTTTCCCTTAAATATCTCAATCATTTTCCTTAGTTGTGCACGTACGAATCGCCGGAGAAATCTACTTCCTTCGCTGGTCAAATGGGTGAAGAAAGCTCCAATCTTTTCAATCTCCTTCTCTGTCATGAATCCGATTCTTGTCTAAACGAAGACGAAGAGACAACAAGTCTACACGATCTGTTGTGTTTGGTCGAGATTGGAGACGAAGAAGAAGAGTATGTGTCTGAGCTTGCTCAGAAAGAATGCCTGGAAGTGAAAACGACGTCTCCTCGGCTCTCCGTTTTTCGTAAAGCTGCAATTGATTGGATTCTCACTGTCTGTGTTCACAACAATTCGATTCCTCATAAAAACCCTAAATTTTAAAAATTTGATTTTTTTTTAACTGATGAAACTCTGTTTCTCCGATTTCAGACCGGAGAGACATTCGGGTTCTGTAATCAAACGTTGTTTATGGAAGTTTCATACTTCAATCTATTTATTGCTCGGGGATTCATCGATGTGCGGTGATTTCCGATTCAGGTTTGTTTTCCCCCAAATCCTGATCTTGAAAGTTGAAAACTTGAAACTTTTCTCTTCAGGAATCTGAATCTTGGGCGATTCGATTGTGTTCAATAGCGTGTTTATCAGTAGCAGCGAAGATGGAAGAAACTGTGATTCCAAGATTATCTCAATTTCCACAAGAAGGTTTCGTTTTCAGATCAGTTGTGATTCGGAAAATGGAACTTTTGATTCTCGCGACGTTGAATTGGAAGACAAACTTATTCACTCCTTATAATTACTTGCATTACTTCGTTGCTAAATTCTCACAGAATCATCATCAATCCAATATCGCTTCAAGATCATATGAATGTCTTCTCGATATAGTAAAGGGTAAGAAGTAGTAAATTCTCAAAGATCTCATCGGATTTCAAATATGTTGGAGGTGGGTTTAGCACCCCCAATTAGCTAGGTTCATCTCAGCAAATAAGGCCCGTCTGGTCGAAATCAGACAGAAGTCGGCGTTCGACCAAGGACGGCACCGAGCTTGCACCCCGAGCTTCTATCCCGAGCTCGCACCCCGAGCTTCTATCCCGAGCTCGCACCCCGAGCTTCCATCCCGAGCCCGCACCCCGAGCTTCCATCCTGAGCCCGCTCCCCGAGCTTCCATCCCGAGCTCGCCCCCCGAGCTCCCATCCCGAGCTCGCACCCCGAGCTGACATTGACGCCGCACGAAGATGCACTGTTCACGACATGCCTTGCACTGTTCACGGGCACTGTTCACGACATGCCCTGCACTGTTCACAGGCACTGTTCACGACATGCCTTGCACTGTTCACCAACACTGTTCACCGGCGCTGTTCACGACATACCTTGCACTGTTCACGACCTGTCTTGTCAACATCACGACATCCCCGAATCGCGGAGAGCCGTCTACGCGGTTCTTGCTATATATACCCCCTCACGCACCTTCACTTGGAGATATCTGGACCGGGACTCACCGACCTTAAAAAAAAAAAAAAAAAAAAAAAAAAAAAATTGGCTGGACGCCACTCCTCACCGTTCGAAATTTCCGGAGCTCCGTCACCATCGCCGCACCTGCAACAAATCAAGCCGACGATGGTCCAGATTCAGAACCAACGCGATGCATAAATCGAAGCCCAATCTCCTCCTTCCTCACGACCATCTCTTGGCGGTGAATCCGAGCAGATCCGATCTACTCAAATCCAACGAACCACCGGCGAAGACCTGCATCTTCCGCTGCAACACCGCATCTCCGACCAGAGTCGTCTCCACCTTCGGCGCCGAAGCCCACACCTTCTCCTCTCTATCCACTCCTCGGCTTCGCAGCCCACGTTCGCTGCTCAACTTCTCCGTCACATGGACCGTTCAATCGAGACTCAAATCACGAATCCGCCGACTCACCGTCACCAGCCTTGACAACCAATCAGCTCGCAGATTTAATACGAGCTCGTCAAGCTCAGCCTTCGCCGCCATCAAGCCACCTCCGTCCGCGACATCC
The DNA here is from genome assembly GCA_030161315.1 of Eutrema japonicum. Classification (NCBI taxonomy): domain Eukaryota; kingdom Viridiplantae; phylum Streptophyta; class Magnoliopsida; order Brassicales; family Brassicaceae; genus Eutrema; species Eutrema japonicum. Next base: position 2,490,076 of record BSQW01000010.1, on the reverse strand, counting down.
TTCGCCGACCACCATCTCGGATCTATTCCCTTGCTCTGATCTCGACATCACTCATCATCACACGTCGGATATCCGCCGTCGCTCAAGCTTCCCGGAGCTCCGCCATGGCCGCCGCCGCTTTTCTCCGCCATCACCGACCTACGCGACGCGAAAAAGGAAGTCAGTTTCCATTTTTTTTTTCTAGTTAGATTTAATCACAAGCTCCGTTTCTCTAGGCCAAACTCCAAGAAAAGCAGTGCGTGGTCGTAGTTCGTCGATCTGACAGTGAGGCAGTTCGGGGTCGCAGCTCGTCGGTCTAACAGTTAGGTAGCTCGGTCGCAGCTCGCTCATCGCGCAGTCGCAGTTCGCCGACCTCAACAGCTCCGTCTAACTAACGACCTCAACAGCTCGCCGACCTCCTACTCGCCAAGCTCATGATCGCAGTTCTCCGACCGTGCGACTCGCTGACCTTGTGGTACGCTAAGTAACTAACCGATTTTAGAAATTAAACGACTCGGAATCATAGCTCGCCGGCCTCGCGCCTAACTAACAAACGCCGAGCTCAGTCTCAAGCGCAATCTCGTATCTTTAGCCATTTTTTTTTTGCAGGTCGTAGCTCGTCGATCTGACAGTGAGGCAGTTCGGAGTCGCAGCTCGTCGGTCTAACAGTTAGGTAGCTCGGTCGCAGCTCGCTCATCGTGCAGTCGCAGTTCGCCGACCTCAACAGCTCCGCCTAACTAACGACCTTAACAGTTCGCCGACCTCCTACTCGCCAAGCTCATGATCGCAGTTCTCCGACCGTGCGACTCGCTGACTTCGCGGTCTAGGAATTCACACACGTCCGTCTATCGCGCCCGCCTAACGAGACCCAGCAGTCAATCCTAAGATCTTGGAGACCGGCCTGAGATGCGCCGAGCTAACAAAGATCAACTTCGATGCATTCGCTACACCTCATGACACCGAACTGGGGGAGGGCCTATTGTTGGAGGTGGGTTTAGCACCCCCAATTAGCTAGGCTCATCTCAGCAAATAAGGCCCGCCTGGTCGAAATCAGACAGAAGTCGGCGTTCGACCAAGGACGGCACCGAGCTTGCACCCCGAGCTTCTATCCCGAGCTCGCACCCCGAGCTTCTATCCCGAGCTCGCACCCCGAGCTTCCATCCCGAGCCCGCACCCCGAGCTTCCATCCTGAGCCCGCTCCCCGAGCTTCCATCCCGAGCTCGCCCCCCGAGCTCCCATCCCGAGCTCGCACCCCGAGCTGACATTGACGCCGCACGAAGATGCACTGTTCACGACATGACTTGCGCTGTTCACAGGCACTGTTCACGACATGCCCTGCACTGTTCACCGACATGTATTGCACTGTTCACCGACACTGTTCACCGGCGCTGTTCACGACATACCTTGCACTGTTCACGACCTGTCTTGTCAACATCACGACATCTCCGAATCGCGGAGAGCCGTCTACGCGGTTCTTGCTATATATACCCCCTCACGCACCTTCACTTGGAGATATCTGGACTGGGACCCCCGACCGCGGAAGTATCTCGCATTTATTACTCTCTCACTAGATAGAGGACTTTGGACTGGATTTTGGCCATTTTTGACCTACGACAAGTTACCCGATCTCTCTCTCTCTCTCTTTGTAACAAGGCAACAGTTTAGAACGCCGAACTGGATGTCCTTCGGAACCAGTTCGTAATTCTAAATTGTTCATTTCTCTCACCATCAATAAAAAGAAACATGGCCCCCGACCTACTCATCTTTCTCCCGGCCTGCTTTAATAGTGGTTAAATTGCTCTAATTAACGAAAATCTCACCTCTCATTCCGTAATCAATCTCTTAAACATCCTCAGTGATCCCCGGGATCAACAAAATATTTATTAGTTCTTACTGATGAAAATTTGTTTTGTTTTGGGGTGATAGAGATAAGTTTTATGGATCATCTTCAGTTTGTGATAGCTGCTGCTGCAGTATTATCTGCATTGTATTGTAAAATGACGAAAGAAGAAATTGAGATCAAGCTTGATTCAATCAATTGGTGGATTTCAACTGAGAATGTGTGTGTGTTTTTTTTGTATATTCATTTGATTTAATCTGAGTGAGCTCATATTTAGAATCATGAGTTTGTTTTTGTTCTTTTTTTTTTCTGCAGAAGAGTGTGTTTTCATGTTATCGGAAAATGAAGGAGTCGAGACAGAGGACTCCGGAATCTGCGGTTACTCCGGGAACTCAACCGGTGGTTTTGCCGGATTCTTGTATTGGTTTGAAATGTGGGACTAAAAGACGGCTCTTGTTTGATGATTCTGATCAAACTTCTTCTTCTTTACAGGAGAAAATACTTTTTGGCTGATTGATTTCAATTTTGATTTTGATTCTTTGGTTATTCCAAGCTTCACAGAGTAATGAATAGTTTCATTTTAAGTTTACAGGTTCGAATTCATCTAAGTGTCTTTAATCAGCTCCGACATAGAATTGAAGGGGGTGAATTGTGATACCAACAAAAGAGAACCAAGATATCTTAGGATCAAAATACAGTTTGGTCCACTTTCTGTTTTGTTTTTCATAAGATTGGATTCATTTCAAGAAGAAAATTACAAAAATTGGATGAGCAGAGTAATTGTCATTAGCCTATTAAGTAAACAATGGAACCAAAAAAAAAAGAGGGAAAAATTGCAAGAAAGGCAAAATCTTTGCCCTGTATCATCAATAGGAACTTGTATTCTATAAGAGCAATGGGTTTTATCAGCATTGTCTTCTTTGATCACACTGCTATTGTCTTCAAGCCAGCAGCGATCGGCATGCCCAAGAAGCCAACGAAGATACTGAAGAACCATTGGGTTAATGTGAGAGGTGTGGTGCTTGCAAATGTGCCCAAGAACTCAATGATTATGACCTGAAAGAAAACCGTTGCACCGATAACAACCACGAATACATAGTTGTCGAGTATGCCTTTGAATACATCGATCTCTTCCATCTCCCGCGAGCTTATTTCATTGAAGACCTGAGCATTAAGAACAAATCCAAGTAGTCATATATATACCAGTCCCCAATATGCTGCAAGTGTAGTGTATAGTTATGATTTTTTACCTGACAGAAGACGAAACAGTTGAAGATAAGTGTGTTCAATACTAGAGTAGAATCAGAACCAACAAGACCAAACATGGACTTCCCTTTGGCTTGTAGAATCCAAATGATAATGAATTGATACACAGCTTGTCCTAAAATGTTCCTCCACATCGCATTTGTAATGAAATTCCCTCTCCTTCCAACAGGCATTCGTTTCATCAGCTCGTTGTTCGGTGGCTCTGTAGCAAGAGCAAGGGCTCCAAGTGTGTCCATTATCATGTTGACCCAGAGCAGTTGAACAGCAGTTAGAGGAGCACTTCCTGCGAATGATACATAAACAGTGTAAAGATGGAAACATTAATAGAACTGAATCAGCCAATTCCTTTTTAACTCACCAGTCAAGCAAGCTGAAGAGAAGTTAACAATGAGTGCAACAACATTGACTGTTAGCTGGAACTGCACAAATTTCTGAATGTTAATGTAAACCGAACGTCCCCATTTCGCCACTGTCACGATTGTGCTGAAATTATCGTCGAGAATGATGACATCCGCACTCTCTTTAGCCACCTAAAGTTATATTGCAGAAAGAGTTTTAAAAAAGGTTGCATTAAATTATTAGATGTTTTCGACATATCATACTCACTTCAGTTCCTGCAATGCCCATTGCTAATCCTATGTCTGCCTCATGAAGAGCTGGTGCATCGTTTGTCCCGTCACCAGTCACAGCCACAACTTCATCAAAAGTGGTCCTTAATTGCTTCACTAGTGTGTGCTTGTCCATGGGAGAAGAACGAGCCATTACCTATTAAGAAAAATCCCAAAAAGGAAATTCTGGTTTAAGACTTAATTAGATCGAGAAGGCAAGTACTCCAAATCAAGAAACGATTACCTGAATCTTGGGAATGAGCTCAAGTAACTCTTCCTGATTCTTCTCTCTGAACACAGGACCTTCAATGGCTATACCATCATCAGTGAGAATTCCACATTCTCTAGCAATAGCTTTTGCGGTGTTAATGTTATCTCCTGTAACCATTCTCACCATAATACCAGCACGGCGACAAAGCTCCACGGACTCTCTAACTCCAGGACGAACCGGATCTTTGATACCTACAATCCCTATGCAAGTAAACCCTGAAGCCGGAATGTCTTCATCCGCCGGAAACCCGTTTTCAATATCCATATAAGCAAGACAAAGAGTGCGAAGCGCTTCATTTGCAAACTCATTGATTGTAACATTCAAGTACTTGATGGATTCTTCATCAAGCGGAACAACCTCACCATTCGAGTTGATAACTTTATCGCAAGCAGCTAAAACTATTTCAGAAGCTCCTTTCGTGTGAGCACGAATGCCTCCTCCTTCAGGGAGCTCAATGACTACTCCCATTCTTTTCTTTGTGGAGTTAAAAGGCTCAACTTTGATAAATTTGTAAGATTGTCTCTCCTCTTGAAACTTACCTCCAAGTGATAGTCCTAACTCCAATATAGCAGTCTCTGTTGGTGTCCCCAATATCTCTGTTTTGCCATGTTTGTTCACAACAACTTCACCACCGGTATTATTAAAAATCGTCTGGAGGAGTAGTTTCAAGGCAGCCTCAGGGATTTCAGACTGCAAGCTTGAGCCTTTGCTTGCTACATCTTGAACATTCATACAAATACAAGATTTCACAACGGTCATGTGATTGGTTGTTAAAGTACCAGTCTTGTCACTGCAAATAGTAGTTGCAGATCCCATTGTCTCACAAGCTGCTAAGTGTCGAACAAGGGCTTTATCGTTCATCATTTTCTTCATCGCAAACGCGAGGCTAAGGGTCACAGCTAAAGGCAAACCTTCAGGAACCGCAACAACAACAATTGTCACAGCAATAGCAAAGTATTCCAAAAGCTCTAAGGCCTCATCTCCAGACCAAATCCAGTGAGTTCCCATTGAAAGTTTTCTCATAAACATTCCTTGCACTAAAACCGCAAATGTAACAATGGCGAAGAAAAGACCAATTTTCCCAATGATGGTTGCAACCCCATTGAGTTTCACCTGCAATGGAGTTTCATCATCACCTCCTTCACTAAGAGTTGCCATTAGCTTCCCCCATTGTGTTCTCATCCCAACCGTTGTAATCATCATCTTACAAGACCCATCTTGCACTTTGGTTCCAGAGAGAAGGAAAGGATTCTGTGAATTCACCATCACAGGCTCACTCTCTCCAGTCAAACTCGATTCATCGATCACAACAGAGTATCCCGAGAGGAAAAGACCATCCGCGGGGACTTGATCTCCAATAGCAAGATGGACAATATCACCAGGAAGCAAATCATATATAGACATTTTCTGTCTAAACCCGTTTCGCGTAACCTGAACCGTGATCTTCTTCTTCTCTTTATCCAAATCCCGGAACTGCAAAGATTGTCTGTAATCACTAGTTGCTGTGACAAACACAACCAAGAGGATACTAGCAACAATGCCAAGACCATCATGTGACCCTTGAGGCCATCCTTCAGTTGCAATTCCAACTATCAAAGAAACGAAAGCGCAAACACCTAGAATCATAAGTGTCATATCTTGAAGAGCTTCCCAAACAAACACCCAGAAACTCCTCAGTTCGCTTTCCGCAAACTTGTTGATTCCGAAAAGCTCTTGCCTTTTGCTCAACTGGTCAGATTCACCTGAGAGACCAGCATTGGGACATACCTTAAGCTTCCCTGAAAGCCCATCAACTCCGCCATGAAACTTGAGCTTCTTCACATCATGACCTTCAACTATAGATCCTAACTCCTCTGCACAAATGTCAAAGCCTGCAGCTTTAACTTCTTCATGCACAGTGTAGTCACTCGGAGAAACACCTGAAAAAACCCATTTCAAATCAGAACAAGACAAGAAACTTTTACACAAATGCAAGAAAAAGCTCTAAACTTTCGTCACTCTCATATTAACTCACCAGAGATAAATTGGAATGCTGCTTTTGACACGAGAACTGCAATCCTTAATTTCTCCTGTATTTCATATACAATATAATTTGACTAACAATGTTCGTTACAGAATCTCCAATGTTGGTAATAAAAGAAGGAGAAAGAAGATGATATGGAGGGAGGACCTGATTGGTGCGGCGCATGGCGGCAGCTTCGTAACGTTTGGAGAGATTGGCGGTGAAGCGAAAACGGCGTTTCGGGTTCTTGACGACGCCACAGAGATTCCGCCATTTCTCGAGCACTTCCTCAGACGAATGCTTCGCCTTAACGTCGAAATTCTCGTTGAGGTAACTCTCCATTTTTTTCCTACTTTCACAGCTTCAATGGCTGCTTCTTACGAGAAAACGTAAGATGCAAGGATCTCAGCTTTTTCTACTCTCTTTCGAATTTTTTTTTATTTTTTTTTCTGTCTGTAGAGAAGAAAAGAAGATGCAGAAGAATCGCAAACTTAAATGGAGAAAGAAGAAGAAGAAAGCGAGTTTTAAGATCTGAGCTTTTTAAGCTTTGAGAAATTTGACCGAGTCCTTGAGTTTATAAGCTGAGTCGAGTCGATTTAATTTCGTGAGCTGAGGGCCCTCTCAAATAATTTGTAAATCCCGTTCATATTTTTTATTAAAGGTATATTTGATATGATAAAATAAAATTTTAGAAAATTTAGGTCTTAATTCATATATCTATTTGAAATTTTCTTAAGATTTTTTTGGTTTTAAGTCGGGACCATGTTTGATTGCTCCACTTACACATGCCATCCCAAACATTCAAAACATTCGTTTATTATTAATTGATTAATAATGACAAATATGCAGTAGTATATTGATTATGAACGTTAAAAAATTTATGCTTGAATTATTCATGCAGGGCATGAAGAGTGCACAATGCGTTAAATTATTGTTATTGTTCTTTTTTTTTTTGCATGTTAAGAATAAAATATCATATAGGATTCGTGAAGGGAAGTGGCGGGTGAATATGTAGTTTAATAGTTATGATTTTAAGCTAAATAATTACAAAAATAGTAATATACTCTCTATGGATCTCTAGATTGGATGCACAATCTAAAACAAATACATGGCCAGTCATGGAACATTGATGTCGTGTTTTCCGAATATTATTTTAGACAACAAGACTTGATCGAAAAGAAAAGAAAAGATAATTGAATATTTTGAAATAAGTATGTGGCCAGTCATGAAAATCTTGTATTTTTCGAAGATTATTTTAGACGACGACACTTGATCGAAAAAGAGGATTGAAAAACAGAGGAAAGAGAATTAGTTCTGGGCATAAAAACCGGATCCGCAAAATCGGACCCGAACCGACACGAAAACAGGGTTTGGATCGGATTCGATTTATGTGCAAAAACAGAATGGTTAATATATAAAATTAATTCGGTTCTCGGGTCGGTTCGGGTATAACCCAAAACCCGATCGGGTACCCACAAAATTATAACATACCATATTATGTATATATCGCATATACATATGCATATATGATTTAGGCGGGTAAATTCGGGTTATTCGGGTTTAGGCGGGTAAATCGAGTTATTCGGGTATATTGTTTTTGGTTTTGTTTTTAGGTAATTCGTGTTTTGTTAGGTAAATCGGGTTATTCGGGTACAATTCCTATATAAACCGAAATGAACATCTTGGTTTCTCGGATAATTCGGGGTTTCGGGTCCAAACCCAAACCGAACCGGAAAATATTTTCGGTTCCATAGCGGATTTTACTCAAAATTCTAAAACTGATTCGAACCAGACAAAACCCAAACCGAAATTTTCTCGGATCCTATCCTCTCCAACTTCGGATACCCACAAACTAAGAAACCGACCCGAACCCGAACAGTGGATTAAGCCTAATCCTTGATCTTAGGCAATTTTTATGTCCAAGAAGTGTTTTATGAAATGTTGATGCAATTTTAAATATAATGAAAACTGATGTTTCGGTGATAAGTGAATTACATGATTATTATTTATGCTTATTAATCATTTGATTTTGTTAAACAAGAATTTTGCACTTTTAGATGATTAATAAAATTGATTAGTACCACCAGAGTGGATTCTATGAATATCATGTTCTAGGATCATCATGCCTAATGCATATCTTGCGTCATCAATCAGTTGCTAGCTTGTCTCTGATTAATCAATACATATATCCTTCGGCTGATGCTTTCTTTAAGCGAATCAATACAAAACAACTTCTCGTAACAAAGATATATATATGAATCTATTTGCTAAAAAACCTTACTAAACACAATAAAAATACTTATTCTATTCATCAATTATTTACAATCGTCACATTAAATCCTTAACTATCGTATGCGCATAATATTTCCTCAACTCGTAGTTGACTTCGCAAAATCATGATAAAAATAGTTAACCATTAAATAAGAAACGGCGAGACGTTAAATTTAATTACTTCTAAACAGTATTCCGTTGGGATTTCATTATTCTAAACTAAAAATTTGGAAAATTTTTCATTTTATTCCTCAACTATTTGCAATCGGCACATTAAATTCTCAACTATCGTATGAACTTAATAATTCTTTAACTTAAGGTTGACTTCACAAAATTGTCAACATTGTTATTTATTTTGCACCCAAACTAGCTCTTTCTTCATCAAGTACTTTACGAGCATAAACCAATAAAAAATTGCTTCAAAAATTTCCCCACATTACAATCTTTGTTGAACACAAATTTAATTTTCCCAAAAATCACAAGCTAACTTCGAAATTACCTTTCGGGTTCAGGTTTGATTTTTGGTCCTGGTTTTGGATCCCTTCGAATTGGAAGCTTGGGTCCTTTTCTTCTCCACATAGTTTTCACCATGGTTAATTTGAAGTTTCTGTCTTCGAGAACGAAATTGATCGAATCAGCCTAAATCACCCAAGATTTTCAATCGCGGGAAATCACCTTAAGTTTTTAATTTTGGGTAATTTAGAAGAGTGAAATCCCGACGAGATATATAGTGTATAGAAGTAATTAATTTTAACGTGTCACCGTTTCCTTTTTAACGGTTGACTATTTTTATCACGATTTTGTGAAGTTAATTACGAGTTGAGGAATAATTCTGCGCAAGGCTATGTAGTTTTTAGAGATTAAGAGTAGATTTGATGGATCAGATCAAGAACAAAGGAAGAACAAGAGAGAGATAGAGAGGAAGATGAGATTAGAGAGATTAGTCAGAGAGAGAGTTTTTTTGAGCTTATATGATCTTATTTTCTCAAGAGTAACTCAGCCACACATATAAAGATAGGTTACAAGATAAACAAATGGCTAAACAGTGCCACAACTAATCATAAACCAATCTTACTAACTAAGCAAAGCAAATAAACAAATATCTCGTTTTCACTGTTCATCAGCGTGTTACTGTTCATCCGATGCTAAACCAAGCTCTCCAAGCTTCAATTTAACACTCCCCCTCAAGATAGGCTGGTGAAGGTCCAATAAGCCTATCTTGACATGGAGATCATCACACACTATGGATGTTGTCGTCTTTGTAAACACATATGCAAGCTGATCAAAACTCTTCACATAAGATGGAGAGATTATACCTTCTTGGACATTCTCCCTGATGTAGTGGCAATCCACTTCAATGTGTTTGGTCCGTTTATGGAACACTGAGTTAGAGGCAATGTGTATTGCAGCCTAGTTATCACAATGTAGAGTAATTGGTTCAGAAGACTCAACTCCAAGATCTCTTAGAAGCGCCTTCAACCAAACTAATTCCTTTGTGATATTCCTTATTACTCTATACTCAACTTCAACACTTGAGAGAGAGATTACTTTCTACTTCTTACTCTTCCAAGTGACAACATTTCCTCCAACAAATGTGCAATAGCCAGTGGTAGATTTTCTATCAATCCTATCACATGCCCAATCTGCATCACAATAGCCAACAATGTATGTGCTACTGTTGCACCCCATCCATATGCCCTTGCCTGGTGAGCCTTTCAAGTATCTCAAGATCCTTCCAATCATTTTCCAATGGTGGTGAGTAGGAGCTTGCATATGCTGACTTACTTGGTTCACAGCAAAGCAGATATCTGGCCTAGTAATGGTAAGATAAATCAGCTTCCCTACAAGCCTTTGATACTGCTTAATATCCACCAGTGGCTCCCCCTTACGATCCTCCTTGTAGTTCTCTTCAATTGGTGTCTTAACTGGTTTTGACCCGAGTTTTCCAGCCTCGGTCAAAAGATCTAGTGTATACTTCCTTTGAGAGAGAAACAAACCTTCCTCAACCTTGCACACTTCAATCCCTATGAAGTATTTCAGTTCTCCCAAATCTTTGATATCAAAAGACGATTTAAAGAAGTATTTTGTATGCTTAACACCAGCAATGTTATCACCAGTGATAATAATATCATCCACGTATATAAGCACAACATCAATACCTTTCTCTCTCCCCCCTCCCCCCCCCCCCCCCCCCCCCCCCCCCCGAGTTGTGAATAAGGTATGATCTGCTTCTGATCTCCAAAACCCTTTCTCAAGAAGGAAATTGCTCAGCTTTTGGTACCACATCCTTGGAGATTGCTTAAGACCATATATAGCCTTCTTGAGTTTACAAACTTTGCTGCTATTAGCCACATCATGAAAGCCCTGAGGATGCACCATATATACTTCTTCTTCCAACTCTCCTTGGAAAAAAGCATTCTTTACATCCACCTGCCATAGATCCCAAGACAGATTAGTAGAAATAGAGAGAAGAACACGCACAGAATGAAGTTTTGCAACTGGGGCAAACGTTTCTGTGTAGTCTTCTCCATATTTCAAGTGTATCCCTTGGCAACAAGCCGAGCCTTATACCTCTTAATCTCCCTAGAACTGGTATACTTGATTGTGTATACCCATCTACAATGCACCAGCTTCTTATCATCAGGTAGACAAGCCATATCCAATGTTCCATTCCTTCTCATAGAATCAATTTCTTCAAGTATAGCCTTAACCCATAGTTCACACAAACAAGCCTCTTCATAGCTCGTTGGTACTCTGTTTTGATCAATCTTGCTTAAAAACACTTGATGTTCTGTTGGAAAGTGAGCAACTGAGCAATGCGCTTGAATCGGATGAGCAACAGCAGTATTGTTGTAGTATACTCTAGTGTTCTTCCAATTATCAAGTCCAAATCGGACCCTTTCACTCCTTCTAAGATGAGGAGGAGACTTACTCCCACTCCCCTCAGTCGGTTCCAACTCAACACTAGTCTCCTCTTCTTCTGAATCTTCAACCACATTATCTTCCAAGGATGCTGGAGTTGAGCCATCTGTTTGGGTCTTTCCCTCTTCTTCTGAATCCTCTTGAGTAAAGATCTCATCATTAGCATCATTCATACCTTCTTCGTCATGAATCTCAGTGTTTGTCTCATTCTTTCATGCTAAATCATTAAGACCATTGAGAATAAACCTCAGAGTAGTTGCTCTATCAAATCCAGGAGAGACCATATCCTTCAGATTATCCCAATTCTTCTCACTGAAATAACCATTTTCCTCATCAAACTTTACTTCTCTAGATACATAAACCTGTCTGGTCTCTGGATTATTGATAAGCTCAAATTAATACCCTATAAGTACTAAAGCTTTGTCGATTGTAATATTTATGGGTCGAATCCACAAAGACTCAAAAAAAAACACACAATAGATTATATAGATGAAAAGTAAGCTAAGTGATCAATGGAATTTAAAACAAATACGTAAATTAAACAAGTTGTGATTCGATTGGGAGAAAGATAGGTTCAAGGTATTTCTCAGGAAATCAATGAATGCAGATAAACTAACAAATCAGGGTTCAGGTTACGCACGGTTCTTGAACCCAAATCACTAAAGTATAATTAACCAACTCTCGTTGCGAGAATTATCTAAGTCTAAATCCTAGAATTCCAAATCTCTTTGCGAATCCTAAAGTCTAAACCAGCTTTTAGTTCAAGTTTGATTTGTTCGCAAAACAACTAAACCAAATCTCTTTGCGAATAGTTATTTTGCTCACTCTAAGTTCTATAAGGTTTCTCAATTGCACTCTCGTGCCTAATTGATTATCCTAAGATCTAAGTTCCAGGTGATCAATCTAGAATTAGCTTTGTGAACAACCTAAGGTGAAAAACTAATTCAGATTATGAACCCTAAATAACAATTCAACCTAGCATTTCCTTATGAGAACCCTAAACCTAACAGGAGATCTACTCAGAAATGGAGATTGCAACAATAAACATGACTGAATAAATACTTGAATAAATAATAAAGAATAAAGTAAAACAAAGGTTCGAAATATTCTCTCGGACGAACAGAGTTTCAGACTTGTCTCCCTCCAAAAGCTCTCTCACAAAACCAAAGTAAAATCAAGCATAGCCATCAAAGTGGCTGTAAATCCTAATAAATAACCTAAGTCACGTTTTGGGGCTTCTTGTAAATAATAAATCTTCTGGGGCAATTTGCAGTTTCTCAAATCTTCATAAAGTCGCGATCCTCCTGTTCCTTCGAAGGGTATCGATCGATACTCATGCATCAAATCGGTGTCTCAGCTATAGGATCTCTGCTTGGCTCCAAAATGCTTCAGTATCTCCAATAATGCTCCAAACGTACCTAAAACCTGAAAGGACTCTAAAAGACTCCAAAATACTAGAAAGACTCTATAAAAAAGACTTATATCATGGCTTAAAACTGGTAAAAACCATGATATATCAACTCCCCCAGACTTAGCCTTTACTTGCCCTCAAGCAAAACAGAAAACTAAACCAGAGAAAGAGGTTTGAAAACATAGAGACTCACTTGTTCTTGAAACATTGCATTTACCATTTTCCTTAGTGCTCCACATATTACATAACCAGTTTCAAATCTAACCACCATGTACTTCTCCGTAGACATTCGCAGCTTCCCAGACTACACACATTATTTCACAGCATTGTTCGATCAAGCTCATAATCGCTAGTTTCATTGCTGTGATTAATATCAAGAACCTTCTAGATTCTTTCCCATACAATATCATGACAATGAATCATCCATTTTCACACTTTATGGTATTATTTTCTCTCCCCCAGACTTATTTCTTATTATATTCTCTCGCATATACTATTAAAGGTAACGCGAGTATTGATGGTGTTTGCCACCTAATCCCCGGTTCTTCCTTCGAAAGTAATCAAAGGTGTAGACGAATAATGGTATCACAGGAAATTTTCCTAACCTCGCTTCCACCTTTGTGTGATCATTCCATCTAAAGTAGAATAATGGGATCGCTGGAAATTTTCCTAACCCTCTACTCAGAAGAAAATCATTTCATCTTTTAATGCATCTTATCTATTAACTTGTAACAGGGAGATAAATACCATCACTTTAAACACGTGGGTTCCTTTGTCAGATACGAATGAGGAATCAAGCTCTATTGACATCAATCACATCAATGAAGTGCAAAAAATTTGGCTCAGACTTTAAAGAACTTTGCTGAAAACATGAGTGTCTTCTAGTTAACTGGTCAGCCTTTGGATTTTTCATTAGTCGATCTAATACTGATTCTGTAGCAATGGTCACTTAAAAGCAAAGTCATGACAATAGAGTCAAGAAAAAGATCACAGTCTCCAACAGGTTTTGGCTCAATAAAACAAAATTTTGACTCAAAAAAGGACTGACTCTAAGAAAAACAAAAACAATGTCAGCGACTACCTCTCCCAGACTTGAACAACACTGTCCCCAGTGTTATCTAGCCTAAGGTTGGTGAAAGAAAGCAAAAGAACAGAGTGGAATCATGAAGAACAAGAAGTTACCGTAATGGACCGTCGGTATCGACCGATACACGGCCTCGTATCGATCGAAACCAGGCGTAGGTCGACACAGGTCCTCAAATCATCGACAATTGGTCAAATGTTATGCCCGATTTTGTGTCAAACGATCCAAGTGTTATGGTTAGCACTGTTAAATCACTCAAACACAAGTCAGATGCAACAAAAGATCTTAGATGCATAGATCCACAAAGTTCAAAATCAAAAGAAAATGCAGACAATAAAGACGCAAAAGTTCAAAAGAAAAAGAAAAAGAAAGATGAACCAGATAAAAGAGAGGACTAATCCTCATCAGAATCATCGTCTCCAGGAGTATGGGACGGTGTTTCGCCTGAAGGTGAGCGTGGGCTAGGAGGATGGATGCAGCCACAACGTGAAATATGGTTCCAGATGCTCTGGAGACTCTCCACCACAAACCTATGAGAGGCAGATTGCTCCATGGGAATCGCAGGTGATGGAGGAAAAGTACGCGCAGAAGATGGAGGATGGCATGCACGTCGAGATCAACCTCCAGCAAGGTCAGGTACTGGCTCATCCTCAGCAGGAGGAGGTACGCTCGTAGAATAACCTCGGCCCCGGAGAGTGCAAGGTGCAACAATCAATAGGCTTAGGTCAGGCACAAAACGCAGCTGATCGGGGTCGTCACCAATGTCCGTCAGCGCTTTGTTGGGGAGCTGAATCAGAAAATCTCCACCTGTGTTGGAGAAATACCAACGTCGCTCAGGCTTCAACCACCTGAGGTTCTGCAGATGTCGCTCATCCATAACAGTGCGTGTGGTGACTATCGAACAACTCGCTGTGTTAATACCGAAGTGCTGGAAGATAGGTGTAAGAAGACTACCCACTGTCTCGGTCTTCCGAGCTGTACCCACGAATGGTTTGGTCTTCAGAGAGACCAGGTGATGTGCAGAGATTGCCCCTAGGTTGACCTCGAGGTCGAACTCAGGCCACTCATAGCTCTCATCATCAATGATATCTCCAATAGCCATGGAGAACAGAATAAGCTCAGACAGCCGCATCTTGTTAGGCTCCATCTTACACAAGATGGTGTTGCTCAGAATCCTAACCAGACAGCGTAGAATAGGATGGCGCACATCCATCTGAGTGGAAGACTTGGATTAATAGGCTCCGTTCCCGAAATGCTCCCAGAAAACCTGCACATCGAGAAACTGAGTAGGCAGAGTAACTTTCATGAAGTCCCTGCGGAAACCATAGATGTCGCAGAGATCTGGGAGTGGCAATCTGTATCTCACTCTGCAAATCATGAAGGTCATGGTACCTTCCTGTGCATCCTTAAGGACCTCATCCTGATAGTAAACGTGAACTATCGCAAGGAACTGTCGCACCAAGTCAGGGAACAAATCATACTGCTTAGAGGCATAGTACCTAGGCCAATCTTTTCAATCAAACGCTCGAGTTTCTTGTCGATACCTAGACGACGCATGGTCTGTACGTCAACGTCCTGTCATGCGATGTAGAACAACGTGTCGTAGTCGTCCCAGGTCTCAGAGATGGGCATGTAGACGCAGTCGTCACTCTCAGCAATCTCCCTATCTGTTCCCTCCCAATCTCTGTTGCAAGAAATCTTGGCTTTCTCATTTCTCTTAGGCCAAGGAGCTCGACATGTGGCAGCAGGAGCAACAGGTGGCGATGGGTTTGAGCTTGATGCACCATCCGTTTGTGTTCTCTTTCGAGTAGACATCTGTAATCAAAGACAAGGAACACAACAAACACATAATAAGCACCAAATCCAACAATACAGCAAGAATCATCAACAATTTACTCGGAATCCATCACTGCCCGCAGGGTATCGATCGACACCATCAGGGTATCGATCGATACTCTGCTATTTCAAACCAAAATCTCTCACAGCAAAAACAGTCAAGGAATGTACTGAGTATCGACCGATACCAGATGGTATCAATCGATACTCATCAAATCGCGAACATCATGTATAGATCTATAATCCAAAAATTTCCAAAAGTCGAAACTAATGGCAATTAAGCGTAAGGCGGGTTCCGACTAGTCCTAGAACAACACAATCAAGTAGTATTCGTCCAGCAGAAGAAGTTCTAAGAGCTAAAAATCAAAAACCTAACCGTTGGTCACAGATTGAAAAAGAGGAGATTCGTGTTTCATACCTTGCAGATCGAGTGAAAGGATGGGAGAATGAGAATAAGCACGAAAATCCAACGACAATAGACTCTTGAATCACTCAATTCCGTGAAGAAACAAAGATTTGGTGATTTGTGTTCAAGTATCGTTCGATGGAGGCGAATGAGGAAGAAAAGAAATCCCGTAGGGTTTATAAGGAAACTTATCTGAATGGTGGTATCGACCGATACCATAAGTGATGTCGATCGATACACGGCAGTCGGTTCAGGATATTTGCATTTAACACCGGTATCGACCGATACCAAGTGGTATCGATCGATACTGAGCCTCCGAATCTGATTCACATGACACACAAAACACAAAACAAAAACTAGAAAAATAAAAGACTCATATGTACAGACTTACCAGTGGGTTGCCTCCCACTCAGCGCTCGTTTAACGTCATTAGCTTGACTGTACCGCCGTTCAGGCAGTGGGTGCATCATCCAGATGCATTATGTGTCCTTCTGGAATTTTGGTGCTCCGAAAATAGTGTTTCACCCTTTGTCCATTGACAGTGAACTCTTCGCCTGAAGGATTTGTCAGGACAATTGCACCATGTGGTCTAACTTCCTTGACTGTGAAAGGACCTGACCAACGAGAATGCAATTTACCAGGAAACAAATGCAAACGAGAGTTATACATCAGTACCTGGTCATTGGGTTCAAACTGTCTAGAGAGGATCTTTTTGTCGTGATACGCCTTGGTCCTCTCTTTTTACAACTTTGAGTTTTCATAGGCATTGTGCCTAATCTCATCCAGATCATTCAGCTGAATCAATCGCTTCTCAGCAGCAGGCTTGATGTCAAAATTCATCATCTTTGTAGCCCTGGCTGCCTTATGCTCGATTTCAACCGAAAGGTGACACGCTTTCCCATATAGCAAGTGAAACGGTATAGTCCCAAGTGGTGTCTTGAAAGCGGTCCTGTAAGCCCACTGTGCATCATCCAGCCTTGCAGACCAATCCTTCCTAGTAGTTCCCACAGTCTTTTTCAGAATTTCCTTGATCTGTCTGTTGGAAACCTCAACTTGCCCACTAGTCTGGGGATGATAAGGAGTAGCGAGACGATGATTCACACCATGCTTCTTCAGCATCTTCTCGAAGACCTTGTTAATAAACTGAGAACCACCATCACTTATAACAATCCGAGTTACCCCAAATCGAGGGAAAATGATACTCATGAACATCTTAAGGACCACATAAGAATCATTGGTGGGACTAGCAATCGCTTCCACCCACTTAGATACATAGTCCACAGCAACCAATATGTACCTGTTTTTGTATGACGAAGGAAAAGGACCCATAAAATCGATGCCCCAACAATCAAAAATCACAACCTCAAGGATGAAATTATGTGGCATCTCGTGTTTCTTACTGATATTCCCTCTCCTCTGACATGCATCGCATTGCGAAACGAAAACATGAGCATCCTTAAACATGGTAGGCCACCAGAAGTCTGCTTGAAGAACCTTGGACACTGTCTTAAAAGTAGCAAAGTGTCCAGCATACTCAGATCCATGACAATGAAACAAAACACTAGGTAACTCTGACTCAGCAATGCATCTCCTGTAGATACAATCAGAACAATGCTTGTACAGATAAGGTTCATCCCAAAAGAATCGCCTTATGTCTCGCATAAACTTCTTCTTGTCATATTTCTTGAGGTGTTTTGGCTCTGCATCTGCAGCGAGGTAGTTAGCAATATTAGCTAACCATGGTTGAACATAATCAGCTGCAGCAACTAGATACTCTTCAGAAGCACCAAGGTGTTCAACTGTCAAAACAGGTTCGGAAATTGTCGGGTATCGACCGACACTAGGGGAGTGTCGATCGATACCGAAACCTGCAATTCGTGGGAATTGCATAGTTTCGGCAAAACCCATTTGACACTCTGTTTCAATGAAGTAAATGGACTCCTCTGGTAGTTGATCATTAATAGGCACGTCTGCATCAATGCGAATCCTCGAAAGATGGTCCGCAACTCCGTTCTCCCTCCAAAAGCTCTCTCACAAAACCAAAATAAAACCAAGCATAGCCATCAAAGTGGCTGTAAATCCTACTAAATAACCTAAGTCACTTATTGGGGCTTCTTGTAAATAATAAAGTTTTCTGGGGCAATTTGCAGTTTCTCAAATCTTCATAAAGTCGCGATCCTTCTGTTCCTTCGACGAGTATCGATCGATGCCATAAGTGTATCGATCGATACTCATGCATCAAATCGGTGTCTCAACTACAGGATCTCTGCTTGGCTCCAAAATGCTCCAAAATGTTTCAGTATCTCCAATAATGCTCCAAACGTACCTAAAACCTGAAAAGGCTCTAAAATACTCTAAAATACTAGAAAGACTCTATAAAAAGGACTTATATCATGGCTTAAAACGGGTAAAAACCATGATATATCAATTATAGCACTTGTAACCTTTCTGAGTAGAAGAATAGCCAATAAACATACACTTGATGCTCCTAGGCTCTAGCTTGTTTCTTTGAGCTTCTGGTACAAACACATAACAGACACAGCCAAATACTTTAAGATGCTTAATACTTGGTTTGTCTTTGGTTAGTACCTCATATGGTGACTCCCCACTAAGAGATTTGGTAGGCAGCCTATTAATCAAATAGCATGCAATCATCACTGCATCTCCCCAATACTGCTTTGGAACACATCTGTCAAACATCATTGTCCTAGCAACCTCCATTAGATGTCTATTCTTATGTTCATCAACTCCATTTTGTTGTGGAGTATAGGCACAAGATGTTTGATGCGCAATACCAAGTTTTCTCAACAATTCTTTAAACCGGGTGCTCATATACTCGCCCCCATTATCACTTCTTAAGATTTTAATCTTGGCTTCAAATTGTGTAGAGACATAGCGTTGGAAGTTTTAAAAAGCCTCAAACACATGACTCTTAGATGTCATAAGGGTGACCCATGTGTATTTAGACTTCTCATCAATAAAAGAAACGAAATACTTATATTGATTACGAGAAGCACACGGTGATAACCATACATCAGAGTGAACTAGATCAAAGCAACCATCATACATAGTAGATGATTCAGGAAACACACTTCTACAATGCTTTCCTAGAATACATGCTTCACAACTATGATGATCTTGATCTAGTCCTGGTAAAATGAGCTGGAGAGCTTTAGAGTGAGGGTGACCAAGCCGAGCATGCCACACTGAGCTATCTGAAACAGAGCTTAGAGCCGATGAAGAAGCAGCAACTTTATCCACAGCTGCTTTATCCAAAACATATAGACCATCCTTGGCGCATCCTTCGCCAATGGTGTCTCCCGATTTATTGTCCTGAAACCACATCTCATTAGGACTAAACACAACCAAGTAATCAAAGTCCTTTGTAGCTTTCTGAACAGACAACAAGTTAGACGAGAATTCAGGAACAAACAGAGCTTTAGTCTGCCTTTTAAACAGTTCTAAATCACCAATTCCTCAAATTGGAACATCCTTCCCATTAGCAATGGTAACCTTGCCAGCATGAGGTTTAATATTGGTAATCAGCTTATCATCACTAATCATATGATCCGTGACACCAGAATCAACAATAATAGATTTATGATTTTTAGATGCAACTAAGCTCTTACCAGATTCAGTGAGCTTTGCAATTCTCTTGATGAGAGCATCCAAATCACCCTTTCTTACCACATCCTGGTAAGCATTCGCAGCATATCCAGCAGCACCTCTCCTCATTCCTCTCTGCCCATAACAAACAGCACCATCTCTCTGACATGTTCCTCTCTGCCCATAGCCACCAACATTTCCATAGCTTCGCTTGAGATGAGGAAACAAAATCCAACATGTATTTTTGGTGTGTCCCTTCTGCTTGCAATGCTCACACACCCTCTCCCATGTGTTTCCATTTTCATTTTGTTGAAAAACCCCCTTGCTTACATGCGCAGCCTCACTAGTCCCTTGAAAGAGACCCTTTGATCCCTCTTCCTTCTGGATCATCATGCATACTTCATTCAAAGTAGGTAGGTTATCAAACCTCAAAATATGATGGATCAGTCCTTTGAATGACCCATTAAGAGTGAGAAGAAGACCAAAGACTTGATCCTACTCACGCCTCTCATTGATCTCCCTCACATCAGTAGTGGGAGGCCTCAACATCTCCAGCTCTACCCACAGAGCTCTGGAATATCCAAACAACTCTTTGAATGGCTTATCCTCTTGTTGGAGATCATTCAAAGCCTTCTTCACCTCAAACACTCTACTCAGGTTAGATGTGTTACCATAAACACCCATCAGGGTGTTCCATAACTCCTTTGCAGTTTCAGCATATGAGTAAGCTGCAAGGATAGAATGCTCTAAAGAGCTCTGAAGAATAGCAAGCACAAGCTAATCTTCCTGGATCCACTTGGAATCCCCTTTGCTGGTCACGGATTTGACAGGAGACTCCACAGCTCCAGGAGACTCCACAACTCCTTCATCCGTTCCAGCTTCACCAGCGCCAACAACATGCGCTTTACTAAACTCACCAGCATGCTCACCACTGGAGCCAACACCATGCCCTTCACCAGGGCTAACAGCATGCTCCCATAAGCCACGGCTACGTAGAGCAGTTCCACAACATATAGTTGTCCCCTTTAAGAACAGCATGAAGAGTGATAAGTTTCTGATTTTCCATTCCTTAGCTTGAGAAATCACAACAAAGAAGAACAAGAACTTGCGGAAAGCAGGTCTCAATGAGCAGATCGCTCTGATACCATGTAGTTTTTAGAGATTAAGAGTAGATTTGATGGATCAGATCAAGAACAAAGGAAGAACGAGAGAGAGAGAGAGAGAGAGAGAGAGAGAGAGAGAGAGAGAGAGAGAGAGAGAGAGAGAGAGAGAGAGAGAGAGAGAGAGGGGATGAGATTAGAGAGATTAGAGAGAGAGAGAGTCTTTTGAGCTTATCTGATCTTATTTTCTCAAGAGTAACTCAGCCACACAAATAAAGATAGGTTACAAGATAATGTTAGGGATTTAAACTTTAATTCTCCTTGTCCTAATCTATCTTCGATACACAAATTAACGAACACGAGAATTGTTCACCCAATTCACGGCTTCTAACCGCTACGTCTGGGGTGGATCCTGGATCCACAACATCCACTATAAAGAACAATCGGAAAACACCTCTGATGTGGTTCACAATATAGGATCTCTCTCACACCCAACAAACAGAAAGAACAAAGAACAGAACTATATTCCCCAGAGAAAACCCCTATTCTCTCTCTAGCTCTACCAGCCACCTCTAAGGCGCTCGGAATCCTTGCAGTCTGAATTAGGTATTCCTATTGTTAAACACTTGTATTTATAACAAAGAAACCCTATAAACTTACTTGGGCCCAACTTGACACTAAGGCTTGTACTAAGCCCAAGTGTTGGCCCAAATCGGGAGTTGACTGAAGTCTGACTTCTCACAATCTCCGCCTTCAGATTCAGACAGCTCTCGACTCCTCCACAAATCTTTGTTCCTTTGTCTTTATTCCTGTTTGCTTCTTCTAGAATCTCCACCTTGATCCCATCTTGAAATCTCCTTGTGAATTACCCTTTGAACCTTTGACTCATGGCTCTAGACTTGGTACTTTGATCTTCATGTAAACATGTCCTTCTGCAACTTGATTTACTTTGGTGTTCTTTGATTCTTCTCCTGTACACTGAGCTTAATCAAACACTCCTTGAACTGTAAGCAGCTAACCCTGAATTATACATGCTTCAAACCTGAAACAATCCCTGATTCAACACTCTCTGACAAAACATATCAGCCTGGAACTCCTTTTGTACCGCTGTTACTCCTAACAGAACACGCCATCCAACCATACTGCTGAACAGACTTTCGACACAACCATGTTCATGCATCATGCTTTACAAAACCTTGCTGACAAACCAATTCCTCTTGAATCAACTGCAGAAAACCTCTAAGTCATTTATGCTTCATTTCCCTGAAACCGTTTCTGACTTACCAAGACACCACTGAACCTGAACACCTTTTGAACATCACTTTGCACCGCTGCTATTTCCTGTAGAACACTCCTCCTAACTCCACCTGGCTAAGAAGACTCTCGATACAAATACCTTTGTTCAACCTTCTGTTCAAACCCCTTCGCATCAGCAGAACCATCCAACCAACAGACTTGAACTGTTTGGTAAACCTGTCTCACATCCACAACCTTGTGAAATGCCCGAGACACCATGTTACAGCCCTTAGCACTTCATATCTAGAACCCTTGAAGCCGCTTCCTTGCTGTAAACATACCCTACATCACATCACATGTATGCAAACTCCACCTATCCTTGGCACTAGCATCTTATCCCTTAGAGATCAGACTGAATCTTCACCAAATACTCATGAGCTTTCTTTAGGTGTGCCTCCAACTCACTTGAACTCCTGCAAGTGAACCGTACAAAAGATTCATCCACCAGACCTCTCTAAGATGCAAATAGGTATACCAGAACTTTGATTGTTCTCTTTTCCAATGCAGCTTGTATCCTCTGCATTCTGATATTTTCTTGGATACCTTTTCAATTGCTAACACTTGCAACTGATATCTAGGTGTCTTCACCACCATCAAGCAACAAATCTCTAAAGCTTTCCTTCTAACCCTGGTTGCAACCTGATTATGCTTGAACCTGTAAACATCTCCATATGCTCATGGACCTCTATCCACCAACTTGAGACTAAGTTTGCAAACCAAAAAACTCCCCAAACCATAACCATACCAATCTGTCTTTGACCCCAACAGATTCCTTGATCTTGTTAAATACTCATTCTGCAACTCTCCTTGAACTAAATCCTGAAGCCTTTCTCAATATTCAACCAACCAATAACACACAGACAATTCAAACTTCTAAGGCGTCCCTCAGTCCCATGAATTTTCTTCCAATGGCAAATTTTGAACCATGAACACCATCTCTTGTGTTCTCCCATGACTTCAATTCCCTGAATTTTGCAGACTCTGAGCAACCAGAAACAACCAATCAAATCATCACAAATGTACCTTGTGATTCCACGTTTGACCCTTGAGATTGACGATGCAATTCTGATTCCCTGATCTTGATCTGAACCAATAATCCATCTGATACCGGAAATTACTCCACCTTAAACCCAATCTCTCCCTGGTTACACTTTTCATTCTCCTCGGTATATTCTATCCCTTGAGCTCCTGTCTATTCTCCTTGCACGATTTACTTCTGCAATTTAGACTATTTCCCTTTGATTAAAACTGGGCTTGTTTTAATCTCTGACCCAACTGAAATTTCCTCCAAAAACTGCATAAATTCGGACAGGCCCATCTGGGCCCAAAAATATATCATCAATGAAGCCTAAAACAACATACTCTCTTTGGGCCCTGTCTTCTATCACTTGGCCACTGCAGAAAATCAAACAGGCCCAAATAATAAAACTGAGGCCCGATTTCTAATTTTTTTTCTCACTGGCCGAATTCTTTTTTTTTTCTTCTTTCTGGCCCATCACGACCCAATTTCTTTAATTTTCTTCTGGCCCAGATTTGACCCACCTGGAGCAAACCCTAGCTCCTCTCTTCTATCGTCATCCTCGACGATCCCCGGCCGGTGGCGGCGCTCCTTCACCGGCGCCTCCTTCTTCTCCGGCGAGAATTCCCGACGTGATTCTCCTCTGGTGACCGCAGGAGCTCGCGCCGAGACCATCACGATTTTCATCGAACCCCGACCCGACCCGAGAATCTCTTTCTCCCGAAGCTTCTCCGGCGAGTGTCTCCGACGAGATTCTCCGCCACTGACGAAACCCTAGGAGCCATCTCTCCAACTCCGGCGCCGAACTGAACCTTCTCCAAAATCTCTGCAAGTCCAGGCGAGGACTTGCATCTCCGGCGATTCCTCTCCGAAGACTCGAACCTGCAACTTTCTCGAAGCTTCTTCTCCCGGCGGCATCGAACCCGAAGCAATTCCGATTTGGAATTTCTTCTTCTTCTGGTGGTTCTTCTCCATCAACCGCCATCTATGCAACAAAGCTTCTTCTCCCGACAGCGATTTCCAACGAGTCTCTGTCTTCTCCGGCGAAACCTCAGCCCCTGACCAGAACCACCTCTGGCGAACCTTGAACCGCCACCGCCCCACTGAAAGCTCCGACCAACCTCCGATTATCTTTGGCGTTGACCCATAGAAACCCTAGATCCCTCACTCTGATTTTATCCAATCTGACACGTGACCTTGAAAAAATCATGAAAGCTTGATAAATAAGCCTTCTGTTTTACATGCAAGCTTCAACATGTTTGACCAATTCTTCAACCGTTTCTTCCTGTGTGAGATTTTGTATTCCCATCAAAACTGTGAATCGAAGAGCATGTGCTCTGATACCACTTGTTAGGAATTTAAACTTTAATCCTCCTTGTCTCAATCTATCTACGATACACAAATTAACGAACACGAGAATTGTTCACGGCTTCTAATCGCTACGTCTGGGTTGGATCATGGATCCACAACATCCACTATAAAGAACAATCGGAAAACACCTCTGATGTTGTTCACAATATAGGATCTCTCTCACACCCAACAAACAGAAAGAACAAATAACAGAACTAGATTCTCTAGAGAAAACCCCTATTCTCTCTCTCTCTCTTTACGAGCCGCCTCTAAGGTGCTCAGAATCCTTGCAGTCTGGATTAGGTATTCCTATTGTTAAACACTTGTATTTATAACAAAGAAACCCTATAAACTTACTTGTGCCCAACTTGACACTAAGGCTTGTATTAAGCCATAGTGTTGGCCCAAATCGGGAGTTAACTGAAGTCTGACTTCTCACAGATAAACAAATGGCTAAACAGTGCCACAACCAATCATAAACCAATCTTACTAACTAAGCAAAGCAAATAAACAAATATCTCGTTTTCATTGTTTATCCGCGTGTTACTGTTCATCCGATGCTAAACCAAGCTCTCCAAACTTCAATTTAACAGGCTATAGTTGGGGATTTAATGTGCCAATTGCAAATAATTGGGGAATAAAATAAGCATTTTCCTATTAAACACATGGATTTGTTGGCACCTCTTTGGGGTTATGAACATTTGATTGGACTTGTTCCTTGGATGCTCTAATAAATCCCACTACCTAGACAAATTCTTTGTATTGGGGTCTTTCTACTATTGCAAATTCATAACCCAGTCTATATTAAATCACACTTTTGATAATAATTAAGATGTGCAGAAACACAACTCAATCCAACTTCCGCCAAAATGCATTTACTTTTCTACCACAACACATTCTACATTTTTTTTTTGTTTAACATAATTTCGCAAATTTCTCCCAAAATTTTATTTCCCATATCTGGAAATTTTAAAATAGTGTTATGGAGGGTATTGCCTTATTGTTAAAAAAAAGTTTAGAATTTTACCGTACAAAACCCTACAAATATTCAACTAAAATATTTATCTAACATTTTTTTCCTAATTTATTATCAAATAAAATTTTAAACCAAATATCAAACTCGGTTCCCAGGGGATTGAAACAAAATTAGCCGTATAGAGATGCGATTCTCTCTCCTCATTACGATTGAGATGCGATTTGCAGAAAACAGTTTTTCTCACCCTTTCTCTGACGGCGATTCAGTCTTATGGTTTTAATGGCGTCATATTTCACCACTATAGCCTCATATTTTGCCGTCGTTGTCGTATTATATTCCGTGAATTCAATTCCCGTGACCGCCTATAACAGCCAGTCTAGCAAGAAATTGGATTCACGATGATGCTTCCATGGGTGTTGGATTTAGTGATTAACGTATGTTTATATTCGTTATTCACTTTGGTACTGGTTCACTCTCTCCGATCGGATCTGAGATGCGTTGCCTCCCGCTGGCGATTACGCGGACCAGTGTCGTTGTGGTTTATAAAGCGGTTAATAAACAGTGTGTATCTCCTCCTCCTTTGTTTAAGGATGGTTATCACCATTGACGCCGGAGTGGAGCGATTTGTCTTTTACCTAGCGGTTATCTCCGTCGTGCATCTTGATATCCACGACGATGAACGACTTCTCCATTACCCTCTACCAAAGGTTTATAATTTATGCAATCGATTTATTCTTTGGAATCATGACAAATCAATTGTTACAAGTCTTCTTCTCCATTTGCGGGATGAAAACCAATTTAAGTTTTCTCAACGAAGAACATGTTGGTATATTGGTCGGCGAATATGGGATCCTGAAAAATGAAAACCACTATGGAAAGAATGATGGTTCGGCGTCGAAGATGTATCCTCTTTGTTGTATGATGATATTCGAACAATCGTTAAAAATTGGCAGTTCAAAAAAAAATTCTTTCGGAAGAACCAGTACATTGGATTCTTAACCAAAGAATATCTCTAGACCGTAATTGGGATTTGACCAACGTAATACAACACGAGGAAATAATGTTTAAATTGGTTATGTTGATAACCAAATATGTAGATCGCATCAGATCGAATACGAATATGAAAACGAGTAAGACTTTTTTCCGAAAAGAATCGTCTTATTTTGTTTGTTGTTTTATTGTTTTTAAAAAGTTTGTATGTTATTATGTTTGTATTTTCTATGTAATTTTGGATTTTATATATAAATAAGGAAAAATGATCTATTTCCCCACGAACTATGTCATATCCCTCCAGATCTCCACCGAACTATGCTTTATGTATATCTCCCCACGAAATAAAAGTTAAAGATCTAAATCACCTCTCCGAAAAAAGTTCGAGGCTTAAATCCCCATAGATGTCGGTTTCCACGGTTTGTGCGGTAAACCCGAATCTAAACCACTAAACCCCTGAAACTAAACCGAAAAACCGGATCCAAACGAAAACCCGACCCGACGCACTACCCGACCCGAAGAAATAAATATTATATATTATATATATAATATATACATAACATCGACTTTACATGTATACTATATAATATATACATAACATCGACTTTAATAGTGAGCATCAAAATTTCTAAGGAGATGTTTTCACGGGACCTGAATATGGAAGGAAATTTCTCTGGGATAAAAGGTCATATGATTGTTTTCGATGCCGTTTCTTTATCTTATGATGTTTTCAACTGAATGATTTATTATTTTTTCAAGGAAAAAATTTATCTTTGGCAATATCTATGTTTTATATCATTTGGTAAAATAGGTTTGTTGATTCTACAAACGTTTTCATGAATGATTTTAAGAACTTCAAATGATTATATTTATATTCAACGATTTGTATTGATAGCTGTTTAAAAATGTAATTCCGCGCATAAATCTAGTATTTTAAATCTAAAAGCATCCGCACATCATTTCATGTAGTTGTTCAATCTGTTTACTTAGTCTCGAACTTTTTCTGATTTAAGTGTTGGAGGATCTTCGAAAAGCACCACACTGATGTCTTTTTCCAGTATATATATTCTTTAGTGGTCGGTCTTCAACAATCCCAAAAATTAAACGTAGAAAACCAACATTTACAATAACGAGACGTTGAAAGATAAACGATTTCAACGTGAACATGGTGCGTATGACAATTACTCACCGGATGGTGATATGTGTTATTTTTTTAGTTTAGATCGGGACATGTGTCAATGTAAAGGAAAATGGGTAAAGAAACCCTGACCTTTACCAAAAACATAAAACAAACCCTGACCTTTTTTTGTGGGTTTTAAAACCCTGACTTTGTAAAAAAATTGAAATCGGCCCCTGGCGTTAACAAACCATAACGGTGATAAAACGTTGCGTTTCGATTAAAAAAATAAAAGAGATTGGAGTTGTCGTCTTCATCCTTCATCATAATTTCTTCAACATAAATTATTGTATCCTAATTAAATTTTCACTTTAGTTATGCTTCATTTGTGTTTAGTGGTATATGAGGCATTCAATTTTTTAAATAATATAGTTAATAGAACTTTTATATCTAGAACATAATAATAAGTTAATTTGTAAAGAAAAATATATTATTTTGAAGAAAAGAAGAATGAGAGTCATGAAATCACAAACGTATGTAAAAGTTTGACAACTGCTAGAATTTTATTATAAAGTAAAATGCAAATAAATCATCATGTTTTGCGTCGCCTAATATTCAACTTGTTTCGTTCATGCTCCCTAAAAAGTGACGAAGGTAGCACAATGTTAGTGCTCATGTCTCGAACGCTTCGGCCGACACATACATAGTCGTCTCCCGTTAATGGACTGTCAAAAACACCATGACTTTCTATAGGAACATTTGGTTGGCTGTGAAATGCGGGTATTGGCTGGCTATGAAATGTGGGTACTGGTTGGCTTTGAAGTGTAGGTGTCGTCTCCATCGATGGTTCTTCACTCGACTGATTTTTTGATGGACGACCTCGAGGTTTTTTTGGGGGAATGATAGCTGTATCATTTGAGCAGCTTCGCTTAGTGTGTCCTCTTTTAAGACATTTGCTACATGTCTAGAAAACAAAAAAATACAAAACACATAAAAATATATTAAACGATAAAAAAAAACACATAAAAACAGCAACTAAAACAACAATGATGATACCATTTGAATTCCATGTTGTGTTTGTCTACCAGCAGAAGTTTCATATGCTTCAAAACGTCTTTTTGGTATCTTCTTTCGTCCATGTGGGTCTCTAAAAGGAGGTGTTAACACTCTTATATCTTTATGCATAGGCCAAAGCTCCATACCATTATTAGGTTTTAGTATGTGTTCATAACACACTTTCCATTTAGGAATTGAAAACCATTCATAAACCAATGATTCGGGGGTACGAACATTTCGATCCTCAGCCGATAAAGCAGAAATCATATGAGAGCATGGGATACCACTAACCTCGTATCGACGACATGTGCAAGAAACTTCATTTCTTACATTGACACGATATTTGTTCCTACCATGATCAACCTCATACCAACCTCTTCCACCACAAACTGGATTGAAATCTTTCACCTTTATTCTTTTTTTATCGAGTAATTTTTTAACATATGGGGTTACCTCCCATTCGTATCCGTCTATCATGCGTATTTTTCTTTCGTTGCTTATCATGACGTGTATCCGAATATCTTCAAGCAACCCCACTAGTGGTTTAAATCGTCCATCATCGATGACATTGTTAAACGATTCACTCATATTGTTCTCAACAGCATCACTCTTAGCAAAACTTGTGAAAAATGCTCTGCAAAATAATACAATTAAAATTGATCATAACATACTGAAATTAAGTTTAGTTTTACTTACTATTATAATAATGTTGTCTTCTTTCATACCTGGACCAATGACATGCAGACCATCGCATAAGACGTTCATAAGCTCCAATATTTAAAAGCTTAAAATCTTCTACTCTCTCCTCAAAAACTCTCGTATTATATGTTTTTGCCATCTTCCAGAATGGAATATGTAAAAGACCCGTCTCATCTCCGTATTTCTTGTACAAGTTAGCCCATATGTGTCTAGCACACATTATATGCTCGCAATAAGGAAGAACAGAGTCTCTAGCTGCAATTAGACCCTTTTGTTGATCTGAAACAAGAGTTAGACCATTTCCTAAACCAAGGTCCAAGTCCTCCTATAGTAATGTCATAAACCACTCCCAATTTATATTGTTCTCGACGGAAACAACAGCCCATGCAACAGGGAACATTTTATCATTAGCATCTCGGCCAACAGCTGTGAGTACTTCACCTTTAATTTTTCCTTTCATGAATGTTCCATCAAGATGAAGAATACGTCTACACCCATTTTTCCATCCTTCTCTCATTGCAGAAAAATAGGAATATAACTTCTCAAACACATTAGCTTTTGTTCCCAAAATTACCGTTGAACCTGGATTTGACTCCTTAAGTGCACCTACATAATCGTACATCCTTGCAAATTGTTCTTCATATTCGTCAACAATCGTTTTAATACAAATTCGTCGTGTCTCCCGACATTTATCCTTCGACACTAAAACACTACAAGAAAACTGTCTAATTCCAACGAAAATTTACGACCGTTTTAAATCGATGTAACTTTACGTCGACCTTACGACGAATTTACGACGAAATATGTGTTCGATGTAAAATCGTCGTAAATATGTGTCGTCGTAATTTCGATGTAAATTTACGACTAATTTACGACGACATTACGACGAGAACATAAATCGTCGTAATATCGATGTAATTGTACGACGAAATTACGACGAATATTTCTTCTGTATATTACGTTGATATTACGACGATTATACGTCATTGTTCGCGGTTAGGTAGACCACGTTTTTTAATAGGTCCACCTACTAAATTTACATCGAATTTACATCGTAAAATTCGTCGTAAATGCGTTGGAAAATCGTTGGTAATTTTGAAAAAATTTCTATAAATACAGCGTAACTTCAAACTAAAGAATCAAAAAAAAAAAACAAAAAAAAAAAACATATATATAAATGTCTATATACGAACTATGAAAATGGATGTATACGCAAAAGGATTCAGAGGGAGATTTGACGGAAGAATTCAAAGAAGGGCTTGAAATATTCATGTATCAGGCCGGGAATATGCAAACAACCCTGGAAAGTGGTAAGATGTTCTGTCCTTGTCGTAAATGCAAGAATACGAGATATATGTTTATTGAGACGGTGTGGAAGCATTTACTAAATAGAGGGTTTATGCCGCAATATTATGTTTGGTATCAACATGGAGAGGGTTTTGAAAGAACTCAAGCAACGGATAGTAGTAGTAATTATCAAGGTCAAGTAGAATCAAATTATCAAGGTAGTTATGATCATGGTCAACATCAATTTGATCAGGGTGCAGATCATGATATCATGATAGGATGCATGCCATGGTTAATGATGCATTTCATGAAACAAATGCTGATAATAGTACTGTTGAGGAACCCAACGTAGATGCGAAGCGATTTTATGATATGCTAGACGCTGCAAACCAGCAACTCTACGATGGATGTAGAGAAGGTCAGTCTAAATTGTCGTTAGCTGCTAGGATGATGACAATTAAAACTGATCATAACTTAGCTGAGGTTTACATGGATGATTGGGCTGATCTTATTAAAGAGTATTTGCCAGAAGATAATTTGGCTGCCGAAACATACTATGAGATACAGAAGTTGGTGTTTAGTCTTGGGTTGCCTTCTGAGATGATAGATGTATGTGTTGACAATTGTATGCTTTTTTGGAAAGATGATGATAAGCTGCAGGAATGTCGATTTTGCCAAAAACCGAGATTTAGGCCCCAAACAACTGGGCGTAAAAAGATACCATACCAACGGATGTGGTATCTTCCTATAACTGATAGGTTGAAACGATTGTATCAATCTGAAAGGACAGCTGCATCGATGAGGTGGCATGCAGAACATTCACAGAGAGAATGAGAAGTGACTCACCCGTCAGATGCAAAAGCTTGGAAACACTTTAACACGGTACACCCTGATTTTGCTAACTCTAAGCGAAATGTGTATCTTGGTCTTTGCACTGATGGATTTAGTCCATTCGGTATGTCTGGTAGGCAATATTCTTTGTGGCCAGTTATCGTAACTCCTTATAACCTTCCCCCAGATATGTGCATGCAAAGGGAATTTCTTTTCCTGAATATTTTAGTCCCTGGTCCCAATCATCCGAAGCGGTCCCTTGATGTATTTTTGCAGCCTCTCATTCATGAGTTGAAACAGTTGTGGTATACAGGAGTGCGGACATATGATTGTTCGAGGAAAAAAAATTTTACGATACGTGCGGTGCTTATGTGGACAATAAGCGACTTCCCTGCATACGGAATGCTATCAGGTTGGACGACGCATGGGAGGTTATCTTGTCCTTATTGCCTCGATCGGACATATGCGTTTCAACTGAAACATGGTCGAAAAACATGCTGGTTTGATTGTCACCGCCGGTTTTTACCAATCAATCATCCATATAGGAGAAACAGGCGGTTGTTTAGGAAGAACAAAATCGTGCGTGTCCCCCCACCAGTGTATCTATCTGGGGAAGATCTAGAAGCGCAAATAGATCATTTTGGGGGACTAGAAACTGTGAATCGTGGGGGAAATTGGCACACTCCAGCTAATATGCCTGATGGATACGGGGTTAATCACAATTGGCACAAGAAAAGCATTTTTTGGGATCTTCCGTACTGGAAAAATCATATACTGAGACACAATCTTGATGTCATGCACATTGAGAAAAACTTTTTTGATAACATCATGCATACAGTGTTAAACGTGAAAGGAAGAACTAAAGACAGCGGAAAGTCAAGGTTGGATTTGCCAGATATTTGCAACAGAAATGAGTTGCATATAATGAGCAATGGAAAATCACCAGTTCCTATATTTCGGTTGGGTGCAGAACAAAAGGCATCGTTGTTCAATTGGGTTTCATCTGACGTGAAGTTTCCTGATGGGTATGTATCCAATCTTGCTAAATCTGTTGAGAAAGGAGAAAAGTTTTCAGGGATGAAGAGTCATAACTGCCACGTGTTTATGCAACGTTTACTTCCTTTCGCATTTGCCGAATTCCTTCCAGAAAATGTTCATGAAGCAATTGGAGGTAAGATACTTCATCACATATAAAATTATTGAGATTAATTATATATATATATATATATATATATATGTTACAATGTATATAATTTTGTCTTTGCAGGCATCGGAGCGTTTTTCCGGGATCTTAGTACACGGACGTTGTCAGAAGATGTAATTGCACAACTGGCTGCTAATATTCCAATCTTGTTGTGCAATTTGGAGAAGATATTCCCCCCTGCGTTTTTTGATGTTATGGAACATCTTCCCATTCATCTCCCCCACGAAGCAGAACTAGGAGGCCCTGTTCAGTTTAGGTGGATGTACCCATTCGAGCGCTTCATGAAACATTTAAAGGGAAAGGCAAAAAATCTAGCAAGGGTTGAAGGATCTATTGTTGCGGGAAGTTTGACAGAAGAAACTTCACACTTCACTTCATATTATTTCGCTCCAAAAGTCCGTACACGCAAACGGGCTCCCCGACGATACGATGATGGCGGTGTGGGACGAATTTATGCAGTAGAGGGTGTCCCAGATATATTCTCACCAATTGGTCGTCTTAGTGGAAAATTGAAGGAAGTTTGGTGGGATAACGAGCATGACAGGCACAACGCACATACGTACATCCTCCTAAACTGTGATGAAGTGAGTCCTTTCGAAAGGTATAATAACCAAACTATTTAATTAATCAGTCATTAATAATTAATAATTAATATAATTATAAATAAATGTGTTAATTTTTATGTCTATATATGTATTTTGCAGCTTATTTGATACCCAGGTACGAGAATGCATTGAAGGGGTTTCAGATGATGAAATAAACGACCGTAAAGATCGTCACTTTGTTGAGTGGTTGAAGACGCAAGTAAGTTAATATAGTTATAAATATTTCATTTAATTATATCGGCTTTCAATCTAACTTTTACACTTATCATAGGTTGATCATGGCGATCCCGCATATCCATTTTGGTTTCATGAGTTACTCCTAGGCCCCATCGGGAAGATAACGACCGCACCCATGTATTTTACCCGTGGATATGTGTTTCATACATACAAGTATGGCGTTCGTAGAGCAACTACCAACTACGGATTATGTGTTAGGGGTGAAATAGATTTTTATGGGGTTTTGCAAGAAATAATTGAAGTGGAGTACCCCGGACTGGTTAGGTTGAAATGCGTTCTCTTCAAATGTGATTGGTTCGATCCAACAGTCGGTCGAGGGGTGCGAATTAACAAATTTGGTGTGGTTGACGTCAACAAAGCACGACGTTACAACAAGTTTGAGCCTTTCATCCTAGCATCACAAGCAGAACAAGTAACGTTCGTTCCATATCCCCGAGTTCGAAGAACATCTGGGATCTCATGGTTATCGGTTATTAAAATAGCTCCAAGGGGTAAAATTGTTGGTGTTGATGATCTTCCAATGCAACAAGATTCTTGCCTTGATATTACAGAACCAGAGATTACGGAGAACGTTCTATTAATTGATCCACGAAACAGGCAACTTGAATATCTACCTGACGACACAGAAGAAGAAGGCGATTCCGACGAGTTTGAAGAAACTGACGATGATGATGGACCTGAAGATGATGAACCCAATCAAGATGATGAACCCAACGAAGATGATGATTCTGATTGAAAGCTTATATATATATAGGTAATTTTCGGTTTGTTAGATGTTTAAGTTTTTCTTGTAAAATTATATATTAAACGAAATTACGACGTATTCGGCGATTAAATTCATGATTTTCCCCAAGAATTGCCTGATGCCAAAACAATTCATCCAGACCGCACCGAAACACAGACACTACTTCACTATTTCGGCGATTTCTCGGGTACCAGAGACGATCAAGGAAGGATCAAGATTTAGGGTTTAGGGTATAGATTTATTTTATAACAACGAATTTATAACTTTATTATACCAAAGGATTTACATCGATTATCATTACAACGATTTTACATCGATTAGCATTACAACGATTTTACATCGATTAGCATTACAACGATTTTACATCGTTTATAATTACAACTATTTTACATCGATTAGCATTACAACGATTTTACATCGATTAGCATTACAACGATTTTACATCGTTTATAATTACAACTATTTTACGATGAATCCGTCGTAATATCGTCGTAATGTCATTTTGGGTTTAGGAGTTGAAAGTTGTTTACCTGCTTCTAATGATCTGGCCAACAAAGAATTCTGGGAATCAAGTTTTCTATATTCATAAAGACCAACCACCATAAGTGAAAGATACATAGAATTGGACATCCTTATATTACGAAGGATTTATATAGATGTCCAATTCTATGAATCTTTCACCTATGGTAGTTGAAGACTGTCTTTACTTGAAAACAAGATCATACAGGATTATTTATTGGCCAGATCATCAGGCAAGCAGGTATACAATGATCAACGTAAAAACTTAAAGAAAAGTGGATATGAATTTTTTTTTTGAGTTTGCATTGAAGGTGTGGAAGGTATTTATAGAAATTTTGTAGAAATTACCAACGGATTTGCAACAAAATTTTACAACGAATTTACATCGAATAGCATTACAACGATTTTACATCGAATATGCCACGAAATTACGTCGACAAAATGCGATGTAAATAGTTAGGTTACCTATAAAAACCCGTGTTTCACCAAACTCTGCCGATTTCAGTCATTTACGACTGGTTTACGACGATTTAGACATTACCAACGATTTTACATCGATTAGCATTACAACGATTTTACGACGAATCCGTCGTAAAATCGTTGTAATACCTAAAATATAGGGTTTAGGGTGTGATGAACTTGTTTAGTTTTTGTTTAATTTTTTTTTATCTTATATATTGTTTTACGTAAGGTCTAATCATAGTGTAAACAATTTTATGTTTTAGAAAATCATTTACATTATTTAAGTCATGCATGTTACGAATATACTTATAAGAACGAATGTTATACATTATTATGTAAAATAAGGAAATCGACGACTATATAGATTCAATCGTCGTTACTGAATCTATTGTTAAATATTAGAAGTATTAGATGCACAAATATACTTCGTTCTTACGTCCTCGATATGTGCATTGTGATTTAGGGTTTAGGGTATAGATTTTAGGTATTACGACGATTTTACGACGAATTCGTCGTAAAATCGTCGTAAACTTACAACGCTGTTACGACGAATCCGTCGTAAAATCGTTGTAATACCTAAAATATAGGGTTTAGGGTGTGATGAACTTGTTTAGTTTTTGTTTAATTTTTTCTATCTTATATCTTGTTTTACGTAAGTTCTAATCATAGTATAAACAATTTTATGTTTTTACAAAATCATTTACATTATTTAAGTCATGCATGTTACGAATATACTTATAAGAACGAATGCTATACATTATTATGTAAAATAAGGAAATCGACGACTATATAGATTCAATCGTCGTTAATGAATCTATTGTTAAATATTAGAAGTATTAGATGCACAAATATACTTCGTTCTTACGTCCTCGATATGTGTATTGTTATTTAGGGTTTAGGGTATAGATTTTAGGTATTACGACGATTTTACGACGGATTCGTCGTAACATCGTCGTATACTTACAACGATTTTACGACGGATTCGTCGTAAAGTCGTTGTAATACCTCAACATTTAATTTACCGCGTCGAGGGAAATTTGCGATAGGTTGAATTTTTGGTTACAGTTTTACGACGATTTTACGACGAATTCGTCGTAAAATCGTCGTAATGTACCAACGATTTTACGACGACATTAAAATCTATATATACGGGAACGATTTTTTCCCCTCCCTCACAACTCTCAAATCTCTCTCTCTCTAGAAAATCTCTCAACTCTCTCTCTCTAAAATCTCTGCCCTCTCTCTAAAACAAAAGGTAACATTTTTTTTTTTATAAATTATATTATCGTTTTAAGAATTCTGAATTGTTAGTTAGGATTGTAATATTTATTAGTTAGGATTGGAATTATTAGTTAGGAATGGAATTATATGATACTAAAATTGAGTTATTTTTAAATATATTTTAGATATGGCGCCACGTAAGTCACACTATCGACAGTTTATCGAGACGGGACCTAGTGAAAATCAGCAACTCCCGTCATCTTCTGCGACACAGTTCACTGTTCCGGATTCTTTTTCCGGACCAGCGCCGCCTCCAGATGTAGTTGCTCGACCGCCCCTGTTGTATGCAGGATTGACGGTCGAAGATATTTTGCAGTCGCCGGGGCATGATTCATTAGACCGGTTAGATCCGCGACGAATCCCGAATTCTTTTTGGTACGTACGTAAAATCTTTTTTTTTTAATTACATTATGAATTTTTTTTTTTACTAATAATTTTTGTTTTATTTATCAGGTTTAAGGAAGATAACAAAGTTGGACGGAGTGTGGCTGACACCATTAAAGCCTATTTCATGGAGCCTCACCGCAATTGGTCTTCGGTTCCGGAAGACGTTGTCGAGACATGGTTTAAATGTTTCGCGGTAAATTTTTTTTTTTTTAATTCAATATTATTTTAGAGAATTCTTTATCTTTAATATATCGTTTCTAATTATATTTTTTTTATATAGCAAAAATGGCATTGGGACGTTACGATCAACGAGACGGTGAAGGCGGAATTCAAAAAGAAGGGAAAATTCCGGCTCAACAATACCATTTCCGATTGGAAGAGGAAGTGGGAGGTTAAAGGCGATCAGGGAAAGCCGCCATACATGTCTTCCGATGTTTGGAACGGCTTGACGGCATACTGGAGAGATCCACATGCGCAGCAAGTGGCCGCTAAGTGTTCGGCTTCTCGAAACACTATGGGTCCAGACGGTCTTCCAGCGCTTATGCCTCATACGTCAGGTCAAACATCTTTTGCGGGAAGACGCCTTCAAATGGTAATAATTTTTTCCCTTATAATTTTATTTATGTAATTTTAATTTGTTATTAATTTATATTATCCATCAACGGTTTGATTTCTTTTTTAATGTCTTTTTTTGTTAGGCAAATGGAGGCGAACTTCCTCCGATGACCCGAGTTTTTGCGGAAACTCACAAGAAGAAAGACGGATCTTTTGTAGATCCTCGAGCTGAGGCAATCTACAATGACGCGCATGCGAGGATCGGCGAGCGTCAAACTCAGCTTTCTCAGCAGCTATCACCTGGCGGTAGTTCGGTCCAATCCACTGCGACTTTGACGGTTGCCCAGATGGACGACATATACGCAGAGGTAATTTAAGTCTTTTTTTTTTTTTACAAATGTTATTGTTTTTTATACAATTTATTAAATTTTTCGTTTCTTTTTTAAAAGGTTGCCCCGAAGAAAAAGGGCAGAGTTTTAGGGATGGGATCGATCGCAGATAGTGCCGCCGCGTCGTCCCGTCGTCAGCTTTTCGACGATCCGGTTATTTTGCGGACGGAGTTAAACAACGCCAACTCCGAGATCAACAATTTGCGGGAGAAGCAGGTGGTATACGATGAGAAGATCATAGGATACGATCAAACGATCCTAGGATACAATAAAACAATCCAAGGATACAACACTCTCTTCGATATTATTGCCCTGAGTAACCCGGATTTGGCGGCTGCACTAAGGCAGCAGGGAGGATCGACATCGGGCCAGCCAACTGATCCGCTCGCGCAAGAACGAGCGAATATGGAGCAGAATGGATCAGACGACGAACTTTTTGATAATTTACGTTTTTCGGCTAGGAATTAGTTTGTAATAAAAAATTTATTTTGTATTTTAAATTTTATTTTATATTTTGAATTTATTTATAAAATTTAATTTTTAAATATAATTTTTTAAATATAATTTTTTAATTTTTTTTTTAATTTTATTTAATTTAAATTATTTTATAATAATTTAAATTACGACGAATTTACATCGAATATTTTACATCGATTTTACATCGTTCCATAATTTACATCGATTTTACATCAATAGTTTTACATCGATTTAACATCGTTCAATAGTTACGACGAATTTACATCGAATATTTTACATCGATTTACCAGCGTATTTACATCTACCTATTACGACGAATTTACGATGATTTACGACGATTTGTCGGAAAAAAAATTGTATAATTCGATGTAAAATCGATGTAAATTTTTATCGTGATCTCGATGTAAAATCGATGTAAAATTTTTGTCGTAAAATCGATGTAACATATTCGTCGTACATTCGATGTAAATATACAACGATTTTACGACGAATATATTACATCGATTTTACGACGATTTTTTGTCCTCCTTAATTTTACGACCAATTTACGACGATCAAATTACGACGAATTGTTAATCGTCGCTAATCCGTCGTAAATCAAGTTTTACGACCGATTTATGACGATTCTGTTTGTTGTAAAAAGGCAGTTTTCTTGTAGTGAAAGTCGATCATTAGCCCGCAACCTATCCCTAATTTCACCAGCTTTCAAATCAGGATTTCTTCTAAATTCATCGATAAACTTATCAGCTATCTTCCTCGAAGTTAATAACTGAACTTTACCATTCCATGAGCATGTGTGTTTTCCAACGAAAGTTCTCACAACCATATCTTTACTTGAACTGTTTATAGAGGCATATATATTCCAAGGACAACCTTTTTATGCACAAACAGCGCCTACTTTAATAGCTTCAGATCTCTTATACCGTATATTTCTCTTCCTATCCACATCATATTTATCAACCGCCTTTCGGAAACTGTCTTTACTACTAAAAGCTTGGCCGACTCGAAATGCAATCATCTCATTAAAACAATCTTCGTTGTCACTGTCACTGTCCTCTTGCATCCGTAAACCAACCAATTCTTCACTTGGTTCCTTCTCACTATCATAACCATTATCTTCGTTGCCTTCGCCATCTTCCGTAACGTTGCCTTCCCCATCTTCCGCAACACCATAGCGATGCAGATTATCACTTAACAATGAAAACAATAAGAAAGTCTCCTAAACTTAATCAATAAATATTGTTTTTCAACCCATAAATCAAATTTAAGTTCTAAGTAATCAAATTTGCGATGAACTCTTGATAAAAATCGTCTTACCTCATCTCCAACTAGATAGAACCGAGAGATGTGTTCTACTTTTTATTCTTCATCACGTTTAAGAGAAATCACAAAATTGTCATTGTTTGACCTAAAATCAAAGAAGACACACGTTTTAGACAAGTCACGAACGTGTTTCTCTTCTTCTAATAAAACACATAGTTTTATCACTGTTAACCTAATTAAGACTTATTAATGCCGGGGGCTGATTTCATTTTTTTCACAAAGTCAGGGTTTTAAAACCCACAAAAGAAGGTCATGGTTTGTTTTATGTTTTTGGTAAAAGTCAGGGTTTATTTACCCATTTTCCCGGCAATGTAATAAAATAAATTAATATACACTTTTATTTTGTTAATTATTTGTTTGTAATAGAAGACAAAATAACAAAAAGGAAAACAAATATTGGTTTTCTAAAACGTTTTTTTCCAACTTTCATGAATTCAGTACTTTGATATTTTTTTCATTTTCTTTCAAATATTTAAGTTTTAAATTTTCCAAACAACTAAAGATAAATAAAGCATGGGATTTATGTTTAAATTTTTTTTAAATTAAATTAGAGAAAAAAATGGAAACTATGAATCGGCGTGGTTCTCTTTTGGCAAATGCAAGCGTTTTAAATGAAAAGAATACCTAACTTTCTACATTCCTTAGACATTTAGAGTAGGATCTACCATATTTATAAAACAAAAATTGAGGTA
This sequence comes from Eutrema japonicum, assembly GCA_030161315.1. Classification (NCBI taxonomy): domain Eukaryota; kingdom Viridiplantae; phylum Streptophyta; class Magnoliopsida; order Brassicales; family Brassicaceae; genus Eutrema; species Eutrema japonicum. Next base: position 2,449,978 of record BSQW01000010.1, on the reverse strand, counting down.
ATGATAATATATGAATTGTCATTATTAGATATAGAATTAATAAGATATGGCTTTTAGTTAGATATTGAATAAAAATTCGCATGAAACAGGGGTCCTAATCTAAAAGAAATGGAAATTGTAAATCTGTGGTTATCTTTTGACAAATGCACACGTTTTAGTTGATAAGAACACCCAACTTTCTACATCCTTCAATTAAGATATTGATTAGGTATTCCTATTATTAAACACTTGTATTTATAACAAAAAAACTCTATAAACTTACTTGGGCCCAACTTGACACTAAGACTTGTATTAAGCCCAAGTGTTGGCCCAAATCGGGAGTTGACTGAAGTTTGACTTCTCACAAATAAATAAATGGCTAAACAGTGCCACAACTAATCATAAACCAATCTTACTAACTAAGCAAAGCAAATAAACAAATATCTCGTTTTCACTGTTCATCCGCGTGTTACTGTTCATTCGATGCTAAACCAAGCTCTACAAACTTCAATTTAACAGGTTATAGTTGGAGATTTAATGTGCCAATTGCAAATAATTGGGGAATAAAATAAGCATTTTCCTATTAAACACATGGATTTGTTGGCACTTCTTTGGGGTTATGAACATTTGATTGGACTTGTTCCTTGGATGCTCTAATAAATACCACTACCTAGACAAATTCTTTGTATTGGGGTCTTTCTACTATTGCAAATTCATAATCCAGTCTATATTAAATCACACTTTTGATAATAATTAAGATGTGCAGAAACACAACTCAATCCAACTTCTGCCAAAATGCATTTACTTTTCTACCACAACACATTCTACATTTTTTTTTGTTTAACATAATTTGGCAAATTTCTCCCAAAATTTTATTTCCCATATCTGGAAATTTTAAAATAGTGTTATGGAGGGTATTGCCTCATTGTTAAAAAAAAGTTTAGAATTTTACCGTACAAAACCCTACAAATATTCAACTAAAATATTTATCTAACATTTTTTCCTAATTTATTATCAAATAAAATTTTAAACCAAATATCAAACTCGGTTCCCAAGGGATTGAAACAAAATTAGCCGTATAGAGATGCGATTCTCTCTCCTCATTACGATTGAGATGCGATTTGCAGAAAAACAGTTTTTCTCACCCTTTCTCTGACGGCGATTCAGTCTTATGGTTTTAATGGCGTCATATTTCACCATTATAGCCTCATATTTTGCCGTCGTTGTCGTATTATATTCCGTGAGTTCAATTCCCGTGACCACCTATAACAGCCAGTCTCGCAAGAAATTGGATTCACGATGATGCTTCCATGGGTGTTGGATTTAGTGATTAACGTATGTTTATATTCGTTATTCACTTTGGTACTGGTTCACTCTCTCCGATCGGATCTGAGATGCGTTGCCTCCCGCTGGCGATTACGCGGACCAGTGTCGTTGTGGTTTATAAAGCGGTTAATAAACATTGTGTATCTCCTCCTCCTTTGTTTAAGGACGGTTATCACCATTGACACCGGAGTGGAGCGATTTGTCCTCTACCTAGCGGTTATCTCCGTCGTGCATCTTAATATCCACGACGATGAACGACTTCTCCATTACCCTCTACCAAAGGTTTGTAATTTATGCAATCGATTTATTCTTTGGAATCATGACAAATCAATTGTTACAAGTCTTCTTCTCCATTTGCGGGATGAAAACCAATTTAAGTTTTCTCAACGAAGAACATGTTGGTATATTGGTCGGCGAATATGAGATCCTGAAAAATGAAAACCACTATGGAAGGAATGATGGTTCGGCGTCGAAGATGTATCCTCTTTGTTGTATGACGATATTCGAACAATCGTTGAAAATTGGCAGTTCAAAAAAAAAATTCTTTCGGAAGAACCAGTACATTGGATTCATAACCAAAGAATATCTCTAGACCGTAATTGGGATTTGACCAATCTAATACAACACGAGGAAATAATGTTTAAATTGGTTATGTTGATAACCAAATATGTAGATCGCATCAGATCGAATACGAATATGAAAACGAGTAAGAATTTTTTTCGAAAAGCATCGTCTTATTTTGTTTGTTGTTTTATTGTTTTTAAAAAGTTTGTATGTTATTATGTTTGTATTTTCTATGTAATTTTGGATTTTATATATAAATAAGGAAAAATGATATATTTCCCCACGAACTATGTCATATCCCTCCAGATCCCCACCGAACTATGCTTTATGTATATCTCCCCACGAAAGAAAAGTTAAAGATCTAAATCCCCCCTCCGAAAAAAGTTCGAGGCTTAAATCCCCATAGATGTCGGTTTCCACGGTTTGTGCGCTAAACCCGAATCTAAACCACTAAACCCCTGAAACTAAACCGAAAAACCGGATCCAAACGAAAACCCGACCCGACGCACTACCCGACCCGAAGAAACTTCGAATCATGAGATTATTTTATTTATTTATTTTTTGAAATAATAATTTAAAACAAAAAAAAAAACCAGAAGAAACTGGCTCTCCACCACTTCTTCTTCTCCGATCAATCTCCACTGCTCAACGGCGCTCATGTGTTTATTCCGAGAATCACACAAAGGGATAAAACCAGATTTGTAGCTTTATACTTCATCATCGCCACCATCATCTTGTGGAGCTAGAACCTCCGAAGAATCACCACTGTACATAACCCAAGGAGTCCAAACACCATTAGAGCATCTGCAGCGGTAGACACCCCCTTGGGTGTCTTAAAATTTTTTTTTTTTTTTTTAAACTAAGTTATGAAAAAAAAAAATTACACCAATACCCGTGCGCCACGTCAGCGCGAGGGTGTCTCAATTTTTTTTGGGAGTATCTCAAACGAGACACGGTGTCTCACTTTTCTCTCCCTCTCTCTTAGTTTTTCTATTTTTTCTATTTTTTTTAATCTTGAGACACCCTCAAGACACTACCGATGAGGGTGCTCTTAGGAACCCTACCATAATAGTACACAAGCGTCTTCTTAATCCCGATCTCGCCGCGATTCCCTCTCTTATCCTTGATTTTCCGATCAACACCAGTAGCTTTCCAATACCCAGAAATGTAGTCATCTTCGTTACCTTCTCTTTGCGGAAGTGTACCCCTTCGGAGAGAAGAAGTACCAAACAAGATCCTTCGATTCGATTCGATAACACTCCAACCAAAAAAATCAGGAAATGATTTGATGATGATGTGAGAAAGAGAGAGAGAGATGAGAAAATTTCGAATGGTGAATTCAAGAGTTTAAGGAAAACTTACAAGGCAAACCGATTGTTTCATAACTACAGATGTTGATCTCGCTAATCGTATCATCGACGAGCCAAGTCTTACCCATAATCTTGTTCCTCAGGAAATGGTTTATCAATTCCTCTCCAAAACCAGATTCGTAGCTATGTACTTCATCACCGCCGCCATCATCTTGTGGAGCTCGAACCTCCGAAGAATCACCACTGTACAATCCAATGCTACGGTGGACATAGAATCACCGTCTCGTCCGAACATACCACCACCGTTCCGTCTCCCTTATAGCCGCCGGAAATTTTCGTCTCTCTTCCTACCTCTCTGATTCTTCTTCTCATCAACCACCTCATTCTCCTCATCGTCGTCCCGAGTACACCCATAATAGCATCTCTGATTCTTCTTCTCATCGACCACGCTCTCCGAGACGGAGAACAATCTCCAAGGAAAAGCTCGACATCGCTTGTCAATTAGCCAAGCTCAGAGTTGAAAGATTCTCATAATAATTTGGATTGAAAATCTAGGATTCTTGGAAGAATTTGGGATTTCTATTTTTGGTTTTGATTCATCACATGATCGTAGTGAAGAAGACGAAGAAAACAGTTGGTAAGAAGTGTGGGTCGAATTTGCAAGCGGGTCGGGTAATCGGGTCTAATCTGTGGTTTAATAACCTTAATCGGGTCGTAATCGGTTAAGAGTCCGGTTTTAGATGGTTAACCATAATTACAAAACAGTAAACCGTCTTAAACCGAGCTTTATAGGGATTTTAGTTTTGAATTTTTTTCTGTGGGAATTTAAGTCTCAGACTTTTTTTCGGGGGATTTAGATTTGGAAAATTAATTCCCAGCTACAAGAAGTATACCATAATGCATGGTTACACATCCGAAGTAAAACAATGTTCTAAAAACTACATCAACAATTGATATATCATAGCCAGTTACACGAAGTATACGATAATGCATGGTTACACATCCAAAGTAAAACAATGTTCTAAAAACTACATCAACAATTGATATAGCATAGCCAGCTACACGAAAACAATCCGAACAAATATGAGTCATATGTGTAACACCATAACCATATATTTCCGGTAAACCATTCATCAAACTCCGGTGTTGACTCGAATTTTAAACAATAAAACTCACCCAAATTTAACCCGACCCAATTTAATCCGACTCGAATATTACCACACGTGCGTGTATATATATATATATATATATATATATATTATAAAATTAAAAAAATATTAATTGAAATTCTTTGATTTATTAAATCAAATTTAGTTAAATTGATTTGACTTTTTAAAACTAGCAAAATAGAATTGATAACACAACATAAAAAAATGAACGATTAAACACATATTCTATACACTATATAATGAAGAAAATTTGTTTTTTCAATCATCCCTCGCTATGAATATTTTATTTTCTTTCTCGTACTATTGTTAGTTTTCTTCAAACTATACTTGTTTCCACAAATTTATTTCTGAGAGAAGGTACAAATTTGGTAAAACTGTTTAAAAACAACAAAATCAAAATATATATTGATTTGAAACCAAAGAAAAATAATATCTAGACATGGGATCATTCATGCATTTCCCTACCACCCGAGCTTCTTAGGCCCATGTTCGTTGTCTTCAAGGAAGAGGAGAAAATGTGATTGACCTACTTTATTTACTTTTATAATTGTTCATGGTAAATATTTTTAATTTTATAATATATATATATATATATATATATATATATATATATATATATATATATATATATATATATATATATTTGTGTCCGTGCGTAACATGGGTGGTGATATTCGGGTCGGATTAAGTCGGGTCGGTTAAATTTGGGTGGGTTTAATTGTTTAAAATTCGAGTCAACACCGGAGCTCGATGAATGGTTTACCGGAAATATATGGTTATGGTGTTACACATATGACTCATGTTTGTTCGGATGGTTATCGTGTAGTTGGCTATGCTATATCAGTTGTTGATGTAGTTTTTAGAACATTGTTTTACTTTGGATGTGTAGCCATGTATTATTTTATATTTCGTGTAGTTGACTATGCTATATCAATTGTTGATGTAGTTTTTAGAACATTGTTTTACTTCGGATGTGTATCCATGCATTATGGTATATTTCGTGTAGCTGGAAATCAATTTTCTTTTAGATTTTTAACTTTTCTTTCATGGAATATATACATAAGTCATAGTTCGATAGGGATCAGGAAGAATATGGCCATAATTTGTGGGAAAATAGATAATTTTCCCTATAAATAAACATAGATGTTAAAAAAAAAAATCAAACACGGTTCCTATGCCGTTACTTTGAGTGACCGGAAATATAACGCCGTCTTCTATCAAAGATGAACTTAGAGGCGATTTATGATTTAAATAAAAGTAAAATGTGAATTATATGGAATATTCCTGCGAATCTAGGTTAAAATGATGAACAATTAGAGCGGGAAACAAAAAAAATTTATCCTGCCGATTTCGCTTCTGCTGTGTCGATTTCAAAGTAGAGCGATTGTTAAACCCTAGAATGTCCCCGATTTGAAGGATTAAAGCGATTTCTAGGGTTTTGATTGTATAGATTCATCGGAAAAGTTTGATCCTTCTTCAACTCTGTCTGTCTGTATCTCTTCTGAGTAGATTTTGCTTTAATATAGGTTTTGAAAATGGTGAAAAATGCGAAGAAGAGACCGCTTCCAGAGAGCAAAGTGCCAGAAGATGATGATCTCTCTAGGAAAGCGAGGCCAAAGCGAGCTGCGGCATGCACAGACTTCAAGGAGAAATCTGTGAGTATCTCTGAGAAATCTGCTACTGTTGAAACAAAGAAAGAGCAGATTATGAGTGCGTTAAACCTGCTTCTAGCTACAAGGACATGTATGAGTTTTTCTCTGAGAAGGCCCGTGCCTCGGTTGAGGTTTATAAGAAATTGTCCGAGTCTGCAGGTGGAGACCCTGACATGAGTCCTTACGAGTTGGCTGCTGCGGTCGCCAGGTCTATGAGCGGGGGGAGCAAGATCTTTTCTAGCGATGTAGCCGCCATCCAGAATTTCGTTATATCCGTGGGAGAATTCATATATAACCAGCTTCCTGGTTTGGACGAGAGCTTTGCTGAGTTTCCTGTACTTGTTGCTCTCAGAGATGCTGTTCAGATGCAAGGAAAACCTTCTAATGGGGTTCTGAGGATTGGTGGAGTTTCTGAAGTTGAAGAGAGGAAGGCCTTGACGTCTGATCAACCGGTTGATGGTGCTGACGAGGACATGAAATATGCTAAACTTTTACAAGATGAAGAGTATAGGAAGTCTATTCAACGGCCGAGAAAAAACAGCAGCTCAGCTACTGCTTCACAGAATTTCTACATAAAAACCACTGAAGATGAGATTGCCAATGATTATCCTCTCCCATCTTATTATAAGAATTCCCAAGAAGAAACAGATGAGCTTATACTGTCTGATGGCTATGAGGTTGGCAATGAGGAACTACCTCGCATGATGCTTAACAATTGGGCTCTTTACAACTCTGATTCGAGGTTGATATCCCTGGAGCTTCTTCCGATGAACACTTGTGCTGATATTGATGTAACTATTTTTGGATCTGGTTTGGTGACAGAGGATGATGGAAGCTGGTTTTGTCTCGATGATCCTGACAACTCTACGCAGGATCCTGTTGGGATGCCCATATTCCTCAGCCAAATAAAGGAATGGTTGATTGAGTATGGGGGCTCAATGGTCTCGATTTCAATACGAACAGATGTGGCATGGTAAGCTGTCTATTCTAGTATTTGAACCCCCCACGTTTCTGCGTTGTTTTGTGTTCTTCTGTTGCTGACGTATAAGGTATATGCAGGTATCGACTTGGGAGATCGTCAAAGCAATACGCCCCTTGGTATGAAGCTGTTCTGAAAACAGCAAGGGTTACAATAAGCATTATTACTCTGCTGTCGGACCAAACTAGAATGGCTAGGCTTTCATTTGCAGATGTCATAAAATGGAGTTCCAGAAGAACGATAAAGCTTACATTTCTTCTGAAATCAAGGCTGTCGAGAGATATGTGGTCGTCCATGGGCAAATAATCTTGCAGATTTTTGCAGAATGTCCTATCAAGGCTATCGGAAAGTGTTCATTTATTACTGATCTTGCAAAAAAAAGGGAGGAAAGACACCACACAAAATGGACCATCAAGAAGAAGAAAAATTTGCAGAAAGTGAATTTGAATCCAAGGGCAGGTATGGAACCTGTTGTATCCAAGAGGAAAGCTATGCAAGCAACAACAACTCGCCTTATCAACAGAATTTGGGGAGAGTTTTACTCCAATTACTCTCCAGAGGATTCATTGCAGACAATTGGTGCAGAAAATGGGGAGGAAGAGGTTGAAGAGGAAGGCGAAAATGAAGAGGACGACGCAGAGGAAATGGTACCAGACACTGGTGAGGTTCAAAAGTCTCATACTCCAAAGAAAATTCGAGGCAGTTCTGGAAAAATGGAAATAAGATGGGATGGCGAGATTCTAGGAAGAACTTCTGCTGGTGAGCCTCTCTATCTACAAGCCCTCGTTGGAGGGGAAATGGTGGCTGTAGGTGGTGCTGTCGTCTTGGAAGTTGATGATCCAGATGAAATTCCGGCCATCTACTTTGTGGAGTACATGTTTGAAAATTCAGATCACTGCAAAATGCTACATGGAAGACTCCTACAAAGAGGATCCGGGACTGTTCTAGGGAAGGCTGCTAACGAGAGAGAACTTTTCCTGACCAATGAATGCATGACTGTACAGCTTAAGGAAATAAAAGGAACAGCCAGTTTTGAGATTCGATCAAGGCCATGGGGGCATCAGTATAGGAAAGAGAACACCACTGCAGATAAGCTTGACCGGGTAAGAGCAGACGAAAGAAAAGCGAAAGATTTGCCAACAGAATACTACTGCAAAAGCTTGTATTCACCTGATAGAGGGGGGTTCTTTAGTCTCCCTCTAGGTGATATTGGCCGCGGCTCAGGATCCTGCAATTCATGTAGGATAAGAGAGGATGAAGAGGAAAGGTCGAAACTCAAACTTAACGTCTCAAAGACAGGCTTTTTCTCCAATGGAATTGAGTATTCCGTTGAGGATTATGTATATGTCAACCCTGAATGCATAACTACAGATGGATTGAAGGATGGTAATGAAAAATTTAAGTCTGGGCGGAACATTGGCTTAAGAGCTTTTGTTGTTTGCCAACTGCTGGAAATCATTGTTCCAAAGGAATCTAGAAAAGGTTCCTTTGAGGTTAAAGTGAGAAGGTTTTATAGGCCTGAGGATTTTTCTGCAGAGAAGGCCTATGCTTCAGACATCCAAGAGGTAACAACTGTTTCTTATGTAATATATTTAGTGATGTTTTAAGTAAGGGATGTTACTTTTTTGGTTTCTTCATAAGTTTTTATCGTACAATATTTTTTTCTCTGTTCTTTTACAATTTGTTTTAGTTGTATTACAGCCAGGACACAGATGTTCTCCATCCAGAGGCTCTAAAGGGGAAATGTGAAGCAAGGAAGAAAAATGATATGCCCGTACGCTTTGAATATCCAATATCAGAGAATATCTTCATCTGTGAACGATTCTATGACTCTTCCAAAGGTTCTGTCAAGCAGGTATATATTTCTTCATATAATTTTGTATATAACTAGTTTATTATGATTTTTACTGTTTCCAATACAAAGTTGAAGTGTTTCTCTTAACTGTCTTGTAACAGTTGCCCGTCAATATCAAGCCGAAGTTCTCTACTATTAAGGACGACACACTTCTAAGAAAGAAAAAGGGGAAGGGAGTAGAGAGTGAAATTGATTCTGGGATTGGCAAGCCTGATGAGGTACCGAAAGATATGCGTCGGGCTACACTAGATATTTTTGCTGGTTGTGGTGGCCTGTCTGAAGGACTGGAAAAGGCAGGTATGTATTATCTCCAGTCGACACTTTATCTACCAAAAACGCTTGAACAAGTTGTATTCATTTTCATGCTTTATGTACAAGGTGTATCTTCAACAAAGTGGGTGATCGAGTATGAACAGCCAGCTGGGGAGGCTTTTAAACAAAACCATACCAAATCAACAGTTTTTGTTAACAACTGCAATGTGATTCTTAGGTAAACAGCCAACAAGATAAACACTTAATCTCCCAATATGGCTATTTCTTGTGTTGTAGATCAGTTGTTGAGATTATCTGCAGGGCTATAATGGAGAGATGTGGAGACCAAGATGAGTGTATCTCTACTACAGAGGCATATGAACTCGCAGCTAAACTTGATGAGAACCAGAAGCGTACTCTGCCAATGCCTGGTCAAGTGGATTTCATCAACGGAGGCCCTCCGTGCCAGGTATATATTTTTAAGATTGTTGCTATACTTCTCTTTACAATTTCCGTTGAATAAGTGAGGAGATCTTAACCTGTGCAATTTGGCAGGGATTTTCTGGTATGAACCGGTTCAACCAAAGCGCTTGGAGTAAAGTTCAGTGTGAAATGATATTAGCATTCTTGTCCTTTGCTGATTATTTCCGGCCAAGGTATTTTCTTCTGGAGAACATGAGGACCTTTGTGTCATTCAATAAAGGACAGACATTTCAACATACTCTGGCTTCTCTCCTCGAAATGGGTTACCAGGTAAATTCCTAGTGCTATTACTTTTGTCTCATGCTCTCTGTGTTCCACATTTGGTTGCTCTTTAGTAGAAGTTGGCATGCCATTGCCATCATACAGTGTTTTGAAAATTGAGTTCAACATCTGTGTTATTATATGATGTTTCCCAGGTGAGATTTGGAATCTTGGAGGCCGGTGCATATGGGGTTTCCCAATCTCGCAAAAGAGCTTTTATATGGGCAGCTGCACCTGACGAAGTTCTCCCCGAATGGCCTGAGCCGATGCATGTCTTTGGTGTTCCAGAGCTGAAAATCTCGCTATCCAAAGGCTTACACTATGCTGCTGTTCGCAGTACTCAAAATGGCGCACCTTTCCGCCCAATCACTGTGAGAGACACGATTGGCGATCTTCCACCAGTAGAAAACGGAGAATCCAAGACGAACAAAGAGGTAATGATAACACATCAGGAGAAAGTATTATTTATACACATCATACACAACAACGTGTAGGAACCCATTTGAATATATATATTTTTTTGAGGGATTCTTGTTATCTTGTGATTTGCAGTATCAAGCTGATCCAGTCTCGTGGTTCCAAAAGAAGATAAGAGGAGAGATGATTGTTCTCACTGATTATATCTGCAAAGAGATGAATGAACTAAACCTCATTCGATGTAAGAACATCCCAAAGAGGCCAGGTGCTGATTGGCGTGACCTCCCAAAAGAAAAGGTCAGTCTTATACATCCGACTAGGGGAATTAAAAGGATATCTTCGTTTAAAAAAAATAACTTATATAGATCAACTTCTTTTACTCTGTTATTATAACAGGTGAAGTTATCAAATGGGAAACTGGAAGATTTGGTTCCGTGGTGTCTGCCAAACACAGCTGAGCGCCACAACCAGTGGAAGGGACTCTATGGGAGATTAGACTGGCAAGGCAACTTTCCAACTTCCATCACTGATCCTCAGCCAATGGGTAAGGTTGGAATGTGCTTCCATCCTGAACAAGACAGGATTCTCACAGTCCGTGAATGCGCTCGTTCTCAGGTAATAAAAAAAAAACTCTCCTGCTCCTAGAGAGGGCTCTTGAGGAATTTGGTTGCATATAAAAAACAGAGAAATGAAATTGGTTGGTATATGACATTTTTGCAGGGGTTTCCGGATAGATATGTGTTTGAAGGGAACATAATACACAAGCATAGGCAGATTGGGAATGCAGTGCCTCCAACCATTGGCCTTTGCTCTTGGTCGTAAGCTCAAAGAAGCCGTACATTTCAATAAGTCCCTTAAACCCTAAAAGCAACTAATTTTGCATCACGCCCAAAACAAAAATGTTTCATTGTAATCCTCCTCTTGAAACTCAACAGTCATCAGAGATTTGTAAATTTCATTTTTTGTGATCCGAAATTGGGTTTGATGATGAAACATTGTTCTAGGTAAATTACTAATTAGTAAGATAAGAGAATCAAGGAAAAGGAATTGAAGAAGAAGAAGAAGAAGAAGAAAAGCTGTTTAGTATTTTTCTTGCTCTTCCTTCATACTTTTGATTCATGGTGGAAATAGTTTTTTTTATCTGGTAGAAGCTCAACCGAGAGGTAATCAATTTATGAAGCTTAACCAGTTCGGTTTAAAAGCTGTTAAACGGAAATTTATTATATTCAGAGTTTTTGAAAGCTCCTTCTTGTGTTTGTCCAAAAAAAAAATGAAGAAAGCTCCTTCTTCCTTGATTAAACAACATTCTTTTATAATCAACGTTCATCAAGAACCCTTCCCAGTTCGGTATGCAATGGAATCAACGAATTTCGAAGCCTATCATACTTATGATTCATTCCTGATCTACACCAAAAAGCTGACTTTGACTCTTAACAAGCTTATGGGCTTCCGCTATTCGGATCGGTTCTGGGTAAAAAGATTTTGGATCCATTTAGGAATCGGTAGGGTTTCGGGTCGGATTCGGTAGGGTTTCGGGTCGGATTCGGTTTGGTTCCAATCGGTTATGGATCGGTTCAGTTCCGAGATTTAAGAACCAATAAAAATCCAAAAAAAAATCGAATCTTAATCGGTTCGGGTATTTATCACCCGAAATGTCTAAAATATACTTGAAAAACTATAATATATTTAATATCTTTAAGTATATAATTATTACCCGAATATCAGATCGGTTCAGGGTATTACATGATACCTACATGTATCAATGAGGAGGAACCATCGGTTTTGGGTATAACCAAAACCGATCGGTTCCGGTTATTTCGAGTTGGTTATGATTCGGGTTTTCAGTTCCAATTTTTATGCTCAGACTTAGCCATAAGCAATTCTTTATAAATTCAATATCAATATTATTCAAGAAATCAAAGAGGAATAGATTGGTTCGAGCCACCATAAACACAACTCCTTCATCATTGCAACTGATGGAGACCCTTGTAAACGAGAGAGAAGTTTTCAGCCTCTCAAAGATGATCTCCGAGCACATGGCGTGACCCTCGTAGATGATGGGAACACAGGGTCGGTATTGGACCAAGCCCAATGAAATATGGGTTTATGGCCCCCAAATTTTACTGACTTAATATATATGAATATTGGGAATATTTGGCTCTTAAATTGCAAGAAAAAAATATCTATTAAAATTTCTATTAAATTATCTTTGGCCCCATAATTCTCAGGACTGGCCCTGTGGGAACAACGTCGGTCTAATTGACTTAAAATCAAGATGTTTTGTAAATGGGGTCTGAATCGAATGAGCATAGGCATGCCACTGACGAAGGTTAAAGCTCTATTTACTCATTCACCCAACTACTAAATGGAAACCCTAAAGAATGAAGATTTGTTCCAAAACTTGTTATTCTCTTCAGAAAATTACCTAAACTAACATTCAAATGTGTAGATTTTATTAGAATAACTCTTATGAAAATTTAGCTAACTAAACTAACTTTTAAAAGTACTTTTAAATATGTTTTTCGTTTTAATAACAAAAATACCATTTTAATTATTCTTTTTAAAATAATTAATTATAAAACTAACAAATTTTTTTTCTTTTTTTATTCTCGCTCTCATCCAGGACACAATATCTCTCTTTTTCTTCCTCTTCTCTCTCTCTCTCTCTCTCTCTCTCTCTTTCTCCCTCTCTCTCTCTCTCTCATCCGCTAATGACGATTTCAGCGACTGTGAGTGCGGCTCCGACGTCGATTCCGACTTCCAACTGCACATCCATAGATTCCGGCGTCTTTTTCGTTTCCTTTTAGTATTTTGGTCTTCTTCGGCGACAAACGACGGGTGAAGCGATGGGCGATGTGCACAGCAACGGGAGGGGAGTCTCGTTGCCGACGAATAAATGGAGGAACTTCCGGCGAAAGTTGGGGTAGAAAAGGCGAAGTTGCGGCGATTTGGAATGTGACAGTTTTTATGAAACACTTAAACCCAAATTTTTTTGTGTGGCAGATATCTTGCGAACGCGGTGGTTCGCGGTCAAGGATATGAGATTCCGGTGAAAGCAGAGAAATTTCTGGTGAGGAATGAATATCTTTAAATTGTTATTGTTGGTAGATTTGTTAACGCATGGTGGTAGATATGTTTTGAAAAAAAAATGTGTGTAGATTTGTTTCCTTGACTGGTGGTAGATTTAAAACTAAGGTGTGGTAGATTTGTTTTTTTTTCATCTCTGATAGTATATGGGCGTCGCGACTTCAGACCAGTCTCCGACAGTATTTTCAGCATCTAAAATTTCCGATGACGGTTGAGAAATGTTTGGTGAGTAATCCCTTTGAATATGCAATGATGGTAGAATTATTTATGATTTGATGACAAAGTTGTTGTTCAAAATTTGTATATTTTTTAGGATTTGGTGTAAAAATGATGGGAGATTTGTTTTCATTGACGGTATAATTGATGGTAGATTTATTTGTGTAGATTTGTTTATTAATTGATGGTAGAATTATATTTGATATCATGGTAGATTTATTATTGAATTTTGGGGGTTTATCCAGAAAATTCTTCTCTGACAGGTTTATGGGCTTCGCGACGGCGGACGAATCTCCGGCAAGATTTTTGTCTTTGTTTTGGCGTATTCTTCTATAGGTATAGTTGATGGTAGATTATTTTGTGTATATTTTTTTTATGAATTGATAGTAGATTTATATTTGATATCATGGTAGATTTATTATTGAATTTTGGAGATTTATCGGGAAAATTCTTCTTTTTCTTCGACAGGTTTGTGGGATTCACAACGGCGGACAAGTTTCCAGCGAGATTTCCGGCTTTGTTACAGCGTGTTCTTTTACGAGTATAGTTGATTGTAGATTTGTATTTGGTGATTTGTTTTTGAAATGATGGTAGATTTTTTTTTGAATTGATGATATATTTTTTTTTAATGTACAATGATAATTATATTTTAAATGATAGGTAGAGTTGTTTTTAAATTGGCGATTATTAGACAGTCTGTGACGATATTCAAAAGGTACTTGGCGAAATCAGTCACTTTATTTACTTTCATGTTTGCTTAGTATGTATAACCGTAATAAATGGGATTCTAACCAAAAACACATGAACCAACCCAATAATATAGAAGAAAATTATGTATTCATTCTATATACTAAGAAAGAAACAAACACAACCCCAAAAAAAAATTACAAAGCTCATATGCCATCTCAGACACAGATCTACCTCTTCAGACGTTTCTTAAGTTGCTTTGACTTGATGGTTAATTGTGATTCCGGAAACATCTTTATCTCCATTTACCTCTCACTAACCACACGTATCGAGCGATTGTTTAACAAATATTTTAGCGTATGACTTGATGCAGATAAAAACACTAATATGACTTTTGATATGTCATTGACATTGTAGTACTTGACAACTGCATATCCATTGACATATACGTTAAGCTTGTGATTTAAGATGAAATGAAAGGTTAACCCTATAAAAAAAATTATCTAATTACAAAATAAATTTACCATGATTACAATAAATCTACCATCAAACAATAAAATTTCTTCTACTTAGGTCGACGATAACCCTAGATCTTCACGATGGGTGCCTGATTTTTTTAGCAAATATGAAGTTCTCTCGTAGGCAAAATCATCATTTGTTAGCGTGCAATTTGAACAATTCTACCGTCAATAACAATCATTAAATCTGCCGTCAATACAAATCTACCACAATGCAACGAGTATAAATATACCAACTCAATATAAATCTACAAAATTCATGTAGTTGACGAGATTTAATAAACCTACCGCCATTACATATAAATGTACCGCTTTTAAAACAAATCTACTGTTTTATATAAATCTACCGCGTCGAAGCATAAATCTATTACCATTAAAAATCTATGAACCAGAGTTTTTACCTTTTTTAAATTTACCATCATTAATAATAATTCTACCACACCAATATTAAATCTACCACGCCAATATAAATTTATCGTCACTATAAAACGAACCATCCGATTATTTACCGTTGATAAGTCTGTCGCCATTACAAATAAGTCTACCGCGGAGAAGGTTAATCTACCGTCAAGGAAAATAAATTTACCATTTTAACATCTACCAAAAAGCCAACCGTTCGCTCGTTAAATTTACCAATTCTTAACAAATATGCTATCATTACAAATAAATCTACCAACAAATTAATAAATCTACTGTCCAAAAATATCTCTACAACCACTTAAAAATTAAGTCTACAAATATATGTCTACCAAAACTCATCAAATCTATCGTCCCTCAAACAAATTTACTGCTAAAAAATTAAGTTTACTGCCCGAAAAATAAGTTTATGATTCGGATTTTAAGTTTACCGAAAATAAACATATCCGCTATCAAAGATTGGTAGACTTTCATATCTCAGCGGGCTGATTTTTTCGTAAATAAATTAAACTTCTGCCTACGTTGATAAAAATAGTAATGACAGTTTTATAATTACGTTTTTGCCAACAAAAACCAAAATGACAAAAGAAATACATTCTAATAATTTTTTTAAATTAACATTATTTTAATAATTTCAACAATTTTAAAAGTTATTTTAGTTACTCTCCCTATTCTCTTTTACGCTTTTATGAGTTCATCAAATTCACCAAAAATCATAACAAACGTAAATTGTTGAACATGAGAGGTCGAAGAAAGAGAGTTGAAGGTAGTGAAGGCAATCATGAGAAGATTGTGGTGATCAAGGAGGTTTGATCACTTCTCTCTCTCTCGACGACCTCTAGATTTAGACATTTAGTGTCATTATTTCTATAATATTATTTAAGAATATATTTTTAAAAATAAATTTTATTTTATAAATTATTACATATTAAGTTATTATAAATAAAAAATAATAATTAAAATAGAAAATGATATAATTATCTTTTAAAATTATTGATGAAAATATGAAAAGTATTTATTTATCCTTAACGATATTATTTACTATTTAATTATTTTTAATATTATATATTTTTAAATAATAATCAATCTATATATATTCAAAAAACAAAATTCGAAATTTTGCTATATTTTTCAATATAATTTATTATATTTTCTTTGAATACATATCAAAATAAAAATTTAAAAATATTTTACTAATTTTATAAAAAGTTAGACACAAAAAATTGATTTTTTTTAAGAGTTCATGAACTAACCACAAAACTAAAATCATTAAACGGTGCATATTATAATTATGTATTTAAGATTATAGGTTTTGCGAGTTATACCGAATAATATTTTAGTTCACTGCAAAACGGATTAAATAGATAAATTATTATGTTTGACAACTCTATCTATAATCATGAGTTAGACATATTATACAATTTAAATAAAAATAATTTTTCTTAAACTTTAAAACAATATTTAAAAAAAAAATTAATCCACACTATAATTAACACGGATTAAATCCTAATAGATTTACAGTAGATTTACAGTTATTTCTTCAACTTTACATATGTAGATTTTACATATAACACGTGAACGCAAAGCCAAATACAAATTTGTTTCACTTATAAAACGATTTGAAACGATCACAACAAGTAAGGTAAATCAAATACTTTCCTATCTAATATTAGATCTAATCCATGATGATTAGATTCGTCCTTATCCTAACATTTGCATAATTGTTACATTTACAAAAAAGGCAATCTCACCCTCATGAGTATTTTCAGATTGCCTTTTAATGATTTTCTTTTTATATCATCTTGGTATCAAATCTTGAATTTATTTTAATGGAAAATACTTCTAGAACGCTTGCGATTTCTTTCTTTTTAACTAAACATACCATGATTGTTGTCTTTCCGAAGGTTCATGCGCGCGCGCACACACACACAAATAAGTTTTTTTCTAGCAAGCAAAGTTTTATTTTATTAATTAATTTAATATTTGTGTTCGAAGGCAAATTGTGTTTGTAGAGAAAACAGTTTTTTTTTCTTTTTCAAATAGCAATTATCAGTTATTGTAATAAAATTTATTTGTTTCAAAAAGATTCATTTATAACTAACCGTTACCAACGGAAAAGAAGTGGAGTAACAAAAATACAAAAGTCTGAAAATTTAACTTAAATCATGCAAAGTTCGGTTACAAAATAAAATAAAAAAATTGAAAAGTTTTACCATAAATGCATTATTATGCAGAATAATAATATGAGATATATATAATTCCTTCCAAGCTCTCTTTAGAAGAAAAAAACATTTAATTTATGCAATAATTTAAAAGTTAAACAATAAATATTAATATGCATCCAGCAAATTGAAAGAGTAGAAATCAAATTAAAAGGAAACATATCATATTCCAAATACGTTCTTACATAAATTTGCGTTATAAATTTGACTCTTATCCTGCATCACTCAATATATATCACAAACCAAAAAAGAAAGAGAGAGAGAGAAAAGATTAAGAAGAAGAAACTATGTCAAAGACTAACATCCTAATCGTCACAGCACTTTTACTTAGCTTCATGGTTGTTACTTCGGTGGCTCGTCCAGACTCGACTCTCCAGAGCAAATCTACGGTGAACATTTCGTTCTCTTTAGTTTCGCGTTTTGATTATACTCATTTCGATATAACTTTTATCGCAAAACCAAACTGAAATGGAGGAAGTATCATACCTATCATATAGCAAAACCAAATAATTAGAGTTATTTTCTGTTTATATATCATATGGTTGATTAGTAAAATTTATTTTAATTGTATGAAGGAGATGGAGAAGAAGTGTGAAACGGAAGAGTGTTTGATGAAGTCGACGTCGGATGCTCATCTCGATTACATCTATACTCAAGCGCATCCTCCGAAACCAAATGTACTTAAAGTAAATCCCTAATTATATTTAACTCCTTTTTAATACACATTCTCTTAAAAAGTTATTTCTAAACATTTTGATATTTTTCATAATCAAAATATTGAAAAAAATCATACTAGTTTTACAAATCTAAACTTTTCATTTATCTTTTTTTCTAACAAACCAATAGATCGATTTCTATCATTCGGTTACACATTTTTCCCGCACAAAGTAAGTTAAATTAATGCTCTTGAAAATTAAGTAAAGCGTTTGAAGAAAATCAATCATAAATTTAACAAAATTTATTTTTATTGTATGAAGGAGATGGAGAAGAAGTGTGAAACAGAGGAATGTTTGATGAAAACGACGTCGGATGCTCACTTGGATTACATCTACACTCAACCGTCTCCCCCAAAACCACATGTACTTAAAGTAAATCCCTAATTATATTTAACTCCTTTTTAATACACATTCTCTTAGAAGCTATTTCTAATCATTTCGATATTTTTTTTAAATAATCAAAATATTGAAAAATAATCTTCCTAGTTTTACAAATCTAAACTTTTCATTTATCTTTTTTTTTCTAACAAACCAATAGATCGATTTCTATCATTAGGTAAAACATTTTCCCCATACAAAGTAAGTTAAATTTTCTAACTAAGATATTTGCTGAATCTTCTAGAACATTCTGATTTTCATAATCTTGATCGTTCAATTTGAGTTGATCTCTTCGATCTCCCAATATAAATGTTCTTGAAAATGAAGTAAAGCATTTGAAGAAAATCAATCAGAAATTTAACATAATTTATTTTAATTGTATGAAGGAGATGAAGAAGAAATGTGAAACAGATGAATGTTTGATGAAAACGACGTCGGATGCTCACCTGGATTACATCTACACTCAACCGTCTCCCCCAAAACCACATGCACTTAAAGTAAATCCCTAATTATATTCAACTTGTTTATCAATATTCCATATATTGTTGTTGTATAAGGTAATCGACCAATAAAAGAAAGCCTCATATTTAAAAGTTAAACCATCAAAACATTTGGATGCACAAAAAAAAAACCCCAACAATACGTTTGGAAGAAGAATAAGCCTTAATTAAGTAAAATTGTAGAGTAGTTTCTCCGATTATAAATAACCTCTCCCAACTTCTATGTTAGGGAGTGGTTCTCTCTCCGTTGGAAAAGTCGTCATGCTGGTTCAGATCATGGATCGACTTTCCGCGGGAGCAGAATTATCATATTAGCTCTTGATCAAGTGGGATATTAAAAATAAGCTGTATCACTCTAACCCAAAAAATTAGTTTGGATTTGTTTGGGTTTGAAATTACTTCCGGAAGCCGTATAGCATTAAAAAAAACCTTATATAGCATAGACTTAGGCTTGGGATTGGGATTGGGATTGGGATTGGGATTGGGATTGGGATTACTCCTATGCAGATACTCTATTTTCGGATGTGAGTCACACTTGACACTTGTATAACTGCCAAAAAATATCACCTTCCCAACGATGAAGATGTACGATGGAATGATTGATTCTAACAACCATATAGCTTAGACTAATATGATTCTCACCAAAAAAATATTCAGTGTTTTTTTGCCAAAAATAAAATTATGTGTGTTTTCCGTTAAAAATATAATTTCATGATTTTTATAACGGTTTTTGATACTGTAACTTTTCAATTTTCAATGGACCAAAAACGTTCCATTAAAAATGGATGCATTTATTAGATAAAAATTCGACGCATGCTATTATGATTCATGATAACTTGACGGATCACGTGGCCTTTGTGTTGGTGATGCATCATTCAAATTTTATTTTAATTGTTTGAAAGAGATGGAGAAAAAGTGTGAAACAGAGGAATGTTTGATGGAAACGACGTCGGATGCTCACTTGGATTACATCTTTCTAATTAGTAATTACTAATTACCAATATCAAGTTTTTTTTAATCGAAAGAATCAATAAATTGGGTTATTTTTCGAAGAATATTTTTAGCTCTTACTTGGGAATGTGTCAATGACATACAACATGAGAAAAGATGGATCATAGTAAAAAAAAATCGCATCAGATCAAATGCGATTATGAGAAAAGAAAGTATGGACACTCCAGCAAAAAAAAATCAGAGAAAAAATCGTTAAAATCCATTTTCGTTGTTTTATCGTTTCATATATTTACTTTTATGTATTGTTGTTTTTATGCAATTCTATTTTCATATTAATAAAGATAGATGTTAAAAAAACTAAAAAAAAACAAAACAAATAAAATAGTCCTTCCGTTTCATTATAAATGTCAAAACGTTTGGAAGAAGCATAAGTGTAAGACCCTAATCCGATTTTTCTCAATTTTTGCCAACTTTTAAATTTTTAGCCGGATTAGAATGTACCAGATTTTTAACTTTTTATTTTGGTTCGGCTAGACTTAGTCATTTTCGATCATAAGCAGATTAATACATAAAACTTGAATTAATAAACGAGGTTCAAGTACACATGCGGGTTTGCTAATAAGCTATTACATGAATACTAGACCGAATCTACCCAACACAACCATCCGTCCGTTCCAGCCTTTGTCCCGCGAACTGATCAGCCATCAAATGTACCGTCTCGGCTAAAATCAGAATCTGCATCCAAAAAGGAGGCATAAGCAACAGAAATGCTTAGTGAGAATGGTCATCCCATCCCACTTAGCCAAAGTATGAAATCGCAACAAGAATAGACCAGAATCAATCAGATGCTTATCAGAAACAGAACTAGCCGAGTGATTATATACCCTTATCGGTTAAATCTCAGTCTAGATCCCCTTTAATGTAAATAATCAAACAGTTAGCCAGCAGAACATGAATATATGATAAACATCGTATTCATCAGACAAACAGAATACAATCTAGTCAAGAAACGACCCAGACTTAAGGCCACGGTCACAAACTCACCTTCGTTTCCTTCGGATTCGGTTCGGATCGAACAGACAATCTCCTTCTCTCGGCAAGAATTTCTTCCTCGAACCCGGAATAGATTCTCTCTCGGCTAAAACTGTTCGCGATCAACTTTCCTCGGATAAACTGAATTTTCCCTCGGCTAAAATCGGATTCCCTCGGAAATAATCGAATTTCCTTCGATAGTTCTCTCAGATAATTCTCTCGATCTTTCAGAGTTCTTTTTGGTCGCGCAAAGGAGAAGAATTAAGCCAAAGACTTAATAAAATAAACCAAGGTCCGACTTCCTCGCAAATAACTGTTCTCACGGTTATTTTGATCGGCTAAAACCAAAACTGCTCTCGCACGTGCCTTTTTCCCGAGAAACTGCCGACGCTTTTCACCTTTGATACGCTTTACTCGGCTAAAATGTAAACGGCTACATTTTTATACACATTTGGTCGGTTAAAATGTAAACGGTTACATTTTATACACGCTTGCTCGGCTAAATGTAAACGGTTACATTTTTATACACATTTGGTCGGCTAAAATGTAAACGGTTACATTTTATACACGCTTGCTCGGCTAAATGTAAACAGTTACATTTTTATACACATTTGGTCGGCTAAAATGTAAACGGTTACATTTTATACACGCTTGCTCGGCTAAATGTAAACGGTTACATTTTTATACACATTTGGTCGGCTAAAATGTAAACGGTTACATTTTTGATAAGGTTCCTCGGCTAAAACCGATCTTACTCGAATAATTTCGTAGATGGTAGACTTTCTCTTCGACAACTGCTTAACAACTCTGTCTGAAGCCGACACACGCTGTCTGAATTCCGACCAAGTCCCGAAAAATTCGGCCAGCTGAATTTAGCTCGGCTAAATTCCGAAATTTACGGCCAGCTGGTTTTTAGCTCGGCTAAAACTTAATCAGTTTGGAAATCACCCGATCTGATTGAATTTCCTCAGCTAAACTTAATTCTGCCTTAGCCAACATCTCTCGTTTGGCAGAATTGCGGAACACGTGCGTTACAACTCTCCCCCACTTATGATTAGATTCGTACTCGAATCTTTCTTCTTCTTCGTCTTTTCTGTTAACTTTGGTTGCTTCTCAAACCACTTAGGAAACTTTTCCTTCATCTGTTCTTCAGGTTCCCAGGTCGTATCTTCTTCCCCTTCGCAATCCCAAACCACTTGGATCATTTTAATCTTCTTTCGACCAACATGTTTCACTCTTTTTCCCACAATCCGAACTGGCCTTCCCTCAATGGTCCAATTTTCTTGCAAGTCCGGTGGTGGATCCGCGGTGACTCTTTCCCCATGAGTCACGCACTTCCTTAGCAAAGAAACGTGGAAAACATTATGGAATGCTTCCAAAACTGGTGGCAATTCCAACTTATAAGCCACTGCTCCGATCCTTTCCAGAATCTTATATGGTCCCATGTACCTTGGTTTCAGTTTCCCAGACAACGCAGCTCGGTCTTTACCCTTGTTGATCACCATCTTGACGTAAACCAGATCATCTACTTGGAATTCCAATTCTTTTCGGCGCTTATCAGCATAACTCTTTTGCCGGTTCTGAGCTTCTTTCATCTTAAGCTTCAATACTCTGATTCTCTCGGTCGTTTCTTCCCCAAAGTCTCGACCAAAAATACTGCGCTCCCCGACTTGGGTCCAACATAGCGGTGTACGACACGGCCGCCCATACAACGCTTTGAACGGTGACATCCCAATACTTGCGTGGTAGCTATTATTATAGGAAAATTCTGCCAAAGGCAAGTAATCATTCCATCTACCGCCCCAATCCAGAACACAAGCTCGCAACAAATCCTCAAGTGTCCTGATTGTTCTCTCGGACTGCCCATCAGTCTGCGGATGATAGGCTGTACTCATATGAACTCTTGTCCCAAAACGTTTCTGAAGTTCTTTCCAGAAAGCCGATGCAAAACGTGAGTCTCGATCAGAAACTATACTCGCCGGCACTCCATGCAACTTAACGATCTGTTCCACATATAACTTTGCTAGTCCTTCGGCCTTGTCCTGTTTGTTGATTGCAAGGAAATGAGCAGACTTAGTCAATCTATCAACTATGACCCAAATCGAATCCATGTTGCCACACTTTGGCAATCCGGTCACAAAATCCATTGTGATCATGTCCCATTTCCATTCTGGAATCGGTAAACTTTGCAACAGCCCACTCGGAACCTGATGTTCAATCTTCACCATCTGACAAGTCTGACAACCAGCAACCCACTTAGCCACATCTCGCTTTAACCCAACCCAATGGTAATACCGCTTCAGATCTCGATACATCTTGGTCGATCCTGGGTGAATCGCAAACTTAGAATGGTGAGCTTCCTTAAGAATTTCTTCCCTTAGTTCCTTGTCATTTGGAACACACACACGGCCATTAACTAAAATCGTCCCATTGTTTGAAGTCTGATACTCCGAATTATCATTCTTCGCCGACTTCATAAGAATCTCATCTTTCTGTTGAGCCAACCGTACCCGACTTAACAAATCCGCCTGATCTGCTGCACCTAAACCCAACGGTTCCACCTCGTCAGACAAAGCTGCCAACCGTAAGGTCCCAACCATACTGACCAATCCTTCCATATCTTTTTCGGCAGATGCGGCTATTCTCTTCCTGCTAAGTGCATCCGCAACAAGATTTGCCTTTCCCGGATGGTAGGCGATATCCAGATCATAATCGGCCACAAACTCCATCCACCTACGCTGCCTCATGTTCAACTCCGGCTGAGTGAATATGTACTTCAGGCTCTTGTGATCCGTGAAAACTTGAACTTTCCCACCGTACAAGTAAGATCGCCAAATCTTCAACGCAAACACTACCGCAGCCATTTCTAGATCGTGAGTAGGGTAATTCTGTTCATGCTTTCTCAACTGTCTTGAAGCGTAAGCTATTACTTTCCCTTGCTGCATCAGAACGCATCCCAATCCCATCCGTGAAGCATCTGTGTAAACCACAAAAGACTGATCCGGCTCAGGCAAAGTTAAAACCGGAGTACTCGTAAGCATTTCCTTCAACTTAGAGAAACACTTCTCGCAGTCAGCCGACCATATATACGGTACATCTTTCCCAGTTAGCCGTGTCATTGGCTGAGCCATGCTCGCAAAGCCTTTAACAAAACGTCGGTAATACCCGGCCAAACCAAGGAAGCTCCTTATCTCCGAGGCATTATTAGGTCTAGGCCATTCCGCGATTGCCTTAATCTTTTCCGGATCTACAGATACTCCCTTATCCGAGACCACATGCCCCAAAAACCCGATCTCCCTTTGCCAGAAGCTGCATTTGCTAAGCTTAGCATACAACTTATGTTCCCTCAGTCTATTCATCACCGTCCTGAGGTGATCCACGTGATCTTCCCGGTTCTTTGAGTAGACCAGAATGTCATCTATGAAGATGATCACGAACTCATCCAAGCAATCTCTGAAAACGTTGTTCATGAGCTTCATGAAAGCCGCAGGTGCGTTCGTCAATCCAAATGGCATGACTACGAACTCAAAGTGGCCGTACCTTGTCCTAAAGGCAGTCTTCCTTACATCCGACTCGTCTATCGGAATCTGATGATAACCTGAAGCCAAATCGATCTTAGAGAAACAAGTAGCACCTCGGAGTTGATCCAGTAACTCATCTATCCTCGGAAGAGGGTACTTGTTCTTCACAGTAACTCTGTTCAACCCGCGGTAGTCGATACAAAGCCGAAAACTCCCATCCTTTTTCTTAACAAACAATATCGGTGCGCCCCACGGTGAATTGCTTGCTCTCACGAACCCTTTCTCCATCAGCTCGCTCAACTGTTTCTTTAGCTCGGCCATCTCGGCAGGTGCCATCCGATATGGAGCTTTAGAAATTGGAGCCGTTCCAGGCTCGAGCTCAATGGTGAACGGATCAGAACGTGTTGGTGGTAAACCACTCAGCGCCGCAAACACATCTTCGAACTCCCTTACAACCGGAATGCTACATAGCTCCGCATCCGGCCCAACTTCGGTAGTGGTGATTGTTGCCAAATACGCTTCACAGCCCTTCTCAATCATCTGTTCAGCCTGAACCGCCGAGACAATCAGACTTCCCAAGGTCGGTTTAATACCTTGATATTCCAGAATCCCTTTCTCAGTTTCAAACCGAACTCTCCCGCGGTGACAGTCCAAGTGTGCCTTGTACTTCCCGAGCCAATCCATACCAAGGATCACATCATAAGACTTCACCTCGCAGATTTCCAGATCAGCTGGCATATTCACCGAGCCAATCATGACAGAAACATCACGGATCTTCCCAAGAGTACGCATGACTTGTCCACCGGCCGCTTTGACTAAGCCAAAATTACATCCTGGTTCCTTGCGGAACTCGCCCTTCCCAATCATATCCGGATTCACAAAGCAATTTGTTGCTCCGGAATCAAACAGAACATGGGTTGCCATACCACCCATGGCAAGGGTCCCTACACATTCATCTAGAATGCTAAGACTAACGCAACATGCAACAGAATTTTGCACGGAAATTTTTTATCAAGGCAAGTGATAGGACTTACCAGTAATCGAACGTGAGCAACTCGGATCAGTCACGGTCTCCTCAGTCATAGCATAGAGCCGCGGCATCACAGCCTGTCTCTTTGGCGGTGGCGGCAATGGTAGTCCCTCACTTGGCCTCTTCTCAGATTGATGCACCGTCCGTGCTAGCTGTGGACAATTCGGCTTGAAGTGCCCAGCTTCTCCACACTGATAACAGACCCTTACTCCCCTACGATCCTCCTCCGGACAATCACGGACTTTGTGATCCAAGCTTCCACAGCAGAGACAAGCACCCGTCGCACGCCAACTAGTACCAGAATTCCCCTTCACGACAGCCATTCCTGCGTTGCGACTCACAGGTGGTTTTCCAGAAGGAACACTCTTCCTTTGCCCAGCAGCAATACTAAAAAGTCTGGCTTCTTCAGCTGAAGTAGACTCTAACTGAGCCGCTTTTTCCACCAGCTCCTGAAAGGTGCCGTAGTCACGGATTTGACAATGCTTACGGATATCGATCCTTAACCCACGCATGAACCGCTTAATCTGATTCCCCTCGCTTCCCATTTCACGGCCAGCATACGTCTTCAGATTATTAAACTCCGCCTCATATTCCCTCACTGATTTTGCCCCTTGACGTAGATCAAGGAAAGCCCTTTCCAAACGATCACGAGCTTCCGGTGGGAAGTACTTAGCACGGAACAGATCACAGAAGTCAGCCCACGTGCTCACTGCGTCCCTCGGTTGCGCACTACGCCACCAGGTATGCGCGTCACTTTCCAGGTAGTGCACGGCAAGGTCCTTTTTGTACTGATCAGGACAGCGTATGGACTCAAAGTTTCTCTCCAATCGGTCAATCCAGCCATCCGCCTCAATGGGCTTCGTTCCACCGGAGAAAAACTTTGTTCCCAACTTCTGCATGTGTTCCATCATCTTCAGGTAAGATGGAACTCTCGCATTGACAACTTCTTCCACTTCTACGACGGGCGGATTCACAACAGGCGGTGGTGCCACAGGGGCAGCCGCAACAACAGGCAGTCTCGCCAACACTTGGGTCAGTAAACCCAACACCCCTTCCAAACCAACCGGAGCGGCACCAACGTTTGCCGTATTCTCGGCCATCTCCTCAACAGGATGTTCCCCCTCGTTGTTCACACCAGACTCATCATCAACTCGCCTCTTACGGTTACCTCTTGCCATCTGCAATGACGAGATCAGAAAATTCTAAGTTAGCCGGCAAACTAACTTAGGCAACCATACAGAAAAATCAGACTTACCGCGAGACAAGGCGCTGGAAGGATGGTATTCCCACTAACCCACTTATGCTAGACTCTGTCCTAGAACCGACCGCGCTCTGATACCAACTTGTAAGACCCTAATCCGATTTTTCTCAATTTTTGCCAACTTTTAAATTTTTAGCCGGATTAGAATGTACCAGATTTTTAACTTTTTATTTTGGTTCGGCTAGACTTAGTCATTTTCGATCATAAGCAGATTAATACATAAAACTTGAATTAATAAACGAGGTTCAAGTACACATGCGGGTTTGCTAATAAGCTATTACATGAATACTAGACCGAATCTACCCAACACAACCATCCGTCCGTTCCAGCCTTTGTCCCGCGAACTGATCAGCCATCAAATGTACCGTCTCGGCTAAAATCAGAATCTGCATCCAAAAAGGAGACATAAGCAACAGAAATGCTTAGTGAGAACGGTCATCCCGTCCCACTTAGCCAAAGTATGAAATCGCAACAAGAATAGACCAGAATCAATCAGATGCTTATCAGAAACAGAACTAGCCGAGTGATTATATACCCTTATCGGTTAAATCTCAGTCTAGATCCCCTTTAATGTAAATAATCAAACAGTTAGCCAGCAGAACATGAATATATGATAAACATCGTATTCATCAGACAAACAGAATACAATCTAGTCAAGAAACGACCCAGACTTAAGGCCACGGTCACGAACTCACCTTCGTTTCCTTCGGATTCGGTTCGGATCGAACAGACAATCTCCTTCTCTCGGCAAGAATTTCTTCCTCGAACCCGGAATAGATTCTCTCTCGGCTAAAACTGTTCGCGATCAACTTTCCTCGGATAAACTGAATTTTCCCTCGGCTAAAATCGGATTCCCTCGGAAATAATCGAATTTCCTTCGATAGTTCTCTCAGATAATTCTCTCGATCTTTCAGAGTTCTTTTTGGTCGCGCAAAGGAGAAGAATTAAGCCAAAGACTTAATAAAATAAACCAAGGTCCGACTTCCTCGCAAATAACTGTTCTCACGGTTATTTTGATCGGCTAAAACCAAAACTGCTCTCGCACGTGCCTTTTTCCCGAGAAACTGCCGACGCTTTTCACCTTTGATACGCTTTACTCGGCTAAAATGTAAACGGCTACATTTTTATACACATTTGGTCGATTAAAATGTAAACGGTTACATTTAATACACGCTTGCTCGGCTAAATGTAAACGGTTACATTTTTATACACATTTGGTCGGCTAAAATGTAAACGGTTACATTTTATACACGCTTGCTCGGCTAAATGTAAACAGTTACATTTTTATACACATTTGGTCGGCTAAAATGTAAACGGTTACATTTTATACACGCTTGCTCGGCTAAATGTAAACGGTTACATTTTTATACACATTTGGTCGGCTAAAATGTAAACGGTTACATTTTTGATAAGGTTCCTCGGCTAAAACCGATCTTACTCGAATAATTTCGTAGATGGTAGACTTTCTCTTCGACAACTGCTTAACAACTCTGTCTGAAGCCGACACACGCTGTCTGAATTCCGACCAAGTCCCGAAAAATTCGGCCAGCTGAATTTAGCTCGGCTAAATTCCGAAATTTACGGCCAGCTGGTTTTTAGCTCGGCTAAAACTTAATCAGTTTGGAAATCACCCGATCTGATTGAATTTCCTCAGCTAAACTCAATTCTGCCTTAGCCAACATCTCTCGTTTGGCAGAATTGCGGAACACGGGCGTTACAACTCTCCCCCACTTATGATTAGATTCGTACTCGAATCTTTCTTCTTCTTCGGCTTTTCTGTTAACTTTGGTTGCTTCTCAAACCACTTAGGAAACTTTTCCTTCATCTGTTCTTCAGGTTCCCAGGTCGTATCTTCTTCCCCTTCGCAATCCCAAACCACTTGGATCATTTTAATCTTCTTTCGACCAGCATGTTTCACTCTTTTTCCCACAATCCGAACTGGCCTTCCCTCAATGGTCCAATTTTCTTGCAAGTCCGGTGGTGGATCCGCGGTGACTCTTTCCCCATGAGTCACGCACTTCCTTAGCAAAGAAACGTGGAAAACATTATGGAATGCTTCCAAAACTGGTGGCAATTCCAACTTATAAGCCACTGCTCCGATCCTTTCCAGAATCTTATATGGTCCCATGTACCTTGGTTTCAGTTTCCCAGACAACGCAGCTCGGTCTTTACCCTTGTTGATCACCATCTTGACGTAAACCAGATCATCTACTTGGAATTCCAATTCTTTTCGGCGCTTATCAGCATAACTCTTTTGCCGGTTCTGAGCTTCTTTCATCTTAAGCTTCAATACTCTGATTCTCTCGGTCGTTTCTTCCCCAAAGTCTCGACCAAAAATACTGCGCTCCCCCACTTGGGTCCAACATAGCGGTGTACGACACGGCCGCCCATACAACGCTTTGAACGGTGACATCCCAATACTTGCGTGGTAGCTATTATTATAGGAAAATTCTGCCAAAGGCAAGTAATCATTCCATCTACCGCCCCAATCCAGAACACAAGCTCGCAACAAATCCTCAAGTGTCCTGATTGTTCTCTCGGACTGCCCATCAGTCTGCGGATGATAGGCTGTACTCATATGAACTCTTGTCCCAAAACGTTTCTGAAGTTCTTTCCAGAAAGCCGATGCAAAACGTGAGTCTCGATCAGAAACTATACTCGCCGGCACTCCATGCAACTTAACGATCTGTTCCACATATAACTTTGCTAGTCCTTCGGCCTTGTCCTGTTTGTTTATTGCAAGGAAATGAGCAGACTTAGTCAATCTATCAACTATGACCCAAATCGAATCCATGTTGCCACACTTTGGCAATCCGGTCACAAAATCCATTGTGATCATGTCCCATTTCCATTCTGGAATCGGTAAACTTTGCAACAGCCCACTCGGAACCTGATGTTCAATCTTCACCATCTGACAAGTCTGACAACCAGCAACCCACTTAGCCACATCTCGCTTTAACCCAACCCAATGGTAATACCGCTTCAGATCTCGATACATCTTGGTCGATCCTGGGTGAATCGCAAACTTAGAATGGTGAGCTTCCTTAAGAATTTCTTACCTTAGTTCCTTGTCATTTGGAACACACACACGGCCATTAACTAAAATCGTCCCATTGTTTGAAGTCTGATACTCCGAATTATCATTCTTCGCCGACTTCATAAGAATCTCATCTTTCTGTTGAGCCAACCGTACCCGACTTAACAAATCCGCCTGATCTGCTGCACCTAAACCCAACGGTTCCACCTCGTCAGACAAAGCTGCCAACCGTAAGGTCCCAACCATACTGACCAATCCTTCCATATCTTTTTCGGCAGATGCGGCTATTCTCTTCCTGCTAAGTGCATCCGCAACAAGATTTGCCTTTCCCGGATGGTAGGCGATATCCAGATCATAATCGGCCACAAACTCCATCCACCTACGCTGCCTCATGTTCAACTCCGGCTGAGTGAATATGTACTTCAGGCTCTTGTGATCCGTGAAAACTTGAACTTTCCCACCGTACAAGTAAGATCGCCAAATCTTCAACGCAAACACTACCGCAACCATTTCTAGATCGTGAGTAGGGTAATTCTGTTCATGCTTTCTCAACTGTCTTGAAGCGTAAGCTATTACTTTCCCTTGCTGCATCAGAACGCATCCCAATCCCATCCGTGAAGCATCTGTGTAAACCACAAAAGACTGATCCGGCTCAGGCAAAGTTAAAACCGGAGTACTCGTAAGCATTTCCTTCAACTTAGAGAAACACTTCTCGCAGTCAGCCGACCATATATACGGTACATCTTTCCCAGTTAGCCGTGTCATTGGCTGAGCCATGCTCGCAAAGCCTTTAACAAAACGTCGGTAATACCCGGCCAAACCAAGGAAGCTCCTTATCTCCGAGGCATTATTAGGTCTAGGCCATTCCGCGATTGCCTTAATCTTTTCCGGATCTACAGATACTCCCTTATCCGAGACCACATGCCCCAAAAACCCGATCTCCCTTTGCCAGAAGCTGCATTTGCTAAGCTTAGCATACAACTTATGTTCCCTCAGTCTATTCATCACCGTCCTGAGGTGATCCACGTGATCTTCCCGGTTCTTTGAGTAGACCAGAATGTCATCTATGAAGATGATCACGAACTCATCCAAGCAATCTCTGAAAACGTTGTTCATGAGCTTCATGAAAGCCGCAGGTGCGTTCGTCAATCCAAATGGCATGACTACGAACTCAAAGTGGCCGTACCTTGTCCTAAAGGCAGTCTTCCTTACATCCGACTCGTCTATCGGAATCTGATGATAACCTGAAGCCAAATCGATCTTAGAGAAACAAGTAACACCTCGGAGTTGATCCAGTAACTCATCTATCCTCGGAAGAGGGTACTTGTTCTTCACAGTAACTCTGTTCAACCCGCGGTAGTCGATACAAAGCCGAAAACTCCCATCCTTTTTCTTAACAAACAATACCGGTGCGCCCCACGGTGAACTGCTTGCTCTCACGAACCCTTTCTCCATCAGCTCGCTCAACTGTTTCTTTAGCTCGGCCATCTCGGCAGGTGCCATCCGATATGGAGCTTTAGAAATTGGAGCCGTTCCAGGCTCGAGCTCAATGGTGAACGGATCAGAACGTGTTGGTGGTAAACCACTCAGCGCCGCAAACACATCTTCGAACTCCCTTACAACCGGAATGCTACATAGCTCCGCATCCGGCCCAACTTCGGTAGTGGTGATTGTTGCCAAATACGCTTCACAGCCCTTCTCAATCATCTGTTCAGCCTGAACCGCCGAGACAATCAGACTTCCCAAGGTCGGTTTAATACCTTGATATTCCAGAATCCCTTTCTCAGTTTCAAACCGAACTCTCCCGCGGTGACAGTCCAAGTGTGCCTTGTACTTCCCGAGCCAATCCATACCAAGGATCACATCATTAGACTTCACCTCGCAGATTTCCAGATCAGCTGGCATATTCACCGAGCCAATCATGACAGAAACATCACGGATATTCCCAAGAGTACGCATGACTTGTCCACCGGCCGCTTTGACTAAGCCAAAATTACATCCTGGTTCCTTGCGGAACTCGCCCTTCCCAATCATATCCGGATTCACAAAGCAATTTGTTGCTCCGGAATCAAACAGAACATGGGTTGCCATACCACCCATGGCAAGGGTCCCTACACATTCATCTAGAATGCTAAGACTAACGCAACACGCAACAAAATTTTGCACGGAAATTTTTATCAAGGCAAGTGATAGGACTTACCAGTAATCGAACGTGAGCAACTCGGATCAGTCACGGTCTCCTCAGTCATAGCATAGAGCCGCGGCATCACAGCCTGTCTCTTTGGCGGTGGCGGCAATGGTAGTCCCTCACTTGGCCTCTTCTCAGATTGATGCACCGTCCGTGCTAGCTGTGGACAATTCGGCTTGAAGTGCCCAGCTTCTCCACACTGATAACAGACCCTTACTCCCCTACGATCCTCCTCCGGACAATCACGGACTTTGTGATCCAAGCTTCCACAGCAGAGACAAGCACCCGTCGCACGCCAACTAGTACCAGAATTCCCCTTCACGACAGCCATTCCTGCGTTGCGACTCACAGGTGGTTTTCCAGAAGGAACACTCTTCCTTTGCCCAGCAGCAATACTAAAAAGTCTGGCTTCTTCAGCTGAAGTAGACTCTAACTGAGCCGCTTTTTCCACCAGCTCCTGAAAGGTGCCATAATCACGGATTTGACAATGCTTACGGATATCGATCCTTAACCCACGCATGAACCGCTTAATCTGATTCCCCTCGCTTCCCATTTCACGGCCAGCATACGTCTTCAGATTATTAAACTCCGCCTCATATTCCCTCACTGATTTTGCCCCTTGACGTAGATCAAGGAAAGCCCTTTCCAAACGATCACGAGCTTCCGGTGGGAAGTACTTAGCACGGAACAGATCACAGAAGTCAGCCCACGTGCTCACTGCGTCCCTCGGTTGCGCACTACGCCACCAGGTATGCGCGTCACTTTCCAGGTAGTGCACGGGAAGGTCCTTTTTGTACTGATCAGGACAGCGTATGGACTCAAAGTTTCTCTCCAATCGGTCAATCCAGCCATCCGCCTCAATGGGCTTCGTTCCACCGGAGAAAAACTTTGTTCCCAACTTCTGCATGTGTTCCATCATCTTCAGGTAAGATGGAACTCTCGCATTGACAACTTCTTCCACTTCTACGACGGGCGGATTCACAACAGGCGGTGGTGCCACAGGGGCAGCCGCAACAACAGGCAGTCTCGCCAACACTTGGGTCAGTAAACCCAACACCCCTTCCAAACCAACCGGAGCGGCACCAACGTTTGCCGTATTCTCGGCCATCTCCTCAACAGGATGTTCCCCCTCGTTGTTCACACCAGACTCATCATCAACTCGCCTCTTACGGTTACCTCTTGCCATCTGCAATGACGAGATCAGAAAATTCTAAGTTAGCCGGCAAACTAACTTAGGCAACCATACAGAAAAATCAGACTTACCGCGAGACAAGGCGCTGGAAGGATGGTATTCCCACTAACCCACTTATGCTAGACTCTGTCCTAGAACCGACCGCGCTCTGATACCAACTTGTAAGACCCTAATCCGATTTTTCTCAATTTTTGCCAACTTTTAAATTTTTAGCCGGATTAGAATGTACCAGATTTTTAACTTTTTATTTTGGTTCGGCTAGACTTAGTCATTTTCGATCATAAGCAGATTAATACAGAAAACTTGAATTAATAAACGAGGTTCAAGTAAACATGCGGGTTTGCTAATAAGCTATTACATGAATACTAGACCGAATCTACCCAACACAACCATCCGTCCGTTCCAGCCTTTGTCCCGCGAACTGATCAGCCATCAAATGTACCGTCTCGGCTAAAATCAGAATCTGCATCCAAAAAGGAGGCATAAGCAACAGAAATGCTTAGTGAGAACGGTCATCCCGTCCCACTTAGCCAAAGTATGAAATCGCAACAAGAATAGACCAGAATCAATCAGATGCTTATCAGAAACAGAACTAGCCGAGTGATTATATACCATTATCGGTTAAATCTCAGTCTAGATCCCCTTTAATGTAAATAATCAAACAGTTAGCCAGCAGAACATGAATATATGATAAACATCGTATTCATCAGACAAACATAATACAATCTACTCAAGAAACGACCCAGACTTAAGGCCACGGTCACGAACTCACCTTCGTTTCCTTCGGATTCGGTTAGGATCGAACAGACAATCTCCTTCTCTCGGCAAGAATTTCTTCCTCGGACCCGGAATAGATTCTCTCTCGGCTAAAACTGTTCGCGATCAACTTTCCTCGGATAAACTGAATTTTCCCTCGGCTAAAATCGGATTCCCTCGGAAATAATCGAATTTCCTTCGATAGTTCTCTCAGATAATTCTCTCGATCTTTCAGAGTTCTTTTTGGTCGCGCAAAGGAGAAGAATTAAGCCAAAGACTTAATAAAATAAACCAAGGTCCGACTTCCTCGCAAATAACTGTTCTCACGGTTATTTTGATCGGCTAAAACCAAAACTGCTCTCGCACGTGCCTTTTTCCCGAGAAACTGCCGACGCTTTTCACCTTTGATACGCTTTACTCGACTAAAATGTAAACGGCTACATTTTTATACACATTTGGTCGGTTAAAATGTAAACGGTTACATTTTATACACGCTTGCTCGGCTAAATGTAAACGGTTACATTTTTATACACATTTGGTCGGCTAAAATGTAAACGGTTACATTTTATACACGCTTGCTCGGCTAAATGTAAACAGTTACATTTTTATACACATTTGGTCGGCTAAAATGTAAACGGTTACATTTTATACACGCTTGCTCGGCTAAATGTAAACGGTTACATTTTTATACACATTTGGTCGGCTAAAATGTAAACGGTTACATTTTTGATAAGGTTCCTCGGCTAAAACCGATCTTACTCGAATAATTTCGTAGATGGTAGACTTTCTCTTCGACAACTGCTTAACAACTCTGTCTGAAGCCGACACACGCTGTCTGAAGCCGACACACGCTGTCTGAATTCCGACCAAGTCCCGAAAAATTCGGCCAACTGAATTTAGCTCGGCTAAATTCCGAAATTTACGGCCAGCTGGTTTTTAGCTCGGCTAAAACTTAATCAGTTTGGAAATCACCCGATCTGATTGAATTTCCTCAGCTAAACTCAATTCTGCCTTAGCCAACATCTCTCGTTTGGCAGAATTGCGGAACACGGGCGTTACAATAAGCCTTAGTCAAGCATTTTTTTAGAGTAATTTCTCCAAGTACAAAGTACTGCGGTGGAAAAATGCGATCTCCGATCATCGGATTTGTGTCAAGATGCGCAGTTACTCTCCACCTTCCGGCATCAAAAGTCTTTAATTCTCGCCTTTTATGCGCCACAATGACGCGATCGATCTTCCACCACAAATTGATCTGGTTTGCAAACGGTGATGATAATGTTAATTGTACACGGATAGTGATAAGAGGTTGATTACATTTTGCATTTTTGCTCTGTGTTTGGATCATTCTTCAAAAACGAAGCTCTCAAGAACCATACTGAAATGGTCGAACAACTGAAATCCCACTCCTGTCTGGAAATAATTTTTTCATGTAATACTTTGATCTCCTCGAAAGATTGATTCTTTCCCGCCTTGCTTCCGGTATCATGTCGATAGAGCACTCCTGAAACCCGCGTCTCACAAACCAGTCTGCGGTTCTCGTTGTCAACAGAAAAAGCATCTCGAGTCCGAGAGCTGACGCTTTCTTCTCAATGTAGTCTGCAAATAGTTCACAGTCAAGAAACCAGTTTTCCTCTAACTGTAGATTTGAAACACACAATGTTCAAGTTTTGTGATTATACCGAGCAATTTATCTCCTTGGCCTTGGCCACGGCAATCTGATGCGACTGCGATAGCTGCAACTTCTCCACATTTGTCTTCAAAGAAAGGGAGCAAAGCCGCACAAGCGATTATCTGTCCTTCCCTTTCCACAACCACAAACGAATTCAAAGCTCCCAGTAACTGAACACCAAAAACCGATTAGCACTTTGATGCTTACACAAAAAAACATAGAGAAGTGAAACCTAAGGCTAAGATTAAAGGCTAACCTCCTCATCAGTTCTACGAACCAAAGTCCCAAATTCTTCCAGAGGTTTGATTATCTGTCTAATTCCAGCAAGATCTTCCTTTTTCGCCTCTCGGGTTCCTTCATATACATCACTGTGACATGAAGGGTGTAAGAAACATCAAAACTTTGAACGGTTCCCAATTGAAAACAGTTGTATACATCGCTCTGTATACCTTGCCACCATAGTCCCCATCCCATCTCTTTTAAAAAGCTCCAACAATAGCACTCCACTTATAGTACCATCCAACAAGTGAACTCTTTTGACACCACCCTTTCAACACATCAAGGAATCAGAAAAATTGGAATTCTTAAAAGTAAATGAACAGAGCACAAGGCGCAGGTCAAGGACTCACTCTGCAGACGAACGCAGCTGCAGCCAGTTCAGAAAGATATCCGTACAAGCGGCTAAGTCTCTCCTCACCGCCTATTGCAAAACCTTGTTCCCCAGACCATAACCCGTTTCCGTTGTCAAATCCAACACCGTTTTGAAAAACCGGAGTGTGTTTTTCCCAAATTCCTCTCCCATTATGATTGTTGGAAGTCGTTACCATCCCATTGTAACCAAGAGGTTCAGGAAAACTACCTATGCCTCCATCCCCAACAGCCTTAACGTAATTGGCAGCTATCTCGCTTTGCTGTGCACGTTTCCTGACTAACGTATCTGCTTCCTGAAGAGTCAAGAAGCGAACAAGATGTCCATTCTCATCAAGAATTGGACCGTCCATTATGCAAATAAGCTTATCTGCTCCTATAGCTAAAGCACATGCTGTAGCGACCTCATAGGTACTGTGCAGAGTAGAAGTAACGTCCCAATATCAGAGTAAGCAAAGTCATGTCTTTAAGGTCTTAAACAAGTAATTTATTACTAAGAAACAGAGCATACTTGCAATTTAAGACTTCTCCAGAGCTGGAATGACCCAAGTTCCTCAGTAAAACTATAGAACCACTGTTGAGCCTCTCACGGATCCGATCAACATCTATCTTCTTCACTTCACCAGTTGATCCAAAATCAACACCATCAACAACACCTCTTCTCTGCCATGAAAATTTATCAGAACAAACATGACAAGAATTGACAATTCAAATCAACAAATCAAGATAGTGGAACACTCACCTTTGCTGCAAAGAAGTTACCAGTGTCAACCCTAACACCCGTTTCGTGCAAACGACTACTATCACCATGTCGGCGTATATTGCAAATGGAAGGTCCGGGGGAGAGTTTGGCTTCGATCATTACCGATATCGCTCCTGCTGCTTCCTTTGCAGCTTGCAGAGATGCTGAGTCTGTGACTCTGTAACGACCCACATATGTAGGCTCGCGTCCTGCAACTGATACACCTTAGGCTCCATCTGAACTGGCTCGAACATGAAATTATCACATTCAACTATTTCACAATAAAGTTACAAAATTCGCCATCACTAACTGAAGAAACCATTACTTGACGCGGGCAATGGATGGCGGAACTAACATCATATATAAATATCTACAAAAAAATGTAGCCTAGACCAGAAGATCTAAGAAACTCGTTTGGATATTTATCAAACAAGATAACTATAAGTGATTGAGAGGTTCAAAACAGGCAAATATCTCGAGAAGCCAATCAGAAGAGTAGAGGCTAAGGTTAATTTTCTGACCTCTCTCAGCTAGAAGCTGGTCGATTTGCACTTGAGTCCCAGGAACTAGGACGAACCTAATGCCCAGATGATGAAGAAATGCAATGTCCTGCACATATATGTCAAAACTGATTTCACTTTGGTTTATAAGCAAAGCAAAGATCATAAACAAGCTTCTTCTCAAAATGCTTAATAAAACTCGAAACCACATATGAATCACTGTCAAAGACAAATTAGATATTCAATTTCAAGCAAGACAAACAATCAAACACCTTGCGTGCAACAATTTTTCTCAAGTAAGAAGAGGTGATAACAAAAAAGAAGAGAGGTGCCTTTAAAACAGCATCACAGTAAGGACCCGATAAGATCTCGCCGAGAATAACAACGACGAAGGTGCAGCTACGATGAGCCCACAAATAAGGCCACGCTTCACGGAACCACCGCACAAACTGCTTATCGCCGACCAGATTCTCAGCAGTTTCGGCATAATCGAACACGTTACATTTCGCAACCATATTTGCCGGAGAAGATGCAGAAACAGGAGAATTTCTCAATTGAAGATTAGGGCTTAGCGTCTTGCTCGGCTCGAATATATCCCGGAAAGCAAAACCCTTTCTTGTTTGAGGACATCGGAGAGGAACGTAACAGGTAGAAGAAGAAACCACCATAGCTCCTCGCTCCATCATCTCAAAAATTCAAAAAAAATTCCGATGAAATTAACAGAAAACTGAGCAAAACCGGAAACAATGGCGGACGATCGGTGGAGGAAGAAGAAAGGTGTTCCAAGGAATCAAAGGATGTGTCCACACGTGTATTTAATTTCGGTCTGATTCGGTTATTGACCCGATCGAAAACGGGTAACCGGTTCGCTTTTGCGGTATCGAACCGGTATTTGCATTTGTCTCTGTCCACGTCAGATACTATTTCGGATTATTAACGTTTTCTGATTGGTCAATTTCATACAGTAGTGAGATGCCTTTCAAACGTGCATTTATTATGATGTATCATCTCTATATTATTACCTCCCTTTCATATCATTTTGATACTTTACACATAAATTAATAAAATATATTAAAAATTTAATTATACTCTTAAAATATATAATAACTTTTGAATTTTTTTCATTAAAATTGAAGTTAAATTAAATATTTTGTGCCAAAATTTTCATTGAAAATCTAAATTGACACTTATTAGTTATTATGAAACAGAAAAAATCATTAAACGACATTTATTATGAAACAGAGAGAATATTATTTAAAGAGTAATTTAGGAAAATAAATTTTATTTGATAAGTTATTATATATTATGTCATTATAAATAAGAATAATTAAAATAGAAAATGGTATATTTATTTTTTTAAATTATTGATGAAAATACGTAAAATATTTGTTTTTCATTAAAAAGATGATTTCTTATTTAATTTTTTTAATTATTACGATATTAAAATATTATATATTTTAAAATAATAATTAATTCATATATATTTTAAAGAAAAAAATATTTGAGATCTTGGAATAGTTTTTCACTATAATTTATTATATTTTATTTGAATATATATCAAAACAAAAGTTGAACGTATTTTACTAATTTTACAAAGAATTAGACACGAGAATATTGATTTTTGTAAGAGTTCGTGGATTGACCATAAAAACAGAGTCATTAAGCGGTGCATATTATAATTATATTTTCAAGATTATAGATTTTTGCGGATTAGCCATAATAATATATAGTCAACATCAAAACGGGTTAATTAGACATGTTAGTCCAGTTTGATAGCTCTATCTATAGTCATTAGTTATACATTTTATAAAATTCAAGTAAAAACAATTTTTTAAAACTTTCAAAAAACATTTTAGCAAAAAAAATTACATGCGCTATCAGCCCTGGCCATTCGGGTGGGTAGAGAGGTTTATGATCCATATAGATACCAAAATATTTTTGGTTTGGTTTCGGTTCGGTACCAGTCGTTTCAGGATCAGTTTGGTTCCGAGATTTAAGTACCGGAAAATACCTTCTATTTCGGATCTTAATCGGTTTCAAGTATTTATTACCCGAAATGGCTAAAATTAGGGGTGGGCATTTCGGTTTAATTTCGAGTTCGGTTTGGGTTCGGTTCGGTTTGGTTGATTCGGGTTGAATAAAACTCTAGCCGAACTCAACCGAAATAAGTTTGGTTTGGGTTTAGTTCGGTTTGGTTTAGTTCGGTTTGGGTTTAGTTCGGTTTGTGTTTAGTTCAGTTTGGTTTAGTTCGGTTGGAATTAGGTTTGGTTTTAATTTGGTTTTTAAAAAATAAACTTATAAAAACAAGAATCCTACGAAGCCATAAAAAAATCATTCCCAAAAAATCTAAAACCAAAATGAAACTATCCCACTTAATCAAAAAAAAAAAATATGTAGCTTCGTCTCTCTCATGCCATCAAAATGAACATGCAAGTGTGCAACAAATCAATAATTTAAATATAAGTTAATTATAGGTTTATAGCATTAATATAAAATTATTATAAAAAATCATTAACCTTAGCAAAACTAAGAAAAAATGGAAGTTGAAAACAAAAAAGGAAAAACGTGGGTTTAGCCGTTTATGACCTTTAGCCTAGAGAATATGTATTTATATTTTTAATATTATTAAATAACTAATTAACAAAAGCACATTGGGTTAACCGAACCGAACCGAACCGAACCGTTCAGGTTGAAAAAAACTTCAACCGATTGGGTTATATATATAATATGGTTTGGTTTGGGTCGGTTGAAGTTCGGTTGGTTCGGTTTGGTTCGGTTTTTTTGCCCACCCCTAGCTAAAATATACTCGAAAATCCGAAAATATACCCGAAAACCCAAAAATATATTCGAAAACCCAGAAAAAAATATATCATAATACCAAAATATACCCAAAAACATGATATATATTTAATATTTTGGGTATATAATTATAATTCAGATAATTTAGATATCCGAAATATTTTTGGTTCAATTCTGGGTATTATCTGATACCCACGAGTATCAATGATTAGGATCCAATGAATATTTTGGTCATAACCGAAACCGAACCGAATCAATAATTTCGAATCGGTTCCGATTCAGATATTTCGGTTCTGGTTTTTATGCGCAGGCCT
Source organism: Eutrema japonicum (assembly GCA_030161315.1). Classification (NCBI taxonomy): domain Eukaryota; kingdom Viridiplantae; phylum Streptophyta; class Magnoliopsida; order Brassicales; family Brassicaceae; genus Eutrema; species Eutrema japonicum. The sequence goes on along the minus strand of BSQW01000010.1, from coordinate 2,409,350 downwards.
ATGCGCTATCTAAAGCGGGCTTAAATCCAAATACTATTTAATTCGGTATACAAAATTAGAAAATTATTCGAATAATGCATTGGTCATGTTTTTTTTGGAATCTAGTAATGAAAAAAGAGTGAGCAATAGTAGTGACCTTGAGAATGCCGTCGAGAATCGAACCAGAGTCAAGTAGTTCAGCTGACAACATGACAACAAATTTGTTGTCTCTATGTAAATTGACGTAGGGATGAGCCTCCCGGAGCACCGCAACTAACTCCGCCTCCTCCGCCGCAACAATCTCTCCGGAGTCTCCGAAATCGGAGTGGATTCTCGTTTCTCCACCGTTGGTCCAGCTTCGTCGCTGCTGCTTGGTCAAAGAAAACATGTGAGTGTCTCTAAATTGGTTCGGACAAACCCAAGAACCACACGGTTTAGGTCCGAAACCGGAGTTTTCGGACACCTTGCCGCGGCCGAATGCGCCAATCCACGGTGGTTGGGATCTGCAATTTGCCATTTTTATTTGTTGAAGATCAAAGAAAATGATAGATGATCACTTAGTGAGGATTTTTTTTTTCTCTAACTCTTAGACTTGTGATAATCAAGAAAAAAAATATTATTAGAAAAAAAAACTAATTGAAAAAACTGTGGATTTTTAAGATAAGGTGTAATGAGATAATAGAGCAATGTGAGATTCAATTGGGATGGTTATTGTGATAATGGGTGTCTATTTGAAAGCGAGATGATTAGATGAAACTCGAATCTTATATATTTTTTATTATTTTCTTTGTCATCAGATAATCATAGAGTACTATACAAATTACAGATATTCAAATTCATGTATCTCTTTGTATTTTCATTGGGAGAATTTGTATTACTTTTCTAAACTGTTTTAAGTGTTCACCTTTTGTTTTTGGTATAATGTTGAAATTGCATTACAAAAAAAAAGTACATATGAGTAAATAATCCATAAGTGGGAAACAGGATGGGCGTATATGTGATGAAGAGAGAAATAAGAGAGAATTGCAATTAGAACTTGAACACTGATCTCCAATTTCACATAAGGTTCCAGTGTACAAAAAATATAAGAAGTGAAATCTCGAGCGCATATTCATAACCTAGCTTCCTCTCGAGTCTCGATGCTTTAATAAAATAGAACACTCAAAGTCAAGAAATCTCAGCTACATAGTTGCAAATGTGCAATCAATAATGTTGATCCCGGGATCATTAAGTACGTTTAAAGGGTGATTAGGAGATGAGAGATGAGATTTTCGTTAATTAGAGCAATTTAACCACTATTAAAGCAGGCCGGGAGAAAGATGAGTAGGCCGGGGGCCGTGTTTCTTTTTATTGATGGTGAGAGAAATGAATAATTTAGAATTACGAACTGGTTCCGAAGGACGACCAGTTCGGCGTTCTAAACTGTTGCCTTGTTACAAAGAGAGAGAGAGAGAGAGATCGGGCAACTTGTCGTAGGTCAAAATGGCCAAAATCCAGTCTCCTTGTCATTAATGACATTGAGGGGTATATATAGTCGGGGTTGGCTTCCTGCTCCCCGGGATCTCGGGGCCACGTGGCGTCTTCGGCCTCTTTCGCGGGTAAGGTGGCCTAGGAGGCGTGTTCCGGCTTTCGGGGAGAGAGGTCATGATGAGCTCGGCGTGGCGTTTTGCAGAGCAGTGCACTGTTTAACCAACTCTCCTCCACGTGTCTTCCTCTCCTTCGTCAAGTCTGCAAGGTTGGTGAGATGTCGAGGTCAGCCCATACGCCTGCTTAGACAATACACTGTTCGACCAACTCCTACTTGCCTTCTGCTCTTCTGACATTCCTGCCTTGGTGAAGTGTCAGACCGGGGACCGAGCTGACGAGGGGCCTTTCAGGTCGGCGTCGCTTTCAGGTCGGCGACCGAGCTGAAGAGGGGCCTTGCAGGTCGGCGCTTTCAGGCCGGCGACCGAGCTGAAGAGGGGCCTTTCCTAAGATGGGCCCAACTAATTGGGGGTGCTAGGCCCACCTCCAACAATAGGCCCTCCCCCAGTTCGGTATCGCGAGGCGAAGCGAGCATGCCGAAGTTGATCTGATGTTAGTTCGGCACATCTTAGGACGGTCTCTCCGTGCTCGTACGTGTCGTCCCTTCCGAAGATCCGCAGATGGTTGGCGCGTACTCACCACGCGGGAGGATAAAAAGGCGCCTCGTTTTTCGCGTGAGCTGCCCACGCGCGGCGTGCGAAAGACGCTTCGCGTTTATCGAGGCATCCTTTGCTTTTTTGGCGTGGGGATAGCGAAGAGGCGTCATCATTAGGTCTCTGGGCGGCCGTGCTTCTTTCGACACGTGTCCAGGCGTCGCTTCACTGTCTCCCTTCTTCTATTTAACCCCCCTTTCTTCCTTCTGTTAAAACCTTCTGCGCATACTCTCAAGGTAATCTCCTCTCTGATTTCCTCCTTTCCTTCCTTTCTCTGTGCTTTTCGATTTCTTCCCTTTCCTTGTATAATGGCGCCGATGTTAGATGGAATCCGGGTTGAATCGAGCGATGAGTCGGCGTCTCGTGACAATCGCAGCGATTCTCCGAGTTCCTCTTCCGATGGCTCCGGGCACGCCTCCTCTCCGAGTCGAGGCGCAGACAGTGGGGAACAGCCTGTTCCCTCGACCTCGAGGGTCGCCCCGGTGCTCCCTGGGACCCATCTCCGAAAGAAGATGGTGGTGCGGTCCTCCTCTGGTGGTCGCGGTGGCGTCCAGATAGGGAGAGGAACCGGGCGCCTGGGCGACCGGGGTGGTCGTCAGGGCGGTCGCGGTGGCGGAGTACGAGTGGCCAGGGTGAGGTCTCCCCTGGTTCCTTACGAGCAGGGAGGGTCACCGACCTGGAGTACTGCGGAATCGGTGACTCTCCTGAGGGATTTGTGCGACTTCCCTGCTGGCGTCGAGCTCAGGCTACCCAGGGCGGACGAGCGCCCGTGGACTCCTCGGGCGGGCTTCGTCTGCCTGTATGAGTCGTTCTTCCAGAAGTGCGGGTTGCGCCTTCCTCTCTCCGAGCTGTTCGTCCAGTATTGCCGGGCGCGGGGTTTGCCCTTCTCGCAGGTCTGCCCGTCCACGATCAAGGGGATGATCGTGCTGCTGACCTTGGGGCACGAATGCGATGTGGAGGTGACGGTGCCTATGTTTGAGGCACTCACCCAGCAGAAGGCAAACCCTGGGATTCCTGGGACTTACTACGCCGCTTTCAAGCCCGCGGCGAACATCCTGGAGGCACCCAGCTCGGGGTCTAAGGCGAGCAAGCTGTCGAAGGTCGAGGACTGGTCTCGCAGCTACTTCTACATCCGGGCTACCGACGTGGTTGGGCTCGACCCGTCGGCGAGATACACCCGGGATTGGAACTTTTCCCCGGGTAGGGGTTTGTAGATCGGGGTGCCCTTCTTTTCCTTAGTTTTGGTCTGACTGATGTTTGCTCTTCTTTCAGGTCCTCACTCTTCCAGGTTTAAGCTTCCGGACTACGCGGGTATCGTTGCTGTGCTTAGGTCGGTGCGCGACAGAGAGTGGAAGTCATTCACCTCGGGGAGAATTGAAGCTGCGATGGCCGGAGGTCGGCTTTTTTTTTTTTTTTTTTTTTTTTTTTTTTTTTTTTACCGAGCTGATGGGTGCCACCAATGTAGGTCGAGCTCGGTTTGCCAATCCGCTGTACGCGGACTCCTTTGTGGCGCCGCCGATACCCGAGGGGCCGGTCCGGCGCGACCCGGCGCCGCGGACTTGGGGGAGTCCTCCGAGGCGGCTCTCTCGAAGAAGAGGGCGGCCGACGCTGCCGGTGCTAGGGCTGGCAAGAAGAAGAAGAGGACCGAAGTGGAGGGTCTTCGACTTCAGGTCGGGAGTCTGGCCGGCCTGAAGAGGCTGGTTGCGAGCCCGAGGGCTCCCGAGGCGCTCTTGTCGGGGAGGCCGAGGCACCTGCGGCCGAGGTGCCTGCGGGGGAGGTCGAAGGGGCCCGGGCCCTGGCGATTGAAGAGGTCGCTGGTCGGGCGACGGAGGGCGGCGATGCAGCCGTCGTTGTGGAAGAAGGGCGGGAGGCTGCCGGTGACCGGAGTGGTGGGGCTTCGGAGGGTTCCGAGGACGGGCCTCGGGACTATAGCTTCTATTTCTGCCACGAAGATGGCAATACCCAGATCATCGTGGACCCGGACGAGTGCGCCGAGCTGGCGCAGGCCATGATGTTCGGGCAGAAGCACCCGCACTTCATCCCACTGGAGATGGCGGAGTCGGATACCTTTCGTCAGGTGGCGCGATCCGCAGCGCGGGTAAGCCTTTGTTCTGATCTAACTGTTTTTAGCTGGACTTGTTGCGCGCCCTTGCTAACAACTGGTTTGATGCAGACGATGGCCCTTTCTGCCTTTCTTGCGGAGGCCTATGAGAAGCGACTCGCCGAGAAAGACGCGTCGCTCAGATTCCTGCAGGGGCGCCAGGAGGCCAGCGCGCAGATCCAGTCCGCTCTTACTCGCGGGTTGGAGAAGGACTTGAGGGAGGAGAAGGCCCGGTCTGCGGCGCTGGGAGAGGAGGCGGCACGGGTGCGAGCCCGGGCTGTTGAGGTGTGCAGTCTTCAGGCCGAGCTGGAGGCTGAGAGGGCCCGATCTGCCGCTGAGCGGGCTCGGGCGGCTGCCTTGGAGGAGGAGGTCGGGCTCCTGAAGGGGGAGCGGGAAACACTCCGCTCTAGGGTGAAGGGGCTGGAGTCCGCCATAGGCCGGGCGAAGGTGGCCGTGGCTGCGGAGAGTGACCGGGTGACGGCCCGGTGGGACGCGCGGAACCGGAAGTGGTCCGCGAAGATGGAGAAGATCCGCACCCATCTCGACGGGCGCAGCCGGGCCTTAGAGCCTCACCTGCTGTACAACCAGGTGATCGGCGTCAGGGCGTGCCTCAAGAGGATGGAGGCCGAGGACGGGGTGTCGGTACCGTTCTACCGATACCAGAAGCTGGATGAGGATGAGGCGGCATTCGGTGCCGTGCTGGATGGAATGGACTTTCCGGACTTGACCCCGGAGGATCTTGACATCCCTCTGGACCGCACTCATGGCGTCCAGCTCGAGCGGCTCATGCCCGTCGCTCCTTCGGAGGCGCCCTTCGTGGATCTGACTGCGGACGCTCCCTCCTCGGCTGCGGAGGTCGTCCAAGCGGACCTGCCAGCACAGGACTCGGCCCCGTGTGCTGACGAGGCCGGCACCGACGCGCCATCGGGTGAGGCCGGAACCGACGCGCCATCCGGTGAGACCGGCACCGACGCGCCATCCGGTGAGGCCGGCACCGATGCGCCATCCGGTGGGGCCGCGGTTGGGGAAGAGAGGTCTGAGCAGCCCTTCCTTGGTGAGTATGGCACCAATGCGAGGATGGTGGATCCGGGCGATTTAGATGGTACCCGTGCTGACGGGGGCGAAGACCGACCGGCCGATGCGGCCTTGTAAAAAATTTTTTTCTTTTTTTTTGTAGTTTTTTCCTTTTTGTTTTCTTCTCTCTTTTGTAAAGACCGGGCCGTAAGCCGTTTATGTAAGGACCAGGCCGTTGGCCCTTTTTATGACAACAAGGCCGTTGGCCCTTTCTCTCTTCTCTTTTTTTTGTAAGTGCCGTTTCGAGGCTTTTGTAATGACTAGGCCGTGGGCCCTTTTTTATAATAACGAGGCCGTTGGCCCTTTTGTGATAATCGAGGCCGTTGGCCCTTTTTTTTTTTGTAAGTGCCGTTTCGAGGCTTTTGTAATGACTAGGCCGTGGGCCCTTTTTATAATAACGAGGCCGTTGGCCCTTTTGTGATAATCGAGGCCGTTGGCCCTCTTTTTTTTTTTTGTAAGTGCCGTTTCGAGGCTTTTTTGATCGGTAGAGTAGGTCGTAGACCGTACCCTGTCATGTATGCAGGTCGTGGACCGTGCTCTTGTATTGGGTGCGAGGTACGACTCGGCTTGAGATACTTATTGCTTGTGTATCTTTAATATTTTTAGTGGGTGCGAGGTGATCTCGGCTTAAGGTACTTATTGCTTGTGTACCTTGTTTTTTTGGTGCGGGTAGCGAGCCCGGCTTAGAGACACTTAATGCTTGTGTGTCTAGTAGAGGTGCGAGCCCTGGGGCCCGGCTTTAGTACTTATTGCTTGTGTACTATGGGAGTGCGAGCATTGGAGCTCGGCTTTGGCACTTATAACTTGTGTGCCGGGGAGAGCGAGCACCGGAGCTCGGTCCCTCTTTTTTTTTTGTAGTGCGAGCGTTTGGAGCTCGGTTTTTTTTTTTGTAGTGCGAGCGTTTGGGGCTCGGCTTTTTTTTTTTTTGTAGTGCGAGCGTTTGGAGCTCGGCTTTCTCCTTTTTTTTTTGTAGTGCGAGCGTTTGGAGCTCGGCTTTTTTCTTTTTTGTTTTTGTAGTGCGAGCGTTTGGAGCTCGGCTTTTTTTTTTTTGTAGTGCGAGCGTTTGGAGCTCGGCTTTTTCTTCTTTTTTTTTTTTTTTTTTTTTTTTTTTTTTGTAGAGCGAGCGTTGGAGCTCGGCTTTTGTGCACAGGTCGGGGACCTTATTCCTTTGTCAAAAAGGTTTTATTAGATTAATAGCTGAGCCCTGGTTAGGGGTTGCCTACGTACCCTTTAGTAGAAGGGATCAAGCCAATCGTAGTTCGTTGGTTTACAAAGGCGGAGAGCGGAATGGGGCCCGAGGGCTTAGTAGTAGAACCGTTTGAGGTTGATCGAATTCCATGAGCGCGGGATTGCGTCGCCGGTCATCGTGACTAGCTCGTAGACGCCGGGCTTCACGACCTTGGAGATAAGGTAAGGGCCCTCCCAATGTGCACCGAGCTTGCCTGCGTTTAGCTCGGCGGTGTTTTCGAAGACTTTGCGGAGGACCAGGTCGCCTTCGGTAAAGAACCTGCCTCGAACCCTCTTGTTGTAGTACTTGGAGGCGAGCTGCTGGTAGTTTTGGATTCGGAGGAGGGAATGGTCCCGTTGTTCCTCAAGGAAATCCAGCTCGCTGAGTAGGACGGTGTCGTTCAGGGCGGGCTGCTGGGTGAGCATAGCGCGGCGAGGAGTGGGGAGCCCGACCTCGGAGGGGGCCATTGCTTCCATTCCGTGAGAGAGGCTGAACGGTGTGCGTCCTGTCGACGTCTTCGGCGTTGTGCGATGGGACCAGAGGACTCCATCGAGCTCGTCGGCCCAGGACCCCTTCTTGTCGTCTAGTCTTTTTTTGAGGCCGTCGAGGATGGTTTTGTTGGTGGCCTCGGCCTGCCCATTTCCTTGTGGATATCTCAGGGTGGACTTACTCAGCCTGATTTTCCACTTCGCGCAGAAGTTTTCGAAGAGGGCCGACATGAACTGGGCACCGTTGTCGGTTACGATCTCGTAGGGCAGCCCGTGCCGGCAGATGATGAACTTCCAGACGAATTTTCGGACGTCCTCTGCCGTGATCTTGGCGTAAGCTTCGGCTTCGACCCATTTGGTGAAGTAGTCGGTCATGACCAAGAGGAAGCGCTTTTGGCGGGATCGGGGAAGCGGCCCGACTATGTCCATGGCCCATCGCATGAAGGGGTGGGGCGCAACCGCAGTGGTGAGGAGCTCGGTAGGACAATGAATGCGCGGGCCGTGACGCTGGCACTTCTCGCACCGGGCTGCGAATCTTTCGCAGTCCTGCAGCATCGTTGGCCAGTAGTGTCCCTGGTTCCGTATTCTCAGGGCGAGAGCCCGGCCGCTGGAGTGGTTTCCGTCAGCGCCCTCGTGCATTTCCTTCATCACGTCAATGGTTTCCTGCCCGTGGAGGCAGCCGAGCAGGGTTCCCGAGGCGCTCCACCGGAACAGATTGCCGTCCAGCATCGTGTATCGGGCACACTTCTTTCTTAACCGTCGGGCGGCCCACCGGTCTGGGGGATGAATGCCGTCTGCGATGTATAGCAGTAGGTCGACTCGCCAGTCCGGCAGTTCGGGCTCGGCCGGGGGTGGCGGTAGAACTTCGGGAGGTGGCGCGTCTTCGTCACGGTCCGCGGCCTGGGGGTTGATCAAGTAGGCCCCTTTTGGCAGCTCGATGCTAGGGAAGTCGATGCTCTCGACCGGGATCACCCGTCGTTGGGCTGGGGCCGAGGTGGAGGCTAGTGCGGCGAGGGCGTCTGCGGAAGTGTTATCGCCTCGGGGAATCTTCGTCAGGGTGAACTCGGAAAAGTCTGCGGCCAAGCCTTGGGTCACCTTGAGGTAAGCGTCCATGCGATCATTCTTGGCCTCGTACTCCCCGCTAAATTGATTGGCGACGAGCTGGGAATCGCAGTAGGCTCGGATTTTCTTCGCGCCGACCTCCTTTGCTAGGCGCATGCCGGCAATCAGAGCTTCGTATTATGCCTCGTTGTTTGACGCCGGGAAGGCCAGACGGAAAGACTGCTCGAGGATCTCCTTGGTCGGGGACTCGAGGCGTATGCCGACGCCGGACCCGTGCTTGGAGGCCGATCCGTCGACATGCAGGCTCCATACTTCGGGGACCTCGCTGACTGCCAGCTCGGGTGCCAACTCAACTAGGAAATCAGCCAGGACCTGAGATTTGATCGCGGTCCGACCTCGGTACTCGATTTCATACTCGCTCAGCTCAACAGCCCACTTCATTATCCGGCCCGATCGGCTCGGGCTGTGGAGGATCCCGGGGATCACTAAGTACGTTTAAAGGGTGATTAGGAGATGAGAGGTGAGATTTTCGTTAATTAGAGCAATTTAACCACTATTAAAGCAGGCCGGGAGAAAGATGAGTAGGCCGGGGGCCGTGTTTCTTTTTATTGATGGTGAGAGAAATGAACAATTTAGAATTACGAATTGGTTCCGAAGGACGACCAGTTCGGCGTTCTAAACTGTTGCCTTGTTACAAAGAGAGAGAGAGAGAGAGAGAGATCGGGCAACTTGTCGTAGGTAAAAATGGCCAAAATCCAGTCTCCTTGTCATTAATGACATTGAGGGGTATATATAGTCGGGGTTGGCTTCCTGCTCCCCGGGATCTCGGGGCCACGTGGCGTCTTCGGCCTCTTTCGCGGGTAAGGTGGCCTAGGAGGCGTGTTCCGGCTTTCGGGGAGAGAGGTCATGATGAGCTCGGCGTGGCGTGTTGCAGAGCAGTGCACTGTTTAACCAACTCTCCTCCACGTGCCTTCCTCTCCTTCGTCAAGTCTGCAAGGTTGGTGAGATGTCGAGGTCAGCCCATACGCCTGCTCAGACAATACACTGTTCGACCAACTCCTACTTGCCTTCTGCTCTTCTGACATTCCTGCCTTGGTGAAGTGTCAGACCGGGGACCGAGCTGACGAGGGGCCTTTCAGGTCGGCGTCGCTTTCAGGTCGGCGACCGAGCTGAAGAGGGGCCTTACAGGTCGGCGCTTTCAGGCCGGCGACCGAGCTGAAGAGGGGCCTTTCCTAAGATGGGCTCAACTAATTGGGGGTGCTAGGCCCACCTCCAACAAATAAGACAATGTTGCAATCAATAATAAGAAGTAATTTCACTAGAGAAGATAAATTAGATGTGTGCATGCACAATTTCTCATAAACCAAACACTATGAACTGTGAAGTAAGAATGCGTAGGCAGACCCGTCTCTATTTATAAATGAGTCTTAGGCAAAAACAATTTTCTTAATAGTTTTTGGGCTCTTTTTCTTGAAATTTTTTTTAAAAAAAATTTAAATCCATGGCAAATGTCCATGTTGCCATGGAACTGAGACAGACCTGCGCGTATGTGCCTTTAAAGGACCCTATAAGATCTCAATTGGTTCGGACTCTTTTGTTGGAGTTTTAAGTGTAGCAATGGTAATATTATGAACCATTGTAACTATTGGTTAATTACGGTTACAATGTTACACGTACGGTTGCAAACGTACGTGACAACCGTTGGACTTTATAAATACTATGTTTTTTTGCCTCAAAAAATAACAACAGAACGAGAGAAAGAAAACAGATTCACAAGACCAAAGATTGATAAAATCTTTGGTGAAAACACAAAACAAAACACAAAATCTCTATTTGTTTTTCTTAGATCTTAGCCTAGAACAAGAGAGAACTTTGATTGTCGTATCCTAGAAGGGATTTCGTGTAACCCAAAACTTGAGAAGGGTCGAAATACTCTTTAAAAAAGTGTTTTTGAGTACGATTCAATCATTATCCAAATTCACTATACGTTACGATCCCGGAAATACAACATTTCTACAACATCTTTAACAACAATCACTTGTTAATGACAATGCTGAGTGTTTGGATTAAAAAATATCGCAAAGTAAATTTTGAAAGTGATTGCAAAACAGTGGTAGATCTAGTCAACAATAAATCCTGTTAACTTTTTTTTTATCGATGGATGATAATAACTTTTTTTTTTTTGCTGCTACAAAAAGTCTTTTCAAGTTATAAATTCCAGGTAGATTTTGGAATTTATAATTAGATTCGAGAAACATGTTACTACAAAGTCGTTTTAACCTTTTTTATCATTACTATTATTGATGGATGATAATAATGAATAATATTGATGCACGTAGGATTTTTTAGATCTACGCCTTATTTTTGCAAAACCAACATCTGCAAACTGGGGGCTTTAAATCACATTTGCCCATTGTATAAACACCACCACGCTTGCAATCTTCATCGCATATTTGTTTAAAACAACCTCCAGGCGCCTTGTATGCTACTTGTGTTATTTTACATAGCGACTTCGGAGTGTTTCCTCTTGATATTCCTATTGCATTATTGACCGATAGGCAAGAAATATTCAAATCTTTTTGATTAACAATGCATATGTTTGTTTTAATTACATTCTTATAGAAACACATTTTTAAATTTATATAAAATTCACAAATCATTAAGGTTTTTAATTGATGATTTTTGGTTAATTTTACAATTTACAAAATATATACTTAATTTTTTAGTCTTTGAAAAACATAACACTTTTTGGTTTATTAATTAAAATAATTTTTAAAGTGTATATGCAAATTCTAAACGCAAACAGAATCTTTATTTCTTTTGCGTTTGGCATTTACAAATTTAACTCATGAATTTTGTAAACACATATTTAAAGGTTATGAATTTATTTGAAAAGAATACACACTACTCAGTCTAACACTATTCAGAGAATCAAACACAAGTAATAAAACACACTTTGACGAGATTCAAATATCATAATGTATCATACCTGTCAAAATCAAGAAAATCATCAAATAAGTGATGAGACCAGTGGCACTTGCGCCTTTAACCATTTTTACTCTTAACTTCTTTTTTTTTTTTGACGGAATGCTTTACATATGCACACAATCACCTAATAGTTGTATATAAAGATTTTTTTTTCTAAAAAAAGAAAAGAAAATATCGTCCATAAAAATGCCTATAAATTAGTTAGATATGAAGAAAAAAATATAAATTTGATATGAGCCACATATTTTTCCCCATTTATTCCTATTTTAAATTATATTCCTCGTAGAATGGCATGCATATATGTATTGATACATGGGCGAATCCAGAACTATTTTTCATATGAGGCACAAATAATAATTTAATAAATATTAAGAATTCAAAAAAAAAAATTTAAAAATATAACGTCATATTAAAATTAAATAACACCTTACAAATGTATTCTACGTTCACTCATTGCTTGAAATCTTTTCATCGCTGCTTCATTCGTAACGTCGTCTAACAATTTTTTTTCAATAAAACAAACTAGATAATAGATAATCACTTAAAAATCAATCTCCCATTCGGTTGCGTAAACTTGTCTTCACTAGTTTCATCGCAGAAAAACATCTTTCAACACTTGCAGTAGCAACCGGTAAAGTTAAAACTAACTTTAAAAGCCTATAGACCAAAGGATGTGCAAGATGCTTTTGTGTTTCTACCATCAACCGAGCAAGATCTCCAAGACTCTTCAAAGATTTAAATCTTTGATCATGTCTTACATTATCAATGTAAATTCCAAGTTGTTTCTCAAGAGATAAACACTCCATAAAGCTAAAGTCATCGGGATAGAACTTAGCCAATTTAACTAGTTTTGACTTATCAAATCCACGAAAAGCTTCATTAGGACTTAACGAAGCCATGCAAACTAGAAGTTCAGTGTTTACCTCGGTAAAACGATCGTTAAACTCTTGAAGCTGCAAATCTAGAACTGTATTAAAGCAATGGACCTTATAGTGATGCATATTGGTTATGTTGGTTTTTCTTCTTGGCCTCCTTGAGTCGATAAAGTCTTCTTCCATTATGAGCATATCAACATCATGTTTTTTACAGAAAGAAGAAATTTCAATCATAAGAGAATCCCATCCATCATCTCGAAGCTTCTATAATTCCCGCTAGGTAGATTCTATTAGTGACATAGCATTCAAAATTTATTGATCTTTCTTTTGCAAAGCCATCGACAAATTCTCAGTTAATCCCAAAATAAGTAACATCAAGTGCGTATAGAACACACAATCAAATGTGTGAGTGTACTTGAGAAGATCATGTGCTTGGCGTCTCTTTACGTTCTCTATGCCTTCATTCTCAATATGCTTAATAACTTTAACTATAGAAGAAAATAAAAGAAAATAACTCAACCAAACGCAATAATGTTTTGTAGTGAGAACCCCACCGAGTATTTCCAGGCCTTTGAAAATAAATTTCTTGATTCAGTCCTGTTCCCGTGCCAATATAACCACTCTTAATTCCCTCATCTATTTCTCTCCAATGATGATCTCGAATCATATGTTTGCAAGAAGCTCCAACCACATTCAACAATGTAGAAATCATATCAAAAAAATCACCAATATCAAAATATTTTTCCGCGACCGCCACTACAACCAACTGAAGCTGATGAGCAAAACAATGAACATAGAACACTAACACTAAAGTTAATGACACAATTGATTCAAAAACGTTTTATAGTTATTATTTTTACATCAAAAAAATTTACAAAAAATATAAAAGATAAAAAAAAACAAAAATGAGAAAAATACAACACAAGAAAAAAATTTGAATAGATATTGGATGAATATAAAATTATATATTAACATAGAGTTAGTGGAGAAAAAATTATTTTTTAAGAAATAGGGAAAAAATTATCACGTTAAAATATATTAAATGGATCAAAGAAACATTTTTCTAATAGTTTCAAATTATTTAGGATAATGAAACATTACAATTTAATTATAATAGTAAATACATAATTTAAACGGTTTTTACTCAAAATAAGAATAATTATTTTTCAAGAAAAATTAGACATTTTATAGAGTTTGTAAGTTACATTTTGTTTTGCAACACGTTACACATTTTAAGAAAAAAAAAATTATGTGTAGCTAAAATTATAATATAATATAGATTAAAAAATTGTATCATGAAAGAATTTTTGATTTTTTAAATGGTAAGATTAGAGTGTAAGGTGTAACGATAAAATATGATGTCAGGTGGATAGAAATGGGTACAAAGATAAGAATCAATATTTCATAAGAAGATTTGACGTGCATCACAATAGGTGAGAACATCCCTACCACGACAAATAGGTATCACCAATAAGATTTTTTGACGCTTAAATTAGCAAAAAGTTCATGTAACTGATAAGAATAAACATAGTGTAGGAAGACGAAAAGGAGAAAATAGTTCTTCAATGAGTTGAATATCAATCAACTTTCCAATATGTTATATGTGAGTCAAAAGAAAGTGAAAAGAGATTAATGTCCGAAAGCGAACGAATGCAGCTTGAAAGATAAAAAAAAGTTGGTGGTAAAAGTGTGAAGAAAAATGGTCAATTTGCAAAAATACCCTATAATTTGAAGTCAAAGCTGAAAATGCCCCATTCCTCTCATCTTTTTCAGAATCCCACGAATTACCCTTTAAGAATCTGGGTATTCACGCAAATGTCATTCCTCAGACTGCTGTTAGAGTCTAACGTTTTTTTCAAAAGACAAAAAAAAATTTCAGATCTAACTTAATTACGGAAATGCCATTGCCATCAATTCTCAATCTCCACGACAACCACCATCGCCGACGAGTTAATGCAGTAACTAACCCATTTTCCGCCATTAAAGCCCAAGAATAGAGCTCGGACTTCCTTTTCGCGAGTTCTCCTCTCCGATTTCTCCTATTTCCCCTCGATTTTCCGATTCAAATTTACCGAAATAATTTTTTATGGCATAAAAACGGCAAAACACGACTGGGTTTGCGGGATTTCGGTGATATTAGACGTTATGGGCGCTCGACGAGGGTGAAAACAAACTCTAAACGGATATAGGTACGAATTTTTGCATATCGTCGATTTTCAGATCTGAGTTGTATACTCAGACTGCTTTAGAAGTCTGATGAAACCCACATGGTCAACGAGAGGGTAGTTTTGCAATTGACTTTTAAATACTCAGATTAAAATTGAAGTCTGGTAATTTCCTTTGAAAACAAAAAATCAAGAAAAATCCTCTAATCGAGGCATAGGGTAGTTTTGCAATTGACCGAAAACTTGACTTTTTATTCAGACTTCATATCCAGTATGAAGGAAAAATGAGCGACTTTGACCGGAAGTTGACTGTTTTTTCAGATGGAATCAGAAATCTGAAAAAAAACAGGGTACTGGTAGTAATTGACCGAAATTTTTCAAAAGTTGACCAAAATGGGAGAAAAAGTATCAGATTTCTTTGGCAGTCTGAATAGGAGAGAAAAATTTTCAGACTTCTATGGCAGTCTGAAAATGATGAAATCTTTCAGACTGCTAAAGAAGTCTGATATAGAAGATTTTGGTCAACGCAAAAAATACACAAATTTCTGTCAGACTTCTATCGCAGTCTGAAGGATTTCTTCAGATTGCCCTGGAAGTCGGGGAACGAAAGTCAAACTTTGGTCAATTGCAAAACTACCCCATAATGTTTTCAGACTGCAGGAGAAGTCTGACAAAAAAGTCAAAATTTTGGTCAATTGCAGAAATACCTTTTTCTTTTTCTCAAACATCTAATGCAGTCTGACAAAAAAGTAAAAGTTTGGGTCAATTGCAAAAACACCCTTTTTGTCATACTGCGATAGAAGTCTGGTTTGATAACTTTTCGTCAGACGACATCCACAGTCTGCTTTGTAACATTCTAATTGCAAAAATACTCTCTTTTTCAGACTGCTATAGAGGTCTGACGTACTGTTTGTCAGACTTTTGTGGCAGTCTGAATTGACAAAATTTTTAAAACCATTTTTTTGTATATTTGTGATGAATTTCGTTGATTTTAAATTTTTTATATGTGTGTTAGTTGTATATGTTCCTTCTGCGTTAGTTTTATATGCTTATGTTCGGTAATTAATTTTAAATAATTTTTTTAATAATTCTGGCAATGTAGCTAATAGAATCAGACTTCGTGAAAAAGTCTGATATTTCCATTAAGATCGCTAATGTTGTTTTTCCATGATTGTTTTTACAGATAATGGTGCATCTACCTGTTAATTTTGGTGAATGGGTTGTGAGAGACCAAATTTGGCATTTTGTGGTGGATACTCTCAAAGGAGGGCGGTTTATCACTCTGGGCGATCGTTCTATATATTGTGAACTTGTTGAGATGGTACAAGTTGATTATATGCTGGACAAGAAAACCGAGTTGGTGGAGTTATCATATACGTTACCAAAACCACTCTTGCAACAGATCGGTCCGGATAGCCCTCCTATTTATGTCACAAATGATAGGCATGTAAGGAGCATGGTCGAGTTAGCTAGTGCGCATTTAATCCGTCTTTGTGTCTCGAGCCGATCCGGTTTGGCATATCAAGATGCGAGGAATCACGATGTAAAAGATGAAGATGAAGATGAAGATGACGAAGACAAAGACTGAGAAGACGAAGATGTGGGCTCAGTATCAGGTGATTCTATTTGTGGTGGTGGTGGTGGTGGTGGTGATGATGGTGGTGTTGGTGGTGGTGGTGATGGGCCAGAGCAAGTTTTCAAGAAACACGCTGAGTCTTACAATGATGGTGTAGATTATAGCATGTATGGGAAAGTGGGAGATGAAGATGAAGATGATAAAGAAGATGAAGATACTAAGACTTACGAGTTGCAGCGTGTGGCTGAACGATTTGCTGGTCGAGGAAGAAATTGGTCCGACGGCATCTTTCTCGGAAAGTGTTTTGATAGCAAGTAAGATCTTATATCAGAGCTGCATTTGACGGCGATAATGAGGAAATACGCATTTATAGTAGATAAGTCTTACAAGAGCCTGTTTGTCGCTAAATGTCTTGTGGAAGGATGATATGCTCAAATTAACACCCTAAAAGTACTAAGTAGTAGTTGCAGTAAAGTAGGGGTCGAACACAAGGACTCACAGAGACACACAATAAATTATGAAGATGAGAATTAAGCTAAGCGATCAATGATATTAAAAACAAAACATAAATTAAGACGGTTGTAAATTCGATTGGAGAAATATAGGTTCAGGGTATTTCTCAGAAAATCAATGAATGCATATAAACTAACTAACATGATTCAGATTTAGCGCGGTTCTTGAACTCAAATCATTAAGGTATAATTAACCAACTCTCGTTGCGAAAACTATCTAAGTCTAAATCCTAGAATTCCAAATCTCTTTGCGAATCCTAAAGTCTAAACCAACTTTTAGTTCAAGTTTGATTTGTTCAAAAAATAACTAAACCAAATCTCTTTGCGAATAGTTATTTTGCTCACCTAAGGTTATGTCAGGTAATTAATCGCACTCTCGTGCCTAATCAATTATCCTAAGATCTAAGTTCTAGGTGATCAACCCATAATTAGCTTTGGAAACAACCTATGGCGAAGAACTAATTCAGATAGCGAATCCTAATAACTAATCAACCTAGCATTCAGAGAAAACCCTTATGAGAACCCTAAACCTAACAAGAGATCTACTCAGACATGGAAATTGAAGCAATAAACATGTTTGAATAAATCATCAAATAAAATATAAAGAGTAACAAGAGGGTTCGAAATCTTCTCTCGGACGAACAGAGTTTCATACTTGTCTCCCTTCAAAAGCTCTCTCACAAAACCAGAATAAAATAAAGCATAGCCATGAAAGTGGCTGTAAAATCCTATTAAATAACCTAAATCACGTTTTGGGGCTTCTTGTAAATAATAAAGACTTCTGGGCAATTTTGCAATTCTTCAACTCTTCATTAAACTCGCGGGTCGTGTCTGCTTCGATGAGTGTCGACCGATACTAGGCAGTATCGATTGACACTGATGCTTCAAATCGGGTACTCCGCTACACGACCTTCTGCTTTGATCCAAAATGCTCCAGAAAGCTCCAATATCTCCAATTGTGCTCCAAACGTGTTAAACCTGTAAAAGACTCTAAAACACTACAAAATAGTAGAAAGACTCTATAAAACAGACTTATATCATGACCTAAAAGGGATAAAAACCATGATATATCAAAGAATGCAGCTGGAAGCTTCGAGCGGCTGTCAAGAACGAACCAAACAAGTTTTGGGTTATGATCTACAATAGAGCCCACACATGTTTAACGCTGGACCGGAAGGCTAAGAAAAAACGTCATACTCCGCGTTATATTGGTTGGTTGTTTCTAGAATGTTTTGGAATAATTGAGAAGATTACACCAAAGCATGTCTTAGTATCAATGAACAAGCAATATGGGATTAAGATGAGCTACACAACCGCATACAAAGCGTTGTTACATGCTCAGATGTCAGACTTCTTAACGCAGTCTGATATCAGAATCTTTTAGCAGTCTGATAGTGATGAGATAATTGAGCGAGAAGTCTGAAAATTTTGGGCAGCAAAATTCCCAATTTTTTCTGCGGTTTTTTTCTAATATTTTTAATTGCCACTTAGAAGTATTTTTCAAATACTTCTACTGCCAAACTCGTTTTGCAGTCTGAAATGGTGATATTTTCAGGACCAGACTTGTGAAAGTTTTCAAAAGTTTAAGTTTTTCAGACTTCGAAAGAAGTCTAATAAATTCAGACTTCATAAACAGTCTGACATAGTAAAGAATGACACATATAAATTAAACCGACTTCATAATCAAATATCTCGTTCCATGGAAAAAATAGAAATTTTGGTTACAAATTGTCACATATTACAAGAAACCAAAACAGATAAACATGATCAGGACGATAATAAGAGCACCAGCGAACGTCAGACTCTTAAACTCGACGCCACGCATTATCTGGCCACATGGCTTCTCCGTCAACCGCTCCTTCAATTATAATAAGCAGAAAAACAAACGAACTACATGACATATAGAGGCCATTACATCATAGTTACGACATCTGAAGAATCTTCTTCCCGGATTATCGGCAGTAGTGGATGTTCGCATGATGGGCTCCAGACCGCACAAACATTTCTTGGGGAATCCGCAGGATGATCCGGATCTACGTCGACCTGTTGAACATGAACTACTCGACGTTGGAAGGTGACTGAATCTCCCCATCATGTGTACCAGAAAACAGTCGCAAAAATTAAAACAAGTCTAAAGCCAGACTTCTAATAAAGTCTAATTTAAAATCAAGTCGAAATTCAGACTTCTAAAAGAGTCTAATTCGGAAAAGTCTAATTTCAGACTTCTTCTCAAGTCTAATTCGTACAAACTCAAATTTCAGACTTCTAACAGAGTCTAATTAAATGAAAGTATAATTTCAGACTTCTAATCGAGTCTAATTCAGATCATGTCAAGTATCAGACTTCGTATCGAGTCTAATTCACTTTCAGACTTCTAATATAGTAATGGCTTTTCAAGTTTTTTTTTGGACTGAATACAACCAAGCATCAAAATACATACCAGACCTAGAACTTTTGTTTGACATAGAAAAATGGACTTCTATCTTGTAGATCTAAAACGAAATTAATTAAAAACCCATCTGTTTGTTTAGATCTAGGCAAAGAACATGGAAAAATGGTCTTATTTCGTATAGATCTAAAAAGTTTGCAGAAAAAGAAGAGTAGAAGGCGAAAAAATTGTTTCTAGGAAGCTTAACTCAGTTGCAAAGACGAAGTTAATGACGGCAAGGGCGGTGGCGGCGGTGGCGGTGGCGATTCGACCTACAAGAAAATGGAGTTATGATGAAAAGATGAAGAGAGATAGATAGAGGGAATGGTAAGGTGACACGAAAAAGGAGAGGTAATTACCAGACTGAAGAAGCTGACGATGGCGGTGGCGGTGGTGACGAGGGTTTCCGGAGAGATGTTTGAGAGAGTTTAGAGAGAGAGAGAGATTCTTCCTGTTTTAGAGAGAGAGAGAGAGAGCCGATAATGACTTTTACAGATTATGGTTGGTAACTTTAGTTTATATATGGGGTAAAATCACAAGTAGGGTAAATTATTTCAGGTTAATTCACACGTTTCCATCAAGAAATCTGATAAACCATGGACATGATCAGACTGAAATGGCAGTCTGATAAACCCTAAACTTGATAATTACTACTTAAATACCATCATATTATATAGAAAACTTATAACAAACATCAAACTCGTTTAACTTAGTCACAAACTAACCAGTATATGTAAAAAAAAACATTATGAATTAAAAATTTAGAAACTCTCAATCTAACCCTACAGATAAGAACATTATATCCAACTTCATATGCCGAACATAGACAAAGCTCTTGTTTTCTTTGTTATTTACACAATGCAATATATAACTCGATATTCACACTCTTTTATAGTTAATTACACTCCAAGGGCAAACTTTGAACCCTAATCCAACAAATATTGAGCCCGTAAACCGTAAACTCTTACCTACATGGTGTTTAAATCCAAATTTATCTCATACTCACTCATTTTGATTAACTTTTATGTAATTTAAATTTATATACATCTACAATGATTATGTTTAATTTATGTATCAAAAATTTGTATAATTTTTTTTTTAATTTAAATTTTCATATTAAATACAATTCAGACTTCTCGGATAAGTTTGAGAAACCGCAAACTTGTGTTTATATCCAAATTCATCTCCAATGATTCAATTTGATTAAATTTTATGTACTTTTAATTTATATACTGCAACAATGAGTATGTGTAATTTATGTAGTAAAAATTTTAAAAACTAAATTTTTAATATTTTTTAAATTTAAATTTTCAAATTAAATACGTTTCAGACTTCTCTGAGAAGTCTGAGAAACCCCAATTCTCTGAGAAGTCTGAGAAACCACGACAACCACCATCATCGACGAGTTAATGCAGTAACTAACCCGTTTTCCGCCATTAAAGCTCAAGAATAGAGCTCGTAAACACTTTTCGCGATTTCTCTCTCCGATTTCTCCCATTTTCCCACTGATTTTCCGATTCAAACGTACCGAAATCAGTAATTATGGCATAAAAACGGCAAAACACGACTGGGCTTGCGGGATTTCGGTGATATTAGACGTCCTGGGCGCTCGATGAGGGTGAAAACAAACTCTAAACGGATATAGGTACGAATTTTTGCATATCGTCGATTTTCAGATCTGAGTTGTATACTCAGACTGCTTTAGAAGTCTGATGAAACCCATATGGTCAACGAGAGGGTAGTTTTGCAATTGACTTCTAAAAAATCAGATTAAAATTAAAGTCTGGTAATCTCTGAGAAGTCTGAGAAATCCTGATTCTCTCAAACTTCTCCAATAAGTCTGAGTAACCCTAAATCTAATATTTAGCACTTATGAGTGACAATACTAAAACATAACTTCTAGAAAGCATCAAATTCGTGAAATATATGCACATTACAACACATATGTGCAAATTTAAAATTTTAAATGTAAATTTGGTAAACCATGAATCTAACCCTAAAGTTATATGTAAATGTTTCCATTACAAAGCATGTTTTGAGGTTTACAACCTACTTTGCCTTACGTGTTTTTAATTTGATTCAATTTTACGAAATTTAATTTTAATACTTCGTAATCGTCTATATTTAATTTATGTATAAGAAATTTTTAACAAAATAATTTTTTAAAATTTTAAATTTAAATTTAATAATTAAATTTGTATCAGACTTCTTCGAGAAGTCTGATATTTATTGAGGTATAGGCATAATTAACTAACATTGTTTAATTTGATTCAATTTTATGAAATATTAATTTCTATACATCAAAATCGTCTATATTTAATTATTGTAGAAAAAAGTTTTAACAATTTTTTTTTAAAATTTTTAAATTTAAATTTACTATTTTAATCTGTATCAGACTTCTCGAATACGTCTGAGAGAAGTCTGGTAAGAGAAATCAATCAGACTTCTATTAGAGTCTAAATGTCAGACCTCTATAGAAGTCTGACATGTCGCGAAGGTTAAAATGGTAATAGCGGTTTTGCGTTTTTTGTTTGGTCATAAGGGGGTAACTGTATAATTTTCCACCCCCGAAAGTGTAGCGCAACATTTGATTGAAATGACGGTGTATTTTTGTCATAAAAACAAAATTTTGGGGTAAAAACAGCAATTTGCCCAAGAAAAATTGACTAAAATTCAGAAATATAAAATATGTATGCACAAAACTAAGATAAAATATATATTTTTAAATCTTTTTATCATGTAAAATTAGAGAGTTTTTAATATAAAAATACTAAATTGTTTGACCATGTAACGTAGTTGGTGATATGAGATAGAAACATTTATGACTTGGTCGACAATTTCCTTATGTCACAATGAGCTTTTTCTTCGGTGGGTAAATGATATATAATGGTTTTTACCCTGTTTAAGTCATGATATAAGTCCGTTTTATCGAGTCTTTATTCTATTATAGAGTCTTTTACAGGTTTTAGAACTTTTGGAGCATTATTGGAGATATTGGAGTTTTATGGAGCGTTCTGAAGCAAAACTAAAGTCTGGTGACTAAGTATCCGATCGAAGCGTCAAGCATCGATCGATACCAAGGGGTATCGATCGACACCCATCGAGCAGATTACAAGTCGCGTCTTTTAATGAAGTTTGAAGAATTGCAGAACTTGCCCATAAGACTTTAATATTTACACGAAGACCCCAATTCGTGTTTAGACTATTAAATTAGGTTTTACAGCCACTTTGGCTGTGTGCTTTTCATTAAGTTTATTTTGAGGATTTCTGAGAGAGCTTTTGAAAGGGGAGACAAGTCAGAACTCTGTTCGTCTGAGAGAAGATTTCGAACCCCTGTTTATTTCTACTCTTATTTGTTCTATTGATGATTTATTCAGTTATGTTGATTGCTTCAGTTTCCATGTCTGAGTAGATCTCTTGTTAGGTTCAGGGTTCTCAATAGGGTTTTCTCTGAATGTTAGATTGATTTGTTATTAGGATTCATTATCTGAATTAATTCTTCACCGTAGGTTGTTTGCAAATCTAATTCTAGATTGATCACCTAGAACTTAGATCTTAGGATAATTGATTAGGCACGAGAGTGCGATTAATTACCTGATAGAACCTAGGGTGAGCAAAATAACTATTCACAAAGAGATTTGGTTTAGTTGTTTTGTGAACAAATCAAACTTGATATAAAAGCTGGTTTAGACTTAGGATTCGCAATGAGATTTGGAATTCCTAGGATTTAGACTTCGATAGTTTTCGCAACGAGAGTTGGTTAACTATATCTTAGTGATTTGAGTTCAAGAACCGTGCTAAATCTGAATACTGTTAGTTAATTTATCTGCATTTAGTGATTCCCTGAGAAATACCCTGAACCTATCTTTCTCCAATTGAATTTACAACCGTTTAAGTTTACATTCTGTTTTCAATATTATTGATTGCTTAGCTTTATTCTCAACTTTATAATCTATTGTGTGTTTATGTGAGTCCTTGTGTTCGACCCCTACTATACTGGAACTACTGCTTAGTACTTTTAGGGTATTAATTTGAGCATATCAGTAAATCATGGTTACCAAACATGTTGTAACGTCATGAGTTTTACGTTTACACATTTGCATTTACTGATGTTTAAACTTGGCCTATTTACATTAGTTTTAAGGTGGTGATAAGTTCGTATTGACATTTAATCATAAGTATGATTAGGTTAATAGTGAACATCAAAACTTCTAAAGAGATGTAACAAATTCATAGTCGAAAACGTAGCAATGGAAACAAAAAAGACACACATAAACATTTGGTCAAAAAACAAAATACACATAAACATATATAAATAAGTTGGACCGACGTCATAGTTTTAAAAATTTAAGGGGGTTATTGGGAGATAGATTTTTAAAGATTTTTAGAGTTTAAAATTCTAATGTTATTGGTTTGTGCATTGTTATATTCTTATTAAAATCTTGTGTTATTGGTATGATGATTTTGTAATTCTTGTGTTATTGGTGTGTTAATTTTGTAATTCCATTAAAAAGTTTGTGTTATTCAAAAAGTTGAGTATTTATTAAATTTTTCAATTCTATCAAATTCTAATGTTATTGGAACAATGATTCTTTATATTTTTAGTCATTAACAACAACTTTCAAAATACTAGAGATATCCTATGTATTCTTAAAATCTTTCTCCACTATTTATCATCGGCTCATCACCATCACATTGTCCCAAAACAAAACAAACCAAAAATAAATCCATAATATAACAAAATAATACCATAACGACATGTTTAACAAACAAAAATCTCAACATATGAAAAACAAATTCCAGAAATTTCTCTATAACTCTATCTTTTCTATTAGATGACATGCAACTCAATTTTTCCATCAGATGACCTGCATAATACACACATTTCAATTCTATCGGCTGCACATGTGTCTAAGAAAAAACAAGAAAACTGATATACATTCATCATCATGTGTCACATGTGCGAGCATCTGTAGTTTCACCCAAACCAACTGAAAAACTACCATTAGCGGTTGCATAATCAAGTAGAATTTTTAAATCCTCAAACTGATCATCTTTATAACCAAATAAACATGCCTTATTCAAAGATATGATATTTGGAAAACAAGTATAAACATATATACATTTTGGGTCAAAAAAGCATAAACATATATTTACCTTACAATTTATTTTCTTAAAAATAATTAAAAATCTACGACAATTCACAATATTTATTATAAGAATCACTGAAATTTTGGATAAACAGATATTTAAAATTCATGAAAATCTTTGAAATTCTTAAAAATATCCCAAATTTTGAAATCCACAAACTCTACACAAATCATCTTCCCAATAACCCCCCCCCAAATCGTCGACTGGAAACTCGAAATCTATAAGAGAAAAAAGTCGAACTCTCTCTCCTCTATTCCATTATATAAAAGATACTAGTGGGTTACGCGTGGCATTATAATTATTTTTTACGTAATTTGAAAATAATTCGACAATAATAAAATTTAGTATTTGTCAAAAAAATTTGTAATAATAATTTAGTATATCTAGCATTTAACAGTCATATATATATATTGCAAATAGTTGCACATTACAAGAAAACTGCCATTTTACAACTAACAGAATCGTCGTAAATTGGTTGTAAAACATGGTTTACGACGGATTAGCGACGAATAACAATTCGTCGTAATATGATCGTCGTTAATCGGAAATCGTCAGAAATTGGTCGTAACATTAAGGAGGACTAAAAATCGTCGTATATTATTCGTCGTAAAATCGATGTAAATTTACATCGATTTTACGACGAATACATTACATCGATTTTACATCGAAACATTACATCGATTTTACATCGAATTATACAATTTTGTTTTTGACAATCCGTCATCAATTCGTCGCAATAGGATGAAACATTACATCGATTTTACATCGAATTATACAATTTTTGTTTTGACAATTCGTCGTAAATTCGTCGTAATAGGTAGCTGTAAATGCGTTGGTAATTCGATGTAAAATATTCGATGTAAATTCGTCGTAAATTATTGAACGATGTAAAATCGATGTAAATGTTGAGTCGATGTAAACTCGATGTAATACATATATATATATAATATATTATTTCTTTTTTCAATTAAAATTAAAAAAAAAAAATTAATAAAATTATATTTATAAATTAAAATTTTATAAATCTATTCAAAATATAAAATAAAATTTAAAATACAAAATAAAATTCTTAATATAAACTATTCGGGAGCCGTCGCGGATCTAACCGATCTAAAGAATCATGCCCCGGCGACTGCAAAATATTTTCGACAGTCAATCCCGCATACAACAACGGCGGTCGAGCACCTGCTTCTGGAGGCGGCGCTGGTTCGGAAAAAGAATCCGGAACAGCGGACGGTGTCGCAGAAGATGACGGGAGTTGCGAATTAGCACTCGGTCCCGTCTCGAGAAACTGCCGATAGTGTGTCTTACGTGGCGCCATATCTAAAAAAATATTTTAAAATAACTCAATTCCAATATAATATAATTCCATTCCTAACTAATAAGTCCAATCCTAACTAATAAAAATTACAATCCTAACTAACAATTCAAAATCCTCACAAACAATAATATAATTTAAAAAACCAAAAATAAATTTTTTACCTTTTTCGTAGGTAGAGAGAGGTGAGAGCGTTTTAGAGAGAGAGAGTGAGTTTGTGTGAGATTGTGAGGGAGGAAAAATCTGGTCACGTATATATAGATTTTGTGGTCGTCGTAAAATCATTGGTAATTTACGACGATTTTACGACGATTCCGTCGTAAAATCGTCGTAATATTAAAACCGAAAATTCAACCTATCGAAATTTTTCTCCCACGCGGTAAATTAAATATTTCGATTTCCAACGAATTTACGACGGATTCGTCGTAAAATCGTTGTAATTTTTACAACGAATTTACGATGAATCCGTTGTAATTTCGTTGTAATAGATTAAATCTATACCCTAAACCCTAAATCACAATACACATATCCTGGAAGTAAGAACGAAGTATATTTGTGCATCTAATACTTCTAATATTTAACAACAGATTCAATAACGACGATTGAATCTATATCGTCACCGATTTCCTTATCTTACATAATAATGTATAGCATTCGTTCTTATAAGTATATATTCGTAACATGCATGACTTAAATAATGTAAATAATTTTGTAAAAACTTAAACTTGTTTATACTATGATTAGAACTTACGTAAAACAAGATATAAAATAAAAAAAACTAAACATGTAAATCAAACCCTAACCCTAAATTGTAAGTATTACAACGAAATTATGACGGATTCGTTGTCGTAATTTTTCGTAAATTACGACAAAATCGAAACCCTAACTGTAAATCAAACCCTAACTAAGTATTACAACAAAATCGAAATTGTAAATCAAACCCTAACTAAACTTGTCGTAATTTTTACAACGAATTTACGACGAATCAGTCGTAATTTCGTTGTAATAGATTAAATCTATTCCCTAAACCCTAAATAACAATACACATATCATGGAAGTAAGAACGAAGTATATTTGTGCATCTAATACTTCTAATATTTAACAACAGATTCAATAACGACGATTGAATCTATATCGTCGTCGATTTCCTTATCTTACATAATAATGTATAGCGTTCGTTCTTATAAGTATATATTCGTAACATGGATGACTTAAATCATGTAAATGATTTTGTAAAAACTTAAACTTGTTTATACTATGATTAGAACTTACGTAAAACAAGATATAAGATAAAAAAAAAATCAAACATGTAAATCAAACCCTATACCCTAAATTTTAAGTATTACAACGAAATTACGACGGATTCGTCGTAAAATCGTTGTAATTTTTACAACGAATTTACGACGAATCCATCGTAATTTTGTTGTAATAGATTAAATCTATATCCTAAACCATAAATCACAATACACATATCCTGGAAGTAAGAACGAAGTATATTTGTGCATCTAATACCTTTAATATTTAACAACATATTCAACAACGACGATTATACGATGGATTATCATGTTTATACTATGATTAGAAGTTATGTAAAACATGATATACGTTGATAAACCAAACATGTAAATTAAAACTAAATCGTCGTAAATTCGTCGTAGTTTTACGACGATGTTACGACGTAAATAGTGACATCGGTATCACGACGATTTCACGTCGACTCTGAGAATTTGGTAAAACACGATTTCTTATAGGTCACCTAATTATTTACATCAAATATTTTTGACGTAATTTCGTCGTATATTCGATGTAAAATCGTTGTAATGCTATTCGATGTAAAACCGTTGTAAATTTTCGTTGCAAATCCGTTGGTAATTTCTAGAAAATTTCTATAAATACCTTCCACACCTTCAATGGTAACTCAAAAAAACAAATACACACTAAATATATACATATCCACGTTTCCTTGGGTTCTTATGCTGATCATTGTGTTCCCACTTCTTGATGATCTTGCCAACAAAGAATCCTATGGGATCTTGTTTTCATGTAAAGACAGTCTTCATTACTACCATAGGTGAAAGATTCATAGAATTGGACATCTATGTGAATCGTAATATAAGGATGTCCAATTCTATGTATCTTTCACTTATGGTGGTTGGTCTTTATGAATGTAGAAAACTAGACCCCCATAGTTCTTTGTTGGCCAGATCATCAGAAGTGGGAATACAACGGTCTGCTCCTTAACCCAAGACGACATTACGACGATATTACGTCGTAATATCAACGTAATATGCAGAAGCAATATTCGTCGTAATATCGATGTAAAGTTACATCGATATTACGACGATTTATATTATCGTCGTAATGTCGTCGTAAAATGGTCGTAATTTTACATCGAAATTACGACGACATATATTTACGACGATTTTACATCGAACACATATTTCGTCGTAATGTCGTCGTAATGTCGATGTAAAGTTACATCGATTTAAAACGGTCGTAAATTTTCGTTGGAAATTGACAGTTTTCTTGTAGTGGCATCTCTAATCTTTATCCAAATAACTAACTTTAGATTCGGCGAAACTGAATTAAATATTGTAACTAAACAAACAGGCCTAACCGAACACCAAAGAGCCGTAATTTTTAGATGGGGAAGCATGATTACCATTTTATTGCGCCAGACATACTCTCCTCTATAGAATCTCCTCTATAGATGAGACGTGCTATAAAAACTATTCAATCTCGTTGGAGTTATTGGCGTCAAGTCATATAAGCCGAAACACCATACACTTTGACATCTAATGCTCATAGCTAAGCACGACTCACACCAACCACTAAAGGTCTACATATATAGATCAGATAAATCCCTAACCCATACATTTCACACGATAGAAAAGGAGAATAACAGTATAAGGGTTCAATACCCACATTAGAGAATAGTTGATACATATATTTCACTCTTCTCAAATATGGATCAAATTTCCATCTCTATAATATTATTTAAGAATATATTTTTAAAAATGAACTTTGTTTTGTAAGTTATTACATGACATACCATTACAAATAAGAAAAGATCATTGAAATAGAAAATGATATAATTGTCTTTTAAAATTATTGATAAGAATATGGAAAGTATTTATGTCCCATTAAAGAGATTATTTACTATTTATTTTCTTAGTTAATATGATATCATTAAATAATAATCAATCCATACATACATATTCAAAGAAAATATATTCGAGATCTTGCAATATTTTTCACTATGATTATTATATTTTATTTGAATATATTTCAAAACAAAAGTTTGTAAAAGTATTTTACTAATTTTATAAAGATTTAGACACGAGAAAATTGATTTTTTAAGAGTTTGTGGATTGACCACAAAACCCATAGTCATTAAGCGGTGCATATTAGAGTTATGTTTTCAAGATTATAGGTTTTTGCGGGTTAGTCCGAATAATATTTTAGTTCATCGCAAAACATGTTAAGTAGATATGTTAGTTCGGGTTGACAATTCTATATATAAATTCAGATAAATTTATATTTTCTTAAATTTCAAAACAATTTTCAAGAAAAATTATCCCACGCTATATAGCTAGGGCGGGTTGAATCCTAGTTCATTTGATTTTAATCTCATTCCAAAAACGTCTGACGTCTCTCTCTCTCTCTCTCTCTCTCTCTCTCTCTCTCTCTCTCTCTCTCTCTCTCTCTCTCTCTCTCTCTCTCTCACACACACACACACACACACACACTCATCAACGCGGCAAACTGAACCACAAATCATATTTTGGTATGATTTAAATATAATATTCACTATTTTTCTTTCGTTTTTCTATTTTCTTGCGGGTTTCGATGTCTCGTTTCTGACTTAAGCGTTTGAGAAATTTTGCGATGGGTTCAACCATTCAGTCTCTCAATGATTGGCTTGAAAATGTGAATATGAATGGAAACCACGATGCAACCATTTTTCGCCATGAATGGAGACCAAAATGTGAATATGAATTTTCTTGATGAGTTTAACCATTTTTGGGATACCACAATTCGCCTATCATGATATGCATTCGTGCATACCCATCAAAGACTCCGAGTTTTCATTCGATTTTCTTGAAGCTCATGCGAATATTCCTTTATTGAATGAATCTTCATTAGTTACTAACCACTGATTTGTTTTATTTATCCCCTATAACTCAGTTAGAATCAACTAACAGATCCTGAAAGTTTGTCTTAGACAACGATTAATTAATAATTTTTATTTTATTCTAATTATAAATTTTTTAAGAAATTGGTTTAAAACTCTTATACATTTCATTTGAAGTTAATCCTTAGTGATTGCATCAAATTATATTTCACAACATTTGTTTGATTTTATTTAGGAAAACAATTCATCTATAATTTATAAACACCAAACTCTATATATTTCATAAACTCTATATATAAATTGATAAAGCTAAAATTATTAAATTGAAGTTTTCTTAAATGAATACTCCCTCTGTTTTTGAAAGATTGATGTTTATGATTTATCACACATATTAACACCACTTTCCTCTTTTTCCAATTGACTTTTCAACTTATTTTACCCAAATATTTGCCATTAATTAATCTTGTAAGAAGAAATACATTAATAAAAGTGTAAAACATCAATCTTTCAAAAACAAGGAAAAAAATCTAAAACATCAATCTTTAAAAAATAAAGGGAGTAATATATAAGCTATCTTTTATTTATAAAATGTATTTTCAAATTCTAGGGAAAAATATTATATTAATATATAGTAATTATTATGAGAATTTAAGTATAATAACACAAAACATAATAAATTAAATAAAATTTTAAATTTAACAAATGACTTGATGATGTGTTACAAATTTAAATGCGACAAAATAGTAATGCTAGAGCCGCCTATCATATATTCAATTTCTTGAAATTGGGGGATGATATGCTTGGTTTTTTACCGTTTTTAACACATATTTTGGTGTTTCTTTTGAGTCTTTTATTGAGTCAAAGTATGTTTTATTGAGTAAAAGTGTGTTTTTAGAGTCATTTAGTCTTTTATTTAGTTTTTACAGGTTTCAGGTTGATTTGGGAGAAAACAGGACATTTTGGTTGCAAAAGGTGAAACTGGGAATGAAGAGTCACGTAGAAGCGTCTGACGTTTGACATTTTTGGAGAACTTTCCACCGATGGATTGAGCTGAAATTTTTACACAAGATAGATCTGTGAATTAGCTTTCATTTTCAAGTAGTGTGAAGACAATCCAACGGTGTGATCGAACGTTATACCCGATTTACTGAAGACAGGTCAATCTGCCTCGCAGAAGAAACATGCGCAAAACATGGAGGGTGGCATCGACCGATGCATATCTAGCATCGGTCGATGCTGAACTCTCTGTTAGGGGTAACATCGACCGTGGCATCGACCGGTCCATATTGGTATCGACCGATGCACTTCCCAGACGAGAAAAAGGTAGTTTCTGCAGTTTCTAAACTTCATATTTTGCCCCGAAATCATCCTAACTTAACCTAATTCGACCCAAGACCTATATATACTTGTTTTTAGCCTCTTGAAGGCAGCCACTTATTTGTTCTATTAAGACTTTTTGCTATTGAATCATTGTAAGTTTTGGAGAAGAATCTCTGCATCTATTGAGAAGAATTCTAAACCATTTCGCTCTTTATTTATATTATGATTTCTTCATCTCTTTGCTTGTTCTTCATTACTATGTCTGAGTAGTTCCATAGTTAGGTTAGAGTTTTCAAGGGGATCCATGAGTCATTGAATTAGACACAGATAGAGATTTATCTTTTGTGGTTTTCGCTTATTGTTGTGTTTATTGCTTAGACTTGAGCTAACCGCTAGGTCTATGAACTAGGGCTTAATCTAATAGCGCGGAAGTGTGAAGATTTCTAGAAAGAACATAAGCGAGCGAATCACCTAGTAGCGCGAGAGTGTATTGGGTTGATTCGTGAACATATTGAACTTGCTCGTTAAGGCTGATCTAGAATTACATGAGCACGAGAGTGGATTAGGATGCTAGGTTTAGTAACCATGAGCACGGAAGTGGATTGGTTAGATATTTATGTTTGAGTTTGAAACTTGCTTTTAATTATTCCCTGAATAGTTGTCTGATTTATGATCTATGGATTCCTGCGAATAAACCCTCGACCTAACGCTTTTCCTTTATTGAATTTACATCATTTAAATCGCTCTCGTTACCTTTCTAAATCAAATCATATTTCTGTATTAACTTAATTTCATAATTGCGAGAATAGTAGTGTAACCTTGGTCTCTGTGAATTCGATCCTAAAGTACTGCATTGACAACCGTTATGATTGCGGTAGTGTGAACCTTAGTTTTAATTGACTGAGTGAAAACGCTTAAATCAGGGGACCGAAAGAGAGAATGATTTTTTGTGTGTCTATATATATAGTACAACGAGAGAAGTATAGTAATAGTTGATTACTATCTTAAATATGATTCCATTTGGAAAAAGGTAAAACAAGAAAAAGATAGTGAATATTATATTTAAATAATATCAAAATATGGTATGTGATTTAATTTGCAGTGTTGGTGAGAGAGAGAGAGAGAGAGAGAGAGAGATTATGAGTGCATCGTGAAAACACATGTAAGATGTTTCCGGAATGAGATTAATGTCAAATGAATGTACATTTCTATATTTGAGAATAGTGAAATATAAGTATCAATTATTCTCTAACGTGAATTTTGAACCCTTAGAACTTCATTCTACTTTTCATTGTGTGAAATATATGGATTTCAAAGGATTTAACTGATATAGATATGTAAACCGAATTTGGTGATTGGTTTTAGTCGTACTTAGTTATGAGCATTAGATGTCAAAGTGTTAGATGTTTCGGCGGATATGACTTGACGCCGATAACTCCAACAAGGTTGAGTATATTTTTATGTGCGTCTCATCTATTTTATAACTACATAAAAACAATAATATAAAATTGGAGATACGGTAAATAATACTCAAAGGAGGAGAGGTCGAGCGAAGTCGTTCACCTTGTATTCATACTACAAGCGATGGTCGAATCGCTCGTCCTTTGTGCGTGCTCTCTTGGAACCGTCGTTCCCAACGACCTCCGCCTCGTCGGAAGAACTTTTATTTCTCAGAGCGGAGGGCTTGTCATGCTTGGCCGTTATCACGACCTCTTTCTCTCTCCCTTTGGCCGCCTCGGCAGCCTTCTATTTGGCCACCTCCGCAGCCTTTTTCTTAGCCATCTCGACAGTTTTCTTCTTTGCCACCTCGGCAGCTCCCTTCTTGGCCATCTCGATGGCCTTCTTCTCAGCTGCCTTGGCGGTATTATTCGCCTCAGCGGCTTTCTTTGCCTCAACCACATTCGCCTTCTTGGCCAACTCTTGGGTTAACCTCTTCTTCACAGCCACCTCCTTTTTTCTCGCCGAATCAAGGGCTCTTTGCCCAACAGTCGAGGAGGTGGTCTGAGATTCGACCTGGTTTTATCCACTGGCTGGTCGACTTGGACTTCGACCTAGTTTATTAGAGAGAACTCAGTAGGCTTCGACCCTGATCCTCCCGAACATGGCAAGATCTTCCTAAGATCGGCCGAATAATCTGATATTGCATCCAAGTCAAGCTTGCCCATAACGTCGGAAGCTGCAAAACATGAAGAAAAGTTAAGTTAGAAGATTGCCTACGATGAATAATTACAAAAAATATTTTTAATACCGACATGCTCTAATGCGGGATAGATTATTTCAAATTCGGGCCTCACAGATGACATTTGGCCAGGTATGATGATTTAACGCCATGAGCGGCTGAGACTCTCCTTTTTCTCAGAGTAGCTGTAGGTAAGTTTCCTCGCAATGGGAGACCGAGCTAACAAAATCAGAACAAGTTAGAGACATATTCAAGCAAAATCAAAATAAAAACATAAGTCTACTGATCTCGTCGGCCCATTTAGTGTTTATTTTCCCGGCAAAATTTCCCACTGACAGCTCGTCGATTCTCACGAAAAAATAGGACCGCTGCCAGTTAATCACTTTACTGGTCCTACCCCCGGTAATGATGTCGTTACCCGGCCTCATGTTAACATTAAAATAGCCTGACCTCATGATATATCATGGTTTTTACCCGCTTTTAACCATGATATAGGTCTTATTTATAGAGTCTTTCTACTATTTTGGAGTCTTTTCGAGTCTTTACGGGTTTAGGTACGTTTGGAGCTAAATTGGAGATATTGGAGCATTTTGGAGCCAAGCAAGATCATGCAGCTGAAGGATCAAGTTGAAATCCTGGTGTCGAGCGACACCAGCCTGAAGAGTCGACACCACTTATGGTGTCGGTCGATACTGATAGCATGAAGAGAAGGATCACGAATTTTTACAAGTCTGAAGATTTTAAACTTTGGTCCAGAAGACTTTAATAATTACAAAAAGTCCCAAAACGTGTTTTAGCATTATAATTAGGTTTTTCAGCCACCTTGGTAAGCGGAGGCTTTTATTCTATCTTGGATTTTGTTGAGAGAGCTTTGAGGGAGACAAGTCTGAAACTCTGTTCGTCAGAGAGAAGATTTCGAACCCTTGTTTTTTTTTTCTCTTTTATTATTGATTTCAGAGATTTATTCAATCATGTTGTTTGTTTCAATCTCCATGTCGTAGATCTCCTGTTAGGTTTAGGGTTCTCAATAAAAGATCTCTTTGAATGTTAGGTTAATTTGTTGGTTAGGGTTCATAATCTGAATTAGTTCTTCACCATAGGTTTTTCTTAAAGCTAATTCTGGATTGATCACCTGGAACTTAGATCTTATTAATCGATTAGGCACGACAGTGCAATTGATGATCTGATAGAACCTGGGGTGAGCAAAATAACTATCTGCAAAGAAAGTTGGTTTAGTTATTTTGTGAACATATCAAACCTGGACTTAAAGCTAGTTTAGTCTTTAGGATTTGCAAAGAAATTTGGAATTCAGAGATTTAGGCTTAAATAATTCTTGCAACGACAGTTGGTTAATCATAGTTAGTGATTTGAGTTCAAGAACCGGGCTTAACCTGAATCCTAACTAATTAGTTTATCTGCAATCTCTGATTTTCTGAGAAATACCCTGAACCTATCTCCTTTCCATTGAATTTACAACCCTTTAATTTACGTTACTACTTTCTTATTTCATTGATTTACTTAACTTAATTCGAACCTATATAATCTATTGTGTGATTCTTGAGTCTCTTTGGATTCGACCCCTAAATACTACAATCGACAAAACTGTTAGTACTTTAGGGTATTACATTTGAGCTTATCCAATTTGGCGCCGTTGCCGGGGACTTTTAATTCGCCATTATATTTTAGTCTAGAATTTCGACTAAGTTCGATAGTGTCGAGCGACACCACCCAGTGTCGGTCGATACTCATTGTTATTTTTGTTACTTACGTGCCTTGTCTTTTGTGTTTCATGTGTATGCCCACTCACGAAACCTGGAGGAACAAGAGCACTCAGCTAGTTATTCTTTCCAACAAGGAGCTAGCAAATTTGGAACATGCAAACAGGAAAACAAAGAGGCCAGCAGAGATGAATAATCCAGTGGTATTGACTCGTGATAATGCTGGAGTTTTGAGAGACCAAGAGGGTCATTTGTGCAATAAGAGAGGGCAACGACTTGATGGAGATGGAAATGCCATTGCCCCTCCAGTTGTTGTTGATGAGATGGCCGCGCCAGCTGCGCGCGATAACGAGGGGAATGTTGGGAATGATGTGGTCAATCGTGGTAGAAAAATTGATGAGTACAACATGCCTGGTCAGTTCTATGCCAATCGATCAGCGATTCGCCCTCCTTCTTTTCAGAGGAATGACTTTGAGCTGAAACCTGCATACTATACTCTTGTGGGTCAGCATCCTTTTCACGGTCTTTCTCACGAACACCCCATGGATCACATTGAGAGGTTTGAGAACTTGGTTACTAGTATCAAATTCAATGGAGTGTCCAATGATTTCTTCTTCTGTAAGCTCTTCCCATACTCTCTTGGTGGAGATTCAGCTTATTGTCTTAACCAGTTGCCGCCTGGATCATTGACTACATGGGAGGAGACTAAGAATGCCTTCTTGAACAATTTCTATGATGATGCAAGGTCTGAGGAGCTTAGGAATAAGATCTCCCAATTTTCTCAAGGAGCGACTGAGGCGTTTAAAGCTGCTTGGATGAGATTCAGATCATATCAGAGGGACTGTCCATATCACGGGTTCACTAAGGTTCAATTGCTGGGTATTTTCTTCAGAGGGATTGATTGGAGGTATCAGATGGCCTTAGATGCTGCGAGTAATGGGAACTTCAACACCAGATATCCTGACGATGCTTATGTGCTTATTGAGAACTTGGCATCTAGCAATAGTACCAAGAATGCAGACTTTGAGCGAAGAAAACAAACTGGGAGCATGGATGGATCGCAGATTGCTGAGGTTCAAACTAAGCTAGATTCAGTGCACAATCTTTTGATGGGAAAGACGAAGAAGGTTGTTCACTTTGCTGATGAGGTTGAGAATTTTGATGAGGATGAAGTGGAAGATGTTAACTACATTGGTGGTACTGGTTTTCAAGGTCAGGGATTTCCATACCAGCAAAACAACAACCGAAACTTCACCAACAATGCTCAGCGAGGTGGGTACAAGTCTGAAGTCAATCCAACTGGTTTTGGAACAAATCAATTCGCCTAGAAACCATCCCAGAGCAGTGGTTACACCCGAACCTATGTGAGTTTGTCTTATCAACCTCTACCTCTCAACACCCCAGAGAACAAAGCTGAGTCTATGCTTGAACATATTCTTCAGGGACAGCAGAAGATGACAGTTGATTTCAACGGGAAGATGGATGTTATGTACACGGACCTGAATGGAAAAATTAAGGCTCTCAACATTCATCACAAGAAGCTGGAAACTCAGGTTACCCAAACTGCAGGAGTTGTGAAGAGGCAAGATGGTTTTCTCCCAGGGAAGACAGAGAATCTGAGGGAACACATTCATGCAATCACCTTAAGGAGTGGAAAAGAGGTCAATACAGAAGTGAAAAAGAGACTAATTGTAGGAAATCTCGTTGATCTTATGGAAGATGACGATGGGGATTCAGAAAACCCCCGTGTGTCGAACGACACCAGCCAGTATCGAGCGACACAAGCCCAAAAACCTTCCCGAGACGTGTCGAGGCAAAGTGTGTCGATCGACACCACTCCTGTATCGATCGACACAAATCCTGTGTCGATCGACACGAACCCCCAGGGTCAGAAACAACCCGAGTTGATTGAGGAAAGGGTCTAAAAACCTAAAATACCTTACCCTAAGCCTCTTAGGAAGGCCAAGAAGGATGTAGAAGACTCTAGATGCAAGGCGATAATGGATAACTGATTGTTGAGATTCCTTTTGTTGATGATATCAAGACTTCCCCAGCCTTTAGGAGATATGTTAAGAGGATGATATAAAAAATGTGAACCTTGAGGAAGGAGTTTTGATGATTACTCATGAGTGCAGCACGATTCTGCTCAACAATATCCCAGAGAAGCTACCGAATCCACGGAGTTTTGTGTTGGATTGTACGATCTTCACGGAAAGATTTGAGCGTTCTCTTTGTGATCTTGGCTCGAGTGTGAACCTCATGCCATACTCAGTTGCTCAGCGGATGGGGATGATAGACTTCAAGTCCACTAGGATCTCACTGATACTTGCTGATCGCTCAGTTCGACTTCCCGAAGGATTACTCGAAGATGTTCCAATTAAGATTGGGAATTTCTTAATCCCAACTGATTTCATTGTCTTGGAATATGATGCAGAGCCCAATCATCCTCTTATTTTAGGAAGGCCATTCTTAGCAACAGCTGGAGCTTTGATCGATTACAGGAATGGGAAGATAGCTCTTAACATTGGTGATATGGTTATGACTTTCAACATGGAGTAGATGATGAAGAGACCAATTATCGATGGGCAAACTTTCTTTGTTGATACTTTCTGCGATATAGCTGAAGAGTATTTTCTAGAGATGCATCATGAAGACCCACTAGAGAGACCATTAGTCTGTTCAGCTGATTCAGATGTGTATTTGAGTAATGTTGCTGCTGGATATGCTAAGATGTTCGACACAACATGAGCAGTATCGATCGATACTCACCTAGTGTCGGTCGATACCGGTCGACACCACCTGCGAGCTTGCGAAAAGTTGGCCGAAATCTCTAAGAAAGCTCTTGTGCTTAGTAATTGGAGTGAGGAAAAAATCTCCTAAGATCGAAGTCAAACCACTCCCAGTGGATTTGAGGTACGTTTTTCTTGGTCCGAATTCCACATATCCAGTGATCATTAATGCTTCCTTAAACAACGCAGAGATCACCTTACTGCTGAGCAAGCTGCGCAAGTATCGCAAAGCTCTTGGCTATTCTCTTGATGACATTTCAGGTATATCCCCAGACTTGTGCATGCATAGGATTCATTTTGAGGACGAGTGATAAGCTCAAATGTAATACCCTAAAGTACTAACAGCTTTGCCGATTGTAGTATTTAGGGGTCGAATCCACATAGACTCAAGAATCATACAATATATTAAATAGGTTCTAATTAAGCTAAGTAAATCAATAAAACAGGAAAGTATTAACGTAAATCAAAGGGTTGTAAATTCAATGGAGGAAGATAGGTTCAGGGTATTTCTCAGGAAATCAGAGAATGTAGGTAAACCAATTAGTTAGGATTCAGGTTAAGCCCGATTCTTGAACTCAAATCACTAAGCTATAATTAACCAACTGTCGTTGCGAGAATTATGTAAGTCTAAATCAGAATTCTAAATTTCTTTGCAAATTCTAAAGTCTAAACCAGCATTAAGTTCAAGTTTGATTTGTTCACAAAACAACTAAACCAAATCTCTTTGCAGATAGTTATTTTGGTCACCCTAGGTTCTATCAGATTATTAATTGCACTGTCGTGCCTAATTGATTAACCTAAGATCTAAGTTCCAGGTGATCAATCTAGAATTAGCTTTAAGAACAACCTATGGTGAAGAACTAATTCAGATTATGAACCCTAACCAACTAATTAACCTAACATTCAAAGAGATCCTTTATTGAGAACCTTAAACCTAACAGGAGATCTACTCAGACATGGAGATTGAAACAAACAACATGATTGAATAAATCTCTGAAATTAATAATAAAAGAGAAATAAAACAAGGGTTCGAAATCTTCTCTCGGACGAAAGAGTTTCAGACTTGTCTCCCTCAAAAGCTCTCTCAAAGATCCAAAGTAAATTAAAACATAGCCAAAACAAGTGGCTGAAAACCCTAATTATAGTGCTTAAACACGTGTTGGGGATTCTTGTAATAATTAAAGTCTTATGGGCCAAAGTGTGAAATCTTCAGACTTGTAAAAGTCGCGATCCTTCTCTTCATGCGATCAGTATCGACCGACACCATAAGTGGTATCGATCGATACACAGCTACTGTGTCGACTCTTCAGGCTGGTGTCGACCAGCGCTTCAATTTGATCCTTCAGCTGCATGATCTTGCTTTGCTCCAAAATGCTCCAATATCTCCAATTTAGCTCCAAACGTACCTAAACCTGTAAAGACTCGAAAAGACTCCAAAAATACTAGAAATACTCTATAAATAAGACATATATCATGGTTAAAAGCGGGTAAAAACCATGATACATCAACGAGTCAAAATATTCAATTGAGCATCAGAGGAGGCTGAATCCGAATTTGAAAGAAGTGGTTAAGAAGGAGGTAATGAAGCTCTTGGAAACAGGGATTATCTATGCCATTTCGGACAGCTCTTGGGTCAGTCCAATTCACGTTGTGCCTAAGAAAGCAGAGATAACTGTGGTGAAAAATGAGAAGGATGAGCTGATCCCTACTAGGATAATCACTAGACATCAGATGTGTATTGACTACAGGAAGTTGAATACAACTACAAGGAAAGATCACTTCCCATTACCATTTATTGATCAGATGTTGGAGGGGTTAGCAAGTCATCTATACTATTGTTTTCTCGATGGGTACTCAGGTTTCTTTCAAATTCTGATAGATCTAGAGGACCAAGATAATACGACCTTTACTTGTCCTTATGGCACATTCGCTTACCGAAGAATGCCCTTTGGATTATGCAATGCTCCGGCCACTTTTCAGAGATGTATGATGTATATCTTCACAGACATGATTGAGGACTTTATGGAAGTGTTCATGGATGATTTTTCAGTGTATGGATCATCATTCAAGAGTTGTCTTGATAACTTGTGCAAGGTGCTACAGAGATGTGAAGAGAAACACTTGGTTCTTAATTGGGAAAAGTGTCACTTTATGGTCCAGCATGGCATCGTTCTTGGGCACAAGGTTTCTGAGGCTGGGATAGAAGTTGACAGAGCTAAGATTCAAGTCATGACAAGCCTTCAACCACCGAAATCTGTAAAAGACATTCGAAGTTTCCTTGGTCATGCTGGGTTTTACAGAAGATTCATCAAGGATTTCTCAAAACTAGCCCGCACACTCACCTCCCTATTATGCAAGGATGTCAAATTCAACTTCACCCATGATTGTCTTGCAGCCTTTGAGAAGATTAAAAAGGCATTGGTAAGTGCTCCCATTGTACAACCTCTGTATTGGAATCTGCCTTTTGAGGTTATGTGCGACGCTAGCGATTTTGCAGTTGGATCAGTTTTGGGTCAGAGGAAGGATAAGAAGCTCCATGCTATCTACTATGCCAGCAGGACATTGGATGATACTCAGCGAAACTACAGCACCACAGAGAAAGAACTACTTGCAGTTGTTTTCTCCTTTGAGAAATTTCTGTCCTACCTGATTGGGAGCAAGGTGATTGTTCACACAGACCATGCTGCTCTCAAATATTTGCTGCATAATAAGGATCTCAAACCTCGCCTTTGTTGTTGGGTCCTTTTGCTCCAAGGCTTTGACATCTAACTTAAGGATAAGAAGGGTATAGAGAATGGGGTTGCTGACCATCTTTCACGGATAAGGATCGATGAAGACGTTCCTATAGATGATTCCATACCAGAAAAGAACATCTACTTCCTCGAAACTGGAATTCAAAGTGGTTCTGCCGAAAAACTGCAAATTTTACGAGTTAAAGGCTCAGGTATCGATCGATACTCACCTAGTGTCGGTCGATACCCTTCGACACTAGGATCAGTTTTGTCTATGGATCACGATGGTGTTTCTGAAGGGCATCTAGCTGCTGTGACTGTTCCCGATCGACCATGGTACGCTGATATCGCCAACTATCTTGCTGCAAATGACGAGCCAGAATACCTCAAGGGATATGATAGGAAGAAATTTATGCGTGAAATAAGGAGATTCTTTTAGGATGAACCTTACCTGTACAAACACTGCTCTGATGGGATGTATATGAGATGTATTGCAGAGTCTGAGGTACCTGCGGTGCTGTTTCATTGTCATGGGTCTGAATATGCTGGACACTTTGCTACTTTCAAGACAGTGTCCAAGGTTCTTCAAGCAGGCTTTTGGTGGCCTACTATGTTTAAGGATGCTCAAACTTTCATCTCGCAGTGTGATGTTTGTCAAAGGAGAGGGAATATCAGTAAGAAACATGAGATGCCACATAATTTCAACCTTGAGGTTGAAGTTTTTGATTGTTGGGGTATAGATTTTGTGGGTCCTTTTCCTTCATCATATGGGAATAAGTACATTTTGGTTGCTGTAGACTATGTGTCTAAGTGGGTGGAAGCAATTCCTAGTCCGACCAATGATTCTTCGGTGGTCATTAAACTGTTCAAGAGCATTATTTTCCCTAGATTTGGAGTACCTCGAATTGTTATAAGTGATGGTGACACTCACTTTATTAACAAGGTCTTCGAACAACTATTGAAGAAGCACGGTGTGAATCATCGTGTAGCTACTCCTTATCATCCTCAGACTAGTGGGCAGGTTAAGGTCTCCAACAGGTAGATCAAGGAGATCCTGAAGAAGACAGTGGGTCCAACTCGGAAGAATTGGTCTGCAAAGCTGGATGATGCATTTTGGGCTTATAGGACAGCCTTCAGGACACCACTTGGGACTACACTGTTTCACTTGCTTTATGGGAAAGCATGTCACCTTCCAGTGGAAATCGAGAATAAGGCTGCATGGGCTACGAAGATGATGAACTTTGATATCAAGTCTGCTGCTGAGAGGCGATTGATTCAGTTGAATGAGCTGGATGAGATTAGGCACCACGCCTATGAGAATTCGAAGCTGTACAAGGAGAGGACTAAGGCGTATCACGACAAGAAGATCATCTCCAGACACTTTGAACCCAATGACCATGTACTTCTGTATAACTCTCGTTTGCAATTGTTTCCTGGAAAATTGCGTTCTCGTTGGTCAGGTCCTTTCACAATTAAAGAAATCAGACCATATGGTGCAGTTGTCATGATCAGTCCTGAAGGCAAAGAGTTCACTGTCAATGGACAAAGGGTGAAACACTATTGGGCGAAAGCCAAGATTCCAGAAGGACACATGGTGCCTCTGGATGATGCACCCACCGCTTGATCGTCTGTAAAGTCAAGCTAGTGACGTAAAACAAGCGTTTGGTGGGAGGCAACCCACTGGTAAGTCTGTATATAAGTTCTTTTATTTTAGTGTTTTTAGTTTTGTGTCTTGTGTTTTTGAGTGAATCAGTTGAAAAAGGGCTGTGTCGACCAATATCATTCTAGTATCGATCGACACCAAGAGAAACAGATGTTGCATCGACCAATGGTCCTTGTATCGATCGATACCAGTAATGGTATCGGTCGATACCTAACGCGCAGGTAAGTTCTCTTTTAAAACCCTCGGGGTTTTCTTCGTTCTCTCCTCAGCCCCCATCGATCGATCCCACGAAACCTCTCACTCTCAAAATCGCAAATCCTTCAATTCTTCACGGATTTGAGTGATTCAAAAGGCTAACCTTGTTAGATTTTTGTGCTCTTCCTATTTCTATCATCCATTCATCCGATTTGCAAGGTATGACACACAAATTTCTCTTTTTCTATCAATGACACAGGGTTTGGGTTTTCGAATTTTTGCCGCTTAGAACTTGATTTGATAGATGAATCTCCATTACCTAAGTTGTTCTAGAGGATTTTCGACACCCCCTTACACTTGTATGTACCTTGATTGGACTTTTGGAATTTTCGCGAGTGCAGAATCTCCAGGGTATCGATCGACACTCCCTAGCATCGGTCGATACCCTGCGACAATG
Organism: Eutrema japonicum; assembly: GCA_030161315.1. NCBI lineage: Eukaryota > Viridiplantae > Streptophyta > Magnoliopsida > Brassicales > Brassicaceae > Eutrema > Eutrema japonicum. Next base: position 2,367,040 of record BSQW01000010.1, on the reverse strand, counting down.
AGTCCTGTTTTAATGGATGTTTAGATGGATTATTGGTGATTGTTGCTGGTGATGTTGAGATTGATTTTGTGCTGGCTGTGTTTGTCTCTGATTGCAGATGTCTTCACGAAAGAAACCACAAACGGATGACGCCTCGAGTTCACACCCACCAGCTGATCGTGTTCCGATGGAGTATGGCTTGCTGGCTCGCGTCGAGGCGTTTGATGGTGTGGTTTGGCATAGAGGGATAGTGAAAGCTTGCCTCGCCAACAACCGTTACAAAGTGAGGATTACTGGAACGCAAGAAGATCTTAACCTTCCCCACTCTTCCCTACGCGATATCTCTGCACCACATGTGCCACCATCCTCACCATCTCCTTCTACTCATGCCTATCCTAAGACTCCGGATGTGACATTTAGGTCTCCTTGGCCTAGGAGGAATGAGAAGGCCAAGATTCCTTCAGCGAGACGCTGGGATGGAACTCCCAAGAAGGTTGCAGAGAGTGAGGACTGCATCTACATGCCTATCTCTGAGACATGGGATGACTATGACACGCTATTCTATAATGCGTGTCATAATGTTGATGTGCAGCCCACTAGGTTTGTTGACACTCATAACATGCGTCGCTTTGGTATTGACAGGGAACTCGGTCGTTTGATTGGGAAGATTGGGTTGGGTACTATCCTTGTACAGCAGTATGATCTCTTCCCCGACTTGGTACGTCAGGTTTTAGGGACAGTTCGCATTTACTATAGGGATGAGGTTCTCAAGGACGCACAGGAAGGTACTCTGATCTTTCTGATTCGAGGGGTGAAGTACAGATTACCACTCCCAGATCTCTGCGACATCTTTGGTTTTCGGAGGGACTTCAGGAAGGTTGCTCTTCCTACACAGTTCCACGACGTGCAGGCTTTCTGGGAGAAATTCGGGAATGGGGCCTATCATTCCAAGACTATCACTCAGATGGATGTGCGGCACCCGGTTCCACGATGCCTGGTTCGGATTCTGAGCAACACCATCTTGTGCAAGATGGAGCCTAACAAGATGAGGTTGTATGAGCTTATTATATTCTCCATGGCTGTTAAAGACATCATGGGGATTGAAAACTACGAGTTGCCTGAGCTTGAGCTAGAGGTCAACCTAGGGGCTGTCTTTGCACATCATTTGGTCTCTTTGAATACCAAACCATTCTTGGGTGCCTGTCGCGGTGTAGCTCGGAAGACAGAGACAGTTGGTAGTCTTCTCACCCCTATCTTCCAGTACTTCAGGATTAGTACATCGAGTTGCTCGATAGTCACTACACGCACGTACTCTCATGGATGAGAGACATCTGCAGAACCTTAGGTGGTTGAAGCCTGAGCGATGTTGGTGTTTCTCCAACACAAATGGAGACTTTCTGGTTCAGCTCTCTAACACCGGGCTGACCGACATTGGTGACAATCCCCATCAGCTGCGTTTTGAGCCTGATCCGCGTCTGTTGGCTGTTGCACCACCTACTCGCCTTCGCCGAGGCTCTTCCACTAGAGCACATTCTGCTGCTGCTGAGGATGCACCAGTCCTTGACCTTGCTGCAGGTCAGTCATGACGAGCTCGACATCCATGCTCCTCTGCGACTGCTCTCCCTACACTACCTGTGATTCCTATGGAGACAAATGTCTTTCAGAGGTATGTGATTGAGAGTTTTCAAAGCATATGGAGCACCATCTCCACTCTTTCTCGGTGCGGTTGCATTGCACCATCTCGTCCACGTTCACCACCAGAAGAAAGCCCCTCTCACACTGCTGGAGTCGACGATGACTCTGAGGAAGATTAGCTCCTTGTTGTATATGGTTTCACTTTTCTTTTCTTTTCTTTTGTTATTTTGAGTTGTTTTGTCAGCAATTTATGATTCTGAACTTTGTTGGATTTATGCGATTATGATGTCTTGTTGCTTCTAACTTATGCTTGAGTGATCCAACAGTGCTATCCGATTCACATTTGGATCGTTTGTCACAATTAAGAACAACATTACATCAAAATCGATGAAAGGAAGTTTCTGTGTCGACCTAGGCCTGGTATCGCTCGATACCAATGATGTGTGTCGGCGACACTCCTACCCCAAACTGGTAACTTCTTTGATTTTCATGCCTCCACTCAACTCTTATGATTTCTTTTACCAACTATAGACTAGATAACACTGGGGACAGTGTTGTTTAAGTCTGGGGGAGGTAGTTGCAGACAGTGTGTTTGTTTTTCTTAGAGTCAGTCGTTTTTGAGTCAAAAAATATTTTTTTGAGTCCAAACATGTTGGAGACTATGATATTTTTCTTGAATCTATTGTTCTGACTTTATTTCTAAGTGACCATTGTTACAGAATCAGTTCTAGATCGGACTAATGAAAAATCCAAAGATTGACCAGTTAACTAGAAGACACCCATGTTTCAAGCAGAGTCCATTCAAGCCTGAGCTAATTCTTTGCACTTCATCGATGTGATTTATGTTCACAGAGCTTGATTCCTCATTCACATCTGACAAAGGAACTCATGTGTAGAAAGTAATGGTATTCCTCTCCCTTGTTATAAGTTAATAAAAAAGCATGAAAATATGAAATGATTTTCTTCTCTGTAGAGGGCTAGGAAAATTTCCAACGATCTCATTATTCTACTTGAAAAGAAATGATCACACAAAGGTTGGAAGCGAGGTTAGGAAAATTTCTTGTGATACAATTATTCGCTTACACCTTTGATACATAGAGAGGGGAAGAACCGGGGATTCGGTGGCAAACACCATCAATACTTGTGTCTCAAACCTTAATATGTATATGCAAGAGAACATGACATGAAATAAGTCTGAGGGAGAGGAAACAATACCAAAAAGTGTGAAAATTGGGTAGTTCTTTTGTCATGATATTGTATGGGAAAGAGTCTAGAAGGTTCTTGGCATTGATTACAGCGATGAAACTGGCGATGAGGGCTTTATTGGACAATGCTGCGAAAGTATGTGTGGAGTCTGGAAGGCTGCGAATGTCTACGAAGAAGTACATGGTGGTTAGATTTGGAACTGGTTAGGTGATATGTGGAGTTATAAGAAAAAGGGTCATTGCAGTGTTTCAAGAACAAGTGAGTCTCCGTGTTTTTTAAACCTCGTTCTCTTGTTTAGCTTTATGTTTGCTTGAGGGCAAGCAAATGCTAAGTCTGGGAGAGTTGATATATAATGGTTTTTACCCGCTTTTAACCATGATATAGGTCTTATTTATAGAGTATTTCTAGTATTTTTGGAGTCTTTTCGAGTCTTTACAGGTTTAGGTACGTTTGGAGCTAAATTGGAGATATTGGAGCATTTTGGAGCCAAGCAAGATCATGCAGCTGAAGGATAGAGTTGAAGTCCTGGTGTCGAGCGACACCAGCCTGAAGAGTGGACACAGAAGCTATGTATCGATCGATACCACTTATGGTATCGGTCGATACTGATCGCATGAAGAGAAGGATCGCGACTTTTTACAAGTATGAAGATTTTACACTTTGGTCCAGAAGACTTTAATAATTATAAGAAGCCCCAAAACGTGTTTTAGTATTATAATTAGGTTTTTCAGCCACCTTGGTAGGTGGAGGCTTTTATTCTATCTTGGATTTTGTTGAGAGAGCTTTGAGGGAGACAAGTCTGAAACTCTGTTCGTCAGAGAGAAGATTTCGAACCCTTGTTTTCTTTCTCCTTTATTATTAATTTCAGAGATTTATTCAATCATGTTGTTTGTTTCAATCTCCATGTCTGAGTAGATCTCCTGTTAGGTTTAGGATTCTCAATAAAGGATCTCTTTGATGTTAGGTTAATTAGTTGGTTAGGGTTCATAATATGAATTAGTTCTTCACCATATGTTGTTCTTAAAGCTAATTCTGGATTGATCACCTGGAACTTAGATCTTAGGTTAATCGATTAGGCACGACAGTGCAATTGATGATCTGATAGAACCTGGGGGTGAGCAAAATAACTATCTGCAAAGAAATTTGGTTTAGTTATTTTGTGAACATATCGAACATGGACTTAAATCTAGTTTAGTCTTTAGGATTTACACAGAAATTTGGAATTCTGAGATTTAGACTTAGATAATTCTCGCAACGACAATTGGTTAATCATAGCTTAGTGATTTGAGTTCAAGAACCGGGCTTAACCTGAATCCTAACTAATTAGTTTATATGCATTCTCTGATTTTCTGAGAAATACTCTGAACCTATCTCCTTTCCATTGAATTTACAACCCTTAAATTTACGTTACTACTTTCTTATTTCATTGATTTACTTAACTTAATTCGAACCTATATAATCTATTGTGTGATTCTTGAGTCTATGTGGATTCGACCCTTAAATACTACAATCGAAAAAGCTGTTAGTACTTTATGGTATTACATTTGAGCTTATCACCTCAATTTTGTAACATTGACCGAGGTAAAAACTTTGAAGAAATCAGTCGTCATTGCAACCTCGCCCTCGGCTGCCAAGATAAGCAGCCTGACTATATTTCAAATTGATGACCAATATAGCTGTGTGATAGCCGCTCCCCGGCGAGCACAATAATCTAGCAGTAAATGAGGAAGTGGGAACCGAAAGCCGCATACCATAAAATGGGACTCGTAAACGCACAAGAAACCCTTGGGAGCATCCCAAGGGCGCGTAACCTCATTCAGAAAAATAACTCCGAGGTCATTATGGGCGCCCTCAATGGTTAAAGCCTCCGCCGCAGAGACATTGGTAGAGAAAGTCTCTAAAACACCAAAAGCGTTATCAGAAACGCGGTTAATCACCTTCTTCTGAGTTCGCCTTCTCCTTTTTACCGGCCTGGAAGGAATGATAAGTTCATTGTCTCCCGAATTGGAGTCAGTATTGTGGTCCATCAGTTGCAGAACGTTGATCGCCGAATGAGACGAGCTCGCACCATTACCAGTTTGCCGAACTGCAAGAATACGACAATCAGAATCTTCACTTGCCAACCTGTTTCGAGTGGTTGAGCTACTCTCAGGAGCACTAATATCTGGACTCATGTCTACTTCGTTGAACCAGACTCCAAGCTCGATTCAGCTCTAATCCTCATAACCATTTACGAAGGTAGAAGAATGATCGGAGAAAATAGAATGGAACTACGGATAAATTAACTTAGAGAGAAAAAGAAGAGAGATACCTTTTGTATTCTGAGAGCGAAAGTGAAGAATAAAGAGGGGGAGCAACTATTTAGAGAATAGAGGAGCGACTCGCGAAGCGTCACCATCAATCTAAACGACCATTCGACTTCCGCGTTGATCCAACAGTCCTGATGAAAACCGCCAAAGAGATATAACGACTCGAAATCTTAAAACGGTTCGCCCTCCTGATTTGACGGATGTGAAGATTCGCGACGATTCGCTTCCCGAATTAAACGGCTTGAAATCTCTAATGATTCACTTTTTCAATTCGGCAGTTAGAAATCACAAGCGATCCGCTTTCCCGATTTAAATTGTTCGAAATCCCCATCGATTTGGTGTCTTACCTCGTTAACTCCGAATTTAAGATGGTTTATATCGGTCTCAACACGGTTTGTTCCGAATTCATTTCTTCTCATGAAGTTCGCCGAACTCAACTAGTCATCTATACCTCGCCGAACGGGGAGAGGCCTTATTGCTGGAGGTAAGCTCCTCACCCCCTTAAACCAGTCTCGAACTAAATTTAAACCGCTCAACTCTGTGCGTTGACTTATATCAATTCTAACGGATCTACCGCGATTCAGTCCACCTAGGCCCATTGCGGCCCGAGCCTTTACATTTGACTAAGGCCTACGTAGGCCCATTAGTGAATAACCCACGCGAGACTCAAAATCTCGTGCTAAAAAGAGTGGAGGTTCGAGTCCTCCTCAAGGCATAATATGGAAATGGAATAAAATAAGTTCGGCAGCGGATCGCAAAATCTTGGCGATCTTCTCTATCTAATAAATGGGGAGGGGAGAGGGAGTCCGCTTTGAAATCGTCCGCCCTGCACCCCGCGGTATATGATATTCAACAGGAATCACACAAGGGTAGATTGATACAATCTAAACCTCTTGTAAAATGTCCATGTAACCCGGCAGATAAAGTACATTACATAGTCCGTTTTAGGGATTGGTGACTTACCCTAAAACGAACTCGGCCCAACTCGGCCCGATATTTATCTAACCCGCATCAGCCCAATAACCGATCTCCAGGCCCGCTAAGCTCAACAAACCTAAGTCGGCACCGATCTCCGAAGATAAAAGAGGATCTTCAAGATAAGCAAAAATCTTCTATATCGATCCCGAAGAAAAAGGAAGATTTCGTAATCCCGACCTGCAAAAAATAAGGAAAGGAGACCGTCTCAGAAACCTTATAAATAGAAGAATTCACCTCACTCGCAAGGCAAATCACAACTTCCCGCGAGACCTAAGAGACATAGCTCCGAGATTCCCGTCCTAGTTTCTTAGTATCGCTTTTCACTTTTTCTTGTTAACTTCTGATAGCATAACTCTTGTACTTCACCGAGATTGATAATAAACGAGATTTTCCTATCCCAATTGTCTTTTAATTTATTTTGTGTGAACCGGATTCAACAATATGCTATCTATCAAACGATTCTATTAAAGAAACACTGGAAAAAGGAACAATTCAATATATCATAGAGGAATAGTGACTCTTAATTGTAAATTCTAACCATTAACTATTTTCGTATCTATATATAGAAAATGACATTTTCTCTCTTCTCATGCTGCCAACTCAGCATCCACTTCTACACTAATATTTTTTTTTTAAATGTGAAGACAATCGGACTTCACTTCGAACTTGCTCCAGCCCAATTCAAGAGCGTCGTTTAAACCTCATCGGATCGCCAAATCCTCGGCCATTAAGGCAAAGTTTACAAAAACTTATCTTCTCAAGAATTCTGAGAAGAAAAAAAAGAAAATTATTAAAAGAAGAAGGAAAGAGAGAGAGCAACGACCAATAATGAATATATAATCTCTTTAACCAAATCTATGTTAGAAATGGGAAAATAGATTCATCTTCTTCATATCTTACCAACCCAGAAACAAATTCAGAATCATTCAATATACATAGATTAAAAAAAAACAAGGAATCACTACAAGAAAACAGGCATTTTGCAACGATTTTTTGCGACGATTTTATTTCGTTGCAAATTGCCATCGTTTTTGCGACGAATTTACGACGATTCTAAACGACGTCGTAAAATCGTCGCAAACTTGGGACGAAAATTTTCGTTGTACAATCGTCGCGAATTAGCGACGATTATACAACGATTACCGACGACATTACGACGATTATCAAAATCGTCGTAAAATCGTTGTAACTTAGCGACGATTTACCGAGGTTTATATAACACGTTGTAATATCGTCGTAAAATTACCCACGAATTACCAATGATTATTATAATTTGAACTTTACATCGATTTCCCAACGATTAATAAGTCACGTTTTAAGTTCACGGTGTTCGGTTGTAAAGTCGATGTAAACATTTTTAGATTCGTTGTAAAATCGATGTGAAATCGATGTAAAATCGTAGGTAATTCGATGGTAATGAAAATAAAAATCTATATATAGTGGCCAACTTCATAATAAAAATTTCATATTCAAAAACAATATTTACTTCTTTCTGACCAACAAAAAATGTCAATATACGAAATTAGAAGATGGATGTATAATCGTCTTGATTCAGAGGGATCGCTAACAAAGGAGTTCAGTGATGGGGTGGAGGGATTCATGCATCAGGCAGGAAGTATACATAATACGATTATCAGTGGTAAGATGTACTGTCCTTGTGCCAGATGCTTGAATAGGAAATTTATCATTATCTCGAAGGTGTGGTCGCATATATTAAATAGAGGGTTTATGCCGCATTACTATATATGGTATTATCATGGAGAGGGTCATGGGGGAAATGCAGCTAGTAGTAGTAGCAATTATCAAGCATCGAATTTTGATGAGTCAAATAATTTTAATCAATTTGATGATCATGCGGAGCAGCATGGTGAAGATAATGATAGGATTCATGACATGGTTACGGATGCATTTCATGAAACCGTAAGTACATTTTCACATGATCATCATGATGAGGAACCCAATCTAGATGCAAAATTTTTTTATGATATGCTAGATGCTGCAAATCAGCCACTCTACGATGGATGTAGAGAAGGACATTCTAAATTGTCGTTGGCGGCTAGGATGATGACTATTAAAACTGATCATAACTTAGCTGAGGTTTGCATAGATGATTGGGCTGATTTGATTAAAGAGTATTTGCTAGAGGACAATTTAGCTGCTGAAACTTACTATGAGATACAGAAGCTGGTTTATAGTCTTGGGTTGCCTTCTGAGATGATAGATGTATGTGTTGACAATTGCATGCTTTTTTGGAAAGATGATGATAAGTTGCTGGAATGTCGATTTTGCCATAAGCCAATATATAAGCCGCAAGGTACTGGTCGGAGTAAGGTACCGTTCCAGCGGATGTGGTACCTTCCTATAACTGATAGATTAAAAAGAATGTATCAGTCTGAGAGGACAGCTGCATCGATGAGATGGCATGCAGATCATTTGCAAACAGATGAGGAGGTTACTCATCCTTCAGATGCAAAAGCGTGGAAACACTTTAAGACGGTACATCCAGACTTTGCTAGAGAGAAACGTAATGTGTATCTTGGTCTTTGCACAGATGGATTTAGTCCATTTGGTATGTCTGGTAGGCAATATTCTTTATGGCCAATAATCCTAACGCCTTACAACCTACCCCCAGATATGTGCATGCAAAGGGAATTTTTATTCATGAGTATTTTAATACCAGGTCCGAAGCATCCGAAGCGTTCCCTTGATGTGTTTTTGCAGCCTCTGATATAGGAATTGGAGCAGTTGTGGTATACCGGGGTTCGGACATATGATTTTGCAAGGAAAAAATTTTTTACAATGCGTGCGGTGCTTATGTGGACAATAAGCGACTTCCCTGCGTACGAGATGTTATCAGGTTGGACTACGCATGGGCGATTGTCTTGTCCATATTGTCTCAATCGGACAGATGCGTTTCAATTGAAACATGGTCGGAAAACAAGTTGGTTTGATTGTCACCGCCGATTTCTACCGATTCATCATGCATATCGAAGAAATAAGCGGTTGTTTAGAAAGAACAAAACTGTTCGTGTTCCTCCTCCTGTTTATATTTCCGGGGAAGATCTAGAAGCAGAAATTGATCATTATGGTGCATTGGAAACAGTCAATCGTGGTGGAAATTGGCACACTCCAGCTAATATGCCGGATGGATATGGGGAGCATCACAATTGGCATAAGAAAAGCATATTCTGGAAGCTTCCGTATTGGAAGGATCATTTGCTTAGACACAATTTGGATGTCATGCACATTGAGAAAAACTTTTTTGATAACATCATGCATACATTGTTAAACGTGCGTGGAAGGACTAAAGACAGCGGTAAGTCAAGGTTAGACTTGCCTGATTTTTGTTGTCGGAATGAGTTACATATTACAAGCAATGGGAAAGCACATGTCCCCATATTTCGAGTGGGTGCGGAAGAAAAGTCAGCTTTGTTCAAATGGGCGACATCTGATGTGAAGTTCCCGGACGGGTACATATCTAATTTAGCTAAATGTATTGAGAAGGGCCAAAAGTTTTCCGGGATGAAGAGTCATGACTGTCACGTCTTTATGCAACGACTACTTCCTTTTGCATTTGCTGAACTTCTACCAGGAAATGTACACGAAGCAATTGCAGGCATTGGAGGGTTTTTTCGGGATCTTTGTACCCGTACTTTGTCAGAAGATGTTATTGCACAACTTGATGCTAGTATTCCTATTTTGTTGTGCAACATGGAGAAAATATTTCCCCCAGCCTTTTTTGATGTTATGGAACATCTACCTATTCATCTACCTCACGAAGCAGAACTTGGGGGACCTGTGCAGTATCGATGGATGTACCCATTCGAGCGATTCATGGGACATTTGAAGCGGAAGGCTAAAAATCTAGCCAAAGTTGAAGGCTCAATAGTAGCAGGAAGTTTAACAGAAGAAACTTCTCACTTCACGGGGTACTATTTTGGCTCGAAGGTTCGCACACGGAAAAGGGCAGCACGGCGATATGATGATGGAGGTGTAGGCCGAACATATGCTAATGAAGGTGTCCCAGATATCTTTTCTTCAATCGGTCGATTATGTGGAAGAGTGAAGTCAGTTTGGTTTACCAATGAAAAAGACCATCATAGTGCACAAACGTATATCCTTTTAAATTGCGAAGAAGTTAGTCAATTTGAGACGTAAGTGTATAAACATACGTCTTATATATATGGCTAAATTATATATACGCTAGCTTTATACCAATTACATATACTTTTGTATGTAGTGAATTTGTTAGACAAGTCCGAGAAGTCATTGAAGGAATCTCAGACGATGAAATCAACAAGCGTAAAGATCAACATTTTGCCCCGTGGTTGAAGACGCAAGTACGTAAAATTTTAAGTACTAACTTGGACAATTAACCTAATACATATTTTGATTACTTTTTAATTAAATTAATTAATGATATAGGTCGAGTATGGGGATACCGCATATCCACTCTGGTTCCATGAGTTAATAAAAGGCCCCATATCGAAGATAACGAGTGCACCCATGTATTGCACACGCGGATATATATTTCATACCTTCAAATACGGAAATCAAAGAGCTACTGCCAACTACGGGGTATGTGTGCGGGGAGAAATAGATTTTTATGGAGTGTTGCAAGACATAATTGAAGTTGAGTACCCTGGTTGCATAGGTTTGAAATGTGTTCTGTTCAAATGCGACTGGTTCGATCCAACAGTTGATCGAGGCGTCCGTAAAAACAAATTTGGGGCATTATATGTCAACCAATCACGACATTACAATAAGTATGAGCCATTTATCCTAGCATCACAAGCAGAACAAGTCAGCTTTGTTCCATATCCGCGAGTTTGCACCACCCGTATCTCGTGGTTATCAGTTATAAAAGTTTCTCCGAGGGGTCGAATTGTGGGGGTTGATGAGGAACTACCAATGCAGCAAGATCATTGCTCTGATATGCCAGAACTAAATGAGAGCAATGAAGACATCCTTTTGATAGATCCTCAAAACAGGCAAGTTGAATATCTCCCAGACGATACAGAGGAAGAAGATGAGGAAGATGAGTTCGAAGAAAGTGATGAACCAGATGATCAAGAAACGGATGTGTACTACTCTTCGTCCGAAAATGAATCAGAGTGACCGCGCTAGCTAGTAATTATTGTGAATTTAATGTATTAATATAATATTGTGATCGAGTAATTATTGTGAAATTTAAGTGATATGATTTCTATGAAATCCCTTAAACCCCAAACTAAATTCCATCTCCGATCTCCACTCATTTTCCGCCGTAGGTGCGGCGATTAATAAATTACGAGACATGTGTGTCTATGTGTCATGTAATTTATTAATTGCCCCAACAACGGTGGGAAATGAGTGGTGATCGGAAATGAGATTTAGTTTGGGGTTTAGGGGATTTCAAAGAAATCGTCGCTAAATCGTCGCTAATTTGCGACGATTTAGCAACGAATTAAGACTAATCGTGGCTAAATCGTCGCAAACTATGAATGTCACAAAATCGATGCAAAGTTGCGACGAATTAGCAACGATTTGTCATAAACCCTAAACCCTAAACCCTTTGCCCTAAACCCTAACATATTACCATCTCATTGTATTATGCATCTTTCAATGAAATTGATCGTGACTTTAGAGAATTGTCCGAAAATGAAAACTCGGTCAATCACAGTAATATACACAAACTGAATCATTGTATTAATAATCTAACATATACGCAAACTATATGTTTTACTTATTTTCAATATCGATGAACTTATTGATAATTTCATGATTTTGGATTTACGGTAAACATGTAAAGTTGTTTCTGGAATGTTGCAATCGACGTTACAGTTTTGTACCTATACCCTAAACCCTAAAACCGATTTTACAAATATCCTCACTAATTCGATGCAAATTAGCGACGATTTAGCAACAAATTAAGACTAATCGTGGCTAAATCGTCGCAAACTATGAATGTCACAAAATCGATGCAAAGTTGCGACGATTTAGCAACGATTTGTAATAAACCCTAAACCCTAAACCCTTTGCCCTAAACCCTAAACCCTAACGTATTACCATCTCATTGTATTATGCATCTTTCAATGAAATTGATCGTGACTTTAGAGAATTGTCCGAAAATGAAAACTCGGTCAATCACAGTAATATCCACAAACTGAATCATTGTATTAATAATCTCTAACATATACCAAACTATATGTTTTACTTATTTTTCAATATCGATGAACTTATTGATAATTTCATGATTTTGGATTTACAGTAAACATGTAAAGTTGTTTATGGAATGTTGCAATCGACGTTACAGTTTTGTACCTATACCCTAAACCCTAAAACCGATTTTACAAATATCATCACTAATTCGATGCAAATTAGCGACGATTTAGCAACGAATTGAACTAATCGTGGCTAAATCGTCGCAAACACTGAATGTCACAAAATCGATGCAAAGTTGCGACGATTTAGCCACGATTTGTCATAAACCCTAAACCCTAAACCCTTTGCCCTAAACCCTAAACCCTAACGTATTACTATCTCATTGTATTATGCATCTTTCAATGAAATTGATCGTGACTTTAGAGAATTGTCCGAAAATGAAAACTCGGTCAATCACAGTAATATCCACAAACTGAATCATTGTATTAATAATCTCTAACATATACGCAAACTATATGTTTTACTTATTTTTCAATATCGATGAACTTATTGATAATTTAATGATTTTGGATTTACAGTAAACATGTAAAGTTGTTTCTGGAATGTTGCAATCGACGTTACAGTTTTGTACCTATACCCTAAACCCTAAAACCGATTTTACAAATATCATCACTAATTCGATGCAAATTAGCGACGATTTAGCAACGAATTGAACTAATCGTGGCTAAATCGTCGCAAACACTGAATGTCACAAAATCGATGCAAAGTTGCGACGATTTAGCCACGATTTGTCATAAACCCTAAACCCTTTGCCCTAAACCCTAAACCCTAACGTATTACCATCTCATTGTATTATGCATCTTTCAATGAAATTGATCGTGACTTTAGAGAATTGTCCAAAAATGAAAACTCGGTCAATCACAATAATATCCACAAACTGAATCATTGTATTAATAATCTCTAACATATACGCAAACTATATGTTTTACTTATTTTTCAATATCGATGAACCTATTGATAATTTCATGAATTTGGATTTACAGTAAACATGTCAAGTTGTTTAGGGAATGTTGCAATCTACGTTACAATTTTTTACCTATACCCTAAACCCTAAAACCGATTTTACAAATAGCCTCACTAATTCGTTGCAAAATAAAATGTTGCAAAATCGATGCAAATTTGCGACGATTTAGCCACGACTTGAACAAATCGTGGCTAAATCGTCGCAAACTATGAATTTCACAAAATCGATGCTAATTTGCGACGATTTAGCAACGAATTGTCATAAAATTTACCGCGTGTCGGTCAATTAAACTCCCGCGTGTATGAATGTCACAAAATCGTTGCAAAGTTAGCGACGAATTAGCTACGGTTTGATTGCCTCGATATAGCGACGAATCGTCGCTAAATCATCGCTAATTAGCGACGATTTAGCAACGACAAGTAATCTTATATATACACGCGAGTTCTTTTACAAACAAATCAAAAAAAAAAACTGATCATAACTTCCTTGCGAATTCTTTGCGAAAAAGGTAAATGTTTTTTTTTAATATTTTTAATTAATTAGTATAGATAAAAATGAAACAATTTAGGTCGGTAGAAACGGAATCAAATTAGAAAAAATAGCAGACTGCCCGGATGTTTATAGATAGTAATTTTTTTTCATTTTTATGCAGATGGGCCAACGTCGTGCACATTACGCTCAGTTTTTGAGAGATATTGGTGATGCTTAGGGTACCGGGTTGCCTCCGTCTTCTGAGGCTACAGAGACGGATTTCGTCCCGGTGACGCAACCTCCGCCGCCTCCACAACCACCTCAGATTCCGCAACCTGGAGGCCATGCCCCGGCCCCGTATGCACACATGACGGTTCTTGATTTGCTTGCACAGCCGGGGCGTCATAGGCTTAAAAGATTAGATTCGGATCATACTGACGGGTCGGATTGGTAATATATATAAATCTATATTTTTTACATTTATTATTACATATTTATATTTATTTCTAACAATTCAAAATTTTACAATTTTTCGTTTCAGGTTTGGAGTTGAATCCAAAGTTGGACGCACCGTTTCCGACATCATCAAGTCTTATTTTATCGAGCCGCATACCAATTTTACCCAGCTTCCTCTACACGTCAAGGAGACATGGTTCAAGATGTTTGCGGTACGTATGGAAAAAATATTTTTTTCTCCCATAATTATTTTAATTATATTTAAATATATATTTAATTTAATTTTATAAAATATGTAATTATTTTTGTTTCTCATGCAGCAAAAATATCACTGGGATCTTTCGATTCATGGCGAGGTTGAAACTTTATTTCTCGAGAGGGTGAAGTTCCGTATACAAGGCGTGGTTGGTGAGTGGAAGAAAGCATGGAAGAAGGATGGCGATGAAGCAAAGCCCCTGCACATGGATAAAGCCGTTTGGGACGGCTTGGTGCGGTATTGGATGGATCCGAAATCCATCATAACTGCTGAGAAGTGTTCGGGTTCCCGCAACACCGTTGATTCGGACGGGAGACTCAAGGCTCTGCCTCATACAGCTGGGCAAACACCTTTTGCGGGTGTTCGTCTACAGATGGTAATTAAATTTATTTAAATTAATTAATTTATTTAATTTACTTCGTCAATAACATAGTTTTTTCTTTAGGCCGCCGAAGACGGAGGTGTACTCCCTCAGATGACCAAGGTTTTTGAGCGGACGCACCGGAAAAAGGATGGTTCCTTTGTTTCCGAAACTGCCGAGCACATCTTCAATGAGGTGACTTCCAAAGTCACCGAACGAGAGACACAGCTCTCTCAACAGCTATCTCCAGGTAGTTCGTCGGTCATGTCTGGAGGGTTGACCACACCCGATATTGACCGGATCTTCGAGCAGGTATATAGAATAGTTAGTACTTATTAATTTTTAGTTTTTGATTTTTTAAAAATTTCTAATTGTAAATTTAAATATAGGTTGCCCCTAAGAGAAAGGGGAAGGTTGTCGGGATGGGATCTATTCGAGATGTCTCGGCTGCTTCTTCATATGCTCCGCGACGACGATCGCCAGAAGATGATCCGGTCGTGTTACGTGCCACGATTACGAGTCTTCAGGAGCGGGTTGAGACCGAGGCTACTCGGTCTCAGGCATATCAGGCGAAGATTGCGAGTCTTCAGCAGCGGGTTGATCTGAATGCTACGCAGAATGACAAACTCTTCGACATCTTGGCAACAGGGAACCCGACAATGCAGGCCATGCTACGGGAAAAGCGAAGACTCCGAGCAGAGGCAGATGCAGCAGCAGCAGCAGCGGCAGAGGCAGCGGCAGGCCCATCCGGTTCGTCGAGACGTCCCGAAGACGATGTGAATCTCGACGATTAAGATATAGTTATTTAGATTTAGGATTTCGAATTCTAATTTCTGTGTTTTTTTTTGTAACAGATTATAATATTTTTTTTTAATAAAATATTATTATATATTATTTTTAAAATTTTTATTTTATAATTTCGAAATTAATAAAATTTAAAAAATAATAATAAAATCATATATAGAATCATCGTTAATTCGATGGTAAACACTAATCCTCGTTGATTCGTTGCTAAATTAATCGTCATAAAATCGTGGCTAATTTACAACGATTATACGATGATTTATTAGCAACGATGTTGCGACGATTATTTAGCAACGATTTTAGGATGATTTATTAGCAACGATGTTGCGACGATTATTTAGCAACGATTTTATGACGATTGATTAGCAACGAATTAACGACGACAATTTTTTGCCATCGAATTAACAATGAAATATTTCCCTTCGAATTTCCATCGTTTTTACGACGTATTTATATTCGTCATAATTTCAATGTAATATTTACTACGATTTTACGACAGAAATTTACCGACGATTTAGCGACAAATTTTTTTCCCTCGTACTTTCCCGACGAATTTACGACGATTTGTGGTTTGCGACGATCAGTTAACGACGATCTCTTTTTCGTCGCAAATTCGTTGCAAACCCTCTTTTGCAACGATTTTACAACGATATCGTTCGTTGCAAAAATGGTGTTTTCTTGTAGTGAATTCATCAATGAAACCAACAATGACACTCTTTGTTTAAAGTATGAAAATCAATTACAGTGGATCACAAACCAAAAAAGAAGGATTAGATCAGGATTACCTTTGTCGATTAAAAAAAAACAATCATAATCTTCGCCTCCATTTTCAACCATTATTTTCCACGAAATTCTAAACACATCTAAGAAAACGAAAACCTAACTCAATCTTCAAGGCCTAACTTGGGCCACTAACGGATTTTAATGAGCCCAATTTGTTCAATTTATGTCTATCCTAAAACAATGTCGTCTCAATCACCCACGAAGAGATTCATAGCGACGAAGAGAGAACGAAAGGAAAAAAAAAATATGATCAATCATAGTAGTGGAGATAATGGATACGTTATAAATCTCCACTACTAAAAATTATCGCCGCTTAAGCGGGAGATGAATCAACATTATGCCGCTTTAAATATCGACTTCAATTTCAGAGCAAACCCATTTCTACAATTTCTCTGCAGTTGTTTCACCATAATGGTGTCGACATAGAGGCAACAAGGTATATTACAAGCAATTAACTGTGTTCTCAATTACTCCACCATATATTTCCACTGCTAACCTCTAATCTCATTCATCTCTTTCTCTCTTAACCCCCCTCCCCTCCCCCCCCCCCCCCCCCCCCCGCCGTCAAATCTGCTAAACATGGAAGCACCATATGTTGCGTTTACTCAGCTCAAATCTGGTCGTCTTATGCAACGTTTGGTAGCTAGGTTGCTACGATTCTGGGCATAGACATCCTCCTCCTAGACGAAAAGGTAATCTACAATTACAATAAAAAACCAAAAAATACAACAAACAAATACTCACATTTAAATCGTGGTTCTTTAGTCTACAATGATGCAGGGTTCTATACACGTCCACCAACTACCAATTTTCCAGTCATTGCTGGTCGAAAGATCATTGTATGCTATCAGTGGATTCAAAGTGACAAGGAGCACACATCGATTCAAGCTAATAGATTTTAATATGTACATTCGCTTCACCGCAGACACTTCTATGGTTCGAATTGAACAGTCTTTGTGCAATATACCCATTGAACAATTCAGGTTCCGTTCTCATGAAAAAATACCCTTTTAAACGTTATAAACCATCCATTACATATTACTTCACTACATAACTTCACCAAAACGACAATAATCTATCTATTACTAAACGGCAGACATCATTGGAGAAGTGTACATGCACTACAAAATCTTATCGCAATGAAGCAACCCAGGCAGCCCCGGTCCAACATAAATGGTGGTCCGAGTCACGATAAAAAATGTGGCCCTTTATAAATTACAAATTTTGCAGTTAAAAAAACACTTTTCTTTGCATTTCTGAAAAAAAATACATCAAATCGGAAAAAAGAACAAAATATTATTTCTGAAAAATAATCCTCTTTGCATTTTTTCCTAACTCGTTTAATTTTTTTTTAAGTGGTCTTTAGATAAATAATTATGTGACATAAACCAATTGTTTTTTTAGTTACAAAATAATATTTTAAATAAAAACATGAAGTTCAAATTTTGTGCATTATAAACTATTAACCTAAAACTAAATATGTGACCCATAAAAACCTTAAAAATGTGGTGGTCCTAGGCCATCGCCTAGCTCGCCTGCCCTACGGATCGGGCTTGAACCCAGGCCTTGGAGAGGATGCTGATCCACCTTCTACTTGAAAGGTACACACGTTCCTCGCTCACATCCCTTCAAATTCAAAATAATTAATCAGTCATCCCAACTATTTCAACACATCTCCCACTGACTTTCTACAGCGGAGAGAAAATCCGAGCAACTGCTTTTGATGACCAATATGAACCTTAAGTTTCACGGAGGTTAATCGTACCACTACACATAACGTATACTACTATTTATATATTGAAGTTCAATAGATTAACTTACCATAATTTAGTTCTTGTGAGAACTATATCTAAATGCCACATCGGAAAATAGCCATATGTAATGATCTCAACGGTTTAAGAATACTTTATATTTGAATTGCAACAAATATTATAAGACTTAACCCTCGACCTTACGTGTGTGACAACATATGCTTCTCAAGCAGACAAGCCACAGAAAGAAACAGGAAAAACCCAACACCAAGAATTCATGGATATATATGTAATGCACGGAGGGGGTCGAAGAAAATGGTACGTTAATCAAATTCAAATAACAGAGAAATACCTCAGATCTTATACTAACATGGCCTTCTGTTTTCAATCATCACATCAGACATACATTGAGGACTCTACTTTTCAAGTCTTTTCAATCAAAACACTATTTTTAGAGTTAGATGAAATGTCAACATATTAACTATTGACAAACTCTTGCAAATTTATTGTTATTAAAAATATGCTTCTCCAAAGTTATCTGCTTATTTTTCATTAACGGAAAAATCATTATGCACTTATATAGTAGTAAGGAAAACACAGATGAAATAAACCAACAACACAAAACACATTTGTGACAAAATGCATATCTCTATAATATTATTTAAGAAGACATTTTTGAAAATAAACTTTATTTTGTAAGTTATTACATGAAATGTCAGTACAAATAACAAAGAATAATTGAAATAGGAAATGATATAATAGTCTTTTAAAATTATTGATTAGAATATGGAAAGTATATATTTTGCATTAAAGATGTTATTTATTATTTAATTTCTTAATTATTTTTAATTAATACTATATATTTTAAAATAATAATCAATCCATATATATTCAAAGAAAAAAATATTGCTATATTTTTCACTATAATTTATTATATTTTATTTGAATATATATCAAAACAAAAGTTGAAAAATATTTTACTAATTTTATAAAAAGTTAGACACAAGAAAACTATTTTTTTTAAGAGTTCGTAAACTAATCACAAAAACCATAGTCATTTAACGGTGCATATTAGAGCTATTTTTATAAGTTTCTGCGGGTTAGTCCAAATAATATTTTAATTCACTACAAAACGGGTTAAATAGACAAATTATTACAAATTGACAGCTTTATCTAGGGGTGGGCAAAAAAACCGTAACCGAAAAAACCGAACCAAACCAAACCGAAATAAATCATATGGTTTGGTTATGGTGTAACCTAAAAACCCATTTGGTTATCATTTTTGGTAAGAGTTCGGTTTCGGTTTGGTTTGGTTTAAAACCGTAAAACCGAATGGTTTTTTTTGTTTTTACATTTTAGATTAATTTTATATAGCTTTATATATATATTTTTTTTTTGGTTTATATTTATCATTTATCCATTCTTGTTTTTTGGTTTAATTTAGATTTATTAGTTTTATATAGCTTTCTTGTTTTTCTTTATTTGTTGTTAATTTTGTTGATCAGAGATTCATAAACAACATGAGGAGACGAACAATCGTGGCTAATGACGATGATAAGAATCTGAATTTTCTTCTTTTCATCTATTTTCTAGGTTTTTATTAGTTTTGATTTTTATTGATGATTTGGATTTACGAACAATTTGATTTGAATTCTAGTTTTTGAATTTTTTTTGTTTTTACACTTATTAGTATGCCTATGTATTAGCTTAATATATTATTTA
Source organism: Eutrema japonicum (assembly GCA_030161315.1). Taxonomy (NCBI): domain Eukaryota; kingdom Viridiplantae; phylum Streptophyta; class Magnoliopsida; order Brassicales; family Brassicaceae; genus Eutrema; species Eutrema japonicum. The sequence goes on along the minus strand of BSQW01000010.1, from coordinate 2,347,161 downwards.
TACATTCATTTTATTTTTGCTTATTGTATGAGTCTTATCATAAGTTATGAACCAAACTAAAAACCATAACCGAACCAAACCGAACCGTACCAAACCGAAATACATATGGTTTTTATATGGTTTAAATTTTTATAAAACCGAAAAACTGAAAAAACTGAACCGAAACCAAACCACAAACCGAAGTGCCCACCCTTAGCCCTTTATCTACAATCATTAGTTATGTATGTTGTAAAATTTAGATAAAATTAATTTTCTTAAATTTTAAAATCATTTCTTTATAAAAAATTATCCCGCGCTATAATTAGCGCGGGTTAAATCCTAGTATCAAATAAATAACAAATCTAGAACGAAAAAATGTTTAGTAAATGGATATAACAAAACTTCTTATTATGTGTGTATATTAAAATTTTTATCTTTAAAAAACATATATCTTTTCTTATAAAAACATTAATTTATGAAATTTGAAAAAACAAATTAATATGTTAGAAAAAAACAACAACAAACAAACACAAAACAAAAAAAAACTGAAAAAAATAAAACAATTTAAATAAAGAAAAATATAGAGTTAACACATCAGAGCGCACACCCTAGTTTGTTATATAAAAAACAAAAAACAAAAAGCTAGGTACTGATTGTCAATTAATTAATATCGTCAATTAATTAAAGTGTTGTGCTAATCCGTACTTCAGTTTTTGTAATGATTGGTGTTTGGTTAGATTATGAAATATTATGTTACTGTTACATATTAATCAAGTTTATTGGTATTCTTTATTGGTCTGATTATATATTACCTTTTTGTTTTAATGAGATTTATATTTAGGTAAACCAACTTAATGTCATATATGTAATTTGCTTATAAATGTAATATGATATGCTCAGAAATGTAATATGATATGCTTCTAAATGTAATATGATATGCTTAGAAATTCTTTGCAATTTGCATATAAATGTCTTTTTAGTTTTTTTAACTCAAGCTTATAAATTTTATGCATGCAGGACTTAGAAATGTAATAAGATTTGCTTTGTCCATGTTTTTTTTGTTTTAATGGATTAGTTAAACATATATGAGATGTACACAAGACTGGATCGAAGAGTCAAAGAGACATTAAGATGTATATGAATCGGACTAATTAACTTGAATGTTTAAGCGGTATAAGAAAATAAGTGGAATCTGTGAAGAAGCGGGGAGGGATCGACAAAGAAGATAAAGAGGGAGAGAGAAATAATGGGCGTTTCCAAATTTTTGTAATTCGAACGAATAAAACAGTTCTGATTTAGCCGGCTTCGATCTCGTTGACTTTTCTCTCCCTCTTTCTCTCCCCTTATAAAGTTTTTGTTTTAACAGCAGGTACGCTCTCCTCTCTCTCTCCCTCCTCTTCTCTATCTCTTTCGGGAAATTTATCTTCTCGGTTCATCCTCTGTATCTTCTTCTACAGGTAATCAGACAATGGGGAAGGAACAGTTTGCAGGACCTCAGTTCCCCGAACTAGATATCAGTCCAAAACTGGTATTTTTATCAGTTTTTGGATTTGCTTTAATCGTTTTACTTTGTTGTTTTTGTTTCTGTATCATACGGCAAAAATGCACAGATAACCGCCAAATACATGAGATAGAGCTCCAGCCCTAACGATAGTTCAAGCTCTTTCTTTTTGTTTTGTTGCTTATTATACATGTAAGTTAAACCGTTTAACTGATATCAAAACGGTTAAAAAAAATTTTGTTATTTTATTATATATATATATATATTTTTTTTGTCACATATTCGATATTACGTTTAAAGAATGAAAACTATATGTTTTATTTGATGTTTTATGTAAAGGTGTCAAAATAGGTCAAATGAGTGACAAAATGAAAACAATATTACGTTTAAATAATGACCCATGACTCTTTGTGTAGTAAGGATGCACTAGAGTTTCCAAAGATAGATTTGGTTGCTTCCCAATGACAGCAAGAGCGTGCTCACAAGGTATCTTATCTACATCGTAAACGCAACAAGTACAACTTCTTTGTTACCAATACAAAACGAGTAAACCAAATTAGTAATACAATAACAACATGTTCTGTGAAGGTAATAATATGGTAATATCGAGATAATATCAATAGAAGAATAGAAATCGTACCTCTTGTATATCAACAACACAAGCAAATGCACCGCCAGTGACATGGCTACGATGCACATCTATGTGATGCACAGTAAGAGTACTGTCAATATTGCATCCATATGTCATTTTGCGTTCGACTCTTGGACTTACTTTTATTTGGAAGATTTGCATAAAGTATACAATTTTTTGGCAGACTTTAGATTACGATCCCGCAGACTCATGATTTCAAAGTTCATGTGTTTAATCATCGTTCCCTATGCATATGAATGCAAAACTATATGCTAATAGACTCAATCCTAAATAGAAGAATGTAATGATGAAAAAATATATAAAGATGCATAACTCAAAGAAAAATAAAATAAGACAAAGAAAAAGATGAGAAAACACATTCGAGACAGAGTTATTCCATATAAAGATGGAGACAGAGTTATTCCATATAAAGATGGAGACATGCATTACTAAAAGACAAATAAAATAAGACAAAGAAAACAATGTTATATGACAAAGACCTCTCCCCCGGACTTAAATCACACCGTCTCGGTGTGAAATGAATCCAAAAAGAGAATAAAAACAAAAATGAAAAATTATGTACAAGAGGTCAAGTGAGGTATGTTGGATATATGAAGATGAGGGGTTTGATCCGCCTTTTTGATGCTTGTTTTATGTCTCTAGCTTGACAAAGGATAGTTTTGGGAGGGTTCCCAAGGGCACGTTTAACGTCGCTAGCTTGACAATTGTTTTTTTTAGATGAACAGGGGCTTGGATGCCGATATCGGTTTACGGGATCGGTTTCAAACCTATCCTGGGTTCTGCGATCGTTTTCAAACCGATCGAATGAGATCGATCGATCCACTTAGGCTTGATCGGTCTGGAAATGACGCGCGGTCGGTCTGAAAAGTGTCGGGATCGGTTTGAAACCGATCGGTCAAGCCAAGCATGGGCTCTGCGATCAGTTTCAAACCATATGCCGATCTAGAGCTTCTTTCGGTTGTATTTTCTTCGTTCGGATCCCGAATCTTTTCCTACGAATCTCTAGTGCCTTGTAACATCAAAACACACTAAAACAAAGATAAAATCAAACTTAAAACAAGCATATAAACATATTTACAAAGGATACCATGGGATATTGCCTCCCAAGTGCGCTTGGTTTACGTCACTAATCTTGACTTTTCAAACCTTTTTAGTCGGGGAGAGTTGGAGTAGTGGAATTCCTTGGTTGGTCCTTGAGAGCGAGTGTGAGGACCTTGCTCACGACTTCTTGAATGCCCGTTGGTCCTTTTTTCCTTTAGCTCGGGAGTGGTGAGTGCTTTGACCTTGGCAAAGGGCTGTGACTTTCCCCTACGCTTCACCTTTAGCTCAACCGTACCATCAACATGTCTCCAAGGAGTGAGCGTCATAGTGGTAGGCGTGGGAATGGTGGATCCAACATCTTTGGGTTTTCTTGGTTCGCCTTTGACAAGGGTGGGAGGGTGTGTGTCATTGGGTTTCTTCTTCTTGGCCTTAGTGCCCTTATCCTTCTTTTGACTCTTTATATTCTCAACCTCATTTTCCATAGTGGTATGGAAAAGAGATTCCAAGCAAGCACCATCCAATGATAAGATTTCTTTAACATTACCATAACCCAAAGATTTCTCTTCATGAAAGTCATTTTTCTTTTCACAAGTCTCTGGTGGTGAAGCCAAATTCAATTTCTCACAACTACCCACGTACTCAAACTTTTTAACTTGCATTCCATCATCCTTATAAACAATGGTGCCACAAGGCTTGGTGGAAAAAGGCTTGATGGAATAGAAGACTTTGTCATTCACGTTCTCAAGCACGGCTCTTTTTTTTTTGAAGTCCATGCTTGCACCGGTGGTATTGAGGAATGGAGTTCCAAGGAGAAGGGAGAGTTTGCTAGTTTGCTTCATCTTCATAACTATGAAGTCTGTTGGAACGAGACAATCTCCAATCTTGAGAGGATAGTCTTCAACGAGGCCAAGTGGTCGTTTTGAAGAAGAATCACCAAACGTGATGGGTGATGATTCATGCTCGTGATTCCAATACTCTTCACCATCTCAAGTGACATCATATTTATGCTTGATCCCGAATCGCACAAGGCGTCATCAATATTCAAATCACCAAGGGAGCAAGAGATGGCAAATTTATCCGGATTTCCAAGCTTTGTAATATATTTGGGCTCGTATGGGTAAGGTTCAATGCAAGAACTTCCAATCTTTTCAAACCAAGTTGTCACCACATCTTGCTTCTTACCCTCTTCTTTGAGATCCTTTTCTAACATCACTTCTCTAGCAACCATTACATCTTTGAATTTAGAACCGTAGAGAAGTCTAGATATATCTTCGATAGTCTTTTCATTCTCATCAACCGTCTTTGTTACCACCAGATCTTCATCTTTGGAGCCATGAAGAAGTTTCTCAATCTCTCTTACAAATTCTTTATTCTCATCAATCAAATGATCCTCACTTGAGAAGATAGTGTTGCAATACTCCTTTGGGTTAGCTTAGGCTTTCCCGGATAGAACTCCATTGGGTCCTTTAGACGTTGAAACTACTTGAGAAATTTGGTTGTCCAACCCTTTCACATGAGTGGACAGGTGCTCAAACTTGGCATTAAGCTCGTTCTACACTCCATCCACTTTGTTGTTGATTTCTATCATTTTTTTGGTGATCTCGATTTGTCCTTTAGCTTGATCTTCTAAAATTCGTTGGACCAGACTTTGCATATCATTTAGTGCCCCTTGGTTTGATGAGCTTCCTTGAGCTTGCAAGCTGTTGGCCTTTGGTTGATACCTTTGCTGATAATTCGAGTTGTAATTTCCTTTATTTGCTTGGAACCCTCCCGATTCGATTGAAAGAAAGGTTTAGGTTGGAAACCTTGATGTTTGAATCCTTGTCCTTGTTGCTTATGTTGAGGATATACTTGGTTTTGAGAATTTTCCATATTGTTGCTTTTATAGGACAAAATTGGATGATTCCTATAGTTTTGCTTGAATCCTCCTTGGTTATCTTGGAATCCTCCTTGATTTCCTAAATAGTTGACCTTTTCTTGGGGTTCTTCATTTTCCTCTTGTACCATGGATTGGTACATTTGTTGTTGTCCTTAAATTCTCCCATATAGTTAATCGATCTTTGATTTGCAAGTAAGACATTGTCCAACTTATCGTTGATGTCCTTGAACCTTTGGTCTTCATGCTTTGTATCTCTCACCATTCGATCATATTCACCTCCATAGCCTTGATCGCTTTGGGCCAATTTCTCAACCAGTATCTCCCCATTATCAACATCTTGGCTAGCAAAACTCTCATTGCTCGCCGTGTTCAAAGCTAGTTGGTATTTTTCCAATACTCCTCGGTGTAGGATTCCTAGGAGTGCTTCTTTAGAAACTCCATGGTGAGGACATGCTCCTGTGTAACCCTTCAATCTCTCACATGCTTCATAGAACGATTTGTTGCTTCTTTGTTAGAAGCTTGTGATTTTGTTTCTCAACTTTGCCGTCTTTTGTCTTGAGAAGAACTTGGCCAAGAATTTCTTCTTACATTCTTCCCACGTTGGAATAGAAGTTGTGACGAAACTTTTCTCCCATTGAGAAGCATTGTCTCCCAAAGAGAATGGGAAGAGAGTTAGCTTCACAACGTCTTCCGAAACTCCATTCATTTTAACCGTTCCACAAAGACGATCAAACTGATCAATGTGATAGATTTGGTTATCCATTGGCATTCCAAATAATTTTGAATTTTGCACCACGTTGATAAGGCTCGATTTGATCTCGAAGTTGTTGTTTGCGCATGGTGGTGGCCATATACCAGTTTTAACCCCTTGAGTAGTGGGTTAATCGAAAGCTCCAATCCTTTGTGGTGGTCTTGGGTAATGGATTGGTTGCCTCGGACCTTGGTTTTCTAAGCCCACTCCTTGAGCTTCATCAGGTGGTGGTTGGTTATCTCCTTGATGAGGAGGATCATTTCTTTGAGCGTCCATTCCTAAACGTCTCACGTGTTCAGCACGTTCTCGTTTTGTTCTTACGTTTTCTCTTTTGGTTGTGTGATCAGATTTTGAAGTCTACCTAAGACCTGTAGCCTTTACGAAAGTTTGTCGAATGTGCGCAGACTAAACATAAGTCTGCGGGATTGGCTATTGAAGTCTGCCGAAAACCTACAGTCTTCATGAAAATCTACCGAATGTAAGTGGACAAAATATGAGTATGCGAGATTAGCTTTTGAATTTTGCAAAAAACTTGTGGACTTTATGCAAGTCTACCGAATGTAGGTAGACTTTACATAGGTCTACCTATGAAATTTATCAAAATACGTAGACTTAAAAGGTTGTCCAAATATGGCAGACTTCACATGCTTTTCATCTTCTACATTAAAACTTTTTTAGTTACCTGAATCTCTATAAATTTTGAATCCTGAAAACTCAGGATATGATTTTGTTCTTTTTTCCATGGTTTTTAAGATTTAAAGCGAGTATATCTACAAAAAAGTAATATTAGGAACACAATCTAGAAAACCTAGAAACATAATCAATCCTAACACAAAAAGAAAAGAAAAGATAAGACATGTTACGATTTTTGTAAGAGAATAATAAGGTGGGCAGCTTTTGGAGAACTCTACGTATAATAGATTTGATCGTTGATGCCTCTGTTGTTTTGTAGATTTAGTAGTTGAAACAAAAAAGATGGCTCATTAAGAAAGGAAAAGTATGATGAAACCATCTACAATGGTTTTTCAAAAAGAAAATTACGTGAGATGACAAAATTTGAAGACCAAATTAGGAAAATAAAACACCAATATCATATTCAATGGGAAGGAGTGGTAAAAAACTGAACACCTCATCGACTATTTCAGACCATAGCACTCCACTTTTTTCATCTTCTGACAACTGTTTACTTTTGCTTTTCATTATTATTCTTTTTTTTTTTTGACAATTCAAACCATCTGCAAATGTCGCTCAAAACCACCCAAGCATCGTAGAGATATTTGGCTCCGGTTACGCCATCGGCGACGCACCCGTCTTCCTCCTTTATCTAATAAGTTTTTTCGCTTCCCCTTCATTTCCTTTTTAAGTTAATCCCAACATATTATATAAATAAATAAATATATATATATATATATATATATAGCTTCATTCGGGTGTGTCTCTTGTTGAATCGCTCAATCTAGCTACGATTTGTATAGATTAACAATAAAAACAATAAAAGGAAAATTTAAAATTTTCCACATAGATTTTAACATATAATATTAACAATAAAAAGAAAAAATTATAATCAATTCGTAATCGTAAAAAATAAATTTACTAAATAAATTAAAAAATATATAAATTTCTCATAGAAGCCAAAAATTTATAATCGATTCATAATCTTAAAAAGTAGAGATACTAAACAAACACAAAAATATAAAATTAATTTTATCTTAAAAGGTAATGTTAATAAAAGTAGGAAATTAAAATAATATTTTGTTTAGTTTTCCATTTAGATTAAGCAAATTAAACAATAGATTACTAATCCTTAAAAAAGAATTATAATTTCTCATCTCTATATAAATAATCTGGTAAAGTAAAAAATATATAAACAATTTGTTAATCTCTAGACACTAAAAATCAAAATTCCAATAATCTTTTTCAACTTTAATTAAAATTAAATAATCAAAAGATAATCAAAATAAATAAATAAATATATTTTGGTGATTTTGCGTCCACGTTTTAAATTTTTGTTCACGGATAATCAGATTTTTCCACTTTTTCTTTTTTAGTTTTTTCTACAAATTATTAAATATTTTATTATAAATCTGCGTATGAGCCTGACCTAATCTAGTTAATAATAAAAGAATTAGAGTGATTATCGATTTAAGTACAGTCGTATGTGTAAGGTCTAATGTTGGGTCATTGGGTCATAACCACTGAAGAAATAAATTTATCATATGTGTTATTCAATATAAATAAATTGTTGTAAAATATTATAATTATCCATTACTTTCTCTTTAAGTATACACCCTCATTTGATTCCTTTTCCCCCAAGCTATTATTCACCTATATATATGTGTGTTTGGCCTTTGTAAATGGCAACCTAAAGAAATCATAAGTGAATGAGTGGATTACTAAAGTAATGCTAGAATTCTTAAAAATTATTTGTTTGAGTATATTTTATCAAAAAAACTAAAATAATCTAACATATTAAAAAATATCGAAAATACCTTTTTGGTATTTGTTGAAAAAAACGTAATTACAAAAATGTCATTATTTTTCCTTTATCGTGTAGGCAAAAACCAGCGCGCAGAAAAACATAAGTTTACCGTTCTTTGACGGTAGACTCGTTTGATATTGGTCAACTCAAATTTTGGTCCGTAGATTTGTTTGATGGATGGTAGATTTGTTTGAACGATGGTAGATTTGTTAAATCTTGGTAGACTTATTTTGGTATACTTATTTTAACGACACGGTAGATATATTTATTTTTGATAGATATATTGTATTTGATGGTAGATTTGTTTATTAGTTGGTAGACTTTACGACCAAATCGTTGACTAACGGTAAATGTTTGACTTTTTGGTTGATTTATTGACAATGGTGGTAGATTAATCTTACAAAACGGTAGATTTATTTCTTTTGGTGGTAGAGTTAATCAGTGTGAATTATTTTTCTGTGACGGTAGATTTAAAATTATTTGGTAGATTTATTATTAATGGCGGTAGATTTAGTAAATTTTTGGTATTTACTCAGATCTTTCAGTTGGTAGACTTTTTATTTCGCATTGTGGTAGACTTTTAATGACGGTGGATTTATTCACATTGTTTGGTGGTAGACATTTGACTTTTTCCAGAATGATAAATGACGTTTTTGCCCTATACTAAAACTCATATTTACAACAATAAAACAGGCACCAAAATATGCTAAGGATGAAAAAAATTTAGTGTTTGATGGTAGATTTATTTTGGTATCCTCTTTTTTTCCGGGTTAAGATTAACCTTCAAACTTATGTCCTATTGGTTCTCTTAAACATTCATCTTATGTCCTTCGGTTTTTTTTTGTGTAAAAACTATTTTTAACTTAGGGTATATTGTTTCTCTTAAACATTCACAGTATGTCTTTATGTCCTTTTGGTTTATTTTTGTTTCAAATGACACATCAAAAATTGTAGTAGTGCTTTTATGAAGGATGTTTCTTGAATCACAGTTAATCTTTGACTCAACAAAAAAAAATTAAAAGATGGGCCGGTATGTGTCAAATATGGCATATGAGCTTTGTAATTTTTTTGGTTTGTGGTCGTTTGTTTTTAATATTGGTTTATAGAATAGATATGTATTTTTCGTCTATATTATTGAGTTGAATCATGTGTTTTTGGTAAAAAATATTACTCACATTGGTTATACATATTAAGAAAAGTGAAAGTAAAGAAAGTGAATGATAGCAAACATGGTAAAAAATATGAAATGTTTGATACAAGACTCAGCGTTTTGTAACAATTATAATTTGAAAACAATACCATCATCTAAAATCAAATTATCATTTGTACAAATTCAATAATAAATCTACCATCAATTCAATAATAAACCTACCATCATTTCAAAACAAATCTACCATTATTTCAAAAATAAATCTTCCAAATCCAAATCTACAATCGTAGAATACACCGGAACGATGTCGGAAATCTCGTCGGAGATTCGTCTGCCGTCGCGAAAGCCTTAACATGTCAGAGAAGAACAAACAAATGTCATCATTCATATATAAAGTTCAAATATGTGACTAACAAATCTACCATCATATAAAACGATAACTCGACAATCATTAACAAACAAATCTACCATCAAGAACAAAATATTTCTCACCTCAAATTTTAGAACCGTTACCGGAATTTTCAGATGGAGGTAATATGGCCGATGAAGAAGACAGGTACCTGTTGGAGAAGAAGAAAAAATAAGTCAGCCGTTAACAATAAATCTACCATTGTGTTAACAAAATCTAGCAAACGAATCTACTGTCATATATATACAAATCCATCGTCATATATAAATAAATATACCGTGATATATAAACAAATCTACCGTGATATATAAACAAATTTACCGTCCTATATATATACAAACTACCGTCATATATAAAAAAATCACTACAAGAAAATAGCCCGTTTCGGACGGCGAAATCCGTCGGTATTCCGTCGAAAACGGCCATTTCCAACAGGAATCCGACGGATTTTGGCCGTCGAATCTATCTCCTCGGAAAAGAAAATCCGTCAGAAATCCTTCGGAATTTTCTGACGGATTTCTGAGGCTGAATTTACCGAGGGATTTCTGAGGCATAATCCGTCGGGGATAATTCCGAGGGATTTTCGAGGCATAGTCCGTCGGGGATAATTCCGGGGGATTTCCGAGACATAATCAATCGGGGATAACTCCGTCCGGAAGACTTCCGACAGAATTCCGAGGACATAAAGGGCCGAGGGAAATACGACCGATCGATCTACAATCCCTCGGAAATCGATCGTCGATCCCTCGGATATCCCTCGGAATTTTCCGAGGGATTCCCGACGAACTGAGGATCGATCGATCATATTTTTAGATCGATCGATCATCAGTCCGTCGGAAATCCCTCGGAATTTGTAAGTTTTTAAAAAAAATTCGAGGGATTTCCGATGGTATTAAAAAATTTGTAAGTTTTTAAAAATTTTATAATTTTATTTATTAAATTAAATAATTTTAAAAAACGAAAATGGAAAATTAATTATATAATTAAAAATATTACAAAATAACATAATTTTAAAAAGTTTTTTAAAGTTGAAAAATTACGCACAAAAAAACGAAATCAGAACGTCGGGAAATCATCGAACTTCGTTTTGAACCACTCGTTCATCTTCTCGCTCTTCGTTTACTGAGTCGAGAGCTCGCCCTCCAAAACCGCGACCTTCTCCTGGAGCTCTTCGTTTTGCCGTATAAGGTATGGATCCATCGAGAAACCTGAAGAAGATGCCCGTTGGGTCGCAAGCTTACCCAACCCCGGCCGACGATCTTTTTTAATGGGTACCTCCTACGAAAACAATAAAAACATTAGATTTTTTATTAACAAATAATTATCTAAATAGAAATAATAATCTATATTTTGTACTTACCCCGAGGACTAGGTCGTTCATCTCGGCCCGAGTGATTTCGTTGGATCCGGTGAAGTCGTCATGCAATCTCTGGATGAGAATCTCGTCTTGCACCTTCGTCACCTTTTCGACGATCTCCCTGACAGCTCCATCTTCAATTCGGCCCGTCTTCTTGTTGGTGTGCATCCTCACAATCACTTGCAGGTGGTCGGGAACATCGCCGTATTCATCCGTCTACAAAATAAATAAAACTGTTAAAGAAAATCGTTTTCCCATAAAATAAACAACTAAAAACCGCAAAATACTTACCATTTATATTTCGGTTGTCTTGAAGCTCTTTGCCCCGTTGTTGTGGATAGCTTCTCCCTTCCCGTTTCGGCGACTCTTCCGGTTCTTGGAGTTAGTCTGAGATAGAGATACGGTCTTCGGCTCTTGCCAATACGGGATGTAGTCTGTATACACATCCGCGTTCAAGCCTTTTGGCTTATCTTTCCCCTTTCTCCAAGCTGTATTCCACTCGTTCATGTTGCGCGAGAATTGCGTCCTAGCCTCCGAAAAAAATTCCGTCTCCACCGTCTTCGTGATCGTATGCTTCCAATTAAACTCTTGCTACAAAAAAGAAATAGAAATAAAGATGGTAACAAAATCTCTAAATATATAACAAAAAACAAAATCTCACTTACCGTAAACGTACAAAACCACATGTTTTGTTCGTCTGACAGAATATCGGAAAATTTCCTGTATGGTTTGTCGAGGATGTTGTGCAACATCTTCAGAATCGACTTGCTAATGCCATTCCCGGAGATTCCAAACCTATGAAAAAACAAATTAAAAATCGGTTATCAAAACAAGAAAATCATTAATTAAGAAAAAAAAAATTATTATCAAGTAGATCTAGTAATGCAGAGTTCCGGATCGAGAACTTTGAGTAATTCTCGTTCCGGCTGTTGAACGAGCTTCTCGATGGTCATGATCCTCGGTTGAGCTACACTCTATGTGTCTGGAATAGACGAAGGCGGAACAGTACTTGGGCTCGGACCTGCGGAAGTACCCCTCCGCCCCAATTGCCTCGAACCGCTAAGACGGTCTTGATCGAATTCACCGTAAGACCTACAAAAAAAAATTAACGGGATCATTTAAAAAACATATAAATCATCCTAAATCAAATATTTGTAAAAAACCAAAACATTTTTGTTAAAAAATACATATATATAAAACGTTTATTTTAAATACAATTTCTGAAAACGTTTTTAATAAATAAATATATAAAAATGTTTTAAAAAATTATTTATAAAAACGTTTAAAAAAAATATATATTTATCAAAAACGTTTTTATAAAAATATTTATAAAAAACGTTTTAAAAAATATATTTATGAAAAAACGCTTTTAAAAATATATTTATAAAAAACGTTTTCAAATAATATATTTATCAAAAAACGTTTTTATAAAATATATTTATAAAAAATGATTTTTATAATTATATGTATTAAACATGTTTTTTAATTAAATCTAATAATTCTAAAAAATTTAACAAACTCTAATCTAAAATATAATCACATATTCAACATAATCCACACAAAAAATCCACAAATCCACAAAAATCAACATAATCTAACAACCTAATCTAATTAACAATCTAACAACATAATCTAACAATATAATCTAACAACAATAAAAAAAAATTGGGACTTACATTTGTGGGTTTGAGAGAGAAGAAGGTCGGGGACCGGGAAGAGTATTGAGAGAGCAGAAGAAGAAGAGAAACTTGATCGGAAGACGCGAAAGAAGAAGAGAAGAAGAAAAGAAGACTCGTAAGAAGAAGAGAAGAAGAAGAAGAGAAGAAGGAAAGAAGAGAAGAAGAAAACAAGGTAAGGAAGAGAGAAGGACTCGGCGGGGATTGAGAGAAGATATTTATAAAGATTTCCGACAGACGAAATCTCTCGGGAATCCGTCGGAAATCAAATTTAATTAACCGCTTCGATTTTTAGTATTTTTCGTTTGGCTGTTAAACTTCCCGGGAAAAATTTCAAGATCCATCGGAAATCCCTCGGAAATTTTCGAGGGGTTTAGGGTTTGGTTTTAAATTTTGAATATTTCAGAAATTTTAGTGTTTAATAACCATTAGTTTTACATACTAATAAGAAAAACCTTTGAAAACAATGAAAACAAGTTATTTGGGATTTTGTAAAAATCGATCGATGAACGAGTTCAAGCATTCATAAAAACATAGAACATCTAAGGACATTTACGGGTTTGCTCCGGGTTTTAATTAAAAAGTTTAAAATGTTTGATTCTTAAAAATATTTCAAAGAAACTAGTTTATATTTGTTACTTCTACATCTATCAAGACCAAACAAGTTCTAAATCCGGAAAATTTGAGGTTTATTACCCTAAACCGTCGAAAATTTCTGAGGGATTTCCGACAGATTCAGTTTTAGCCGAGAGAATTTTGAATCCTCGGCTAAAACCGAAAAACCCCCTGGCTAAAACCTTACCAGCTCCCGGCTAAAAATGAACTGACTTAATCCGTCGGAAATCCCTCAGAATAGAGAATTTTGAATCCTCGGCTAAAACCGAAACCCCCCCGGCTAAAACTTTACCAGCTCTTGGCTAAAACTGAACTGGCGGAATCCATCAGAAATACCTCAGAAATTTCGGAGGGATTTCCGGCGGATTCATTCAGTTCAGTTTTAGTCGAGAGAATTTTGAATCCTCGGCTAAAACTGAACCGGCGGAATCCGTCGGAAATCCCTAGGAAATTTCCGAGGGATTTCCGACGGATTCAGTCAGTTCAGTTTTAGCCGAGATAATTTTGAATCCTTGGCTAAAACCAGAAATCCCCCCGGCTAAAACCGAGAGAAGGTAAGGTTTTAGCCGGGGGGTTTCGGTTTTAGCCGGAGGGATTTTTGGTTTTAGCCAGGGTGATTAGCCGGGGGTTTTTGGTTTTTGTCGAGGATTCAAAATTCTCTCGGCTAAACCCTGAAACATAGTGAATTTTCGATGTTTTTCAGACGAAAAAACTAAGTGTTAAAAATATTTAGCAATTTTTTTGGGGTTGATGAATATAGAAAAACATTTTGGGGCACTTTAGTATTTATGTATAATTTACGGGAAGAAAACTAGGTTATTATTTCTTAAAAAGGTGAAAACATTACTTAGAGAAATAAAATATAATACATAAAATTCATTATTCCGAGTCCGATGAATAATCTGACGTAGCTGAATCGGAGTCCTAGTCAAATTCGCCGATCTCTTCCTCTAAATCCTCAAATACCTCGTAATTCCCGTCCATGGTGAAATCAACCACGAGATCAACTTCAAGAGAATTCTCGATCGGACCTAAGTTACCAATTGTATTTTCCTGCAAAGGGTCGTGCTCTGACACACCATAATCTCTTCCCCTTGGGTGTATCGACGTAACAGTAATCCAAGGGTCATACTTGTTCCTAACCCGGGGTATCGAATGTAGAAAACCTGATCCGCTTGTGAAGCAAGAATGAAAGGATCGTATTTCTGAAGTCGTCTTCGAGAGTGGACATATGTAACACCAAATGCGTCATGGCGTAGACCTCCTACTGGATTATACCAATCGTAATAGAACGCAATGCACCTCAAGTTGAGAATCCCCGGATAATGGACCTCCAATATTTCGCGGAGGACACCGTAGTAGACAACTTTTCCATATTGAGACGATATACCAGAATTAAAAGTTGTCTTTGAGCTTCCTTCCCGATGAGCCTTAATTAAAAGCATACCCTCGGGTGCAATACATCGGATAAGACTGTGCAACAAACATCGGGCCTTTCACCATCTCAACTAACCAGGTCGGAAACTCATTCCCAAGAATAGTCATCTGACCAACCTGTTAAAATTTTAAGTGGACAATAATCGACACAATGTTTATATATATAAATTATTATACAATTTAATTATATAATAATAAATCATCATTTAACACTTACATAATATTTCAACCAATCACCAAAGTCATTCTGCTTGACGACATCAAGCTCATCCTCTGTGTAATTTGGATACCAATCGCGTATTTGGGTCATAAACATCATGTGCATGAGCAAATGCATTAGAAAATTAATAACATTAGTAAACTTTGTTAACCAATATAAAAAAATAACATTTAGGTACCTCTCATATTCTAAAACGTCGTCGCAGTTTGTCAGAATATACATATGCAAGTGTCTTTGCTCCTCCTCTAATAGTCGCCCGATCCTTGCTTTATCCACTTAGTCGTCCAATCAGAGTAAATATATCGGGAACATAGACAGGATAACTAACTTTGTTCCCTCTATCATCATGCCGTGCGGGGCGTCTACTTTTTGTGTGGACTTGTGCTGGAAAGTAGTAGCTAGCAAAGTTGGAAGTTTCTTCATTAATGCTCTATGCAATAATAGAACCCTCGACTCTAGAAAGATTTTTCACCTTCTTCTTTAGGTGTAACATATACCGCTCAAAAGGGTACATCCATTGGTATTGAACCGGCCCACCAAGTGCTGCTTCTCGAGGGAGATGAATAGGAAGATGTTCCATAACATCAAAAAAGGCAGGAGGAAATATTTTCTCGAGTTTTCAAAGGAGAACCGGTATGTTTTCCCCTAGATTTTGGATTCCGGCTGATGTAAGTGATCTCGTGCATAGATCCCAGAAGAAAGCACTGATCCCTGCATATATAGTAGACATACAAAATTAAATAACTTACTTATAATCATCACAAATATAAATATGGCAACATACGTAATAGTGTAAATGAATGTATACCTGCAATAGCTCCATGGACGTTTATAGGAAAAAGATCTTCAAATGCAAATGTAAGGAGGTGTTGCATGACAATCATGACTCTTCATCCCAGAAAACCTCCCTTCTGAACTATCGACGCAATTACGAAGGTTAGATGCATATCCGACTGAGAATTTGACACTGTGCTTAATCCAATCGAAGAACTCCTCCTTTGAAGTCGCATCCAACCGGAAAGCAGGGGGATGTGAATTTCCATTCGCCATTACATGCAACTCCTTACATGAACAAATATCTGGCAAGTCCAATCTGGTCTTCAAATTATCTTTCGTCTTTCCTTGCACATTTAGAACAGTGTTCATGATTTTGTCGAAAAAGTTATTTTCAATGTGCATCACATCTAGATTATGGCGCAGCAAATGTTCTTTCCAATATGGCAAATCTCAGAAAATACTCTTCTTGTGCCAATTGTGGTACTCACCACAACCGTCAACGGGATAATGCCCATTACCCCTGCATGAAACTGTCTTCTCGGCACCAAAATCTCTGAACTGGTTCATAATATAATTCACATCTAACTCAGGAGGTGGACCATCGAAAACTTTTTTGTTCTTTCTATACAATGTTGTGCTCCGACGATATGGATGATCATGCGGTAGAAATCGTCGATGACAATCGAACCAAGAAGTCTTACGTCCGTTCTTCAATTGGAACGCATTAGTGTTATCTTGACAATATGGACACGCCAACCTTCCATGCGTCAACCATCCAGATAGCATACCATATGCTGGAAAATCACTTATGGTCCACATAAGTACCGCACGCATCATAAAATTCTTTTGCAGGGAAACATCGAATGCTTCAACACCATTTTTCCACGACATTTTTAACTCATAAATTAATGGCTGTAAGAAAATATCAAGAGGTCTCTTAGGATAATCTGGACCGGGGACGAGGATCGTGAGGAACAAAAACTCTCGTTTCATGCACATAGATGGCAGTAAATTGTACGTTGTGACGATTACTGGCCACAACGAATATTTTCTCCCATGCTTTCCAAAAGGGTTGAATCCATCCGTAGATAACCCGAGGTATATGTTCCTTGGCTCACACGCAAAACTAGGATAAACCTCTTGAAAATGTTTCCATGCTTCAGCATCTGAAGGATGCGCTATCTCTCCAGCTGAGTTATGTTCTGCATGCCATCTCATAGGCCCTGCCGTGCGCAGGGATTGATATAACCTCTTCAACCTATCAGCTAGGGGAAGATACCACATCCGTTTATGTGGAACAGGTACTCTGCAACATGTATCCTGATAGCGAGGTTTTTGACAAAAATTACATTTCAACCGGTTTTCATCCTTTCTCCAGTAGATCATACAGTTGTCGATGCACACATCTATCATCTGATAAGGTAATCCAAGACCAGCTACAAGCTTCTGAATCTCGTAGTATGAAGCAGGTGAAATATTATCTTCAGGTAAGACATCTCTCACAAAATCAGTTATCGCATCAACACAATTATTGGCCAAGTTGAAATCCGTCTTTATAGTCATCAACCTGCTTGCAGTTGAAAGAGGCGATATTCCATCTCTACATCCTATGTATAATGGCTGCTTTGACGCATCTAGCATATCAAAAAACTTTCGTGCTTCTGAATTTCGTTCATATATCCAGTTACCATCCTCAACATGATATGATGCTATGTTTTCACGAAACGTATCATTCACCATCTGAGTGTAACCTGCGTTTACATCTACTTTCGGTGTTGGTTCCTCTAACCTAGTACCCGAAGTACTACCAAACCTATCAAATGTGCTACCATAATATTGCACCATTGAATCAGTTTCTCCGTGGGTATACCAAATCTTATAACCAAGCATAAATCCATTCCTATATAAGTGCTTCCTCACATCCCTAACTGAGACTAATCTATGATTCCGACATTTAGTACAAGGACAATACATTTTACCGTATTCTGATGTCATGCTATTGTTTGACGCAAAGTTCATGAACTCCTCCACACCTTGTGCGAACTCATCCGTCAATTCCCCCGTAGCGGAATCACGCGGAGGTTTGTCCATCCACGATCTAAAATAAGACATTGTGTTATTTTGTTTTTATTTGTCTTTGTTGTGAATGTTGTGAATGAGGGGAGGAGTACTATTTATAGAAAAATGTTTGTTTGTTCTCTGCAACTATACACATGAATCTTCAAAATACCAGAGACAAGAAACAAACGAATTAAAAATTGGAACAACCTAAGAACAAGGACTTGTGAAGAAGAGGCAAGGAATGTTTACAAATTAAGCGCACTCTATGTAAACAATTGTAATCCAGCGGTAACGTATATATCCGTTTACAAAGAAAGCAAGAAACGTATATACAAGGAGAGAAGTATATACAAAGGCAATTATATATATATATATATATATATATATATATATATATATATATATATCCTTCGGAAATCGGTCGAAAATTACCCACTGATTTCCGACAGCTATAAATCCGTTGGAATATTCTGACGGAATTCCAAGGGAATATAGGTTCGTCGACATTCCCTCGGAAATCCGTCAGAATATTCTGACCGATTTCCGAGGAAATTAAATCCCTCAGAATTCCCTCGATCTGCCCTAGGAATTTCGTCAGGATTTTCCGACGGTTTCAAACCCGTCGGAAATGCAGGTGTTAACAATTCTACCGTCATATATATATATACAAACTACCGTCATATATAAACAATTCTACCGTGATATACAAACAAATATTCCGTCAGATATATACAAACTACCATCATATATAAACAAATCTACCATGGTATATAAACAAATCTAGCGTCAGATATATACAAACTACCGTCATATATAAAAAAATCTACCATGATATATAAACAAATCTACCAAACTCACCAAACCACATATATGTTAGTAATAAATCTACCATCAAGCGTTACAAAATCTACCACCAAAGAAATAAAAAATCTAACATTCCTCACCAGAAAGTTCTTTGCTCTCACCGAAATCCCGTTCATTAGACCGGAAACAGAGATTAAACAAATTATCTGCAAAAAAAAAAAAAATAGGGTTAGGGTTTTAAGACAAACAATAAGAATAGATTTTCTCGCCGCCGTCAACCGCCGCATATCTCGACTCGCCCAACACTCGACTCACCGCCACTCGAAACGCCGTCTTTCGACTCGCCTGCCAGTCAACTAGTCGCCCCTAAACCCTAACACTAGCCTCGCCTTTACCCAACTTCCCCCACACACAAACCTCGACGCCGAAAATAACAAACGAAGGACGACGAGGAAGACATTTGATATATAAACAAATCTACCATGATATATAAACAAATCTACCAAACCACATATATGTTACTAATAAATCTACCATCAAGCGTTACAAAATCTACCACCAAAGAAATACAAAATCTAACATTCCTCACCAGAAAGTTCTTTGCTCTCACCGAAATCCCGTTCATTAGACCGGAAACAGAGATTAAACAAATTATCGGCAAAAAAAAAAAAATAGGGTTAGGGTTTTAAGACAAACAATGAAAATAGATGTTCTCACCGCCGTCAACCGCCGCATATCTCGACTCGCCCAACACTCAACTCACCGCCACTCGAAATGTCGTCTTTCGACTCACCTTCCAGTCAACTAGTGATAGTTACATAATTTAGCCCATTTTAGCATACATTTTAGTTAGCATTTTGTGACTTATTGCATTCATTTCATTGTTTTTGGTATAGTTTGCATCCATTTTAGAGTTAGTGAGTCTTAGGTTAGTTCTTGCATATGTTTGTGTGCTATGGAGTCTTTTAGGTACCATTTGGAGCTTATGGAAGCATTTTGGAGCTTGGAGGAAGATCATGGGGCAAAATAAACCTGTTTGGAGCAAGAGTTATGCCCAAATATCAAGGAAAATGCAGAGGCCATACGACGTGCTCTAAAGATCGGCTCAGACAAAGATCTTGAGCTCCGATTTAGCTTCGAGAATCTTCATCAAAGTCGTAGATAATCGAGATACCTTTCTAATGGAGGTGGTTTCAAGTCATTCGGAGCAGCCGTTCAAAAGATACGACATATTTAGTGAGCACAGGTCCGTCTGGCATCGATTTGGACTAATGGCAGAAGTCCATCGGTGTGCATCCGACCGATACACCCGACCGATGGAAGTTCTGGAAATCCGACGGATCATATCGGTGCGTTGTATCGGTTGCAGGAGACCGATGGAAGCTCACATCAAGAAGACCATCGGCAGCCTCCCATCGATACACCCGACCGATGCGAAGTTCTGGAAATCCGAGGGTTCCATCGGTGCGATGTATCGGTTGCAGGAGACCGATGTGATTCCTGCGACCCACTTTGCTATTTAGGCCAAAAAACTTGTTATTTGTGATATATCTCATTTTTAACTTGTAAAAACACTCTTCTTAGAGAGAGTTTGGAGATTTTAAGAGATTCTTAGTGTTTTTATGAAAGTTCTTGTTTCTTTTCATCTATCTATCTATTTCTAATCATCTAACCATGAATCTAAACACCTCCTACATAGGATTTGTTGAGATTATCATGGTTTGTGAGTAGTTTCTTTAGAACTTTGGGTATGGTAGATTAAGATGTTTTCTTGCTAAATCATGATGCTTAGGACTTAGTTTATGAAGAATCCTTACTTGTTAGGTGTGATTAATGCTAGATTAGCCTTGACAAAGTTGATTTAGAACTTAAGGAATTTCATGCCCGGAAGGTGTTCGATGAAATTCCTCAACCAAACTTAGCAAGTGTTTTACATTCCTAGCCTATGGAAATGGATGTCTAGGGTGTTTAATGGTTATTTAGACTTGAGATTAATGCTTGTTGATCATTTAATTGCAAATGGAAGTTTGTTCTCAATTAAGTGATTAGTGAAGTGATTATTTTCATGGAAGTGGATTAGTCTAAATTAGTGATCTAAGGCCTAAGGATTAGCATTGTTTGAGTATCATGGTTTAGCTAGAGAATGTCCAAGTCGATTACCATTACCCGAAGTTCGTTTGCTTATTCTTGTTTAAATCGTTTTCGTTACGTTTTAGTGCAAAACTTGTTAGTCTTTTAATTACATTTGTTATATGCTGGGTTGTTTATTATCATGTCTTTAAATTGATTAGGATCATTAGAAAACCTTTATTCGATTAGCTTAGATTAAGAAGTGTCTCGCATTCTCTGTGTGTTGTTCTCGTGCCTCCTTGTGGATTCGATCCCTAAGTGCTACAATGACATACCATTAGATTGTGGTATTGTGCACAATGGGTTAATTGTGCGAACCGTAAAAAGTTCATTATCAACTAGCCGCCCCTAAACCCTAACACTAGCCTCGCCTTTACCCAACTTCCCCCTCACACAAACCTCGACTCGCCCGACCCTCGACGCCGAAAATAACAAACGAAGGACGACGAGGAAGACACTTGATATATAAACAAATCTACCATGATATAAAAACAAATCTACCAAATTCACCAAACCACATATATGTTACTAATAAATCTACCATCAAGCGTTACAAAATCTACCACCAAATAAATAAAAAATCTAACATTCCTCACCAGAAAGTTCTTTGCTCTCACCGAAATCCCGTTCATTAGACCGGAAACAGAGATTAAACAAATTATCTACAAAAAAAAAAATAGGGTTAGGGTTTTAAGACAAACAATGAATATAGATTTTCTCTATTTATCGATCGATACTCACCCAGATACTGCAAAGGAGCTGCCTATGAGTGTCGACAGACTTCGCAAGCCCAAGAAGCTGGATCCTATTCCTCAACACCTCCGAGCTCCCATCACTCCAAAGCAGCGGTGTGGCTTTGAGAAGATGGTACGAAGAATACCCCACTCGTCCACTTTTGTAGAAGCTCTAGAGGGCTGGCCTCTGCTAAGTCACTTCAAAGATTGCAGAGAAACCCTGGAAGAGATCGAAGTACTCTTCATCAAGGCAAGAAGCAAGTCACTACCGCTGAGGCAGTTGACCAAGAGGGAAGACCCAAACATATTCTCCGTTCCATGCTCCATCTCTGGAGTTGCATTCAAAGAGTCTCTCGTTGACTCAGGGGCTAGCGTCAATGTCATGTCAAGGGCAATTGCAGAGAGATTGGGAGCTGACATTCGATCTCCCATGTCAACTATCACATTCGCGAACAGTGCCACCTCACTTCCATATGGAACAATCCCTGATTTGCTGGTTAACGTAGGAGATTGCCTGGTTCCTACTGATTTTCAGGTTGTGGAGATGAGCACACAATCTCGTACACAATTGATTCTTGGACGACCGTTCATGGCTACGGTTGGTGCCATTATGGACACACCCAGCAAGCACATCTCGTTCTCATACATTGACAAGGAGGTGTACTACAAAGCCATCCCTAGAGGACCAACGACACATATCTCATGCATCACCGTTTTTTCAGGAGAGACGTTGGTAATTGATCTCTTGGAAGAGCCTCCTGACGAGCCAACTGTCATAGACGTTTCGGTTGAACCGCCCAGCATCCCCAAGAAAGTTGTCAAGAAGGCTAAGGCAACAAGGAAGAAGGCGAAAAGAAAAGGAGTGAAGGATGCTTCTTCCATGACTTTAATCCCTCAGAAGTGTGATGAGGATTCAATTGAATACAAGGTGAAGTGCAAAGGTGCCTCGAAACCATTCTCTAAAGCTAGAGTTCTTCTTACTTCGGAGCTGAAAGAGAAAGGAAGGGAGTTTGTGGAGGGCATGATGAGCAGAACTCTGAAGCTGGTGATGTCAAATTGTGGAGCTTGTTTTGGAGTTAGCTCTCAAGTTTCTCCTGACTGATCTTCCGTACAGTCAAGCTCGTGACGTAAAACAAGCGCTTGGTGGGTGGCAACCCACTGGTAAATCTGTTTTTGAGTCTTTTTCTTTTTATTTTTCAGTTTTGGTGTCTGTGTAAGGATGAACAAGAAGCAAAAACTCGAAATCATAGAGTGTCGATCGATACCCTTTAGTATCAATCGACACCCTACGTGAATGAAAGGATATGTATCGGTTTAAGCCTGGTATCATTCGATACCAAGCTGTGTGTCGCTCGATACTCAATGTTCCAGCACGGTAACTTCTTGTTTCTCTTCGTTCTATTCTGTTCTTTTGTTTTCTTTTACTAGCTCTAGGCTAGATAACACTGGGGACAGTGTTGTTCAAGTCTGGGGGAGGAAGTCGCTGACTTTGTTTTTGTTTTTCTTAGAGTCAGTCGTTTTTGAGTCATTCGTTGTTTTATTGAGTCAAAACTTTGTTGGAGACTGTGATCTTTTTCTTGAATCTTTTGATCTGACCTTGCTTCTAAATGACCATTGCTACATAATCAGCTCTAGATCGACTAATGAAAAATCCAAAGACTGACCAGTTAACTAGAAGACACTCATGTTTCCAGCAAAGTTCCTTAAAGCCTGAGCCAAATTTTTGCACTTCATCGATGTGGTTAGTATTCATAGAGCTTGATTCCTCATTCGTATCTGACAAAGGAACCCATGTGTTTTAAAATAACGGTATTTCTCTCCCTGTTACAAGTTAATTAATAAGTGCATTAAAGATGAAAATTTCCAACGATCCCATTATTCTACTTCAGAGGAAATGATCACACAAATGATTGGAAGCGAGGCTAGGATTTTCCTATGATGCCATTATTCGCCTACATCCTTTGATACATTGAGAGGGAATAACCGGAGATTATGTGGCAAACACCACCAATACTCGCGTCTCATACCTTGATTTGTATATGCAGATCTTAAAAAAAAAAAGAACAATATAAGAAATAAGTCTGGGGGAGAGAAATAATACCAAAAAGTGTGAAAAATGGTGGTTCCTTGTCATGATATTGTATGGGAAAGAATCTAGAAGGTTCTTGGTATTAAGCACAGCGATGAAACTGGAGAGGTAGGCTTAATTGAACAATGCTGCGAAATAATGTGTGTAGTCCTTGTGTTCGACCCCTACTTTACTGCAGCAAATGCTTTAGTATTTTTTAGGGTATTAATTTGAGCATATCAAATTTGGCGCCGTTGCCGGGGAATGGGAGGATGCTGCAGTAAAGTAGGGGTCGGACACAAGGACTCAGAGAAATCACACAATAGATTTTATAGTATCGATTCAAGCTAAGCAATTCAGATGAAAGTAAAAAGCAATAAACAGTAAATGAGTTGTAATTCGATTGGGAGAAAGATAAGCTCATGGTATTTCTCAGGAGATCAATGAATGCAGATAAACTAACTAGTCAGGATTCAGATTTAGCACGATTCTTGAACTCAAATCACTAAAGTATAATTAACCAACTGTCGTTGCGAGAATTATCTAAATCTAAATCCTAGGAATTCCAAATCTCTTTGCGAATCCTAAAGTCTAAATCAGCTTTTAGATCAGATTTGATTTGTTCACAAAACAACTAAACCAAATCTCTTTGCGAATAGTTATTTTGCTCACCTTAGGTTCTATCAGGTAATTAATCGCACTGTCGTGCCTAATCAATTATCCTAAGATCTATGTTCTAGGTAGCTAATCTAGAACAAGCCTTGAACACAACCTAAAGTGAAGAACTAATTCAGATGGTGAATCCTAATAAACTAATCAACCTAGCATTCAGAGAAAACCCTTATGAAAACCCTGAACCTAAAGTGGATCTACTCAGACATGGAGAATGAAAACAACATGATTGAATAGATCATCAAAGAAATCAATAAAAAAACAGGAGTTCAGAGTTGTCTCTCCAAAAATCAAAGTAGAATCAAGAATAATGAAAGCCTAGAACAAAGCATAGCCAACAAAGTGGCTGTAAAACCTAATTAAATAGTCTAAACACGAATTGGGGTCTTCTTGTAAATATTAAAGTCTTCTGGGCAAGTTCTGCAATTCTTCAAACTTCATTAAAAGTCGCGTGTCATGATCTGCTCGATGGGTGTCGATCGATACCAGGGGGTATCGATCGATGCTTGACGCTTCGATCAGACATTTAGTCACCAGACTTCAGTTTTGCTCCATAACGCTCCATAAAACTCCAATATCTCCAATAATGCTCCAAATGTGCTAAAACCTGTAAAAGACTCTAAAAGACTCTATAATATAATAAAGACTCGATAAAACGGACTTATATCATTGCTTAAACAGGATAAAAACCATGATATATCATCGAGTTAGCTAGTGCGAAGACAAAGACTGGGAAGACGAAGATGTGGACTCAGTATCAGATGATTCTATTTGTGGTGGTGTTGGTGGTGGTGATGATGGTGGTGTTGGTGGTGGTGGTGATGGGCTTAGAGACTGTATTTCAGACCAATATCCTCTGGTCATAGTCTCATATAGGCACACCTCCATCAAGGATGCTATTGAAAAATTTCTTCCTTGGGCAAAGCAACAGAGTTTTTGCAACATATTTGCAATAGATTTGTTCTTTGCAATATTTGTAACGATATTTCGTGGATAGTCATTGCAAATGGATTATTGCAACGAGGGTGTTGCTAATTTTTGCAACGAATTTTTTTGTAACATATTTTCAATGAGATGTTCATTGCAATATTTGCAACCAAATATCATGGATACTCGTTGCAATTGTTTGTAACAGACATTTAGCAATGATATTTGGAAACCAATATTACAGAAATTACAATTTTTTTGTAAGGTTACCGGTTACAAAAATTAGTAACGGAAATATTATATTAGTTGTCAAATTTGGCAACAATTTGCAATGGATAAATTAAAAATATATATATTTTATTATATTAATATGAAACCATGATACAAAAAACTTATATTACAACGTAAAATTACATAATTAAAAAATAAACTCAAACGACTATTACAAAGTAAAATTACTTGATTTCTCCTTCAACTTCCTAAGAACCAAACCGAAACCAAAAACAATGAGTCTCAAACCTAAATCAACAAACCAAACAGAGTCCACGCCATTCATGGCATTAACAGATTTATCCACATCTTCTGAATCATCACCAGATCCATATAATCAAGTTAAAGAGAAGCAACCTGCAAATATCACAATCACGAAAATCAAATTGAGAAAACTCAAAAAATCTGAAACGAGATTCATGTGCCTCCATCACTAATAAAACTATATTGAGAGAGCTATACCTTCTCTCTTCCGGCAGCGATTACCTCATCTCCCTCTCGTCGGCTCTTCCTCCTCCGCCGTCTCCTTCTACTTAGACACCGGCAGCGACTGCGTCAGGTTCCCTTGTCGTCCTTTCACCTGCATCCTCTGCGAATCCAAACCTCCTTCTCCCTTCTCTCTCTCCTCCTCCGCCGCCCACCGTATCCTGCTCCTCCCTTTTTTGCTCCGCCACTCACTCTTCTCTTCCCTTCTCTGACCTCTGCGCCATCGAGAAGTTACTGGTTAGGAAGCGCCTGGAACAAGAGAATAACCACAACGAAATTAGAAAGGAAGAACACATAAACGACGAATTTAAGAAATCTCATGAGATTTGAGACAATATAAACCCTAGATCGAACAAGATCTAGAAGAAGAATCAGACCATATTATCCGTTTGCAAACGAGAGAGAGAGAGAGAGAGAGAGAGAGAGAGAGAGAGAGAGAGAGACCGAAATTAGACGATGTGAGTGAGAATCGATGGTTGGATCCAAATCGCCGCCACAAAAGCATGGTTCTCAGAGTCTAGGAGAGACGAGGAATAGAAGACGATTAGTCTTCTTCTTTTTGTACGGCAAAAAGAAAAAGAGTAATCTACTGGAGAGAATAAAAAATAGAAGAAGGAAGGGGTGAGATTTGGCCACATCATCAATCTGAGTGATCTCTTCTTATTGGCTCTCTACTTTTATTTAGTTTTTAATGAATAATTTTTTTATTTTGGAGTTTATGAGTTATTTATTTTACAATAAACTTAAATTTGTGTACTTTAATTTTTTAAGGAATTTATAATGTTATATTTCTTTTTAATTTGTATTTTGTAATAGTTTTTTCAGTTTTATATTACGTTTTTAGTATGAAACAATAATTTATTATATTTTCTTTTCTTTTTTAATTGAGAAATATATAAAAAAAAATATTTTACAAATGTGAATCCATATCTACTAAATCAAACACTCATTAATACTTAAAATTATTATATTTCTATTGTTAATAGAACAAGAAAAATATATCATAACCCTTATACCCTAAACCTCAAACCCTATGCCCTAAACTCTAAGTCAAAAATTCACTAACTTTTAGTTTTCTTTTTAATTTTGTAATAGTTGTTTCTATTCTATTTTATGTACTGAGAAACAATAATTTGGTTCTGTGTACCGTAAAATAGTCGCAAAAATTAAAACAAGTCTAAAGCCAGACTTCTAATAACGTCTAATTTAAAATCAAGCCGAAATTCAGACTTCTAAAAGAGTCTAATTCGGAAAAGTCTAATTTCAGACTTCTTCTCAAGTCTAATTCGTACAAACTCAAATTTCAGACTTCTAACAGAGTCTAATTAAATGAAAGTATAATTTCAGACTTCTAATCGAGTCTAATTCAGATCATGTCAAGTATCAGACTTCGTATCGAGTCTAATTTACTTTCAGACTTCTAATATAGTAATTTTTAAGTTTTTTTTGGACTGAATACAACCAAGCATCAAAATACATACCAGACCTAGAACTTTTGTTTGACATAGAAAAATGGACTTCTATCTTGTAGATCTAAAACGGAATTAATTAAAATCCCATCTGTTTGTTTAGATCTAGGCAAAGAACATGGAAAAATGGTCTTATTTCGTATAGATCTAAAAAATTTGCAGAAAAAGTAGAGTAGAAGGCGAAAAACTTGTTTCTAGGAAGCTTAACTCAGTTGCTGATATATCATGGTTTTTACCCCTTTTAAGCCATGATATAAGTCTATTTTATAGAGTCTTTCTACTATTTTGTAGTGGTTTAGAGTCTTTTACAGGTTTTAGCACGTTTGGAGCATAATTGGAGATATTGGAGCTTTCTAGAGCATTTTGGATCAAAGCAGAAGGTCGTGTAGCTGAGTACCCGATTTGAAGTCTCAGTGTCGATCGATACTGCCTAGTATCGGTCAATACTCACCGAAGCAGACGCGACCCACGAGTTTAATGAAGATTTGAAGAATTGCAAAATTGCCCAGAAGTCTTTATTATTTACAAGAAGCCCCAAAACGTGATTTAGGTTATTTAATAGGATTTTACAGCCACTTTGATGACTACGTTTTCATTACGCTTTATTTTATTCTGGTTTTGTGAGAGAGCTTTTGAAGGGAGACAAGTCTGAAACTCTGTTCGTCCGAGAGAAGATTTTGAACCCTCTTGTTACTCTTTTTATTTTATTTGATGATTTATTCAAACATGTTTATTGCTTCAATTTCCATGTCTGAGTAGATCTCCTGTTAGGTTTAGGGTTCTCATAAAGGTTTTCTCTGAATGCTAGGTTGATTAGTTATTAGGATTCATTATCTGAATTAATTCTTCACCATAGGTTGTTTGCAAAGCTAATTCTAGATTGATCACCTAGAACTTAGATCTTAGGATAATTGATTAGGCACGAGAGTGCGATTAATTACCTGACAGAACCTTAGGTGAGCAAAATAACTATTCGCAAAGAGATTTGGTTTAGTTGTTTTGTGAACAAATCAAACCTGATCTATAAGCTGATTTAGACTTTAGGATTCGCAAAGAGATTTGGAATTCCTAGGATTTAGATTTAGATAGTTTTCGCAACAAGAGTTGGTTAGCTATACTTTAGTGATTTGAGTTCAAGAATCGCGCTAAATCTGAATCATGTTAGTTAGTTTACCTGCATTCATTGATTTCCTGAGAAAAACCTTGAACCTATCTTTCTCCAATTTAATTTACAACCGATTTAATTTACGTTCTGTTTTCAATATCATTGATTGCTTAGCTTAATTCTCATCTTCATAATCTATTGTGTGTCTCTGTGAGTCCTTGTGTTCGACTCCTACTTTACTGCAACTACTAGAGCTGTCAAAATGGGCGGGCGGTCCATTGTCCATCCATGTCCAACAAATTATGGACGGTCTTGGACAAATCCAAAATAGAAACGGGTTTAAATGGACAATGTCCAATTTCGCCCATGGACAAAACGGACCGGACAAGTTGGACATTGGGCCGCTCAAAATACATAAAAAGTTAAGTCAAAATCAATTTGGGGTTTTTTTTAGAAATCAGAAACACGATTTTTTATGTTTGTGTTTTGGTGTTTGTGTTTACGCCGAGTGTCCTAAACCTAGCTCTCTCCGAAGACAGCAGCTCATTCGGGAATGCCTGATTCTCTGCAACATCGAGGCTCTACAGATCAAAGTTTGGTTCCAAAACCGCAGGTGAAAGCAACAATCTTTCATAAATTGTTCATTGTTTGTTGTTTCTGTCTGGGTTTTGCATGTGATTCCTGTGTGAAATTGATGGGTTTGGTTCCATTTCGTGTAATGTGGTCGGTTTCGCGCTGGTTAAATATTGAAATCGGGTGTAGTGGATGTTTTAGAAATCGAAGAAGAATCATAGATCTAGGAAGATCTTATATGGGTTTCTTGAAATGAAGCTTTGAAGTTGGTTTACATATTTAGAAACACGATTTTGAGTAGTTGAACGAGAATTGTAGTCTCAATTTGATGTAGGAGCAAAATAAGCAATTTTTGAGAGATGTCTCTGCGCTTGAAATTTTGATCCATGAGATTCAATTTCATCAAGAGTCTTCATTTTCTGAACTAAGATGATT
Source organism: Eutrema japonicum (assembly GCA_030161315.1). Lineage (NCBI taxonomy): Eukaryota > Viridiplantae > Streptophyta > Magnoliopsida > Brassicales > Brassicaceae > Eutrema > Eutrema japonicum. The sequence continues at coordinate 2,317,504 of BSQW01000010.1, read as the reverse complement.
CGCAATTTAGAGTTACCATTTAAGTACTTTTTTTCCTAGACAAGATGGTACTTAAATGTCTGCTTCTCTTCTCTTGTTTCATAGCCTCAAAAGGAAACAATCTAATTTTGTTTCTTGATGTTGTGTTATTTTTTTTTATCTCAGATGGATAATAACGAGGATACTATGAACCTCAATGATGATGACTATATGAGTGGGGATGATATGGTGGATCCGGTGAAAACTGATTCATTAGTGAGTACGGCTGACAAGAAAGGTAATAATAAACGTAAGCGTTCTAGGTGTTGGAAGAATTTTAAGATCATTGGAGATAAGTTGCATGATGGTAAGAATGATGTTAGATGCAATTATTGCAACCATATCTATTGCATATGCATCACAGAGCAAAATATTTTGTTATGGATCCTCTGGCTGTCATAGGAAATTTGGAGGCTACTATGTTTTTTCACATGTTGTGTCAGTTTGTGTTTTATGTATCGCATTTGGATTGCAACTTTTGTTGTTTGATTTCACGTGTGGTGTGTTAATAAGACAAATCTGAATGTGCTTCCTTCCATTAACAGGTTATACCTTTTTCAAAAGGAAGTGCACACGAACAACCTCCTCCCGATTTGGCATCATATTTGTTCAAAACCAGAATTGTATACATGGGAATGTCTCTTGTACCTTCAGTCACTGAGTTGATACTTGCCGAGTTTCTTTACCTTCAGTATGAAGACGAGGAAAAGCCTATTTACCTCTACATAAACTCGACAGGGATAACCAAGGTAGGCATCCATTGGAATGTCTGCTAACTTTGAGAAAAAACAAAGAAAAAAAACAATCTTCTATTCTGTTTGGACATGGTCACCCATGGACAGTCCATTTGGACATGGTCGTTAATGGTCTTGGTCGTTAATGGTCTTGGTCGTTAGTGGACATGGACATTTTTTATTCACAATCAAAATGGTCAATCTTGGACGGGTCAAAATGGACATGAACAGCCCATTTTGACAGCTCTACAACTACTGCTTAGTACTTTTAGGGTATTAATTTGAGCATATCAGTTGCAAAGACGAAGTTGACGACGGCGAGGGCGGTGGCGGCGGCGGCGGTGGCGATTCGACCTACAAGAAAATGGAGTTGTGATGAAAATATGAAGAGAGAGATAGATGGAGGGACTGGTAAGGTGACACGAAAAAGGAGAGGTAATTACCAGACTGAAGAAGCTGACGACGGCGGTGGCGACGAAGGTTTCTGGAGAGATGTTTGAGAGAGAGAGAGATTCTTCCTGTTTTAGAGAGAGAGAGTCGATAATGACTTTTACAGATTAGGGTTGGTAACTTTAGTTTATATATGGGGTAAAATCACAAGTATGGTAGCTTATTTCAGGTTAATTCACATGTTTCCATCAAGAAGTCTGATAAACCATGGACATGATCAGACTGAAATGGCAGTCTGATAAACCCTAAACTGGATAATTACTACTTAAATACCATCATATTATATAGAAAACTTATAACAAACATCAAACATCAAACTTGCGGGATTTCAGTGATATTAGACGTTCTGGGCGCTCGACGAGGGTGAAAACAAACTCTAAACGGATATAGGTACGAATTTTTGCATATCGTTGATTTTCAGATCTGAGTTGTATACTCAGACTGCTTTAGAAGTCTGATGAAACCCATATGGTCAACGAGAGGGTAGTTTTGCAATTGACTTTTAAAAAATCAGATTAAATTTGAAGTCTGGTAATCTCTGAGAATTCTGAGAAATCCCGATTCTCTCAGATTTCTCCGATAAGTCCGAGTAACCATAAATCTAATATTTAGCACTTATGAGTGACAATATTAAAACATAACTTCTAGGAAGCATCAAATTCGTGAAATATATGCACATTACAACACATATGTGCAAATTTAAAATTTCAAATGTAAATTTAGTAAACCATGAATCTAACCATAAAGTTATATGTAAACGTTTTTTGTTTGGTCATAAGGAGGTAACTGTAATTTTCCACCTCCGAAAGTGTAGCGCATCATTTGATTGAAAAGACGGTGTATTTTTATCATAAAAACAAAATTTTGTGATAAAAACAGCAATTTGCCCATCATTAATTAAGTTTTTTTTTGAATATTCAGTTTTTATTTCTTCATAAAAATTAAATTAAATAAAATAAATTAAGATAATGATATTCTTATAATAAAATAGAACATTTGGATATAAATGATATTGACTAACATTCTAAGGTTAGTCTAGTTAGCCCTCTTTCCCTAAGAATTAGCCCTCTTTCCCTAAGAATTACTCTTCGAATAAACACATACTCTAAGGTTAGTTTCGTGAATAAGCATGAGCATTTTGATGGTTTTTACTTCTCTCTCTAAACTCTCTCTATAAGTCTTTCTTTAGTTTATCTCTCTAAAATTAGTCATATATATCTTGCAAAAGTTCTATATCATAATAGAAATCAAATTATTTTTGTATAATGGCTTCGTATCTTGTGCCTCCTCATTAACTGTGATTGGCAGAGAGAGATGCGATCTTCGTGACTGTCTTCGGTGACTAGGGATTCGGAATACAAATATTTAAAAGAACTAACATACCACTTGACCAACATGTAATTAACCAATCTTTTTATTCCATATAAAACAACCCTAAATTATAATAGACTAAAACAGACACAAGTATTACAAGTACTACATATGTTTTTGTTTTTAAAAGCCCACACCAAATTATTAAAAAAAAAAAAACAGTGCAATTTTCAACACCTTAAGCCGAAATTGCGGGCGAAATACTAATCTTCACTTTTAGTAAAAAAACAAAATAATGAAATAGTAATCTTCTGACGGTCATAAATTGACAATAACAACCTATGTTCCAAAAACGGTTGCTTAGCTGTCTAGGTGATCGTTTAGGCGCTATGCAACCGGATATCTTAAAAATTAGTATCTAGGTAGTGAAGTTAGGTGTTGACTGTATTAATCCGATTTTGATCTAATTAATCCGATTTTTGGTCAATTTGTTTTTTTTTTAATTTATTTTTTCTTTTAAAATTATGAAAAAACTTTAAATTTTAAGTTGATGTGTCGTAGGATTGTTAAGTTTAAAATTTAACTTTAAATTATGAAAAATTTTAAATTTTTAGGATAGTTAAGTTGTCTATTTATAAAGGAGTAAAGGCGAAGAGAAAAAGAATTGTCGATGTGGGACTTTTCTACCAAACAAAAAAAAACTTAATTTTAAAACTTGTTGGGCCAATTCAAAAGTCCATTAAAAATTAATTTACTCACGTACAATTAACTAATAGCATATCATTGTCTTTGTTGAGATTTTTAAATTAACACAAAATAATATATTTTACTAATTTACTATATATCATTTATAAAATTGTATATTTCTCCACATGATAATATATATTTGATATCATATATTTAATTTTCAATATAAATTAAATAAAATAATATTAAAAACTAATACTTAATTAATCCCCAATTTTTAAGATTGACACTACATCCAACGTAACCGTCTCACTGGCGTATAACGCAATTCTGAACATCGATAACAACAATAAAAAGAAAAAAATTATCGTCCGAAAACTCACGTGCTGTTGCGTAACCGGACACCGACACGTCGACATCATCATCCTCAATGGTATTTTAGGAGCAGTGTCGGTGAACCGGTCCGGTTCGGTTCATAACACTTAGTTATTCCGAGTTTCCACCAAAACAAAAGCACATGAGATTTTGACTAAAACATGAGATTTTAACATAACTTCTATAAACCTACCAAATTATTTCTTTATGGGTTATATATCTACCAATCAGAAAACGGAAACAAATCCTCCAAAAGTGTGAGTAAATTTAATTTCAATTATAATTTTGGAAAACCTGAAGCAATTTAAGTAATAATTTTGATTAATGGCACATTTATGCTGTTACATTGAAAAACAAAAAAGAAAAAGCTACTCCCTTTATTATACAACAAAGTCTCAAATTTTGAAATTGCATCTCTAAAATTTTCAGGTAAATGTTCTGAATGGTCTCGCCTGAGACATCGCATTTCCAATCATCTCCAATGGCAAAATACGCCGGAGCAAGAACCAGACCGGTCATCTGTTTCTCCGACGTCGTTCTCTTCCTCGGTGGAGCTTTCATGTCTCTTATTCTCGTCTGGTCTTTCTTCTCCTTCTCCTCAATTCCCCCAAACCTCAGCTTCTCCGCCGTCAAAACCGACGAATCCACCAAATGCTCTCAAGGAATCGATATGCGGTACGATCCAACCGACCCGGTTTTCTACGACGACCCGGATCTAACCTACACAATCGAAAAACCGGTTAAGGGCTGGGACGAGAAACGAAGACGGTGGTTAGAGCTACATCCGTCGTTTATCCCCGGATCCGAAAACCGGACGGTTATGGTAACCGGGTCACAATCCGGACCCTGTAAAAACCCGATCGGAGACCATCTTTTGCTCCGATTCTTCAAAAACAAAGTCGATTACTGTCGAATCCATGGCCACGACATCTTCTACAGCAACGCGCTTCTTCACCCGAAGATGAATTCGTATTGGGCGAAACTTCCGGCGGTTAAATCGGCGATGATTGCTCATCCGGAGGCGGAATGGATCTGGTGGGTTGATTCCGATGCTCTCTTCACCGACATGGATTTTACTCCGCCGTTTCGCCGTTACCGTAACCATAACCTCGTCGTTCACGGCTGGCCTGGAGCTGTTAACGATGATCGGAGCTGGACGGCGTTAAACGCTGGCGTTTTCCTCATCAGAAACTGTCAGTGGTCTATGGAGCTGATCGACACGTGGACGAACATGGGCCCAGTGAGTCCTGAGTATGCTAAGTGGGGACAGATCCAACGGTCGATATTTAAAGATAAGCTGTTTCCGGAGTCAGATGATCAGACGGCTCTGATTTATTTGCTGTTTAAACACAGAGAGGAGTATTATCCTAAGATATACCTCGAAGGAGAGTATTATTTCGAAGGGTATTGGTTAGAGATCGTACCGGGTTTAGCTAACGTGACGGACCGGTATCTGGAGATGGAACGAGAAGACGCCACGTTGCGTAGGAGACACGCGGAGAAAGTGAGTGAGCGATACGGTGCGTTTAGAGAGGAGAGGTTTTTGCGAGGAGAAAGAGGCGGGAAAGGGAGTCTACGGAGACCGTTTGTGACGCATTTCACGGGATGCCAGCCTTGTAGTGGGGACCATAATAAGATGTACGATGGTGACACGTGTTGGAATGGAATGATCAAAGCCATTAATTTCGCTGATAATCAGGTGATGCGTAGGTATGGTTTCGTACACTCGGATCTAGGCAAGACTTCCCCTCTTCATCCTGTACCGTTTGATTATCCTGATGAGCCCTGGTGATTTTTTAAAATTAAATTTTATTCTCTCGCTATGTGGCTGTGTGTCTTTGTGTTAATCTTGTTTTTTGCTGTCTTTTTTTCAACTTTATAATTTTATATGAGCTTATTATATAATCCATGATTTTAGAGGTTTATAATGCGGAATCTTTTTGAATAATTTAATGATTACTGTAGGGCATATATCATATAATATGATAAAGAAAACAATAAACTAGTTGTACTTTCTTTTTCTTTTCCATAAGAGTAAGTCATGATGAGTGGGATTCTCTGATTTTTGTCTTTATGTCTTCACTTCTATCATCAGTTCTATGTATATTTGTAGATTGAACTTGATTTCCCAATCACTAACAACTGTAGTATTAAGAATCCAGATATAAACAAGCTTTATATACTATTTATAATTGGCCAGAGCTACTGAAGATGATGGAATGCCTAGATGATTGGTCAATTTTCCAATCGGAACTATATTATTTCCATGATCGTAGAAGATATTTTAAGATTTTTAGGTTAAGTAAAATTCCTGTTAGTCAAAATGTCCGTGCCGATATTGTCGCAAAAACGGAGCGAGCACGAAGCTATATATTTTCTCATATAAGCTAGATCGAACCGGTATGGAATGTTTTTAGGGACAATCACCATATTGTTTTAATTTGACTTAATGTATGGGGTTTTGTTGTCAAAAAACAAAATATATATATATATATATATATATATATATATACTATTTATAATTTTCTAATGTTCACATAATGTAAAGATAAATAATGCTAAAAACAAAATTCATAATTGGCAAAACTTTCAGTATATTCACAGATAATATTTTAGTTTGTGTTCAGGTCCGATTTCGCATCTTCCAAAAAGTTGAATTTGATTCGTCTCTGTACAGAAACAATCGATGAGTGTAAGGCAAGTGATTAGGCTTTTTGGAACTTATTATGACATGCTCCTTTTTGATATTTGGGGAAGGATCTGTTTCTTTGGCTTTGATTTGAGAGGTTCATAATGATGAATTTTGTTCATGTAATGTTTAATTAAGTTTAAAAAACTGATGGTGATGTGGTATTGGTTATGGCTTTAACCTTTACAACTTAGTAATTAAGGGGGAGAGTGAAGAGGCAGCGGTTGATGCATCGCATGTACTAGTTGAGAAGTACTACATGAAGTGATACAGGCGAGCAACTCAAGGAATATGTCAACGTGGAGCCAAAGCTTGGGCTGGTTTGGACTTCTAGAAGCTTCCAGAGACGTACTTAGAGGGGTAGCTGAGCTGGACAAGCATCTTGGAGAAGATATTAAAAATTGGAGAAGTTTCCTTGTTCTTAGGAAAAGAAAAAAAAAAGTGAATATTCTTGGAGATTTACCTTTATCTCCAAGGGATGATTTTGGCTAGTATTGGCCACGACCTATTATGTATAAATAGGTGTGTTTAACCTTTGTATGAGGCCAACACAATATGAGGGAGAATTTTTAGCATAGGGTTTTTGGTTGTTTTGTAAGAGATCAAAGCTAAGGTGTTAAGAGGTTTTTCTATGGGGTTTTTGGATTGTATATAGATCCTTAAACGTGTTAGGCTAGTTAGACAAGTCAATGTGTGTCTTGAGCTTGGTCTAAAATCGTGTTAGATTCAACTTATATGGTTACTTAACAAATTTTCTAGTAATACATCCTTGTAAAGAAAATAATGTGTCATATTGTGTTCCTGTATCAGTATAGTTCTTGCACTTTCAAATCTTTTTGAATAATTTAATGATTACTGTAAGTCATATCATATAATGAGATAAAGAAAACAACAAACTAGTTGTACTTAATTTCTTTTTCTTTTCCATAGTGCAAGCCATGATGAGTGGGATTCTCTGATTTTTGTTTTTATGTCATCACTTCTATCATCAGTGCTATGTATATTTTTAGACTGAACTTGATTTCACAATCACTAACAATTGTAGTATTAAGAATCCAGATATAAACAAGCTTTATATACTATTTATAATTGGCCAGAGCTACTGAAGTTGACGGAAGGTCCCATATGATTGGCCAACTTTCCAATCGGAACTAGATTATTTTCATAATTTTAGAAGATATTTTAAAATTTTTAGGTTAAGTAAAATTTTTCGTAGCCAAAATGTCTGTGCCGACATTCTCGCAAAAACGGCGCGAGCACGAAGCTATATCTTTTCCCATATAAAACAGACCGAACCGGTATGAAATGTTTTTAGAGGTAATCACTATATCATTTTAACTTGACTTAATGTATGGGGTTTTGATAACAATATATATATATATATATACTATTTATAATTTTCTGATGTTCACATAATGTAAAGATAAATAATGCTAAAAACAAAATTCATAAATGGAAAAACTCAGTATATTCACAGATAATATTTTAGTTTGTGTTCAGGTCCGATTTCGCATCTTCCAAAAAGTTGAATTTGATTCGTCTCTGTACAGAAACAATCGATGAGTGTAAGGCAAGTGATTAGGCTTTTTGGAACTTATTATGACATGCTCCTTTTTGATATTTGGGGAATGTTAATCCCGGGGATCATTAAGTATGTTTAAAGAGTGATTAGGAGATGAAATGTGAGATTTTCGTTAATTAGAGCAATTTAATCACTATTAAAGCAGGCCGCAGAGAGAGATGAGTAGGCCGGGGGCCGTGTTTCTTTTTATTGATGGTGAGAGAAATGAACACTTTAGAATTACGAACTGGTTCCAGAGGACGTCCAGTTCGGCGTTCTAAAATGTTGCCTTGTTACAAAGAGAGAAAGAGAGAGGTCGGGTAGCTAGTTATAGGTCGAAAATGGCCCAAATCAAAAGTCCAACAACCACTATGCAGATACGGCACTGTTCACGACATGCCGGTAACTGTTCCCGACCTGCTCCGCATTGTTCACGACGTGCTGGGTACTGTTCACGACATGCCGGTTACTGTTCCAAACCTGCTCCGCACTGTTCACGACTTGCCGGGTACTGTTCATGAACCATCACGTCGTCCCCAAAAACCGGAGAGCTGTCTGCTCAACTCCCACTATAAATACCCCCTTTGGTATTCATTATGCGACACACAAAAAAACTCTCATTCTCTCTCTCTAAATAGCCTTCCCTCTCTAAAAGGAGCTCTCTCCAAGCTCTCCCAGCTCTCGGCAGCTCTCCCAGCTCTCGGCAGCTCTCCCAGCTCGGCAGCTCTCCCAGCTCGGCAGCTCTCCCAGCTCGGCAGCTCTCCCAGCTCGGCAGCTCTCCCAGCTCGGCAGCTCTCCCAGCTCGGCAGCTCTCCCAGCTCGGCAGCCCTCCCAGCTCGGCAGCTCTCCCAGCTCGGCAGCTCTTCCAGCTCTCGGCAGCTCTCCCAGCTCGGCAGCTCTCCCAGCTCGGCAGCTCTCCCAGCTCTCTGCAGTTCTCCCAGCTCGGCAGCTCTCCCAGCTCGGCAGATCTCCCAGCTCTCCCAGCTTTCCCAGCTCTCCCAGCTCTCCGCTCTCTGCAGCTCTCCGCAACTCTCCCAGCTCTCGGTGCAGCTCTCCGCAGCTCTCCGCAGCTCTCCGCTCTGCAGTTCTCTCCTACCCGCCTCAGCAACGAACTACGAATGGCTTGATCCCCAATCCGGGGTACGTAGGCAGCCCTCCGGGCACAGCTATAAATCACCTCTTCCTCCTCATTTGCCGACCGGAACGCAACCGGCTTTATCTTAACAGAAAATCCCCGAACCTCCCCGATACAAATTGATTTGTGGGAGACGTGCTCAAACCTGTTTCAACAATTTGCGCTAGAAGGAGGGGAAAGAGATTCTTCTATACGCAAGGAGCAGTTCAACCACCACCGCAACCGAAGCAACGATGGCAATTCCGCCCCCAAGAGTGTTGTCAGACCAGGAAACCCCGGCCCGAACAACTCCATACAGATAAGTGCCACGCTTATTTCATTTTTTTACTCTTTTCTTTCTCCTCAAAAGCCGAGCTCTCGCCTCGCACCTCGGGCCAAACCCGAAAGCCGAGCTCCGGCTCGCAAAGGGTAAGCCGAGCTCTCGCCTCGCACCTCGGGCCAAACCCGAAAGCCGAGCTCCGGCTCGCAAAGGGTAAGCCGAGCTCTCGCCTCGCACCTCGGGTCAAACCCGAAAGCCGAGCTCCGGCTCGCAAAGGGTAAGCCGAGCTCTCGCCTCGCACCTCGGGTCAAACCCGAAAGCCGAGCTCCGGCTCGCAAAGGGTACGCCGAGCTCTCGCCTCGCACCTCGGGCCAAACCCGAAAGCCGAGCTCTGGTTCGCAAAGGGTAAGCCGAGCTCTCGCCTCGCACCTCGGGTCAAACCCGAAAGCCGAGCTCCGGCTCGCAAAGGGTAAGCCGAGTTCTCGCCTCGCACCTCGGGCCAAACCCGAAAGCCGAGCTCCGGCTCGCAAAGGGTAAGCCGAGCTCTCGCCTCGCACCTCGGGTCAAACCCGAAAGCCGAGCTCCGGCTCGCAAAGGGTAAGCCGAGCTCTCGCCTCGCACCTCGGGTCAAACCCGAAAGCCGAGCTCCGGCTCGCAAAGGGTAAGCCGAGCTCTCGCCTCGCACCTTGGGTCAAACCCGAAAGCCGAGCTCCGGCTCGCAAAGGGTAAGCCGAGCTCTCGCCTCGCACCTCGGGTCAAACCCGAAAGCCGAGCTCCGGCTCGCAAAGGGTAAGCCGAGCTCTCGCCTCGCACCTAGGGTCAAACCCGAAAGCCGAGCTCCGGCTCGCAAAGGGTAAGCCGAGCTCTCGCCTCGCACCTCGGGTCAAACCCGAAAGCCGAGCTCCGGCTCGCAAAGGGTAAGCCGAGCTCTCGCCTCGCACCTCGGGTCAAACCCGAAAGCCGAGCTCCGGCTCGCAAAGGATAAGCCGAGCTCTCGCCTCGCACCTCGTGTCGAACCCAAAAGCCGAGCTCCGGCTCGCAAAGGATAAGCGGAGCTCTCGCCTCGCACCTCGGGTCGAACCCAAAAGCCAAGCTTATCTCGCAAACAACAAGATCAACAAGTGCCGAGCCTAGTCTCGCACTAACACATAAATGTTTTTACTCTAATCAAGTTCAACCGTACTTGCAGGTTAAAATATATCGAGCTAGGACTTGTTTCGTCCGCCGACTTCGACACTCACTCGCCGAACTTGGGGGAGGGCTATTGTGGGTGTGGTGATGAGCACACCCCATTTTTTAGCCCATTCCAAAGCAAAAGGCCCAACACCAAAAGCCCAACATCCACTATGCAGATACGGCACTGTTCACGACATGCCGGTTACTGTTCCCGACCTGCTCCGCACTGTTCACGACGTGCCGGGTACTGTTCACGAACCATCACGTCGTCCCCAAAAACCGGAGAGCTGTCTGCTCAACTCCCACTATAAATACCCCTTTTGGTATTCATTATGCGACACACAAAAAAACTCTCATTCTCTCTCTCTAAATAGCTTTCCTTCTCTAAAAGAGCTCTCTCCAAGCTCTCCCAGCTCTCCCAGCTCTCGGCAGCTCTCCCAGCTCGGCAGCTCTCCCAGCTCGGCAGCTCTCCCAGCTCGGCAGCTCTCCCAGCTCGGCAGCTCTCCCAGCTCGGCAGCTCTCCCAGCTCGGCAGCTCTCCCAGCTCGGGAGCTCTCCCAGCTCGGCAGCTCTTCCAGCTCTCTGCAGTTCTCCCAGCTCGGCAGCTCTCCCAGCTCGGCAGCTCTCCCAGCTCGGCAGCTCTCCCAGCTCTCCCAGCTCGGCAGCTCTCCCAGCTCGGCAGCTCTCCCAGCTCGGCAGCTCTCCCAGCTCGGCAGCTCTCCCAACTCGGCAGCTCTCCCTGCTCGGCAGCTCTCCCAGCTCGGCAGCTCTCCCAGCTCGGCAGCTCTCCCAGCTCGGCATCCCTCCCAGCTCGGCAGCTCTCCCAGCTCGGCAGCTCTCCTAGCTCTCGGCAGCTCTCCCAGCTCGGCAGCTCTCCCAGCTCGGCAGCTCTCCTAGCTCGGCAGCTCTCCCAGCTCGGCAGCTCTCCCAGCTCTCTGCAGTTCTCCCAGCTCGGCAGTTCTCCCAGCTCGGCAGCTCTCCCAGCTCGGCAGCTCTCCCAGCTCTCCCAGCTTTCCCAGCTCTCCGCTCTCTGCAGCTCTCCGCAGCTCTCCCAGCTCTCGGTGCAGCTCTCCGCAGCTCTCCGCTCTCCAGTTCTCTCCTACCCGCCTCAGCAACGAACTACGAATGGCTTGATCCCCAATCCGGGGTACGTTGGCAGCCCTCCGGGCACAGCTATAAATCACCTCTTCCTTCTCATTTGCCGACCGGAACGCAACCGGCTCTATCTTAACAGAAAATCCCCGAACCTCCCCAATACAAATTGATTTGTGGGAGACGTGCTCAAACCCGTTTCAACAGGGAAGGATCTGTTTCTTTGGCTTTTAGGGAAGTCGTCCGTCTCAAAAAGATATTCACAAAAAGAATTTGTTCTTCTGAAGTTTCTTCCACGGTGTAGTCACAATGGGTCAACATAACTGAAATGAGAGTTAGAGTTTTTTTAGTCATAGCCAACCTAATATTTCAATTGGTGGAAGAGTAGAAGAGAGAAACTACCAGTCGTAGAGGTTGGAACCCTCCGACCAATAGGTCAGACTATTATGGATCCTTGTCTGGAGAAGAGGAGAAGATCCACCGAGGTCAGTGCCGGTCCATGCCTATCGGAGATCCTACTCAAAAATAAAAAATGTGCTATGTTTTTTGGTTAATCAAACAGAAAAAATTGAATATTTAGAAGAAAAAAAAAATTAGTAAAGAAATTTTTTATAGTAATTGTGCCCTAGGCGGTCGACTACTTCGCCTCTCTGGGCCGGGCCTGACCGAGGTTTCGACGAGATATCCTTTCTCTCTTGCTTAAGGGTAAAATGGTTGCAAAATGTGGTGGTCGGAATGATGTCGAAGAGATGGTTTGTTAAAACGTCTCTCCAAAGGGAACTCTGAGTACTGAGGGTCGAGGAAGCAGCTTCATGGAAGCCTCGTTGCCATGCTAATTTGGTCGATTATCACGTGGTGTGTTAATGTTTTATTTTTTGGTGCAATTGTTGGTCAAGTTTGTTAGTTTATATAATTAATTAATATGAAAAACACATGTTAACACAAAAAACTTGTTCCCATTGCTTTTCCAGTTCCACCTAACATTTATAAATATAAGCACACGCACGTTGAAATTTCAATTCCATGAATCATCCCGTTCCCAAAAATAAACACATTTTATAAAAATTATTCCCATAAAAGTCAAAACCAAATAAGCCGCAAAAGAAAATAAAAAAAATGCTTGACCCACGCTGAAAAACGTTGACATTTATGCAACGCGCACACACACATACATACATATATATATATATATACATGTACACACACAAGCCCATCATCATCAGACAATTAGCTTCAAATCCTGAGCAATCTTTGTGTGTAAACGAAAGCTATTTCTAATCGCCATGGAAGCTACTTCACAGCCAAGTTTCTCTCAGAATTACCTTAGATCATCTGAAAACTACCACTCATCCTCGCTCCATTCGATCCAGAAGCAACCTGCAAAGCCATGGAAAAAACCTGCAACAGCTTCACTTCAACGGTTGCATCCTAGAGTTTACCGAGTCGAGCCTGTTAACTTCAAGGAGTTGGTTCAGAGGTTAACCGGTGTACAAGACCATGAGCCAGAGGTGCATCAAGTTGAGGCTAAGTCACTCAAGATTTCTGATGAAACAACAGCTAATGAGAATCCATTCGCGTTTGATCTGTCACCGTCATCATCTCAATTCTGGGAAGCTTTCCCTCTTCTTAGTCCGGCAAATCTTTCAAGATGGTAGAGGAAAAAAAGCTTCATTCTTGACCATTTTCCTGCAATTCTTTGAAATTAGAGAGACCTGTAGTGACATTTGTTATGCTCTCTGTCTCTTTCGATATCGCCATTTGAAAGATTGTTATGTATACAAACTTGTTACTATTACATTACAAAAACGCCATTTCGACATAAACCAATGTTTCAAAGAGACCTTTTATCATAACAGTTACTACTGATCCCAGTAGTTTCTCAGCTGCGACATGTGAAGGAGAAGCTCGTCTCTGCCTAAACCGGATACACTACTTGTCAAAATCCAAGGAGGGTGTTGTTTAAAATTCTCTCTAATGATTTGTTGGAAAGCTTTAATGTTCTCATCGGGTCTTTTCCCTTTCGCCGCTTTCATTTTGTCGCATTTCGTAAACACAAAAGTCATCGGTACCTGAACATCAAACACACGCGACAATCAAGAACTCCTCAAAGCATACATACTGAGAATTTGTAACACACACATACACAAAAGCCAGATTACCACATACATTGTTGCGACCGAGCCAATTCGCACAATCAAGATCAATCTTCTGAGGAGGAACACTTGCATCAATCAGAAGCAGCACACAAACAAGTGAATCTCTATTCAAGAAGTAACCTTTAGTAAACGCAGACCAATCCGTTTTCGCAGCATCCGAAACTTTAGCAAATCTGCAAATGTTTACAAACACAAACCTCAATGTTCAAAACAAGAACCATTTTTGCTTTGTGAGATTATTATACATACATACCCATAACCAGGCAAATCCACAATATACCAACTCTTATTCACCAAGAAGTGATTTATAAGCTGAGTCTTTCCTGTTTCAAAGAAGAAGAAACAAATCGTAACTTCTCGAGATCAAATTTGAGTTTCAAAACTAAAATTGGAATTGTTCAGACCAGGTTTCTTGGAAGTGAGAGCGACTTCCTTCTTACGAACCAAACAATTGATAAGTGACGATTTTCCGACATTAGAACGACCTAGAATCGCAATCTCCGGACGATCATCTTTAGGACAGTCTCTAGCTCGAGCACTGCTCTTGACGAATTCGACTTCTTTGATTTGGGAATGACCCGCGAAAGGTCCGATTACTATATTGGAGCCCGGAAGCACCATATCCTCCGTTAACTCTTCGATTTCAACACCGGGAGGTACGAACAAGACGGAGCGAGCGAATCGAGCCGAATCGGAAATCGAACGGCTCGTTGTTGTTTTGGTGTTCGTGGGGAGAGAAGAAGCTGAGATTTGTGGGATAGAGATGAAACTGGGAGTACGGAAGAATCGGGTTGTGTGGAAGTTGTGAGATTGGAAGTGTGAAGGTAGTAAAGGAGCGAGATTTATCAAGGATCGACATCGGAGTAGCCCCATTTTTGTTTTTTTTTTGCAGAGCTCTGTGTTCTTTGGGTTTATAATGAAGATAGGGTTTTTGAGTTTAAGATCAGATAGGTTCCTTCTGTTTCAGCCAGAGGCTTTCACTTTTTTTTTTCTTTGCTTGTGAGAGAAGGAAAAAATAAACTTATATTCTAATTTTTTCGATTAGGCTGAATTAACTAAAAATAGTAAAAAAAAAAGAGAGATTTCGGCTCCGACAGCTCTCCGTCGTCGGCACCGGGAGCCTTTGTGATGTAACGGAAGCTTTAAAAGATAGAATAGTAATCCGTTGATTCTAAGAATACCCGGAAAATTAGGATAATCGCAAGATTATTCGTTTAGTTTGAGAATACCCGAATAAACTAAGCCTTCTTAGATTCGTTGAGATCTCTCTAGATCTACCGAAAACAAAGAACAAAGAGACAACGCTCAATTTTATTAATCAATCAAAAACTGAATACAACTTTAGGCATAAACGGCTTATTTATAATAAATCCAAAACACTAGAAAACCACTAAAACAATAAAAGAAAATTGTCTAAATAATCAAATAAATAATAAAGATATTTGGAATATTTCCAAATATCTCTTTGCATCACTTTGTCGTGTTGTTGGTTTGCAAGTTTATCAGAGGTATATGTATTTCATCAGAAGTGGATTTTGTCGAGACAAAGTTGAAGCGGAAGTACATATGTGATGCTGGGTTGTGGTGCTTATTCTTATGATTTTCAATTTATTCTAGTCTTTTGAATCTAGGTCCATCGTTTGGGAATAATCGTTTAGGTTTTGAAAATTTGGGTTACTAGTTTGATTTACGAAGAGGCATGTGCTAGATGTACAAATTTTCATATCTGATGACAATGTGGCATAGCTACTTTAGCTGTCGTTTTCATAATTGAGTAGCGTCTCCATCTTTGTTGCCGTTTCACCGGATTTTTACAAAAAAAATATATTTTGTTCTAGTGTTTTAATTTTCCGGGTAGTAGTTAGATGTTGAGTTTTTTTAGTAATCTCTTGTCTTCTATCGTTTTTGGAGCTTTGTAATGGGATCTAAAACTGGGTTTCAATCTGACAAATCTTATTTTCGGCAAGGAGTTTCGCTAGGTTTTTTACATTTTCTGTAACGGTTTATCATTTTCATCGATGGACTTAGTTTTATAGGCTTACTTTGTTGTATGGTTTTGGTTTTTCATATGTCTCCCTTTCATAGGGCTTTTGTCTCTGTAGAAAGTTTGTTTTCTACCGGCTTTTGACTCTAGAGAAATGTTGTCTTCTGCCGGCTTTTGTCTCCGGAAAAAACTTATGTTCCGCCAGCTTTGTATGTTTCAAGATTATAATAATAAAATGAAGATTTTAGCGTTAAAAAAAAAACTAAAGTTAGTCCAAATTAACACTTTGTGTTACTAAAGTTTATTTTGCATTAATGTTCAATCTAATACGGTTAAATCAACATTAGTTTTGTAGTTTTGTTTTAGTTATTGAGATAGTTGGCATTTTTGTGGAAAGTTTCAGAAATACCATTTGTATGATAACATTTTTATGATTTGTGGTTCTTCTTTCTATTCTGATTTGGAGTGGAAGAACTTCCCCACCTCACTACTCAACCGTATCTACCTTTTGATTATGGTAATTTTTTCTCCACCAACTCAAAAATATTCTATTTTTGGGAAGACAAAAAACGTGATCGTCTAGCGCGAGTCTTATTGAAAAGGCCCTGTACTATAGATGCCCTTTATTGAAAACTCAAGGAAAGGTTGATATATATGTTTTATATTAATGCGTAATGCGCTCAAGCATGCGAAGAAAGCCGGCTTTACCTTTAGCAACAAAGGCGCTTAAGCTTATGCAATATTGCTGTTTCCGGCCGACGGTGTCCACCTTTTAAGAACCAGATATTGATGTTTATTTTCCCTGGTACCCCCCGGTCCAGGCCTTCATTTTCTAATTACTTTTTTGTACGAAAAAAAAACGGAAAGAGCGGACAACGAATGCAAATCTCTGAACGTGATACGTAAATGGTTCCTGATTGAACAGATGACCGACCTACAAGAAGACGAAAATCAAATTCCTAATTCCATTCTCTAAGACGAACTAAAGGGATGTCTCTAAGCAGCCAAGGCCATACAATACAAGCGAACATGTTTTCAATAATCCACCTTTAATTATATAGTTGTACTCTGGATATACTCTGAATTGTACAAATCTTTGGCTTGATGTCGTAACTGTATATGATCATTTGCAACCATAAATATCTTGATGTTCTATAAATGAGAAATTGATACTAATTAATTAAGGATTATGAATCACAGATGTGAATTACATAACCTTTAGCTATAATTTGTTAGAAACAACATAGTAAAATTAGTGAAAAATCAAAGATTCTTCTTCTGCTTCTGGGTATAGATGTAATCAACATGAGCAACCAAAGACCTCCTCATTAAGCAATCTTCGTCGTCGGCACCACAATTATCTTCTTCATCCAGTTTTCCTTCTATCTTCTTTTCCTGCCAATTGATCATACATTAGGACATTTCAAACTATGAACCAAAATTTTTAAACGTATATTTGATGTGTTAAAAGATTTTGAAAAATTTAGAAGCTCTGATATATACATTTTCGTTTTGATTACTACATGCATACATATATACGTTTGTGCTTATATATAGATATGCAAGGAAACTGAGTCATGCCGTGTGTGGGATCAGACTAACCAGGTTACATGGGTCGGCTGGAATGATCGTGATAGAGGCCGAAAAGGCCGGGTCGGGACGGGCGGTGCACATTAGCGTGGAGCAAAGGAGGAGAGCTATCGTGAGCAAGGCGGAGAAGTTTGCCATTTTTGTGAAGTATTTTTTTTTTTTTTTTTCAGACGCGTAAAAGAGAGGACTTGATGGGTTTGGCTTCTTTGAAACTCGATATTTTATAGCCAAATTTGGTCAAATCTATTTTTGTGTTTTTTTGTCATTATAATTATTCTTTATAGCTAGAACCGAAAATGGGATATTATCGCACGTTGATAACCTCAAATTTTGTTTAACGAACAAGAAAAAGCGAGTCTAATTATGGAGTTTTGGTGGATTCATTTGACCGATAAGATTGGGAGTGGAAGAAAATAATATTCTTTCACACTTGTGCGTAGTGATGGAATTGGACCAACCCCATAAGAATACAAAAAAAAATATACTCGCAGCGTGTATGAAACGTGTGGGATGATAGAGTGATAATCCTCCACTTCTTAAAAGCATGACGGCCAATTTTAATTTATTCTACCTACCTATATAAGCAAAATATCATTTGACCACAAATAAAAAACATATATATTTTTACCAAAAAAAAATTGTTGATATGCTAGCACATGGGTCTATTTGAATCTTAGTTTTTTTTTATATAATCTGATTTAGGCTTTTACCATTCGACTAATATCTTTTTAGAATGAGTATAGCCGTCGAGTAATACACCACCGAGTTTTTCAATGTATTTAAAACATGCTATCATTTCGAATGTCCAAATAGGAATAGTTAGATAATTTTACGCTTACGAGGAATCGATCACTATCCTAAACCTACAAAGCAACTTCTCCATGAGTGGGAACCATTAGCCTACTGTCACTTGATTTATTTCATCTTTAATATCAACTTAGATTATTTATTTGGATCTAAATTTTTGGTGTAAGTCGGTTTATGGTTAAATTAAAATTATATTTATAGTTTTGTTTTTCCTTCATCTCCATTGTATTAATAATAACAACAATTCCGGATCATATTGCGCTCAATCAAGCATATCTATCTACTTTCTTAAAACAGAAAAAAATTGGTTTACCATATTTGTGAATGCATTGGATAGTTGAATGCCTTAAGATAAATACGGTACATTCACATGTAAATACGAACAAACAATCTTACCACTAGCGGTACGTCCCCCACCACGCCACCACACGTCCCCCACCACGCCACCACACGTACGTATGGTGACTTGGTGTTAACATCCGTTTTGGAACGTACCAAACTCAAAAGCGTGTTATTGGAGCATTTATATTGATACTTAGTCGGTGTGTGACCTTATCATATATATCCTCTCTTATATACTTATATGTAAGAGGATTCGCTGGACTTTGTATAACTTGTGTGGTTTCAGAATTAGGATTGACTGTTTTTTTCTCGATTCCTTTTCATTTTTATTTTCTGGACAGCTAAAAAATATGTTACAATTTTAAGATCAAGCACATAGACCGAATATAAGATTATCGCTTACATGACACATGGACTGAACACCGGATTGAAGGGAGTTTGTCGTCTTTTAGCCGTTTGACCACTTTGTTAGTGTTTGTGCTGATTGAATTGTGAAACTGTCATAACTGACACAGCTGCTGAAACATATATGATATATATATAGATACAAAGTTATAGAACGTATCACATGAGTCTAAAAGTTAAAGAAATGCTATTGTAGAGAGGAAAGTTGGCATGGAGACTTGTAGTTGAGCTGAACAAGTTAATCCAAGATGGAATCGAAGTTTACAATCACCAACCTAAAGATATAAAAAGAAAAGGGGAAAAAATTCTTTAGAGAAAAGGAAATTGGTCTTTTCCTAATTTGTGTAGAATTAGGAAAATGGATTTGATTTATCATTATAAAATACCAATAGGCAGTCTTGTAAAGACAAGACGGGTCTAGGGTATTATTGAGAGAGGCACACATGTGTGTGGCGTTGTCCCACCATACGAGATTTGTAGATCCGTTGGTGATTATGGTCTATGGATTCTGCATTCGTTGAGGAAACGGTGTTGCACCGGTGCTGTCGGGTGGTAGTCAAGTCATGCGTGGCTTGATACTGTTTTCATAGATTGTCCATCTAGAAAAAATGGTAGGCATTGTAGTGTTGGATATCATATGCAATTGTAATTGCAATATTGTTTTAGTGGATTTGTTTTGAAATAAGTTCCGGAGATATAAAAAAACCGAACCTCGTGAAAAAACTTTATGCATTTTTTATTTTACGCACTTACATACTCGTTACATATTCATTAAATTATTTGGATCTTTATAATATCGAAACCGAATATTTTTAGAATCAACCCAAAAACAAAATATTCAACAAATAAATGATGATAAGATTAAGCTAAAGTATTAGAACTTGCTCAAACCTTAGAGACCATATTTAACCAAAACACCAACAATTGAAAACAAAACCAGCTTGATTTGGTCTTCATGTAAATTTTTATAAGTAAAGCTAACTTTTCTCTTTGTTTTTCATAGTAATTCGCATTGCATATCTTAATTGGTTATAATATAAGTAATTAATAAATTTTATTTTAGTGAAATGATTTGTATTAAAGCAAAACTATAAATATCGTACGAATGATATTTTTTTATATGAATTAAACATAATAGTAATATGATAAATGACGTCAAAAAAGTTATAAGATAAATAAGAAATAGAGATTAGAATTTTCAATGTTATCGAGATTCCATCATTAAATATGTAACGATTCTCAAAAATACCACTAAATTAAATTTTCATTCCAAACATATTATCACTAACTTTTTCTTTCCAAAACTACTACAAACATTGATTTTTTTCCACAAATATCACAAAAATAAAACTAAACTTTTAACCCTCAAAACTAAACCCTAAACCCTCAAAAATAAACCTTAAACCATAAAAACCAAACCTAACTCAAAATTGTGAACCCAAACCCAAATATTTAAATGATAAACCCTTAAAACTCATTTTTAGTGTTTGTGATATTTATGAAAAAGCCATTTATTGGTAGTTTTGGATATAAAAAAACTAGTGATTTTATGTTTGGAACAAAAACTTATTTTAGCGGTATTTTAAGTAATTTCTCAATTTACAATGGTAGATAAACTATACAATTAGTCATATTATAATTTCTACATATATTATTTATTAATTTGTTATCATTCTATATCTAAATTTTATTTTTCGGATCTATTCTCTAATAATTAAAAGTGAATCAAAATATTAAAATAAACAGACACATCAGAGAAAAAGATTAATTTGATAAATAAAAATAAATAATATTATCTTTAGTTTTTTAATTCATTAAATATTTTTTGAATTTATGTTGACTAATTATAAAATATCAATAATTTCATTTTATTGAAATTATTAATCTTTTTAAATTTTAGGCAAAATTGGATACAATTTTTATAAGGTATAGAATGTATAAACTATTAAAAATCTAATATATTTTTCTTACTAAAATTCTTCATTAAATATCTGAGATTTTTGACGTCAAAAATAAAACAATATCTAAGATTTTTTATTTGACTTGATTTGTATCTAACTTTAGTTTTGTTTTTGACATTGTATCTAACTATAGTTGACTAATTTTTTTTCTTAACTATATATATATATATATATATATATATAAATAATATTATCTTTAGTTTTGTAATTGATTAACTATTTTTTGAATTTATGTTGACTAATTATAAAATATAGATTATTTAATATTATAAAATATCAATAATTTCATTTTATTGAAATTATTAATCTTTTCAAATTTTAGTCAAAATTGGATACACTTTTTTATAAGGTATAGAATGTATAAACTATTTAAAATCTAAGATTTGTTTTTACTAAAATTCATCATTAAATATCTAAGATTTTTGTCGTCAAAAAGAAAAAAATATATAAAATGTTTTATTTGACTTGATTTGTATCTAACTATAGTTTTGTTTTTGACATTGTATCTAACTATAATTGCCTAAATGTTTTTCTTCACTATATATATATATAAATAAATTGGATACACTTTTTTTCTAAGGTATAGAATGTATAAACTATTTAAAATCTAAGATTTTTTTTACTAAAATTCATCATTAAATATCTAAGATTTTTGACGTCAAAAAGAAAAAAATATATAAGATGTTTTATTTGACTTGATTTGTATCTAACTATAGTTTTGTTTTTTGACATTGTATCTAACTATAGTTGACTAAAATTTTATCTTTAACTATATACATACATATATATATATATATATATATGTGTGTGTGTGTGTGTATGTGTTGATATTGTTTTTGTAATTTAAAAACTTCAGTTATCACAAGAAAATGAGTCAAACCACCACTTTTGCTGTCCTCGTCATTCTCATTCTAGGTTTTTTTATATTTCTCTAATTCTATTATGAAAACATGTATTTTATATAAAAATTGATGATTTATGTTTTTAAAACATATTTTAGGGATGATGGTGAATGAGATTCAAGGCCAACTTTGTCATGAGGTTTTACAAGAAGTAGATTGTGCCATGGGGAGTTGTCAGGCTCTGTGCCGACAAAAATGGAGGGGACAGGGCCAATGCAACGAATTCTTGAGATGCCTTTGTCTTTATCCTTGCATTTCTTGAGTGTTCTTTTTCTTATTTCATATTATTGATGTACTATAAGCAATCATCAACTATTACAAAATAAAAATGATTATAAGAAAAATAGATGTTTCTTATAAATCGAACTTATGGCCCTTCTAAACTCTTTCTAACAATCAAATACTAAAATTTCTGATTTATTTTAACAATTATGCAATATAAAATTATTGAAGGAAAAAAAACTATTTGCTTATATATATATAAGCAAATAGTTTTTTTTCCTTCAATAATTTTATATTGCATAATTTTTAAAATATATCAGAAATTTTAGTATTTGATTGTTAGAAAGAATAAATTAGTAACTTATAACTTACAAGAATAAATTACATATATGAATTGTTTTTAAAATTATAGAATTTTTTTATATTATTCTAGTTTTAAATTTAGAAGATGTACGAACCTCTGCTGAAAACCTTTTAATTAGTCTTCTTTTTTTTAGAAAGGGTATTCTAACCTTTTAATTAGTCATAATTTTGTTTAATCGAATAATGTTTGAAAGAAGATCTGATTTTTTTCATAGTTATACAATTTAATTGGTGACAGAGGGATACAAGTTTATAGCCAAATTAATGAGAAAATTGAATGCTCCATTTACTGTTAACAAACTTCATGTGACTGGTTTATCTTCGGTATTCGGTTAGAAACTTGTTGGATTGGTTCGGGAGTTAACCATATAACCAACCAATAACGTGAGAGTGGCTTATTTGCAATTAAAGAGAACTCGAGGGACAGTTGGAAAGTGAAAAGATTACTGTTAATATATGAATTTTTTTTTTTGCGAAACTTGAATATTCATATAAATGAAATTTGAGTTTTACAAATTAGCGTAACTCAGCTACTTGTTATCATGGCAAAAAAAGAAAATAAAAACATGATAGCAAAAGATTTAGTGCAAAACAGATTCAGTATTCACTCGATCCATGAAAGCATTAAGTTTTTGAAATGCCTCTGATGATGTCTTGCCGTGATAGTATTGCAAGTTTTCCTGTCGATATCTCTGAGAATTTGAACTGATGTTTTGGCGACAATTTGATAGTGTGTCAATTTGACATGTTAGCGTTCATTCGAATTACTAACTTTAAAACATTTTGTTTTATATAATAAATAAAATTTGACATGTTTAGATTTTTTATATGAAATCTAAACATATAAGAAATCAAGTACTTAAAAAAAATTATGATTAATTTCAAAAACTTATGAAATAAATCTTTGAAGGAAAATTTTGGTGAAACATATGCTGTAAATACCCTTAGATACGATTATTGGATTTTTAATTGTAATGTGTAAAAGTATATATTTATATTTTGTAAATAATTAATAATGTAAAACTTGGATCACGTATAAGATGAACAACACAAGATTCGGCAAATACCTATTTGCTTTTATTTAGAAATCGTTTAAACAAACTTCTTACAAGTTGTTTAATCAGAATAACACGACTCCAACACACTGGATCGTCACTGACCAATTCCTAAATCTACCCAATCTCACCTACACAGCAACAGCTTTGCGATCTCAATTTGTTCACTCACCAAAACCCTCAAGCACGTAGTACCATCACGTCTCTCGTGTTTTCTGGATCACTTGACCTAAACGGCTTCTCCACTATATATATCCTCCAACAGCCTGTCGAGAATATCTTCTGTATCACATATGGATATCTCCAAATCTTGTAACTTTGATATTAAGATTCTCACGCTCAGATATGACTTGTGTCTTCAACTCCAATCAGCTTCTGCCACATCATCATACTTCATTTAACCTTCGCGTCTTTTAGTCCAAGGTCTTGTATTGCACAGTGATGCAGTTGTGCAAAACACCGACTCAACAAATAACACGTATTCAAATTTAATAAAATATTATGTGGTTTATCTTTTAGCTAAACGGAATAATAAATTTTATTTTTTCAGTTTATAAGATAGTTTTGATCGATTTTTTAAGTTTTAAAAGTCACACATTTTAAAATTAAAAATGTGCAGATTATTATATAGAGCTTGGTCGTGATTGTATATTAATAATTTTCTTTTTTTAGTTTCTTTTTTTCATAATGTAAAGGATTATAAACTTTTAAGTTTGGTCGTATATTAATAATTTTCCTTTTAAGTTTATAGTATATTTATAACTAGATAAGTACCCGCATATATGCAGGTTTATAATTTAATGTTTTATAACCTGTGAAAAAAAAATTAAAAACGATAAAATGAAAAACAAAATTAGATCACCCATGAACATATTTTATACATATATTTAGAAACAAAATTTACGATGAAATAAATATATACCTTGAAAGAAAAATTTGGTGAGTAGATGCAGTAAATAGCTTTAGATACGATTATTGGACTTTTAATTTTGGGGGAATTGCTGAAAATAACCTAAAATTTAGTTTTTTCAATAAAACTAGACCCCTTATTTGAGTTAAATCAAAAGTAACCTGCATGGGTAGTGAAATTACAGTTACCTCCTCAATGACTAACCAAAAACCCAGTACGTGTTTTTACGATTATAACCCTGAAACGCAGGTAGACTTCTCATGAAGTCTGCTTTGTAATTAAATTTTATATTTAAATAATAAAAAATAATAATATTATGTTATAAAATTTTGATGTTTTAAAAATTTATTATACTAAGTTATGATGTTTTAAAAATAAAAAAGTCATAAAATTTGAACAGATTAACTAAGAAAATAATTTATAGGTTATAGTTGAATTATGAGTAGACTTCATATAGAAGTCTACATGTAGACTTCTCATGAAGTCTGTTCTGTAATTAAATTTTATATTTAAATAAAAAAATAATAATATTATGTTATAAAATTATGAGGTTTTAAAAATTTATTATACTAAGTTATGATGTTTTAAAAATAAAAAATTCATAAAATTTGATCAGATTAACCAAGGAAATAATTTATAGGTTATAGTTGAATTATGAGTAAACTTCATAAAGAAGTCTGCTAAACCGAAATCTATTGAAATAAATTTACCTAACCAAAGTATTTAACCTAACCATTGCAATTTTACGGACATATAAATTCTGTTTTTTCACCGACAAAATATTTAGTTTGGTAAAAAAGGAGAAAAAAACCTAGCCGTCGTCTCCTTCTCCTTTCTTCTTCGTTCATCTTTCTCTTGCTCGCCGGCGTATTTTCCGTTACCTAACTCCAGTAAGCCGTCGTCTCCTTCTCCTCTCTTCGTCATTCCTCATTCCTCTCCTACTCCTCCCGTCGTTTTTTCTTAGCCGTCTATTGCGTTTACAAAATTAGGGTTTTTTCCAGATCTGTCACCGCAGCGGTTTGCCTCTTCTGGATTACTTCCTCCGCGAAACGGTAGGCCTTCGTTCCTCTCTTTCACCTCTATACCGAGTATCGCCGTACATTTTCGTTCACTTATTGGGTTCACTCTTTCAGATATGTTGCGGCCTCCAATTTCTACTTCGTCGCAGCCAAGTTTCCTATTTCCTTCGCCCCGATAAGGTAACCCCTTCTTCCTCCGTTAAGCCGTCGACTCTCTCTGCCGTAGGACTGTTGGTAGACTTCGTCTGACACGTAAGGACTTCTTCGTAGACTTCTTATTCAAAATGGTGGCCATTCATAGACTTCTTTCAAAATTATGTAGACTTCATTAGTATACTTCTTTAAAAATTCGGTAGACTTCTTTAGTAGACTTCTTATTCAAACCTGGTGGCCATTCATACTTCATTAGTAGACTTCTTCGTATGCACTAGTTAGCCTTTTCTTATTCAGACCTATTTAATTTTCTGGACGTTTTGTTAATGCTTCTCTACTGTTTTGAAGTTATATCCTATCAGAGAATGGATGCCCTGGAATTCCCACGTCGGTGGTACACTAAAGGCCGTGAGCCCATGGCCTTGAAGAGCATAGGCTACTACGCTGATAACACACGGTTGATTCCTGCACTCCACGGAGCACTGCAAAAAGATGGAGTTTGGGATGAGCTCTATGAGTCGAAATTGGGTGTTATTTTAAAGTTCAGCAGACTTGAGTTTGGCTGGGCATCAAGATGGAGTTTGGGATGAGCTCTATGCTCTCTTTTCAGTTAGTCTGCAAGAAGAAGTACGAGATTGGGAGTCTAGTTCGTGAAAACCCACTGAGGTTTTCCCTGCTTGAGTTTGAGCATCTTACCGGACTGAACTGCGAGTACGTAGAGGATCTAACATGTCCAAAGGTTGAGGTTACTGATGAGATGCGTGAATTCTGGGAGAAAATGGGAGTTGCTGAAGATGTTGGTCCAAGCACTTATAATATAATAGATGCATGTTCGAATTGTTCGGCATGGTCTAGGGAGGATAGGTTGAGGTTAGGATATCTAGGCATTTACGCTGGCTTCATTGTAGTCGTAAAGAGCAGTACACCTACACTGGTTGAAATGGCTAGACTAGTGATGGATTTAGAAGCTTTTGAAAACTATCCTTGGGGGAGGGTAGCGTTAAAGAATCTGATAGAGTCTGTAAAAGAGAAAGTGTATATCAACAAGACTATCACCCTCGAAGGGTTTGTGCATGTTCTTCAAGTGTGGATCTACAATACTCTACCTGATTTTGCTTTTGAGTATGCTTTCCCATTGCCTAATAACCCAACTCCACCGCTGTTGGGTTACAAGGGATCAAGAGGGCGAAAAAATGTCAAAGAGAATATGCTAAAACAGGTAATATTCTTTGTCTAATTAGTCTAACACTATACGTTTTATTTTTGTCATTGTCATTTCTGTGATACACTAGTCTAACACTATAGTTTTTATTTTTCATAGACCCGCGTACAGAATTGCGTTGTCAAGACATTTGAGGAGATGTTTCCGAAATGGAATGACGACGAAGAAGATGTAAAGGTTGATAACATTTTGAAAGCCATGTTTGGCCAGTTTGGTAATTGGAGGTGGAGTAAAGTTCATTGGCCTGAAACGGGCGTTAAAAAGGTCTCACCCCGCGTGAAGTCAGAGGATACGGGGGACCTCAAAAGGAGCTTAGTATCAGAACAAGAAAGCCCTAAGAGGTCTCATTCAGAGTCCGCCTCTTGTATGGATGAGGATGGGTCGGCTCTGGTGGCCACAATGAATGCTCACATCAACATATGCTTTGAAGACCTCTCTACCAAGATGGTTGTTGGCTTCAGTGGCTGTCAAAAAGAGATCAAAGTCTTACGCAAGAAGGTAGAAGCAGTTGAGCGAATCATAGATGCGGTAAAAGGTGACATGAAGTTGAAGGTTTTAGATGACCAGCCGGTCAAATCCAACGAAGATTCCAACCCTACCAACCCCGGTGTTGTTAAAGATGGCGCCACCATTCCAGAAGTGAGGGTTAGTTCCAAACTCCCTCCCAAATCTATGATGAATACAAGGGCAAGATCGAAAAAGGAGAAATCTAAACGAACTTTGATTTCATCTTAATGTTATTTGTGTAGAAGTTGTATTCATTTGAATTTATTACAATATGTTTTCATTTGAATTTGAATTTATTATATATATTAATAATTTGCACCTAAAAATGCAGAGTCATGTGTTTATGTTATTTGTGTAGAAGGTGTGCAATATGTTTTCGTTTGAATTTATTACATATATTAACAATTTACAAACATGAGTTTCAGAGTGAGAGTGTCAATGGTGACATGGTACCATCTGTTGAGCTGATAGACAAAAACAACTGTGACATTGATTTTGATGCGATTCAAGAGGAGAAAGACAACCAAAGCAGAGTAGCAGCTCAGGTTGTGGCCCGTGCGAAGAGTGACAGGCAAAGGAAACTGGCTGGTACACAGAAGTCTTCGTTTCAAGGTAATAACACCGCAAAGGGGATCATTCCAAACCAGAGAATGCAAGGTTGTGGATATGATCCCTTTGATGTGAAAGGTGTTAGCCAGAAGCTGAAAGTGCTAGTGGATTTCCTAAAGCTTGACTCGTAAGTTACTATTTCACTATAAGATATTTGTGTTATTTGTGTTTTTAAACCTGTTTGACAACACAAATGTCGGTTTTCCAGCAAATACAAGAACCCGGTAAAATGGACTTCAGGCCACTGGTATTGGATTCTCCGGACGCCAAAGGAATGGTTAGAAGACTCGGTAAGTCATTTCATCTTCACTAGCAAACTTCACTAGCAGCGAAATTTTTACTAGCAGACTTTACTAGTAGACTTCACTAGTAGACTTCACTAGCAGCTAAATTTTCATTTAAGTAACATTGATTATCTCTTAACTGCAGCACATAGAAACTGTGATTAACCTTCTGAGGCTTCGACAGGCGAAGCATCCAGAGTGGTTTAGGTCGGAACGGATTTGCTTCCTTGATTCCTTGTTTGCAACGGTGTGGAGGTCCAAGTTTACGGAGTTTGAATCCTCTCCGCCAAATGAGGATGGTTCGGGCAAGAGACTACCTAATGGTTCATATCAGTACTACACCGGTGAAGCACCAGCTTACTACCGAAAGATAAGACGTGGGCATATGATGTTGATCATCTGTACTCAATGTTGCACGTCAGAGGCGATCATTGGATAGCTATGTGGGTAGACATTCCAAAGAGACACATAACCATCTGGGATAGTCATGTTAAGTCTCGGCATGCCACAGACGCAGATATTGCAGCGGCAGTGAAACCTATATCTGTTTTGGTGCCTTACATTCTTCGTGAGTGTGATATATTATGGTTTTTACCCCTTTTAAGCCATGATATAAGTCCGTGTTATAGAGTCTTTCTACTATTTTGTAGTGGTTTAGAGTCTTTTACAGGTTTTAGCACGTTTAGAGCATAATTGGAGATATTGGAACTTTCTGGAGCATTTTGGATCAAAGCAGAAGGTCGTGTAGCTGAGTACCCGATTTGAAGCATCAATGTCGATCGATACTGCCTAGTATCGGTCGACACTCATCGAAGCAAACACGACCCGCGAGTTTAATGAAGAGTTGAAGAATTACAAAATTGCCCAGAAGTCTTTATTATTTACAAGAAGCCCCCAAAACGTAATTTATGTCATTTAATAGGATTTTACAGCCACTTTGAGGGCTATGCTTTATTTTATTCTGGTTTTGTGAGAGAGCTTTTGAAGGGAGACAAGTCTGAAACTCTGTTCGTCCGAGAGAAGATTTCGAACCCTCTTGTTACTCTTTCTATTTTACTTGATGATTTATTCAAACATGTTTATTGCTTCAATTTCCATATCTGAGTAGATCTCTTGTTAGGTTCAGGGTTTTCATAAGGGTTTTTTCTGAATGCTAGGTTGATTAGTTATTAGGATTCACTATCTGAATTAGTTCTTCACCATAGGTTGTTTCCAAAGCTAATTCTAGATTGATCACCTAGAACTTAGATCTTAGGATAATTGATTAGGTACGAGAGTGCGATTAATTACCTGACAGAACCTAGGGTGAGCAAAATAACTATTCGCAAAGAGATTTGGTTTAGTTGTTTTGTGAACAAATCAAACTTGAACTAAAAGCTGGTTTAGACTTTAGGATTCGCAAAGAGATTTGGAATTCTAGGATTTAGACTTAGATAGTTTTCGCAACGAGAGTTGGTTAATTATACCTTAGTGATTTGAGTCCAAGAACCGCGCTAAATCTGAATCCTGTTAGTTAGTTTATCTGCATTCATTGATTTCCTGAGAAATACCCTGAACCTATCTTTCTCCAATCAAATTTACAACCGTTTTAATTTACATTCTGTTTTCAATATCATTGATTGCTTAGCTTTATTCTCATCTTTATAATCTATTGTGTGTCTCTGTGAGTCCTTGTGTTCGACCCCTACTTTACTGCAACTACTGCTTAGTACTTTTAGGGTATTAATTTGAGCATATCAAATTTGGCGCCGTTGCCGGGGACTCAATTCGCCATTAGATTTTAGTGTGAGAATTTCGACTAAGTTCGTCGGTATCGATCGATACTATCTAGTGTCGGTCGATACTCGTCGTTCTATTTTTGTTGATATCGATCGACACCACCCAGTGTCGGTCGATACTCAACGTGTTTTTTTTTGTTACTTACGTGACTTGCCTAGTGTGTTTCAGGTGTACGCCACTCGCGAAACCCGGAGGAACAAGAGCACTCCGCTAGTTGACCTGTCAAACGAGCAGCTAGCACAGTTGGAACGTACAAACAAAAAAACAAAAAGGCAAGCAGAGATGAACAACAATACAATGATTTTGATTCAGGATGCTGCTGGAGCTTTGAGAGACCAAGAGGGTCAATTGTGCAATGAGAGAGGGCAGCAACTTAATGAAGTTGGAAATATCATTGTCCCTGAAATTGATGTGAATACAGGGAACGCTGTGATTAATCGCGGTAGGACGATTGGTGAGTACAACAGGCCTGATCAGTTTTATGCTAATCGATCAGCGATTCGCCCTCCTGCTTTTCAGAGGAATGATTTTGAGCTGAAACGTGCATACTTCACTCTTGTGGGTCAGCATCCTTTTCATGGTCTTTCCAATGAATATCCCATGGACCATATTGAGAGGTTTGAGGATTTGGTCACTAGCATCAAGAGCAATGGAGTGTCCTATGATTACCTTTTCTGCAAGCTCTTCCCATACTCTCTTGGTGGAGATGTAACTTACTGGCTGAAGCAGTTACCTCCTGGATCACTAACTACTTGGGAAGAGACTAAGACTGCTTTCCTGAACAACTCTATGATGATGCACGATCCGAGGATCTCAGGAACAAGATTTCTCAGTTTTCTCAAAGACCGACTAAGGCACTCAAGGCTGCTTGGATTCATTTCAGGTCATATCTGAGAGATTGCCCGCACCATGGTTTCACTCAGGTTCAGCTGCTGGGTACTTTCTAAAGAGGAGTCGATTGGAGGTATCAGATGCTGCAAGTAATGGGAATTTCAATACCAGGTATCCCGACGATGCCTATGTGCTTATTGAGAATTTGGTTTCTAGCAATAGTACCAAGAATACAGACATGGAGCGCAAGAAGCAAGCTGGTAACTTGGATTGCAGTCAGATTGCTGAGATGAATGCTAAGTTAGATTTAATGCACAATTTGTTGATGGGCAAGCAGCAGAAAGCTGTTCATCTTGCTGCAAAGGATAAAGTGGAATATGTTAACTACATTGATGGAGTTGGATTCCAAGATCAAAGATATCAATGCCCACCCACACCACCCCAAACTTCTGAGAGTAAGATGGAATCCATGTTTGAACAGATCCTTCAGGGACAGCAGACGTTGCAAGTGGATTTCAATGGGAAGATTGACTCTCTGTACACTAATCTGAATGAGAAAATTGAAGCTATCAATGTCTCTCAGAGGAAGCTAGAAACTCAGGTTGCTCAGATAGCAGCAGCTGTGAAGAGCTAGAAAGGTTTTCTTCTAGGGAAAACTGAGAATCCAAGAGCATACATCAATGCCGTTACCTTAAGGTGTGGAAAAGAGGTGATTACAGGAGTAAAGAACAGCCCAATTGCAGAGAACTTCGTCGATTTTGCTGAAGATGACGACTGGGATTCTGAAAATCCCGTGTATCGATCGATACCAGCCAGTGTCGGTCGACACCAGTCCAGACACCTGCACGAGTAGATCCAAAATCCCGTGTATCGATCGATACTCCTTCTGTGTTGGTCGATACTGAGGCGCATGTCGAGAAGAAAGCAGAGATTGTCAAGGAGAGGGTGTACAAACCCAAAATATGTTATCCTATGCCTCCTAAGATGACAAAGAAGGAATGGGAAGACGCCAGATGCAAAACTATGCTGGATAAGTTAGTTGTGGTGCTTCCTTTTGTTGATGATATATCTGATGATGAGATTTTGACACACGTCCAAAATTCTGCCAAGGACGATACCAGAGCGAAAGCATCGATCGACACCACCCCTGTGTCGGTCGATACTAGTTCAGTTGCTGAAAAGAAACCCGAGTTGAGTGCAGGAAGGGTTTACAAACCCAAGGCACCATACGCCATACCACCCAGACACCTTAGAGACCCAATTTCTCCAAAGCAGCTGCTTGGTTTTGAGAAGATGGTACGAAGGATTCCCCACACACTGACTTTTGAAGAAGCTCTAGAGTGCCGCCCTCTGCTGAGTCACTTTCGAGATTGCAGAGAAACTGAGAAAGAGATTAAGGCACTCTTCATCAAGGCAAGAAGCACGTCACTACTGCTGAGGCAGTTGACCAAGAGGGAAGACCCAAGGATATTCTCAGTTCCATGCCATATCTCTAGAGTTGAATTCAAAGAGTCTCTCGTTGACTCGGGGGCTAGCGTCAATGTCATGTCAAGGGCAATTGCAGAGAGATTGGAAGCTGATATTCGACCGCCTAAGTCATCTATCACATTCGCGAACAGTTCCACCTCACTTCCATATGTTACAATCCCTAATTTGCTGGTTAACGTAGGAGATTGCCTGGTTCCTACTGATTTTCAGGTTGTGGTGATGAGTGCACAATCTCGTACGCAGTTGCTCCTTGGAAGACCGTTCATGGCTACGGTTGGTGCCATTATGGATACACCGAGCAAGAGAATCTCGTTCTCATACATTGACAAGGAGGTGTACTACAGAGCCATTCCTACTAGAGGAACCCCCACACATATCTCTTGCATCACCATTGTTACAGGAGAGACGTTGGTAGTTGATCTTTTGGAAGAGCCTCCTGACGAGCCTAGTACCATAGATGTTCTAGATAGTCCTTCTGTCATCACCAAGAAAGACGTCAAAACATCTAAGGCAAAGAAGAAGGTGAAGAGCAAAGGAGTGAAGGGTGCTGCTTCTATGACTTTAATCCCTCAAAAGTGTGATGGAGATTCGATTGAATACAAGGTTAAGTGCAAGGGAACTTCGAAACCATTCTCTAAGGCTAGAGTTCTTCTTACTTCGGAGCTGAAAGAGAAAGGAAAAGAGTTTGTGGAGAGCATGTTGAGCAGAACTCTGAAACTGGCAATGTCAAGTTGTGGAACTTGCATGGGAGTAAGCTCGCAATCCTCTCCTAAATGATCACCTGAGCCAACGTCAAGCTACTGACTTAAAATGAGCGCTTGGTGGGAGGCAACCCACTGGTGAGTTTGTATATAAGTCTTTTTCTTTGTATTTTTCGTTTTGTGTTTGTGTCAAGATGAACAAGGAGCAAACACGAATCGCCTGAGCATCGATCGATACCCTATTGGTATCGGTCGACACCCTACGCGAATGAGAAAGATTCATCATGTCGACTTAAGCCTGGTATCGCTCGATACCAGGCCGTGTGTCGGTCAATACTTGATATTCCAGTACGGTAACTTCTTGTTTTTCACAATCCTACTGCGTTCTTTTGTTTTCTTTCACCAACTCTAGGCTAGATAACACTGGGGACAGTGTTGTTCAAGTCTGGGGGAGGTATTCGCTGACATTGTTTTTGTTTTTCTTAGAGTCAGTCATTTTTGAGTCCAAATTTTGTTTTATTAAGTCTAAATCTGTTGGAGACTGTGATCTTTTTCTTGAATATATTGATTTGACCTTGCTTCTAAGTGACCATTGTTACAGAATCAGTTCAAGATCGACTAATGAAAAATCTAAAGGCTGACCAGTTAACTAGAAGACACTCATGTTTCCAGCAAAGTTCTTTAAAGCCTGAGCCAAAATTTTGCACTTCATCAACGTGGTTAGTACTCATAGAGTTTGATTCCTCATTCATATCTGACAAAGGAACCCACGTGTTTAAAGTAATGGTATTTCTCTTCCCTGTTACAAGTTAATAAATAAGATGCATTAAAAGATGAGATGATTTTCTTCTGAGTAGAAGAATATTTCCAGCGATCCCATTATTCTACTTCAGAGGAAATTATCACACAAAGGTGGAAGCGAGGTTAGGAAAATTTCATGTGATACCATTATTCGCCTACACCTTTGATACCTTTTTAAGGGAAGAACCGGGGATTCGGTGGTAAACACCATCAATACTCGCGTCTCGAACCTTATTTAGCATATGCAAGAATATAATAAGAAATAAGTCTGGGGGAGAGAAATAATACCAGAAAGTGTGAAGTTGGATGGTTCCTTGTCATGATATTGTATGGGAAAGAATCTGGAAGGTTTTTGATGTTAATCACGGCGAGGAAAGCTTGATTGAACGATGCTGTGAAATAATGTGTGTAGTCTGGGAAGCTGAGAATGTCTACGGAGAAGTACATGGTGGTTGGATTTGAAACTGGTTATGTGATATATGGAGCACTAAGGAAAATGGTCATTGCGATGTTTCAAGAACAGGTGAGTCTCCGTGTTTTCAAACCTCTTTCTCTAGCTTAGTTTTCTGTTTTGCTTGAGGGCAAGCTAAGGCTAAGTCTGGGGGAGTTGATATATCATGGTTTTTACCCCTTTTAAGCCATGATATAAGTCCGTTTTATAGAGTCTTTCTACTATTTTGTAGTGGTTTAAAGTCTTTTACAGGTTTTAGCACGTTTAGAGCATAATTGGAGCTTTCTGGAGCATTTTGGATCAAAGCAGAATGTCGTGTAGCTGAGTACCCGATTTGAAGCATCAGTGTCGATCGATACTGCCTAGTATCGGTCGACACTCATCGAAGCAAACACGACCCGCGAGTTTAATGAAGAGTTGAAGAATTGTAAAATTGCCCAGAAGTCTTTATTATTTACAAGAAGCCCCAAAACGTGATTTAGGTTATTTAATAGGATTTTACAGCCACTTTGAGGGCTATGCTTTATTTTATTCTGGTTTTGTGAGAGAGCTTTTGAATGGAGACAAGTCTGAAACTCTGTTCGTCCGAGAGAAGATTTCGAACCCTCTTGTTACTCTTTCTATTTTATTTGATGATTTATTCAAACATGTTTATTGCTTCAATTTCCATGTCTGAGTAGATCTCTTGTTAGGTTCAGGGTTTTCATAAGGGTTTTCTCTGAATTCTAGGTTGATTAGTTATTAGGATTCACTATCTGAATTAGTTCTTCACCATAGGTTGTTTCCAAAGCTAATTCTAGATTGATCACCTAGAACTTAGATCTTAGGATAATTGATTAGGCACGAGAGTGCGATTAATTACCTGACAGAACCTAGGGTTAGCAAAATAACTATTCGCAAAGAGATTTGGTTTAGTTGTTTTGTTAACAAATCAAACTTGAACTAAAAGCTGGTTTAGACTTTAGGATTCGCAAAGATATTTGGAATTCTAGGATTTAGACTTAGATAGTTTTCGCAACGAGAGTTGGTTAATTATACCTTAGTGATTTGAGTTCAAGAACCGCGCTAAATCTGAATCATGTTAGTTATTTTATCTGCATTCATTGATTTCCTGAGAAATACCCTCACTACAAGAAAACAATCGATTTGCAATGGAATTTACGATGGATAATATCCGTCGCAAATTTGCGAGTAATTTGCGAGTAATTTGCGAGGGATTTGCGAGTGGTTGCCGAGTCGTCGCAAATCCGCCGCGAATTTGCGAGGGAAAGGGTAGTCGCAAATTGCGACGCCTTTGCAACATACTTGCGACGAAGGTGCGAGGGACCGTCTATAGTCGCAAATTCATAGCAAATTTGCGACGGAAATGCGATGGATTTGCTAGAGCTTGTCTATAGTCACAAATCCCTCGCAAATTTGCGAGGGAGAATAAGTCGTCGCAAATCCGTTTTAAATTGTCGTAGCAAATCCGTCGCAATTTTTTTTGAAATTCTATAAATACAGATCACGTTGAGAGCTCATAACATAACAACTTCGAAAAAAAAATATATATATATATATGAGAAATAGATTTTGAGTGGTGGGTGTTTAAAAAATGTCTTCGGGGCACGAAATATACGCATTACGATCATGGATGTACAATAAAAGAGATCCAGGGACGGGTGAAGTGACGAAAGAGTATCGGGACGGGTTGCGAGCATTCATGTATCAGGCGACAAACCAACCATGTGCGACTCGTGACGGTAAAATTTTATGTCCATGTAGAAAGTGCAAGAACACCCAATATGTGGATATTGATACTGTGAAGAGGCATCTATATAATAGAGGATTTAAGCCAAACTATTATATATGGTTTTCGCATGGGGAAGGTTGTAGTGTTGATGCTGGAAGTAGTACGAGTCATGGCGTTGATCAACCTAGTTATAATTATGGGCATGATCATTTATTCGGAAATATTGATGAAGGGTATCAAGAGGGAAATAGGTTTCATGATATGATTACAGATGCATTTCATGAAAGTGCAACTGCATTTGCTGATGATAATACTAGGGAAGAACCCAACATAGAAGCAAAGCGTTTTTATGATATGTTAGACGCTGCGAAGCAGCCCATCTACGATGGATGTAGAGAAGGGCAGTCTAAACTATCATTGGCATCTAGGATGATGACAATTAAAAGTGATCATAACCTAAATGAGATTTGCATGGATTCATGGGCTGAGCTAATTAAAGAGTATTTGCCACAAGATAATATTTCCACTGAGAGTTACTATGAAATACAGAGGTTGGTTGCGAGTCTTGGGTTACCATCAGAAATGATTGACGTATGCATTGACAATTGTATG
This sequence comes from Eutrema japonicum, assembly GCA_030161315.1. Taxonomy (NCBI): domain Eukaryota; kingdom Viridiplantae; phylum Streptophyta; class Magnoliopsida; order Brassicales; family Brassicaceae; genus Eutrema; species Eutrema japonicum. The sequence continues at coordinate 2,281,132 of BSQW01000010.1, read as the reverse complement.
ATTTTCTGGAAAGATGATGATAAGTTGCAAGAATGTCAATTTTGTGGGAAGCCGAGATATCAACCAACTACTGGAAGGACCCGCGTTGCATACCAACGTATGTGGTACTTGCCAATCACCGATAGATTGAAACGGTTATACCAATCAGAAAGGACATCGGCGGCAATGAGATGGCATGCACAACATACCACGGAGGATGGGGAGGTTACGCATCCGTCAGATGCAAAGGCGTGGAAACACTTTCAGACTGTACATTCGGACTTTGCTAACGAGAGCAGGAATGTCAATCTTGGCTTATGCACCGATGGATTTAGTCCATTTGGTATGTCCGGGAGACAATATTCTCTATGGCCTGTCATATTGACGCCATACAATCTTCCTCCGGAAATGTGCATGCAACGGGAATTTTTGTTCATGAGTATTCTAGTACCAGGTCCTAAGCATCCGAAGCGATCCCTTGATGTATTCCTCCAACCTTTGATTCATGAGTTGAAACAGTTGTGGTATACAGGTGTTCGCACATTCGATTATTCGCAACAAAGGAACTTCAAGATGGGTGATGTGCTATTGTGGACCATTAGTGACTTCCCGGCGTATGGAATGTTATCGGGGTGGACTACGCATGGAAGGTTATCTTGTCCATATTGCCTTGATCGGTCAGAGGCCTTCCAGTTGAAGCATGGAAGGAAACCATGTTGGTTTGACTGTCATCGCCGGTTTCTTCCCATGCATCATCCGCATCATAAGAACAAGAAGTTGTTTAGGAAGAACAAGGTCGTGTGTGTTCCCCCCCCCCAGTCTATCTTTCAGGGAATGATTTGTTTGAGCAGATTGATTATTACGGTGCTCAAGAAACATGTAAACGTGGGGGGCAATTGGCACACTAAGGCAAACATGCCTGACGGATATAACGTTTCTCACAATTGGCACAAACAAAGTATTTTTTGGGAACTGCCATATTGGAAGGATCTCATATTACGGCATAACCTTGATGTGATGCACATCGAAATTTTTTTTTTTGATAACATCATGAATACGATTTTGAATGTCCGGTATGAAGAGCCACGATTGCCATGTATTCATGCAGCGACTACTACCATTTGCATTACTCGAGCTCTTACCGACAGCTGTTCACGAAGCAATTGCGGGTAAACAAGTATTTAAATATGTATTTATAATATATATTTTTTTATTTGATTACTGATATATATTATTGGTAGGCATTGGAGCATTTTTCAGGGATCTATGCACTCGAACACTGACTGAGGAGGGCATAGCGCAATTACTCAATAATATCCCTGTTTTGCTGTGTAATTTAGAAAACATATTTCCACCTTCATTTTTTGACGTCATGGAACATCTCCCAATCCACCTACCACATGAAGCAGCTCTTGGGGGGCCCGTGCAATTCCGATGGATGTACCCGTTCGAGCGATTCATGGGACATTTGAAAGGGAAGGCCAAAAATCTTGCAAGAGTGGAGGGTTCCAGCGTTGCAGGTAGTTTGACCGAGGAAACATCTCACTTCACGTCATACTACTTTAGCCCAACCGTCAAAACAAAAAAAACCGCTCCTAGAATATATGACGATGGTGGGGTTGCACCTACGTATAACGTTGATGTCCCGAATATCTTCGCCCAAATAGGGAGACTTGCTGGAAAGTTGAAAGAAGTTTGGTGGGAAGACCATGAACATTGTCGTGCAGCTCACAATTATATATTGCGAAATTATGATTTTGTTCAACAGTTTGAGAGGTATTAATTAATTAGCTGCACTTAATTACTTCCATTTATATAAGTAATATATATATCTCACTCGTTGTTTAATTACTTTTAATTCCAAATTATTGCAGCGTTTTCGATATCCAGATCCGAGAAGCCTATCCCGGTTTACTTGAAAAAGATTATGAGAAGTACAAAGAACGTGACTTTGCTGGATGGTTAAAATACTATGTACGTAAGATATATACATATATATATAAGTGATCTAGCATTTCACGAATATTTTTAATATAATTTGTTAAAATTAATTGCTTGTTATTAAAATTATATATATGTAGGTAATGAATGGATGTGAAAACCAGCCCTTGCCACTATGGCTGCACGAGGTTGTTCAAGAACCAATTGCGAAGATCACTACTGCCTCAATGTACTTCACTCGCGGATACACATTTCATACATATAAGCATGGCTCTCGAAGGTCAACCGCAAATTATGGAATCCATGTGCCAGGTGAAAACGACTACTACGGCGTCTTGCAAGAAATTATAGAAGTCACATATCCTGGAATTATCGGTTTGAAATGCATTTTATTCAAATGTGATTGGTACGATCCAACAGTCGGTCGAGGGGTCCGCGCAAACAACTTAGGGGTGATCGATGTCAATGAAAACCGACGTTTTTCCAAGTTCGAACCCTTCATCCTAGCATTGCAAGCAGAACAAGTGTGTTTCATTCCATATCCTCGGATTAAGCAAAGACGTGAGACATGGTTATCGGTGATAAAAGTGAACCCAAGAGGTCGTATAATTGGGTTAGGCATAGATGATGTTATGCAAAATGAAAGAGTCGGAGAAGTCTCCATCGCAGTCGAATCAACAGAAGATATCATACATGTCAATCCACAAAACAGAGAAGTTGAAGACATCGTGGAGGATTCAAGTGAAGATGCAGCCGCATCTGACGAGTTCGAGGAGAACGATAGCGGAGAAGACAATGATGAGCATAGTGAACACTCCAATATGTCTGAAAATGAATCTGAAAACGATTCTGAATAATGTGTTATATGTACTATAATGTAATTTTTTAAATAAAAAAGAATCGTGACACGTGTCTAACGGTTTTAAAAGTGAATCTCAAAAAATCAGATTTCTAAAGTTATTTAAGGATGTGCATTCATAAACCGCGAATATTTGGAGATGTCTCCGTATGATAAAACGTCATATATCCGTATATCTTGTTTATGAATATATATAGAAGTTTAACATTGCTCGTACCATCAATATCATTAAATTTTCGGAAAATATGCTTATGATCATGACTCTTATGATTTTATAAATCGTAAACTTTATTATGATAATAAAACATATACCCTAAACCCTAAACCTTAAAAACTAAAACTCATGAATTTACAACGGATTTGCGATGGACCAGTCGCAAATCAAGGTCCATCGCAAATCCGTTGCAAAATGAGGATCCATCGCAAATCTGTTGCAAATTTGCAATGGAATTGCTAGGGATTCATTCCTTATTTCCGGCAAGGAAAAAATCGTGACACGTGTCTAACGGTTTTAAAAGTGAATCTCAAAAAATCAGATTTCTAAAGTTATTTAAGGATGTGCATTCATAAACCGCGAATATTTGGAGATGTCTCCGTATGATAAAACGTCATATATCCGTAAATGTTTTTATGAATATATATAGAAGTTTAACATTGCTCGTACCATCAAAATCATTAAATTTTCGGAAAATATGCTTATGATCATGACTCTTATGAGATTATAAACCATGAGATTATAAACCGTAAACTTTATTATGATAATAAAACGTATACCCTAAACCGTAAACCTTAAAAACTAAAACTCATAAATTTGCAACGGATTTGCGATGGATCCGTCGTAAATCCATCGCAAATCAAGGTCCATCGCAAATCCGTTGCAAATTTGCTATGGATTTGCGATGGATCCGTCGCAAATCCGTTGCAAAATGATTTTTTTTTGAAATTTGGTACGAATATTGAATTTTTTCATCACATTTTGGGCCAAATTAAACTGCGAATTGGTAGTGGACCACACATTTTGCGATGGATTTGCGACGGATCCATCGCAAATCCATCACTTATTAGTTTATAAACCGACTATTGCTCTTCTTCTTCCTTTCTCCCATCTCAATCTTCCTCTCCATTGGATCTTCTTCTCCGGCGCACTGTGCATCTCCGGCGACCCCACTCCTCCGGCGATCGGTTCCTCCTCCTCTGGCGAGCACTCCCTCTTCCCTTCCTCTCTCCTCTCCTCCGCGACCTCCTCCCTTCACCTCGCGACCTCCTTCCTTCTCATCCTCCGCCGGCGAGACGTCCTCTCCCTCCGACGACCTCCTCGCTCTCGACCTCCTCTCCCTCCGGCGAGCCCCCTCCTCTCCCCTCTCCCTCCGGCGACCCTCTTCCTCTCCTCGGTGAAGGTTGGTTTTTTTTTTAAATTTAATTTTTTCTTTCTAAAATAGGTTGTTGTTATCTAAAAAAAAAAAAAAATTGGTTGTTAGTTTAGATTTGTATATCAATTAGGATGTTAGATTTGTGAAAAAAAATTTAGATTTGTTAGATTTGGATTTGTATTTAAATTATATTTTTAGATTTTGTTAGATTTATAGATTTTTAGATTTGTTAGATTTGTTAGATTTGTGAAAAAAAAATTAGATTTGTTAGATTTTGTTAGATGATTTAGATTTTTAGATTTGTTAAAAAATTAGATTTGTTATATTTGTATTTAAATTAGGATGAATTTAGATTGTTAGATTTAGATTTGTTATTTATTAGTTTGTTAGATTTGTATTTCAATTAGGATGAATTTAGATTAGATAATTACATGATTAGTATGATTTTATATAATAAATTAAATAAAATTATTAGTTTGATTGTAATTTTTTTGTATTTTGTAAATTATAATATAATTATATGAATTAATTATTAAATTTTTTTTAGATGTCGGGATTTCGAGGTAACGACTACACTCGATTTCTTTCGATGGGTTCCACAAGTACTCCTCCTGTTACTCAGATGGATTTCGCGACTTCTGCTGTTCCTGAGACCGAGGAGCCTGCCCCGCACCGGCGGACCCCGTGGCTGACTCCGTCCCCATTGATATTTCAATACAGCAGATTCTCGTGAGTCCGGTCATGATAGTCTACCACGACTCGATCCAAGCCGTTCTCCAGGAACGTTATGGTATAATTTAATTTTTCTAAGTTATTTATGTTTTTGTTTACAATTATAATAATTTCATTTTTAATTTACTATATTTTCTAATTTCAGGTTTGATGATGACGGAGCTGTGGCTGCTCAGATCCGTTCGATCTTTGAAACAGATTTCAAAGAACCTCATGCCAATTACTCGCAAACACCGGAATATATCATAGAACGTTGGTATAAAACGTTTGCTGTAAGTTTTCTAAATTTTATTAAATTTCTTTTTTTTTTATTTAATAATATTTTTTATGCATTTAACTTCTTATTTTTTTTGTTATAGCAATCGTTTCATTGGGATTTTGCAATTAACGGCGAGGTCCGCAAAAAAATTGAGAAGAAGTTGAAGGCTCGCATGTGCGGTCATGTTGGACGTTGGAAAGAAAAGTGGAAGATTAAAGGCAATGAGTCGAAGCCTAAGTGGATGGATCCGCTTGTTTGGAACGGCCTTGTTCGATATTGGATGGATCCGAAGAGCGAGAAGAAGAGTGCCAATAGTCGCAAGGCCCGATACTCTGATCCTGATGGTTACGGGCCTTCTAAGCATCGTTCTGGACAAACCTCGTTTAAAGCACGGGGCCGAAACATAGTAAGTTTTTTTTTAAAAAAATCTTACATTCGTAATTTAATTTAATCTTATGAATTTATGAAATTTTTTTTAGGCCGCAAAGACCGGATCATCAGTTCCAGATTTGTAAGCGGTTCTCGAGGAGACAAAACGAAAACCGGATGGCTCTTTTATCGATGGACGCTCGGAGAAGATATACAACGATGTCACTTCGCTGCTCGAACTGTTATCTCAGACAGTCGATAGTGATGATCCCGAGAGCACAGCATCTGGCGGACTTACTCCTTTCGTGAAGAACCAAATTTTTACCGAGGTACGTATTTAAAAAATAAATTGTTGTATTGTATTTAAATATTTTTAGAAATATTTATAATGTTTATTTTTTTGTCTTTTATAGGTTGCTCCCCGCAAAAAAGGAAGAATTTACGGAGTCGGTTCGCTTCAACCGCAAATTGAAGCTTCTTCTACATCGGCTTCACGTCCATCCCAGGACGATCTACACCGGATCATAACGAGTCAGGCCGAGATGATATCGAGTCAGGCCGAGATGCTAACGAATCAGGCCGAGAAGATTAATTCCTATGATGCTTTCATGGACTACTTTGCTGAGAAGGACCCGGCTTTTGCGAGACTTCGCGAAAGACGTAACCTTTCGGGATCCGGAACCGGAACCAAAACCGGAACCAGTTCCGGAACCGGTCCTTTGTAAACATTTTAATTGTTTTTTTGTTTTTTTTTTTAAACAATTATCCACTTTTTTAATAAAAAATTAATTAAATAATTATGTTTTATAATTTTAAAAGTTAATTATTTTAATTATTATTTAATTTTTAAATTAAATTTTTAATAATTTTTTAACTAAAAATTTGAACTTTCCTCGCAAATCCATTACAATTTTGCGATGGCTTTGCGACGACACAAAAAATTGCAGTCGCAAATCCATCGCAAATTTGCGACGGATTTGCGATACCCGGAAACAGATCTATCGCAAATCCATCGCAAATATGTGATGGATTTGCGATAACCAGAAACAATGTGCCATCGCAAATCCATCGCAAATCCCTCGCAAATTTACGATGGATTTGCGATACCCGGAAACAGATCTATCGCAAATCCATCGCAAATATTGCGACGACTTTCGCGTTGGTATAAAGCCCTCGCAAATGTGCGACGATACGTGCACTCGCAAATCCGTCGTAAATTTGCGACTGTAAATATTCCCTCGCAAATTTGCGACGGCTATGTGCCGTTGCAAATTTGCGAGGGAATATGTTTCGTCGCAAATTTGCGACGGATTTGCGAGGAAAATTGATTTGCGACGATTGATTTGCGACGGAGTAAGTGTCGTCGTAATTCTGTCGCGATGCCTGATTTGCGACGGATTTGCTATGGATTTGGCCATCGCAAATCGGTTGTTTTCTTGTAGTGCCTGAACCTATCTTTCTCCAATCGAATTTACAACCGTTTTAATTTACATTATGTTTTCAATATCATTGATTGCTTAGCTTTATTTTCATCTTTATCATCTATTGTGTGTCTCTGTGAGTCCTTGTGTTCGACCCCTACTTTACTGCAACTACTGCTTAGTACTTTTAGGGTATTAATTTGAGTATATCAGAGTGTGCTCCCAAGGAAGATAGTCACAATTTGTCTTACGATGCATTCACTCATGAGCGAATGCAAGACTCGACAATACCTCAAAACAATCAATGTGGTGATTGTGGAGTGTATTGTCTGAAGTACATCGAATGTCATGCCTTAGGAATGGCATTTCCTTCCTACTTGCGTGATTCCAACATCAGAGCTATCAGGAATAAGCTAGCGGCGGAGATCTTTGACGAGACCAACTACAATGGCACCGATAAATTTGAGTACCCATTCTTGGAAGATCCTTATGAAAGGGTTTAGGGTTTAAACTATGTAAGTTTCTTTTTTAGAATCTCCCACTTTTGGATTCTTACATGATTTTGGATGTAAGAAAAAGCCATTTATGTTTTTGGCTTCTATTGGGGGATATTTCGGTGTAACAAGTGATAGGGTTCAAATTTTTTGTAACCTATCACTGTTAGGTAGACAAGAAACTGTAACATACCTATGGTCTCATTGTAGCTTCTATCGTTTAAATATTATAATTATTAAGTAGACTTCTGATTAAGTAGAAAATGTTAAGGAAAACAGAGACAATGGCATTGCATTTCGGGATAACCAACAAAGTTCAGTGCATAGCATAACAAATTCAGACTATATACGCAGGCTTCATAAGAAGACTTCATAAGCAGACTTCATAAGTAGACGTCCTCGGATGTCTGCTCCATTTAAACTAGAACGCTCTACTTATCCCCAACCTGCCATCCCTAAAAGAAAACACAAAAGCTTATAACCAAAAGGCAAGAGTATAGCAGACACTATACAATAGACAAGAAGAATGCAACTTACACAATTCTTTCGGATATGACCACGTTGTTTGCATTTTGAGCAACTATATTGCTTGTGAACCTTCCTCGGTTTGGTCCCTATCATACTTGCAATTTCTAGCTATTATTGCCAACGAGACTTCTTTTGTCTCCCAGCTTTTCGACGCATTTCTGGAGGAAGACATTGTACTGTCGCCGGAACTTCCAAACCGCCAAACGTAGGATAAATGTTATGGGCGTATGCAGCATACAAATAGTCCCTTGAGTAGGTTGGGCATACAAGCATAGAGACATGTAAGCCCGCCTCTGTTGCAGCTGCAATAGCATGTGAACAAGGTATCTTCTCGATATCAAATACGCCACATGCACACCTCCGATTTTCCAAATCAACAAGACAATCTCGTGCTCCTCCTTTCACAAAGAATCTCCAAGTATCAATGCGTTCCGCTGTCATTTTTTCCGCATAATCACCATGAATAGCCAATAAATGCGGAATGTAAATTTTAACATTATCACCGTCTATCGCAATTCTGATACCAACTTATCCTTTCTAGGAAAACTCGCCTTGACATATATTGTGTCAGACCATGTCAACACAGATTTGTCTCCCTTACCAACAGGCTTCTCCATCAAACCCTGATTGACAATATAATATTCATCATCATCCTCGTCCTCACCTTTCACTTTCCCATAGACGTTGTAGTCTTCACCGTCAGAGTATACTGCATTACCATCTCCTGCATCATGATTCACATCCGCTTCTTCATGCTTAGTTTCTTCGTCTGAATTTTCCATATCTTCTTCATCCGCATCTTCGTCTGAATCTTCCATATCTTCTTCATATGCATCTTCCATAACATCTTCCCCAACCATATGGTCAGCTTCACCAACCATATTTTTAGCCTCGGTGTCCACCTTGAATCGACTCGAGACACATAGACGTACAACATGCGTTCTACAAAGCTCCATCAAGCTCAGAACTTGTCTATCATTTGTGACATGCATAGGAGGGGTATCCGGATCCATCTTTTGGAGAATTTTTTCCGGTAAAGAATAGGTTTAAGCCGCAAATTCAGTCTTGTCCATATCATAATTACCTTGTGCCATCTCAACGAGTTCCTCATGCGTACAACCATCACTCAAAAAGAACATCCTTCCTCCCTTGTCTTTATCAACCGCAAACTCCCACGTCGAGTCCTTAAACATCCATTCTCCGTAAACAACAGGTAGGTTAACCATTTCCTGTAAGAAAAACAAGAACAAACCCCATTAGCATTCGTGATTACAAATTCAATGAAATAATACGTAGTAGACTTCTACCGAAAGTCTTCTATTATGAGCTTAATGTCTAGTCAATCAAAAAAATTAATTCACTCAATATTATCGATTTAAAACACACAAGACTCATACAACAGCAAAAGCACTAGTAAAAATACATGCTAGAACAAAAAAAGGTCAAAGATTCGTTATAAATATGCTCTAAATGGGTTTTTTTTTAAACGTTATACAGTAGACTTCTATGAGAAGTTGACAAAGAATACTTCATTTGAAGTCTACATAAATTCTTAGAAGTCTGCGTGTGAAGTCTACTGTGGAACAGGTTATTTTTGCATTTGACCAAACTGTTGACTTTATAAAAGTAGACTTCTCATGAAGTATGCAGAAAAATAGGTTAATTTCCCATTTGACCAGAATCTCATCAGTGTTTGACTTTTAAAGTAGACTTCATTTGAAGTCTACTCTAACGACGTAGACTTCAAATGAAGTCTACGTCGTTAGAGAAGACTTCAGACTGAAGTCTACTGAAAATGGGTCACTTTTGCAATTCAAATACTGAAAGTAGAGTTCGTTTGAAGTCTACGAAAAATAAGGTTAATTTTGAGTTTGACCAAAATTTCAAATTATATTTCTGGCAGACTTCGTTGGAAGTCTACTCTATTTTTTCATTTCAGCAGAACTCATTTCGAAATCTACTCAAAAAACAAATTTTTGGTCAACATTTTAATCCTGAGTCAAACGGACAAATGACCTCGTTAAAAAGTCAAAAATCTGGTCAAATGTAAAACTGACTTACGGAGATTTCTACAGAAGTCTGCGTTGAGAAAACTTCAAGAGAAGTATGCCCTATAAAAGTCTAAAGTTTAGTCAAATGCAAAACTAACCTTGCTTTAGAGTAGACATCACATGAAGTCTGCGGTTAATTTTTTTCTTTTCAAAGGATAAGAGTAGACTTCATATGAAGTCTATTTTAAAAAACCAAGAAAATAGTCAATTGTAAAACTAACCTAAGGTTGACTGGGAGACTTCATATTAAGTCTACGGATAACCAGTAGACTTCTTATGAAGTCTCCTTTCGTGATGCAGATCTGTAAATTAGGTAAAATGAAGTGGATAAGTTACCTTATATCAGTTTGGAGTTCGGTTAAAGCCTCCTTAAGCGCTCAGAACTTTCAATTCCACGAGATAGCAAACAAGCGGACGTGGTTATGCAAAAATCACCGAAATTGTAAAATCAATGAAGTGGAAAAATTGAAAAACAAGAATTAGAAAGTTCTGAAGATGAAGTAGAAGAGGAAATGGAAATTTATGAGGTTATGAGATCCATTATTGTGTTATTAAGGCATACAAAAACGTATGAGAAGCATTTAGAGCTTCAAAGTTGGTTGGCAATGGTGGTTGGGGAGTTGAAGAAGATGGCATTGTTGTAAATATCAAGTTGGTGGGGGATGGTTTTGTCTTTTGATTATTCTTTGAAATTTTGAAAAAACCAAAATATAATGGCAGTTTTGTGAATATTTGAGGATGTGAAGGATAAAAAGGAGAGAAATTGGCAAATTATGAAAGGGTATAAAAATGGGTTAGTTTTGTGTTTGACCTCAAATTTTAGGTCATTTTTGCAAGTAGCCCTTTAATTTTTTTGGATGTAATTGATATACTAACAAATTGTGGTTTATATAGAGGTGAGAAATTAGAATTATTTTTCTTTTATGATTAATTTTCTTAATCTAAATAAAAAAACAAAGTAATGTTTTTTCTTTCTATATTAATTTTGCTCTTTAAGATAAATTTAATTATTTAACTTTTTAATTTATTTTTAGTAATTTTATCTTTTAAAATTATAAATAAGATATTTTAAGTTTTTTTATTAATCGATTTTAAATATTTCCAACTTTGACTAGACATATGTCGCGATCAGGTGAATTAACAACTTTGAAACATTCAGTTTTATATGATAAAATTTTACTAATTCTAAAATGAAATATGTTTTTTTTTTTTGCTTTTATTCCTTTTTAAAAACTTTAGAAATGTGTAGATTATGATATAGAGTAGGGCTCGGAACGGATATCCGGGGACCGGATATCCGGAGTTTTTTTATATCCTTATCCGGATCCGGGGAGCTCGGATATCCAGACTTCGGATATCCTCCCGAAAATCCGGATATCCACGGATATTCACGGATATCCGCGGATATCCGGATCAATAAAAAATAATTAAAAAAAATATTAAAAAATTAAAAATAATGATATAAATATGATAAAATTATTAAAAAATAATTTTAAAAAAAAACAATTTTTACAAAATTTTGTAAAAACAAATTAAATTTTTTTATTATAAATGTTTTTAAAACTTATTTATATATATAAATCTCATCATATTAAAAAAACTATTAATAAAATATATATTTTTAATATGTTTAACGGATTCGGATACGGATCGGATATCCGGACCTCAAAATTTAACTATCCGGATCCTTATCCGACCCCCACGGATATCCGGATTTTCGGATCAGATCGGATCGGATACCGGATCGGATATTGGATACCGGATAATAGTTCCACCCCTAATATAGAATTTGGTTATGGTTGTATATAAATAATTTTCCTTTTTTAAGTTTCCTTTTGTCATAATGGAAAGAATTATAAACTTTTAAGTTTGGTCGTATATTAATAATTTTTATTTTAAGTTTAGAGTATATTTATAATTTATCTTTTTTAAGTTTGGTCGTAGTTGTAAATTATAAACTTGTAAATTTTCTTTTGTCATTTTCCTTTATTATAAGTTTTCCTTACTTATTCTTCTTTTTTTTTATTTAAAGATTATCTTTTTTTAGTATAATTTTTTTAATATTTATTTTAATTAATTTTTACTTTTTTAGATTGCTTTTTTTAGTTTAACCTATTTAATTTTTACTGTAATTTATTTTTTCTTTTTAATTAAATTGACACATGTCAAGATCAAAATTAACTCTGACAAATGTCACGATCTCGTGAATAAGAATTATCCTAATAATTTTTAAAAACAATTTGGTCATGGTTGTATATTATAATCTTTTAAGTTTAATTTTGTCACTTTCCTTTATTATAAGTTTTCCTGATTTATTCTTGTTTTTTCTTTATTTTTTTAAGATTGCCTTTTTAGTTTAATTTTTATTTGTTTTTTTTTAATTAAATTGACACATGTCAAGATCTAAATTAACAGTGACAAATGTCACGATCTCGTGAGTGAGAATTATTCTACGTATCACACTCACATTGAGAGATCCAGCTTTATATAATAAGATATATATATATATATTAGTAAATTTGCCTTTTAGAATTATGGATGTGAAATCAAGAAACTATCAATTTGGTTATCTAGAGGTGGGGAATTAGAATTCTTTTTTTTAAGGATTGTATTCCATTTTAAATTTGTTGTTTTTTTAAGAATTGCTAATTATTCTTTCTTTTTAAAAAACTTTAGCTTTTTAGGATTGTGATCTACTACTTAAATATGTTTTTTTAAAATAAAATTTGGCTTTTATTCCTTTTTTTTTAGGATTGTAATCTATTGTTTAATTTCTTTATTATATACTAAAATAAGTTTTTTTAACTTTGGCTTTTATTTATAATTTTTGTTTAATTTTTATTTATCTAAACATAACTATTTTTTTCAATTTACTTTTTAGGATTAGGAATCGATTTTAAATAGTATATTAATAATTTTTGTTTTAAATTTAGAGTTTATTTATATAATGATAAGTACCCGCATATATGCAGGTTTGTAATTTAATATTTTATAACCCGCTAAAAAAATTTAAAGACAAAAAAATAGAAAACAAAATTAGATCACTCCTGAAAAAAATATAATACATAAATTTAGAAACAAAGTTTACGATGAAATAGATTTACATTGAATGAAAAATTTGATGAAAAGATTCAGTATACGTTTATTGGACTTTTAAATTTTTGGTGTGTAATTGACACACTACCAAATTGTAGTTTATATAGAGGTGAGAAATTATAATTATTTTCCTTTTATGATTAATTTTCTCAATCTAAACGGAAAAACTAAATAATGTTTTTTTCCTTTTTTATTTTAATTTTGCCTTTTAGGATAAATTTATTTTTTTAATAACTTTAACTTTTAAAATTATAAATCGGTTATTAAATTTTAAGATTATTTGAGTTTTTTTATTAATCGATTTTAAGATTATAAATCGGTTATTAATTAATTTGACTAACATTACATTTAGTTTTATATTATAAAATTCTCTTATTCTAAACTGAAATATTATTTATTTATTTTTAAAAAAATTTGGTGTTTGTTCAATTTTTTTTATGATTGTTATCTATTGTTTAATTTCCTGATTATAATCTGAAATATAGTTTTTCCTTTTTAAAAAAAAAAATTTGATTTTCATTTATAGTTTTTGTTTAATTTCCTTAATCTAAACATAATTACTATTTTTCCTAATACCTTTTAAGATTATAGTTTTGTCTATTTTTTCCTAATACCTTTTAATATTCCTAAAATTTTACTTTTATTGTTAATATTATGTGTTAAAATATAATTAGAATTTTATCAAACATGTATCAAAATATAATTGAAAATTTATCAAACATGTGTCAAAATCTTATCGTTTGACTTAACACGTGTCGCGATCATTCGAATTACTAACTTTGAAACATTTTGTTTTATATAATAGATACAATTTGACATGTTTAGATTTTTTTGATATGAAATCTAAACATATAAAAAATCAGGTACTTTAAAAAAAATTATGAATAATTTCAAAAACTTATGAAATAAATCTTTGAGTAAAAAGTTTGGTAAAACATATGCTGTAAATACCCTTGGATACGATTATTGGATTTTTAATTTTAATGTGTAAAAGTATATATTTATCTTTTGTAAATAATTGATAACAAATATTTAACTTTAATAAAATATTATGTGGTTTATCTTTTAGCTAAACGGAATAATAAAATTTATTTTTTCAGTTTATAAAATAGTTTTGATCGATTTGTTAAGTTTTAAAAGTCACACATTTTAAAATTAAAAATATGTAGATTATTATATAGAGTTTGGTCGTGGTTGTATATTAATAATTTTTCTTTTTAAGTTTCTTTTTGTCATAATGGAAATGATTATAAACTTTTAAGTTTGGTCGTATATTAATAATTTTCCTTTTAAGTTTATAGTATATTTATAATTTTCTATTTTAAAGTTTGTTCGTGGTATAAACTTATAAGTTTCATTTTGTCACTTTTCTTTATTGTAAATTTTCCTTACTTATTCTTGTTTTTTTTTTAATTGCCTTTTTTAGTTTAACATTTTTTAATATTTACTTTTCATTTTTTAAGTTTGGTGGTGGTATAAACTTATACGTTTCCTTTTGTCAATTTTCTTTATTGTAAGTTTTCCTTACTTGTTTTTTTTATTTTTAACTGCCTTTTTTAGTTTAACATTTTTAAATATTTACTTTAATTCATTTTTACTTTTTTAATTAAATTAACACATGTCAATATCTAAATTAACAACCGTGACAAATGTCACGATCTCGTGATTGATAATTAATCGAATATATTAATAATTTGGTCGTGGTTGTATATTAATAATTTTCCTTTTTAAGTTTCCTTTTGTCATAATGGAAATGATTATAAACTTTTAAATTTGGTCGTATACTAATAATTTTTATTTTAAGTTTATAGTTATAAACTTTTAAGTTTGGTCGTATATTAATAATTTTCCTTTTAATTTTATAATATATTTATAATTTTCTTTTTTTAAGTTTGGTCGTGGTATAAGCTTATAAGTTTACTTTTGTCATTTTTCTTTATTGTAAGTTTTTCTTACTTATTATTGTTTTTTTTTAAGTGCCTCTTTTTAATTTAACATTTTTAATATTTATTTTTCCTTTTTTAATTTTTGTCATGGTATAAACTTATAAGTTTTCTTTTGTAACTTTTCTTTATTGTAAGTTTTCCTTACTTATTCTTGTTTTCTATTTAATTGCTTTTTTAGTTTAACATTTTTAATATTTACTTTTCTTTTTTTAAGTTTGGTCGTGGTATAAACTTATAAGTTTTCTTTTGTCACTTTTTTTTATTGTAAGTTTTCCTTACTTATTCTTTTTTTTTTAAATTGCCTTTTTATTTTAACATTTTTTAATATTTACTTTTATTTATTTTTTAATTTTTTAATTAAATTGACACATGTCAATATCTAAATTAACAAACGTGACAAATCTCACGATCTCGTGATTGATAATTATCCTACGTGTCATGCTCACGTCGAGGGATCCAGCTTTATATAATAAGATTTTAAACTTATTATTGTTTTGGTCGTGTATTATTCTTTTGGTGTGATTATTATTCTTTTGGTCGTGGTTGTTTTTTTTTAAGTGGTTATTTTATAAGTTTCCTTTTTTAAGGTGTAGATCTTATTATTTGTTTTGGTCATGTTTTATTCTTTTGGTCGTGATTATTATTGTTTTGGTCATGGTTGTTTTTTTTTTAAGTGGTTATTTTATAAGTTTCCTTTTTTTAAGGCGTAGATCTTTTTTTTTCTTTTTTTAAGATTGCCTTTTTAAGTTAAACATTTTTAATATTTACTTTAATTCTAAGTTTTCTTTTTATTATAAGTTTTCTTTATTTATTCTTGTTTTTTTTAAAAAAAATATTACCTTTTTAAGTTAAACATTTTTTAATATTTACTTTATTTATTTTTTTACTTTGTTAATTAAATTGACACATGTCAAGATCTAAACTAACAACCGTAACAAATGTCACAATCTCGTGAGTTATAATTAACCTACGTGTCACCCTTACGTCGAAAGATTCAGCTTTATATAATAAGATTTTCTTTTTTTAAGTTTGATCGTGGTTTTAAATTATAAACTTTTAAGTTTTTTTTGTCATTTTCCTTTATTATAACTTTTCCTTACCTATACTTGTTTTTTTTTGGTAAGATTGCCTTTTTTATTTTACACTTTTTAATATTTACTTTAATTCTTTTTTATTAAGATTGTTTTTTTTTAGTTTAATCTTTTTTAATATTTATTTTAATTTATTTTTACATTTTTTAATTAAATTGACACATATCAAGATCTAAATTAACAATTGTGACAAATGTCATAATCTTGTGATTGAAAATTGTCATACGTGTCACACTCACGTCGAGGGATCCAGCTTTATATAATAAGATTTCCTTTTTTAATTTTGGTCGTGGTTTAAAATTATAAGTTTATTTTTGTCACTTTTCTTTATTGTAAGTTTTCCTTACTTATTCTTGTTTTTTTTAAATTGTCTTTTTTAGTTTAATTTTTTAATATTTACTTTAGTTTATTTTTACGTTTTTAATTAAATTGACACATGTCAAGATCTAAATTAACAACCGTGATAAATATCACAATCTCGTGATTGAAAATTATCCTACGTGTCACACTCCCGTCGTGGGATCTAACTTTATATAATAAGATATACTGATTCACCTACTTATTATGCAATATTAGCAGCAGTGATATATATATATATATATATATATATATATATATATATATATATATTGCGGAATAATTTTTCTTTTGTAATAAAAGAAGTTGTGATTATTGAAAATTAAATGTTAATGTGGGAAGCATTTCATACATCTTTGTGGACATTAAAGTTTGATTTAACATGCTACCAAACCATATGATAAAAGTTTTCTTAATATATTTCTGCTTTACTTTTGAGGATTTGCATGTGGCCGTTGCTATAATTTTTTCTCTTGTTACTTTTTTTTTTCTAATTTTGAATAAACTAACAAATCGAATAATACAATTTTAGAGTACAAAATCTTATTTAATCGTGAATGTGTTATTGGACATATTAGCTATTTGCTTAGATTCCAATCAACTTTCGTCCTCAAAACATTATTATTCTTGGAGTTTCATTTAGAATCATTAATTACTTGGAAATTGGAATTTTAAAAAAAAATACGTATTAAGATTTACAAAAAAATAACTAGTTGTTTTCAAATCTTATACTCCATCCTTTTTATAATAACACATAAATTAATAAAACATATTAAAAATTCAATTATACCTTTAAAATTTATAATAATTTTTGAAATTCTTCATTAGAACTAAAGTTAAATTAGGTATTTTGTTCTAAAATATTCATTGAAAATCTAAAGTGACAATTATTATGAAACAAAAAAAAAATCTTTAAACGATATTTATTGTGAAACAGAGGGAATACATATATAATTATATATATATATGAATACTCTTTCCATTTCATTATAAGTTTTGTTTAAGATGTTTTCACACTTATTAAAAAAAAAATTAAATTCTCTATTCTACCCCTTATTAATATATTATTATACAATTTTATCTTAATAATTAATATATTAAAATAATAGAGATAAAACTGAACAATTTTTAAAATTTACATTAAAAATATAAAAAAACACTTAATCAGAAATAGAAATATATGTTTTCTTAAAGTGCCCGTGAAAAACATAAAATATAAGAAATTATCGATATAAATGAGCCAAATATTGCGTCTATGTTCAAAATATTAGGAACTAAAAGTTGAATTTAGCTAAATTCATTAATATTAGTTTACTATATAAATTTTTGAATAAAATGCTTGTTCAATTGTTTCATATCAATCGCATCAAGCACACTAATCAAACCAACTACAAATAAATCATACCAATAACACCATTTATACTTTTGGGCCTAAAATTATCTTATTTATGTTTAACTAAAGTTATTTTATTTTCTACATCTAGATTTGAATGCAATGCAACAAATTAGATGAGTGGAAAACACGTGTTAAATATGGACGGTTTCTTCATCACTAAGCTATAACAAACATTTGGTTAACAAAATTTAATTTTACTTTACTTTCTTATAAACGAGTTTACAAAATATTTGTCTACTTTTATAAAAGTTGTTTTGAAAAAATACTAACCCCACATAGTGCCACATGACTCAAAAGTTGTTTATACAGTATAAAAATACGGTCGCACACCGTATAATGACCGAAATACCCTTACCATTTCCCATAAATTCGAAGCTCCTACAATGCAATTCTTCCCTTTTCTCCTTCTCTTCTCTCTCGCCAATAGCACGAAAAAGCCGGTTATTATGATGTCTACTCTACCGGCCTTTTCTTTTGCTGAACCGGTTTTGGTTAATCAATTATACGATTTCCAAACCGGATTCACTCCTTGGGATTTTAACTGCTCCGATCTCTTCTCTGTGATCCAGTCGTCTCTCGAACCGGTCATACCGAGTCCATGTTCTGGTGAATCCGAAACCGGTTCTGTCAGAAATAATACCGGTTTTAACGACAGAAAACCCGGTTCTGATGAATCTTGTATCGGTTCCGTCAAAACAAACTCCGGTTCGGATGATTCCGAATGTTTTCACGGCGTACCGAGTCCACAATCCAACGAATCATATCCGGAAAACACGACAATCCGGATAAACGCCACGGACCATAACCGGAATAAATTGAACCGGCCGGTTTCGCAGTCAACCGACGACCGTAAGAGGAAGCGGATGGAATCAAACCGAGAATCAGCGAAGCGGTCGAGGATGCGTAAACAGAGACACATTGAGAATTTAAAAGACGAAGTAAACCGGTTTGGTTTAGAAAACCGGGAACTCAGAAACCGGCTCCGAATCTTTCTGTACCACATCGAACAGATTAGTACCGACAACAATCGGCTCTTGTCGGAACAAGAAATTCTCAAACGAAGATTCTCGGAAATGAGACAGATTCTGATTCTCAGACAGCTTCAGAATCAGAAACAATGGGGACACGATCATCAAATGATATGAAAAACAAAAAAAAATCAGAACAAAGCGAAGTATTTCTTTCTGCTCTTTTGATCTCTCTCTATGTGTAAATTGAAAAAAGAGTGTTACTTAGATGATGGACTTAGTTTTGCTGTTGTTGCCTATTTGGGCCTCAAGAGCTTGAGGCCCATTAGATAAATTTAAGTGGGCTAAAGATTCGTGCCTAACTAATTAATTTCACTACCCTTCAATTATTTTCATCTTAATCAATCATTCATTAATCTACTTTCCAAGAATGTACGTACACTTTTAGAATTTAGAAAATACTGAAACTGAAATATTTAAATTTCCAAAAGTATCGAGTGAAGATATTTATTCGATAAGAATCGTCTTGTCTCGTGCAAGTGGAAGTGTCAGCATCGACCCACACATGCCACGTGTTATAACAAGATCTCCAAAAATATACAAAGAATCCAAATGAAAGTGAAAAAACTTATGGACCATTCATAAATTGAGATTGTTGGTCCTCCACTCTTTAAAAAATTTCAGAAATAGAGAGAGAAGGGGAAAAGTAGTTAAGGGACCCAAAATTGGAGAAACAGAGCAAAACTAAAGTGGGAGACAGTTGTTTCGAAGAAGTGTTCTATGTCCAATCCACAAAACAATCTTGCCTCTTGTCTGCAACTAGGAAACCTCTTCAAATCTCAAAGGATCACAATTGTTACATTGTAAAACAAATTTATTTGCTAGGTTTCGGGATTGATTTGTATATCAGATTGATAGCAAAATAACTAAATTATTGTTAGTGGAAAGAATTGAACGGAATAAAATTTGCGTAGAATAATTATAAAATACTTAAAAACTAGTTTTAATAGATTATTCACGTTTTGTTTTTAGTTATACTTTTAACACGGTAGTTATATATAACGAAATCACTTTTCAAAAATTTTGATGAATTTTACGAATAGTAAAAAAATAGCGGAATCATGTTTTCAAAGTTCAAATTTTTTGCTAAGCGTTTAGCCGGACTTTTTGGAGAAGGTTTAACCGTTTTTTAAGAACAGAATTCATTACAAGTTGTGTAACTGATACAAATACAATGGCTCTAACAGGTACAATAAAATCAAGAATTTGATGATTAAGAACCAATAAATCCATGGATTCAGAAATCAGAAAGACGGAGAAGAAACAGGTCTTTGAAGAAGACTAAGAAAAAAAAAAACCCATCTCTCTTCTCATCTGTCCCTTAGTTTCTTCTGGCTTTATATAGAAGAAAAACAACAACACAATACACCAAATAAAACAGAAACAGAGTGTTCTGTTTTTTTTTCACCATCGTCCTAGTTTTTGTAGTTTCACAGAGGACCAGTAGCAGAAGAGTTCATCAGTGTCGTCGGGCCAAGCGGATCCTTTCCATCGCCGTTCTTGTTGTTGTTCTCACCAAGGACGGTGCTGCTTCCCGAGCTGCTGTTAGAAAGAGAACCAAATGTCGACTTTTGCAAGACGCCTGTTGGAGAAGATCCAAACTTGGGACTGTTCGTCGTGCTGTTTAGTACCTCGCCGAGAGGACCTCCCATGGAGTTATTGTTACCCCAGGAGATGGGAATCCAGTTATTCGCTTTTTTCACAGGCTCGAGAAACTCGGTGTTGACACCTAATCCCATGTGGATCGCAGGGTCGAACTCACGGGATAACCTTAAAGGCGAGAGAGCTAGTTTATCTTGAACAGGGGAAGATGGAGCCATGGGGATTGACATTGAGAGCTGTGTCCAATCCGATTTCAGCTCTTCGGGCCAAGAATCGACATTGTGGTGATTCCCCGAGTGCTTTGCTTGGTTGCTGAAGTCAAGATACGATCCAAAGCCTTTCGACGAGTTTGCGTAAGAGGGTTGTTTATTTGACGGGTTAAGTAACGAATCAGAGGATATGAGTCCGAATCCAAAAGGGTTATTGCTTTGTTTCGGATGAGAATCCTTCGGTTGTAAGTTCATCGTGGCAGGAAAAACCGAACCTCCTCGAGAATTTTGAACTCTGTCATTGCAACAAACAGCCATTAAGATTTCACAATAGATTTGGATATACTTTTGGGCATCATTGAACAAGAAAAGAAGAGTAAATAGTTCTTAAAAGCAAATCCAAACACATGGAATCCTAAGCCTCAATTAATAAGGAGTTGTCACAATCACAAAAGATGATGTAATAATGTGTGGGTCTACCAACTCTAGGCCAAAGAAGAAAAAAAAAAGTAAAAAAGGTATGAACATTAAAACTTAGGAATATGCAAATATGTTATATCAAAAAGGAAAAAAGGACTTAAACTAATTCACCTGTTAGCCAAAGAATCTGTAGAAGAAGGATTGGCATGATGATGAGTTCCAACGGCAGTGAGGCTATTGTTATTATCTGATCCACGCATCGCAACAACCGTATTCGCCGCCACCTTGGACACAGCAGCAGCAGTAGAAGCAGTAGCAGAAGCGGCGGCGGGATTAGTATTGTGGCCATTTTGGCCTTCCACAGGCTTTCTTGAACGATGGCGGCCTCGGTTAATGTGTCGTTCACAGTACTTTTGGTCGGGAACAGCATCCCTCGAGCACCGCCATTTCTTTCCATCTGTCCGGCGGCATCTCCCGGGCTCGGGATCCATGTTGCCACCGGAAAAGCCCAGATGAAAAGAGCCCCATCCAACTACATAAACACACAAAAAATAATCTCTCAGTATCTCTTAAAACAACCATTGGATAACAACGTTCACCAAAAAAGTAGGAATCTATAATAAACACATCACCAATCCATACAAGTTTAATGTTTTTACGATAAACAACTTGAGAGGCTAGCATAAAGTTGATTCTTGGCTAATGTTTTGACAGTACAAAAGGAATCAAATCTATTGATCAATATCCTAAAATGCTTCTATTAGCACCTAGAGAAACAATGTTTGAATCAAAGATAAGAAGGAGGAGCTTACAAGAATTAGGAGGCAAGGATCCATAAGGGAAAAAGGATTTCTTGAGAGAGAGGAGTAAACTAGATGGCACAGGGACATTGGCTGTGATGTATTTGTAGATCAACGCCTGTTGCTCTAGCTCAGCCCATTGAGTCAATGAAAAAGGTCCTTTAACTCCTGACAACAAGTTTCCATGCATGCTGCTTGTGTTCATCATTCCTCCTAAACCATATCCTGACACTAACACAAACCAAAAAACCACCATATCT
This sequence comes from Eutrema japonicum, assembly GCA_030161315.1. Taxonomy (NCBI): domain Eukaryota; kingdom Viridiplantae; phylum Streptophyta; class Magnoliopsida; order Brassicales; family Brassicaceae; genus Eutrema; species Eutrema japonicum. The sequence continues at coordinate 2,258,924 of BSQW01000010.1, read as the reverse complement.
CAACATTTTAAAATTTGTCATATACCCATTTCACTAAATCAAGCTCTAAGCAAAACCCATATAGTGATTTTAAAATTTGACAAAAACCCATTTCACTAAATACAGCTCTAAGCAAAACCCATATGCTGATTTTAAGAAAAGTAAATATCTTAAGATTGAAAAAAAATGTAAAAAAACAGAGTATTTCACTAAATCAATCTCTAAGCAAAACCCATATGAAAAGTAAAAAGAAAAAAACATAGTACTTTTATTCAGACCTGAGTTTCTACAGTACTGAAGATAAGGCGAGACATCTAATTTGTCGGAAGCAGAGGAGAAGCTAAGCATATGTTCTTGTCTGCGAGGATCGATAGAGGTAGATCTCAAGAGAGGTATGCCTTGATGAAACGACAGCGTTTTATTGGTTGCAGAGGAGGAGGAAGAGAATCCATCTGTTGATGTTCTTGAAAGCTTCGAGCTCCTCCAGCAATCTTCACCGTCGAAACCGGATCTCTCTTGCTTGTTGCCGAAACCAGATCCGAGTTCTGACTGACCCGGAGACCCGTTTTCATGACCCGAAACCGACCCTTGAAACCGAACTCCAAGATCCATAAAAATGGATGCAGAAGCGACAAAAAAAAGAGCTAAATAATCACTTCAGAGATTTTTCCCATGGGAGGTAATCGCTTGAGCTCAGAGTAAAGAAGAGAGAGAGACAGAGGGAGAAGAACAAGAACGAGGCGAAGTTTTTATATTCTTTATACTGTAGATATTACTCTACAGTTTCACAAATAGTATCATTGTTTTATTTTTGTTTCACCAAAAATTGTTGTTTTATGTTTTTAATAGATTATTTTAAATAAAATTCAGTTTTATCTTTAGTATTTTAGTGTATTCATTAAAAAAAATTACTTAATATATTAATACAAAATAATATTAAACTTTTAATAATTTTTTTAATATATATGAAATATGTCAAAATAATATTTTTTATAAAACAAAAAATGAAATATTTTTTTATTTTATTTTTTGAAAGAAGAATATTTTAATTAATAATAATAAAACAAAAAATAGTAATAACTGGGGGAGTGAGAGATATCATATTAGCTTTGGGTGGAGACAAAGAATGGTACCAGAAACACAATCAAGATCTCGGACATGTTACAACAAATGTATTCATGTTTTTTATAAGAATAAAATTCAAACAAAAATAAATAAAATAAAAACAGAAGACAACATAATTTATATATTTATTTTCCCAACTCTTGATTTGATTTGATTTTATATTTTATAAGTAAATATAAATTTAAATGTAATAATAATTTTAATATATTTAGTTACTTTGGTGATATTAAGAAAAAATAATTATAGTGGAAGCAATATGAACTTTTTAAAGATAAAAGACATGTGGACACCACGTGAGACATGTCTCTACGACTCTATTTCAACCTCAAACCCTAAGAAAGGAATTTCATTTGCTTTTTTTTTTTGCTTTTTGTAAAAACATCTTGTTATTTTTAATCAACGAAATGACTTAACAGTTTTGTTAAAAGTTAAAAGTCTAAAGTTTAGTAACCTCTGTTTGAAATTTTATTCTTATCCAAAAACAAATTGTAAATATAATTCTTAGGGTAGAAGATTAAGTTTAATTAACCATATTATTTTATATTTTAGAATTAACATTAAGTATCCGTTAGCCGAAATGACCAAATGGTCAAATATGCAATGTTTGACCATATAAAACTCGAGGCTATCATAAATTTTCACCATTGGTCATAAATCTTTTTTTTGTTCAACACATACTTATGTTAAATTTTAATTATGGTTACAATTCAAGTAAATCGGAAATTTATTGTCAAAGAGTCTGAACTTAAAACATAATTGAAATACAATACATGATAAAAGTATGATAAAAATTTATAATAGTAGAAAATAACGGTTAGCTCTTTATAGAGTACTAATTCTTATACCATTTAAGACGAGCGAACAAAACTTTTAACTCGTAATGATTTCAAAATTTCAAAGCGAGCGATTAAACATGTTCTCTATAAAAAAAAAAAATTAGTGAAAATACTCTCTCTAAAACACAGCAAAGTGATAAAATCAATCTCTCCCATAAAATGGAAGGTGCAAAAAATCTCTCCACAAAGGAAAAAATTGGTAAACTAGCCAAACCCATTGGTCCTAAATCCAGCATTCATTATATCACCATGAAAAATTCCAAAAATTAAAAGAAAAAGGGATTTAAATAATATAAAGCTAAAAATTTGTCGATACAATAACAAATAATTCCAAAAAATCAGAACCAGAAAGTTAAAGAAAAACCAGATTGAAAATCTTTAAATAATTAGAGCGCCTAAAATATCGAGGCGGTGCAGGTATCTCTAAAATTTGTTATGATATAAGTTTTAAGGCTTTTTTAACCAAACGTTGCAAAGGAAAGAAAGGGTATACTTGAAGTGAGATTTTAGTATGAAAAAGGTTAGAGATTTGTCCTATTGAAATAAATATAGAATTGAGTGGAGTATCAAATATCTATCAGATTCACGTGGTTCCCAATTACATTTTGGACCGTCTCTTAGTCTTCTACGGTGTACCCCAGGATTTTATTTACCATGGCCCATTCCATTATATTCTTCTTCATTCTATCTCTTGGGTTATATAGCATTTTTTTTTTTTTTTGAAAATGGAGTTATGTAACATTAGTACATATTCGCTAGTGAAAATGTCGAGGAAGTTATGAGCATCTGATTTATAATAGAGTTCTCTTTATAATATACTATTCTTAAGTTTGGTATATGTTCATTATTAGGAAATAATATTTCACATTAGAAATTATAATGAATCTTAAATAATATATAAGAGATATAGGTCAATTCAGTCATTATCAATTGTTTTTGAGATGAACGCTCATGTAATTTAACATAGTATCAGAGTTCGGTCCACACTATCCAAGTTGATGTGACCAAAAATACAAACATTTTAAATCCGAGAGAAAACCTATGGATTTACAAATACTGATTAAAATCCACATGTTAGATTTGAAAATCATTAAATTTTATAAAGATTTGAATTTTTTTGGTATGAAATTTCACGAAGATTTCTAAATCCATTAAAATTTATTAACTAATAAATTTTATTAAAATTCAGTTTTTGGTTTTTTTAAAAAAAAAAAAAATCTCATACTGTATCTATAAGGAAATACACATGGGGTTTTAAAGCTATTCATTTTGACTATTGGTTTTAAAGCTATTCATTTTACGAATTAGTATAATATAAGTGAACAATTACAGATAAATCCACTTTTGAGTTATAAATTATATAATAAATCATTTTTGACTATTGATGTATTTTTGTGAGACTAAAAGATCAAACTATCCTCATGCTTCCATTTGATCAACAACATCCCCCTTTGCTCAAAAATTCTTTCGCCACACTAGAAAAATAAAAAGTCACAAACAAAATTCAAATTAGTCAAAGACATAAAAAAATTATTACCCCACCTGATTTGTTTTCTATTTTTTTTATAATGTGAAAGACATAAAACAATTTTTTTGTAACAATAAATGATAATTCTATTTTTTTAATATTTTAAGATCCATTTTGCTATAATTTTGATGTGAAACAAGAAATCTAAAAAAAAAAACAAGAAATCTAAACATATGAAATCCATATCGACGTGGGTATGAAAACGTGGACAACTGTGTGTGGACAGATAGGAATCTCCTATTATTATTAGTGTAGATGGTCATGTGTGAATAGTAATTTACTTGCAAATATCAAAAATTACATCCACACATGACCATCCACACTAATAATACGAGATTCTCATATGTCAACTCACAATTGTCCACGTTTTCATGTCCACATCGATTTAGATTTCATATGTTTAGATTTCTTGTTTTTTTTTTCAGATTTCTTGTTTCACATCAAAACTATAGCAAAATGGATCTTAAAATATTGAAAAAATAGAATTATCATTTATTGTTACCAAAAAATTGTTTTATGTCTTTCACATTATTAAAAAAAAATAGAAAACAAATCAGATGGGGTAATAATTACTTTACTCAACTTTTTAATATTTTGACTCATCCATGATCATGCTGAACAATTTTAGATTTACAAAAAATTGAACATTGTAATAAATACACCAATAGTTAAAAATTGGTTTTTTGTAAGAAAAATTCACATAAGTGACTTATTATGTAAAGGGATCACCCTAATATAAATCACGACCTATGAATATTTATGATTTGTTAAAATATCTAGAACTATAAACATTAATAGTCATATTAGTCTCAGTTATAGAACAAAGTAGTTGGAATGGAGGGTAAAATAAAATCGTGTTGTTATTTTTTTCTTTTATAAATTTCACAATGCCGATTTGGTTTGGATCTTCAGGTTTCTAATATAATCTTCAAATTGACAGAAAGAAACAAACAAAGGACCAAAAAAAACTATAAAAAGTCATATAAGTAGACTGATAACCAATCAAAACTTCTAAAATTTTTTAAATATTACTCTTTATTAATATATTAAATAATTTTTTTCTCTAATTAATACATTAAAAAATCAAGGGTAAAATTAGATTTTTGTTTAAAATTATGTATTAAAAACATAAAATGATATTTTTTGTGAAACAAAAATAAAATCTTAAAATGATAGTTTTTGCGAAACAGAAACGGTATAACTAGACTGATAACTTTATCCAATTACGCAAAAAAAAAGACACTGAGATTTAGAAAAAAATAAAATAAAATGATAGGTAAAAAGGTAATTAAGAAGGTAGGTCGTGGTGTATAAGTAAAGTAAATCACGTTCAAGTTCATTGGTTGTCGTGGTCCACATGGGACCCACAGACAGTATCCACATGACACGTGAGATTTGATAGGGTCTTAGGGGTTAGGCTTTAGATTTAGACCTACGGAGCTTTTGTGTGAAGGCTATATGTCCGGGTTTAGGACTTTGGTTTATTTGGTCAAAGGTTTAGATTCCAAAACTTGAAGATTGTTAATGTCTTTGTTTAAATCGAATCAAAATCAATTTATATTATTTTCTTGATGTATTTGGGCATAGTATAGTGTAATATAGTTCATAGTTCTTTTTTGTTAACATTCATATTTTTTTTGGACATATATCAATAAATTTAATTTACACAAATCTATAGACTATATATTTTTTATACAATTGAAAGAAAGATTTATAATTTATAGTATCTATTGTATTCAAGTCTTAAAAATGCACATCTATTATATCTGATATCTGAGATAAATGAATGTCAGTCACGTAGAGGTTTTTCTGTTCCGACAACTCGTTAGCAAATCTGAGTGTATTCAATCTAATATTTTGGAGAATTTGGAAATTTTTGAGTTTTAGTGAGTTTTTAGATGATTTAAGTGAATTATGAACGTTGTTATGATTTGTTTTTAAATAACTATGAAATCTCACATAAAACCATGAGATTTTTTTTTTTTTTTTTTTTTTTTTTTTTTGATAAAATGTTAAGATTAATACTAATTTTCGAAGTTTTTTACAGCGGTACAGAGATTCAACGAAGAGAAACAGAAAGACCAAAATCTACTAACAACGACGAAGAATAACAAGATACACGACGCTTTAGAAATCGGTAAACGGTCACGAAAATAAAAAACCGAGACGAAGCTAGACGGAAGAACACCAATCACACGCCTAAGCGCGGACCATCATGTTTTTGCCACAGCCCCGGGAGAGCTGGATTCCATCTTAGTTGCCACGAGCATAATCCCGAGACCAGTCCCAAACATCGAGAAAGATACCTACAGCTTCTCTGCAACGAACGCAATTTCCGGTTTCATCGAAAGATAGAACCGGCGCCTCTATCTACCGTCAAACAACACTCTAAAACTCCACCTACTAGCCAAAGGAGAAAACCGCAACCGAAACCATATACACGAAACGAGCACACTGCCGAACCAAGCTGGGAAAAGAAACACACACCTACGGGGACTAAGGCCACGCCGGCGAACAAAAGGCACCACCGGAAACCCACCACCAGAGTGCGGAAGAAAGCAACCGCTGAGCCACACGCCTAGAACCACCGCTTAGAGCCACCGCCGATGGAGCCACCACGAAACTCCACCAAAACATCTTAAAATCACTTAAAGTCCCCTAAAACCCACAACTTAAAATATTTTCAATAACAGTGGATTTGAAGGTTCATTTAGAAATCACTAGTTTAATAACATGAGATTTGAAAAAACTTTTGAAAATTCATGTTTGAATTGTTGGGGAAAAACAAACGCGCAACGGCTCAGCGGAATAAAGTTCTCCCCGCACTTGTGTGAGCATGTGAGAAAAATATCTAAACGATGGCAGAAAATAACTCAAAGCTGAAATTAAATGAGACGACAAATTTTTACGTGGAAAACCTCCTCGATGTGAGGAGTAAAAACCACGGAACCGTAGTCCACTCAAAATCCACTATCACCAATGTATTTGAGTTACAACCACGTCCTCCCTGTTCCACAAGAACAGATCCAGGGACCAAAGCTCCAAAGAGCAATCTCCAACACAAGAAACTCAACAAGAGAGCAATACACGAGCTTAGAAACATGCAGTCACAAACGACTCTAAGTTCACTGGGATTCCGGCTACCAAATCAAATCTCCACCGTACAAATCCTAGAAAAACGAGTCCACAACACTGCTGCAAAATTTCAGCTCAATCAGAGAAGAACTCACCGTCGGATTCCCCAAAAACTCAAGATAGCACCTGCTGAAAATTGGAAATCGCCTACAGCAAATAGCCACGCTAAAACCCAGATATCTGACAAACCAACCGTTGAAACGCAAATCCCACCAGTGAATCTCAAGACCACTGAGTCACGAAGCTTCCCTCAAAGTTTCAGCCAGATCGGAGCACTGATAAGCCTCCAAATGTTGCCTTGACCAAAACCTGACAGAACTGTTTTTCTTCTTCTCTTGATTCCAAAAGTTGTCTCTTTTCTCTTAGCTTCTCCCTGTTCTCTACACAAAAATTAGGTTAAGAGTAATATTTATACTCTCTCATAACCCTAAGCCCAATAACAATCTCATGGATTAATATATGGGCCAAGTCCAAGTTTGGTTTTCTTTCAACCAAACTCATGGTTTCCCCACAAGGAGGAACACCAACATGAATAACATAGGATTTTTAATTTTAATACAAATCACTCCAAATGCTAGATTGAATACACCCCCTTAGATATATATATATTTTTTTAACCTGAGATTTTTATTTTATTATTAGAATTTTAAAACATACAAAGCCGGCGGAACATAAGATTTTCCTAAGACAAAAGCCGGCAGAAAAAAACATTTTTCCGGAAACAAAACCCCTATGAAAGAGAGACATATGAAAAACCAAAACCATACAACCAAGTAAGCCTATAAAACTAAGTCCATTGATGAAAAAGATAATCCGCTACAGAAAATATAAAGAACCTAGTGAAACTCCTTGCCGAAAATAAGATTTGTCAGATTGAAATTCAGTTTTAGATCCCATTACAAAGCTCTAAAAACGATCGAATACAAGAGATTACTAAAAAAGCTCAACACCTAACTACTACCCGAAAAATTAAAACCTTAGAAGAAGAGATGTTTTTTTTTGTAAAAATCCGGTAAAACGACGACAAATATGGAGAACCTACTCAATTACGAAAACGACAGCGAAAGTAGCTATGCCACACCGTCAACAGATCTGAAGATCTGTACATATGGCGCATGCCTCTTCGTAAATCAAACTAGTAACCCAAATTTTAAAAACCTAAGCGATTACTCCCAAACGATGGACCTATATTCAAAAGACTAAAAGAGATTGTAAATCATAAGAACACGCACCACAAACCAGCACCATGTATGTACTTCCGCTGCAGCTTTGTCTCGACGAAATCTACTTCTGATCAAATACATATACTTCTGATAAACTTGCAAACCAACAACAAAATAAAGACTCCTAATTTACGACAACGAAACGCCGAACACCGGAGTCAAAATCTTTTTTTTTTCGCTGGCAGGTAGGGCTTCCCACTTGATAGTGATACGTACGGTTGCATTTCGATTTATTTGTTTGGAATTTTTTTTTTTTTTTTGTGATAATGGTTTTCTAACCACCTGATTTTATAAAAAAGGAAACTAAAATTGACGTAGATGCTTGGTTTGTTGGAAACCAAGTCTTTTTTTTTTGTTATTTATAAGATTTTTTCAATTCAAATTCAGTTTCCTGGTAAGTTTTTTATTTTCAGTTTAATGTTTTGATATGTTGAAATAGGCCTACGGTTTTGAACCATACCAAACCGAACTAAGGTTTCCGGTTTTATTTGGTTATTGGCTGAAAACCGATTGGCAACATTTTGAAATACATTTGGTTTTTTGGTTCTTCGGTTTATGTTCTTCTAATTTCCCATAACCGATATATACCGAATTAAAAAAAAAATTCCAAACAAAAAAATCAGACTAATTGAATTTACTCGATTTTAACCGAATTTAACCCGAAATTCTAAAATTTTTGTTTTAAGTTTCAAAACAAGAACTACCCGAAAACCGAACCATATTTTATTTCAGTTAGTTTTGGTAGAACTTGAAAACCTGCATAAGTTGCAAAACCGACTAATCGAACCGAATCCGATCCGAAAACCGAACCTGCATGTCTATGTTGAAGTCTATAATTTAAGAAGGAGAAATTAGACATCGACAAGGAAAAGAAAATAGACCAGCCAAAAATAGTTTAGAAACTAAGTGGCATTGGACGCTGCATTTAACACATTGATCATTTCTTAATACGTGATTAGTTTTTTAGTTAGATAACTTATGAACCCGAGATTTAATATTCATAGTGTTCAGTAATTCAATTCTTCATATGTTAAAGGGGAAGCAATTTAATTGTGTTTGTAGGTAGGAAGCATAAGTATTCATTGGTCCACATTAATGCGTTATTATTCATAAAACTAAAATAAAAGAGGACAAATACACCAGATAAGGAAGAGCGAGCGAGGCATGTCTTTTGGCATTGAGGCAAATATAAGACATGAAATGGTTTTGTTCATCATTTCATCCCTGTTAATAATTGTTATTATTATTTCCCCCCTGTTATTTTTAACTTTTAATGTCACCCATTCTTAGTTAAAAATATTGCAGTGAGATCGCCGGTTGAAGACATCACGTCTCGGATACGAGTAGTCAAAGTGAACCAGTACCAATCTAAAGAGCAAATAGAAACATGCAATAATCACCAAATCAATGAGCAAAAAATAATAATCACAAATCGTTTTTCTTGTGAGACCATCATTTCGCGGCAATAGTCACGAGAGATGGAACCGGGAAAGATAGACGGATTAGTGTCCATAGAAGAATTTAGTACCTATAGAAGAATTTAATTCATGTTTGATAATTAGGATGGCAGTAAAACTTATGAACAAAATAAGCAGACAAGCGACTCAGAAATCTAAATTGTAAAATGTTTTATGGATTGATGAAAAAATGTGTATACCATTGACATAGGTTATGACCTACAATAATGATCTGGAGTACATAACATAAAATCACATAAAAATGAAACATTACATGAATATTCTACTAGTACGTAAAGGCCATGAGCCTCTATTACAATGGATGGCCACTGATCCACCTTTGGAACATGATAAAGGTCTCGTTTGGTTTATACTCTGCCGTGTGTCCACCTCCCTATAATCAAAACGCTCAAAAATATTAATAAACACTTTCATTGTAATGCAATGATATAAAAATGTTAAGTTGAAACAAAAAGACTTGCTTTGATAGTAGCAAATGTCATCTTATTGGAATAAGTTCTCGTGTATCTGTTAAGAAAAGAAGGCAAGAATGGTTTTTGTAAGTGAGTTTGATAAGCTTGCGATACGATGAGAAAATGAATGAAAAAGAGGAACCTAAAATAACAAAATTTACCCAGCGATTTGATCTTTTATCATCCAAGGCCTCCAGTCATCAATGATGGGGTAATTTAGAGATTTGATCCAGGCTTGAGTTGCTTGGAAAGGCATCGTGATGTCATGATCACCACTGTTCACCATAAACCGCACAAATTTTACAATCTCTTGAATCTTGTGTAGTTTACGGTTTTGTTTATAAGTTGTTGTTTTTGATTAATTAATAAAAGAGCTTTTGAAAACTCTGAGAAAAGTATTTATAAATCCTAGTTTTTCGGTATTACGAGGAATCAACGGATCTCTAGTCTATTCCTAAAAGCTTCCGCATCATAAAAATAAAATGTTAACTCAAACCTATAAATAAGAGATCGGTATCCGCTGATGCTGTTCTTCACATGATATGGTACGCTGCTTATAATGTCGTGATTGTATGGAATAGTCCAATTACATCGCTGCCAATGTCCTTTACTCCCCTGTAATCATAGATCGTCAATAATTTAGATTTTAGAAACTTTCTTTGTATCATCACTTACACTTCGTCAATGATCTTAAACCAAACTTGGCTATATACCTTTCTAACATGAAGAGCTTCACGAACTTTCTCGTTGTTGGCCCAGCATTCAATGATATAATACAGATAATACTGCAAAAGCAACCTTGCATATATGTTTCTTCAAAATATCATATAAATCGACATGTGTGTGAACTATTTATCAAAATATGGATATGTCCACAAATAATCTTATATTAGTTTACATATGGTTTAAAATTTAATAGATGTTATAATTTTGTAGAGGAAAAAATGGAAATACAGAAAATACATTAAATTAAAAAAATAAGTTACCATTTTATATAATTTTCTAATGATTTAAAAATAAGTTACCATTTTATTTTTTATGGGATTCCAAAACTCTCAAGATTGACCCATAATTATTTTTATGATATTCACTATCTTAATTATCTTCTTCTAACTTATATATATAGGGGTATATTCAATCTAATATTTATGAGAATTTGAAAAGATTTGAATTTTAGTGAGTTTTTAGATGATTTGAATGAATTAGAAAAGTTGTTGTGATTTGTTTTTAAATAACTGTGAAATCTTACCTAAAACCATGAAATTTGAATTTTTAATTTTTTTTAACTAAGAAACTCCACCATAATTATTTTAACTAAGAAACTTCACCATAATTATTTTTGTGATATTCACTATCTTAATTATCTTCTTCTAACTTATATATATAGAGGGGTATATTCAATCTAATATTTATGAGAATTTACAAAGATTTGAGTTTTAGTGAGTTTTTAGATGATTTGAATGAATTAGGAAAATTGTTATGATTTGTTTTTAAATAACTGTGAAATAACATTTTTGGCAAGAAAACACATAATAACGTTTGGGCGAAAAACGCGGAATAACGTTTTTGGTGGAAAAACGCAGAATCACGTTTTTGGTGGGAAAACGCAGAATCATGTTTTTGGCGGAAAAATGTGGAATCACATTTTTTTGCGGGAAAATGACGGATTTACATTTTTAGCGGAAAAGTTGTGGAAACCGTATTTTTGATGGAAAATTTACGTTTTTGGTAGAAAAATAACGGAATAGTGTTTTAGGCAGGAAAATCGTGGAATTGTAAATTTTGGCAAAAAAATAATTAACTCGTTTTGGCGGAAAAAATGATGGATTGTTGTTTTTTGAGAAAAAATGATATTATGATAATAGTGTTGCTATAATGTCATGTTGATGATTGATGTCATGATAATGATGATTAATTGATGATCATATGAAGTTAATGGATCTAACGGATTGATCCATTTGACATATGACTCATTTGACCCATCAACCCATTGAAATCAATTTTTTTGATCCATTAGAATTATGGATCATGGATCGAATTGGATCAACCTATTAGTATTACCCATTTTGATATATTTTTATTCTTTAGCAATCAGCCTCGTCATTCTTTGTTACTCTGTTTTAAGCGAATATTTAATTTTAGTATTTTATATTCATTGTAATTCACTGATATTTTGGATCGAATAAGAGCGGAACAGATAAAATCTAGAGAACTATTACTTACATAGCAATCAGGAGATGTATGCTCTGAATTTATCTTGTCATCGCAATCTGGTATTAATATATGTTGTGAATTTATTTTGTCAGTGCACTGTAAAGAAACAAACAAAAAAACTCTGAATTAGTGATGATATTTAGTACCAATAAAAAAAAAAAATGGACCAAATTTCAGAGTGTGTACCTTATGGTATTCTTCAACAAGTTTCAAACATTTTGTGTTACGTGGATCCACATTTCCATAATTTCCTTTGCACATTTTCCTCATTGACTGTAAAAAAAAAGCTTTATACATTGTACATCATTTGAGGCTTCGTAAAGGATATAACTATCCAAATTAAAGGTTAAAAACTCTCAAATGACAAAATAAGAAATTAAGCATTGCATATTTTCATACCTCGTAGAGTTCATCAGATATTAATGACATTCCATGAGCATATGGAATGCGAAAGTTTGTCTCAAATTCAGCATATGTTATTGGGTTTCCGAGCACATAACCCTGTTTTATGTTATGAAAATAGTATTTAACAATGAATTTTTAGTGTTCGAAAAGTATACATAATATAAGAATCAGTTAAATATTAATAACCTGTAAATTTATAAGAGGTTTGCAACATATATAATTTCCTGCATCATAGTGTATATATTGTTATAAAGTGAGAAAAAATATCGGTTTAACGATATTTAAAGCAAAGTGTATCATTTGATACCTTTTGAGATTTCTTGAACGACGGCTGGAACAATCATACCGGCATAAGAATCTCCGACGACGTATAAAGGGTTGGAGAAAAACTGTGGATGCTTGCTTAGCCACTGCACAAAACAAAAATCACACTCTAGATGGTTGTGTTTGCTATTGATGAGCTAATCATCGCTCGCAGAATACCAATAAAAACCTAGATCGTTTCTTGCTCGGTTCGAATAAAAAATCAGAATGTGTTAGGCTTAAATGAGACAGGGAGTGTTTCAACTAGCCATGGCATTCAAGTATTCGGTTCGGTTCCGGATATTTCGGATATAGAGGTTTATGATCCATATAGGTACCGAAATGATTTCGGTTCGGTTCGGTACCGTTCGGTTCCGGGTATTTCGGATAGAGAAGTTTAGGAACTGGAATATACCCAAAAAATTTCGGATCTTAATCGGTTTCGGATATTTATTATCCAAAATATACCCGAAAATCCGAAAATATACCCGAAATCCCGAAAAAATTAAATAAAATATACCTGAAATACCAAAAATATATCCGAAAACCCGAAACTATATCCGAAAACCCGAAACTATATCCGAAAACCCAAAAATACATCCGAAAACCAAAAAAAAAACTAAAGAAAATATACCCATAATACCGAAAATATACTCAAAAACCTGATATATATATTTAATATTTTGGATATATAATTATACTTCGGATAATTCGGGTACCCGAAATGTTTTCGGTTCGGTTCCGGTATTATCCGATACCCACGGGTATCAATGAGTAGGATCCAATAGATATTTTGGCAAGGCATAAAAACAAGAACCAAAATACTTGAACCGGAACCAACCTGAAATATCTAAACCGAACATACGCAAGAGCTTTACACCACGAGATTTACAACATACGCAAGAGCTTTTAAGTCACAAAGACTATTGCTTCAAAAAGACAACTAAGTTTGTTTGTTAATTATTACCTTTTGAAGAAACTCATGGATACTCTTAACTTCACTTGTGTCACTAGTTTTATCAAGTGGAGTTGTTGAGTATGAAAAGCCAGCTCCAACAGGCTGATCCAAGAAAATTATGTTCGCCATCTGAGAAAATGAGCAAATTTTTTTTAGAAAATCAAGAATAGATTATTGGGTTTGTGATCCAATATGAACATACTTTATGCTACCTTTGTCCAGGAATATGTAGTAGAGACCAAAGAAGGAACACTTCCATTGTAAACCTCGACCTTCAAAGCCACAGGTCCTAATTTTTGTTTTTTATACCAATTAAAACATGTAGTTGAAAATGATGCTTAGCGGAAGAAGAAATGTTATAGACTTACCGTTCTCAAAAAGAAGGCCAACGAGAGAAGAGCATCCAGGTCCTCCAGTTAACCAAATAAGAATAGGGTCTTCTTGTGGATTCTTCTCAGATTTGATAAAATAGTAAAACAATTGCACTTCCTCTTCCTCACCAATACCAATGTATCTTCATTCAGAAGAATGACTAATTATTAAATCCAAATTCACAATACTAATGTAAAGAAGAGGAGACATTTTACAAACCCGGTTTCGAGTTTGAAAGGAAGAGGGCCTTCAAAACCAGGAAGAAACTTGACGATAGAGCCAGAGTCAGCATGATGACTCAAGAAGAGTAGAAGCAGAAGCATAAGCTTTAGTGTCAAACTCATTCTCTTTTACTTTCTAAATACTGAGTCCTTTACGGGGGAAAATGATCTTTATAATTACCAGAAAAGAAACTTGGGTATGTGTGGAGCAACCATTTTGAGAGTTTTACTAAGGTTCTGAATGTTTACTGCGGGAGAGGCGGTTTAATGTGCGGGAGAAAAAAATGTTACCATTCAACATATTTTAGCTTTTGTTTTTTCTAATTAAAAAATTAACTAATAAAAAAATAAAAAGAAAGTGCAGTGCTAATTTTGCTTGGTTTTACAAACCACCTAGTGCGTTTTAAACAGCACGCATGTAGGAGTGTTTCATATGTTTTTTCAATTATTTGTATATATATGCACATATATATATATGTATATACATTTTTGTGTTGTATTATATTTGATATTTTGAATTTTATGTATTTCTTAACAACAAATATAGTTTGTTATATTTATAAATTAAAACTTTAATTTTAAAAATAATTCAATTATATTATATTATATTATATTATATTACTTTGTTTTTTCGGATATTATTCTCAACCCAAAACTAAACATTCTATAATTCTCAATTCTCCAAAAATTATCCCATTCATTTGCATCAAGTGAGCAAATTTTCTTTTGTAAACATAATATGATAGATAATGCATATAATATAAATAACATTTAAAATATATAAAAAAAAATTCTTCACACCCAAACATTAAAAATAAATTATATTTTTGATCTTAGGATATACATAATAGAAATTTAAGTTAATGTTATCTATGCTTATAGAAGATACTTAGTAACAATTTAGGTTTGAAAATTAAGTCTTTTAAATAATAACTACAAGTAAAATACTATTTGATGAGAAGTTTTATCAAAATCTAAATAAAACCCACATGAATAAAACTTTAACTTTAAAAATAATTTTATTATATAATATTATAATATATAATATTATTTTACTTGTTTTTTTAGATGTATTTTTAATTTGAGTTTAGCAATAAATATATTATTGTAAAATGCCAAAAAAATTTTAATTTATAATTATATTAATGTCATTAATCCATTTTTATTTATAAAATATTTATCTAAAATATATATCCAGCACCGCTTTTTATATTTTCACCATTCACACATATAGACCGCACCGCATGTTGTTTTTTTCACCATTCATATGTTGTCCCGCACCGCTCAAACCGCAGTAACCGCACTAGTTCCGCATGATGCGTTTCTTTTATCCGCACCACACTGAAACCGCACCGCACCCCTTAAACCGCTTGTCCCGCACCGCTCAAACCACTGTCACCATTCGAAGCCTAATTCACTCGTCGGTCCACGTTGAAAAAATGGTTTAATGTGGAGCAACCAATTTGAGAGTCACGTGGTTGGTGCAGCAACCATCACATCAAATATAAAATAATGATAAGATAGTGACATGACATTATTGCTTTTGACCCTCATGATTTTTGTTTTTTTCGTTCTTGGCTTTCACCACCTGCCCAGAGGCCCCAGACCTGTCCATCATCTATGGGATTTTTTTTTTGAAATTGGGCCTCTCTCACTAGGGTTGGGAAAAATATTTGTTAAATCCGTTTCGATTCGGTATTCGTGCTGATTTGATTTAAAAAATCTGGATATCTATAAAGTTTCGGAACAAAGCAAATAGTAAAATATAGTATCCGTCAAAAACGAAGCAAATCACAAATATCATTTTGAAAAATGACGGATATCCGTTCCACTCCATATGTTTATAACTATATATTCATATATGTAATTATGTATATAAATATTTTTTTTCTTGAGACACATTCATTCAGGTTAATTTAACCCATACAAAAATGGATAGGCTTACTAATCAATTTTTGCTAAGTATCAGCCCAAAATGGGCTTATTAAGATTTTTTTTTTATCTTTCACGGAGCGGAGCAAATAGCCGCATGTATCTATAAAAATTTCGGATATCCAAATTTTCGGATATCCGTAAATTTCCGAATCAAAGCGAATCACAAAATCAAATATTCGGACAGAGTGGAGCGGATCACAAATACATCAAAAATTCAAATATTTACTTCGTTCCCACCCCTATCTCTCACTACTCCATAGAGTCGGGTCTGCTCGAGCCAGTCCAAAATTTTCCGGTGTCCAAACAACTTGTTCTTTTGTAAATAGCATTTTTTTTATCAAAAACCTAAACAAAAAAATGAATAAAATAACTAGTTTTCTGTTTTATAAAAAAAAATTAAAGTAAATTTATTTAATTGGATTCATTATCAGATTTTTCATTTATAGGTTGGTTACTATTAGGGCTGGGCACGAGACAAGTACTCGCTAAATTTCATGTACTTGATACTTAGCTTGACCCGTTCAAGTAATTAGATTTATTACTTGTACTTAACCCGGCCAAAACAAGTACTCGTTATTTCAAGTACCCACAAAAATTTTGATTACTCGTAAATTACTTGACCCGGCTTGTTACTTGTCACAAATAATTACTTGTTACTTGAATCTGAAATACTTGATGTTTTGTTACTTGTCACAAATAATTACTTGTTACTTGAATCTGAAATACTTGATTGCTTAAACCTAAAATAGTTCTTGAAAATGAGATAAAACTAAAAACCATCATACAAAGAGTCACATGTTCAAATACTGAAATACATATTCAACATCTTAAAATCACATAATATAGATTCTTTAAAATCAAACAAGTAACAAGTATTTATGTTGATAAATAATAAGTACTAAGTAACGGGACAAGTATTAAAAAAAAACGAAACTTGATACTTGTCCCGTACTTGCAAGTAACAAAATTTGTCTACTTGTTACCTGACTTGAAAAAACAAGTACTTGTTTTTACAAGGCAAGTACGGGACAAGTAACGGGTTTGGAACAAGTATCAAGTAATTGTGCCACCCCTAGTCACTACTGAAAGGACCGCATTTTTTTGCAAGAAAATAAACATATAATTAACAATATTAAACAAACAGTACAACGCAAGTACTACAGCTTAAACAAGCTAACGGTTTATATAACAACAACTGGTATCGATCGATACTCCCCTAGTGTCGATCGATACCCAAACAACAAAAGTAAGCCCCGGGTCCTAATCATCCCCTCTTCACCGCCTTGATTCCACGATCACGCCTTATCTTTACCTGCATCGACAAAAGTGATGCATCAACATTTGGCTAACCAAATGCTGAGTGAGATTGATCATCCCAACAACAGGCTACCAATAAGCACAAGCAACAATTATCAATGATTAATTAACAACAAATTAAACATTCAACACCAGACGCAACTGGTATCGATCGATACTCCCATAGTATCGACCGATGCCCAAACAACACACAAGTCCCGACAAGGGACTGGTATCGATCGACACCCAAACACACACTTGGTATCGATCGACACAACACGGTTCAAGTCTATCACCTCGATACACTACAATTCGAGACCACCGCCTATGGTCTGGTATCGATCGATACACACATGGTATCGATCGATGCCCACGAGACCTAAACACAGGAATCGCCACAGACACAAGCCACCAAATCCGTCAACCAAGCTTAAACAATCACCACACAAGCTTAATTGATCACCTTTGGTCACAACTCACCTTAAAACAGCTGAAACGAGCTCTAAAACGACCTCCCTAAGCCCAAGAAGATCTCCCTCGCTTCCTACAAGCTCACGTCGAAACCAAGCTCCTCTAACCTCTTCTTCGAGCTTCTCAAGCTCAAACTCTCACTCGATCTCGCAAGATCCAAGCTTAACAAAGCTTCCTTTCTCTCTTCTCTCCTTCTCTTTCTCTCTCGCTCTCTCTTTCTTTCTCACGACCAACTATGGTCTTATCCTTCTAAGGATAACCTTTTATACCGAAAGAAGATAAGGGAAGAAGATAACCCCGAGAAAAACCCGGCTGGTATCGATCGATGCCTGCCAGTATCGATCGATACCGCCCCCCGGAACAACCCGAATTAATTATTCCTCCACAATAATTAACTCTTCCGGAACACGGGCGTTACAATTCTCCCCCACTAACTTAGATTCGTCCTCGAATCTTCGTTACCGTTCATCTCCCATGAACCCTAATCGTCGCAACGATTACACAACCCTTGGCCAACCCGGCCAACGCAATACTCACACGAGGTCCAAAACTAACCTCCGAGGTTTCCCACTCAGTCTCTATGCTTATGACACCGCGGCATCATATGTACTTATTGCTCAAACACACGCCAACCTCATCACTCAAGACACCGCAGCATCTCCGAGTTCCGAGCATCAGCCATATCCCGCAGGATATCAACCATACCACATCACCCAAGACACCGCAGCATCTCCGAGTTCTGGGTATCTGCCGTACCACTCCACTCAAGAATATAACCTACAAGAGTCTCGATACCCCATACCACTCAATTCTAGGGAATATATCATACGTCTACGATATACTCCTTACGAATCCACGGTATCACGTATTACTCTAGGCTATAAACCTCCCGAGTCTGGGTACATCGCCACTCACACTCTCAAGACACACAGTCCTGCGAGCTATCGGAACCAGAGGAACCAGTCCTCTCACGAGCAATAAGTCACATATCACTAAGCATTTCGACTGAACTACCTCTCGTGATCCGTGTAAATCCTCGCAAGGCAACACCGGCATCACCCATATTCCACACCTGGAATATCTGGCGTGCATAACCAATAACCCGGTCATCGCACCGCCCACAACAGCAATAAGAACATCCATCTTATCACTCTCTTGCATTAACGCTTTTACCCCAAACGCAATGCGACACCGCGACTCCCAAAGTCACCAATAATAAGAAATACTCATCTTATTACACATCATAATGTAACATCGTTCTACACAACGGAAATACAAAATGAAATACACATAGCATACAGCTATAACCGAAACTGGAACCTCTCGATGGAACTCAAGCCGCAGCTTGCTTCTGGAACCACTTCTGGAACCTCGCTTCCATCCTAGCCTCTGGCTCCCAAGTTTCCTCCTGCACCCCGTCGCAGTCCCACAGAACTCGCATCATCGGAATCCTCTTCCGACGAAGCTCCTTGACCCTCCGCTCGAGAACTCTCAAGGGTCTCGCCTCAACGGTCATATTGGGCTGGAGATCTGACGGAATCTCAGCCAATACCTCGTCACCCCTATGCAAACACTTCTTCAGCATCGACACATGGAAGACCTTATGAAATGCTTGCATAACCGCGGGTAACTCCAACCGATACGCTACCGGTCCAACACGCTCCACAATCCGAAACGGCCCCATATACCTCGGACTCAACTTAGTCGCAACGATGGACCTGTTCGGACCTCTCAGTAAAGCCATCTTGAGATACACACTATCTCCCACCTCAAACACAAGCTCTTTCCGCCTCCTATCGGCATAACTCTTTTGCCGATCTTGGGCCTCTTTCATGTTCAGCTTCAAAACCCGGATCTTCTCCGTAGTTTCCTGAACAAAACTCGCACCCAAAGTGCTCCTCTCCCCCACTTGTGTCCAACACAACGGGGTACGACATGGCCTCCCATACAGAGCCTCATATGGAGCCATCCCAATACTCGCCTGGTAACTATTGTTATACGCAAACTCAACCAAGCTCAAGTGATCCACCCAGTGACCACCCCAATCCAGCACGCACATCCTCAACAAATCCTCCAAAGTCTGGATGGTCCTCTCTGACTGCCCATCTGTCTGAGGATGATACGCCGTGCTCAAGTGCACTTTCGTGCCCATCTCTGCCTGAAACGCATTCCAGAACTCCGATGTGAACTTAGGATCCCGGTCTGAAACAATACTCACCGGTACTCCATACAGTCTCACAATCTCCTGCACGTACCTCCTAGCCAAAACTGCCGCCCCATCGGACTTCTTAATGGCCAGAAAACGCGCACACTTGGTCAATCGATCAACGATGACCCAAACAGCATCCTTGGTCCGAGAAACTGGTAACCCCACCACGAAATCCATCGTGATCATATCCCACTTCCACTCTGGAATGGGTAGGCTCCGCAACAAACCACTCGGGACCTGGTGCTCCGCCTTCACTAATTGGCACACGTTGCACGACGCAACCCAATTAGCCACATCCTTCTTCATCCCGACCCAATGATAGTAGCGCTTGATATCACGATACATCTTAGTCGCTCCTGGATGAATCGAAAACATACTGGAATGAGCCTCACTCAGGATCTCTCGCCGCAAATCCTCATCCAAAGGTACGCATACCCTCCCATTAACAAGGATAGTGCCGTTCGCAGATACCTGATACTCAGAACCCTCTGCTCTCGCAGCCTTAACCAGAACCTCATCTTTTCCCTGAGCCAACCGAACTCTGCTCAAAAGATCCGCCTGGTTAGCCGCCTCTAAGCCCAAAGGTTCCTGAGATACAACACATAAACGCAATGTGCTAATCTCGCTCACCAAGGACTCAACCTCGCGTTCCCGAGCCAAAGCCACCCGCTTCCGACTCAACGCATCCGCAACCAGATTAGCCTTACCAGGATGGTAAGCTATCTCCAGATCATAATCGGCCACTAGCTCCATCCAGCGCCTTTGCCTCAAATTCAACTCAGGCTGAGTGAAAATGTACTTCAGGCTCTTATGATCTGTGAACACCTGAACCTTTCCGCCATAAAGATAGGATCTCCAAATCTTCAAAGCGAAAACCACTGCAGCCATCTCCAGATCATGGGTAGGGTAGTTGCCCTCATGCTTCCGCAGCTGCCGCGAAGCATAGGCAATAACCTTCCCCTGCTGCATCAACACACAACCAAGGCCCATCCCCGACGCATCGGTGTAAACCACGTAAGGCTCGCCCGACACTGGCAACGCCAATACTGGAGTACTAGTCAACATGGCCTTCAATTTCGTCAAACTCTCCTCACACTCCGAGGACCACACGAAAGGAACATCCTTTCCCGTCAGTTTCGTCATAGGCTTGGCCAAACTCGCAAAACCCTTGACGAACCGCCGATAATACCCTGCCAACCCAAGAAAACTCCGAATCTCAGTGGCATTCCTCGGCCTCGGCCACGTACTAATGGCCTGAATCTTCTCTGGATCTACCGATACTCCCTCCGCAGAGATAATGTGACCCAGAAAACCAATCTCCCGCTGCCAGAAGCTACACTTGCTCAACTTAGCAAATAACTTCCGTTCCCGCAGCTTCGAAAGAACCACACGCAGATGCACCTCATGCTCCTCCCGGTTCCTCGAATACACCAAGATATCATCGATAAAGATAATCACGAACTCATCCAGATACTCCTGGAAGACACGGTTCATCAATCTCATAAATGCAGCCGGTGCATTCGTCAACCCAAATGGCATCACCACAAACTCGTAGTGGCCATAACGAGATCTGAAAGCCGTCTTCCGAATATCTACCTCATCGATGGGAATCTGATGATATCCCGACGCCAAGTCAATCTTGGAGAACCAAGTAGCCCCTCTCAACTGATCCAACAACTCATCAATCCGAGGAAGAGGATACCTGTCCTTCACTGTGACTCGGTTAAGTCCCCGGTAATCTATACACAACCGAAAACTCCCGTCCTTCTTCTTCACGAACAACACCGGTGCTCCCCACGGTGAAGAACTCGGACGAATGAACCCTTTGTTCAACAACTCCGCCAGCTGCCTCTTCAGCTCGGCCATTTCTGCTGGAGCCATCCTATAAGGAGTCTTGGATATCGGTGCCGTCCCTGGTTCCAACTCGATCGTGAAGGGATCCGACCTAGACGGTGGCAACCCCTGCAACGACTGGAACACATCCTGGAACTCACTAACCACCCGAATATCCTGCACCCTGGCCTCTCCGACGGCCTCCGGCAAGGAAATCGTAGCTAAATACGCCTCGCAACCTTTCTCGATCAGACGCTCCGCGTGCACAACCGAGATCACGAGACTCCCGGAAGTCGGTCTCACACCCTGATACACCCACTTCCCTTCTCCTCGGTCGAACTCGACCCGCCCTCGGTGACAGTCCAGATGCGCTCTGAACTTCCCGAGCCAATCCATGCCCAAGATGACATCGTACAGCTCCACGGAGCAGATAATCAAATCGGCAGCCATGGACTCTCCTGCTACCTGAACATCCACGTCCCGCACACGACCGTGAATCCTCAGGAGCTTCCCTCCGGCAACCTCCACGAAACCCAAACTCACACCGGGCTCGCTCCGTAAATTAGCCTTCTCGGCCAACTCCGGGGAAACGAAGCAATGCGATGCTCCCGTGTCAAACAACACATGACACTCTACACCTCCAACACACAAGGTCCCTGCACATATACATGTGCTGAGAACCTTAACACCCCGACAAGCACGACGTTCCCCAACACAGAATTAAACTTAGATGCGTCTAAGAAAATACCTGTGATCGGCCTGGAACTCGGCTCTCCGGACTCGGCGATGGAGTACACTCGAGGCGCTGATGCCACCTGCCTGACGGGCTGCACCACCGTGGTCTCACTCTGCCGCAATTGGGGACACTGAGGCCTGAGGTGACCCGGCTCCTTGCAGTGATAGCACACTCGAGAATCCACCCGCACCCCGCCCTTCTGAGGACAGTTCGCCACTCGGTGATCCATGCTCCCACACCCGAAGCAACCCGGACCACCCCGACTACCTCTCGAAGCGCCTTCTCGCTTCCGCTTCTGTCCTTGCATCGGCTTACTGCTTCTGCTTGGACCGGACTGCTGCTGCACAGATCTTGCCTGAAAGCTCGGTGTAACCGCTACCACCTCGTCCTTCAGACCCTCCTCAAGCAAGGCCGCAGTCTCAACCAACTCATCAACCGTGCAAAAAGCCCTCACCATGCAACGGTTCCTCAAGTCGACCCGAAGACCCATCAGAAACCTCTGAACACGGTCCGACTCACTCTCAGCCGCTCGTCTAACATAAGACCCGAGCCGGTTGAACTCCACCTCATACTCGCGTACCGACCGATCCCCCTGAGTCAAACTCGCAAGCCTCGACTGGATCCGGTGGAACGCCTCCTGAGGGAAATACTTGGAGTTAAACTCCCCCACAAAATCCGCCCAAGACATCGCGGCCTGAACTCTCCGTGATGCCACACCCCTCCACCAGAGATGCGCGTCACCTTCCAGATAATGGACCGCAATGTCCACCTGGTATCCCGCGGGACACCTACTTGAGAGGAAATTCCTCTCCACCCTTCTCAACCACGCATCAGCGTCCTCAGGATTAGCACCTCCAGAGAAGAACCCCGTGCCAATCCTCTGCATCTGCTCCACCATCCTAAGGTAGGACGGGAGCTCCTCAGCAACCGCAGCTGCCACCTGAGGTTGAACCTCCACAACTACCGGAACTACAGGAGCCTGAACCGGCACTCTCTCTGGTAACCGCTCCAACAACCTCGACAACAGATCCGCTATGCGATCATCACGGGCCCGAGCATCACCCGCTGCTACACCCGCAGCACCCGCTGGAACACCAGCCACACTGGCGCTCACGCCAGCCCCAACGGCACTCACACCGGCCGCACCCTCAGACCCAATCTGACTCGCACGCGAATCCTCGACCTGCTCCTCCGGCACACGGCCACGACCTCTACCACGGCCACGACCTCTACCACGTCCTCTAGCCATCTGCACACGTGCAGAAGCACAGGCTCAGAGAACAAAATCAATCATCACAATAAAGATACTTACCGTGGAATCTCACAAGGCTCAAGAGGATGACTCTACGACCCCACACAACACCCAATCTATTCTAGAACCACCTAGGCTCCTAGAACCGTATGGGCTCTGATACCATAATTGAAAGGACCGCATTTTTTTTGCAAGAAAATAAACATATAATTAACAATATTAAACAAACAGTACAACGCAAGTACTACAGCTTAAACAAGCTAACGGTTTATATAACAACAACTGGTATCGATCGATACTCCCCTAGTGTCGATCGATACCCAAACAACAAAAGTAAGCCCCGGGTCCTAATCATCCCCTCTTCACCGCCTTGATTCCACGATCACGCCTTATCTTTACCTGCATCGACAAAAGTGATGCATCAACATTTGGCTAACCAAATGCTGAGTGAGATTGATCATCCCAACAACAGGCTACCAATAAGCACAAGCAACAATTATCAATGATTAATTAACAACAAATTAAACATTCAACACCAGACGCAACTGGTATCGATCGATACTCCCATAGTATCGACCGATGCCCAAACAACACACAAGTCCCGACAAGGGACTGGTATCGATCGACACCCAAACACACACTTGGTATCGATCGACACAACACGGTTCAAGTCTATCACCTCGATACACTACAATTCGAGACCACCGCCTATGGTCTGGTATCGATCGATACACACATGGTATCGATCGATGCCCACGAGACCTAAACACAGGAATCGCCACAGACACAAGCCACCAAATCCGTCAACCAAGCTTAAACAATCACCACACAAGCTTAATTGATCACCTTTGGTCACAACTCACCTTAAAACAGCTGAAACGAGCTCTAAAACGACCTCCCTAAGCCCAAGAAGATCTCCCTCGCTTCCTACAAGCTCACGTCGAAACCAAGCTCCTCTAACCTCTTCTTCGAGCTTCTCAAGCTCAAACTCTCACTCGATCTCGCAAGATCCAAGCTTAACAAAGCTTCCTTTCTCTCTTCTCTCCTTCTCTTTCTCTCTCGCTCTCTCTTTCTTTCTCACGACCAACTATGGTCTTATCCTTCTAAGGATAACCTTTTATACCGAAAGAAGATAAGGGAAGAAGATAACCCCGAGAAAAACCCGGCTGGTATCGATCGATGCCTGCCAGTATCGATCGATACCGCCCCCCGGAACAACCCGAATTAATTATTCCTCCACAATAATTAACTCTTCCGGAACACGGGCGTTACAACTACTCTCATTAAAGTCATTAAAGTCCATCATCACTGTCATCAGTGAGATTTTCTACTTGATGGTTTTATAGATCGCTAACATATTTATACAAGAATTTTGTTGCATTGATGAAACACTTAAGGTTTAACCTAATAATTCCACTGCAGGTGCACAACTAACGAAATAGTATTTTAGGAATCGAATCTACAAGGACTACGAGAATGCAAGAAGAACGTAAATTTAAGACAAATGAAAATGTTTGTGGTTTTGTAATTTCTAAAAGCAAAGAGCGACAACTAAAACGATGTAAATTCAAGAGAGAAGAGCGTTAGGTCTTCAGGTAATTCGCAGGAAATTAAAAAACAGGAAAATCATTAAGCACGTTCTAGAACTCAAATCAATGTTTTATAATCAACCTACTATCGTAGAATCAATTACTATGTCTAACAAACTAAGATTCTAAATTGTCGTTTGAATTCAGAAAACTAAACATGCATTAAGATTAAGTTTGATATGTTCACAAAACGCATTAACATCATCTTTCGTTGGTTAAATAAGTTTTTGTTCATCTATGTTCTTTCATGCTTTTAAACAAACATTTTTGATGCGTTAAACAACCTAAGATCAGATTTCCGCACTAAGAACAACAATAGATAAAGAACTAGAAGATATATTCCTATTCTAACAAATCTGATTCAATGATTCATGAAATTCTCTTGAAACCCTAAAACCTAATATGAAACTAGTCATACATAGTGAATTCAACCTCAACTTCGACCAACTTTCATAATTTGCTCCATTCAACAAAATCGGAGTTTGAACCTGACTCGTGCTATAAGATGGATGGAGATAGTACGGAGACTAGGCATGGGCATTCGGTTCGGTTCCGGGTCTTTCGGGTAGAAGGATTTTGGACCCATGTAGGAACCAATAGGGGTTTGGTTCGGTTCCAATCAGTTTTGGGTCGTTCGGGTCTTAATTTTGTGAATCGATAAATATCCGAATTTTTTTGGAAATGGTTCGGTTCGAGTATTTTTTCCCAAAATACCCAAAATATACCCAAAAACCCGAAAATATATCCGAAAACCCGAAGACATACCCAAAAACCCGAAAAATTAAAGAAAATATATCCGTAAAACCAAAATATATCTGAAATACTCTAAATACCCGAAAAATTAACTAATATTTATAAGTATATAATTATACTTCGGGTATAAGAGTTTATGATCTATCGGATATTTTTATAGGTTTCGGTTCGGGTTCGGTTCCTCCTAATCAATTCGGTTCCGGTTTGGTTTTTCAGTTCTGGGTATTTTGCCCAGACCTAACGGAGACACAAGAGTTTTTCGGAGAAGCGGCTACATCACCCACGACAGTAGTCGACAAACTCACTTCAGTGGTCATCGTGAAGAGAAAACAAATAAACAGAGTGTTTGAAAAAAAAAAAATAGAACGAGAAAGAAGATATCAAAGAAACGAAATATATGATTTAATTTTTCGGATTCTCTCTTGTTCCATTAAACAATACTATGAGTCGGTTCTAGCTCCTACAATCTAGGAGATATACATCAATATAATATTTGAACTTAGAGCATGGTGATTTTTTTATTATTAAATAATTACATTTAAAAAAAAAAATTGAACCAATCATAATGTGATATGTCACTTTGTTTGTTTCAACTTTTTTTTGATTGTTTTTGAGATACCCATATCTCTCTCTTTTATTTTTTTATTTTTTTTTCTTTTGTTTAATGAAGTGTATCTCTCAACATTTTGGAAGGTGTTTCAACATAAAAAAATAATGAAAAATATAGATAAGTAAGAGAGATAAGAAAGAGAGGTTCTCATATGAGATACTATGGTGTCTATTGGAGAAATCCATGTGCCACTTGTCATTTTGAAATTGATTCAATTTTTTCCAAAATTAATTTTAAATTTTACAATTAATATTAAATTGGATGAGACACCACAATATTAGACGGTGTCTAATGGATGTGGATGCTCTAAATGCTCTTATCTACCCAAACTATTATTATTCGCATAATACAATATTAGCCCAATATTAGACGTTGGCTTCGTGAACATCTCTAATGGCAGCCTGCTCCACAATTTGCTGACGATAAACCTCTTAATGGCTCCTCCAATGGCGAAAACCCATATGCCTTTCTTGCCGATGACGGCACGAAATCCCTAATCAATGCTCCGTAATCCGATGATTGCACGAAATCCCTAAAAGACGATAGAGAGCGATTGGATTGGTTCTGATTAAACCCACGAAATCCCTAATCGCCGCATCGATTCCATTACATATCTACTTAAGGATCTGCATAACGCCGTTTACAGAAACTGAATCGCCTTCTTTGCCGTGAAGCATCTATAGCCTAACGTCTTCGAGTCTATCAACAACAGGATGAAACTTGAATTGAAGATTCACTGCCTCTGCAAAAACGTGAAGACGATCTCCAGTCTCATTAAGCTCGAGTTTGAATTCCCAAATTTCAGTGATTCGTACGTGGTGTGGTGGATTTGACCTTGAAGCTAGGCTCTAGAAGAAGCTACGCCATTGATTACGGGTGAAGAAGAAGAATGAGAACGGGTCGGATCGGTATTATTTTGGGTCGGGCCTGGTTAAAATTGAGTTTAATTTTGTTAAAATCCGGTTTGTTTGGTTTATGTTTCGTTTTTTAGTCAGTAATCCAAATAAATTGTGATATGTGTGTAATTTAGTTTTGAAATATCATTGAGTGTGTATACAGATTTTGAATTTTTATTTTGTAATAAAATAGGGTTATTTGGGCAATTCTTCTAAATAGCACTAAAACATTTTGGCACAGGTGATAAAATGAGGATTCAACAAAGGCAAAATGACAAAAAGAGGATCAAAAGACTTCATCAACCTAATTTCACGCGATAAAAAAAACCTTTCATCTCCGATCAGAAAAACCTTTCTCCAATCATCGTCGTCATCTGCGACATATCGTTGCCGGAGCTACAAATCCGTCGTTGGACTTTTTTTGGGCTCAGTTTCTTTGGTCACAAAGGTATTTTATCATCTTGGATCTTCGAAATTTTGTTTCAAAAGGGATTTCAAAATTTTAGGGATTTCAATAGCATTTCATCCCTGTCTAGCTAAAATTGAGAGATTTTGTCTTGAAGAGCTTCGATTGAAAGATTTTGTCTTTGAAGAACTTCGATTGAGAGATTTTGTTTGCAATTTCAACTCCATTTTACATTTCTGGTTTTGTTTGCAGTTTTAGTGATTCATCCAACGATTTCGGCTCTTGCACTTGGCTTGGCTTGGCTGTGGCGTTGGCGTTGGCGTTGGCGAACGGATTTTTTGAGGTATTGTTTCAATTGAAGGGAATTTCGAGTGTAAAGAGTTTCAGCGCGGCGGAGCCATGGTTCTCAAGTAATCAATCTCATCTCTCTTCTTCGTGATTCTTAGCTCATAGGCATACATTATTGTCAATGTTCCGTGTGAATTTGCTACTGTTGAAGATGCCGCTTTGCTAAAATTAATCTCTTTCCGTTAAAATCTGTTTATCTATTTTTTGTTTATTTCATGGTCAAATTAGTCTGCAATCTGAGGGTTTTTTGGTACGATATACGGTTTGTATTCCGCAATAACTAGATTCCCCTTTACCTTGTTGTATCATCTCATCTTATGTTTCTGATTTTTTAGTTCTGTACATCGAACTAATTTTGCTGGGTCTCTATTTGAAATATGTGTGAATTGGTTAGCTTCCCAACATGTGTTTTTTTTTCTGTTTGTTTGGGTTTTAAGTAGATCGATTGAAAACCCAGGAAAGAAAGAAACCATTTTTATTGTCTGTTTCTGAATAGTTGGTACATGTGCCGGAGATTCTGTTGATTGGTATTAGCCACACACACATAGGTGAGTTTCGTCTCTTTGCTCCTTTATGTGTATTATCCAGTTTTGTTCAGTTTCATTCTCTGAGATTGTACTTAATCATATATTCTGATGATTGGTTTATTGTCACACACATAGATGATTGGTATTAGCTACACACACATATGTGAGTTTTGTTTCTGAGTAGTTGGTATATTGTCTGTTCTCTGAGATTCTGATGATTGGTATTTCTAGTGTGCTTAATCATATATTCACCGACAAGGTTTCAAAATATGGTCCCAGAAATTGTTGGTGGATTATGTAGAGATTTTGTTTGTATCTCTAGTGCTTATGTCGATTGAGATCAGAGATTGTTTTAGGTGACATTAGTTCTATTTAATTAAACATTCCAATGTTTACTCTTCGTGAATTGCAGGTGTATTTTTGGAGTTTGACAGAGCTTTCAAACATTCCACCATCTCTTGGGGCTTGTTTGATAAAGGAAAGGTAACCACTTTTGTTTGAGAAATGGGAATCTTATACATTTGGAAATCGTTTAGATTCTTGGTTCATTGATTTGTGAAATTTTAGTAACATTTCTTGGTGATTTAGGAAGGCGTATTACTGTTTTAGCGAGACTATCCTAAAAACGTCAATTTGAGTTCTAAAGCTTTAAGATTCCAATTACTAGTGAATACTAAAAGTAATAGTTGTGAAAAAATGTCTAATTGTTTGTTTCAAACGCTAATCTACATTGGTTAGACTCTTGGTTCATTGATTTGTGTAATTTTAGTAACATTTCTTGGTGATTTAGGAAGGCTTCTTACTGTTTTAGGAAGACTATCCTAAAATCGTTAATTTGAGTTCTAAAGTTTTAAGATTTCCATTACTAGTGAATACTTAAGGTAACAATTGTGAAAATGTCTAATTGTTTGTCTGTTTTAACAGTTGAAAGCACAATGGGAGGCTACACCTGCAATTCGCGGCAAAAATCTCGGCAACAAGATGATATGGATGATATTCCGCTATGGAAGCATAAAGTGGATGTATATAAGCCGCACTTCAACTTTCGGAGCACATGGCACCTTATACGAGACTCTTCGCCCGAAGTTGACTGGTATAAAGGAATCTGGTTCTCTTATTCTACTCCGAAATACTCGATGCTCACATGGCTTTCTATTCACAATCGACTAGGAACAGGGGATCGAATGCAATCTTGGAATGTCGGGATGAATCCAGCATGTATTCTTTGTCAAAACCATCTAGAGACTCGAAACCATCTGTTCTTCACTTGTGATTTCTCGGCAACTATATGGACTCAACTAACGAAGAAGCTTCTCAGTTATCGATTTACGACAGATTGGCACCGTCTCATTCAGTTGACTTCGGGTACAAATCTTAGTCGTATAGCTATGTTCCTTCTACGATATGTGTTCCAAGTTTCGATTCATACATTGTGGAGGGAACAAAATGGACATCGTCATGGAGAGGCCACTACACCAACAGGAAAGCTCATCAAATTCATCGACAAAGAGGTTCGTAATCGTCTCTCATCGATTCGAGAAATGGGTGATCGAAGATTTGAAGAAGCTCTTCAAATTTGGTTCTAAACTCAAAGCTAAATCTACGTCTGTGAATATTTTTCAAAATTTTAAATTCCTGTAACACTTTAGTTGTAAAAACGTTTTTTTTGGTTTTGAATACAATTTTACATTCAATTCAAAAAAAAAAAGCACAATGGGAGATTCAATGCCTACAAGGATCAGGCTCCTTGAGCTCCAATTTGCAATAGGAGATGAGCCTAATCAAGATGGAGGGCCAGCAATAAACCATTTTGCAGTATACAAAAACGTCGACAAAGTCAAACAAATTCTCGGCGATGACTTGTTCCATAGGATAAAGGAATATTTTTTAGGACCAATTATGAGGTTTAGCTCAAGTAATCTGCACCTCTCTGCGAAATAATTCATTGTCTGCTTTCGAGGTCATTAAAGACGGTTAAAAAGAACGAGCTTTGGTTTCACTTCGGGGCTCAGCCTATGAGATTCTCGATTAGAGAATTTCATATGGTAACTGGTCTGAAATGCACCGAATGTGAAGAAGTAGAAGACAAAGACTCTGAAGATTATAAGTATGACTGGGGTACATATCATACACCTGAGGAGCTAATTGAGGTGCTTCGTGGCATAACACGGGAGAAAGTCGAAGAGAGGTTTTCTCTGGGTATGATAATAGTGATTGAGAGCCTCTTGCTCCAGAGATATAAGGGAAACAGGTTCTCAAAACTGTTGATTAAGAGAGCTCAAGACATGACTACGTTGATGAACTACTCATGGGGAAGAGATGCCTTTGATGTACTGCTCAATTCGATCAAGCGAAAAATCCCATCACATTTGAATAAAGACAAATACGAGCTGCATGGATTTCCTTTTGCTCTGCATCTCTGGATTTTGGAATCCGTACCATTGCTGCAAGCAGCCTTTAGCAAGGTGAGCAGTTTGGAGCTAGACACAGCATTTCTCTGTGAAAAATACACTGATACAGGATCTCCAACACTTCCTCAAGTTAAGAGCATAGAAGGATATGATAATGTAAGTTTTTACTTCTTGAAATGACTCTTTTTTTTCTCTATCATATATATCATTAATTTAGCTTGCCTGAGTTAACAACTAGAAACGTTGATTTCTGTTTTGCAGCTGAGAGTCGTATGCGTCTTACCATCCATACCAAATGATCCAGAAGACAATGTATTTTTGGAAGACATAGATAATCCAGATTTGGAATCATTGGTGGATATTGTGAAGAAGGGTTACAAGTTAACAAAAGAAGACTGGGAGAGAGAATCAGTGGGTATTATGGATGCGATAGAACAAATGGCTAAAAGTTCTTATCAGTTTGGTAACGCGGTGAGAGAGAGACCATCTGGTTAGGGCGAGTCGCTCGTGTCGAAGCTGGACAGGCTCTTCGAGATAGTTCAAAGTGGGTTCAGTAATGTTAATTCCCGCTTGCTGAAAATAGAAGAAAAGTTGGGGATATATGATCCTACAAATACAAATGATGAGGTAAACAAGATTTTGTGACACATAATTGTTTATCACGTTTTTAGTTCAAAAAGTTCTACCTAAAAATACTTTACAAAAATTTCTCTTGTAATTAACTTTTTCATTTTTTTTTGGTTGTTGCATCATGGCACAGATAGCGGAACCCAAAGACAAAAGACACCACAACGTGAAAATCAAAATAATGAGGTAAGATTTTTGGTACCCATACTGAGTTTAGGAGGTATTCATACAAATTTAGCAAACCCTCCCTAAATCGTCAATCTATTAAGTTTTAGAGAATGTTTCATCTCCAGGATCCTCATTCTATGAGGAATAAACCAATTAGCTCGAATAAAATATTTCTCTTGCAAGTAACCGTTTTCAATTTTTTTTTGTAGCATCATGAAACAGATGGTGGGACCCATCCATCTAACAAATCTCCAACTATCCCAAGCAATACTCATGGCGGAGTCCAAAGACAAGAGATGAAACAACTGGAAGATCCAAATGATGAAGAGGTAAGATTTCTCGTATTCTTGTATTTTAAACATTTAGTGAGAAATCTGCCTAAACTTGTATCAAATGTATTTGCAGAATATTGCAGAATTTGTGACTCAGATCGAAACCTCTATGGATACACAACCTATTCAAAATGATGATGATCAAGTAAGTTTGGAAGATTTATCTCTAAATGAAAAAGTTTTTGTGTATCACAATGGTTACTGGCGTAGAGGATTTGTCAGAATGATTATTAAGAATGAAAAAGTCTAAGTCCTCATTGATCATACACAAGAGATCTTTCAGTTCAAAATTAATGATATAAGGGTTCCTAAAAAATGGGTAAAGCAAACAAATTCTTATTTAAGGTTGAAGATCATTGTGTTAGCCAAACACGGATCTCGTTGAATCTGAATTTATGTTTTTACAATATTTAGGAAACACAAACACAGGATATTAATGAAGATGGAGTAACCCAAACAGAGGAGGTGACCCAACCACATGAGGATTCACCTGTTGAGGTAAGGTTTATGGTCTATTATAATAGTTGTGTTATTGTAATAGTTGTGATTATTATTATAGTTCACATCGGCTAATTGATTAGTGGGGATTGATTCCTTGGTTTAGGAACAAGATTTGGAGCTGTTAGATTCAGTCTATTAAGACGTTACATTATGATTTGAAATTTCTGAATTTAATTTTATTACAAATCTTTAGGAAATACAAAGGCAGGAGCTTCATGCAGATGGCGATGCAGATGGCGGAACCCAAACAAAGGAGGTCACCCAAACACAAGAGGATTCACCTGTCGATGTAAGGTTTTATGGGGTTTTAATATGTATCTTTAACATTTAAAAATGTCTAATTGATTGTTTCAAACGCTAATCTACATTGATTAGATTCTTGATTCATTGATTTGTGAAATTTTAGTAACGTTTCTTGGTGATTTAGGAAGGCTTATTACTGTTTTAGGAAGACTATCCTAAAAACGTCAATTTGAGTTCTAAAACTTTAAGATTCCCATTATTATTGAATAATAAAAGTAACAATTGCTTGTTTGTTCCACATTGATTAGATTCTTGGTCCATTGATTTGGAATTTCTGAATTTATGTTTTTTACCAATCTTTAGGAAATACAAAGGCAGGAGCTTCATGCAGATGGCGGAACCCAAACAGAGGAGGTCATCCAAACACAGGAGGATTCACCTGTCGATGTAAGGTTTTATGGGGTTTTAACATGTATTTTTAACATTTAAAAATGTCTAAATCTCTAAATGTATTTTATAACTTTTTTGTCAATTCTTAATGAAAATTTATTGTATTTGCAGCCACATTTACAAGTATGTGCTCTTGTGGAGATCAAATCTGAAGAAGGCGTATGGTTTCCGGGAACATTGACCCAAAAATTTGAGGATTCTGATCTATACACTGTGGAGTATTCAACCATCTTCCTGGACAAGAAGAAAAAGCTGAAAAATGTCATGGAGACCGTAAGGAAAGAACGGATTCGACCTCCACTACCTTCATTGAAAGGTAGTTTGAAGGAGTTAAGTCTGCTGGAAGAAGTGGAAGTGTACCTGAACGGCGGATGGTGGGAAGGAAAAGTGAATTGTATACTGAGGAACGAGAAACACGACATTTTGGTTACTACGTCTGGTATAGTCGAAGAAGTTTTGATTGATGATATCCGGATTCCCAAGGAGTGGTTTAATGGAACCTGGGTTTCCAAATTTGAGGTTGTGTTTCTTCAAAACTTTTCCTAACACATATTTAGTTATATAAAATCACGATTTAGGAAGCCTTTTACATAGTTAGGAAACCATTTATGAATCGTGGATTGCTTTTAATTACTTTTCTTTGTTTTTTTGGTCAAATGAGAAGGCAAAGATGATGCATGCATCAAAAAGGAAAGAACCTGAAATCAGAAAAATGATGACATTGATACGAAGGCAAAGAAAAAGAGGGTGGAAGAACCTTCGCATCTGCCTGATAAGAAAAAGAGGGTGATTGATAAAGTTTTCTTAAGAAGGAGCGAACGTGAACTCAGACCTGCAAAATCTAACAAGACTCCATTTCGTGGGCCAAAAAACCCAGCGTTATGTGTAACGCCAGAGGTAAATCAAGTCATTGATCCATTCATGAGACCTCAATTCAACAGACTTTCAAAATTGTTTGATTGGAAGGGCAAGAAAGGACAAAAGTTAGAAAATCTTATAAACTCAATAACATAGAATTTCTTAAATGTTACTAACTTGTTTCAGTTAATCAATGCAGTATCACAATTGCTAACCTGCAAGTAGGGGCTTCATGGTTTACTAGAATAGAGGATCCGAAAAAGCATATGACGGATGAGGTAATTAGTCAATAAAATTATCTCTTCTCATAGTTGTTCATCTCAACATCGTTTGAGTGATTGAGTTTTAGTAACAACAACAGCAGCAACGTTTTTCACTATTTTGTGTTATCTGTTTTTGTTTTAGTAAGGAATTCCTAAATGCGTAAGACTATTTCCAAAATATTTTTATTTAGGAAACGTCTACAAGTAATTTAGGAAGACATTTCTAAATGAGGACTGTTTTCTAATTGTTTATTTTGTATGATTTTTGTTTTGCAACACGTAGAGGCAACACTATTGTTGTTGGAAAGGAGAAGGGACAACCATGCTGCATACTTCCACAACAGCCATCTCCCACGAGCTACCTTCATCAACCAAAATTTCTTTCATCTACTGTCATTAAGCTATATAAGATTCAAAAATGCTAAAGAAGGTGATAAAAAGTATGGTTTTTCTGATGATGTTCTTTTAATTCCAAGCGGGAAAATGCCTCCAAGTAAAGTATGGGGTACCAATGTGGATGTGGTCTATGGCGTGACATTGAAGAGCAAACATTGGATTGGGATGGTGATCAACCTCAAGAAGCGCAATATCACAATAATCAATTGTGGGCTTCCAACAAAGAAAACAGATATTGCTGTTGATCATGTGAGACAATTCGCAGGTATAAACTCTACTATAATTCGCAGGTATAAACTCTATATTTGAAATTGAATGTGGATTTTGCCTTCTTTTGCAATTTAGTAACGTTTCTTGGTGATTTAGGAAGGTTTATTACTGTTTTAGGAAGATCATCCTAAAAACGTCAATTTGAGTTATAAAGCTTTAAGATTCTCATTACTAGTGAATATTAAAAGTAACAGTTGTGAAAAATGTCTAATTATTTGTTTCAAAGGCTAATCTACATTGATTAGATTCTTGGCTCATTGATTTGTGCAATTTTAGTAACATTTGTTCGTGATTTAGGAAGGTTTCTTACTGTTTTAGGAAGGCTTATTACTGTTTTAGTAAGACTATCCTAAAAACTTCAATTTGAGTTCTAAAACTTACTAGTAAATACTAAAAGTAACAGTTGTGAAAAATGTCTAATTGTTTATTTCAAATGATAATCTACATCGATTAGATTCTTGGTTCATTGATTTATGAAAATTTAATAACATTTCTTGTTGATTTAGGAAGGCTTATTACACTATCCTAAAAACGTCAATTTGAGTTCTAAAACTTTAAGATTCTCATTACTATTGAATACTAAAAGTAACAGTTGTGAAAAAATGTCTAATTGTTTGTTTCAAACGCTAATCCACATTGATTAGATTCTTGTTTCATTGATTTGTGAAATTTTAGTAATAGTTATTGGTGATTTAGGAAGGCTTATTACTGTTTTAGTAAAACTATCCTAAAAACGTCAATTTGAGTTCTAAAGTTTTAAGATTCTCATTACTAGTGAATACTAAAAGTAACAGTTGTGAAAAATATCTAATTGTTTGTTTCAAACGCTAATCTACATTGATTAGATTCTTGGTTTATTGATTTGTGAAATTTTAGTAACATTTCTTGGTGATTTAGGAAGGCTTATTACTGTTTTAGGAAGACTATCCTAAAAACGATATTCCTAAAACTATACTAACATTTGATAATTGTTTGTTTTAGATTCCCATTACCAGTAACGTTTTAGGAAGACTATCCAAACATTTGACAATATTCCTAAAACGTCAGGATATCTTCCTGAAAACAATAGAAAAAGTTCCTAAAATATATGATAATCTTAATAAAATCTCAAGGTATTTTCCTGAAAACAATAATAAGAGTCTAGAAATCATGAAGTATGACTATATTTCGAAATGATGAAAAAGTAAAGTCTTGCACAAAGTATAAGTTTGTCATATAGGTGATTTACATGTACTCTTGTTGTGTCCTCCTTTGGAGCATCTGCTGCACTTGTGTCCTTGAGATTTTGAATTGGGTACACCAAACTCTCCCGCTGATCTCTTTCTCTTCTTCCGAGGTCTCCCACTGTTTTTCTTAGTAGTTGGTGGGGCACATGAATATTCAGATACAGAATATGGGAAATTACAGGTAGTTAAATCTCCACCGGGGTGTATGCTCTAACCCATGTTTCCGTTAAGTACATATCATCAACATACTTGTTTCCATCCTTGTTTGTACACTTAGCTGCAGCAATAGCATGAACACATGGGATCCTGTCGATGTCAAAAACAAGGCAAGTGCACTGCTTGTTTACCAGGTGAACAATGTACTTCCGAGTCTCGTCCTTCACCTCAAACTCATACCGATCTACTTGGTAAACATCAAATTTCATTGCAGCATCATACCTTTCTTTCATCTCTTTCAATACACGTGGTGTGACGAGCTTGTTGTGTTTAGAAGCTATTTCCCTTCGTTCATGAAACCACGTTGTGAGAGTTAACCTAATAGTCTCAAGGAGAGAAACTATTGGCAACTCACGAGCCAAGTTTAACATCGAATTCAGCGACTCTGCAATGTTGGTTGTCATGATATTGTACATGTTCGAAGGTGCATAAGAGCGAGCCCACTTTGGAAAATCAGAACCTTCCAAATAATCAGCTAATTTGGGGCTTTTGCTTCTTATGTCACTGAAGATGCGGATGAACTCATGACGAGTATAAGCATCAGCTTCCACAAGTGGCAACAACCCAGTTTTCCCAAACTTTGGTGTTATATTCCTCAACAGATGAATTCTACAAATACCATGATGTGCAAGCGGATAAACCACTGAAAGTGCCTTTGCAATGGCTGGAGCTCTATCTAAAACAAACACCAAATCTGACGCATCAGGGACCACACTCTTAAGTCCTCTAAAAAACCATGTCCATGCTAGTTCGTTTTCTGTGTCAACTATCCCAAATGCTAGAGGGTATAAAGAATAATTTCCATCTTACGCACTTGCTCCAAGCAATGTTCCCGTAAACTTCCCCTTGAGAAAAGTACCATCCACAGCAATCACTCTCCTCATCAGCTCAAAACCTCTTATCTTGGCTCCATCTCAAGATAAACCTTTGATCTAGGGTTTTTCTCATTAACTTTAAACAACCACTTTGAGAGGTTGTAATAGCTATCCTCGGGAGTCCCTCTGATCAAATCCTGAGCATACTATTTCACTCTCCAAGCTTGTTTGTATCCAATGTGTACACCATGATCAAGTCTAACTTGCTCCATAATTTGTATTGGCTTGAGACCGTACTTCTTTTCTCCATAATTGCTGCAGATTAAAGTCCCAAGCACCTTGGCAGAGGCTTGCCTATGGTTGGCGTGTCTATGAGTTGTATCGCAAGTATGTTCATGGACATACTTCTTCACCACAAAAAATTAGAAGATTTGAGCTTTGTTGCACGCATCCTCCAGGTGCAATTAGGATCAACACAACCTAATATCACTCTTGTATTGTTCGACCAAACGGACCTGAACTCAAACTTCCACTCTAATGCCCATTTTCTCATTTGAAGCATTAACTCATCCTTGTTCTTAAAATGTCTGTTCACGTATAATTCAACAGAGGAATGTGAAATGCCTATATTAGAAGGAGAAATATCTGGAGCAGAACGCAAAACATCAGCAGTCGAGCATGTTGAAGTGTCATTTCTGATAGCATGTTGAAGCTACACAAAAGAAAAGAAAGATGCAAATACTTTTAGGAAACATTTAGGAATACATATAACTTTTTTAGGAAAGCCTGTCTAAATAACAAGAAACAGCAAAAAAAAAAAAAGCATGATTTCACTTGAATAATGCATAGACGACCTATAAAAACTATATTACCTGTTGATTTTCATGCGTGAATGAAGCATCGACATGAGAATCACCATTTACAGTTCCCGACACGTGTGTGCGTTGGGTGGAATTTGAAATGCATACATGAGAAGGAGGAGGATCTGAAGAAAGGCGTAAAACATGAGCACCCAAACATGTATTTTTGTTTGCCTCGGATGTTAAAGTGTTACTTCCGTTTGATCCATGAATTGGCTAGACAAAAGAAAAGAAAGATGCAGATGCTTTCAGGAAACATTTAGGAATACGTATAACTTGTTTAGGACGGCTTATCTAAATGACAAGAAACAGCAAAAAAACCATGATTTCACTTGAATCATGCAGAGACGACCTATAAAGACTATATTATATGTTGATTTCCATCAACATGAGAATCACCATTTATAGTTCGCGACACGTGTGTGCGTTGGGTGTTATCCACTTCCAAAATCTCTTCAATGCATATAGTCTTTGATTGAATGCTACTACCAAAATTCTCAGGACCAAGAATGTTTTCTCTGTCAGTCACCTGAACCAAACAACAGAAAACTTATACTGAAAGTGTGCTAACTGAACCAAAGACTGTAAATTCAATATTTAGGAAGTTATTACCAAGCCGAAATTTTACTCACCGTTACATACAAAGGAATCAGTTCAGGATCTGATTTTATTTTGTTGATGAAACTTCTGAGTTAGCGATCGTTTTTTAAAAACACCGGAGGAGAATTCTCTACCACCAACCTCATCTTTAACGGAAGTCCGTAGCTAAGTGTAACGGTTCTAAATGAGGAATCAATCCCAAAGTCTTCAAAAACCATATCAAGTAAATCGTTGTGTTTGAGATCTTCATCAAACTCAAACATTGATGATCCTTGGTTTGTATCCAGTACAAAATCCCATTGGAGCTTTTCATTTTTCTTCCACTGTCCACAAATACAAAAGATCTCCACCATATTGCACAAAACACAATATAACCTATCAAAAGAAAGACAAGAAAAAACTTCAATGACCAACGAATTTCAATTCGTGGCTGCATAATCAAATCATGCTAACAAAACAAATGCTCCAACATAAACATTCATGACATCCAAAACAAATGGTCTTTGTTTACAGCAAAAGAACATTCTGAACATTACAGCAACCGTACATAATATCGGTACATTGCATTGCTTTCAATTTACTTTCTGAAGTCTGCCTCCTAAATATAATCATATGTGCTTGATTCTATTGAAATTGTATCAGTTGTTGGATCGCTGTCGTGGAAGGCGTGTATCTGTCTAATCCTCTTTTCACATAAGTACATATCACTCTCCCACTCATCGTTAAACCATTGTCGATACACATGTGCATATGTACATAACACTATCCCACTCATCGTTAATGCCTTAAAAATTGGTTTGTGAATAATTTGCCGAAACCAAATCGAAGAAGGTACCTGCTATCGTGAGGCGTGACTACGGCTGGATTGTCGATGACTCTGATCGATGACTCTCAAAGCTTGATTGTCGATGACTCTGATCGATGACTACAACTGGATTGTCGATGACTCTACGATCAATTCAAAACATCAATTCTAACTCTGCGATTTGAATCCTCCAAGGTCTGGTGTCTAACAGGATTTGAATCCTCCAAGATCCGGCGTCTAACTCTGCAATCAATTCAAAACATCAATTCTCACCCGCCGATTTGAATCCTCCAAAGTCCGGTGTCTAACTCTGCGATGACGATTACAGGAAT
This sequence comes from Eutrema japonicum, assembly GCA_030161315.1. Lineage (NCBI taxonomy): Eukaryota > Viridiplantae > Streptophyta > Magnoliopsida > Brassicales > Brassicaceae > Eutrema > Eutrema japonicum. The sequence goes on along the minus strand of BSQW01000010.1, from coordinate 2,218,461 downwards.
TGTCGCTGTTTTGCGGATTTTGGCGGTGGTTTTGTTCTTGTTGACGGTTAATTACGACGAAGCTATATGGTTGACGATTCCGGCGGCGGGAGGGACGAAGTGCGTCTCCGAGGAGATACAGAGAAACTTTGTCGTCTTGGCTGATTACTATGTCATCGATGAGAATAATCCGCCGGCGGCGATCGATTCAAAACAATTCTTTTTAATGTTCTATTTTTATTTTTTAATCCCTTTAACCTTTAATGAATGCTGATTTTGGTAGCTTCCCAAATAGGGTGCTATATTTGTCAAGTTTTAGTTTTTAGTGCCATTTTGATCAATTTTTCTTTTTTTTGTTGTCTGAAATTTTTATTATAAATTAGGAGAACAATTACAAGAACAATTTTTCAACTGACAATTTATTCGTTCCACAAGAATCTACGCAGACTGGGACCACGGCGAACGACTTTTCTTGCACTATGCTGAAGATTTTTGTTTTTAAGTGTGCCTCCTTTAACCTTCAAAATCGCATCTTCTATGAATCAAAACCCAAATTTTCTGGTGTAAAATAAAAGCATTAATTAACCCTTCAGTCAACCACTGGACTAAGGAGCTTCCAATATGTAAATAGGTTTAGAACTTTAATTTTGTGAAGAAATAATACAAGCTTTGTGTAGTTATGGTGCTATATGAAGTATATTAATTTGGATTCGAACCGACCATATACCTAAATATTAGAATGAATGATAAAACCTACATAAGAAAAAAAATACTAAAACGTTTGTGCGGAAGGAAACCAGCTTGAGGAAAACATATTAACAATATATGTTATCAAAAATATAACATGATTTCTTTTAATGATATAATTGGTTATGTTTGATTTGATTTTTTTATCTATATATAAATATGAAATTTATATTTCTTTAAAATAAATTTCCACAAAGAATAATTAATTATATATTTTTAGCTTGTGTGATTAAAAAAATTATAACATAAAAATTAAGATTTAAATAAAATTATTTTTAGGTAACTAAGATTAATGAAATATTAAAAATTTAGACAAAAAATATATATAGAAAAATAACTTATTTTTTTTAAATGATGACTGACGTGACAGCTGATTCACTATTGACGTTTTAGCTGATGTGATTGCTGACTCAGATTGTTGAGTAAGCAGTGTTAACAGTTTGATTAACAGATTTGCAGTGAATGGTAGATTTGGTTTAGATTCAATAGTTTAGGATAAAAAATTCAAAAAAAAATTCACACATCAAATTTAGTTAACGTTGCGCGGCGGAAGAGAGACACAAACGCGCCTCCCTGACTTCTGCGAAGACGATAATGGCGCCGGTGATTGAATTGGATCAATTCATTCTAGGGACATTTGTGGCTTCTCTCTTCGCGTTTGTGCTTCTCTACGTTTTACGCCGGAGCAGCAGCCACGACGCGGATTTAATCCGGAGTAAGAAGAACCGTGGGCTCGTCGTTGCTCAAAACGACGCCGTATCGAGGGATCTTGCGACGGAGGATGATTCCGGCATCGATGTTATCATCGTCGGAGCTGGTGTTGCCGGTGCCGCTCTTGCTCATACTCTCGGCAAGGCAAGTCTCTAAATTTGTGTCGGTTTCTGATTTTGGTTTTCTTTCATATTCGTGTTCTTCTGATTTTAATTCTATTTCTGGAAATTTTCTAGAACGCTTTTGCCTCTCTTTTTTTCCAAATACAATTCAGGGAATTTTTTTTTTGCAATAATGTGATTCAATTTATCTGATTGTTAGCTGTTCCAATTTATTGATTCATGTTGTTAGAAAATTATTACACACATATATGATAAATCTCGAAGAAACAATTGGCTTGTATTAGATTATATTTTGAATTGGATCACAAAGATGGTGTGATCTTTAGTTCCCGGAACATTGGAGATAGATATGCTCGTTTCTTTATCATTGCTCCAAATGTGTGTGCTTCAACTTGTTAGAGAAAACTAAGGTTTCTCTTTTTTGTTTTTGTTTGGATGTGTTCAAGACGTAAGTTCTTGTCTGCTTTTTGGCCTTTGTTGCTGTGTGGTTACAGGAAGGACGACGAGTTCACGTTATAGAAAGAGACTTGTCTGAGCAAGAAAGAATCGTTGGTGAACTGCTTCAACCTGGTGGTTACTTGAAGTTAATTGAGCTCGGCCTTGAGGGTACATAGACCCATGAACTTGACTGTTATATATAACTATATATTTCGGTCGATTTAGGTATGTTAAATAGTTTCATTGTGTAGATTGTGTGAAGGGGATAGATGCTCAACGAGTTCTTGGTTATGCTCTCTTCAAAGATGGGAAGCACACTAAACTTTCTTACCCCTTAGAAACGTTTGATTCGGATATAGCCGGGAGAAGCTTCCACAATGGGAGATTTGTGCAGAGAATGCGAGAAAAAGCCGTAACTCTTTCAAAGTAATCATTTTGATTGTTGTTATTCGAATCTAGCTGTTGATATACGATTCTACTTATTTGAATGCTTTGTTTGGGATTCAGTGTACGATTGGAGCAAGGAACAGTTACGTCGTTGCTTGAGGAAAACGGGACAATTAAAGGGGTTCAATACAAAACAAAGGAGGGCAATGAACTTAGATCATATGCTCCTCTCACAATTGTATGCGATGGTTGTTTCTCCAACTTGCGTCGCTCTCTCTGCAAACCTAAGGTGGCCTCTGTTCTCTCTTAGATTAGTCATTAGGAGGGAAGTCTCCATTTTTGTTTGTGGAACTTACTCAATTTGATATCCAATCAGGTGGATGTGCCCTCTACTTTCGTGGGTCTTGTCTTGGAGAATTGTGAGCTCCCTCCCATTTGCAAATCACGGGCATGTTGTTCTCGGTGACCCATCACCCGTCTTATTATATCCCATCAGCAGTTCAGAAGTCCGTTGTTTAGTCGATGTACCGGGTCAAAAACTTCCTCCCATTGCAAATGGTGAAATGGCAAAGTATCTGAAAACACAGGTTGCTCCTCAAGTACCACCCGAGGTTCGTGAAGCGTTCATCGCTGCGGTTGAAAAGGGTAATATCAGAACCATGCCGAACCGAAGCATGCCAGCTGATCCGGTTCCTACCCCTGGAGCACTTCTTCTGGGCGATGCATTCAACATGCGACATCCTTTAACCGGTGGTGGGATGACCGTTGCATTGGCAGATATCGTTGTACTCCGTGATCTTCTAAGGCCTATTCACAGCCTTAATGACAAAGAAGCACTGTCCAAGTATATTGAATCCTTTTACACACTGCGAAAAGTAAGCACCTTTAGATCAAGTGAACGGTTTCCATGTGTTGATTCAAGTTTTGATGGTGTTATGTATGGCCCTTCTTCAGCCTGTAGCTTCCACCATTAATACACTGGCGGGTGCGTTGTACAAGGTCTTTTTAGCCTCTTCCGATGAAGCAAAAACGGAAATGCGTGAAGCTTGCTTCGACTATCTTAGCCTTGGAGGTGTTTGCTCATCTGGTCCGGTTGCACTGCTCTCTGGTTTAAACCCTCGTCCTCTGAGTTTATTTCTCCACTTCTTTGCTGTGGCGATCTACGCTGTTGGTCGTTTAATGCTACCATTTCCTTCTATCAAAAGTGTTTGGCTTGGAGCTAGGATAATCTCGGTAAGTGGTTCTTCCCACCCTCTGAAACAGAATTGCTTCTACTTTACACTAACATCTGCAAAAAAAAAAATTTGATCTTTGATAATTTCCTCTTGCACAGAGTGCTTCAGGCATCATCTTTCCCATAATTAAAGCAGAAGGAGTCAGGCAGATGTTCTTCCCTCGTACTATTGCTGCCATATACCGCGCTCCTCCTCCTCAATGATTCATCAGGAGCTACAGACATTGAATGATCATAGATATTCAGGCAAATGCTATAACTTTTAATCCAATTTCTTTGTTGCTTAATGATAATCATGTGGGTGTTTAGGCAAGACAGCTCTAAAACAAGTGTAACATAGCTACTTAGGTATATATGATTGACAGCAAAGAGTCTTGTAAGTGCATCAATGTAAAAATAAACCGAAGTAAGCCCGAATCTGCTGTATATTTTGATTAACCTAACATCTTCTTGGACTTTGTAGCGAAAGCAAAAGTAATTCCGGTGTCTCTAAGCATTGGCGTGACGATCAGTTTCCTGCCATATAGTCAGAGAAGTGTTCACACTTTCCTAAGAGATCTCTTGCTTCTTACAATCTCTTCAGTGAATTCATGTCTCCATCAGTCTCCACCCTCGCACCTTTCTCTATGTTCATCAGTAGGTTCCTCTGTCAATCCCAGGTAACCATAAAACTCCGAGGAAGATGATAGATTCAAAAGAACCTGGTGGGTAAGACCCTTTTGAAGCTCATTGAGTATGTTATAGAGAAGCATCTCCTCATTAACAAGGTTACTCGAGGTAACAGTTTGATAAAGAAGCTTGATGTATCTCTTTACAGTGAAGATCGACAAGAGTTTTTCAGCTAGGTTCTTCGAAACAAAGGCTTTTGTTCTTTTCCCAACAAGAGATCTAGGTAAAGACCCTAAATCCTAATAACTTCAGTTCAAGCATCTTCAAAGGAACATATATATTTCAAGGGAATGATACGTTACATTTTCTTATCGGAACCATCTTGGCACCAACTGCTGATCCGAACCTTGTACACACGCTTGAGATAGGATCTAACGCATTTCATTGCCTTAAAAAACGTTTAAAAAAACCTATGAAACTATCGAGTTAAAGGAGATGCATTGATGTTTAAGACCAACCTGAACCAAGAAAAGCATCAAAGTGACTGAATTGAGAATGGTAGAGCCTGAATGAAAAAAAAAAAACAATCGGTAAACATTCTTGAACCTCGTATTGTGCTCGGTTTCTGAGAATCCGGTTATAGTTATGTGACATCCATTGCAGACCAGTAGCTTACAGAGTAGTGAATGTTACTTCACCACGGGACACCGGTAATATCTTCTCTGCAAATCAAAAACGGGTCACAATTTGATCACAAATTATACGGTCAGGCGGTTAGGTTCGATTCGGTTAAAGAGAGGGTGAGAAAGACCAAGTGACATGATTCGCTGTATACGCTTTGTTATAACTCAATTAAAACGGTTCAGAAAGTCAAACCGGATAAAGTTTTAACATATTCCGTATAATAGTGCTATATAAACAAAAGACCAATCAACAACAACATTCAGGAATTTTCCAGAAATGTTTTATATGAATCGATGTCTAGAATTGGCCAACATGACAAAAGCCATTAAATTAAAAAAAATTATTGGGTTAACAATTTGCATAATAAATATAAAGAAGAATAGCTTTCAAAGCAAGGCTGGATATTTTTGTTTTTGGTAACTCTTGTGAAATTTGTATTTATTGCAATGTTTTAAAATGTTCTGCTTCAATGGAAGATCGATCCATTTCAAAGCAACATTCCATGCTTAAATGTTGTGTATATGTACTCTTTATATTCATGAAATTGACCCACTGTGGCATCTCTTTATGCAGACAAAATTAAGGCTATAAATCGAAATTGAATATAACATATCATGTGTAAGTGTAGTTTTTACTTAAACATTGTTAGTCCTACTCGTTCGAGAGATGTTGTTATAGTGTCACTGTATATGGGTTCGACGGAGGTATTTTGTTCGGAGAGAATGATCAAAGACAGATCAAATAGCTTCTTTTGTTTTGTTTGCAACTATTTTTGGCTTATTTAGATTATACAAGTTGTAGGATTTAGTTGAAGGGAATGCGTTATTTTCGTTGACTACATAATGTGAAGGCAATGTAGTTATCAATCGATCGACCAAGTTTTGCAAGTTGTTAACAACAAGAGCCAAAAAGAAGACACATACAACAAAGCCTTGTCACTACACTACATTAACTTGTAAGAAATCATTACAATATTTTATCATCAAGCATATTATTTAGTCATCGGATATAGATAAATTTTAACATCAACACTTTAAACTTGTAACCTTAGTACTACATTCAAATGACTATAACACAATCGCGTACGATAACCTACGAAAATTCTGTTTGTATTAGATTTTTTTCGATGTGTGTCTGCTTTCTAAGATTGATAGTAACATTTTCAAAGATTCCAAGGCTTTTATACTCTTGATCTATAAGTAACATGAACATATCTATATTGGATAGAATCTGAAAATGTTTTTTCACGACAAAAATAAATCAATTGTATTCTTTGTTTTACTAGAGAGTGAGAGGCAAAAGAAGCCAAATGGCAAGATTGGAGAAGGGTCCTACGTTATGGAAGAGGTGAAGCAAAGAGTTGATCCATATAGTAATGTCTCTCTATAGCTCCTAGGAAATTTGCGAGGACCGGGACAACGTGAACGTCATCTTAGTTGTCACTCACTTTCAGTTGGACCCTCTTGATCCTATTCAACATGCACATTAGTTAAGAGAAATACCCCTAAAATAGCACAAAATGTTTTTTTTTATATTTCAAAACAAGCATTCTAAATTTAAAGTTCTGAAAATAGCACGAATAATTATATTAAAATACTTGTTTACCTAAAATAATTTTAAAATAAAATTAAAGATTATGTTTGGGTTCAATATTTCTAATTTAGAGTTTATTTTTTCTATTAGAAAATAATTTTATGTCATTTTAATAATAAATTTGTGCTATTGTTGTCAAAATGTGTTATTATTGTCATTTTCAACTAGTGATGCTAAATTTGAAACAAAAATATAAAAGCATGCAATGGAAACTTTTTGTTTCCCATGCTTCGGAATTGGAATAGAAATCGGAGACGTGATTGAAAAAAAATCACATTGGAAATTCAACCATTAACTTAATATTTTATCTGTTTCAAATTGATGTATGTTTTTAATTTTTTTCATACATAGAAATTTTTTGACAATTCAATTCTAATCTTATTTATTATTATCATAAATTGGAAAAAAAAAAATTCAACACAAAAAGAGAACATAATAGGAAGTATAGAACTAATTATGCATAGAAAACATATATCTTTTTGAAATATTTTGTTTTTAAAAAAACATTCATCAATTTGAAACGGAGAAACGGATAAAGTATTTTTTTAAAGTTTGACATAAAAAGACTGAATATTTTTTAAGTTGCGGATATTGAAAAAACATAATATATTGTACATAAAATGTAGAGGTCATTTTTTTTGTTTTTGGCTCAAATAGAGGTCAATGTTTGAATGATGATTAATATGATTGTATAACTAATTGTTCATAAGCACGAAAAAACATATGTTAATTAACAAGAGAGCTGCTGTAAAAAAAAAACATATGTTAAGTGATATATCATGGAGTCTTTCTACTATTTTGTAATGGTTTAGAGTTTTTTACAGGTTTTAGCACGTTTGGAGCATAATTGGAAATACTGAGCTTTTTGGAGCATTTTGGATCAAAGCAGAATTTCGTGTAGCTGAGTACCCGATTCGAAACCTCAGTGTCGATCGATACTGACTAGTATCGATCAATACTCATTGCAGCAAGACACGAGCCGCGACTTTAATGAAGAGTTGAGGAATTGCAAAATTGTCCAGAAGACTTTATTATTTACAAGAAACCCCAAAACGTGATTTAAATTATTTAATAGGATTTTACAGCCACTTTGATGGCTATGCTTTATTTTACTTTGGTTTTGTGAGAGAGCTTTGGAAGGGAGACAAGTCTGAAACTCTGTTCGTCCGAGAGAAGATTTCGAACCCTCTTGTTACTCTTTCTTATTTATTCAAGTATTTATTCAGCCATGTTTATTGCTTCAATTTCCATGTCTGAGTAGATCTCCTGTTAGGTTTAGGGATTCTCATTAGGGATTTGTTTGAATGCTAGGTTGATTAGTTGTTTAGGGTTCATAATCCGAATTAGTTCTTCACCATAGGTTGTTCTCATAGCTAATTCTGGATTGATCACCTAGAACTTAGATCTTAGGATAATTGATTAGGCACGAGAGTGCGATTAATTACCTGATAGAACTTAGGGTGAGAAAAATAACTATTCGCAAAGAGATTTGGTTTAGTTGTTTTGTGAACAAATCAAACTTGAACTAAAAGCTGATTTAGACTTTATGATTCGCAAAGAGATTTGGAATTCTAGGATTTAGACTTAGATAATTCTTGCAACGAGAGTTTGTTAATTATACTTTAGTGATTTGAGTTCAAGAACCGTGCATAACCTGAACCCTGATTAGTTAGTTTATCTGCATTCATTGATTTCCTGAGAAATTCCCTAGACCTATCTTTCTCCAATTGAATTTACAACAGTTTAATTTACGTATTTGCTTTCAATTACATTGATCACTTAGCTTAATTTTTATCTATATAATCTATTGTGTGTCTCCTTGAGTCTCTGTGGATTCGATCTCTAAGTATTACAATCGACAAAGCTTTAGTACTTTTAGAGTATTAATTTGAGCTTATCAAATTTGGCGCCGTTGCCGGGGACTCAATTCGCCATTAGATTTTAGTTTGAGAATTTCGACTAAGTTCGTCGGTATCGATCGATACTACTCAGTGTCGGTCGATACTCGTCGTTTTCTTTTGTTGATATCGATCGACACCACCCAGTGTCGGTCGATACCAATCGTATTTTTTGTTACTTACGTGCCTTGTCTAGTGTGTTTCAGGTGTATGCCCACTCGCGAAACCAGGAGAAACAAGAGCACTCAGCTAGTTGATCTTTCCAACAAGGAGCTAGCAAATTTGGAACGTGCAAACAGGAAAGCAAAGAAGCCAGCAGAGATGAACAATCCAGTGGTATTGATTCGCGATAATGCTGGAGCTTTGAGAGACCAAGAAGGTCCATTGTGCAATGAGAGAGGGCAGTGACTTGATGAAGCTGGAAATATCATTGTCCCTGTAGTTGCTGTGAATGTTGGGAATGATGTGATTAATCGTGGTAGAACAATCGGTGAGCACAACAGACCTGATCAGTTTTATGTCAATCGATCAGCGATTCGCCCTCCTGCTTTTCAGAGGAATGATTTTGAGCTGAAACCTGCATACTTCACTCTTGTGGATCAGCATCCTTTTCATGGTCTTTCTCATGAACACCCGATGGATCACATAGAGAGATTTGAGGACTTGGTTACTAGCATCAAGTGCAATGGAGTGTCCTATGATTATCTCTTATGTAAGCTCTTCCCATACTCTCTTGGTGGGGATGCAGCTTATTGGCTGAAGCAGTTACCAGCTGGTTCGCTGACTACATGGGCGGAGACGAAGAATGCATTCCTGAATAATTTCTATGATGATGCGAGATCCGAAGAGATCAGGAACAAGATTTCTCAATTTTCTCAGGGTCCGACAGAGGCACTCAAGGCTTCTTGGATTAGATTCAGATCATATCAGAGATATTGTCCACATCACGGGTTCACTTAGGTCCAGTTGCTGGGTACTTTCTACAGAGGGATTGATTGGAGGTACCAGATGGCTTTAGATGCTGCGAGCAATGGAAATTTATACACGAGGTATCCTGACGATGCGTATGTGCTCATTGAGAACTTTGCTTCTAGCAATAGCGCCAAGAGTGCTGATCTCGAGCGGAAAAGGCTGCACGGAGGTATTGATGGATCGCAGATTGCTAAAATGCATGCGAAGCTGGATTCGGTGCATAATTTGTTGATGGGCAAGCAGCTGAAGGCTGTTTATCTTGCTGAAGAGGATGAAGTGGAATATGTTAACTACACTGATGGAGTTGGATTTCAAGATCAAAAGTATCAATGCCCACCCACACCACCCAAAACTTCTGAGAGCAAGATTGAATATATGTTTGAACAGCTGGTTTAAGGACAGCATCAGATCACAGTAGATATCAATGGCAAGATAAATGCTTTGTACAAGGATTTGAATGGAAGGATCGAGACCCTCAGTACTCATCAGAAGATGATGGAAGCGCAGGTAGCCCAGACTGCAGCAACTGTCAAGGGACTGATGGTTCATTCACAGAACGAATACGTCACTGCTACATCCTCGAGGAGTGGAAAAGACGTACACCCAGGAGTGCAGAAGAGCTCAACTGCAGAAATTTTCACCCATCATGCCGAGGATGACGATGAGATTTTGAACACCACCCCTGTGTCGACCGATACTCCATTGTATCGATCGACACACGTCAAAATTTTTGCCAGAGACGATTCCAGAGCAAAAGCATCGATCGACACCACCCCTGTGTCGGTCGATACCAGTTCAGTTGCTGAAACGAAACCCGCGTTGAGTGCAGAAAGGGTTTACAAACCTAAGGCGCCATACCCCATGCCACCCAGACACCTCAGAGACCCCATTTCTCCCAAGCAGTTGCTTGGCTTTGAGAAGATGGTACGAATGATTCCCCACACACTGAATTTTGAAGAAGCTCTAGAGTACCGCCCTCTGCTGAGTCACTTCCGAGATTGCAGAGAAACTCTGGAAGAGATCGAAGTACTCTTTATCTAGGCAAGAAGCAAGTCACTACCGCTGAGGCAGTTGACCAAGTGGGAAGACCCATGAATATTCTCAGTTCCATGCTCTATCTCTGGAGTTGAATTCAAAGAGTCTCTCGTTGACTCGGGGGCTAGCGTCAATGTCATGTCAAGGGAAATTTCAGAGAGATTGGGAGCTGATATTCGATCTCCCAAGACATCTATCACATTCGAAAACTGTTCCACCTCACTTCCATACGGTACAATCCCTGATTTGATGGTTGAAGTGGGAGATTGTCTGGTTCCTACTGATTTTCAGGCTGTGGAGATGAGTGCAAAATCTAGTACGCAGTTGATTTTTGGAAGACCGTTTATGGCTACGGTTGGTGCCATTATGGACACACCCAACAAGAGAATCTCGTTCTCGTACATTGACAAGGAGGTGTACTACAAAGCCATTCCTACTAGAGGAACTCCCACACATATCTCTTGCATCACCATTGTTACATGATAGACGTTGGTAGTTGATCTTTTTGAAGAGCCTCCTGACGAGCCAACTGTCATAGACCTTCTAGATAGTCCTTCTGTCATCACCAAGAAAGACGTCAAAACATCTAAGGTAAAGAAGAAGGTGAAGAGCAAAGGAGTGAAGGGTGCTGCTTCTATGACTTTAATCCCTTAGAAGTGTGATGGGGATTCGATTGAATACAAGGTGAAGTGCAAAAGAACCTCAAAACCATTCTCTAAGGCTAGAGTCATTCTTACTTCGGAGCTGAAAGAGAAAAGAAAAGAGGTTGTGGAGAGCATGTTGAGCAGAACTCTGAAGCTGGAAGTGTCTAGTTGTAGAACTTGCCTGGGAGTAAGTTCTCAATCTTCTCCTGACTGATCACCTGAGCCAGAGTCAGGCAACTGACTTAAAACAAGCGCTTGGTGGGAGGCAACCCACTGGTAAGTCTGTATATAAGTCTTTTGTTTTTGTTTTTGGTTTTGGTTTTATGTTTTGTGTCTTGGGTTTTGCGTGAATCAGTTACAAAGGATCGGTATCGACCGATACCACCTGGTATCGATCGACACCACATGCATCAATGACGATGATAAGAAGTTTCTGTGTCGACCTAAGCCTGGTATCGCTCGATACCAGGCTGTGTGTCGGTCGACACTCCCGTTCCATCACGGTAGATATTTCTTTTTCCATAATTCCAACTTCGTCAATTTGATTTCTTTTACTAACTCTAGGCTAGATAACACTGGGGATAGTGTTGTTTAAGTGTGGGGGAGGTAGTCGCTGACATTGTTTTTGTTTTTCTTAGAGTCAGTCGTTTTTAAGTCATTCGTTGTTTTATTGAGTCAAAATATGTTGGAGACTGTGATCTTTTTCTTGACTCTATTGTTCTGACTTTGTTTCTAAGTGACCATTGTTACAGAATCAGTTACAGATCGACTAATGAAAAATCCAAAGGTTGACCGGTTAACTAGAAGACACCATGTTTCCTGCAGAGTTCTTTAAAGCCTGAGCCAAATTTTTGCACTTCATCGATGTGGTTAGTATTCATAGAGCTTGATTCCTCATTCATATATGACAAAGGAACCCATGTGTTTAAAGTAATAGTATCTCTCTCCCCTGTTATAAGTTTAAAAAAATAAGTGCATGAAAAGATGAGATGATTTTCTCCTGAGTAGAGGGTTAGAAATGTTTCCAGCGATCCCATTATTCTACTTGGTGAGGAATGATCACACAAAGGATTGGAAGCGAGGCTAGGATTTTCCTATGATGCCATTATTCGCATATACCCTTTGATATATTGAGAGGGAAGAACCGGGGATTAGGTGGAAAACACCATCAATACTCGCGTCTCGAACCTTATTAAGCATCTGCGAGAGTATAATAAGAAATAATTCTGGGGGAGATAAAATAATACCAGAAAGTGTGAAATTGGATGGTTCCTTGTCATGATATTGTATGGGAAAGAATCTAGAAGGTTCTTGGTATTAATCACAGCAATGAAACTGGCGATGAGGGCTTTATTGAGTAATGCTGAGAGATAATGTGTGTAGCCTGGGAAGCTGCGAATGTCTACGGAGAAGTACATGGTGGTTAGATTTGAAACTGGTTATGTGATATGTGGAGCACTAAGGAAAATGGTTATTGCAATGTTTCAATAACATGTGAGTCTCTATGTTTTCAAACCTCTTTCTCTGGTTTTGTCTTCTATTTGCTTGAGGGCAAGCAAAGGCTAAGTCTGGGGGAGTTGATATATCATGGTTTTTACCCCTTTTAAGCCATGATATAAGTCCGTTTTATATAGTCTTTCTACTATTTTGTAGTGGTTTAGAGTCTTTTACAGGTTTTAGCACGTTTGGAGCATAATTGGAAATACTGGAGCTTTCTAGAGCATTTTGGATCAAAGCAGAAGTTCGTGTAGCTGAGTACCCGATTCGAAGCCTCAGTGTCGATCGATACTGACTAGTATCGGTCAATACTCATTGCAGCAAGACACGAGTCACGACTTTAATGAAGAGTTGAGGAATTGCAAAATTGCCCAGAAGACTTTATTATTTACAAGAAGCCCCAAAACTTGATTTAGGTTATTTAATAGGATTTTACAGCCACTTTGATGGCTATGCTTTAGTTTACTTTGGTTTTGTGAGAGAGCTTTAATCAAATCAAACTTGAACTAAAAGCTGTTTTAGACTTTAGGATTCGCAAAGAGATTTTGAATTCTATGATTTAGACTTAGATAATTCTCGCAACGAGAGTTGGTTAATTATACTTTAGTGATTTGAGTTCAAGAACCGTGCATAACCTGAACCCTGATTAGTTAGTTTATCTGCATTCATTGATTTCCTGAGAAATTCCCTAGACCTATCGTTCTCCAATTGAATTTACAACAGTTTAATTTACGTATTTGCTTTCAATTACATTGATCACTTAGCTTAATTTTCATCTATATAATCTATTGTGTGTCTTCTTGAGTCTCTGTGGATTCGATCCTTAAGTATTACAATCGACAAAGCTTTAATACTTTTAGGGTATTAATTTAAGCTTATCATTAAGTAACATATGTTAACAACAAGAGAGATTGTGCTTCATCAGAGCTCGTAAATGGCATGTTTGTCTTTACTTGTGAGCCATCACCTGTTGTTGTTAAGCTTCAAAGGTTACAAAGCTTATCCGAAGATCATATCAAAGTAAGGATTGTCGTAATATATGGATCCAGTTTTGTTACTTCTCAAATAATATAGAGGGACCCAATAATCACCGGTTAGTGGAATATTATTAAGTATTAACCACTAATTTTCCTACTTATTGTACAATTAAGATTGGCATATATACCATTTTTAATTCTCTATTTAATTTTATGGATTCTTGTAGACTTTGCTCCCACGTGATGAGACATTGACTAGCATCGAAGTTGGATTTGCCAAGGTGGATGACGAGAGCACTATGGACCACTAGACCATTGATGAACCCCACATTTGTCAAATATACTACATTTTTCTTAATTTTGGGAGTAATTGTCACATTCATTGATTAATTTATACAATTTGGTGTAATTATCTTTGATAAAAGTCCCAATAGTATTTAATCCCTGAATTAATTTCAGATTGCAACATTACCTGCTCGATAGTGAAACAATTGAAATGTAGTAGAACTTTTGAGTTTTAAATGGTAAATTTTAGAATTGGTTAGGATATGTAGTTTGGTGTTTTGTGCTAGTTTTGTTATAGTGACATCACATGGGTTCAAAAAATCGGCCGCCTAACTATTTAGACGGCCGTTTAGTTGTTATTTAGTCGTTTAGGCGTTACTCAGCCGTTTAGGCGTTATTCGATGGAGAGCTGCGATGATTTACATATGTTTGGCTAACTTAGACGGAAAACCAGTTTTGTACTGTTTGAGTTATAAAAAAAAATTTAAATTGCTGATTTATTAACAGTATATTAACAATAAAAACTATATAATTTTAACGACTAAAGTTCCAACCTAATCATGTGGGTTTTCAACAAACAAAAATATATAATCTCTAAAACAAATTAAAAAGAAGAAAAAAAATTAAAAAGATATCTCAAAAAACAGGATCATCATGCCCCTACAACACTTAACCAAACTTCAATTATTTGTCCCCAAAGAAATTAAATTGCAATAATGTAAATTAGAAATTTTTATTATCACCTCTTTCAATATTTAGAATGACAACCTATAATCATAAATATTCTCCTTTGATCATATTAGTAATAGTTATTTATAATAAAAGATTGAATAAAAATGAAAAATATGACAAAAACGTAAGTACCAAAATTAAACATAACAAATTTATGACGACTAAATACAATTTTGTGGTGTTACTCTTTACATTAATCACATTTTTTTATCTTTCAAATATACTACTTTAATGATGGTAAATTTGAAAACTCTACATGTTTTGGTGGTATTTTTGAAATGATCTCATATAGTTTAGTAATATAAGATCTAATAGAACGTCGTTTTATTAGTTGATACCAATAGTGGAACTTCTCTTAAAACATTTTCCATCATACTACTTTTTTCTTTTTACTACTGCATTTTGATTTATAAACCCTTATGTTTTAAGAAATTTTGAAAATTTCGGTTAAAAACTACAAAATATAGTATACTATGGCTATTGCATATTAAGTTTTTTTTAATCCAATAGAACTAGGACTTGCGTCACAAATATGTGATATCGTAGTAACACTTACAAAAATAAAATATGTTTAATTTACACATTGGATATATGATAAGCTCAAATTAATATTTTAAAAATACTAAAACTTTGTCGATTGTAATACTTAGAGATCGAATCCACAGAGACTTAAGGAAACACACAATAGATTATATAGATAAAAATTAAGTTAAGTGATCAATGTAATTGAAAGCAATACGTAAATTAAACAGATGTAAGTTCAATTGGAGGAAGATAGGTCTAGGGAATTTCTCAGGAAATCTATGAATGCATATAAACTAACTAATCAGGGTTCATGTTATGCACGGTTCTTGAACTCAAATCACTAAGGTATAATTAACCAACTCTCGTTGCGAGAATTATCTAAGTCTAAATCCTAAAATTCCAAATCTCTTTGCGAATCCTAAAGTCTAAACCAGCTTTTAGTTCAAGTTTGATTTGTTCACAAAACAATTAAACCAAATTTCTTTGCGAATAGTTATTTTGCTCACCCTAAGTTCTATCAGGTAATTAATCGCACTATCGTACCTAATCAATTATCCTAAGATCTAAGTTCTAGGTGATCAATCCAGAATTAGCTATGAGAACAACCTATGGTGAAGAACTAATTCGGATTATGAACCCTAAACAACTAATCAACCTAGCATTCAAAGAAATCCCTAATGAGAATCTCTAAACCTAACAGGAGATCTACTCAGACATGGAAATTGAAGCAATAAACATGACTGAATAAATACTTGAATAAATAAGAAAGAGTAAAAAGAGGGTTCGAAATATTCTCTCGGATGAACAGAGTTTCAGACTTGTCTCCCTTCCAAAGCTCTCTCACAAAACCAAAGTAAAATAAAGCATAGCCATCAAAGTGGCTGTAAAATCCTATTAAATAACCTAAATAACGTTTTGGGGCTTCTTGTAAATAATAAAGTCTTCTGGGCAATTTTGTAATTCTTCAACTCTTCTAAAGTTGCGACTCATGTCTTGCTGCAGTGAGTATCGACCGATACTGACTAGTATCGATCGACACTGAGGTTTAAAATCGGGTGCTCAGCTACACGAACTTCAGCTTCGCTCTAAAATGCTCTAGAAAGCTCCAATATCTCTAATTATACTCCAAACGTGCTAAAACCTGTAAAAGACTCTAAACCACTACAAATTATTAGAAAGACTCTATAAAGCGAAATTACATCATGGCTTAAAATGGGTAAAAACCATGATATATCAACTCCCCCAGACTTAGCCTTTGCTTGCCCTCAAGCAAATAGAAGACTAAACCAGAGAAAGAGGTTTGAAAACATAGAGACTCACATGTTCTTGAAACATTGCAATGACCCTTTTCCTTAGTGCTCCACATATCACATAACCAGTTTCAAATCTAACCACCATGTACTTCACCGTAGACATTCGCAGCTTCCCAGACTACACACATTATATCTCATCATTACTCAATAAAGCCTTCATTGCCAGTTTCATTGCTGTGATTAATACCAAGAACCTTCTAGATTCTTTCCCATACAATATCATGACAAGGAACCATCCAATTTCACACTTTCTGGTATTATTTTCTCTCCCCCAGACTTATTTCTTATTATATTCTCGCATATGCTTATTAAGGTTCGAGACGCGAGTATTGATGGCGTTTGCACCGAATCCCCGGTTCTTCCCTTAAAAAGTAATCAAAGGTGTAGGCGAATAATGGTATCACAGGAAAGTTTTCTAACCTCGCTTCCACTTTTGTGTGATCATTCCCTCTGAAGTAGAATAATGGGATCGCTGGAAATTTTCCTAACCCTCTACTCAGAAGAAAATCATTTCATCTTTTAATGCATCTTATTTATTAACTTGTAACAGGGAGAGAAATACCATCACTTTAAACACGTGGGTTCCTTTGTCAGATACGAATGAGGAATCAAGCTCTATGGACATCAATCACATCAATGAAGTGCAAAAATTTGGCTCAGGCTTTAAAGAACTCTGCAAGAAACATGGGTGCATTCTAGTTAACCGGTCAGCCTTTGGATTTTTCATTAGTCGATCTGTAACTGATTCTGTAACAATGGTCACTTAGAAGCAAAGTCAGAGCAATAGAGTCAAGAAAAAGATCAGAGTCTCCAACATATTTTGACTCAATAAAACAACGAATGACTCAAAAATGACTGACTCTAAGAAAAACAAAAACAATGTCAGCGATACCTCGCCCAGACTTAAACAAAACTGTCCCCAGTGTTATCTAGCCTAGAGTTAGTAAAAGAAATCAAATGGACGAAGTTGGAATTATGGAAAAAGAAACATCTACAGTGATGGAACGCGGAGTGTCGACCGACACACAGCCTGGTATCGAGCGATACCATGCTTAGGTCGACACATAAACTTCTTCTCATCGTCATTGATGCATATGGTGTCGATCGATACCAGGTGGTATCGGTCGATACCGATCCTCTGTAACTGATTCACGCAAAACACAAGACACAAAACATAAAACCAAAACCAAAAACAAAAACAAAAGACTTATATACAGACTTATCAGTGGGTTGCCTCCCACCAAGCGCTTGTTTTAAGTCAGTAGCCTGACTCTGGCTCAGGTGATCAGTCAGGAGAAGATTGAGAACTTACTCCCAGGCAAGTTCTACAACTAGACACTTCCAGCTTCAGAGTTCTGCTCAACATGCTCTCCACAACCTCCTTTCTTTTCTCTTTCAGCTCCGAAGTAAGAATGACTCTAGCCTTAGAGAATGATTTTGAGGTTCCTTTGCACTTCACCTTGTATTCAATCGAATCCCCATCACACTTCTGAGGGATTAAAGTCATAGAAGCAGCACCTTTCACTCCTTTGCTCTTCACCTTCTTCTTTGCCTTAGATGTTTTGACGTCTTTCTTGGTGATGACAGAAGGACTATCTAGAAGGTCTATGACAGTTGGCTCGTCAGGAGGCTCTTTCAAAAGATCAACTACCAACGTCTATCATGTAACAATGGTGATGCAATAGATATGTGTGGGAGTTCCTCTAATAGGAATGGCTTTGTAGTACACCTCCTTGTCAATGTACGAGAACGAGATTCTCTTGCTTGGTGTATCTATAATGGCACCAACCGTAGCCATGAACGGTCTTCAAAGAATTAACTGCGTACTAGATCTTGCACTCATCTCCACAACCTAAAAATCAGTAGGAACCAAGAAATCTCCTACGTTAACCAGCAAATCAGGGGTTGTACCATATGGAAGTGAGGTGGAACAGTTCACGAATGTGATAGATGTCTTGGGAGATCGAATATCAGCTCCCAATCTCTCTACAATTGCCTTTGACATGACATTGACGCTAGCCCCCGAGTCAACGAGAGACTCTTTGAATTCAACTCCAGAGATAGAACCTGAAACTGAGAATATTCTTGGGTCTTCCCTCTTAGTCAGCTGCTTTAGTGGAGGTGGTGTACTTCTGGCCTTGATAAAGAGTACCTTAATCTCTTCCTCAGTTTCTATGCAATTTTGGAAGTAACACCCCAAAGGACGGTTTTCAAAAGTTTCTTCAAAAGATATAGTGTGGGGAATCCTCCTGACCATCTTCTCAAAAGCTAGCAACTTCTTCGCAGTAATAGGGTTCATGAGATGTCTAGGTGGTCGAGGGTATGGTATCTTAGTCTTGTAAACACGTTCCTCTGTCATCCTTGGTATTTTCGCAATTTCTGGGTCGGTCTGCGAGGAGTATTGATCGATACTAGGTTGGTGTCGGTCGATACTGGGTTTTTGTGTCACTTCTGCAGACTGGTATCGATCGATACAAGGTGAGTGTCAATCGATACTAGGTGAGTGTCGATCAATACTAGTGGATTGTCGATCGATACTAGGTGAGTGTCGATCGATACTAGTGGTGGATACAAACACAACCATCTCAGGCTCAAAATCATCTTCAATCTCTGTGAATTTTTCCTCATTTAAACATTTTTTCACCACTGGAATGACCTCTTCAGCACTTCTTACAGTTATTACATTGACGTATTCATTCTCTGAATGAGCCATCTTTCCCTTGACAGCTGCTGCAGTCTGAGCTATCTGAGTTTCCAGCATCTTCTGATGAATACTGAGAGCCTCGATCTTTCCACTCAGATCTGTGTGCATAGCATCCATCTTCCCATTGAAGTCCACTGTTATCTTCTGCTGTCCTTGAACAAGTTGTTCAAACATAGACTCAATCTTTCTCTCTGGGGTTTTAGCAGGCAGAGGTTGATAAGATGAACTCCCATAGTTCCTGGTATAGCCACTGCTCTGGAATGGTTTCTGGATAAACTGATTCGACCCAAAACCAGCTCCACCAATATAGTTAACATCCTCCACTTCATCTCCAGCAGCGAAATGGACCGCTTTTTGGGTCCTTCCCATCAACAGATAGTGCACTGAATCTAACTTAGCATTCACCTCAGCAATCTGCGATCCATCCATGCTCCCAGTCTGCCTCCTTCGCTCAAAGTCTGCATTCTTGGTACTATTGCTAGATGCCAAGTTCTCAATAAGCACATAAGCATCGTCAGGATACCTAGTGTTGAAATTTCCATTACTCGCAGCATCCAAAGCCATCTGGTACCTCCAATCAATCCCTCTGTAGAAAGTACCCAACAACTGACCTGA
Source organism: Eutrema japonicum (assembly GCA_030161315.1). Lineage (NCBI taxonomy): Eukaryota > Viridiplantae > Streptophyta > Magnoliopsida > Brassicales > Brassicaceae > Eutrema > Eutrema japonicum. The sequence continues at coordinate 2,198,760 of BSQW01000010.1, read as the reverse complement.
GTGAACTCATGGTGCGGACAATCTCTCTGATATGACCTGAATCGAATCCAAGCAGCCTTGAGTGCCTCTGTCGGACCCTGAGAAAACTGAGAAATCTTGTTCCTGACCTCTTCGGATCTCGCATCATCATAGAAATTATTCAGAAACGCATTCTTCGTCTCCTCCCATGTAGTCAGCGAACCAGGAGACAACTGCTTCAGCCAATAAGCTGCATCCCCACTAAGAGAATATGGGAAAAGCTTACAGAAAAGGAACTCATTGGGCACTCTATTGTACTTCATACCAGTGACCAAATCCTCGAACCTCTCGATATGATCCATGGGGTGTTCATAAGATAGACCATGGAAAGGATGCTGGCCCACAAGAGCGTAGTACGCAGGTTTCAGCTCAAAGTCATTCCTCTGAAAAGTTGGAATGCGAATCACAGCTCGATTGGCATAGAACTGATCATGTGTGTTGTGCTCACCAAGTGTTCTACCACGATTAACCACATCATTCCCAACATTCACAGCAACTGCAGGGACAATGATGTTTCCAGCTTCATCAAGTCGCTGCCCTCTCTCATTGCACAATTGACCCTAGTGGTCTCTCAAAACTCATGCATCATCACGAATCAATACCACTGGATTGTTCATCTCTGCTGGCTTCTTTGCTTTCCTGTTTGCACGTTCCAAACTTGCTAGCTCCTTGTTGGAAATATTAACTAGCTGAGTGCTCTTGTTCCTGCTGGTTTCGCGAGTGGGCATACACCTGAAACACACTAGACAAGGCACGTAAGTAACAAAAAAATACGATGAGTATCGACCGACACTGAGTAGTGTCAATCGATATCAACAAAAGAAAACGACGAGTATCGACCGACACTGAGTAGTATCGATCGATACCGACGAGCTTAGTCGAAATTCTCAAACTAAAATCTAATGGCGAATTGAGTCCCCGGCAACGGCGCCAAATTTGATAAGCTCAAATTAATACCCTAAAAGTACTAAAGTTTTGTCGATTGTAATACTTAGGGATCGAATCCACAGAGACTCAAGGAAACACACAATAGATTATATAGATGAAAATTAAGTTAAGTGATCAATGTAATTGAAAGCAATACGTAAATTAAACAGATGTAAGTTCAATTGGAGGAAGATAGGTCTAGGGAATTTTATAGGAAATCTATGAATGCAGATAAACTAACTAATCAGGGTTCAGGTTATGCACGGTTCTTGAACTCAAATCAATAAGGTATAATTAACCAACTCTCGTTGCGAGAATTATCTAAGTCTAAATCCTAGAATTCCAAATCTCTTTGCGAATCCTAAAGTCTAAACCAACTTTTAGTTCAAGTTTGATTTGCTCACAAAACAATTAAACCAAATCTCTTTGCGAATAGTTATTTTGCTCACCCTAAGTTATATCAGGTAATTAATCGCACTCTCATACCTAATCAATTATTCTAAGATCTAAGTTCTAGGTGATCAATCCAGAGTTAGCTATGAGAACAACCTATGGTGAAGAACAAATTCGGATTATGAACCCTAAACAACTAATCATCCTAGCATTCAAAGAAACCCCTAATGAGAATCCCTAAACCTAATAGGAGATCTACTCAGACATGGAAATTGAAGTAATAAACATGACTGAATAAATACTTGAATAAATAAGAAAGAGTAACAAGAGGGTTCGAAATCTTCTCTAGGACGAACATAGTTTCAGACTTGTCTCCCTTCCAAAGCTCTCTCAAAAAACCAAAGTAAAATAAAGAATAGCCATCAAAGTGGCTGTAAAATCCTATTAAATAACCTAAATCACGTTTTGGGGCTTCTTGTAAATAATAAAGTCTTCTGGGCAATTTTGCAATTCTTCAACTCTTCTAAAGTTGCGACTCGTGTCTTGCTGCAGTGGGTATCGACCGATACTGACTAGTATCGATCAACACTGAGGCTTCAAATCGGGTGCTCGGCTACACGAACTTCAGCTTCGCTCTAAAATGCTCCAGAAAGCTCCAATATCTCCAATTATGCTCCAAACGTGCTAAAACCTGTAAAAGACTCTAAACCACTATAAAATAGTAGAAATACTCTATAAAATAGATTTATATCATAATTTAAAAAGGGTAAAAACCATGGTATATCAATATAGTTCTAAAGTTGATAAATGGGTTTAGTAAGCTGTTGAGCAATAATCATGATGAGACTCATGAATCAGGGAGCTGCAAACTAAGGGCTGGTTAATGGGTTTAGTAAGCTGTTGAGCAATAATCATCATCGCCTCTTTTCTTTACTCTCTCCATTTTAATTTACTTTTTGTTTGGACATTCTGAGGTAAATTAAAAACAAATAAAAGGTTCTATTATACCATTACAAAAAAGTTATCTTCTAGATGCTGTATAGTTTTAAATAATTTTGAGCTGAAACATTAAATATTTCGCATCAAAATTTACATTAAAATCATAATAAAAATGACATTAAATTTTTAAATGACAATCTTTTCAAAAACTAAATTAGTCTATAACTATAATTTATTGTGAAACAGAGAGTTATTATTACTTTTATGATCTATTTGCTTCAACTTAAATGTCTAACTCGGTTAAATTAAACTGACATGAACTACCAAACAATACAATACATTCAAAATTAAACGAATATTTTGATTTGGAATTTCAGTTTTACTTTTATGTGATTATAAAACCATAATTTAAAATCAAAACAGACTAAAAATTAAAATAAAATAAAATTGAAACATAATTTGTACTAAACTGGAACCAAAGTAGATTTGATTTTGACCATTCATATATATATATATATATATATTTGCTTATAAGAAAAAATCCAAAGTTGATAAACCGCAAATTAATGGAGTACCACTATCTTGAACCACACAAATGTACATAATTACGAATGTTTGAAGACTACTGAAAAAAAAATCAAAACGAAAAAGTATATATGTTTCATGGGTCGACATGTGTTTCAAACTGCAAAACACGTAGTTAGTTTTGTAATTTGGTATCATAAGTTTGTTAGATTCGGGAAATACACTTGGAGAATGAGAACTGAAGAATAACTTAAGATGATTTCGAATAACTTAAGACAAAACACGTGCTTAGCCAGACGTCATGTGCCACGATACAGAGATGCTCTTGCTACGTGGTTCCGGAACTCCAACCGGTAAAATTTTGTTTCATTGCTTTTCGGGTATATCAAACCGGATGATCGTTGTTGTTTTAAGCCTCTTTTATAATTTCCTTATGTATCCGTAACTTTGTTGAAATAAGATCAGAAATTTTAGCAAAAAAAAAAAAAAACTTAAGACGATTTTGACATGTCAAAGAATCAAAGTTAAATGAATTATTGGTTCGGCTTCCGAAACTTTCTTTTTACGTACATTGCTTGCCTAAAAGAACACGCATGGTACGTGTTATGGTCAAAATGGTACGCCACGTTTCCGACGATATAACTAACTGTAGTCTATGTATAAATATCTATATATAGTAACATAGCTTCGTTCAAACCTTTGATATCTTTCTTGTTGCCATAGATAGTTCAAAACATTCTAATTTTGTGAGTACACGCCACTAAAAATGAATTTTGTAGGGAAATTATCGATACTAACACTACATAATCTAAACTATTTTTTTCCCGTTCGATATTTAAAAAAATTCTTTTTATATATATAAATATAGTCATAAATCATAAATTCTTGAGGATGGATTTTACATTGGTTACGTTAGTTAACTGAATTTTTAATAAAAGTTTTGCTTTAAAAATACAAAGCCATATTTTTTGTGAAACAAAAATAAAGTCTTAAGCAATTACAAAAAAAAAGTCTTAAAATGACACTTTTATTAAACGAAGGGAGTATGATTTTAGTTAATTAACCATAGTTAAGTTCATTTAAGTGAAATACTGTAATAGTTTTTTCATTTTAATTAGTTAGTCTCGTATGACAATATTTACTTCATGTATTCGAAAAATGTTTTAATTAAATTTATGTTAGGTAAATTTTATTTCTATTTCATAATTTTGGTGAAATAATAATAACATTTCTCATCTTTAACAAAAAAAATATAATAACGTTTCTCATGTTGACCAAAAAAATAATAATAATAGCATTTCTCATTTTGGTAAATTTTTTTAGTTTATTAATATTAAGTTTACCTATGTTTTAGTTTTTACCAATCAGACATATATTTATACTGTCATATTTATTTTTGCAACACTATTTTAAATATTATATTATATTGTATCTAGTTACACCGCCAACGTTTACCGCTAAAAGATGGTTTACCGTCACCAATCAGAGGCAAAATAAATTCTGAAAATTGTTGGCAAAAAAAGAATTCTGAAAATGATATCAATGGAACTAAACTAATCAAACGTATATAAAAGTTTGTAAAAGCTATATAAACGAAGAAAAAATAGCCGACATGGGACACAAGAGAGGGCTACCACGGGGGAGCAACGTGGACCAACGTGAGAGAGGGTCCAAATAGTCCCCAAATTGTAACATTGACATGAATATATGTTTCCTTTATATATATAAATTTTTTCTTCTGTGGGTCACATTCTTATTTATATACAAGAATCCATTTTATATGGAGATTTCTTGTCGGCATGGCGTTTACTTCATTGCTTTCAAATGCCAATATATTTAAAATTATATAACCGACTCGTAATTTAATTAGTAGTATGTATTAATAGTATTACTATACCGTATCAGCGTTCATATTTAAATTTATAAAGTGAAAAAGTAATTTGTTGACGAAAAATCAAAATTATATTTAAAATTCCAATTCACTTAAACTTTAAAACAATCAAAAGAATACCCATGTTAATAGATTAAATAATGCAAATACGAAAAATTCCCATCTTTAAAATAAAAATAAAAAATTGTGTATTTTAGCGTAGCATGAAACTATATATATACACATGCAAACATTCTTAGACCTCTCGTAGCTAACCTACAACAACTCTCTCTCTTTCTGTCTGTCTACTCTCTCTCGCATCTCTTTCTCTAGTTCTTGATTTGTCAATTATTTGTTAAATTTGTAACCAAAAAAACAAAACAAAAAGAAGAATAGAAATGGATATATTGTCAAGAAAAGCCACATGCAACAGCCATGGCCAAGACTCTTCGTATTTCCTTGGATGGGAAGAGTACGAGAAGAACCCTTACGACGCTATCAAGAACCCTCATGGGATTATCCAGATGGGTCTTGCGGAAAATCAGGTAAATTACAAATATTAATCAACTACATCTACATGTGATAACTAATAGAAATCAAAACATATCTATGTATATTTACCAAGAGATAAATAATTAAGTATATTTTATTTGTTTTTGCAGCTATGCTTCGATCTTCTAGAGTCATGGCTTGCACAGAACCCAGACGCGGCCAGTTTCAAGAGAGACGGGCAGTCTATTTTCCGGGAACTCGCTCTCTTTCAAGACTATCATGGCCTCTCTTCCTTCAAAAATGTAAGATTATTATATATATGCTCGCGAGATCGACTATTCTCAATCAAATTTATTTGCAGTAATTGATTGGTCGGAATGATTTACAGGCGTTGGCAGATTTCATGTCGGAAAATAGAGGAAACCGAGTTTCTTTCGATTCGAACAACCTTGTCCTCACTGCTGGAGCCACTTCCGCAAACGAAACTCTAATGTTTTGTCTTGCAGATCCTGGTGACGCTTTCTTGCTTCCCACACCGTATTATCCAGGGTTAGTACAACGTTTGCTTTACTTACACGTAACGTTTTTTTTATCATTGCTACAAACTCAAAATAACTAATAAGAGTCTCTTTTTTATTTTTATATACTTCAGGTTTGATAGAGATCTAAAATGGCGAACTGGGGTTGAGATTGTACCAATCCAATGCTTGAGTACTAACGGGTTTCGCATAACGAAACTTGCGCTCGAAGAAGCCTACGAGCAAGCCAAGAAGCTTAACCTAAACGTTAAAGGAGTTCTCATAACTAACCCATCTAACCCTTTAGGCACGACAACGACCGAAACCGAACTCAACATTCTCTTGGAATTCATCTCTAAGAATAAGAATATACATTTAGTAAGCGACGAGATCTATTCAGGAACAACCTTCAACTCTTCAGAATTCATCAGTGTCATGGAAATTCTCAAAAACAACCAACTTGGAAACACCGATGTTTTTAACCGTGTCCACATTGTTTATAGCTTATCTAAAGATCTAGGCCTCCCTGGTTTTCGAGTTGGAGCTATTTATTCCAACGACAAAGATGTCATCTCTGCCGCTACAAAAATGTCGAGTTTCGGCCTTGTCTCGTCCCAAACACAATATCTCTTATCCTCATTACTATCCGACAAGAAGTTCACCAAGAATTACCTTAGAGAAAACCAAAAACGACTCAAAAACAGACAAAGAAAGCTCGTGTCGGGTTTGGAGGCCATAGGGATCGGATGTCTGAAGAGCAATGCGGGACTCTTCTGTTGGGTCGACATGAGGCATCTCCTTAACTCTAAAACGTTCGAAGCAGAGATGGATCTTTGGAAGAAGATCGTTTACGAAGTGAAGCTCAACATCTCTCCCGGTTCGTCGTGCCACTGTGAAGAACCTGGCTGGTTTAGGGTTTGTTTTGCGAACATGAGTGAGGAGACATTGAAGCATGCTTTGAAGAGATTAAAGAGGTTCGTTGGTGATGAAATCTCAATGAGAAATTGCCAACTTAGTGAAAGCCAAAGATTAAAGAGTTCAAGGAAGAAGACAATGACTACAGTTTCTAACTGGGTTTTCCGACTGTCGTTCCACGACCGTGAGACTGAGGAACGATAGTCCGGTTTTTTTTGTGAGTTTAATAATATTTTTTTTTTGGTCATTGTGATGTATTTTTTTACCAGAATTATTTTTTGGTATATAGTTGTTGGAGAGAAAGTGGCGCAGTCCGTACGTGTATTATGCTGCGGTCTTTTTCGAATGAAAAACTGAAAATAAAATTGAACCTTTAGTTTGTTTTTTTTTTAATTAGATTCGGAAATATTTCTAAATTTTTAACGGGTTTAGACTAATTTTCTGAATGAGTGTGAAGCTGTCAAGTTACACCCCAAATGATCAAGAGTTAGTTTGATAATTTCGCACTTGGGAAGACTCGATCCCTAACCTAAACCAACATAATCGAATCTTTCCCAGTCGAGAACCACCCAACTACAACCACTTAGTTATTTGAACATTTAGTTTCTTTATATTATATTTTTTCTTTATATTATATAGTTTAATTGATTTCATTACTTATTTATTGACCTAACTAAAATTCGTGTGCGGCCAATATTTTTATCATTAACTTTGGAGCTAATTAGTCAACTCAAAAACCCAACTACTTCGTTATATATTCCCTTGTTCACATTCATTTTCTTCTAATTATCAGATTATTTCATTATATGATAGATTTAGTGCTTTATGGTGCACGCAGTGAGCAATTTCGTTTAGATGACTTGAAGGTCAATGAAGACTACTTTTGAAGTCAAAAGGTAAATTTAAATATACATTTAATAACCACATAGGCTATAAATGGATGTGGCGACCAGACTTTGTTCATATTAACAGATTAGTGGATGTGATAAAATAGAAATCTCTCCGTTCTATAAACAAACAAATTGTTAATTTTTCTTTGACCAATTAACTTGGCCAAAATCAAGGCGTCCCAGTGGTTTGAGTCACTTTAGAACCGAGATTTTAGATAATTTGATTAATTTGAAATTGGTCACTTAATGCATTATAACAATACATCTACTTTTCAAATGATCTTTGCATGATTGAAGGATCGATTGTAAGGATATGCGAATAATACAGTTCAAAAATAATAATTAAATGAGATAAAGAGTGTTACAAAATTACAGTTTAATTATAGTTTGTTCAAAGATGTGGAGCGAGTAGGTGAGGATAGGATGAGTTGTTTGTACGTAATTGAAAGAAATCTAAGTCCACCTTTTTGAAAAATTCAAAACGTGATTATTACATTAATTAATTAGAAATTGGTTAGCTTGGGTAGATTAGGAACAAAGAACGATTGGACAGCTGTTGCTGTGTAGGTAAGCTTGGGTAGATTAGGAATTGGTTAGTGACGAACCAGCGTGTTGGTGTCGTGTAATCCTGATTAAAAAACTTGTAAAAAGTTTGTTTAAACGATTTCTAATAAGAGCAAATAGGTATTTGCAGAATCTCGTGTTTTGTTCCGTGTGTTACATGTTCTAGTCTTCACAATTGGTATCAGAGAGGGACACCTAGCCGAAGGAGTACGCTTCGAACACAGGTGAGATCCTGAGAAGAACATGGAGACAATAGCCGTTCGACGAACTCTTATGCTCGATGAGAACAATTTTGGTCACTGGAAGGTGCGTATGAAGCAGAGAATCAGGTCGATCGATGAAGATGCGTGGACTGATGTGGAAATTGGTTGGGAAGAACCATATGTTCTTGATAAAGCAGGAGAAAAGAAGCCTAAACCAAAGGATAAATGGACTGAAGCGGATAAAGAGGCATCGAAATTCAATTATAAGGCAATCAGTGAGATTTTTGCAGCTATTGAACTTGACAAGTTCAAACTGGTTCAAGGTTGTGTCGCTGCTAAGGATGCTTGGGAAGTGTTGGTTAATTTCTATGAAGGAACTTCCAGTGTCAAGAGAACAAGGATAGATCATCTAGCGTCTCAGTTTGAAAATCTTCGAATGGGAAGTGATGAATCCATCTCAAGTTTTGGATACAAACTCAGCTCTATAGAGAGTGAAGCATCGGTGCTTGGAAAAACTTATAAGGATAAGAAACTGGTCAAAAAGATGTTGAGATGCCTACCTCCAAAGTATGGAGCCCAAAAGGCTGTTCTAAAGATGGCTATGAACACCGATGACATGAAATTCTCTCAGTTGCTGGGAATGTTGAAAGCTGAGGAGATGGAGGCAGATGTAGACCAGCCTAAAATTGTCAAAGATTTAGCGTTTACTGCGAATAAAAAATCAGATCCAATGCAGAACATGGAAGAAGCTATGAACAAGAAATTTGATGAAAATATGGGATTGATGGCCAGAAATTTCAAGAAGGCGCTGAAGAGAATTGAAAAGGGCCAAGAAGGTGGAAAAACGAGCAGGAGAAGCGACATACAGTGTCACGAATGTGAAGGATATGGGCATTTCAAATCAGATTGTCCACTCGCAAAAATCAGAGAACTCAAGTGTCATGAGTGCAAGGGATTTGGTCATGTAAAGAGTGAATGTCCGAGTTTACATAAGAAGCATGACAAGTCATTCTTGAGCTTCAGTGAAACTGATTCTGAAGAGAGCGATGAGAAAGGTGGCGTACTGAACTTTGTGGCATTTGTAGGCGAGAAATCAGATGAAGAATTTGATGCTGAATCAGAATCAGTTGACGATGTTGAATTTGATGCAAAGGCTGAATATCGATCATTATATGACAACTGGTTGAAACTGAGTCATGAAAACCTGCACGTGTTGAAAGATAAAGCGATTTTGGAAGCAAAAGTCAACATTCTTGAGCTTGAAAGCAAACCAACGAAGGAGAGGTTCGATTGTAGTATAGCAGATGCAGCAGGTGTGTTACACACAATTTAATCTGTGTCACACGCAGAATCGAATCAAAAGGAGACAAAATATGAAATTGCAGGTGGGTTCAAAGAGTCAGCTAATTCTGAAAAGAAAGACGAGCCAAACAAGGAGAAAGCTGAAGTGTTGAAGGATGAAGCAGCTGATGTTGGGGTTTCTGATGATGCTGAGAATTCAGAAAAGGAGAGCTTAAAAGTTTTGGAATTGGAAGTCAAAATGGTTAAGTTGCAGGAACTGCTTGTTCAAGAGAAAGAAAATAGCAGGAGTCTTGAACATGATCTGTCTGAGAAATACAAGAAAATCAGAATGTTGAACAATGGAACTGACAAGTTAGATCACTTGCTGACAATGGGAAAAACTGACAAGCAGAATTGGGGACTGGGTTTTAATGGTCGTTATCAGCCAAGTCAGAGTTATGTGGAACCAAATTATCAAAACATGAATAACTTTGTTCAAGGTAAACTCGATAGGGAAAAGGAAGGCAAAAACATCCATATGGAAATGAGAAAGATCGATATTCCAACACTGATATGCTAAATTTAATACCCTAAGATACTAAAGCAGTTGTTGTAGTAAGTGTAGGGGTCGAACCACAAAGACTCACAGAGATCACACAATAAATTATGAAGTGTCGAATTGCGCTAAGCCAGATAGATGTAATTAAAAACAGTGCAGAAATTAAACGAGATGTAAATCAATTGGGAAATATAGGCTCAGGGTTTTTCTCAGAAAATCAGTGAATGCAGACTAACTAACTAACAGGATTCAGATTTAGCGCAGTTCTTGAACTCAAATCACTAAAATATAGCTAATCAACTCTCGTTGCGAAAACTATCTAAATCTAAATCCTAGGAATTCCAAATCTCTTTGCGAATCCTAAAGTCTAAATCAGCTTTAACAACAGGTTTGATATGTTCACAAATCAATTAAACCAAATCTCTTTGCGAATAATCAATTTGCTCACCTAGGTTCTATCAGGTAATTAATTGCACTCTCGTACCTAATCAATTATCCTAAGATTTATATTCTAGGTAGCTAATCTAGAACAAGCTATGAACACAACCTAAGCGAAGAACTATAATTCAGATGGTGAATCCTAAAAGATATTTAACCTAGCATTCAAAGAAAACCCTTATGAGAAAACCCTAAACCTAAGGTGGATCTACTCAGACATGGAGAATGAAACAATCAACATGTTTGAATAAATCATCAATAGAATAGAAAGAAGGGTTTAGAGATCTGATCTCGGACGAAGGGAGATTCAGACTTGTCTCTCTAAAACCAAAGTAAAATCAAACACAGAAAATCAAAGCCTCCTAAACAATGGCTGTAAAATCCTATTTATAACCTAAATCACGATTTGGGGCCTTCTTGTAATTATCAAAGTCTTCTGGGTGCTTTTGCAATTCTCCAAGGCTTCATAATTAGTCGCGGCCCATGAAATCTCGATGAGTGTCGATCGATACCAGGGGGTATCGATCGATGCTCGGTGCTCAGATCGGGCTCTTAGTCATCAGACTTCAGTCTCGCTCCAGAATGCTCCAGAAAAGCTCCAATAATTCAAATTAAGCTCCAGACGTGCTATAACCTGTGAAAGACTCTAAAAGACTCCAAAACACAAGAAAAGACTCTATAAAAGGACTTATATCATGGCTTAAATAGGGTAAAAACCATGATATATCAACTCCCCCAGACTTAGCCTTTTGCTTGCCCTCAAGCAAATAGAAGACTAAACCAGAAAAAGAGGTTTGAAAACGTAGAGACTCACCTGTTCCTGAACCATCGAAAAGACCCTTTTCCCAAGTACCCAAATGTCACCAAACCAGCTTTTGATCTAACCACCATGTACTTCTCCGTAGACATTTGCAGCTTTTCCAGACTCCACACAAAATCCCACAGCATTGTTCAAGTAAAGCCCTCATCGCCAGTTTCATCTCTGCATCTAATATTTAAGAACCTTCTAGACTCTTTACCAGACAATATCTTGACAAAGGAACCACCATTTTTCACACTTTTTTGTATCAATTTCTCTCCTCCAGACTTATTTCTTATTATATCCTTATTATTTTTTATTTTCAGCTTAGCATATACATATCAAGGTAGGAGACGCGAGTATTGATGGTGTTTGCCACCAAATCCCCGGTTCTTCCCTCTCTATGTATCAAAGGATGTAGGCGAATAATGGCATCATAGGAAAATCCTAGCCTCGCTTCCAATCCTTTGTGTGATCATCCTCTCTTAAGTAGAATAATGGGATCGCTGGAAATTTTCCTAACCCTCTACTCAGAAGAAAATCATTTCAATCTTTTATGCTCTTAATCTATCAACTTATTTCAGGGGAGAGAGATACCATAATTCTAAACACACGGGTTCCTTTATCAGATATGAATGATGAATCAAGCTCTATGAACACTAACCACATTGATGAAGTGCAAAAATTTGGCTCAGGCTTCAGAAGAACTCTGCTGGAGACATGGATGTTTTCTAGTCAACTGGTCAGCCTTTGGATTTTTCATTAGTCGATCTAGAACTGATCCTGTAACACTGTGCACTCAAAAACAAAATCAAATCAATAGGTTCAAGCACAGGATCATCATCTCCAACAAATTTTGACTCAATAAAACAGTTTTGACTCGATAAAACGACTGACTCTAAGAAAAACGAAAACAATGTCAGCAGACACCTCCCCCAGACTTGAACAACACTGTCCTCAGTGTTATCTAGCCTAGAGTCAGTGAAAGAAACAAAGAAAAAGGATAGAACGAAGAGAAACAAGAAATTACCGTTCTGGAACAGTCGGTGTCGATCGACACACGGCATGGTATCGATCGATATCATGCTTAGATCGACTTTGTGAATTTTCATCCGCGATTGGTGTCGATCGATACCATAGGGGTATCGATCGATGCTTAGGCGATTTCGAGTTGCTCCTTGTTCATCCTGACACAGACTCAAAACAAACGAAAATAAAAATAAAAACGAATCAAAAACAGACTCACAAGTGGGTTGCCTCCCACCAAGCGCTCGTTTAACGTCAATAGCTTGACTGTAACGCCCTTCAGGCTGGATAAGAGTGAGAGCTTGCACCAAAACAGGCTCCATCACTTGACATTACTAGCTTCAAAGTTCTGCTTAGCATGCTGTCCACAAACTCCTGCCCTTTCTCTTTCAGCTCAGAAGTAAGAAGGACTCTTGCCTTAGAGAATGGCTTCAAGGCTCCTTTGCATTTGACCTTGTACTCAATCGAATCTCCATTACACTTCTGAGGTATCAAAGTGACATGGGGATTCTCAACTTTGTTGCTCTTGGCCTTCTTCTTTGTTGCCTTAGTTTTCTTGGCAACTTCTTTGGGGGTGCTGGGCGGTTCACCTGGAACATCTGCGACAGTAGGCTCATCAGGAGGCTCTTCCAAAATATCAATCGCTAGCGACTCTCCTGTGACAACCTCGATGCTAGACACATGTGTGGGAGCACTCCTAGGGGGAATGACACCATAATAGACCCCTCTGTCAATGTAAGAGAAAGAGATTCTCTTATTAGGTGTGTCTATGATCGCGCCTGCAGCAGCCATGAACGGTCGTCCCAAAAGGATAGGCATACGAGATATTGCACCCATCTCTACAACCTGAAAATTAGTAGGAACTAGACAGTCTCCTACTTTGACCAGCAAACCATGGATAGTACCGTGTGGAAGCGAGGTGGAGTTGTTCGCGAATGTGATAGATGCCTCTGGTGATCGAATATCAGCTCCTAACCGCTCTGCAATTGCCCTTGAGATGACATTGACACTAGCCCCTGAGTCGACAAGAGACTCTTTGAACTCAACTCCAGAGATAGAGCATGGAACTACAAATTTCCCTGGATCCTCCCTTGGGGTCAACTGTCTCAGTGGAGGTGGACCTCTAGCCTTAATGAAGAGTGCCTTAATCTCTTCCTCAGTTTCTCTGCAATCCTTGAAGTGACTTAGCAGAGGACGGCACTCTAGGGCTTCTTCAAAGGTTGAATCAGGGGAAATCCTTCTTACCATCTTCTCAAAGCCACGCAGCTGCTTTGGAGAGATGGGATCTCTGAGGTGTTTAGGTACAGGATTCTCCTTCTTGGGCTTGCGAGCTCTTTTCTCAGCTCGTTCCTTAGCTATCGCTGCCTGACACTTCGTTTCATAGTCTTCCCAAAATTGGGCGATACTGAACCGTGCTGCTGCTACTTGAGGCTCCTTGGTCGAAATATCATGTGTCTCCTCAGAAATTGCCTTGGTATCGACCGATACCAGTGGGGTATCGATCGATACACGGGTTTTGGAAGTGTCCCGTTTCAGAATTGTAACCGGCATCGATCGACACCTGGGGGTATCGATCGATGCTCTGGCGATTTCAGAATCCTCTTCGTAATTCTCTGCACTTGAGGAGATCGCATTGACGTGTGCATGAACCGATTTTCCCTTGGAATTTGCTGCAGTCTGAGCTACTTGAGTTTCCAGCATCCTGTGACTCGTATTTAGTGCCTCGATCCTTCCACTCAAATCGGTGTACATGGTGTCCATCTTACCATTGAAGGTGGCTGTCATCTTCTCCTGCCCTTGAACCAGGTGTTCAAGCATAGCCTCAATCTTACTCTCAGGAGCTTTGGGTGGTGGGGATTGGTACCCTCCTTGCTGAGCATTGTTGGTGAAGTTTCGATTGGAGTTGTATCCGAATCGCTGACCCTGAAAACCAGAACCACCTATGTAGTTAACATCTTCCACCTCATTCTCAGTAGCAAAGTGGACGGCCTTTGTTGTCCTTCCCAGCAGAAGACTGTGCATAGAATCCAGCTGAGCTTTCACTTCAGCGATCTGTGACCCATCCATGTTACCAGCCAGCTTCTTGCGCTCGAAGTCTGCGCTCTTGGTGCTACTACTAGATGCAAAGTTCTCAATCAACACAATAGCATCCTCAGGATATCTGGTGTTGAAATTACCATTGCTCGAAGAGTCCAGACCCATCTGATATCTCCAATCTACTCCTCTGAAGAAGATACCCAGCAGCTGCACATCAGAGTATCCATGATGTGGACAATCTCTCTGATACGATCTGAATCTTGTCCAAGCAGCCTTGAACGCCTCAGTAGGTCCTTGAGAAAAAGTGGATATCTTATTTCTCAGATCTTCAGATCGCCCGTCATCATAGAAGTTAATCAGGAAGGCTCTCTTGGTGTCCTCCCAATTAGTTAGCGATCCAGGAGATAGCTGCCTCAGCCAGTAAGTAGCTTCTCCACCCAGAGAGTAGGGGAAGAGCTTGCAGAAGAGATAGTCGTAGGACACTCCATTGCTCTTGATGCTAGTGACCAAGTCCTCGAATTTCTCTACATGGTCCATTGGATGTTCATGAGGAAGACCATGGAAGAGATGCTGTCCTACTAGAGTGTAGTAAGCAGGTTTCAGCTCGAAGTCATTCCTCTCATAAGCAGGAGGACGAATCGCTGACCGATTGGCGAAAAACTGCTCTGGCCTGTTGTACTCACCAATTGTCTGAGCTCGAACACCTGCAGCATTGCCAACGTTGCCGCGCCCAGCTGGCACAACAATCTCAATAACAGGAGCAGGGACAACGATGTTTCCAGCTTCATCAAGTCGTTGCCCTCTCTCATTACACACATGACCCTCTTGGTCTCTCAGAATTCCAGCTTCATCAGCTCTTAAAACCACTGGGTTGTTCATCCCTGATGTTTGCTTGGTCTTTCTGTTTGTGCGTTCCACAAGCGCTAGCTGTTCCAGTGATAGTCCAACTAGCTGAGTGCTCTTGTTGCTCCTGGTTTCACGAACAGGCATACACCTGCAAGGAAAACACTAGGCAAAGCACGTAAGTAACCAGAAAAATACGTTGAGTATCGATCGATACCAAGTGGTGTCGATCGATACCAAAAAAGAAGTCGCCGGAGTATCGACCGATACTAGTGAGTATCGATCGATACCGACGAACTTAGTCGAAATTCTAAACTAAAATCTAATGGCGAAATTGAGTCCCCGGCAACGGCGCCAAAATTGATATGCTCAATTTAATACCCTAAGATACTAAAGCAGTTGTTGTAGTAAGTGTAGGGGTCGAACCACAAAGACTCACAGAGATCACACAATAAATTATGAAGTGTCGAATTGCGCTAAGCCAGATAGATGTAATTAAAAACAGTGCAGAAATTAAACGAGATGTAAATCAATTGGGAAATATAGGCTCAGGGTTTTTCTCAGAAAATCAGTGAATGCAGACTAACTAACTAACAGGATTCAGATTTAGCGCAGTTCTTGAACTCAAATCACTAAAATATAGCTAACCAACTCTCGTTGCGAAAACTATCTAAATCTAAATCCTAGGAATTCCAAATCTCTTTGCGAATCCTAAAGTCTAAATCAGCTTTAACAACAGGTTTGATATGTTCACAAATCAATTAAACCAAATCTCTTTGCGAATAATCAATTTGCTCACCTAGGTTCTATCAGGTAATTAATTGCACTCTCGTACCTAATCAATTATCCTAAGATTTATATTCTAGGTAGCTAATCTAGAACAAGCTATGAACACAACCTAAGCGAAGAACTATAATTCAGATGGTGAATCCTAAAAGATATTTAACCTAGCATTCAAAGAAAACCCTTATGAGAAAACCCTAAACCTAAGGTGGATCTACTCAGACATGGAGAATGAAACAATCAACATGTTTGAATAAATCATCAATAGAATAGAAAGAAGGGTTTAGAGATCTGATCTCGGACGAAGGGAGATTCAGACTTGTCTCTCTAAAACCAAAGTAAAATCAAACACAGAAAATCAAAGCCTCCTAAACAATGGCTGTAAAATCCTATTTATAACCTAAATCACGATTTGGGGCCTTCTTGTAATTATCAAAGTCTTCTGGGTGCTTTTGCAATTCTCCAAGGCTTCATAATTAGTCGCGGCCCATGAAATCTCGATGAGTGTCGATCGATACCAGGGGGTATCGATCGATGCTCGGTGCTCAGATCGGGCTCTTAGTCATCAGACTTCAGTCTCGCTCCAGAATGCTCCAGAAAAGCTCCAATAATTCAAATTAAGCTCCAGACGTGCTATAACCTGTGAAAGACTCTAAAAGACTCCAAAACACAAGAAAAGACTCTATAAAAGGACTTATATCATGGCTTAAATAGGGTAAAAACCATGATATATCAAACACCCCAGAGGATGACACCAAAGAGAGAAGTCGTCAAGCCAAGAAAAACTTGTTATTTTTGCGAGAAAAGTGGGCATATCAAGAGGAACTGTTTTGAGCTTAAGAAGATAATCAGGGAGGCTTGGAGGAACAACAACTGCCACATCGAGAGAAGGTGCTTTGGAAAGGTGTGGATAGCTAAGAAGCATCTGTACTCAAGACAATAAAGGGAGAACAATATCACATTGGTGCAGAGAACACAAGCACGTGAAACTGAAAAAACTGCAGACGTGTGTGTTGCACAACCAGAGATTGTGTGCAATATGGTCCTTACAGAGATTGATGAAACTCACGATGAAACAAGAGATGAACATGCCTTTGGGAAGGATGGCTGTGAACCAAGAAATATGGTGACAAGGTTCGAGATACAAACAAGCAAGGAAGCTAGAACCCCAATGATACAAAGAGACACAGAGGGAATAAAAGTTGATGAAAGATTTCCTTATGCTGTTCGTGTTAATTTTCTCTGAGAGTGCACTCAAGCAGGGGGAGAATAGGAGGACTGGGCGAATCCAGACGGAGTAAGAGGAGAAGAGAGAGACTGAGGATGCAAGAAGCTTGAGGTGTCACACTCACACAAAAAGGGGAAGATTGTTGAGTCTGTGTTTTACACAACTGCATCACCGTGCAACACAAGATGTTGGACTTAAAGGTGCGAAGAGTAATGGTAGTATGATGACGTGTCAGAAGCTCATTGTAGGTGAAGAAACAAGTCATATATGAGCAAGAGAATCTTAATATCAAATATACAAGATTTGGAGATATCCACATATGAGAAAGAAGATATTCTCAACGTATCGTGCATGAATATAAAGAGCGAAAGATCCGCTTAGGTTAGACCATCCAAAAAACAAGAGACGTGACGGTACTACGTGTTTGAGGGTTTTGGAGAGTGAACAAAGAGAGATTGCATAGCTGTTGCTGTGTAGGTAAGCTTGGGTAGATTAGGAATTGGTTAGTGACGAACCAGCGTGTTGGTGTCGTGTAATCCTGATTAAACAACTTGTAAGAAGTTTGTTTAAACGATTTCTAATAAGAGCAAATAGGTATTTGCAGAATCTCGTGTTTTGTTCCGTGTGTTACATGTTCTAGTCTTCACAGTGATTAATCGGTGTGACTACAAAACAATAGGTGCAGTTTACGACATTCAGATTTGTCTATGAGATTCTGGTCTGTGACTTTAAATATTTCGGCAAAGAAGAGATCGACCAATCACCAATCTCTACTAAAATATAGTAGAAACTATATTCATACTAGGTTAAACTAGCTTTGGTCATTCGGATATTTGGTTCGGTTTTGGATAAAAACCATTCGGTTCTGGATATTTTGGTTAAAGAGGTTTAGGATTCATATAGGTACCGAAATGATTTCGGTTCCGTTCCGTTTCGGTACCATTTGATTCCGGGTATTTCGGGTGGAGAGGTTTAGGAACCAGAAAATACCCAAAATTTTTCGGATCTTAATCGGTTTCGGGTATTTATTACCCGAAATGCCTAAAATATACCCGAAAATCCAAAAATATATCCAAAAATCCGAAAATATATCTGAAAACCCGAAACAGTTTAAGGAAAATATACCCAAAATACCAATAATATATCCAAAAACCCGAAAATATACTCGAAAACCAAAAAAAAAACTAAAGAAAATATACCCATAATACCGATAATATACCCAAAAACCTGATATATATTTAATATTTTGGATATGTAATTATATTTCAGGTATTTCGAGTACCCAAAATATTTTCGGTTCGGTTCCGGTATTATCCGATACTCACGGATATCAATGAGTAGGATCCAATGGGTATTTTGACAATTTTGGATCGGTTCGGGTTCAGATATTTTAGTTCGGTTCCGGTTCAGGTATTTCGGGACAAGTTTTTATGCCAAACCTAGGTTAAACTATTATTGTGATTATATTAATTATTCGCGCCATTAGGACAACTCCAACGTAACTGCAAAACAATATAAATGGTGTTAAATATTCTACAATGGGACGGTATATAGGATGGCAAAAAAAATTATTTTAGTGTTTTATTAACATAGTGTGACATTGTTCATAAAACACTGAACATTAAAATATTTTTTTTGGTTTTTAATTTGATATTATGATTAAAATTTGTTACTAAAAAGTAAATATACCATAAATATTTTTGTATCTTTCATTTTTAAATATATAAAATTTTAATTTTAATTTATATGAAATATTAATTTTCACAAAATATCTAAATTAATACACAAATTGATTAATATTAAAAATATATATTAATTGTAATTAATATGAAATATTAATTTTTACTATTTTAAATTTATCGATTGTAATCTTATATTTAACTTACAATTAATCAGTTATAAGAATAATTAGTATTTGTCAAAAACAAATAAAGAAAATCTTAAATTTAATAATATAATACTCCCTCCATTTTATAATATAAGATATTTTAGAGGGTTTTTTTGTTTCAAAATATAAGATGTTCTCATATTTTTATGCAATTTTTATCTTTCTTGGAGATTGTGTGAATAATTATATTATGCAATTTTTTTAATGATTAACTGAATTGTTTTTAATATATATGTGAAATGATTTTGTTGAACAAAAATAAATTTCTTAATATTTGTGGTTTTAACCAAAATATCTTATATTATAATATGGAAAGAGTAATAAATAATATTTTATTTGGTTAGATTCTATAACACTAAATTTGATGTTATTTTAACATTAAATTTGGTGTTGTGTTTGGAGTTGCTCTTAGTGTGTGCTTCCAAATGTGTGTAAGGCTGATGTAGGAATTTTTTATGTAATAGAAATAGCAAAACTCATCTATAAGACTATAATAATATTTATTTATATAGCATGAAAAAACTCTAGATATTTGTATAAAATTAACCAATTATATACCGGTTGAATTATTAGAGTCAACTGTTCATTTTTCTTAGTTTTTTTTTTGGAGAAGTGGAATTAGGAAGAGTTTTGAGGCTTTACTAAAAACACAAATTTCTGAAGCCAGAAGATCTCAGAAGCTAAAATCACTCACAATTCCTAAAATCTCTCACAGTCCAGATTTTTACGTTTGTTCTATGTTTCTGTTTTTTTTTAACTCACAATTGATGACTATTAACGGTTCTAATTAAACCCCAAAAAATATTACAGTCAAAATTTAAAAAAATAATTTTACAACAACAGTTTCGAATAAAAGTCTTAACGAGTTACTCTTCTTTTTTTTTAACAACTACATTCATTAATAAGACTCCAAAACTTCCTTAACAAAGATTTTGCAAGAAAATCCGCTAAACAGTTCGCGTTCCTTAAAATAAAGGAAAAAGATAATGATAGAAATTGAGTAGAAATGTGATCAACGTCATGCTATTGTGGTATATACAGAACAATTAACTCTTACGTACTTAGATTTGTTTATCCATTTGTTTGAAAAATTTGCGTCCGTTTAAAAAAACATTCGAGAAAAAAAAAATCAAGATTTATTTTTCAGTTAGATTGCAGGTTTTGATAAAAAAAAAAATTTAAAAAAAAAATCAGATCAAATCAAATGAGAGTGATGGAGAAAAATTAACAAAAAAGAGAAAAGAGAAAAGAGAAAAGAGAAAAGAGAAAAAGAGATGAAGGAATAACCACATAATCATCAAAGGTTTTTATAAATATATATTATGAGAGAATCCGCGCTGTGCGCAACCTTGTTTTATTTTATGTTATAATAATATATTTTTAGGCTTTTAGTTATATTATCAATATTCTCTTACGTTTTCCTTTATATATATATTTATTTTAATTACTCTTTTTTTTTATGACCATAACAATTTTTTATCCATTATTTTTCAAATATTTACTTGTTATGCATATTCTTCTCATAGAATCATTCATCCAAATCTCAATATTTTAATAATTTTTAAATTTTAAATTTACTTTTTTGAGTTTTTGTATTCACATATATTTCATTGATTCCATCTTCTTTTTTCATGCTTTTAAATTCTTGCATGCTTCTTTTTTTTGCCTTCTTTTATGTTTTTTTTGTCATATTTTCTCTATATTCTTGATAAGTTGTTTATTTGATTATTAATTAAAAGTTTTTTTTATCTCTTATGGCTTTTTAGTTCTGATTTTTTTACTTAGTTTTTTGAAAATGTCTTAACCCATTGTTCTTATTTTTTTGCTCTTTTTCCGGTTGCATTAAAATTGTTTTATTCTCGTTAGTTCGGAGATGACAATGAAAATGACGCAAAAAATGAAAATATGCATTTAAAATCATATATTATTTAATATTTATACGCTTATGTTTATGATGTTTCTAAATTAAATCTAAGTTTTATTTATTATTTGTTTATGTTTTAATAATTTTTAAAAATACTTAAAATTTAAATTAAACAAATTTTGATATGTAATTAATAGTTAGACACATGTTTATTTTCTATTTGTTCTAAAATGAGGTGGTGTTGATATATCATGGTTTTTACCCTATTTAAGCCATGATATAAGTCCTTTTTATAGAGTCTTTATAGTATTTTGGAGTCTTTTTAGAGTCTTTTACAGGTCATAGCACGTTTGGAGGATTATTGGAAGTATTGGAGCTTTCTGGAGCAGTTTGTAGCAGAGCTAAAGATCGTGTCGCTGAGAACCTGAATTCACGTCGAGCATCGATCGATGCCCCTTGGTATCGATCGACACTCAGCGCAGCAAGACACGACCCGCGAGTATTCCAAGACTTGAGGAATTGCAAAAGTACCCAGAAGTCTTTAATAATTACAAGAAGACCCCAGATCGTGTTTTAGGTTATAAATAAGAGTTTTCAGCCACCTGTTTAGGCTATGCCTTTTCATGCCTTTTTATGCTTTTATTTTCTGAGTTTGATTTTACTTTGGTTTTAGAGAGACAAGTCTGAATCTCCCTTCGTCCGAGATCAGATCTCTAAACCCTTCTTTCTATTCTATTGATGATTTATTCAAACATGTCTTTTGATTCAATTGCCATGTCTGAGTAGATCCACTTTAGGTTTAGGGTTTTCTCATAAAGGATTTCTTTGAATGCTAGGTTAATTATCTGTTTAGGATTCACCATCTGAATTAGTTCTTCACCTTAGGTTGTGTTCATAGCTAATTCTAGGTTGACGAATCTGGAACTTAGATCTTAGGATAATTGATTAGGCACGAGAGTGCGATTAATTACCTGATAGAACCTAGGTGAGCAAATTGATTATTCGCAAAGAGATTTGGTTTAATTGATTTGTGAACATATCAAACCTGATATTAAAGCTGATTTAGACTTTAGGATTCGCAAAGAGATTTGGAATTCCTAGGATTTAGATTTAGATAGTTTTCGCAACGAGAGTTGGTTAGCTATATTTTAGTGATTTGAGTTCAAGAACTGCGCTAAATCTGAATCCTGTTAGTTAGTTAATCTGCATTCACTGATTTCCTGAGAAAAACCCTGAGCCTATATTTCTCAATTGATTTACAACTCCTTTAATTTCTGCACTGCTTTTAATTACAACTGTTTGGCTTAGCGTAATTCGACACTATAGAATCTATTGTGCGTTTCTGTGAGTCTTCTGTGGTTCGACCCCTAGCTATACTATTACAACTGCTTTAGTACTTTAGGGTATTAAATTGAGCATATCAATTTTGGCGCCGTTGCCGGGGACTCAAATTCGCCATTAGATTTTAGTTTAGAATTTCGACTAAGTTCGTCGGTATCGATCGATACTCTGTAGTATCGGTCGATACGCGTCGTCTTCTTTTATTGGTATCGGTCGATACGCGTCGTCTTCTTTTGTTGGTATCGGTCGACACCACTTGGTATCGATCGATACTCAACGTATTTTTCTGGTTACTTACGTGCTTTGCCTAGTGTTTTGTTTGCAGGTGTATGCTTGTTCGTGAAACCAGGAGCAACAAGAGCACACAGCTAGTTGAACTGTCATTGGAACAGCTAGCGTTTGTGGAACGCACAAACAGAAAGACCAAGCAAACATCAGGGATGAACAACCCAGTGGTTTTAAGAGCTGATGAAGTTGGAATTCTGAGAGACCAAGAGGGTCACGTGTGTAATGAGAGAGGGCAGCGACTTGATGAAGCTGGTAACATCGTTGTCCCTGCTGCGGTTGTTGAGATTGTCGCGCCAGCTGGGCGCGCCAACGCAGGGAATGCTGTGGTTAATCGTGGAAGGACGATTGGTGAATGCAACAGGCCTGACCAGTTTTTCGCCAATCGTTCAGCAATTCGTCCTCCTGCGTTTGAGAGGAATGACTTTGAGCTGAAGCCTGCTTACTTCACTCTAGTGGGACAGCATCTCTTTCATGGTCTTCCTCATGAACATCCAATGGACCATGTAGAGAGGTTCGAGGACTTGGTCACTAGCATTAAGAGCAATGGAGTGTCCTACGACTATCTCTTCTGCAAGCTCTTCCCCTACTCTCTAGGTGGAGAAGCTACTTACTGGCTAAGGCAGCTATCTCCTGGATCGCTAACTAATTGGGAGGACACCAAGAGAGCCTTCCTGATTAACTTCTACGATGATGGAAGATCTGAAGATCTGAGAAATAAAATCTCCCAATTTTCTCAAGGACCTACTGAGGCGTTCAAGGCTGCTTGGACAAGATTCAGATCGTACCAGAGAGATTGTCCACATCATGGATACTCTGATGTGCAGCTGCTGGGTATCTTCTTCAGAGGAGTAGATTGGAGATATCAGATGGGTCTGGACTCTTCCAGCAATGGCAATTTCAACACCAGATATCCTGAGGATGCTATTGTGTTGATTGAGAACTTTGCATCTAGTAGTAGCACCAAGAGCGCAGACTTCGAGCGCAAGAGGCTGGCTGGTAACATGGATGGGTCACAGATTGCTGAAGTGAAAGCTCAGCTGGATTCTATGCACAGTCTTCTGCTGGGAAGGACAACAAAGGCCGTCCACTTTGCTACTGAGAATGAGGTGGAAGATGTTAACTACATAGGTGGTTCTGGTTTTCAGGGTCAGCGATTCGGATACAACACCAATCGAAACTATGGTCACCAAGGAGGGTACCAATCCCCAGCACCCAAAACTCCTGAGAGTAAGATTGAGGCTATGCTTGAACACCTGGTTCAAGGGCAGGAGAAGATGACAGCCACCTTCAATGGTAAGATGGACACCATGTACACCGATTTGAGTGGAAGGATCGAGGCACTAAATACGAGCCACAGGATGCTGGAGACGCAAGTAGCTCAGACTGCAGCAAATTCCAAGGGAAAGGCGGTTCAATCACACAATGCACACGTCAATGCCATCAGCTTACGTGCAGAAAATCTCGAAGCCATTCCTGAAATCGCACAAGCATCGATCGATACTACCCAGTATCGATCGATACCAGCCCAGACGTCTGCAAGAATGGATTCAATCACCCGTGTATCGATCGATACCCCATTGGTATCGGTCGATACTAAGGTGATTTCTGAGGAGACAACATAGAGTTCTACTGTGGTGCCTAAGGTCGTTGCAGAACGAGTGTATGTAACCAGGATGCCTTATCCTATGGTTCCTAAGCTGACAAGGGAGGAATGGGAGATTGCTAGACTACAGTATATGCTGGATAACCCGAACGTGGAGCTTCTTTCTGATGAAGATGTACCTGTCAGAAACGATTCAAATCGCATGGCGTCGATCGATACCCTACCTGGTATCGATCGATACCCCTCGCAGAAAGAACCAGAAGCCAAGAAATCACGTGAGGTGATAGGAGAAAGAGTTCGCAATTCACTACAACCGCGGAAATTGACACAGAGGGAAGACCCAGGGAAATTCGCAGTTCCATGCTCCATCTCAGGAGTTAATTTCAAAGAGTCTCTTGTCGACTCAGGGGCTAGTGTCAACGTCATCTCAAGGGCAATTGCAGAGCGGTTAGGAGCTGATATTCGATCACCAGAGGCATCTATCACATTCGCGAACAACTCCACCTCGCTTCCACACGGTACTATCCATGGTTTGCTAGTCCAAGTAGGAGACTGTCTGGTGCCTACTGATTTTCAGGTTGTGGAGATGGGTGCGATATCTCGTATGCCTATACTCCTGGGACGACCGTTCATGGCTACTGCAGGCGCGATCATAGACACACCTAATAAGAGACTATCTTTCTCTTACATTGACGGTGATGTCTACTATGATGTCATTCCACCTAGGAGTATTCCCACACGTGCCTCTAGCATCAAGGTTATCACAGGAGAGTCGCTAGCAATTGATCTTCTGGAAGAGCCTCCTGATGAGCCTACTGTCGCAGATATTCCAGGTGAACCGCCCAACATCCCCAAGAAGAAGACTAAGGCAACAAAGAAGAAGAAGGCCAAGAACAAAAAGGTCGAGAATCCCCATGTCACTTTGATTCCTCAGAAGTGTGATGGGAATTCGATTGATTACAAGGTCAAATGCAAGGGAGCCTTGAAGCCATTCTCCAAGGCCAGAGTCCTTCTTACTTCTGAGCTGAAAGAGAAAGGGCAGGAATTTGTGGACAGCATGCTAAGCAGAACTCTGAAGCTAGTAATGTCAAGTGATGGAGCCTGTTTTGGTGCAAGCTCTCACTCTTATCCAGCCTGAAGGGCGTTACAGTCAAGCTATTGACGTTAAACGAGCGCTTGGTGGGAGGCAACCCACTGGTGAGTCTGTTTTTGATTCGTTTTTATTTTTATTTTCGTTTGTTTTGAGTCTGTGTCAGGATGAACAAGGAGCAACTCGAAATCGCCTAAGCATCGATCGATACCCCTATGGTATCGATCGACACCAATCGCGGATGAAAATTCACAAAGTCGATCTAAGCATGGTATCGATCGATACCATGCCGTGTGTCGATCGACACCGACTGTTCCAGAACGGTAATTTCTTGTTCCTCTTCGTTCTATCCTTTTTCTTTTGTTTCTTTCACTGACTCTAGGCTAGATAACACTGAGGACAGTGTTGTTCAAGTCTGGGGGAGGTGTCTGCTGACATTGTTTTCGTTTTTCTTAGAGTCAGTCGTTTTATCGAGTCAAAACTGTTTTATTGAGTCAAAATTTGTTGGAGATGATGATCCTGTGCTTGAACCTATTGATTTGATTTTGTTTTTGAGTGCACAGTGTTACAGGATCAGTTCTAGGTCGACTAATGAAAAATCCAAAGGCTGACCAGTTGACTAGAAAACATCCATGTCTCCAGTAGAGTTCTTCTGAAACCTGAGCCAAATTTTTGCACTTCATCAATGTGGTTAGTTTTCATAGAACTTGATTCATCATTCATATCTGATAAAGGAACCCATGTGTTTAGAGTTAAGGTATCTCTCTCCCCTGAAATAAGTTGATAGATTAAGAGCATAAAAGATTGAAATGATTTTCTTCTGAGTAGAGGGTTAGGAAAATTTCCAGCGATCCCATTATTCTACTTAAGAGGGGATGATCACACAAAGGATTGGAAGCGAGGCTAGGATTTTCCTATGATGCCATTATTCGCCTACATCCTTTGATACATTGAGAGGGAAGAACCGGGGATTTGGTGGCAAACACCATCAGTACTCGCGTCTCATACCTTGATATGTATATGCAAAGCTGAAAAGAAAAGAAAAAAATAAATAGAAGATAATAAGAAATAAGTCTGGGGGAGAGAAATTGATACAAAAAGTGTGAAAAAGGGTGATTCCTTTGTCAAGATATTGTCTGGTAAGGAGTCTAGAAGGTTCTTAAATATTAGCTGCAGAGATGAAACTGGCGATGAGGGCTTTACTTGAACAATGCTGTGGGATTTTGTGTGGAGTCTGGAAAAGCTGCAAATGTCTACGGAGAAGTACATGGTGGTCAGATCAAAAGCTGATCAGGTAACATTTGGGTACTTGGGAAAAGGGTCTTTTCGATGGTTCAGGAACAGGTGAGTCTCTACGTTTTCAAACCTCTTTTTCTGGTTTAGTCTTCTATTTGCTTGAGGGCAAGCAAAAGGCTAAGTCTGGGGGAGTTGATATATCATGGTTTTTACCCTATTTAAGCCATGATATAAGTCCTTTTTATAGAGTCTTTATAGTATTTTGGAGTCTTTTTAGAGTCTTTTACAGGTCATAGCACGTTTGGAGGATTATTGGAAGTATTGGAGCTTTCTGGAGCAGTTTGTAGCAGAGCTAAAGATCGTGTCGCTGAGAACCTGAATTCACGTCGAGCATCGATCGATGCCCCTTGGTATCGATCGACACTCAGCGCAGCAAGACACGACCCGCGAGTATTCCAAGACTTGAGGAATTGCAAAAGTACCCAGAAGTCTTTAATAATTACAAGAAGACCCCAGATCGTGTTTTAGGTTATAAATAAGAGTTTTCAGCCACCTGTTTAGGCTATGCCTTTTCATGCCTTTTTATGCTTTTATTTTCTGAGTTTGATTTTACTTTGGTTTTAGAGAGACAAGTCTGAATCTCCCTTCGTCCGAGATCAGATCTCTAAACCCTTCTTTCTATTCTATTGATGATTTATTCAAACATGTCTTTTGATTCAATTGCCATGTCTGAGTAGATCCACTTTAGGTTTAGGGTTTTCTCATAAAGGATTTCTTTGAATGCTAGGTTAATTATCTGTTTAGGATTCACCATCTGAATTAGTTCTTCACCTTAGGTTGTGTTCATAGCTAATTCTAGGTTGACGAATCTGGAACTTAGATCTTAGGATAATTGATTAGGCACGAGAGTGCGATTAATTACCTGATAGAACCTAGGTGAGCAAATTGATTATTCGCAAAGAGATTTGGTTTAATTGATTTGTGAACATATCAAACCTGATATTAAAGCTGATTTAGACTTTAGGATTCGCAAAGAGATTTGGAATTCCTAGGATTTAGATTTAGATAGTTTTCGCAACGAGAGTTGGTTAGCTATATTTTAGTGATTTGAGTTCAAGAACTGCGCTAAATCTGAATCCTGTTAGTTAGTTAATCTGCATTCACTGATTTCCTGAGAAAAACCCTGAGCCTATATTTCTCAATTGATTTACAACTCCTTTAATTTCTGCACTGCTTTTAATTACAACTGTTTGGCTTAGCGTAATTCGACACTATAGAATCTATTGTGCGTTTCTGTGAGTCTTCTGTGGTTCGACCCCTAGCTATACTATTACAACTGCTTTAGTACTTTAGGGTATTAAATTGAGCATATCAGGTGTCAACACTGGAGAGTTCCTTTCCAACTATTTGTTGTTGTCGACAAATTTTATTCGATAGTAAATAGATGATACAAAGCCCTAGTCTAAACACTCTCTGACCCGGAGTTCGAGGTAGCCGTCGGCCGAGATTCAAAATGGTTTGCAAACACCGGCGACAATCCTCCTCCTCTCTCTAACCGGCGTAGCTTCACTTTCTCGGGACGTTCAGCTTCTTCCCGAAGAATCGTCTCTCTTCCACCGGCGGTCACCGCCTCCGACGAGATCTTTTCCGCCGCGGTGCATTCACTCCGACCTCCGTTCACTCGGTTTTCCACCATGAATCCAGGCAAGACCCGTTACCGATCTGTGCTTAATCTCCGCCGCATGGCCTTGTCGTCGGTAACGTTTTCTCAACTCATTTCAAACTCACGGCACCTGCTATGTCAACATATGGCCACCTTCCCGCCGCAGAGGACGCGACACCCACCTGAACCGCCGGATCCGCTAGACGAACTCAATACACCGAATGTGTTTTCCTTGGTTTCAAATTCTCGACATCTCTGTCAACCTAGTCTGGCGTTCTCAAGTGAGCTTCCACCGGCGAGTTCCCAAAAGGTCAGATCTATCACCTCCATCATTTATAGGACTCGCCTCGCCGGCCGTGAAAAATGTGGTAACCTAGATCTACAATGCCCTTCTCCGCCGTTACCCACTATTTTCCACCGTTTGCTTCCACCGCCGGCTCTAGTCTCAACTTCGCCGGCAAGAGCTGCATCTCCGGTGAAATCTCAGACGTCCAAGCTCCTCCTCCGGTCATCTTTTTCGAGCATCACCATCCAAGCGACGAGCATCTCTGGTGCGTCCACTTCAGGGAGAAATCTCGATGTACTTTTCATTTTGGGCCTGGGCCAATCAACTTTGCTATTGGGCTTTCTTTTCTGGAATGACCCTTATTGCAATTCATTAGCTCCAACTATGATTTTGGGCTCTCCCTTGTGGAAAGGCCCATCTTGCAGTACAATATTTCCGTTAATCGGCAGATATAGCTTGGGCGTGTACTCTTTTGTACCTTCCTCCGTTACAACGGAGAGATCAATTTCCTCCCTTTGGGAGAGATCGTTTTCACCCTCCTCTTCTTTCGATGAGAGAATCTTATCTCTACTTTCCCTCTCGATGAGAGGTGGTTCTTTCTCGGCCTTAAAACTGAGGAAACTTTCAAACTCGCTAATCGGCTTGTCATCTTGTGTATAGGTCTGTACGGGGCCAGAAGATGCAACGGGAATCATTTCGATGAGACCCGACAGTATAAGCAGTTTTTCAACGTCACAAGTTAAAGTGACTATTTATGAGCTTTCTGGTTTTGCCAGTATTATGCTCAAACATTCCGGTTCTGCCGTGAATCTTATATCGACGCATTCGAGTCTTGAATCAAATTCGCTGTCAACTTTTTTTAAGGATCTATCTGCTTTATCTTATATTGCTTTTAAGTTGTATTGTAGCTATTATAGAGGATGGTTAATTCCCTCTTTTCTTATCGTTGGATGTAATCGCAAAGATTGAATGAATGAAAAAAGAACGGTTGCACAAAAAAAAAAATAGATGATACAAATAGTCAGTAAATACAAAATACAAGTCATCAACTTCATACACTTTTTTATACAAGATATTCGCCACTTGATTCATTTCCATGTTAACATGATCTAAAAATAATTTGGTAACTTAGTCATCCAATGACGAATGTCATAAAACACATTACCAATCTCAAGGTTTTTTTTTCTCATTAATAATCGTTGTTAACTTTTTACTATCACTTTTGAACCAAACTTGTCTCCATCCGGTAGCCCAAATAACTTGTAATGCTTGAAGAAAACCGGTTGTTTTTGCTTGAAGTGATGTTGTAACCGAATTTAACTTAGCAAACCCAGAAACCACATCTATATATAAAGTGATGTTCCCTTTTAACTATTATATATTAGATTTCAGTTTATATACAACATATTTTTTTTTCAACAGAAAAACACACATATGTATATTTTATGTGATTCTATAAATTATAAACCAATGTATTGTACAGTCCAACCGGGTTAACTTAATAAAAGAGTGATTGAAACTTATCTTCTTCTTCTTTTTTGCTTGATTTTTAAAAATATGCTTAACTGAATATGTAAAAATAACTGATCTTGTGAGATATTTGATATTTCTAGTTCACATTACAAGAACATATGATATTTATAAATATATAGAAATCATCATGTTGGAAACCAAAAAATATAAAAAATCATCAACGTTCACATTACAAGAACATAAATAAATTATAACATATTTCCATGCATAAATGAAAAAGAAGATACATATCCATTAACATTCGAACAAAAAACACTAAAATTATATATACATACAAGGAAATTATATGACAAATTTGATGAGATGCGATGTATTGTCATGTGGGGATAGACATGAGGGATGCCATTTTCATCACATGGGGAAAACAGAGGACATTTTCTTTTGTTTTCTAATATTCATTCTAGAATTAATAAATTGTAACATAAGAAAATGTATTCTGGAACAACCGTGTATATATCATATCGGGGTTGGTAATTGATATATCATGTGTGTGTTTATTTGAGGCATGAAGGGGCCACATGACAACACCTCTTTGATCCCTTGTTTCTTCACTCACACACATTATACATATATTACTCTCTCTCTTTCTAATTGATAATTTTTTTTGAATTTTCACACATCTTAAGAAAATAAATTAAATCTTGATTATAAATGCATTACTTTTTGTGATTAACAATTTCCTACCACTTTAAACCAATAATAATTCAATAAACTCAATTATTTTCCTTTAAATTTATAATTCATCATTATTAACTACTAACACTACAAGAAAACATGCGATTACCAAAGAAATTTTACATCGAATTTTGGCCGTTGTAAATTTACATCAGGTTTACGACTACTTTACGACGAAATTTGAATTCGATATAATTTCGTCGTAAATAGTGGTCGTCGTAATACCGTCGTAACCGTACGTCGACATTACGACGATATTACGACGACATATATTCGATGTAAATTACGACGAGTTTACGTCGATTGTGTCTAGGTAGGTGAGCACGTTTTTAGCAGGGTTACCTAATTATTTACATCTAATATATTCGTCGTAAATTCGTCGTATACGCGATGTAAAATCATTGTAAATTTTATTTGGATGTAAATTCGATGTAACCTTTCGATGTAAATCCGTTGGTAAATCCTAAAAATTTCTATAAATACAGCGTACTTCAAACAAAAGTTCTAAAAAAAAAAACAAACTCTTATAAAAAAAAAACACTTCAAAAACTATTTTTATAAAATGTACATATACGAACTACAAAAATGGATGTATACGCAAAAGGATTCGGAGGGATCGTTGACGAAATAATTCCAAGAGGGGCTTGAAATATTTATGTATCAGGCCGAAAATATGCAAACAACCCTCGAAAGCGGTAAGATGTTCTGTCCTTGTCGTAAATGCAAGAATACGAGATATATTTTTATTGAGACGGTGTGGAAGCATTTACTAAATAGAGGGTTTATGCCGCAATATTATGTTTGGTATCAACATGGAGAGGGTTTTGAAAGGAGTACTACTGATCAAGCTGATTGTAGTAGTAATTATCAAAGGCATGTAGATTTTGATCAGGGTAGTAGTTATCATCATGGTCATGAACATCAATTTGATCAGCAGGGTCAATATCATGATAGAATGCATGAAATGGTCAATGATGCATTTCATGAAACAAATGTTGATAATAGTGTTGAGAAACCTAATTTAGATGTGAGCGGTTTTATGATATGCTAGCCGCTCCAAATCAGCCACTCTACGATGGATGTAGAGATTGTCAGTCTAAATTATCGTTAGCAGCTAGGATGATGACAATTAAAAATGATCATAACTTAGCTGAGGTTTGCATGGATGATTGGGCTGATCTTATTAAAGAGTATTTTCCAAATGATAATTTGGCTGCCGAAACATACTATGAGATACAGAAGTTGGTGTTTAGTCTTGGGTTGCCTTCTGAGATGATAGATGTATGTGTTGACAATTGTATGCTTTTTTGAAAGATAATGATAAGCTGCATGAATGTCGATTTTGCCAAAAGCCGAGATTCAGACCACAAACTTCTGGGCGTAGTAAGATACCATACCAACGGATGTGGTATCTTTCTATAACTGATAGGTTGAAACGATTGTATCAATCTGAAAGGACAGCTGGATCGATGAGGTGGCATGCAGAACATTCGCAGAGAGAAGGAGAAGTGACTCACCCGTCAGATGCAAAAGCTTGGAAACACTTTAACATAGTACACCCGGAATTTGCTAAATTTAAGCTAAATGTGTATCTTGGCCTATGCACAGATGGATTTAGTCCATTCGGTATGTCTGGTATGCAATATTCTCTATGGCCAGTAATCCTAACGCCATACAACCTTCCTCCAGATAAGTGCATGCAAAGAGAATTTTTATTCTTGAGTATATTAGTACATGGTCCGAAGCATCCGAAGCGTTCCCTTGATGTGTTTTTGCAGCCTCTCATACATGAGTAGAAATAGTTGTGGTATACATGAGTTCGTACATACGACTGTTCGAGGAAGAAAAATTTTACGATGCGTGTGGTGCTTATGTGGACAATAAGCGACTTCCCTGCATACGGGATGCTATCAGGTTGGACGACGCATGGGAGGTTATCTTGTCCGTATTGCCTCGATCGGACATATACGTTTCAGCTGAAACATGGTCGAAAAACATGCTGGTTTGATTGTCACCGTCGGTTTCTACCAATCAACCATTCATATCGGAGAAACAAGCGATTGTTTGGAAGAACAAAATCGTGCGTGTCCCCCCACTAGTGTATCTATCTAGGGAAGATTTAGAAGCGCAAATAGATCATTTTGGGGGACTAGAAACTGTGAATCGTGGGGGGAAATTGGCACACTCCAGCTAATATGCCTGATGGATACGGGGAGAATCACAATTGGCAAAAGAAAAGTATTTTTTGGGAACTTCCGTACTGGAAAGATCATCTTCTGCGAGTCTGCGACACAATATTGATGTCATGCACATTGAGAAAAACTTTTTTGATAACATCATGCATACGGTGTTAAACGTGAAAGGAATAACCAAAGACAGCGGAAAGTCAAGATTGGACTTGCCTGATATTTGCAACAGAAATGAGTTGCATATTATGAGCAATGGAAAATCACCAGTTCCTATATTTCGGTTGGGTGCCTAACAAAAGGCAGCGTTGTTCAATTGGGTTTCATCTGATGTGAAGTTTCTTGATAGGTATGTATCTAATCTGGCTAAATCTGTTGAGAAAGGACAAAAGTTTTCAGGGATGAAGAGTCATGACTGCCACGTGTTTATGCAACGATTACTTCCTTTCGTATTTGCCGAACTCCTTCCAGGAAATGTTCATGAAGCAATTGGAGGTAAGATACTTCATCATATCACATATAATTTGTTCAAATATTTGCACTATATAATTGTTGGTGTTGCAGGCATCAGAGGGTTTTCCGGGATCTTAGTACACGGACGTTGTCAGAAGATGTAATTGCACAGTTGGATGCTAATATTCCAATATTATTGCACAATCTGGAGAAGATATTCCCGCCGGTATTTTTTGATGTCATGGAACATCTTCCAATTCATCTCCCTCACGAAGCAAAACTAGGCGGGCCTGTTCAGTTTAGGTGGATGTACCCATTCGAGCGGTTCATGAAACATTTAAAGGAAAAGGCTAAAAATCTAGCAAGGGTTGAAGGATCAATTGTTGCGGGAAGTTTGACCGAAGAAATTTCACACTTCACTTCATACTATTTCGCTACGAAAGTTCGCACATGCAAACGGAAACTCCGACGATATGATGATGGTGGTGTGGGAAGAACTTATGCAGTAGAGGGTGTCCCAGACATCTTCTCACCAATCGGTCGTCTTGGTGGAAAAGTGAAGGAAGTTTGGTTGTCTAACGAGAATTACAAGCACATCGCACATACGTACATCCTCCTAAATTGTGAGGAAGTGGAACCTTTGGAGAGGTAACGTGACAATTTAATTAGCCACTCCTAATTTATTATATATATAGATAAATGTGTTAATTTAAAATTATATATATGTATTTTTCAGTTTATTTGTTAGTCAGGTACGAGAATGCATTGAAGGCGTTTCAGATGATGAAATAAACGATCGTAAAGATCGTCACTTTGCTAAGTGGTTGAAGACGCAAGTAAGTTTACGTAATAAAAAATTTTCATTAAGTATATATATTGATGCTCGATCTAACATTCCCAAATTTCATAGGTGGATCATGGTGACCCCGAATATCCAATATGGCTTCATGAGTTACTACTAGGCCCCCTCGGGAAGATAACGACTGCACCCATGTATTTCACCCGTGGTTATGTGTTTCATACATACAAATACGGCGTTCAGCGGGCAACTACCAACTACGGAGTATGTGTTAAGGGTGAAATAAATTTTTATGGGGTGTTGTAGGAAATAATCGAAGTGGAGTACCCCGGCTTGGTTAGTATGAAATGCGTTATCTTCAAATGTGATTGGTTTGATCCAACAGTCGGTCGAGGGGTTCGAATTAACAAATTTGGTGTGGTCGACGTCAACAAAGCACGGCGATACAACAAGTTTGAACCATTTATTCTAGCATCACAAGCAGAACAAGTAACGTTCTTGCCATATCCGCGAGTTCGAACCACTGGGCCCACATGGTTATCGGTTATTAAAATTGCTCAAAGGGGTAAAATTGTTGGTGTTGACAATCTTCCAATGCAACAAGATTCTTGTTGTGACATTACAGAACCAGAGATTACGGAGAACGTTATGTTAATTGATCCCCGCAACATGGAACTAGAATATCTACCTGACGACACATAAGAAAAAGGCGATTCCTATGAGTTTGTTGAGAGTGACGATGATTCGCAACCTGAAGATGATGAACCCAATGAAGATGATGAACCGAGCGGAGATGATAATTCTGATTGATTTATATAGGTAATTGCTCTTATTTTAATTTGTATAATATAACTTGACCGGAGATTTATCTCGGCATATGACCGGAGCTAATCGGAGATGGGATCGTAAGGATTCCCGGAGTGTGTAGGTCGAATATTAACCAAACCCTGGAGTTTTATGGATTGGGTAATATTAGACCTGCACACTTCGGGAGTCCTTTCGATCCCATCTCCGGTTATCTCCGATTATCAAAAGTACGACAGATTTACGACGATTTGTCAATTACGACGATTTGTCAATTACGACGGGTTTACGACGAATATGTCTTAAATCGTCGTAATACTTAATAGGGTTTAGGGTTTAGGGTTGAGTATAGGTTGTAAATGTTTGGTATTTCATCAATTATATTGTTTTACATAAGTTCTCGATTCGTTGTTTGACAGAATACAAAAATTATTAACAATTTATACTTCATGCATGTTACGAAGAAACTTATACAACGAATGTTATAGAGAAGTAAGAAGAGATAAGGAAATTTGATATTTGTCAGATTCAATCGTCATTATTGATTGTATTGTGTACACTGAAAAGTTTCTGATGTACAAATATATTTCGTTAATACAAGAAGGTTATGTGTTTTAGGGTTTAGGGTTTAGGGTTTCATTTCTAATATTACGACGATGTTACGACGGATCCGTCGTAATGGCGTTGGTATCTTACGACGAGTTTACGGCGGATCCGTCGTAAATCTGTCGTAACCCGGAATTAATTTTCCCACGTGGAATGAAAATTTCCCGCGTTGGTAAATTAGACTGATTGGTTTCATGGGTTACGACGATTTTACGATGGATCCGTCGTAAAATCATCGTAATGTACCATCGAAATTACGACGGTAACAAAATCTATATATACGCGAGCCCAAAATTTTCCCTCACAACTCACAATCTCCTTCTCTCTCTAAAACCGGAACTTTCTCTCTCTAAGGTAAATTTTTAAAAAAAAAAAAAATATATTAGATAAGTATTTATAATTGTTATTATTATATAGGAATTGAATTGTTAGATAGGATTGGAATTATATTGAATTATATTTTTGATAGTCGTTTATTTGTTTTAGATATGGGGCCACGTAAGACTCACTATCGCGCGTTTATGGGTGGCGATTCGGGACCGAGTGTTAATTCGGATGCCCCATCATTGTCTGCCACACCGTATGTGGTTCCGGACTCCGGTCCCGCCACACAGGCGCCTCCGCCAGCTGCACTTGCACCTCGACCCGCTTTGCTATATGCGGGATTGACGGTCGAGGACATTTTTCAGTCGCCGGATCATGATCGTTTACCCCGGTTAGATCCGTTCCGGCCGCCGAATACTTTTTGGTATGTAAGCTATTTTTTTTCATTAATATTTGGTTTTTATTTATAATTAAATTTTAATATTTCAGGTTTAAGGAGGACAAAAAAGTCGGGCGGAGTGTGTCTAACACCATCAAAGCCTACTTCGAGGAGCCTCACCGCAATTGGTCTACCGTTCCGGGCGACGTCGTTGATATGTGGTTCAAATGTTTCGCGGTAATAGTCGTTTTTTTGTTTTTTTAAAAATATTTAATTTTATTTAATCGTTTCTAATTATTTTCTTGTTTTTATAGCAAAAATGGCATTGGGATGTTGCGATCAACGAGACGGTGAAGACGGAGTTTAAGGCGAAGGGAAAATTGTGGCTCAACAATACCGTCTCCGAATGGAAGCGGAAGTGGGAGGCTGAGGGCGATGCAGCGAAGCCCCCGAACATGTCTTCCGAAGTCTGGAACGGCTTGAAAACATACTGGATGGATCCGCATTCGCAGGAAGTGGTTGCTAAGTGTTCGGCTTCTCGGAACATTGTCGGTCCAGACGGTCGTCCGGCGGTGTTGCCACATACTTCAGGTCAGACGTCATTTGCGAGAAGGCGTCTTCAAATGGTATGATTTTTCCTAATATTTTTTTCTTGCTTTTGTAATTAATTAAATTTAATTTTTAACCTTTTTTTCCAAATGTCATATGTTTAGGCAAACGGAGGCGAACTTCCTCCGATGACTAGAGTTTTTGAGGAAACTCACAAAAAGAAAGACGATTCTTTTGTGGATCCTCGAGCGGAGCAGCTCTACAATGTCGCCCATGCACGGATTGAGGAGCGTCAAACTCAGCTCTCTCAGCAGCTATCACCTGGAGGTAGCTCGGTTCAGTCCAACGCGGCTTTGACCACAACCCAGATGGACGAGATATTTGAAGAGGTAATAATAATCATATTATATTTTTACGGAATTATTTCGTATTTAATTTATTAATTTTAACGTTTTTTTTAGGTTTACCCGAAGAAGAAGGGCAGAATTTTAGGGATGAGATCGATTCGAGATAGTTTTGTTGCCTCGTCTACCGCACATCATCCGAACGACGATCCGGTTGGGTTGAGGAACGATTTGAACACTGTCCATACCGAGATCAACACTTTACGGGCGAAGCAAGCGGAATCCGAACAAAAGATCATTGGATTAGATAAGACGATCCAAGGATACGATTCTCTGTTCGAGCTTCTTGCGGTGGATAATCCCGCATTGGCTATAACGCCCCGACCGCCCCTACCTGTGGGCCCCAACGACATCTCCCGGCCCGTGGGCCCCACCCTCGTCCGACGGCCGGTGCGTTAGTCCGGGAGGCTTGTAATACTTGTTTACTGACCCTGCAATCACCACGTGACCTTTCCCCGTGTTTTGTCCTCACTCACACGCTACCGCGAATCACTTCCCGGAAGGTCACCCATCCTTAGACTACTCCAGCCCAAGCACGCTTAACTCTGGAGTTCTTTCGGGCAAGTGATCGGAAAAGGTAAGTGCACTTTGGTGACATAGGTAGCCAAATCAATTCTTATAAGCCTCTCCGCATATACAAGAAACCGGGATGTTACAATCACCCCCACTCACAGAGCGCAACGTCCTCGTTGCGCACCAGGATCGTCACCCTAGACGGTGTGAGCCCACCTGACTTCACACACGTGTTTGGGTTCGGCTCTGATACCACTTATAACGCCCCGACCGCCCCTACCTGTGGGCCCCAACGACATCTCCCGGCCCGTGGGCCCCACCCTCGTCCGACGGCCGGTGCGTTAGTCCGGGAGGCTTGTAATACTTGTTTACTGACCCTGCAATCACCACGTGACCTTTCCCCGTGTTTTGTCCTCACTCACACGCTACCGCGAATCACTTCCCGGAAGGTCACCCATCCTTAGACTACTCCAGCCCAAGCACGCTTAACTCTGGAGTTCTTTCGGGCAAGTGATCGGAAAAGGTAAGTGCACTTTGGTGACATAGGTAGCCAAATCAATTCTTATAAGCCTCTCCGCATATACAAGAAACCGGGATGTTACATTGGCGAAGGCCCTAAGAGCGCAGCAAACTTCGACATCGGGACCGAGGGAAGCGGATCAGGCTGTGGATCCGCTCGCTGCACAGCGAGAGGAATTGTTGCAGCGAACCGACGAAGAGCTTTTTGAACATTTTGGTATTAATTAGGATTTTGTAATTTGTAATCGAAACTATAATTTGTATTTTATAATTATTTATTTTAATTTTAATTTTATTTTTAATTTTAATAATTTTAATAATGTTATTATATTTATTATTAATTAATTATTAAATATGCTAATTCGATAATCCGTCGTAAATTCGTCGTAACATCGTCGTAACATAGGCCGTCGTAAAATCGTCGTACTTAATCCGTCGTAAAATCGTCGTAACTAATTCGTCGTAAAATCGTCGTAACTAATCCGTTGTAACTTCGTCGTAACTAATCCGTCGTAAGATCGTCGTAAAATCATCGTCACACATCCGTCGTATAAACGTCGTACACATCCGTCGTATGATCGTCGTAACACCTCATTGGTATAAACGTCGTAAAAGCGTCGTAATATTACGACGATTTTACGACGAATGTTTAACGACGATTTATAGACGTCCCAAAAGTTACGACGATTTTACGACGTTTTGGTATTAACGACGAACGATTTACGACGAATTGACAATCGTCGCTAAATCGTTCCAAACCCTGTTTTACATCGATTATGTCCGTTGTAAAAGGGCAGTTTTCTTGTAGTGTAAAATGC
This sequence comes from Eutrema japonicum, assembly GCA_030161315.1. Taxonomy (NCBI): domain Eukaryota; kingdom Viridiplantae; phylum Streptophyta; class Magnoliopsida; order Brassicales; family Brassicaceae; genus Eutrema; species Eutrema japonicum. The sequence continues at coordinate 2,159,691 of BSQW01000010.1, read as the reverse complement.
ATAGAAAACTTAAAATATATATCTTTGGGAAACAAAATAAAAACCAGAAAATCTTTTTTTTAGAAACAGAGGGAGTATATTTTTGTATATGAATGTTAAATTTCATTAATTTAATAAGGAACAGAGAGTTTGTAGGTGAATTAAAAAAAAAATTGCCAAAAAATTAAACAAAATAGAAATCATACCAACAAAGTCAAAAGGTATTTAGAATCTAGTGAACCATATTTATTAGGTCACCAAAGCTTTTTTTTATTATTATTCTTTTTGTCAGGATTGTATCACGAATTTGTCGATCCATCTGCCTAAAGATTGGGTTTATGGGAGTTGAGATGTTATTGTGAAGTCAGTTGTTTCTCTCATGCCATATGTTGTAGATGCTTGTGCATCCAGTCACTTGAGCGGTAATCGTTCAATTCTCTATTTTAAACTCGAACAGTGGACCAGTGTGGTATATAAATTATCTGTACATTATATTAATTTGTATATATCTTTATGTGATTGCATTATTTTAAGAATTAAGTTCAACGTTAGTTCTATATAAGTGTATGTAACCTAACTTTTCTTCTTACTATATCAATAACAAATCTTTCCAATATCATCTCTCATCACTTCAATACTATGGTTGTCGTGCTACAAATGGATCGATTTTACGATTACTATTACTATTAGAAATTTGGATGAAATAATTCGATAATTATATGAATTCGTGTTGGAGGTGGGTTTAGCACCCCCAATTAGCTAGGCCCATCTCAACAGTCATGGCCCATTGCATAAAGCCCAGCCAAAAGTCAATACGGGGGCTCATCGAGCTCGTGCTGACGCCACACCAACTTCTCCCAAAGGGACCGAATGAGGAGGCGACACGTGGCGAACAGCTCGGTAAATAGTGTGCTATCCGCGTAAGAGCATGGCGCCTAGCTCATCATGACATACCAACCGAAGAAACCGGGCCACACGTCTCGAGGTGCCTTACCCCCAAGAAGCGCTAGAGGCGCCACGTCACCCCGGAATCTCGAGGAGCAGGCAGCAGACCCTTGTTATAAATATCTCCCAGCATGCATTTATGAGGAGGATCAGGCATTGATTACTCTCTCTCTCTAGATTTGATTTCCGACCTCACTATCTTGTAATAGAGCAACGCCGTTTAGAACATCGAACTGGATTCCCGTTGGAGCCAGTTCGTAAATCTAAACCGTTCACCTTTACCAAACATCAATATAAAGAATACGGTCCCCGACCTGTTCATCACAAATCCCGATCTCTGTTCTTCCATTCCCGACCTGCTCAAAAGTCAAGTTGACTCGTTCTATTAACGGAAATCTCGCCTCTCAACATCTTAATATACTTCTAATCATCATTAGTGATCATTTGGATCAACAATTCGGTTGAAACAATTTTTAATATAATGTTCATCAGCAGCACTAGTTACAATACATGTTTGGACTTCATCATTCATCGATGTCGTGCTCTCTAATTCTATTATATTGTAACCAAGTGGTGATAGTGGGGTGGCTCCCTTTTATGGTGAGAGTATGCCTTGTTGGTCAAGGCCAGTGATTGACTCCCCACGAAAGTGGAATTGCAATATTTAATCCATTTGGTCACCGGGGCATTCACATGGTCTCTCCGAGCCCCAGAAATAATCGGTTTTGGGGGGATGATGTGCAGACCCTCGGTGCAATAGGACTTGACACCCTGTATCAGTTGGAGTCGGCGGTCCCCTAATTCAGCCGGATCACCTGAGTTATTAAAAAAAAAAAAATCTATTATATTGTAGTAGCATCTATATGACAACTGCAATATTTACACACGACCATTAGCCGTAGATTTTTATATTAATCTAATTTTTAGTGCAGACGAACTCATATTATATAGAACTAATATCAAATGTTTTGTACGGCCGTTTTGCATATTTGTTACCGTATACAAAGACTTCTTTGTCTCGGTACAAAACATTAGTTAGACAAACAAAGTTCAATATTGATGTTTTTCTTTTGGACAGGACTAACGTTAGTAAAATGTGGAAACATATTTTTGTTTGTTTGGAACGTAGGGGACAATGACAGCATTTTTCAAAAAGTTTTGATCTTTGTTGGGTCAGAGTGTTTTTTACATTTTCAATATTTTTTTTTTCTAGATCATATATTAAAACAAAACTTATAAAAAGCAACCGATTTTTCTTTAAAGCACTCATATAAAAATAAGTCAAATGGTGATAAAAATATAACCATTTTAATATTGAAGGTGCTAGGTAAATTATATTACGTACACCAAGACATAACAATTATCTATTCTCACTTAATTTAAGATTCATTAGTTTTTGTTATTTTTTGAAAGTGTAGTAAAAAGTAACATTTTTTTATTACATCGTGTACCGTCCATTATCGTACACCCTTCTTATTGGTAATTCATGTACCGTCTATTATCGTACACGCCGTATTATACAAAGATAAATTTGAATTGAACAATAGTAAAAAGTGCTATTTTCAACTATACTTTAAAAAAATGACAAAACTAATAAATCTTCAAATAAGTGACAATTCTTGCAAAATCCTCCGTACACCAATGACCAAACGTGAGATACTATTACTTTTAATTTGTTGGAAGTACATAAAAAGTTTATGGGGTGTAAAATCACTTATTTGAAGTTTTGAAAAAATTAAGCACTTTTTGAAGTTATTTAGGAAAGTAACATTTATTTCACTATTTATGATAATTTCACCCATGTACAATACGGCATGTACGCATGTGAACGGTATACGAATATACAGAAAGATGGATATTTTCGTCATTTACATGCTAAAAGACAAAAATTGATAATTTTATAAGGAAAGTTGAAATAAGTTACAAACTGTGCACTTATGTCAAAGTTTGTTAAAGATTATAATAATTATAAAGAGATAGTTGCATTTGTCACTTATTTTTTGTTAGTTTTTTTAATCTTTTATTATTTTGAGAGAGTTTTGCAAGAATTAACACTTTCTAGATTTTTTATATTTTTTTAATCACTTAAATCATTGTTCATAGTTTTTTGGTACTTTTGAAACTATTCATGATAATTTAACTTACGTAAAATACGGCATGTACGACCGTGGACGATACACGGAGCGGTAAAACGATTATTTCGACGATAAACGACAAAAAAAAAAAATCAAAAATGAAAATCGTAAGAAAACGTGAAATAAGTGTTATATGGTGCAATTTTGTCTATTTTTGTCATATTTTATAGGTAAAAAATGATTTTACCTTCCTATTACAACACTTTCATTGAGGGGTTCTCATGCAAGTATCTCAATTTAGGAAAAAAAAAATTATTATTATTTAATTGAGAGAGTATCTCAAAAAGTTGAGATATCCACACCAAAGTATCTCAAATGAAAAACCCCATGGGTATCTCAACTTTTTTAGATACTTTCTCAATTAAATAATAATAATTTTTTTCTTTCCCAAATTGAGATACTTGTACGAGAACCCCTGAATGAGGGTGGTCTTACTTCTCTCTGTACCTTACACAAATGTATATACCGTGCTATAATAGAGACAAAATTGTGATGAACAATGAATAAATGCTAAAAAATCTACACTTTCAAAACGTGCCCAAGAAATAGAAAATTTTAAAATAAGTGACCTCTGATACAAAGCTCCCAATTATATATACTAACTTATAAAAGAAGAGAAATATTTAAATACCATTATACAGCAAAAGACAAAACATATTATATTATATTATAGAATAAATTATATTGAAAGTCACTTTTTGAGTTTAGAATTATAAAATAAGGTATTTTATGCTATTGAAGCACTCTTTACACTATTCATTTTCTTTAAATTCGAAATTGTTCCGCGTGTACACTAGAACGGTGGATGCAATAGCGTGGATGAGTTCGAAATTAAAAATCTGAGTAAATTAATTATTTTTTTCCATATGATTTGTTTTCTAAATTTTTTATAATATGAAAAAAATAAATCAATTTTTTTTGTTACAATTGATGATAATTCTATTTTTGTTACATTTTAAGATCCATTTTATTATAGTTTAGGTGTGCATCAACTGTTCTAATGCATACACGGGATAATTTTGAATTTAATGAAAATGAATAGTGTAAAAAATGTTTCAATAGTATAAAATATTTTTTTTTAAATCAAACTCAAAAAGTGACTTTCTATGTACTTCATCTCTATAATATTATTTAAAAAGATATTTTAAAAAATAAAATTTGTTTTGTAAGTTATTACATGAAATACCATTATAAATAACAAAGAATAATTGAAATAGGAAAGGATATAATAGTCTATTAAAATTATTGATTAGAATATGGAAAGTATATATTTTGCATTAAAGAAGTTATTTATTATTTAATTTTTTAATTATTTTTAATACTATATATTTTAAAATAATAATCAATTCATATATATTCAAAAAAAATTTCTATAATTTATTATATTTTATTTGAATATATTTCAAAACAAAAGTTGAAAAATATTTTACTAATTTTATAAAAAGTTAGACACAAGAATTTTTTGTTTTTTAAGAGTTCGTAGACTAACCACAAAAACTAGAATTATTTAATGGTGCATATTAGAGTTATGTTTTCAATATTATAAGTTTTTGCAGGTTAGCCCGAATAATATTTAGTTTACTGCAAAACAGGTTAAATAGATAAATTATTATAAATTGACAGTTTTATCAATAATCATTAGTTAGTTATATTGTAAAATTCAGATAAAAACAATTTTCTTAAATTTTAAAACAATTGTTTTAAAAAAAAAATTACTTGAGGCTATAATTAGCGCGGGTTAAATTCTAGTTCTATATTATAAACGAAAATTGACAGTGTCTACAATGTTAATGTCTAACTATCAACAGGCCTGTCCGCATAACTATGTCCAAACCTAACTCATAGTCATAGCGAATTTGATTGGGCCTGGTCCACGGGTCTCAAGCCCGCTTGCAGAGCCGGTCCTAGCTTTGAATGGGCTCCAAAAGCTGAACAAATAAATTTTGGCTCATTAACTAATGAATTTTGAATTTACCACCTAAAGAAGATAAGAGCGTGTCCTTACCAATAGAGCTAACAACTTTTGTAGATACATAATTGACCCCTAAAATAGAAAAACATTGTGAAAACTAGAAGCACATGCTTGATGTGCTTCTAGACTCTAGTCAAGGCCTGCTTGACATCTCTACTCTAGATGGTCAGTTTGTCACGTTTATTCAGTTAACAATATGATAAGGCTTTTGGTCGGTTTATAAAATTCTGGAACCAAAAAAATATATATATATATATATATTTTGATTGATTCACACGATTATACAGATTTCAATTGTAATGCTATTACGGGTTCGGTCGTGATACTTTTTCTAATTCCGTCAATGAGGCCCAAACTTAGACATTTCCTTTGTTTCATTTTCCCACTAAACAAATATAAAAGGTTCGATGCCCTTTTCTTCAAAAAGGCCTCTCTATTAATAGCTGAAACAGCTTGGGCTAGTAGGATCCCTCGTGGCCTCTTATTTTAAGATCAGAATATTTTGTTGCTTTCGAATATAAGTATATTTCTGTAGCTTTTAGGAGAACTTGTAAATTATTTTTTTCATTTTGAAACGATTAAAATACGATTACAATAAACAAAAAATACTACACGATTCATAGACAGAGAATGAATAGTCACGTCGAGATCTTGGTTGTGAGAAGACAAATAAATGTAGATAAGATATGGTCATTATTTTCGTGGGGTAATTTTCTTTTCGCACATCTTTTTACGTGCCGTCCTTCAAATATTACCTTTTATTTTTCGACGCCTTCAAATATTACTTAACTGTTTTTATAATTCAGACCTAAATTTTAGACCCATGAATAGATCCAAACAAATCTCCTAAAAATGTATTACTAACGCATTAAGCGTACATCCAGATTTGCTTTCACTATTCTAAATCCTATATAAACTTTAAGTAAGTAATTATTGCAAGAAATTGCAGATTAAGTTCGGGATTGATAAATTGATGAGAGTAAGAACACAAAAGTGTTTAGGAAGAATTATTATTAGACTCCCATAAGAATAATGTTACAAGATGCATAAACTTATATAACGGTAGAAATAATATATATTTCCTAAATTAAGATAAACATAAATGTAAATAATATATTTAGAGATAAAGGTAAATTTCATAAACTAAGATATTGGTAAATATTCATATTCTTCATGTTTTCCATTCTTCATGCTTTCCATTCTTCTCGATATGGTCAATCTCATCGATCTTCCAATACCCTCCCGCAAGCTCAAACGTGGTAACACGTATGAGATTGGACAAATCTTCAAAAATATCGGCGTTATACCCGGCCGTCGGGTCAGATCGCGGTGTTATACCCGACTGTTGGGTCAAATCGGCTACAACACTCAGCCGTTGGGCAACGATGTTTATACCCGGTCGAAAGGTCAAATCGGCTACAACACCCAGCCGTTAGGCAACGACGTTTATACCCGGTCGTAGGGTCAAATCAGCAACAACACCCAGCCGTTGGGCAACGACGTTTATACCCGGTTATAGGGTCAAATTGGTTCGATAAAAAATCAATTATGAATACCATAGTAGCTCGCGATTGCGAGATCGAAAAACAACTCGCGAGGGCGAGAAGTCAAATCAAAAGAAATGTCTTCGCGAGGGCAAAAACATTATCATCACCAAAAACATTGAACGAACCTATCATAGGTTCATGTTCATCAACGTTCGCCGTCTTCACTGTAAATCTTGTGCTCCAAGAAAACTAATAGAAAACCCAGTATGGTCAATCACTGACCGAATCAATAAAACCATCAACCAAGAAGATTTTACGTTGTTGTTGCAAACCTTCATCATCCAACAATATTATATAATATTAGAGAAACAGAAAGCCAACATGTAACCCTCTCCAAATATAGCTTTCTTAAAGCTGACTCTAAAACACACCCCAAAAAAACATCACGTCTCACAAATTTTTTTTTTTTTTTTTTGAAGAAAATTCCAACTGAGATTAATCGAAGGAAATAAGGTCAAAGAAAGAAAGAAGAAATCGATAGAAAATGGTAGGATTTTTTTTTTTTCATAATCGCAGAAACAAACGAAACCTTAACCCATAGGAATTGGGTCAAAACTCTAATACCATGATAAATTGATGAGAGTAAAAACACAAAAGTGTTTAGAAAGAATTATTATTAGACTCCCATAAGAATAATGTTACAAGATGCATAAACTTATATAGCGGTAGAAATAATATATATTTCCTAAATTAAGATAAACATAAATGTAAATAATATATTTAAAGATAAAAATAAATTTTATAAACTAAGATATTGGTAAATATCCATATTCTTCATGTTTTCCATTCTTCATGCTTTCCATTCTTCTCGATATGGTCAATCTCATCGATCCTCCAATAGGGATCTTAATTACAAAAAAAAAAGTTTCGGGATCTTAACTCACTATAAGATTACTTATATTTCATTTTCATTGAATTACGTGTAACTAATGAATAATGATAATGTATGTTGATTGTTATTGGCAAAGAAAGTATGTTGCCATGTTGGTTGTAAAATATGAACGCTATCAGCGCAATTTAGAATCAAAACGATCAGATTAATTTTCTATTTTTCTTATAAAAAAACAGGGATTCAGATCATACTAATTCCCATAGCATGAGAAAGAGCTGATAGTGACCATAAAATAAAAAGTAAAAAATAATCATGCATGATCAATGGTCAACCTAAAATATTTTTTTTTATTAGAGTTATAATATAAAAAATTAATAAAATAATATACAATAATGTATGTCAACGTTCATGACTTTTCAAATCACAATCAAAAATTGTATCTTTCTTTTTACTCCATATTTCATTTCATCAAAATGTTTGCTTACAAATATACCATTTTAAGCATGATCCTTAAGTAAATACATAACACATAAGTTAAAGTGAAACACATGTGAAGCAAAAAAGTGAGATGTTTTTAGAAGAGATTGATAATCTCTACCTTTGAATGAAGCGAAACCAGATGTATAAGTAGCTCTTAGCATTTCGAGTTGGAGTGATAGTGATTCGGTTGTGTTGTGCTGATTGATCCAGTCCTGCTAATTTACCATGCAGAACTTGATGGAGTTGCATGATGATTTGGTTGAGGGTTTTTAAGACTGATGTGTGAAGACGTAACTTTTTCTCTTTCCATATTTCGTAGATGCCTACTTGAAGCATTAGCTTCACAATAATCTTGAGCTTGGAGTGTAGAATTGATGACCTTACCCAAGTTATCTGTAAAAATAAGTAATACTTATGAATATTGTGTTATTGATATCAACGGCGTACACAACGTATATATAATAGAAGTACTTGACGGTCAAACTATACAAACCATCATAATAAGGTCCAATACTAATTGTTTAGCCTAATTCCCTAATATTGTTAGAACTGCGAATTCATGATGCTTTTGCACCTGCATCCGCTGCATTTGCTGCACCTGCACCTGTTGTATTTGCTGCACATGCACCTGCTGCATTTGCTGCACATGCACCTGCTGCATTTGCTGCACATGCACCTGCTGCATTTGCTGCACATGCACCTGCTGCATTTGCTGCACATGCACCTGCTGCATTTGCTGCACATGCACCTGCTGCATTTGCTGCACATGCACCTGCTGCATTTGCTGCACATGCACCTGCTGCATTTGCTGAAGCACAACTCCCTAATACTCACCCTCAAGTTGGAGTGTAGAGATCCCGAACACCCAACTTGGGCAACAATACATCGAATTGAGGTTGTCCAAGAGCCTTGGTAAGAATGTCAGCAATCTGATCTTTGGTACGAACGTGAACGGTAGAAATAAGTCCATCATTCAAAGCATCACGAACGCAATGATAAGCTCGTTCAATATGTTTAGTCCGTTCATGAAAAACTAGATTAACAACAATGTGGATAGCGGCTTGACTGTCACAATAAAATAGAACATGCTTAGTGATGGGAATGCCAAGATCTTCCATCAGCTGAACAATCCACTTGATTTTCTTAGTAGAAAAAGCCATGGCCCTATATTCCGTTTCAGCAGACGAATGACTAACTGTAGTTTGTTTCTTCGTTTTCCAGGAAATCGGACAACCACCAAGCAATACGACATAGTCACTGAGGGAGCGACGAGTCAAAGGACACGATGCCCAATCCGCATCACAATATACGGACAACTGAAAATCACCGTCGGCACGAAGAAGGATTCCTTGTCCAGGGCAGCCTTTGAGAAACCGTACCACCCGTGTAGCAGCCTCCCAGTGAGCTTCCCGAGGCTCCTTCATAAACTGAGAAAGAAAATGAATGGCGTAGCACAACTCAGGACGAGTTATAGAAAGGTAAACCAGGCGACCCACAAGCCTACGATACGGAAGAGGATCCGCGAGGTGGAGACCATCATCCGAGGCAAGCTTATGGTTTTGTTCTATCTGTGTCGAAGCTGGTTTGGCACCGAGCGACAATGTCAAGAATGTACTTGCGCTGAGACAGGAATATACCTTCATTTGAGCGTGCTACTTCAATTCCAAGAAAATATTTAAGTTTTTCCAAGTCCTTCATATGGAAGCATTCTCCCAAATATGCTTTAAATTTTGTCAACTTATCAAGGTCATTGCTAGCAATCACCAAATCATCTACATAAACTAATACTCGAACCTCTGTTTTACCACGTGAGTAAGTGAAGAGTGAGTAGTTAGAATACGATTGCTCAAAACCAAACTCCAAAAGTGCTTTAGAGAGCTTAGCGAACCATCAGCGAGGAGCTTGACGAAGCCCATACAACGATTTACGCAAACGACAGACCTTAGTAGGATAAGAGTGAGTGAATCCGGGGGGGGGGGGGTAATTTCATGTAGACTTCCTCCTCAAGATCACCATGAAAAAATATATTGTGGACGTCCATCTGATGCACTTCCCATTCCTTTGCGGCAACAATACCCAGAAGACCACGTATTGTAGCCATTTTAACAACATGAGCAAATGTTTCATCAAAGTCTTCTCCTTCGACTTGATTGTTTCCCATTACGACAAGACGCGCCTTATGGCGTTCAACTAAACTCTATACCATTATTGTTTCCCATTACGACAAAACCGATACATTTTCACGAAAGAAACGCGAAAGGCACATAAACTCTATACCATTATTGCTTCGAAGTACTTTTATGTCTTTACCGAATTGTTTTGTTGCCATTGCACAGAAATTTTGCAGAACAGATCGAACTTCGGACTTCTCAAGAAGCAGGTAAGTCCATACAGCGCGTGAATAGTCGTCAACGATTGTTAAGAAATAAACTGCTCCACACGAAGCACGGGTTCGGTATGGACCCCAAACATCACAATGAATAAAAGCAAAACACTCTTTTGATTTATGAAAACTTTAGAAGAAAACTTCTCTAGTCTGCTTTGTCCTAAAACAAGTGTCACACGGACTAGGGACAACATGTTTATTTGAAGAGGAAAACATAGGTAAGGACGATAAAATTGAAAACGATGGATGTCCAAGCCTCTGGTACCAATAGTACTGATCAGCCGAGCTAACAACTGAACTAGACACACGATGAACCCTTGCAGCCATAACATCCTTAAAATAGTAAACCCCATCTCGCTGTTCACTGGCTCCAATCAGGGTCCTCGTGAAACGATCCTGTAAAACACACAACGTATCACTTAGAACTGCAAAACAGTTTGTGTGACGTAATAGCTTCGAAACCGAGATTAATGAGCAATTTAGATTAGGCACAAACAACACGTTCTCAAGGGTAATCTGATCGGATAACGGGAAGACACACATATGAGTAGCAAATGTTCTATTTCCATCCACAAAACCAATAGGACATGGAGGTATACTCGATGTATTTCGGAGTAAAGAGAAATCTCCCGTCATATGGTGAGAAGCTCATGTGTCTAGAATCAAATCACCATACGAGGCTTACCATTAAGACGATCAGATGAAGGATTCGATTTCTCACTGATCATCTTGGACGGAGCACGCCACTGTTCCTGAGTAAACTTTGGAAACGATGATGAATTGGATATGGTTGCGTGAGCGTTCGTTGCTTGTACCCCAAAATTTTTGATATGATATGAAGTATAAGAACCACGTCCTCCTTAACCACCTCCTCGACTAGCGCCTCTGTTTCCTCTATCACCAAGACCAAGCCACGCGACTCTAGACCGTTGACAGAAGAATGATTCCTCATCTTGCAAAAGAACCTGCCACTTTCCCTGCAGCTTGCAAAAGAACCTGCCACTTTCCTCAGCTCACTTTCTGCATTGGCTGATGTCGGGAATGCCAATATTTGATTCTGGCTTCTCAAAATATCATAGTGAGCTTCTTTAATTCTTTTTTCCAAACCCGAGTAATTTTCCTTACTGAAACCCCTAATCACATTCTTTAGCTCCTTTAGTTTCTTCGAGACTCTGAACATTGCAGAGCCCAACACATTTATTGAATACCAATGAAATCCAACCACATGAAAAAATTCAGCATTCTTCAGCAGATAGTTATAGAACTTGAAGGGTCTCTTGTGCTTGATAGATTGGGGATTCAGGACCATACTAGCTGAAGCATGATCTGAGAAATTTGGGCTGCCAAAAGAAGCAAAAGCCGATGGAAAAATATCAGACCAGTGATCATTCACTAGGACACGGTCTAACTTTTCCGCAATATGCATATTCTTCCTCTTGTTTCACCAGGTAAATGTATTCCCTCTGTAAGTGAGGTCAGACAATTCTGCATCAACCAAACATCGTCTAAATTCTCTAGTTCTCCTATCCACATTCTGATTTACTGCCTTGGAATATTCCCTCGGATGCATGACTTGGTTAAAATCTCCCATAACTAGCCACGGTTTTCCAATTAACTCCCTACTAGAAAAAGCACCCACCAACTCAGCCCACAACTCAGCTCTTGCCTTTGCACAATTTGAAGCATACACTACAGATACAATTACCACAGTCTGAGTATCGGGCCACACAGCTTCACAAGTCACCATCTGCAAAGACTTGGAGATTACAACAACCTTGACACTCGGGTGCCACACCACCCAAATCTTACCCAATTCTAAGAAATAGTAGTTCTCTTCAAAAACCCAGCCGGGTAGTAACTCGTTTATGAACTTTTTATTCTTCGGCTGCTTGACATGCGTCTCTATTAAGCCGCCAAAAATGGGTTTATTAATTTATTTACTTTAAACCACTTCTTGAAACCGCTACGATGGCTATATTTATTGAAGTCACGGACATTCCAACAAAAAAGGTCTATACACATATTTAAATAGATTTGGGGCCTTTGCCCCTAGTACCCTTTGTACCAGTCTGTTGCTTTCGAGGCAACACTTTAATCCACTGTTTCTGCTCTTTTTCTACTTCTGATTCACTTGAAAAGATATCCGAAGAATCCTCAGCCATCTCCGAGGAAGCTGCACTTTTTGTCTCAGCTAAACCATGGCCAGCAGGGATTTCCGGTTCTAAGAGTTTGGTACCACTAGATTCACCCTTCGCAAAATATTTGACCTTGCCCAGATTAGTTTGGGAAGATTTTACGACCTGAGATGAGGGCTCTGGCTGATCATGGTTCTTCTTAGTCACTTCGACCCAACCCATTGATTTGCCTATGGATCTGCTTCTACGAGTTTTCTTTCCTTTCCCATCAGCTGGTTTTTCTCTTGTACAATTTCCAGTTTTATGGCTCACGGATCTGCAGACTTGACATAGTATTGGGGCTTTCTTACATCTTTTGGCGGTATGGCCAATCTCCTTGCAATGCGAACATACCGACGGCATCCAAGGACTAGATACTAGGACCCTGCTGATCTCACCGGAATCAAACTTTACATTCACTGCTTCGGGTAATGGTTTCCTCGGGTCAATTATTGTGAAAACCTTTGCCACTTCCAAGTTTGTTTTATTTACTGTTGATGAATGCAGGAACTTCGGGTCACCAACCATACTTGCAATACGTTCTAAAGCTTCATCATTGAAGAATTGAAACGGGACGTCTCTTAGTTCAAGCCAAATAGGCGCAGAAGTGAGTTCAGGCTTGGCTGGCACAACACCCGGCTCCCATTTAGCTACGAACATCGTTTGCCCCTAAATCTGCCAGAGACGCTGAGTAATGACCCGATTTCTGGTGTAGGCGTTCGGAATCCTGAAGAGAAAAGCATTCCCTGGCATCTTCGAAACTGATACATCTCGATATTGTTTGCTCCATATGCCATTTACAATGTTGTGCACTATCCCTTGAGATGGTGGGTCTGAATAGAACTGACCCAGGATAAAGCACTCCCACGACTTTTTGTTTCTCTCACTACAAGAAAACACCATTTTTGCAACGAACGATATCGTTGTAAAATCGTTGCAAAATAGGGTTTGAATCGAATTTGCGACGAAAAAGAGATCATCGTTAACTGATCGTCGCAAACCACAAATCGTCGTAAATTCGTCGGGAAAGTACAAGGGACAAAAATTCGTCGCAAAATCGTCGGTAAATTTTCGTAGTAAAATCGTCGTAAATATTACATTGAAATTACGACGAATATAAATACGTCGTAAAAACTATGGAAATTCGAAGGAAAATATTTCATTGTTAATTCGATGGCAAAAAATTGTCGTCGTTAATTCGTTGCTAATCAATCGTCATAAAATCGTTGCTAAATAATCGTCGCAACATCGGTGCTAATAAATCGTCGTACAATCGTTGTAAATTAGCCACGATTTTATGACGATTAATTTAGCAACGAATCAACGAGGATTATTGTTTACCATCGAATTAACGACGATTCTATATATGATTTTTATTATTTTTGAAATTTTATTAATTTCGAAATTATAAAATGAAAATTTTAAAAATAATATATAATAATATTTTATTAGAAAAAAAAATATTATAATCTGTTACAAAAAAAACAAAAATTAGAATTCAAAATCCTAAATCTAAATAACTATATCGTAATCGTCGAGATTCACATCGTCTTCGGGACGTCTCGACGAACCGGATGTGCATGCCGCTGCCTCTGCTGCTGCCGCTGCCGCTGCATCTGCCTCTGCTCGGAGTCTTCGCTTTTCCCGTAGCATGGCATGCATTGTCGGGTTCCCTGTTGCCAAGATGTCGAAGAGTTCGTCATTCTGCGTAGCATCCAGTTCAACCCGCTGCTGAAGACTCGCAATCTTCGCCTGATAAGCCGTAGAACGAGTAGCCTCGGTCTCAACCCGCTCCTGAAGACTCGTAATCGTGGCACGTAACACGACTGGATCATCTTCTGGCGATCGTCGTCGCGGAGCATATGAAGAAGCAGCCGAGACATCTCGAATATATCCCATCCCGACAACCTTCCCCTTTCTCTTAGGGGCAACCTATATTTAAATTTACAATTAGAAATTTTTAAAAAATCAAAAACTAAAAATTAATAAGTACTAACTATTCTATATACCTGCTCGAAGATCCGGTCAATATCGGGTGTGGTCAACCCTCCAGACATGACCGACAAACCACCTGGAGATAACTGTTGAGAGAGCTGTGTCTCTCGTTCGGTGACCTTGGAAGTCACCTCATTGAAGATGTGCTCAGCAGTCTCGGAAACAAAGGAACCATCCTTCTTTCGGTGCGTCCGCTCAAAAACCTTGGTCATCGGAGGAAGTACACCTCCGTCTTCGGCGGCCTAAAGAAAAAAACTATGTGATTGACGAAGTAAATTAAATAAATTAATTAATTTAAATAAATTTAATTACCATCTGTAGACAAACACCCGCAAAACGTGTTTGCCCAGCTGTATGAGGCAGAGCCTTGAATTTCCCGTCCGAATCAACGGTATTGCGGGAAGCCGAACACTTCTCAGCAGTTATGATGGACTTCGGATCCATCCAATACCGCACCAAGCCGTCCCAAACGGCTTTATCCATGTGCAGGGGCTTTGCTAAATCCCCAGAAATCTTCCATGCTTTCTTCCACTCACCAACCACGCATTGGATACGAAACTTCACCCTCTCGAGAAACAAAGTGAGTGAGTTCAGGCTTGGCTGGCACAATACCCGGCTCCCATTTAGCTACGAACATCGTTTGCCCCTCAATCTGCCAGAGACGCTGTGTAATGACCCGATTTCTGGTGTAGGCGTTCGGAATCCTGAAGAGAAAAGCATTCCCTGGCATCTTCGAAACTGATACATCTCGATATTGTTTGCTCCATATGCCATTTACAATGTTGTGCACTATCCCTTGAGATGGTGGGTCTGAATAGAACTGACCCAGGACAAAGCACTCCCACGACTTTTTGTTTCTCTCACTACAAGAAAACACCCTTTTTGCAACGAACGATATCGTTGTAAAATCGTTGCAAAAGAGGGTTTGAATCGAATTTGCGACGAAAAAGAGATCGTCGTTAACTGATCGTCGCAAACCACAAATCGTCGTAAATTCGTCGGGAAAGTACAAGGGACAAAAATTCGTCGCTAAATCGTCGGTAAATTTTCTTAGTAAAATCGTCGTAAATATTACATTGAAATTACGACGAATATAAATATGTCGTAAAAACGATGGAAATTCGAAGGAAAATATTTCATTGTTAATTCGATGGCAAAAAATTATCGTCGTTAATTCGTTGCTAATCAATCGTCATAAAATCGTTGCTAAATAATCGTCGCAACATTGTTGCTAATAAATCGTCGTACAATCGTTGTAAATTAGCCACGATTTTATGACGATTAATTTAGCAACGAATCAACGAGGATTATTATTTACCATCGAATTAACGACGATTCTATATAAGATTTTTATTATTTTTGAAATTTTATTAATTTCGAAATTATAAAATGAAAATTTTAAAAATAATATATAATAATATTTTATTAGAAAAAAAAATATTATAATCTGTTACAAAAAAAAACAAAAATTAGAATTCGAAATCCTAAATCTAAATAACTATATCGTAATCGTAGAGATTCAAATCGTCTTCGGGACGTCTTGACGAACCGGATATGCATGCCGCTGCCTCTGCCGCTGCATCTGCCTATGCTCGGAGTCTTCCCTTTTCCCGTAGCATGGCCTGCATTGTAGGGTTCCTTGTTGCCAAGATGTCGAAGAGTTCGTCATTCTGCGTAGCATCCAGTTCAACCCGCTGCGGAAGACTCGCAATCTTCGCCTGATATGCCGTAGACCGAGTAGCCTCGGTCTCAACCCGCTCCTGAAGACTCGTAATCGTGGCACGTAACACGACTGGATCATCTTCTGGCGATCGTCGTCGCGGAGCATATGAAGAAGCAGCCGAGACATCTCGAATATATCCCATCCCGACAACCTTCCCCTTTCTCTTAGGGGCAACCTATATTTAAATTTACAATTAGAAATTTTTAAAAAATCAAAAAACTAAAAATTAATAAGTACTAACTATTCTATATACCTGCTCGAAGATCCGGTCAATATCGGGTGTGGTCAACCCTCCAGACATGACCGACGAACCACCTGGAGATAACTGCTGAGAGAGCTGTGTCTCTCGTTCGGTGACCTTGGAAGTCACCTCATTGAAGATGTGCTCAGCAGTCTCGGAAACAAAGGAACCATCCTTCTTTCGGTGCGTCCGCTCAAAAACCTTGGTCATCGGAGGGAGTACACCTCCGTCTTCGGCGGCCTAAAGAAAAAAACTATGTTATTGACGAAGTAAATTAAATAAATTAATTAATTTAAATAAATTTAATTACCATCTGTAGACGAACACCCGCAAAAGGTGTTTGCCCAGCTGTATGAGGCAGAGCCTTGAGTTTCCCGTCCGAATCAACGGTGTTGCGGGAAGCCGAACACTTCTCAGCAGTTATGATGGACTTCGGATCCATCCAATACCGCACCAAGCCGTCCCAAACGGCTTTATCCATGTGCAGGGGCTTTGCTAAATCCCCATAAATCTTCCATGCTTTCTTCTTCTCACCAACCACGCCTTGGATACGAAACTTCACCCTCTCGAGAAACAAAGTTTCAACCTCGCCATGAATCAAAAGATCCCAGTGATATTTTTGCTGCATGAGAAACAAAAATAATTACATATTTTATAAAATAAAATTAAATATATATTTAAATATAATTAAAATAATTATGGGAGAAAAAAATATTTTTTCCATACGTACCGCAAACATCTTGAACCATGTCTCCTTGACGTATGGAGGAAGCTGGGTAAAATTGGTATGAGGCTCGATAAAATAGGACTTGATGTTGTCAGAAACGGTGCGTCCAACTTTGGATTCAACTCCAAACCTGAAACAAAAAATTGTAAAATTTTGAATTGTTAGAAATAAATATAAATATGTAATAATAAATGTAAAAAATATATATTTATATATATTACCATTCCGACCTGTCAGTATGATCCGGATCTAATCTTTTAAGCCTATGACGGCCCGGCTGTGCAAGCAAATCAAGAACCGTAATGTGTGCATATGGGGCTGGGGCATGGCCTCCAGGTTGCGGAATCTGAGGTGGTTGTGGAGGCGGCGGAGCACTCTGTGTTTGCGTCACCGGGACGAAATCCATCTCTGTAGCCTCAGAAGACACGGGCAACCCGGTACCCGAAGCATCACCAATCTCTCTCAAAAACTGAGCGTAATGTGCACGACGCTGGCCCATCTGCATAAAAATGAAAAAAAATTACTATCTATAAACATCCGGGCAGTCTGCTATTTTTTCTAATTTGATTCCGTTTCTAACGACCTAAATTGTTCCATTTTTATCTATACTAATTAATTAAAAACATTAAAAAAAAATTTTACTTTTTTCGCAAGGAAGTTAGGAAGATTTGTTTGTGATTTGTTTGTAAGTGAATGAAGAAATTCTGAGCGTGTGATATATAGGATTAGTTGTCGTCGCTAAATCGTCGCTAATTAGCGACGAATCATCGCTACATCGAGGCAATCAAACCGTGGATAATTCGTCGCTAACTTTGCAACAATTTTGTGACATTCATGAACGCGGGAGTTTAATTGACCGACACCCGGTAAATTTTATGACAATTCGTTGCTAAATCGTCGCAAATTTGCATCGATTTTGTTACATTCATAGTTTGCGACGATTTAGCCACGATTAGTCTCAATTTGTTGCTAAATCGTCGCAACTTTGCATCGATTTTGTGGCATTAATAGTTTGCGACGATTTAGCCACGATTAGTCTCAATTCGTTGCTAAATCGTCGCAAATTTGCATCGATTTTGTAACATTTTATTTTGCAACGAATTAGTGAGGATATTTGTAAAATCTGTTTTAGGGTTTAGGGTATAGGTACAAAATTGTAACGTCGATTGCAACATTCCAGAAACAACTTTACATGTTTACCGTAAATCCAAATTCATGAAATTATCAATAAGTTCATCGATATTGAAAAATAAGTAAAACATATAGTTTGCGTATATGTTAGATTATTAATACAATGATTCAGTTTGTGGATATTACTGTGATTGACCGAGTTTTCATTTTCGGACAATTCTCTAAAGTCACGATCAATTTCATTGTAAGATGCATAATACAATGAGATGGTAATATGTTAGGGTTTAGCGTTTAGGGCAAAGTGTTTAGGGTTTAGGGTTTATGACAATTCGTTGCTAAATCGTCGCAACTTTGCATCGATTTTGTGACATTTATAGTTTGCGACGATTTAGCCACGATTAGTCTTAATTCGTTGCCAAATCGTCGCTAATGTTGCAACGAATTAGTGAGGAAATTTGTAAAATCTGTTTTAGGGTTTAGGGTATAGGTACAAAATTGTAACGTCGATTGCAACATTCAAGAAACAACTTTACATGTTTACCGTAAATTCAAATTCATGAAATTATCAATAAGTTCATCGAGATTGAAAAATAAGTAAAACATATAGTTTGCGTATATGTTAGATTAATAATACAATGATTCAGTTTGTGGATATTATTGTGATTGACCGAGTTTTCATTTTCGGACAATTCTCTAAAGTCACGATCAATTTCATTGAAAGATGCATAATACAATGAGATTGTAATATGTTAGGGTTTAGGGTTTAGTGCAAAGGGTTTAGGGTTTAGGGTTTAGGGTTTATGACAATTCGTTGCTAAATCGTCGC
Source organism: Eutrema japonicum (assembly GCA_030161315.1). NCBI lineage: Eukaryota > Viridiplantae > Streptophyta > Magnoliopsida > Brassicales > Brassicaceae > Eutrema > Eutrema japonicum. The sequence continues at coordinate 2,140,598 of BSQW01000010.1, read as the reverse complement.
AATTTTGCATCGATTTTGTAACATTTATATTTTGCGACGATTTAGCCACGATTCGTACATATTCGTTGCTAAATCACCGCAAATATTGCAACGATTTTGTGACAATCACAATTAGCGACGATTCCTTTGAAATCCCCTAAACCCCAAACTAAATCTCATTTCCGATCACCACTCATTTCCCGCCGTTGTTGAGGCAATTAATAAATTACATGACACATAGACACATATGTCTCGTAATTTATTAATCGCCGCACATACGGCGGACAATGAATGGAGATCGGAGATGGAATTTAGTTTGGGGTTTAGGGGATTTCATACAAATCATATCACTTAAATTTCACAATAATTACTCGATCACAATATTATATTAATACATTAAATTCACAATAATTACTAGCTAGCGCGGTCATTCTGATTCATTTTCGGACGAAGAGTAGTACACATCCGTTTCTTGATCATCTGGTTCATCACTTTCTTCGAACTCATCTTCCTCATCTTCTTCCTCTGTATCGTCTGGGAGATATTCAACTTGCCTGTTTTGAGGATCTATCAAAAGGATGTCTTCATTGCTCTCATTTAGTTCTGGCATATCAGAGCAATGATCTTGCTGCATTGGTAGTTCCTCATCAACCCCCACAATTCGACCCCTCGGAGAAACTTTTATAACTGATAACCATGAGATACGGGTGGTGCGAACTCGCGGATATGGAACAAAGCTGAATTGTTCTGCTTGTGATGCTAGGATAAATGACTCATACTTATTGTAACGTCGTGATTGGTTGACATCTACTGCCCCAAAATTGTTTTTACGGACGCCTCGATCAACTGTTGGATCGAACCAGTCGCATTTGAACAGAACGCATTTCAAACCTAAGCAACCAGGGTACTCAACTTCAATTGTCTTGCAACACTCCATAAAAATCTATTTCGCCCCGCACACATACCCCGTAGTTGGCAGTAGCTCTTTGATTTCCGTATTTGAATGTATGAAATATATATCCGCGTGTGCAATACATGGGTGCACTCGTTATCTTCGAAATGGGGCCTTTTATTAACTCATGGAACCAGAGTGGATATGCGGTATCCCCATACTCGATCTATATCATTAATTAATTTAATTAAAAAAGTAATCAAAATATGTATTAGGTTAATTGTCCAAGTTAGTAATTAATCAGATCACTTAAAATTTTACGTACTTGCGTCTTCAACCACGGGGCAAAATGTTGATCTTTACGCTTGTTGATTTCATCGTCTGAGATTCCTTCAATGACTTCTCGGACTTGTCTAACAAATTCACTGCATACAAAAGTATTTGTAATTGGTATAAAGCTAGCATATATATAGTTTAGCCATATATATAAGACGTATGTTTATACACTTACGTCTCAAATTGACTAACTTCTTCGCAATTTAAGAGGATATACGTTTGTGCACTATGATGGTCTTTTTCATTGGCAAAACAAACTGACTTCACTCTTCCACATAATCGACCGATTGAAGAAAAGATATCTGGGACACCTTCATTAGCATATGTTCGGCCTACACCTCCATCATCATATCGCCGTGCTGCCTTTTTCCGTGTGCGAACCTTCGAGCCAAAATAGTACCCCGTGAAGTGAGAAGTTTCTTCTTTTAAACTTCCTGCTACTATTGAGCCTTCAACTTTGGCTAGATTTTTAGCCTTCCGCTTCAAATGTCCCATGAATCGCTCGAATGGGTACATCCATCGATACTGCACAGGTCCCCCAAGTTCTGCTTCGTGAGGTAGATGAATAGGTAGATGTTCTATAACATCAAAAAAGGCTGGGGGAAATATTTTCTCCATGTTGCACAACAAAATAGGAATACTAGCATCAAGTTGTGCAATAACATCTTCTGACAAAGTACGGGTACAAAGATCCCGAAAAAACCCTCCAATGCCTACAATAACAATCACATGATATATAAGGTAATAATGTTAATTTTCCATTTCATATATATATATATATATATATATATATATTAATTATATAAAATCTTAAATTCGCAATTAATATGTGATTAGTTTAAATTTATATACCTGCAATTGCTTCGTGTACATTTCCTGGTAGAAGTTCAGCAAATGAAAAAGGAAGTAGTCGTTGCATAAAGACGTGACAGTCATGACTCGTCATCCCGGAAAACTTTTGGCCATTCTCAACACATTTAGCTAAATTAGATACGTACCCGTCCGGGAACTTCACATCAGATGTCGCCCATTTGAACAAAGCTGACTTTTCTTCCGCACCCACTCGAAATATGGGGACATGTGCTTTCCCATTGCTTGTAATATGTAACTCATTCCGACAACAAAGATCAGGCAAGTCTAACCTTGACTTACCGCTGTCTTTAGTCCTTCCACGCACGTTTAACAATGTATGCATGATGTTATCAAAAAAGTTTTTCTCAATGTGCATGACATCCAAATTGTGTCTAAGCAAATGATCCTTCCAATACAGAAGCTACCAGAATATGCTTTTCTTATGCCTATTGTGATGCTCCCCATATCCATCCGGCATATTAGCTGGAGTGTGCCAATTTCCACCACGATTGACTGTCTCCAATGCACCATAATGATCAATTTCTGCGTCTAGATCTTCCTCGGAAATATAAACAGGAGGAGGAACACGAACAGTTTTGTTCTTTCTAAACAACCGCTTATTTCTTCGATATGCATGATGAATCGGTAGAAATCGGCGGTGACAATCAAACCAACTTGTTTTCCGACCATGTTTCAATTGAAACGCATATGTCCGATTGAGACAATATGGACAAGACAATCGCCCATGCGTAGTCCAACCTGATAACATCCCGTAAGCAGGGAAGTCGCTTATTGTCCACATAAGCACCGCACGCATTGTAAAAAAAAATTTCCTTGCAAAATCATATGTCCGAACCCCGGTATACCACAACTGCTCCAATTCCTCTATCAGATTCTGCAAAAACACATCAAGGGAACGTTTCGGATGCTTCGGACCTGGTACTAAAATACTCAAGAATAAAAATTCCCTTTGCATGCACATATCTGGGGGAAGGTTGTAAGGCGTTAGGATTACTGGCCATAAAGAATATTGCCTACCAGACATACCAAATGGACTAAATCCATATGTGCAAAGACCAAGATACACATTACGTTTCTCTCTAGCAAAGTATGGATGTACTGTCTTAAAGTGTTTCCACGCTTTTGCATCTGAAGGATGAGTAACCTCCTCATCTGTTTGCAAATGATATGCATGCCATCTCATCGATGCAGCTGTCCTCTCAGACTGATACATTCTTTTTAATCTATCTGTTATAGGAAGGTACCACATCCGCTGGAACGGTACCTTACTCCGACAATTACCTTGCGGCTTATATCTTGGCTTATGGCAAAATCGACATTCCTGCAACTTATCATCATCTTTCCAAAAAAGCATGCAATTGTCAACACAGACATCTATCATCTCAGAAGGCAACCCAAGACTATAAACCAGCTTCTGTATCTCATAGTAAGTTGCAGCAGCTAAATTGTCCTCTGGCAAATACTCTTTAATCAAATCAGCCCAATCATCCATGCAAACCTCAGCTAAGTTATGATCAGTTTTAATAGTCATCATCCTAGCCGCCAACGACAATTTAGAATGTTCTTCTCTACATCCATCGTAGAGTGGCTGATTTGCAGCATCTAGCATATCATAAAAAAATTTGCATCTAGATTGGGTTCCTCATCATGATGATCATGTGCAAATGTACTTACGGTTTCATGAAATGCATCTGTAACCATGTCATGAATCCTATCATTATCTTCACCATGCTGCTCCGCATGATCATCAAATTGATTAAAATTATTTGACTCATCAAAATTCGATGCTTGATAATTGCTACTACTACTAGCTGCATTTCCCCCATGACCCTCTCCATGATAATACCATATATAGTAATGCGGCATAAACCCTCTATTTAATATATGCGACCACACCTTCGAGATAATGATAAATTTCCTATTCAAGCATCTGGCACAAGGACAGTACATCTTACCACTGATAATCGTATTATGTATACTTCCTGCCTGATGCATGAATCCCTCTACCCCATCACTGAACTCCTTTGTTAGCGATCCCTCTGAATCAAGACGATTATACATCCATCTTCTAATTTCGTATATTGACATTTTTTGTTGGTAAGAAAGAAGTAAATGTTTTTGAATATGAAATTTTTATTATGAAGTTGGCCACTATATATAGATTTTTATTTTCATTACCATCGAATTACCTACGATTTTACATCGATTTCACATCGATTTTACAACGAATCTAAAAATGTTTACATCGACTTTACAACGACATTAAACATGTTTACCTAACCGAACACCGTGAACTTAAAACGTGCTCACCTAACTGATTAATCGTTGAGAAATCGGTGTAAAGTTCAAATTATAATAATCATTGCTAATTCGTGGGTAATTTTACGACGATATTACAACGTTTTATATAAACCTCGGTAAATCGTCGCTAAGTTACAACGATTTTACGACGATTTTGATAATCGTCGTAATGTCGTCGGTAATCGTTGTAAAATCGTCACTAATTAGCGACGATTTTACAACGAAAATTTTCGTCCCAATTTTGCGATGATTTTACGACGTCTATAAGAATCGTCGTAACGTCGTCGCAAAAACGATTGCAATTTGCAACGAAATAAAATCGTCGCAAAAAATCGTTGCAAAATGCATGTTTTTTTGTAGTGTCTCTATTACCGAGTTGGGGATGCTCACACAAGCCTCACCATTTGATAAAGTAAAAGCTTCTCCTCTCTTACGCAATGGCTTTGCGGTCCCTTTGACGAGGGAGCACCAATACTCTTACGCAAAGCTCTATGATCTATCCAGCCTCTTTCCACCAATAAATATGCAGGACTTGTGTAAGTTTAGATTACGACTAGAGACGAGATAAAACCTTCTCATTGATGCTAGTGATGTCTCATACCCGTCGAAGAAAATAAAGACGTCATCCGCGAAGCTAAAATATGTGACCTCAGGATCCACGCATAAGGGATGGATTGTAAACTGAGAATTATGTGCCGCCTCATCAAGATTATTGGACAAGACAAGAACAAACAACGAAGAAGAGATCGAATAACGTTGTCTCAAACCTTTCTTCTTCGGAAAAACCCCGTCAATTCACCATTAAGAGCAACTGAGTACAATCACAATCAAGTGGTAGTATATGTATTGATTTTGTTCATGTACAATCACAATCAACTAATTTATTGTTCTTTGACAATTTCTATTTCTTTTAATGTTTGTTGTAATCAATCTTTTATTTCTTATTTTTTTATAAAAAAGCTTATAGAAACAAATTCTTCGCTGCGAGTTATTATTTTTCACATTATAAGACTTATACTATGATAATAGCGAACGAATCACTAGCATATTTTTTATATATTTATTATGACATGTACCATTTTAATATATAGATATAAATAACACAACAAATTTTTGGTAAAGGGAAATAAAACAACAATTGCGTGATCGTCTAACAATTAGGCCTAAAAATCATGTTATATACCTTTTTGGTTTTAAAATCATGTTATATACTATAACGAATAGTTTTTCTTTTATAAGCTAATCTATATATACAGAAGAAAATAACTATATATATACACAAACACGCCATATATATATATATATATATATATATATATATATATATATATATATATATATATATATAATATATGTTTTGTAAAGTGGTCTTACGTGTTCTAACTTCGAATACGAGGTCATTGGACATGCATACGTATGGCGTGGGCCAAATGAGTGGCAATTATAGAAGCAACATTGAGAATCGTGTTTAACTTCGGATTTTTGAAAAGTTTGACAAAACAATTTATAAGTTGACACAAAAATGGTTGCTCTTTCGATTGTATTTCTTTTCGTGTTAACCTTTTTACCTCTTTGTATGGGATCAGCCTTGCTAACCCTAGCCCATTTGTCATTAGTATTCAACTATTAGATTATTTTTTTTTAATAGATGCTTGCAGTTCGCATCTCTCTGTAATAATAGGCATCTCTCTGGTTGTTTTTACATTTATAATGGTAACCCAAGTGTAAAATTATTCCCACAATTGGTTTATATATTCCACATTTATTGGTGATATATTTATGTAACAATATCATGTTTTGTGTTATGTATGATATTCAATGCAAAATATAACATTTCAACACACACAAAAACTTGAATACAGATATATACTTAATTATATAATCTTCTTTTTTTTTTTGTTAATTACTTAATTATTTCTATTGCAATCAAATCAGAAAACCCACGATTAATGGGCCAATAAATAAAAAAACGGATGTATTTGCAACAGTTATACCGCAATAAATAAAATTAAAATTAAATCAAAGAACCTATACAAATAATGGAATCAAAATGTGGTAAGATACTGTAAGACGAAAGTGGTACCAAATTGTTGGGATTATATGTCCAAGGCAAAGAGTGAGTCACCATAGTGGATTAGTGACTATGGACTCTCGCACGTACGTAAGTACGTGTTTCGAACCACCTTTTATAACGCAAGCAATGATGCAATCAATCTTCTCTCGGTTAATAATAACTAATAAGAGTGAATGAGGTCAATATACATGATTTATCCATTTATTAGGACATAGAACAATCTATTTATCTGCCTTGATATACATAGAACAAATATTTATCATAAGAAATACATATAATTAGGTAAGGTAGCCATTATATTAATTAATAAAAGTAAGCAATAGAAGAAATATAGTTTTTTTTATGTTAACAACAACAATAAAAGAGTTCATATTTTTATTTTTTTTGGAAGTTTGAATTTTTAACTACATAAAAGAATGGTAATGGCAGATAAAATGTTATTGTCATTATGATAAATTAAAATTGTAATGAAGTTATAATTTCAATAATGTCTTAACACTTAAAACAGAAATAAACTTTATTGGATTTATTATGATATATACTCTCTGACTAGACTTTGGTTGTCAAAGGCCTGGTGATTCGTCTTTTACAAAGTCAAAATATCGACCTCATCGTGTCCCTTTTTTTATCCTATGTATTAATATAATTATTCATTCCTCTGAGCCAAAGTATTTAAATTATTTATTTTTAACCCAAATTGATTCAATTATTTGCACCCTTTTACATTTCAAGGTAATATTCCTTCCCCTTTTAAAAAAAAAATTAGAATCGGGGAATACGTCTCTAACAAAAAGTCTAAATGCCCTCTTCTAGATACTCCAATTATTTATATAAAAAGGCAGAGTTATAATTATTAACTGATTAAAAAACAGAATTATTATTGAAAGAGATGATTATGCGTGGAAACTATTTGGAATATATCACGAATATAATATGAATATGATACCCTTAATTACGCACACGCTTAAGACATGAAATACAATTAGAAATACATTTGGAATATTTATTTTGGCACTCATACTTTATACATATTCACGAAATCACAATATCTCGCATCTTATTCAACTGAATATTTTAGTTTTAATTTACTGGAAAAAGATTAGACGATTTAGTTTTAAAGTTCATAGAATTAATTCGAAAAACATATAATTTGAAAAGAATATATGAATTATATATATATGAAATATTTGTGAACATTATATTATTTTCTTTGCAGGGATTCAATTATATTCAACTTTCGATTTTCTATTATGAAAACTGCATAGAAGTTATCAACAAACCTTATATATATCCCTAGAAGTTCATATGTTTTATGCTACCTAATAAATTTTGTAAGCAAGTTATTCATCTAAAATCATAATAGATCAAACAATATTGTAAGTATGTAACATTAGAGATATTTTCAGAAATAATTATTTAAATTTTGTTATTCAGAAATACCAATTTTTAAAAAGAATTCAAAAATCCCCTAAAAAGATTATCTAAAGTTCTTTTGAACAGAAATTTGATAGTATCTTTTCAGAAATTTTGATAGGTAAAAAAGAACACAAATATTATTTTTAAGAAGTTATTTATTTTATTTTTTTAATAAATTCTCTCGGAAAAGTAGTACACCACCTTGGTAAGTAATTAAATAAATATTTGTATATTACTTTTCTACAAATGGCTATTTATAAAAAACATTTGCTGTAAAAATATATATATATATATATATATATATACTAATGGAATCCACTATTTGACTACACATCCATACATGTGTCTATATATATATATATGTGCGTAAAAATAAGAAGAAAATATTAAAAATTTAGAACAAAATGCAGACAAGAAAAGCAATATGTCTGGCTGGCCGCAAAGCCGGAAAGATGATAAAAAAAAAAAAAAAAGATCAGACAATCCATCCATCATTCTTCCAACTCAGTCTGTCCTTAATTATACAATTACATTCATTTTTAATTTTTAAATTAAATTGATATATTAGCGTCAAAAAATAATTATATAAAAAATATCTACAATATTTTTCCGTGGAAGTTTACCTGTGTGATATAAAAAATATCTACAAAACGCAAATTTTTTTTAGTTTTTCGTGCTCCAAATTTCTTTAATTACAGAAAATTTATCTTTTTTCGATACATGTTTCTCAGATCATTATATAAATCATTTTTTATTGACTGCAATATATTTTAATTAATTACAAAAATATAGATGTTGTAGATACTGTTATATTTTTTAAATCAAAAGAATATTTGTAACTTAACTAACACTAAAAATATTAAAGCCTGAAATTAACGAGTGGATTAATTGTCATCAAAGTCGTCATTATCATGATTTTACAACATATATATGTGGGAGAATCAGAATCAGAGACTACATCATAGCAAATCATTGGTAGGACCCAAATGTTTGAAGCTGTCTAAATTTGACACGTGTCGAACTACCTGACAAAGATACTGTTTTGGAACTGCTTTGCTTCTCGTGTCGTGTGGATAAGATGATTGTGAGGGATGCCATGATTCGATGGATGGTGCTTATTGTTGATGACATGATGAACCACCACTTTCAATTTTTTATTCCATTCAATTTTTTTTTCTATAATTGATGGATTGTTATATTATTCTCTGTTATTTGTTTTGGATGAGGATTAATCTAAAGATAATTTAATTTAATTTTACCAATCATCTGAACTCTCTAAAAAGGTAATGCGACTTGTGGGTCAAAATCCATTATTTTATTTAGAAAACATGACATCCTTATTACTATCTCCTTTCTTTTTTAAAAAAATATTTCTTTATTGTTTACTCCTACTTTTCTCCAAAGTCAATGTTTTTCTATTATTAGAACAGTATTGTTCATGTTTTCATGCCGACGAAAAATGTTGTGTTGGATATTAGAACAGAACCGGTCTAACGATAATAGAAGCTCAAAACGAGATTTAAAAATGTAATCTCTTTTTTTTTTTAATTCGGTTCAAACGTACAGATAATGTATGCATGGTGTATGATGAGGACAATTTTTTATTTAATTATTTGCTATTAAAAATTGATAATTAATACCTTTTTACCTAAATTAATCTCAGGGTAATTAGGGAATTTTTGACACAAAACAAAATTAGGAGATTTTCGAAACACATGTATTACATAATAGGTTAGATATTTTATACTTAGTGAAATATATCATGTTGGTTAGATTTTAGGGTTAAATTTTTATGTTTTAGGTTTCTCGAGTTAGAGTTTATTTTTATAAATTATGATTAATTTTAAAAGTCTTAAGCTTTTTGTCAACAGTTTAATGTTTGAAACTTAGAGTTTAAGATTCTGACTTTAATCTATTTTAGAGATTGTCGATCTGAGTTTTTGAAGAAGAACCTCATACGCGTTTTGATGATTCGAGCTAATTTCATCTTCTTGATTTTTGTACTTCTGATTAATTTGTTCTATTAATAGATATAACTTAATTCATCGAGAGCCATATAATTTCCTGCTGAATATAGATGATCAAAAGACAAATATCTAATATGTATCTTAAAATATACTATATTATTTATTCATCAGCTTAATCGTTAAGATATATATTACTATAAACTTGAAAATACAAACAAAAAAGAACAAAACAAAACTAATCATGGCGTTTGATTTTTTGGAAGATTGCCTAAATCATTACATTAAAATATCGATTCAGCCGGTTACTATTTTTGTCATCTTACTCTTGATTTAAAAATACATAAATGAATGGGCCATTATTTTGTTTTTATTTTTCAAAGCTCCCACACCTTGTTCAACATTAGGATTTTGATTAATTAACTAAATCTAATAAAATTTACTAATTTATACTAATAAATAATGTATATGTCATAGAAACGAGTCTGCCACACCTTCTGCTAAGGAGACTGGTCTGGCGGCCAGGGACCAACTCTTCTTAATTAGTATAATTATAAATTAATTATTTAATATTACTATGCAATCATATATGCACTTCAAATCATTTTTGATCCGTTAAATTTAATGCCTGCAGTTCGCACATAATCTATATAAATTTTCAAAATTCTTTTGGTGCAACTGCAAACACTTTATTTAAACGCCAAAATTGACTTTTATATCAAGTAAAATGATTATTGCAACCTTCTGCTTGTCTCCGTGTATGGAAGAATTCTATATTTCTCGACCATTATCAGCCTTTAAAATCAAATAAATATACCAAATTTTAAATTAAAAAAATATCAATTTCAACAATTTTTAATTCGTAATCTATATATAAAAAAGAAAAGAAACATATTCATCACTTTGAAATCCATTGATTGATCATATATGAGAACATTATGAAAATATTTTTGTTGATTAATTTGATTTTTTACATGTAATTTTATTATTATTTATGTGTAACTATATATTATCTTTTAATATTTTATTTATTAACATTTCATGTAACATTTTATTCAATGTACGTTTTATTTATTTATGAAAGTTTATTATTATAATTTAATTATTATTAATATCTATGAAAAAATTAAATTTGGTTTAGAGATGAAGATTTACCATTGGAGCAATACACTTTCAACTCCTTATTTTGAGGATGAGCCAACCTCAAAATAAAGATTTTGGTTGGAGATGCTTTTAGTCATATAATACTAAAATTATTTATTGTAAATAAAAGAAGACCAGAACATTTAATATACAATGGATGGTATTTTTTCTTATAGTCGTAACCAATAATCCTCGTGTGTGGGCTACTATCAGGGTTGGTAAAACATAATTTAATTAAGTAAACAGTTTACAGAAACAATACGAAAAGTTATTAGATTTTAGATAGAGAAATATGGATTAAAAATAATGATAATAATAATGTGTATAGGATGGATAACCTAACTTTGGTTGGACGAGTATAGCCGACAAAGGCATTATTGGGAAGTGCCAAAGCAAATAACAAAGCTGAGACCAAACCCAATGAAAGGTTACACATCAACTTTCTTCGTCAATCCCTACAAAGATTTATTTATTTTTATCGTTAACGAATCATATTCCACCACATGATCATTCTTTCAGTTTCTACCCACTTTTATTGTTCTCTTGATATTTCTATTGTTACGTCAGGTAACCAAACGATTAGTGGTTTTAAAGGTGAATACACATTTCTTTAACAACTATTTGGACCATATATTGTGGAAAGTCGGGTTTGAACTGTTTAATTACTTGTGTTAACTCAATTGAAAAAGTATTAAAAACAAAACTTAAAATTTACATGATTAAGTGATACTTGAGACGAAACCATAAAATATGCTCTAGTTCAAGATATGAAAGAATGTAATTAAAAAACAATCCAAACTTGAAAGAATATCAATACTTTTTTTAATTAAGTCGGGTTTGAATTCAGATAATATTGAACCATTTTATAGAATTTAGGTACCATGCCAAAAATATGTTGATTATGATGAACATGCATTAGCCATTTTAGCTTTAGCTATCTGAATTTGTGACGTAATAAATATTTTAAATTTATTAGATTTTGGTTTCTACGACCATGTTAAATCAATAAAAGATTTTTTTATTAGATTGTAAGACTCATAAATTTACTTGTTCATATCGATCTAGTTTACCCCAATTAAGAAAAAATGACTTAAGTTATATTAAAATATAATATATTAAAATTGTTATGTTTTTATTTCAAAATTCTTAACTTACATTGTTACATCGATTTTATTGTGAAAATCGAGTGTGATATGAAATAATGAAAATTTGAGAAATACTGTGAAATTTTTCAAATTTAAGTTTGGGATTAAAGAGCCAACCGAGATATTAATTATGTAAATTTGATACCCCAATTTAGATTCCCAAATCGTTATAGGTATTTAAGTTGTTGATAAAAAAAACAACCGAATAATTAGTATGGGATGAATGACCTTGTTCAAATATTTTCAGATATAAATTATACGCCTAACTCTTTCGAAAAACTACTAAATTAATTGGTGAATGAGATCAAGAGAACCAAACCTAAACAAGATGGTGGGGATCACTATCCATATGTATAAAATCGGAAACAATTAATTAAAATATATAATATTTAACTAAATAAATGAATTGAACATCAAGGGCCAATGTGTTTGTATGATAAGAAAAAAGAGAGGCTGAAGATTGGTAGGTAAACTTGTGGTCCGTTATTTAAAGGTACCTCTAAATCACTTTCTAATTACTATTAATAGTTATATATTCTTATATATACAATAACTAGGATTTACCCCGCTATATAGCGAAGATTTTTATTTTTTTTTTAAATTGTTTTGAAATTTTTTTAAAATTGTTTTGATATTTTTCTGAATTTTATAATATGCCTAACCAATGATTGTAGATAGAGTTGTCAAACCGGACTAACATGTTTACATAACCCATTTTGCAGTGGACTAATTTATAAACTTAAACTTATACATACTCAAATAAAAATATACAAACTATAGTTAAATTTCAAAGAAAAAATATATTATTTAGTAAATTGAGTATATAATCTATTTTTAAAACTAAAAACTAATATTTTGACTTGTGAGATCCGCTTTTGTTGGCATTTAAAAATTAGAATCACTACAAAAAAACAGCGTTTTGGCGACTACATAAATAGTCGCTATTTAGTCACTAAAATCCATAGTGCGACTAATTAGCGACTAAATCTTGTAATCGCTAATCCTTAGTCGCTAAAGTGTGTAGTCGTATAAATAGTCGTCAAATAGCGACTATTTTACGACTATGAACAGTGGTCGTACTTTTACCGACTATTTGGCGACTACTTGTAAAAAATAATTTAAAAAAAAATAAAAATATTTTTATTAATTAAAATATTTAATTACAAAAAATGAAAATTAAAAAAAAAATTAAAAAATAAAAGAAAAAGAAAAACTGGATCGACCACCGCCGGCGTCGTCGATCTTCTTCTCCCGAGAGCAGATCCGGTGAGCTCCTCCGTGCCTCCTCCACTCTCCCGAGAGCAGATCCGGCGAGGTCCTCCGAGCTCCTCCGTGCCGATGTCCTCCTCCGCCTGCATCTTCTTCTCCCTCACCGGCACCGCTTCGATTTCTTCACCCTCGCCAGCACCGATGAAACCCATCCGCCTCCACTGTCTCCTCCGCTCTCCTCCGCCACCGTCTCCACCGCTCTCCTCCACCACCGCTGTTTCTCCTCCTCAATGTTTCCATTTGCCGCTCATCATCTCGGCAAAATCCCAGATCTAAAATTTAGAATTCACATCTTACCTTCATGGAGGAAGACGAAGAGACTCCGCCGCTGCAATCTCTGGTAGATTCCTTTTCAGCAGCTCCTTCTCCTCCGATTTTCCATGGAAGAGGAAGACGAAGAGACTCCTTGGTGACTTATGGATCTGCAAGAGAGAAAAAAAAAAGTTAGTCTTTGTCTCTCTCACTCTCGTAACAAGAAGGAGGCAACAAAAAATTAAGAGAGTGTGATTAGGGCAACTCATTGTGATTTATTTATTTTTATATTAATTAATAGTTTATGGGTGTTATTATTTTTTGGGTTTATTAGAATAAGAGTTTGTTCTCAAAATTTCAAATGTGAGAATATGCTTAAAAAAAGAGAATAAGATATTTATAATAGTAATTTTGGATTATCATTAAATATAATTAATATTTTGGGTATATAATTGTATTTCTTGTATCCATTCGGTTCGGGTTCGGTTTCGGTTCTTCAGATATAGGAATCTAGGATCCGTTTGGATATTTTATCGGTTTCGGTTCGGGTTCAGTTCCTCTTTTTCGGATCAGTTTTGGTTAATTTTTTTGGATCCAAATATTATGCCCAGGGATAGTAATATACATAATGATATACATAGGTATATATAAGTTATAGAGGTTTATTGGGTTCCTACGAAATGTTTCCCCTCAAATCCACTTTTAGAGCAGAGCCATATATATATATATAAGTTATACATATATATAAGTTAGATTTAGGTTTTTTTTTAATTATTAATGCTTTTTAATTATTAATATATATAGATTAATTATTAATATGAGAGGGAGATATAGACGGAACAAAATTAATTTTAACAAGAAACCTATTAACTTACGTTACTGAATTTTTGTTGTTTAACATATTTTGTTGATATGTTTCATGTTAATATATATATATTTTTTATTTGTATTTTTATGTATAATAATTTTTATATCTTCACCATATAATATGTGTCGCCATATCTCTGTTTCTATTAAAAATATTTGTATTTTCATGTATAATTATTTTTTATATCTTCACCATAGAATTGATCTTCAATGATAGTAAAAATTTATATATATGACCATAATGTTGGAAAAAAACATGACCATGATGTAAAAGATTTTTTTTTAGAATTTTTGTTTTCAAACATGGTATAAATAACAAATTAACATTGTGACATAAGTAACATATTTAAGTCGTAGGGTTCTTTGTCATCTAGTTCTTTATCAAAAGACGAAAAATTACACTGAAATTGATCCGGTTGCGAGGTTATTTGCAATATCAACATGTATATATAAGTTATACAGATATGCCGAAATAGTCGCTAATTAGTGAGTATTAGGCGACTACTGTGCGATCTGCCGAAATAGTCACCAAATAGTCGCTAATTTAGTGACTATTAGGCGACTACTGTGCGATCTGCCAAACTAGTCGCCTAATAGTCGCTAAATTAGTGACTATTAGGCGACTACTGTGCAATCTGCCGGAATAGTCGCATATTAGTCGCTAAATCAGTGACTACTTTGGCGACTATGCTCTTTGGTCGTAAAATAGCGACTCAATTACGACTAATTTTATTAGTCGCCAAATAGTCGCTAAATAGTCGCTAATTAGTCGCAACTTTTAGCGACTAATTATTTAGTCGCCATCTGTAGTCGCTAAAACGCTGTTTTCTTGTAGTGAATCCTAACTCGTCCATGGTGGGCTAACCCTCTTACTTAACATATTTTGCGGCGGACTAAAATATTATTCGGTATAACCCGTAAATAACTACAATTTTGAAACACTAACTCTAATATGCATCGTTTAATGACTCTGAGTTTTGTGGTCAGTCAACGAACTCTTTAAAAAATCAAATTTCTCATGTCTACTATTTATAAAAATAGTAAAATATTTTTTAACTTTTTTATATATATTCAAATAAGCTAATACAAATTAGAGTAAAAAATATTGCAAAATCTCGAATAGATATAATATTTTTAAGATTTTAATAATTAAGAAACTAAATAGTAAATACTTTTTTTAATGGAAAATAAATACTTTTCATATTCTCTTCAATAATTTTGAAAGACAATTATATACTTTCCTATATCAAATTTTTTTTTGGTAATGGCACATTATGTATAATAATTTACGAAATAGAATTAATTTTCTTAAATGACTCCTTAAATAATAATATAGAGATAGGTTTTTCCCATGACATTTATTTTACATTTTTAATATTCTAAATTCTTCTTGAAAAAACTCTGAGAATTTAATTATGTTATTATTTCGGGGAATCAAACTATATATATATATATATATATATATATATATATATATATATATATCATACAGTAGAGAACTGAAATCTTTGAAAATATCAAGTTATCTTTGGAGGAGATAAGAATTGTTACATAACAAAAGAAAAATGCATGTGTAAAAATGAAAAAAAAAATCATTTATCATAATTCACAAAGGTAATTAAATACGGCAAGAAAGAGTGTGTCGTTAACCTAGTTTGATAGGGTTTAAGAGAAAAAATGATTATAAATCAAACTTAAAATTTTGAAGCCACATTAGAAATTTATATATGATAGATGATAGATGAAGTTTTTTTTTGTCAAGAACAACGCTTTATGATATAAAAAAAAAAAATTCATGATAAAATTTAAAAGAGTATGCCGACTGAACTTGTGATATCATACGAGAGAAATAACGAATGAAAGCTTTAAATTATAATATTAAATTTATATTCATGATATGATAACTCTACCAAATATAAAATCAATGTACTTTTTGGGAACTTTTCTCTGAGTGGGAAGAATAGTAGCAAGTGCCAAGTGGGATGCTCATTTGGTCAACCTTTGCAAGTGAGAAAAATAAAAGGAGAGAGAATTGTGCCATCCTAATTTCCCACATTATTCTTTTCAGAAAAAAAAAGATTAATAAGAAAATAAATTCATTCCTTTGATAAAAAAAAACTAAAATAAATACATCATTCCTTTGATTAATAATTATTAGCCATCCACCCACCCATCAAAATTCTAAAAATAATAATAATAAATAAAAAATACTTCTCTTCTCCATCTTAAGAAGCCTCTTCGCTTCATCTCCTCCCATTATCTTCTAAACTTCACCAAACAAAAAAAAAAAAAATCATCTTTTTCTCCTTAAGACTCACCTCTCGAAATCTCAAAGTTCGATAAAATAAAAAAATCCACAAGATTTGTTTTCACTTTTACTCAGATGGGTTTTGATGATTCATGCAACACAGGTCTTGTTCTTGGATTAGGTCTGTCACCAACTCCTAATAATTACAATAATGGCATCAAACGATCATCCGGTTACAAGCTCGAGCCGTCGTTGACTCTAAGCCTCTCCGGCGATCCCTCGGCGACGGTCGTCGCCGGAGCTGACCAGCTCTGCCGTCAGACGTCGTCTCACAGCGGAGTCTCTTCTTTCTCAACCGGAAGAGTTGTGAAGAGAGAGAGAGACGGCGGCGAAGAGTCGCCGGAGGAGGAAGAGACGACGGAGAGAGTTATAAGTGATTATCATGAAGATGAAGAAGGTGTTAGTGCTAGAAAAAAACTTAGGCTAACCAAAGAGCAATCTGCTCTTCTTGAGGAAAGCTTCAAGCACCATAGCACCCTTAATCCCGTAATTATCATTAATCCTAATCCTTTTAATACATTACTAATCACTTTTGATAATCCTTATCTAATCGGATTCATTTTTTTATTTTTATTTACAGAAGCAAAAACAAGTTCTGGCTAGACAGCTGAATCTTAGGCCAAGACAAGTTGAAGTATGGTTTCAAAATAGAAGAGCCAGGTAATTTTTACTAAGGGATGTATTCTATTAGTTTATCCAAATAAATTCTAGGGGAAATATTTCCTTTTTATTGAATACTTTCATTTATTTAATGAAATTTGAGCAGGACAAAGCTGAAGCAAACAGAAGTAGATTGTGAGTTTTTGAAGAAATGTTGTGAAACATTAACAGATGAGAACATAAGACTTCAGAAAGAGATCCAAGAACTAAAAACCCTAAAATTGACTCATCAGCCCTTTTACATGCACATGCCTGCATCGACTCTCACGATGTGTCCTTCATGTGAAATAATCGGCGCAGCAGCGGCGGCGGTAACGGAGGAGGAGGTGCCGGAGGTGGAGGCAGCGTGGCTACCACGGTGGTCGTCGATGGAGGTACGGCCAAGGGAGCTTTCTCGATCTCCTCAAAGCCTCACTTCTTCAACCCTTTTACCAATCCATCTGCAGCTTGTTGAATAATAGTATTTAGTTTTTTTCTATATTTTAATTAAATTTTTTTTCTTGGATGGCATTTTATTTAGTAGGAAGAACACAAGAAATATGTTAGAAAGGGTAAGATGGGTACAGATGGTCTCTTCTACAATTCCCACTTTGTTTTTCAGTGGGATTGTTGGTTTGGGAAAAAGAATAGTTTGTAATTATTATTTTATTTATAGAAAAAGGTAATAGTGTTCATTCTAAATTAATCTATCTTATGTTCTCACACTATTTTTTGTGTTAAAATGTAAAATTGATTAATCAACAAAAAAATATAATAACAAAGATTGGAAAGTCGGAAAGAGTAAAGCAATAAAACAGAGTTAGTCTAGTAAAGTAATCATGTTTGTAAAACAAAGTATATAATATACATGAGATTTTTGTTTTCATGAAAAATAACCACCCAATAATTTACTTTCTTCTATGAAATTAGATTTTATGTGGTGACATATATATATTGATCACAAAACTTTTAAAAAGGGATTTATAACATAAATATATCAGATTTTAAATCAAAGTGAAAACTTTATACACCAAAATACGACATCTATCTAATGGTTGGTCATATTTTACATCACATTAAACAACTAGTTACATTTTTTCTTTTGATATTTCTTATTATATTGTATGACCTTTCAAGCCTGTACAATCTTCATTGGATTATTTCTACAAAAAGAAAAGATCATATATTAGATCATGTGAAAATATATGTTAATTAAGACTCCATCACAACAAAATAATTTTTACAAATTAGCTAAGGGTCCATTCATCATTCATCTAAACAAGACATTGGTATCAACTTGGTTTGTTTTTCATCTCTTGAATCCAAAAATGGAAAGAAAAGTTGATGGAAATTATTTTTTTCCCACCCATCAATAAAAGTTATATATAAATATTAAACTGATGGGAAATCCACAACTTTGATAAGGGTATGTAATTTCAGTAGGCCCAAACTTTCCCCTTTTGAGCAAAATCCAAAACTGAGTTGTGGAATCAGATTAAAAATGCATTAATTGATGTGATTCTTTACTCGAAAATATTAGATTTATGGATTATCCAAAGAGAAAAATTCAATAAAAAAAGAAATCATTTGATGGGTGTGAAGGGTTTTAAGCTAGAGCGATAAAGGGTGTGGGGATTGGATGTTAGCTCACGTGTATTGATGCAACATTTTAAATTAATTGTTTTTTTTTTAACTAAACATTTTAAATTAATTGGTCAGTTAATAAAAGATTTAAAATTACAGAATTACTGTTAATACATGAATTATACAAACAAAAAGAATAATATAGTACTCTTATAATTTTATTGCGGGTACTCAATACCTTTCTAACAAAGTTGCCATTATGAGCAATATTGTAGTCGCATAGGATTTTAACTTTCCGTCGACAAAGATATAAAAAGAATCCATAAAAATATAAACTGAAAACCTTATAGTTATTTATCTGAATATAGATTTTTGAAAAAGAAAAAATGTTTAGAAACCTCATCTTGCAATTAGCCGAGTTCGATAATTAACAAACGAAATGCGTGATGCTAATATATAAAACAACATCGTGTTGGAAAGAAAGCTAGTAATAAAGTATCGATGCTTATAATCAAATGATTTGTATTCTTTGTTTTACCCGTAATATAACTTATGTTTAAATTTCGAAGTGTGCATGTGTCACACATGATGCGTGAGAAGTAGACAACAGAAAAGCTAGTGACAAACGAAATAATGATTCTTTTAAAAAAAAAACAAAATTTGCCAAGAAGTAATAATTTTTGTAATCATTAAAAATAACCATGATATACAAATATAACGAGCATTGAATTTGGAAGGGAAGTAGCCGTGAAGTCGTGAGATGCTGCTCTATCTTAATGGGGGGTAAGGTGGGGCATGCTTCACGTGATTTTTTCTTCGAAATTTTCTCACGTACCATTTTATGAAGATATTGAATTATATGCCTTTTCATATATAGTACTCATATTTATTATATACATGATTTATTGATGAATCTTTCAATCTCACATGAAACTCTATAGTCGGTCCTAGGCCCTAGCGCTTGATAATGAGATATCTATATGCGGAATCATGTTACTCGATCCCAATCCCCACATATAGCTTCTTGAAATTTATAGCTTCTTGAAATTTATGGAATATAATGAAAGCGTTGTGCTGACTTATTTGAGAAGTTGTCAGAGCATAATCTGATATAGATATAGGATAAAGTTACAAATGTATTGAATTATCTAGTTGGAAATAAATTGAAAATGCAGTTGTTTTGAACCAGTTGTTGTATCAGTTGGAAATAACACATGAAATGATACAAGGAAGCAGTGTGGAGCAATTGATGACGTGGACCTAAAGCGTGAGCTATAAGAACATGAAATATTACATATGCTAGACAGATGAAACATTGGTATGGAGACAAAATCGATTTACATGGTATGGCAGTTTAGACATAGACACTAAAAAGAACTGACTCAGTTGATGAGGCAGTATTTGATGTAGTGGCTTATAGAGCATATACGAAGGCAGCGCTTTATGCAAGTGATGATCAGTGATCGACACATGATGAAAATATATTGTGGCAATCAAGAGTACTGCAGTTGGATACATCATATGATGTATCAGACGTAGAGTCAAAACGTGATGCATCATAGGATGTATCAGACATTGTATCAAGAGGCAATGATTTGGCGTGGCGCAGAAGCTGATGTGGCAAGTGGCTTGCTGAGCTAGACGAAGTTGCTGGAACGTATATCCTATGCAACAGATTTGGTAAGTAGATTAACTTTGGGAGCAAGTTGTATCTATCTGAATCGCTTGAAGATCCTAGGATTTATGTTTTTTTTTATAAATACCAAGATGCGGTCTCATAAAGACTTGATGCTCCTTGGGTATCACTGAGAGAGGCACACATGTGTGTGGTGTCGTCCCACCATACGAGATTTGTAGATTTGTTGGTGGTTATGTTCTATGGATTATGCAGCCGTTGAGAAGACGGTGATGCACCGGTGCTGTCGGGTGGTAGTCAAGTCATGTGTGGTTTGATACCGTTTTCATAATTCGTCCATCTAGAAAAGAATGATACGCATCATAGTGTTAGATATCATACGCAATTGTAATTGCAATCTTGTTATAGTGGATTCATTTTGGACTAAGTTTTGGGGATACAGGAAAATCAAATCTCGTTAAAAAACTCTATATGTTATTTACTTTATGTTATTCGTATGTTTGTTATGTTCTTATCATCGTACAAACATAGACATAGCCTGAAGCCAAACTTTTATATAAAACCTCTTAAAAAAAAATTTGTACGCTTGATGTTGCTCTATTTTCATTTACTACAATTTAGCTCATATTTTTAATTTTACATTAGTTAAAGAGTTTGTTCAGCCATTAATTTGTGTTCTCTATTTAAACTTCGCATAATCAAAAATTCAAATAAGTCTTTATCTCCACGTTTCATGTTTTTTGAAGCTCATACAATAGATTTGATTGATTATAGACATGAAATTGATTCATAATATGTATTTAATGTCACAAAAGGAGATAATAGAAGATGTACATGAGGTTTCTCTCGGGCACGTGAACCAAGTCGCCTCCAACAATTTTCTCTAATCCCCTTCAAGCTTGTTCTCCTCCGACCGGTGGTTTCTCGATGCTGCTCTAGCTCTTCCCTCAAGCTCCACATCGCCTCTTCGGTGACTGGTGCTCCTCGCCGTCGCCAGGGGAGGCTACATCGCCGCTGTTTCGCCGTCCTCGCTGTTGTTACTTGTCGTCTTATGCCTCTCGATGCCGCTCTCACCGCCTCTTCGCCGTCTTTTTGCGGTGTCACACAGTCATTCGCCCCCCCCTTCGCCGCTTGTATGGTAGGTATCGCTAGGTTACTCTTCGATTGGAATCATCGGAGTCGTCACTCGCTTAGATCCATCGCGGCATCCTTCCTCTACCTTCGGCTGCTACTGGAGGATGGTGTCTCCCGTTGGTCTTGGTTAGGAGTGTC
Source organism: Eutrema japonicum (assembly GCA_030161315.1). Classification (NCBI taxonomy): domain Eukaryota; kingdom Viridiplantae; phylum Streptophyta; class Magnoliopsida; order Brassicales; family Brassicaceae; genus Eutrema; species Eutrema japonicum. Next base: position 2,118,648 of record BSQW01000010.1, on the reverse strand, counting down.
CGTGCAACCCGGCATGAGTGTCTCGCCGCCTTTTTGTCCCTGGATTTGTCACCGGTCTCCTGGGTCATGATAAGCTCAAATTAATACCCTAAAAGTACTAAAGTTTTGTCGATTGTAATACTTAGGGGTAGAATCCACAGAGACTCAAGAAATCACACAATAGATTGTATTGATGAGAATTAAACTAAGTAATCAATGGAATTGAAAGCAAATATGTAAATTAAACAAGTTGTAATTCGATTGGAAAGAAGATAGGTTCAGGGTATTTCTCAGGAAATCAATGAATGCAGATGAACTAACAAATCAGGGTTCAGGTTACTCACGGTTCTTGAACTCAAATCACTGAAGTATAATTAACCAACTGTCGTTGCGAGAATTATCTAAGTCTAAATCCTAGAATTCCAAATCTCTTTGCGAATCCTAAAGTCTAAACCAGCTTTTAGTTCAAGTTTGATTTGTTCACAAAACAACTAAACCAAATCTCTTTGCGAGTAGTTATTTTGCTCACCCTAAGTTCTATTAGGTTTCTCAATTGCACTGTCGTGCCTAATCGATTAACCTAAGATCTAAGTTCCAGGTGATCAATCCATAATTATCTTTGAGAACACCCTAAGACGAAGAACTAATTCAGATTGTGAACCCTAATCAACGAATCAACCTAGCATTCAAAGAAATCCCTTATGAGAACTCTAAACCTAACAGGAGATCTACTCAGACATGGAGATTACAACAATAAATATGACTGAATAAATCCATGAATAAATAATAAAGAAGAGAGTAAAACAAGGGTTCGAAATCTTCTCTCGGGCGAACAGAGTTTCAGACTTGTCTCCCTCCAAAAGCTCTCTAAAAAAACTAAAGTAAAAAAAAGCATAGCTCACAAAAGTGGCTGAAAAACCTAATAAATAACCTAAGTCACGTTTTGGGGCTTCTTGTAAATAATAAAGTCTTCTGGGGCAACTTGCAGTTTCTCAAATCTTCAGAAAAGTCGCGATCCTTCTGTTTCTTCGACGGGTATCGATCGATACCATAAGTGTATCGATCTATACTCATGCATCAAATCGGTGTCTCAGCTACAGGATCTCTGCTTGGCTCCAAAAAGCTCCAGAATGCTTCAATATCTCTAATTATGCTCCAAACGTATCTAAAACCTGAAAAGACTCTAAAAGACTCCAAAATATTAGAAAGACTCTATAAAAAGGACTTATATCATGGCTTAAAACGGGTAAAAACTATGATATATCAACTCCCCCAGACTTAGCCTTTGCTTGCCCTCAAGCAAATAGAAAGCTAAAAAAAGATAAAGAGGTTTGAAAACATAGAGACTCACCTGTTCTTGAAACATTGCATTGACCCTTTTCCTTGGTGCTCCACATATCACGTAACCAGTTCCAAATCTAACCACCATGTACTTCTCCGTAGATATTCGTAACTTCCCAGACTACACACATTATTTTACATCATCGTCCAATAAAGCTCATCATCGCCAGTTTCATTGCTGTGATTAATACCAAGAACCTTCTAGATTCTTTTCCATACAATATCATGACAAACACTACAAGAAAACTGTCTATTTCCAACGAAAATTTACGACCGTTTTAAATCGATGTAACTTTACATCGACATTACGACGAAGTATGTGTTCGATGTAAAATCGTCGTAAATATGTGTCGTCGTAATATCGATGTAAATTTACGAATAGTTTACGACGACATTACGACGACAACATAAATCGTCGTAATGTCGTCGTAAATTTACATCGATATTACAACGAATATGTCTTCTGTATATTACGTTGATATTACGACGATTTGACGTCACATGTTCCCAATAAGGTAGACCACGTTTTTAATAGGTCCACCTACTAATTTTACATCGAATATACATAGTAAAATTCGTTGTAAATCCGTTGGAAAATCATTGGTAATTCTGAAAAAATTTCTATAAATACAGCCTAACTTCAAACGAAAGAATAAAAAAAAAGAAAACAAACAGAATAAAAAAAAATATATATATATAAATGTCTATATACGAACTACGAAAATGGATGTATACGCAAAAAGATTCAGAGGGAGATTTGACGGAAGAATTCAAAGAAGGGCTTGAAATATTCATGTATCAGGCCGAAAATATGCAAACAACCCTGGAAAGTGGTAAGATGTTGTGTCCTTGTCGTAAATGCAAGAATACGAGATATATGTTTATTGAGACGGTGTGGAATCATTTACTAAATAGAGGGTTTATGCCGCAATATTATGTTTGGTATCAACATGGAGAGGGTTTTGAAAGAACTCAAGCAACGGATAGTAGTAGTAATTATCAAGGTCAAGTAGAATCAAATTATCAAGGTAGTTATGATCATGGTCAACATCAATTTGATCAGGGTGCATATCATGATAGGATGCATGCCATGGTTAATGATGCATTTCATGAAACAAATGCTGATAATAGTACTGTTGAGGAACCGGACGTAGATGCGAAGCGATTTTATGATATGCTAGACGCTGCAAACCAGCCACTCTACGATGGATGTAGAGAAGGTCAGTCTAAATTGTCATTAGCTGCTAGGATGATGACAATTAAAACTGATCATAACTTAGCTGAGGTTTGCATGGATGATTGGGCTGATCTTATTAAAGAGTATTTGCCAGAGGATAATTTGGCTGCCGAAACATACTATGAGATATAGAAGTTGGTGTTTAGTCTTGGGTTGCCTTCTGAGATGATAGATGTATGTGTTGACAATTGTATGCTTTTTTGGAAAGATGATGATAAGTTGCAGGAATGTCGATTTTGCCAAAAACCGAGATTTAGGCCCCAAACAACTGGGCGTACTAAGATACCATACCAACGGATGTGATATCTTCCTATAACTGATAGGTTGAAACGATTGTATCAATCTGAAAGGACAGCTGCATCGTTGAGGTGGCATGCAGAACATTCACAGAGAGAAGGAGAAGTGACTCACCCGTTAGATGCAAAAGCTTGGAAACACTTTAACACGGTACACCCTGATTTTGCTAACTCTAAGCGAAATGTGTATCTTGGTCTTTCCACTGATGGATTTAGTCCATTCGGTATGTCTGGTAGGCAATATTCTTTGTGGCCAGTTATCGTAACTCCTTATAACCTTCCCCCAGATATGTGCATGCAAAGGGAATTTTTTTTCCTGAATATTTTAGTCCCTGGTCCCAATCATCCGAAGCGGTCCCTTGATGTGTTTTTGCAGCCTCTCATTCATGAGTTGAAACAGTTGTGGTATACAGGAGTGCGGACATATGATTGTTCGAGGAAAATTTTTTTTACAATGCGTGCGATGCTTATGTGGACAATAAGCGACTTCCCTGCATACGGAATGCTATCAGGTTGGACGACGCATGGGAGGTTATCTTGTCCTTATTGCCTCGATCGGACATATGCGTTTCAACTGAAACATGGTCGAAAAACATGCTGGTTTGATTGTCACCGCCGGTTTTTACCAATCAATCATCCATATAGGAGAGACAGGCGGTTGTTTAGGAAGAACAAAATCGTGCGTGTCCCCCCACCAGTGTTTCTATCTGGGGAAGATCTAGAAGCGCAAATAGATCATTTTGGGGGACTAGAAACTGTGAATCGTGGGGGAAATTGGCACACTCCAGCTAATATGCCTGATGGATATGGGGTTAATCACAATTGGCACAAGAAAAACATTTTTTGGGATCTTCCGTACTGGAAAAATCATCTACTGAGACACAATCTTGATGTCATGCACATTGAGAAAAACTTTTTTGATAACATCATGCATACAGTGTTAAACGTGAAAGGAAGAACCAAAGACAGCGGAAAGTCAAGGTTGGACTTGCCAGATATTTGCAACAGAAATGAGTTGCATATAATGAGCAATGGAAAATCACCAGTTCCTATATTTCGGTTGGGTGCATAACAAAAGGCATCGTTGTTCAATTGGGTTTCATCTGACGTGAAGTTTCCTGATGGGTATGTATCCAATCTTGCTAAATCTGTTGAGAAAGGAGAAAGGTTTTCAGGGATGAAGAGTCATGACTGCCACGTGTTTATGCAACGTTTACTTCCTTTCGCATTTGCCGAACTCCTTCCAGAAAATGTTCATGAAGCAATTGGAGGTAAGATACTTCATCACATATAAAATTATTGAGATTAATTATATATATATATATATATATATGTTACGATGTATATAATTTTGTCTTTGCAGGCATCGGAGCGTTTTTCCGGGATCTTAGTACACGGACGTTGTCAGAAGATATAATTGCACAACTGGCTACTAATATTCCAATCTTGTTGTGCAATTTGGAGAAGATATTTCCCCCTGCGTTTTTTGATGTTATGGAACATCTTCCCATTCATCTCCCCCACGAAGCAGAACTAGGAGGCCATGTTCAGTTTAGGTGGATGTACCCATTCGAGCGCTTCATGAAACATTTAAAGGGAAAGGCAAAAAATCTAGCAAGGGTTGAAGGATCAATTGTTGCGGGAAGTTTGACAGAAGAAACTTCACACTTCACTTCATATTATTTCGCTCCAAAAGTCCGCACACGCAAACGGGCTCCCCGACGATACGATGATGGCGGTGTGGGACGAATTTATGCAGTAGAGGGTGTCCCAGATATATTCTCACCAATTGGTCGTCTTAGTGGAAAATTGAAGGAAGTTTGGTGGGATAACGAGCATGACAGGCACAGCGCACATACGTACATCCTCCTAAACTGTGATGAAGTGAGTCCTTACGAAAGGTAATAACAAAACTATTTAATTAATCAGTCATTAATAATTAATTAATATAATTATAATTAAATGTGTTAATTTTTATGTCTATATATGTATTTTGCAGCTTATTTGTTACCCAGGTACGAGAATGCATTGAAGGGGTTTCAGATGATAAAATAAACGACCGTAAAGATCGTCACTTTGTTGAGTGGTTGAAGACGCAAGTAAGTTAATATAGTTATAAATATTTCATTTAATTATATCGGCTTTCAATCTAACTTTTACACTTATCATAGGTTGATCATGGCGATCCCGCATATCCATTTTGGTTTCATGAGTTACTCCTAGGCCCCATCGGGAAGATAACGACCGCACCCATGTATTTTACCCGTGGTTATGTGTTTCATACATATAAGTATGGCGTTCGTCGGGCAACTACCAACTACGGAGTATGTGTTAGAGGTGAAATATATTTTTATGGTGTTTTGCAGGAAATAATTGAAGTGGAGTACCCCGGACTGGTTAGGTTGAAATGCGTTCTCTTCAAATGTGATTGGTTTGATCCAACAGTCGGTCGAGGGGTGCGAATTAACAAATTTGGTGTGGTTGACGTCAACAAACCACGACGTTACAACAAGTTTGAGCCATTCATCCTAGCATCACAAGCAGAACAAGTAACGTTCGTTCCATATCCGCGAGTTCGAACATCTGGGATCTCATGGTTATAGGTTATTAAAATAGCTCCAAGGGGTAAAATTGTTGGTGTTGATGATCTTCCAATTCAACAAGATTCTTGCCTTGATATTACAGAACCAGAGATTACGGAGAACGTTCTTTTAATTGATCCACGAAACAGGCAACTTGAATATCTACCTGACGACACAGAAGAAGAAGGCGATTCCGACGAGTTTGAAGAAACTGACGATGATGATGGACCTGAAGATGATGAACCCAATCAAGATGATGAGCCCAACGAAGATGATGATTCTGATTGAAAGCTTATATATATATATATATATGTAATTTTCGGTTTGTTAAATGTTTAAGTTTTTGTTGTAAAATTATATATTAAACTAATAAAAAATCGACGAAACATTGATGAATTAACAGTTTTTGTGAATGAAACACGTAGATTAGGGTTAATTTAACTTTATTACATAATGCTAAACCCTAAATATACAGTTATTTAATGTAAATATGATGGTACTTAACGATGATTTTACGACGAAATTACGACGCCTAGGACCACATTCGTCGTAATATCGTCATAATGTCATCTTGGGTTTAGGAGCAGAACGTTGTATTCCCACTTCTGATGATCTGGCCAACAAAGAATTCTGGGGGTCGAGTTTTCTAGATTCATAAAGACCAACCACCATAAGTGAAAGATACATAGAATTGGACATCCTTATATTACGAAGGATTTACATAGATGTCCAATTCTATGAATCATTCACCTATGGTAGTTGAAGACTGTCTTTACTTGAAAACAATATCCTACAGGATTATTTGTTGGCCATATCATCAAGAAATGGGAACACAATGATCAGCGTAAAAACTCAAGGAAAAGTAGGTATGTATATATTTAATGTGTATTTTTTTTAGTTAGCATTGAAGGTGTGGAATGTATTTATAGAAATGTTTTAGAAATTACCAACGGATTTGCAACGAAAATTTACAACGGTTTTACATCAAATAGCATTACAACGAATTTACTTCGAATATGCGACGAAATTACGTCGACAAAATGCGATGTAAATAATTAGGTGACCTATAAAAACAGTGTTTTACCAAACTCTCAGAGTCGACGTGAAATCGTCGTGATACCGAGGTCACTCATTTCGTCGTAAAATCATTTACATTATTTAAGTCATGCATGTTACGAATATACTTATATATAAGAACGAATGCTATACATTATTATGTAAGATATGGAAATCGACGACGATATAGATTCAATCGTCGTTATTGAATCTATTGTTAAATATTAGAATTATTATATGCACAAATAAACTTCGTTCTTAATTCCAGGATATGTGTATTGTGATTTAGGGTTTAGGGTATAGATTTATTTTATTACAAGGAAATTACGACGGATTCGTCGTAAGATCGTTGTAAGTTTACAACGTTTTTACGACGGATTCGTCGTAAAAGCGTTGTAAGTTTACAACGATTTTACGACGAATCCGTCGTAATTTCGTTGTAATACCTAAAATATAGGGGTTAGGGTTTAATTTACATGTTTGGTTTTTTTATCTTATATCTTGTTTTACGTAAGTTCTAATCATAGTATAAACAAGTTTATGTTTTTACAAAATCATTTACATTATTTAAGTCATGCATGTTACGAATATACTTATATATAAGAACGAATGCTATACATTATTATGTAAGATATGGAAATCGACGACGATATAGATTCAATCGTCGTTATTGAATCTATTGTTAAATATTAGAATTATTAGATGCACAAATAAACTTCGTTCTTATTTCCAGGATATGTGTATTGTGATTTAGGGTTTAGGGTATAGATTTATTTTATTACAACGAAATTACGGCGGATTCGTCGTAAGATCGTTGTAAATTTACAACGTTTTTACGACGGATTCGTCGTAAAAGCGTTGTAAGTTTACAACGATTTTACGACGAATCCGTCGTAATTTCGTTGTAATACCTAAAATATAAGGTTTAGGATTTGATTTACATGTTTGGTTTTTTTTATCTTATATCTTGTTTTACGTAAGTTCTAATCATAGTATAAACAAGTTTATGTTTTTACAAAATCATTTACATTATTTAAGTCATGCATGTTACGAATATACTTATATATAAGAACGAATGCTATACATTATTATGTAAGATATGGAAATCGACGACGATATAGATTCAATCGTCGTTATTGAATCTATTGTAAAATATTAGAATTATTAGATGCACAAATAAACTTCGTTCTTACTTCCAGGATATGAGTATTGTGATTTAGGGTTTAGGGTATAGATTTATTTTATTACAACGAAATTACGACGGCTTCGTCGTAAACTCGTTGTAAACTTACAACGATTTTACGACGAATCCGTCGTAATTTCGTTGTAATACCCAAAATATTTAATTTACCGCGTGGGGGAAAATTTCGATACGTTGAATTTTCGGTTCAGTATTACGACGATTTTACGACGAACCCGTCGTAAATTCCCAACGATTTTACGACGACAACAAAATCTATATATACGTGACTAGATTTTTCCTCCTCACAATCTCATAACACTCTCTCTCTCTCTCAAAATCTCTGCCCTCTCTCTAAAAAAAGGTAACATTTTTTTTTGTATTTTTAAATTATATTATCGTTGTAAGGATTTTGAATTGTTAGTTAGGATTGTAATATTAATTAGTTAGGATTGGAATTATTAGTTAGGAATGGAATTATATTATACTAGAATTGATTTATTTTTAAATTATACTGGAATTATCTCGAGACGGGACCGAGTGCTAATTCGCAACTCTTGTCATCTTCTGTGACACAGTCCGCTGTTCCGGATTATTTTCCCGGACCAGCGCCGCCTCCAGAAGCAGATGCTAGACCGCCGTTGTTGTATGTGGGATTGACGGTCAAAGATATTTTGCAGTCGCCGGGGCATGATTCTTTAGACCGGTTAGATCCGCGACGGCTCCCGAATACTTTTTGGTACGTAACTACAATTTTTTTTTTTAATAACATTATGAATTTGTTTTTTTTACTAATAATTTTTGTTTTATTTCTCAAGTTTAAGGATGATAACAAAGTTGGACGGAGTGTGGCTGACACCATTAAAGCCTATTTCATGGAGCCTCACCGCAATTGGTCTTTGGTTCCGGAAGACGTTGTCGAGACATGGTTTAAATGTTTCGCGGTAAATTTTTTTTTTTTATATTCATTATTATTTTGGTCAATTCTTTATCTTTAATATATCATTTCTAATTTTTTTTTTGTATAGCAAAAATGGCATGGGACGTTGCGATCAACGAGACGGTGAAGACGGAATTCAAAAAGAAGGGAAAATTGCGGCTCAACAATGCCGTCTCCAATTGGAAGAGGAAGTGGGAGGTTAAAGGCGATCATGGGAAGCCGCCATACATGTCCTCCGATGTTTGGAACGGCTTGACGGCATACTGGAGAGGTCAGCATGCGCATCAAGTGGCCGCTAAGTGTTCAGCTTCTCGAAACACTATGGGTCCAGACGTTCTTCCAGCGCTTATGCCTCATACGTCGGGTCAAACGTCTTTTGCGGGAAGATGCCTTCAAATGGTAATAATTTTTTCGGTTATAATTTTATTTATGTAATTTTAATTTGCTATTAATTTATATTACTCATCAACCGTTTGATTTCTTTTTTAATGTCTTTTTTGTTAGGCAAATGGAGGCGAACTTCCTCCAATGACCCGAGTTTTTGCGGAAATTCACAAGAAGAAAGACGGATCTTTTGTAGATCCTCGAGCAGAGGCGATCTACAATGACGCGCATGCAAGGATCGACGAGCGTCAAACTCAGCTTTCTCAGCAGCTATCACCCGGCGGTAGTTCGGTCCAATCCACTGCGACTTTGACGGTTGCCCAGATGGACGAGATATACGCAGAGGTAATTTAACGTTTTTTTTACAAAAGTTAACGTTTCTTTATACAATTTATTAAATTTTACGTTTCTTTTTTAAAGGTTGCCCCGAAGAAAAAGGGCAGAGTTTTAGGGATGGGATCGATCGTAGATAGTGCCGCCGCGTCGTCCCGTCGTCAGCTTTTCGACGATCCGGTTATTTTGCGGACGGAGTTAAACACCGCCAACTCCGAGATCAACACATTGCGGGCGAAGCAGGTGGTATACGATGAGAAGATCCAAGGATACGATAAAACAATCCAAGGATACAACACTCTCTTCGATATTATTGCCCTGACTAACCCGACTTTGGCGGCTGCACTGAGGCAGCAGGAAGGATCGACATCGGGTCAGCCGACTGATCCGCTCGCGCAAGAACGAGCGAATATGGAGCAGAATGGATCGGACGACGAGCTTTTTGATAATTTACGTTTTTCAGCTGGACAATAGTTTGTATTAAGAATTTTATTTTGTATTTTAAATTTTATTTTATATTTTGAATTTATTTATAAAATTTTAATTTATAAATATAATTTTATTAATTATTTTTTTAAATTTTATTTAATTTATTTAATTTATATAAAATTATATTTAATTTACGACGACTTTACATCGAAAACTTTACATCGATTTTACATCAATAATTTTACATCGATTTTACATCGTTCAATAATTTACGACGAATTTACATCGAATATTTTACATCAATTTTACATCGTTCAATAATTTATGACGAATTTACATCGATTTACCAACTCATTTATAGATACCTAGTACGACGAATTTACGACGTATTGTCAAAACAGAAATTGTATAATTCGATGTAAATTCGATGTAATGTTACATCCTATTACGACGCATTTACAACGGATTTTCGAAAAAAAATTGTATAATCCGATGTAAAATCGATGTAATATTTCATCGTGATATCGATGTAAAATCGATGTAATGTATTCGTCGTAAAATCGATGTAAATATACATCGATTTTACGACGAATAATATACGACGAGTTTACGACGATTTTTAGTGCTCCTTAATGTTACGACCAGTTTACGACGATTTCCGATTAACGACGATCATATTACGACGAATTGTTAATCGTCGCTAATCCGTAGTAAACCATGTTTTACGACCAATTTACGACGATTAAGTTAGTTGTAAAATGGCAGTTTTCTTGTAGTGAAAGAACCATCCATTTTCACACTTTTTAGTATTATTTTCTCTCCCCCAGACTTATTTCTTATCACGTTATCTCGCATATAATTATTAAAGGTAATGCGAGTATTGATGGTGTTTGCACCGAATCCCTGGTTCTTCCTTCAAAAGTAATCGAAGGTTTAGGCGAATAATGGTATCACAAGAAATTTTCCTAACCTCGCTTCCACCTTTGTGTGATCATTCCCTCTGAAGTAGAATAATGGGCTAGAAATTTTCCTAACCATATACTCAGAAGAAAATCATTTCTTCTTTTAATGCATCTTATTTATTAACTTGTAACAGGGGAGAGAAATACCATCACTTTAAACACATGGGTTCCTTTGTCAGATATGAATGAGGAATCAAGTTCTATGGACATCAATCACATCGATGAAGTGCAAAAATTTGGCTCAGGCTTTAAAGAACTTTGCTGGAAACATGTGTGTCTTCAAGTTAACTGGTCAGCCTTTGGATTTTTCATTGGTCGATCTAAAACTGATTCTGTAACAATGGTCACTTAAAAGCAAGGTCAGAACACTAGAGTCGAGAAAAAGATCACAGTCTCCAACAGGTTTTGACTCAATAAAACGACGAATTGACTCAAAAACGACTGACTCAAAGAAAAACAAAACCAATGTCAGCAACTACCTCCCCCATACTTGAACAACACTGTCCCCAGTGTTATCTAGCCCAAAGGTGGTAAAAGAAATCAAGAGAACTGAGTGGAATTGTGAAGGAGAAAAAGTTACCGATCTGGAATAGGTGTATCGACCGATACACAGCCTGGTATTGATCGATACCAGGCGTAAGTCGATACAGTGAACTCTTCTCAACGACAAGTGACAAAATATTGCTCTCAATATTTGACCAAGGATCTGAAAGTGGAATGGTTAGCACTGTTAGATAACTCAAACACAGGTTAAAAGCAACAAGATATCATAATGCATAATCCAACAAAGTTCAAAATCAAAACAAGCTGAGAAAACAGACTCAAAAATTCAAAAGAAAAAAAAGAAAAGAAAAAGTGAACTAGAGAGAAGAGAGGACTAATCCTCATCAGAATCATCGTCTTCAGCGGTGTGAGACGGTCCAGCAGGTGGTGATCGAGGACTAGGAGGACGAATGCATCCACAGTGAGAAATATGGTTCCAGATTCTCTGGAGACTCTCCACCACATACCTCTAAAAGGCATCCGTCTCCATGGGAATCGCAGGTGGTGAAGGAAAAGTACTCGCAAAAGATGGAGGATGGTGTGCTCGTCGAGATCGACCTCTAGCAAGGTCAGGTACTGGCTCATCCTCAGCAGCAACAGGTGCTCTAGGACGTACTGCTGTGTGGCGATAGTGCCCATACCAATCCTCCCAAGCAGACACTAGAGCTCACCGTCGAGACCCAAACGACGCATCGTGACTCCATCAATGAACCGAGTGGGTTGCACATCAATGCCTAGCCACCCGTTGTAGTGCAACGTGTCATAATCATCCCAGTCTTCAGAGATGGGCCTGTAGAGGCAGTCTGTACTCTCAGCGATCTCCCTATCTGTTCCTTCCCAAACTCTGTTGTAAGGAATCCTGACCTTCTCATTCCTCTTAGGCCAAGGAGCTCGACTTGTGGCAGCAGGAGCCACAGGGTCAGCAGGAGCAGCAGGTGGTGGCGATGGCTGTGCCACTGGTGCTGGTGGGATCTCACGCAAGGAAGTGTGCAGAAGCTCAATATTTTCTGGCGCTCCATCAATCCTCACTCTGTAGTGGTCGTTGCCAAGGTTACCGTTCACTACACCTCTCCGCCAATGTAAACCATCACAAATTTTGACACGTTGACACAAGCAGAATTCCTTTGGTGGTGGGTTTGAGCTTGATGCATCATCCGTTCGTGTTCTCTTTCGAGTAGACATCTGCAATCAAAGACAAAGAACACAGAAAACACAGAATAAGCACCAAATCCAACAGCACAGCAGCAACCAGCAACAAATTATTCAAAATTTCATCATTGCCCGCAGGGTATCGATCGATACCCTGGCGATTTCAAACCAGAATCCTCAAAATTCAACAAATCCGCAATTCCAAACATACAAACGTAAGGGGGGGGGGTCTAAATTCCTCCAGATCTACTTAGGTAAGGCAGATCTATCCAGTAAATCAAGTTCTAAAAGGCAAAAATTTCAAAATCCCAAACCTTGTGTCCATGGAGTGAAAAAGAGAAATTTGTGTGTCATACCTTGTAGATCGAGAGAATGGATGATAGAAATGGGAAGAGCACGAAAATCCAACAATGTTAGACCTTGAAATTACTCAAATCCGTGAAGAATTGAGAATTTGGTGATTTGGGAGTGGATTTTCGCTAAGGTATCGGTCGATTGGGACTGTGGAGAAAGAATTAAAACCCGAGGGTTTTAAGAAGGAACTTACCTGTGCGTAGGGTATCGATCGATACCTTGGGAGTATCGATCGATACAAGGGGGATTTGGTCGATGCAAATTCTCTTTCTCCTTGTTTAACCTGATCCACTAAAAACACAAGACACAAAAATGAAATATAAAAAGAAAAAGACTTATATACAAATTCACCAGTGGGTTGCCTCTCACCAAGCGCTCGTTTAACGTCATTAGCTTGACTGTACCGCCGTTCAGGCAGTGGGTGCATCATCCAGAGGCATTATGTGTCCTTTTGAAATCTCGGCGCTCCTCCAATAATGTCTTACCCTTTGTCCATTGACAGTGAACTCTTCGCCGAAAGGATTTGTCAGGACAATTGCACCATGTGGTCTAACTTCCTTGACTGTGAAAGTACCTGACCAACGAGAACGCAATTTACCAGGAAACAAATGCAAACAAGAGTTAAACAGAAGTACCTGGTCATGGGGTTCAAAGTGTCCGGATAGAATCTTTTTGTCGTGATACGCCTTGGCTCTCTCCTTGTACAACTTTGACTTTTCATAGGCATGATGCCTAATCTCATCCAGCTCATTCAGCTGAATCAATCGCTTCTCAGCAGCAAACTTGATGTCGAAATTCATCATCTTTGTAGCCCAGGCTGCTTTATGCTCGATTTCTACCGGAATGTGACACGCTTTCCCATATAGAAAGTGAAACGGTGTAGTCCCAAGTGGTGTCTTGAAAGTGGTCCTATAAGCCCACGGTGCATCATCCAGCCTTGCAAACCAATCCTTCCTAGTAGTATCCACAGTCTTTTCCAGAATCTCCTTGATCTGCCTGTTGGAAACCTCAACTTGCCCACTAGTCTGAGGATGATAGGGAGTAGCTACACGATGATTCACACCATACTTCTTCAGCATATTCTCGAAGACCTTGTTAATAAAGTGAGAGCCACCATCACTTATAACAGTCCGAGGTACTCCAAATCGAGGAAAAATGATACTCTTGAACAGCTTAAGGACCACTGAAGAATCGTTGGTGGGACTAGCAATTGCTTCCACCCACTTAGATACATAGTCCACAGCAACCAAGATGTACTTGTTTTTATATGACGAAGGAAAAAGACCCATAAAATCGATGCCCCATCAATCAAAAATCTCAACCTCAAGGATGAAGTTCTGTGGCATCTCGTGTTTCTTACTGATGTTCCCTCTCCTCTGACACGCATCGCATTGCGAAACGAAGGCATGAGCATCCTTAAACATAGTAGGATGTAACATTACATCGAATTGGACACTGTCTTGAAAGTAGCAAAGTGTCCAGCATACACAGATCCATGACAATGAAACAAAACATTAGGTACCTCTGATTCAGAAATGCATCTCCTGTAGATACCATCAGAACAAAGCTTGAACAGGTAAGGTTCAACCCAAAAGAATCGCCTTATGTCACGCATAAACTTATTCATGTCATATTTCTTGAGGTGCTTTGGCTCTTCATATGTAGCGAGGTAGTTGGCAATATCGGCGTACCATGGTTGACTAGAATCAACTGCAGTGACTAGATACTCTTCAGAAGCACCAAGGTGTTCAACAGTCAAAACAGGTCTGGAAATCGCAGGGTATCGACCGACACCAAGGGAGTGTCGATCGATACCAAAACCTGCAATTCGTGGGAATTGCAGAGTTTCGGCAAAACCCATTTGAAACTCAGTTTCAAAGAAGTAAATGGACTCTTCTGGTAGTTGATCATCAATAGGCACGTCTGTATCGATCTGAATCCTCGAAAGATGGTCAGCAACCCCGTTCTCTATTCCTTTCTTGTCCTTAACCTCGATATCAAAGCCTTGGAGCAAAAGGACCCAACGACAAAGGCGAGGCTTAAGATCCTTATTCTGCATCAGATATTTGAGAGCATTATGATCAGTGTGAACAATCACTTTGCTCCCAATAAGGTAGGATCGAAATTTCTCAAAGGAGAAAACAACTGCAAGTAGTTCCTTCTTTGGTGCTGTAATTCCTCTGAGCATCATCCAATGTCCTGCTGGCATAGTAGATAACGTGCAGCTTGGTATCCTTCCTCTGACCCATAACTGATCCGACAGCAAAATCAATAGCGTCGCACATGATCTCAAAAGGTAAAGTCCAATCAGGAGGTTGCACAATAGGAGCACTCACCAAGGCCTTCTTAATCTCCTCAAAGACTGCAAGAGACTCAGGTGTGAAGTCGAATTTGATCTCCTTGCATAATAGGGCGGTGAGTGGGTGGGCTAGGTTGGAGAAGTCCTTGATGAATCTCCTCTAAAACCCAGCATGACCAAGGAAGCTTCGTATATCCTTCACAGAAGTCGGTGGTTGCAGGCTTGTCATGACCTGAATTTTGGCTTTGTCAACTTTGATCCCAGCTTCAAAAACCTTGTGCCCAAGCACGATTCCATCTTGAACCATAAAGTGACACTTTTCCCAATTAAGGACCAACTGTTTCTCTTCACACCTCTGTAGCACCTTGCACAAATTAGCCAAACAGTCTTTGAATGATGATCCGTACACCAAAAAATCATTCATGAACATCTCCATAAAATCCTCAATCATGTCTGTGAAGATAGACATCATGCACCTCTGAAAGGTAGCTGGGGAATTACACAATCCAAATGGCATTCTCCTGTATGCGAATGTGCCATAAGGACATGTAAAAGTCGTCTTCCCTTGGTCATCTGGATGTATCGGAATCTAGAAGAAACCTGAATATCCATCGAGAAAACAGTAGTAGGGATGACTGGCCAACCTCTCCAACATCTGGTCAATGAATGGCAATGGGAAGTGATCTTTCCTTGTAGCTGCATTCAACTTCCTGTAGTCAATGCACATTCGATGCCCAGTGATAGTCCTAGTAGGAATTATCTCATCCTTTTCATTCATCACCACAATTATCCCTCCTTTCTTAGTAACAACGTGCACTGGACTGACCCAAGAACTGTCTGAGATGGCATAGATAACCCCTGCATCCAAGAGTTTCATGACCTCTTTCTTAACCACTTCTTTCAGATTTGGATTCAGCCTCCTCTGATGCTCAATTGAAGCATTTGACTCGTCCTCAAGATGAATCCTATGCATGCATATGTCCGGTGATATACCTGAAATGTAATCAAGAGAATAGCCAAGAGCTTTGCGATACTTGCGCAGCTTGCTCAGCAGTAAGGCAATCTCTGCGTTGTTCAAAGAAGCATTAATAATCACTGGGTATTTTGAATTAGGACCAAGAAAACCATACATCATATTTGCTGGAAGTGGCTTGAGTTCCACTTTAGGAGCTTTCTCCTCATTCCAATCTCCAAGCCCATCAGCTTGCTTAGAACATTTGGTCAACTCTCTTTCTGGTCGCAGGGTATCGACCGATACTAGGGGAGTATCGATCGATACGGGTGGTGCTGTATCGAGCATCTTCGAGTATCCAGCAGCAACATCACCCAAGTGCTCCTCAAACTCAGCTGAACAAATCAATGCTCTCTCTAGTGGATTCTCAGGATGCATTTCTAAGAAGTACTCTTCAGCTATGTCGTTGAAGGTATCAACAAAGAAAATATGCCCATCGATGGTTGGTCTCTTCATCATCTTCTCCATGTTAAAAGTCATGACCAAATCACTAATGTTAAGAGCGATCTTCCCGTTCATGTAATCAATCAAAGCACCAGCTGTTGCTAGGAATGGCCTTCCCAAGATAAGAGGGTCTATGGGCTCTGCATCATACTCCAGGACAATGAAATCAGTCGGGATTAAACAATTTCCAATCTTAATTTGGACGTCTTCAAGTAGTCCGTCTGGAAGTCGAATTGAGCGATCAGCAAGTATCAGGGAGATCCTTGTGGTTGTGAAGTCTGTCATCCCCATCATTTTAGCAACTGAGTATGGCATGAGATTCACACTTGAACCAAGGTCGCAAAGAGAACGTTCGAACCTTTCTGTGAAGATTGTACAATCCAACACAAAACTCCATGGATCTGGTAACTTCTTTGGGATCTTGTTTGTCAAGATTGCACTGCACTCATGAGAGATCATCAGAACACCATCCTCAAGGTTCACATTGCTTGATACCATCCTCTTAACATATCTCCTGAAAGCTGGAGAAGTCTTGATAGCATCGACAAAAGGAAGTTCAACAATCAACTTATCCATAATTGTCTTGCATCTAGAGTCTTCTACCTCCTTCTTAGTCTTCCCAATAGCCATGGGATAAGGTATCCTCGGTATGTAAACTCTCTCTGCAACCACATCAGGTATTTTCTTCAAAACCTCAGATGTTGTATCGACTGCAGGATCAGTGTCGATCGATACAGGGGGGTATCGCTTTATACGCGGGACTTTGATTTGTCTCGTGAAAGTATCTTGACCGGTGTCGATTGATACTGGCTAGTGTCGATCGATACTGGCTAGTGTCGATGGGTACCGGGAAGATTTCAGAATCCTCATCGTCAAGATCAACCAGATTTTCTGTAGTTTGGCCAATTTTTACTCCTGGATTGACCTCTTTTCCATTCCTCAAAGTGATTGCATTGATGTGTGCCCTTGGGTTTTCTCCTTTCCCTGGAAGAAAACCTTCTTGCCTTTTCACAGCCTCTGAAGTCTGAGCAACCTGAGTTTCCAGCTTCTTCTGATGAATATTAAGAGCCTCGATCTTTCCACTCAGATCATTGTACATATCATCCATATTCCTATTGAAATCTACTGTTAGCTTATGTTGTCCTTGAACAAGCTGTTCAAACATAGATTCAATCTTGCTATTTGGGTCTTAGCAGGTATAGGTTGATAAGACGAACTCCCATAGTTCCTAGTATATCCACTGCTCTGGAATGGTTTCTTGACAAACTGATTCGATCCTCCTTGCTGAGCGCTGTTGTTGGAGTTTCTGTTGTTATTCTGATATTGATTTCTCTGACCTTGAAAACCAGAGCCACCAATATAGTTAACATCTTCCACTTCATCCTCATTGAATCCCTCAACATCATCAGCAAAGTGAACAGCCTTCATTGTCTTGCCCATCAAAAGATTGTGCATAGAATCTAACTTGGCTTGAACATCAGCAATATGCGAACCTTCCATGCCACTAGCTTGCTTCTTGCGTTCCATGTCTGCATTCTTATTACTATTGCTAGATTCCAAGTTCTCAATCACAACATAAGCGTCCTCAGGATACCTGGTGTTGAAATTTCCATTGCTCGCAGCATCCAAAACCATCTGATACCTCCAATCAATTCCTCTGAAGAAAAGACCCAGCAGCTGAACATTAGTGAACCCATGATGTGGACAATCCCTCTGATATGACCTGAATCTGAACCAAGCAGCCTTAAATGCCTCAGTCGGTCCCTGAGAAAACAGGAAAATTTTATTCCTGAGCTCCTCAGATCGTGCATCATCATAGAAGTTGTTCAGTAAGGCATTCTTAGTCTCTTCTCAAATAGTCAGTGATCCAGCTGGCAACTGATTTAGCCAATAAGATGCATCCCCACCAAGAGAGTATGGGAAGAGCTTACATAAGAGGTAATCATAGGATACTCCATCGCATTTGATGCTTGTAACCAAATCCTCAAACCTCTCGATGTGATCCATAAGGTGTTCATGAGAAAGACCATGAAAAGGGTGCTGTCCCACAAGAGTGTAGTAAGCAGGCTTCAGCTCAAAATTGTTTCTCTGAAAAGTAGGAGGGCGAATCGCAGAACGATTAGCGTAGAACTGATCAGGCCTGTTGTACTCACCAATTGTCCTACCGCGACCAGCCATAGCATTCCCTGCATTCTCAGCATTCCCAGCGACAATCTCCTCGACAACAGCAGGAGGTGGAATGATGTTCCCCTCTCCATCCAATCGTTGCCCTCTCTCATTGCACAATTGACCCTCTTGGTCTCTGTAAGCATCACCTCCATCTTGAACTAAAACCACTGGATTGTTGTTCATCTCTGCTGGCTTCTTTGCTTTTCTGTTTGTGCGTTCCAAAAGTGCTAGCTGCTCGTTTGACAGATTAACTAGCAGAGTGTTCTTGTTCCTCCTGGTTTCACAAATAGGCATGCACCTGAAACACAAAAGTCAAGAACGTAAGTAACGCAAAAATTCACGACATGTATCGACCGATACCACTTGGGTGTCGATCGATACTGGTAGAACTTAGTCGAAATTCTCATATATGTCGGAAATCCGTCGGGAAACGGCTTTTCCGACAAATTTCTAAAAGATTTGACATGTCGGGATTATTTCATCGGATTTCAAAATCGGTCAGAAATTGGTCGGGAATTCGTCGAATTGACCGACCGGATTCTGACAAAATATCATTAGTCGAGAAATTTTTGACCGATTCCCGACAGATTTTCGACGGGACAAATTTTCGACCGATTCCCGACGAACATTTAAAAAACTGTAATTCAAAAAATTCAAAAAATTGTGATTTTTAATTAAAATTAAATTAAATTAATAATTCAAAAATTAAAATTAAAATTAAATTGTGCATAAATATAATAATTGTTTTGAAATTATTTTCAAATTAAAAAAACATAAAAATTAAACTTTTCGAACTTCTCGTTCCCGGGAAATCTTGGAACTTCGATTTCATCCATCCCGCCATGCCATGTCGATTTTCCTCGGAGTCGTGGATCGACCCTGACGAGTAAGTCCCGCCCAGGTTATTGGACTAACTACTCGATGGACATGATTAGAGGAGGAGCTTCAATGTGCGTCCCTCGAGACGAACCACCGCGACGAGCATTGTATATGTCGTACGACCTCGAAAAATAAAAACAAAAAAATTTATTAGTTCTAAGAATTTATACAAATACTAAAAAAAAATACAAAATATGCCAAAATTGTAGGGAAAAGTTACAAATTTGCATTTTTTATTATTAAAAACGTTACTATATTTATAAAAAAATCATCATACTACAAAACGTTCTTATTATAAATTTATAAAAAATTCTAATTTCCATTAAACAAATACTAAAAATAAAACCAAAAACCCGGAAAAATTAGAAAAATTCAAAAATCATTTTTTTGTTGACAAAAAGGTTTATATAACATTGAAAATTAACTTGTAAAATGCTAAAAATTAATAAAAATTGAATAAAATTTACAAAAAATTCCTAATTCCATTCTAACAATTCCCATAAATTACTATAACACTAACAAATCTAACCAAATCAAAGGGAGAAAAAGCTTATACATGGTGAAGAAGGAAGGCGGCGGCGGCGCGATTCCAGCAAAGAGGGTCGGCGGCTCCGGCGACCTAAAAAAGAAAAGAAGAAACATATGAGGAAGAGAAGATGAAGAGGAAGATAAAAGAAGAGAAGAGAAGAGGAAGAGATGACTTACTTGGTGGAAGAAACGGTGCGGCGAGGAAGGGAAGGCGTCGGCGGCGGCGGCGGCGTGCAAGGGAGATCAATCGATCTTTGGAGAAGAGGAACCATTTCTTAGAAGCTAAAACTTAGAGTAAAAGCTTCAATGTAGCTAACTTTGCAACAAGAGAGAATGTCTCATTGTAATCAAGACCTTCCTTTTGAGTATAACATTTAGCTACCAGCCGAGCTTTGTATTTCTCAAGACTTACATCAGCATGAAACCTCAACGTGAAAATCCACTACTTTCTTCCCTGGAGGTAAAACAATAACCTTCCAAGTATGAGTTCTCTCCATAGCTCTAATCTCTGTATCAACTGCTTCACACCACTCTTTTGAATTCTTTGTCTCAGTATAGGAATGAGGGATTGAAATTTTAATGATGGAATTAATATAAGAGAGATAGGATGGAGATATTTGTGCGTATGATAGAGAAGAGGAAATAGGATGAGCAAGGTCAAATTGTAATGAATAGCAATGATAATCTTGCAAATGAGTGGGGGATTTCTTTGTTCTTGAAGGAAGTATTTGGGGTGATATGTTTGGTGATGGGGAAGGAATATTTAAAGTAATAGAAGGAGGAATGGTATTACCTGAATACAAAGAATTCAGTGGTGTGAATATGTCAAATGATTATGTTGATTTTGAATCTTTGTCCAGTGGAAATATGTCTTCATGGAAAATGACATTCCTCGAGATGAAAACTGTATTGCTTTCCAAATCTAGCAGTTTATACCCCTTGTAGCCAGACGGATATCCTAAGAACAAACATGCTCTTATTCTAGGCTGAAACTTGTGTCTTTGTTTTGGAGAATTTGTACCATAGCAACGTCATACGTATATTCTGAGCTGAGTATAGATTGGAGAATGACAAACAGAAGTTAATACAGTGTTTTATTCATCAGTAACTGAGATGGATTCCGGTTAATGAGGAAGACTGCAGTCAAAATACAATCATCCCAATAAGAGAGAGATGAACCTGAGATTGAAACATAAGTACACAAGCCACATTAAGGATGTGTTGATGTTTACGTTCCATTACTGAGTTTTGTTCAAGTGTTTCTAGACAAGAGTGAAACGGAATGATCCCTTGGCTTGAAAGTATGTTGTGAATTTCAACTCATATTTCAACTCATGTACATTATCTGATTTCACAGATTTCACTTTGATGTTATACTGATTTTTAACTTGTTAAATGAAAGCAGGGAACACAATTAGAACTTCATTGATCAGTATTATGTATGAAGAAAGGAGAGTGAACCGAATCCAGAGATTTTGGAGCAACAATTGTTCGTGAAACTTGCGCAATCAGATTGATGATGTTAATTGAAGCAATCGGAACGGATATCGTTGCAGAGGTGGATCGATTTGATTCCTCAAAATTTTATTCAGGAATACCATCAGAGCTTGAAATTAATCTGTAAAAACGAAATTTGAAGTTCGAAATAGAAGAATCAAAGTGAAAATGAGCGGAATCAAAGAGAAATTAAATTTGAAAACTCGGATACCATATTACGAATGAGAAACGAAGAAGAAGATGAAAGAAACTTTGTTGGAAAAATATTATTTGAAATGTAAAAATGTACAATGTATTCTATATACAACTATTCTACTCGTATACAATTATACAACATAATCAGTGAGCTAAACCAGTCTAAACCGATATGTACAACTCCAATAGTCCATTAGGATCCAGTGTGGATAAATACAATCCATTATCCATTGGAATATCCGATTTATGGACCCTAAGTATTATGATTAGGTCCTTAGTCCTTAATTAGTCCTTACGATTACATTTATTTTAATGATTGATAGCTCGTTTACGTGTGCACGCACGTAATTAGCTTATTAAGAACAGTATAAGACGTGTGTCATTTGCTGGTTAAATTGTCGGTTTGTCGACTTCCTGTTTCAAACTTTTTCATCAACAAAATATTACTTATATTTTTAATCATTTTTTATTCACCAAGCTCAGATTTGGTATAAGATCACGGCATGCCAAAGAAACAATTAGTCCATCTTTTATATATCTTAGCAAATTTTATTAGTCGTGTTTTTATATTGAAAACACATGGATTTTAATATCAATACATGTCACCTGCTTTATACGTGCAATCTCACCAGTGACCAATATATACACTTTAGCTTTAAGTTAAAAATTTGAATGAATCGATTATGTAGGTGAGTCATTGGTGACTCATTCGTTTACAAGCATGGGAACATATTTTAGATTTAACTGTCTATTTTCAGGGTTGTTTTTAGCAAATATAAGTGGAGTGGCCGAATAAGATTCCGATTCAAAATACATTTTAAAAAAAATAATGAATATATTCATATAATTTGGGCTAGACCAAAAAAAAAATTGCATATAATTTGGGATCTATAATTCTCTAGTAAAAAACATTTTGTCACATCAGATATCTTTTTAATAAAAAAAATTAAACATGACTTACGAACTGTTTGAGAAGGCCTTGTACATTTTCATATATGTAATTTCAATTTAGTATTAAAATTTATATAATTAGTCCGCAAATCATGATATTTTCTTATGATGTTAAATTTCATTAACTAATATGGAAAATTTACTTAACTGGTGAGATAAGGAAAAATAACTTATTGTTATAACAATTGCATAATTAAGAATCGGCTCTTGGTGTGATATAAAATTCAAAAGTAGTCACTGATTTATTTTCTATGAATATTAATATCATTAAAAATGAAATGTAAATGTATTACAAGAGAGCATTACCTAAAATTTATAGTAATTTTGACCCCAAAAAAAGGAAAAACAAGATTAAAATACAACTTGCACTACAAGAAAATAGGCATTTTGCAACGATTTTTTGCGACGATTTTATTTCGTTGCAAATTGCAATCGTTTTTGCGACGACTTTACGACGATTCTTAAAGACGTCGTAAAATCGTCGCAAAATTGGGACGAAAATTTTCGTTGTAAAATCGTCGCTAATTAGCGACGATTTTACAACGATTACCAACGACATTACGACGATTATCAAAATCGTTGTAACTTAGCGACGATTTACCGAGGTTTATATAAAACGTTGTAATATCGTCGTAAAATTACCCACGAATTAGCAATGATTATTATAATTTGAACTTTACATCGATTTCCCAACGATTAATCAGTTAGGTGAGCACGTTTTAAGTTCACGGTGTTCGGTTAGGTAAACATGTTTAATGTCGTTGTAAAGTCGATGTAAACATTTTTAGATTCGTTGTAAAATCGATGTGAAATCGATGTAAAATCGTAGGTAATTCGATGGTAATGAAAATAAAAATCTATATATAGTGGCCAACTTCATAATAAAAATTTCATATTCAAAAACATTTACTTCTTTCTGACCAACAAAAAATGTCAATATACGAAATTAGAAGATGGATGTATAATCGTCTTGATTCAGAGGGATCGCTAACAAAGGATTTCAGTGATAGGGTGGAGGGATTCATGCATCAGGCAGGAAGTATACATAATACGATTATCAGTGGTAAGATGTACTGTCCTTGTGCCAGATGCTTGAATAGGAAATTTATCATTATCTCGAAGGTGTGGTCGCATATATTAAATAGAGGGTTTATGCCGCATTGCTATATATGGTATTATCATGGAGAGGGTCATGGGGGAAATGCAGCTAGTGGTAGTAGCAATTATCAAGCATCGAATTTTGATGAGTCAAATAATTTTAATCAATTTGATGATCATGCGGAGCAGCATGGTGAAGATAATGATAGGATTCATGACATGGTTACGGATGCATTTCATGAAACCGTAAGTACATTTGCACATGATCATCATGATGAGGAACCCAATCTAGATGCAAATTTTTTTTATGATATGCTAGATGCTGCAAATCAGCCACTCTACGATGGATGTAGAGAAGGACATTCTAAATTGTCGTTGGCGGCTAGGATGATGACTATTAAAACTGATCATAACTTAGCTGAGGTTTGCATGGATGATTGGGCTGATTTGATTAAAAAGTATTTGCCAGAGGACAATTTAGCTGCTGAAACTTACTATGAGATACAGAAGCTGGTTTATAGTCTTGGGTTGCCTTCTGAGATGATAGATGTCTGTGTTGACAATTGCATGCTTTTTTGGAAAGATGATGATAAGTTGCAGGAATGTCGATTTTGCCGCAAGGTACTGGTCGGAGTAAGGTACCGTTCCAGCGGATGTGGTACCTTCCTATAACTGATAGATTAAAAAGAATGTATCAGTCTGAGAGGACAGCTGCATCGATGAGATGGCATGCAGATCATTTGCAAACAGATGAGGAGGTTACTCATCCTTCAGATGCAAAAGCGTGGAAACACTTTAAGACGGTACATCCAGACTTTGCTAGAGAGAAACGTAATGTGTATCTTGGTCTTTGCACAGATGGATTTAGTCCATTTGGTATGTCTGGTAGGCAATATTCTTTATGGCCAGTAATCCTAACGCCTTACAACCTTCCCCCAGATATGTGCATGCAAAGGGAATTTTTATTCTTGAGTATTTTAGTACCAGGTCCGAAGCATCCGAAGCGTTCCCTTGATGTGTTTTTGCAGCCTCTGATAGAGGAATTGGAGCAGTTGTGGTATACCGGGGTTCGGACATATGATTTTGCAAGGAAACAAAAGTTTACAATGCGTGCGGTGCTTATGTGGACAATAAGCGACTTCCCTGCTTACGGGATGTTATCAGGTTGGACTACGCATGGGCGATTGTCTTGTCCATATTGTCTCAATCGGACAGATGCGTTTCAATTGAAACATGGTCGGAAAACAAGTTGGTTTGATTGTCACCGCCGATTTCTACCGATTCATCATGCATATCGAAGAAATAAGCGGTTGTTTAGAAAGAACAAAATTGTTCGTGTTCATCCTCCAGTTTATATTTCCGAGGAAGATCTAGAAGCATAAATTTATCATTATGGTGCATTGGAAACAGTCAATCGTGGTGGAAATTGGCACACTCCAGCTAATATGCCGGATGGATATGGGGAGCATCACAATTGGCATAAGAAAAGCATATTCTGGAAGCTTCCGTATTGGAAGGATCATTTGCTTAGACACAATTTGGATGTCATGCACATTGAGAAAAACTTTTTTGATAACAACATGCATACATTGTTAAACGTGCGTGGAAGGACTAAAGACAGCGGTAAGTCAAGGTTAGACTTGCCTGATCTTTGTTGTCGGAATGAGTTACATATTACAAGCAATGGGAAAGCACCTGTCCCCATATTTCAAGTGGGTGCGGAAGAAATGTCAGCTTTGTTCAAATGGGCGACATCTGATGTGAAGTTCCTGGACGGGTACGTATCTAATTTAGCTAAATGTGTTGAGAATGGCCAAAAGTTTTCCGGGATGAAGAGTCATGACTGTCACGTCTTTATGCAACGACTACTTCCTTTTTCATTTGCTGAACTTCTACCAGGAAATGTACACGAATCAATTGCAGGTATATAAATTTAAACTAATCACATATTAATTGCGAATTTAATATTTTATATAATTAATATATATATATATATATATATGAAATGGAAAATTAACATTATTACCTTATATATCACGTGATTGTTATTGTAGGCATTGGAGAGTTTTTTCGGGATCTTTGTATCCGTACTTTGTCAGAAGATGTTATTGCACAACTTGATGCTAGTATTCCTATTTTGTTGTGCAACATGGAGAAAATATTTCCCCCAGCCTTTTTTGATGTTATGGAACATCTACCTATTCATCTACCTCACGAAGCAGAACTTGGGGGACCTGTGCAGTATCGATGGATGTACCCATTCGAGCGATTCATGGGACATTTGAAGAGGAAGGCTAAAAATCTAGCCAAAGTTGAAGGCTCAATAGTAGCAGGAAGTTTAACAGAATAAACTTCTCACTTCACGGGGTACTATTTTGGCTCGAAGGTTCGCACACGGAAAAGGGCAGCACGGCGATATGATGATGGAGGTGTAGGCCGAACATATGCTAATGAAGGTGTCCCAGATATCTTTTCTTCAATCGGTCGATTATGTGGAAGAGTGAAGTCAGTTTGGTTTGCCAATGAAAAAGACCATCATAGTGCACAAACGTATATCCTCTTAAATTACGAAGAAGTTAGTCAATTTGAGACGTAAGTATATAAACATACGTCTTATATATATGGCTAAATTATATATATGCTAGCTTTATACCAATTACAAATACTTTTGTATGCAGTGAATTTGTTAGACAAGTCCGAGAAGTCATTGAAGGAATCTCAGACGATGAAATCAACAAGCGTAAAGATCAACATTTTGCCCCGTGGTTGAAGACACAAGTACGTAAAATTTTAAGTGATCTGAATAATTACTAACTTGGACAATTAACCTAATACATATTTTGATTACTTTTTTAATTAAATTAATTAATGATATAGGTCGAGTATGGGGATACCGCATATCCACTCTGGTTCCATGAGTTAATAAAAGGCCCCATATCGAAGATAACGAGTGCGCCCATGTATTGCACACGCGGATATATATTTCATACATTCAAATACGGAAATCAAAGAGCTACTGCCAACTACGGGGTATGTGTGCGGGGCGAAATAGATTTTTATGGAGTGTTGCAAGACATAATTGAAGTTGAGTACCGTGGTTGCTTAGGTTTGAAATGCGTTCTGTTCAAATGCGACTGGTTCGATCCAACAGTTGATCGAGGCGTCCGTAAAAACAAATTTGGGGCAGTAGATGTCAACCAATCACGACGTTACAATAAGTATGAGCCATTTATCCTAGCATCACAAGCAGAACAAGTCAGCTTTGTTCCATATCCGCGAGTTCGCACCACCCGTATCTCATGGTTATCAGTTATAAAAGTTTCTCCGAGGGGTCGAATTGTGGGGGTTGATGAGGAACTACCAATGCAGCAAGATCATTGCTCTGATATTCCAGAACTAAATGAGAGCAATGAAGACATCCTTTTGATAGATCCTCAAAACATGCAAGTTGAATATCTCCCAGACGATACAGAGGAAGAAGATGAGGAAGATGAGTTCGAAGAAAGTGATGAACCAGATGATCAAGAAACGGATGTGTACTACTCTTCGTCCGAAAATGAATCAGAGTGACCGCGCTAGTTAATAATTATTGTGAATTTAATGTATTAATATAATATTGTGATCGAGTAATTAGTGTGAAATTTAAGTGATATGATTTCTATGAAATCCCCTAAACCCCAAACTAAATTCCATCTCCGATCTCCATTCATTTTCCGCCGTAGGTGCGGCGATTAATAAATTACGAGACATATGTGTCTATGTGTCTATGTGTCATGTAATTTATTAATTGCCTCAACAACGGCGGGAAATGAGTGGTGATCGGAAATGGGATGTAGTTTGGGGTTTAGGTGATTTCAAAGGAATCTTCGCTAAATCGTCGCTAATTGTGATTGTCACAAAATCGTTGCAATATTTGCGACGATTTAGCAACGAATTATGACTAATCGTGGCTAAATCGTCGCAAAATATGAATGTTACAAAATCGATGCAAATTTGCGACGATTTAGCCACGATTCGTCCATAAACCCTAAACCCTAACCCTTTGCCCTAAACCCTAAACCCTAACATATTACCATCTCATTGTATTATGCATCTTTCAATGAAATTGATCGTGACTTTAGAGAATTGTCCGAAAATGAAAACTCGGTCAATCACAGTAATATCCACAAACTGAATCATTGTATTAATAATCTAACATGTACGCAAACTCTCTGTTTTACTTATTTTTCAATCTCGATGAATTTATTGATAATTTCATGATTTTGGATTTACGGTAAACATGTAAAGTTGTTTCTGGAATGTTGCAATCGACGTTATAATTTTGTACCTATACCCTAAACCCTAAAACAGATTTTACAAATATCCTCACTAATTCGTTGCAAACTTAGCGACGATTTAGCAACGAATTAATACTAATTGTGGCTAAATCGTCGCAAAATAAGAATGTTACAAAATCGATGCAAATTTGCGACGATTTAGCCACGATTCGTCCATAAACCCTAAACCCTTTGCCCTAAACCCTAAACCCTAACATATTACCATCTCATTGTATTATGCATCTTTCAATGAAATTGATCGTGACTTTAGAGAATTGTCCGGAAATGAAAACTCGGTCAATCACAATAATATCCACAAACTGAATCATTGTATTAATAATCTAACATATACGCAAACTATATGTTTTACTTATTTTTCAATATCGATGAACTTATTGATAATTTCATGAATTTGGATTTACAGTAAACATGTCAAGTTGTTTCTGGAATGTTGCAATCGACGTTACAATTTTGTACCTATACCCTAAACCCTAAAACATATTTTACAAATATCCTCACTAATTCGTTGCAAAATAAAATGTTACAAAATCGATGCAGAGTGGCGGCGATTTAGCAACGAATTGATACTAATCGTGGCTAAATCGTCGCAAACTATGAATGTCACAAAATCGATGCAAAGTTGCGACGATTTAGCAACGAATTGAGACTAATCGTGGCTAAATCGTCGCAAACTATGAATCTCACAAAATCGATGCAAATTTGCGACGATTTAGCAATGAATTGTCATAAAATTTACCGCGTGTCGGTCAATTAAACTCCCGCGTGTATGAATGTCACAAAATCGTTGCAAAGTTAGCGACGAATTAGCTACGGTTTGATTGCCTCAATATAGCGACGATTCGTCGCTAAATCGTCGCTATTTAGCGTCGATTTTGCGACGACAACTAATCCTATATATACACGCTCAGATTTTCTTCATTCAATTACAAACAAATCACAAACAAATCCTCCTAACTTCCTTGCGAATTCCTTGCGAAAAAGGTAAATTTTTTTTTAATGTTTTTAATTAATTAGTATAGATAAAAATGGAACAATTTAGGTCGGTAGAAACGGAATCAAATTAGAAAAAATAGCAGACTGCCCGGATGTTAATAGATAGTAATTTTTTTTCATTTTTATGCAGATGGGCCAGCGTCATGCACATTACGCTCAGTTTTTGAGAGAGATTGGTGATGCTTCGGGTACCGGGTTGCCCGTGTCTTCTGAGGCTATAGAGACGGATTTCGTCCCGGTGACGCAAACACAGAGTGCTCCGCCGCCTCCACAACCACCTCAGATTCCGCAACCTGGAGGCCATGCCCCGGCCCCATATGCACACATGACGGTTCTTGATTTGCTTGCACAGCCGGGCCGTCATAGGCTTAAAAGATTAGATCCGGATCATATTGACGGGTCGGAATGGTAATATATATAAATATATATTTTTTACATTTATTATTACATATTTATATTTATTTCTAACAATTCAAAATTTTACAATTTTTTGTTTCAGGTTTGGAGTTGAATCCAAAGTTGGACGCACCGTTTCCGACATCATCAAGTCCTATTTTATCGAGCCTCATACCAATTTTACCCAGCTTCCTCCACACGTCAAGGAGACATGGTTCAAGATGTTTGCGGTACGTATGGAAAAAATATTTTTTTCTCCCATAATTATTTTAATTATATTTAAATATATATCTAATTTAATTTTATAAAATATGTAATTATTTTTGTTTCTCATGCAGCAAAAATATCACTGGGATCTTTCGATTCATAGCAAGGTTGAAACTTTGTTTCTCGAGAGGGTGAAGTTTCGTATCCAACGCGTGGTTGGTGAGTGGAAGAAAGCATGGAAGATTTCTGGGGATTTAGCAAAGCCCCCCTGCACATAGATAAAGCCGTTTGGGACGGCTTGGTGCGGTATTGCATGGATCCGAAGTCCATCATAACTGCTGAGAAGTGTTCGGCTTCCCGCAACACCGTTGATTCGGACAGGAAACTCAAGGCTCTGCCTCATACAGCTGGGCAAACACCTTTTGCGGGTGTTCGTCTACAGATGGTAATTAAATTTATTTAAATTAATTAATTTATTTAATTTACTTCGTCAATAACATAGTTTTTTTCTTTAGGCCGCCGAAGACGGAGGTGTACTCCCTCCGATGACCAAGGTTTTTGAGCGGACGCACCGGAAGAAGGATGGTTCTTTTGTTTCCGAGACTGCCGAGCACATCTTCAATGAGGTGACTTCCAAGGTCACCGAACGAGAGACACAGCTCTCTCAACAGCTATCTCCAGGTGGTTCGTCGGTCACGTCTGGAGGGTTGACCACACCCGATATTGACCGGATCTTCGAGCAGGTATATAGAATAGTTAGTACTTATTAATTTTTAGTTTTTGATTTTTAAAAAATTTCTAATTGTAAATTTAAATATAGGTTGCCCCTAAGAGAAAGGGGAAGGTTGTCGGGATGGGATCTATTCGAGATGTCTCGGCTGCTTCTTCATATGCTCCGCGACGACGATCGCCAGAAGATGATCCAGTCGTGTTACGTGCCACGATTACGAGTCTTCAGGAGCGGGTTGAGACTGAGGCTACTCGGTCTCAGGCATATCAGGCGAAGATTGCGAGTCTTCAGCAGCGGGTTGAACTGGATGCTACGCAGAATGACGAACTCTTCGACATCTTGGCAACAGGGAACCCGACAATGCAGGTCATGCTACGGGAAAAGTGAAGACTCCGAGCAGAGGCAGATGCAGTTCGTCGAGACGTCCCGAAGACGATGTGAATCTCGACGATTACGATATAGTTATTTAGATTTAGGATTTCGAATTCTAATTTTGGTTTTTTTTTTTGTAACAGATTATAATATTTTTTTTTCTAATAAAATATTATTATATATTATTTTTAAAATTTTCATTTTATAATTTCGAAATTAATAAAATTTTAAAAATAATAATAAAAATCATATATAGAATCGTCGTTAATTCGATGGTAAACAATAATCTTCGTTGATTCGTTGCTAAATTAATCGTCATAAAATCGTGGCTAATTTACAACGATTGTACGACGATTTATTAGCAACGATGTTGCGACGATTATTTAGCAACGATTTTATGACGATTGATTAGCAACGAATTAACGACGATAATTTTTTGCCATCGAATTAACAATGAAATATTTTCCTTCGAATTTCCATCGTTTTTACGACGTATTTATATTCGTCGTAATTTCAATGTAATATTTACAACGATTTTACTACGAAAATTTACCGACGATTTAGCGACGAATTTTTGTCCCTCGTACTTTCCCGACGAATTTACGACGATTTGTGGTTTGCGACGATCTGTTAACGACGATCTCTTTTTCGTCGCAAATTCGATCCAAACCCTCTTTTGCAACGATTTTACAACGATATCGTTCGTTGCAAAAAGGGTGTTTTCTTGTAGTGTTGGGTGAAGATCAAACCATACTCATCGAATCCACATGAGCATTAACTTTCGAAAACGCTTCAGATATCGTCTTGATGATATGATGTTGTGGATTTCACGGTCAATGTTCTTGAAGATGATCAATGGAGAAATTGACTGTGAGTTATGCAGAACATTATTCCTCTGTTTCCAGATGTGAAATATCGCTTCTTGCGCTGCCACTTTTCTGAGAGTTGAATGAGCTTCCACCGAGCCAATTCTCGTCCAGCAGAGTGGCTCATATGCTGCGATGGGCTAAGCCTTGAGAAGACCTGAATCCATATTTTCGATGCGTACTCGCAGGTAATCAGCATATGATCCCTTGATTCCACATACCAAGAGCAGAGGTAACAGTCCGAAGATTGAGCCACACCCCAGGATGCTAATCTTTCACGGGTTGGCAGTCTGTTAAGGTGACTAACCCACATGTTGAAAGCATGTGTGGGCACTGCTCCTTTAAACCATACAGACTGAGCCCAATTTTTCTTCTCCTTATGTGGTATGCGCGCTTCCCAAGTTCGAGAAGATGAGAAACAATTTAACTTAAAGTCATCAACAACCCAACAAACAGTTGCAGCTACGGCGATGATCCTTGTCAGAGGAATTGTGGTTAGAAACGCATGGAGGCTAAGAGCATTGTCTGATCGTGGTGGTGGGATAATCCAACCATTATCGTTACAAGCATCAATAACCTTAGCAGAGATTGGCAAACGAAGAGCTCTTGGTCCGTCGGCGCTAATGTGATATATCAATGGTCTGAGAGGTGTCCAAGTATCCAGCTAGAAAAATGTGTTCAAACCATTGCCAACCGTGTTTGTTAGGAATATTTCAGCTAGAGGACGTTGCTTTAACAATATTTTCCAAGTCCATGAGTCATTAGTTGATTCTTCTATACCCCAGAAGCAACGATTCCTCAGAGGATGAAATTTATGCCATGAGACCTATAACGAACCATTGTCTGCAAATAAAAGCTAGACAAATCTGAGGCATAAGAGCAGTGCCCAAATTTGATGATGTTCCATTCAGTGTATCTTCTCAGCCCAACTCCCCCTTCTTGCTTAGGTAAACAAATACCAGACCAAGCAACCTTAGCTCCTTTACTAACACCAATATAACCCGACCAAAGGAATCATGATCAAAGGGAGTCAATCTTTTTTAGACAACTTGTAGGCAGCAAAAACGTAGAGATCCAGAAACTTACAGTAACGTGATAAGTGTCCCACATCGGGAAGATGGGGGGTTAGGCGTTGGTATATAAGTGCCTAAGGGGTTCTCTCTTCATAACATGGGTTTTGTAGAGGGGTTTGACTCTTGGGCCTAATTCCCTATCAATACGGGGTATGAGTCTACTTTTCTGACTGAGAATGATTGAGAATGAGAGATTACTTGAGATAGGAGTTTCTGAAGCTTGTTTGCTAGCACTTTGCAATAACCTTGTAGAGAGTGTTCAAACAAAAAAATAGGTCTGAAATCCGAGGTTCTCGCCGCATTCGGGATTTTTGGGATGAGTACCAAAGTAGTCGCATTCCATTGCTTTAACATTTGACCCGGTCTAAAAAATTCCTTAACCGCTTATGTGACCTCAGCCCCAACTTCACTTCAACAACCATTGAAAAATTCTGCAGAATAGCCATCAGGACTGCTGGTTTTGTTCCTGGGAAGCGAGAAGAAAGCTTTACTAATATCTTGCTCGTCAATTTGAATCTGCGAGCATCTATACGGCATGAGCAGATCCATATCACTTTGTATCAAAATAGGTGGCCCCACTTCACCTCCTAAAAGGTTTGAGAAGTAGTATTCACAATGATCTCTTATGCCCAATTACGTTTCAATCCTTACCCCATTTTCATCACGAAGGAAGTGAATGGTGTTGATGGATTTTCTGGTATCAACCATTCTGTGAAAGTAAGGGGGTATTGCTATCTCCAACCAAGTGACCCTAGCATAACAGATCCAATGACGTCACTTAGAATACCAATTCATACGTATCAGATTTAAGAACTATGGATTTTGGAGGAGAAAGTTGAAAAACTTAAAATGTCGTTTGACTCTCTGCTCTTCTACCACAGACGCTAAGAGAAAGCCTATATAAAATCCACTTGGTCACATTACCACAGATCCTATTTTCTTAACGTCTATATCTCTCAAATAAAATTACATCATTTTTTAAACCCAGTAACTTCAATATAGTCAACTTAACTCTTTTTATAGGCCCACCATACGAGCCTCGGATAAGATACGACGTCGTTAGAAACTGTCGGTGTCTGTGTTGAGAAGCATCAAAACGACGACGTTGAATCGGATTCACATGGGTCTCTCTCTTCGTCCTACTTTTCAAGTGTGAAGCTGCCAGATTTTCGCTCTAATTAAAATACAAAACATATTATTCTCTGCAAATTGAAGGGACGCACGATTTTAGTGGCAATCTAACAGGAACACTACTCTCTCTCTCTCTTTCTCTCCAGATCCCAAAAATCAAAAATCTTTCCTTTTTCCAAAAATTGTTCATCTTTCTGTCTTCCCAGAAAAAGAAATTCACATTCAAAGCTTCTCTTGATTTGCCTTTCCTGGTAAAGTTTCCTTTTTTAAATATATATAGAATTTTTCGTTTGTTGTTTCATATGTTTAGTGTAACTGTTTGATTCAATTCTGGTGATTTCTTAGATTTGCTCCAAATGCATTTACTTAGATCAAGATCGAATCTTTTGTTTTGAATTATAGGAATTTATTGTATCTTGTTGAAAACATTTGGATGAAACATTGTCGAGATCTGAGATTTTGGTTTTGATTTCGCCGAATAGGTTTGGTGAAAGATGTTTAGGTCTTCACCTCGAAGAGGACAGAGATCGAAAGGCTTCAAGGTGAAGCATTGTATACAATTGACTCTGTTACTTGGTGTTGGGATATGGTTGCTTTACCAAGTGAAGCATTCTCATGAGAAGAAAGCTCAGTTTGAGGAAACTGCCAAAAAGATTGTTGGAGAGAAAGTGATGAGGCTCGGGAGGAAAGATCTTAATCCGCGCGTTGAGGATGAAGGAAAGAGGAATGTGGAGAGTTTCAATGGTGCAGATAAGGCGGTTGATCAGGAGATTGAGACTAGGGATGATAGGAACGATGAGATTGTAGAGGGAGGTGAAGAGAATAAGGAGAAGGAAGGCGAAAGAACCGGGAACGAAGATTCAAACATTGAGGAGAAGAAAGACAATGGCGGTGCAGAAGATAACGAGGAGAGTAAAGAGAAGAGTGGGGTGGAAGAGAGTGAGATTGAAGAGAAGAAAGAAAATGGCAGTACCGAAGAGAGCGAGGAGAGTAAAGAAAAGAGTGGTACAGAAGAGAAAGAGGAGAAGGATGTAGAAGAGAAGACGAATAGTGAAGAAGCAAGAGAGAACAACTACAAAGGAGATGATGCTTCTAGTGAGGTAGTCCATGAGACCGAAGCGGGAGATTCTGTTTTCAAGAGTGTTTTGTCGAACACGGCTGATAATGGGGAGAGCAGCAGTGACGAGAACACTGGTTCGTCCTCAGGTAACGAATCGGATTCCTCGAGTGAAATAAAATCTGAGGGTGAATCTATGGAGAAGAATGAGATGGTGGAGAAGGAGGGGTTCAATGATTCTAATGGTGACTTGCCTGGGAAGGATGAGTCAGAGTCTACTGAAAAGACAGATAGCTCTACTACGAGCACAGAGGAGAAAGAAGTGTCTTTGTCGCAAGAGAAGAACGAAGACAAAGAAACCGGAAAAACTGAGAAAGAAGAGTCTTCGTCACAAGAGGAAAGTAAAGATAAAGAATCTGAGGAAAAGGAGAAAGAAGAGTCTTCTTCCCAAGAGGAAAATAAAGACAAAGAAACCGAGACAAAGGAGAAAGAAGAGTCTTCTTCCCAAGAGGAAAATAAAGACAGAGAAACCGAGAAAGAAGAGTCTTCGTCCCTAGAGGAAAACAAAGTCACGGAAACCGAGAAAATTGAGAAAGAAGAAGAGTCTTCGTCGCAAGAGGAAACTAAAGACAAAGCAACCGAGACAAAGGAGAAAGAAGAGTCTTCGCCCCAAGAGAAGAACGAAGACAAGGAAGCCGAGAAAATTGAGAAAGAAGAGTCTTCGTCCAACGAATCACAGGGAAATGAGAGTGAGAAGAATGAACAGGTTGAAGAAAACGAGAAGAAGACTGACGAAGACACAAGTGAATCTAGCAAAGAAAATGACATCACTGATATTGAACAAAAGCAATCAGAGGATACTTCACAAACAGAGATAGAGAAAGAGGAAAGCAACAAGAATGGCGAGACAGAGGTGACTCAGAACGATCAAGGACATTCTGATTCTTCTTCGGACAATAATCTTCCACAAGAAGTAAAAGATGTTCGCACTGATCTTGAAACTTTGCCGGATTCTGGTAATGGAGGAAACAATGAGAGCGTTGCAGCAGAGTAGAGTTAAAATCTCCTCTGGTTGATCAAATTCTCTCGTTGATGTTGTTTAGTAGAGAGTTTACGAAATTGAATTTGTGTCATGTAATTTGTTGTAATCTTTCTTTTACATATTATGGGCTGTAATTCCCAAAGCATAGTTTTTTTTTTGTACCGAACTCAATTTTTGTTTTTCTCGGTTTTGTCTTTAGAATCAAATTCTTGAAACTTCATTATCTCATGGGAATAAAGTTTTTTGTTAAATATATAATCAGAAATAAATTATGCTTTAATTCACAGCCAATTATCATATTACCAAAATAATTCGACGACCAAGAAGACAATTAGTCAATTACATTTCTGGTCACAAGATTGGAACAGAAATTAGCTAATTACCCTAAATGATTACGACCAGCAAGACAATATATTACTTTTTTATGAACTAATATATATTAATTTTTTGGGTTAAAAGGTTTTTTTTTTTTGCCGTATGAATTTTTTATTACAAATTAGAAAAATAATAACAAAGACAATTTTTCAACTGACAATTTATTCGTTCCACAAGAATCCACGCAGACTGGGACTACGACGAACGATATTCCTTACACCACGCTAAAGATTTTTTTTTTAAGCTTATATTTTTTAACCTGCAGAAATCACATTTTCTGAGAATCTAAACCCAAATCTCTTGATATAAAAATATTAATTAACTCTTAAGTCAACCGAAGGTTAAAAGGTTTGAAAACAAAATTATCATGTTACCAAAATATTTCTACAACCAGAAAGGCAATTACATTTCTGGTCAAGAAGTTCCAACAGAATTTATCATATTACCAAAAACATTTACCACCAAGGAAAAAAATTACAATTTGGTCAAAGTGTTCAAAACAAAATTATAATGTTAGCAAAATATATCAGCTATCTGTGAAAGGTCATTTGATATAGTGGTTCATTAATGTTTATATATCAAAAAATATGAATTTTTTCATTTTTTTGGTATAAAAATTTAATATTAAAACCAAGAAAAAAAAAAACTTATAACAGAATTCTAACGGTGAATAACTAAAATTGTTCATCGTGATCTCATATGTTAAGAGTAAAATTGTCCATCATAAATATAATACAGTAAAATCAGTCTATTGTAAATCTTTATAAACAAATAAAATTATCTCGTTTATGTAATTATTTTCATAATTTATAGCAATAATAATTCAAAAACTTGTCATATATTTACACGGCCAACAACCAATTACTAAAATCAAACTCGTGCTTCTCTCCTAAAATCCACTAAACATAAAGTCATGCCCCCAAAAAAAAATTATAAGAATGTTCATCTAAAACATAGACATTAGCAATTTACATAACTATAATATCTCAACCGATCAATTTTGGCTGATCCAACGGTCAATAAAACTCACGCTTCTTGAGAAAACAGCAGATGCCTCAACGTCGTTACTTCTTCGCGTTTCTGATGATCTCCTTTCTCCGTACACGTGTCTCGATCTACATCGTCAATCCCATCACCGCACCCACCGTTGCCAAACGCGTAGACCACGTCACGCGATCGCGTCTGATGCACTTCCAAAAAAAACGCTTCCTTACACGTGTCTCGATCTACACCGTCCATCATCATCATCATATCGCGAACGTCGTCTTCCTTCCATCCTGCTTCTCTCAGCTTCCAATACGCATCGTCCAAACACGCCCTTAACCTATCACAACCTAACGCGCTCCACCAACCGCGCGTGAGATGACGCGCCACCGTCATCGACCTCCCTCTCTCCGCCACGTCAGTCCAAAACTCAACCCTACGCCGTCTCGAATCACGGGAATTCCGACGAGCTTCCGATCGATTGAGTCCCTGGAGAAACCCAGCGACGTCGCAACTCAAAACCCTAACTCCGTCGCCGTCGATTTTAAACACAGGATTTCCCGCCAAATTCGGCGTCGTCGAAGGGACGTAGAAATCGCCGTAGACGGGAACGAGAACCGGAGCTATTTCCATCAATTTCTTAACGAGCAATAAAGCCTCCGTGTCGGATCCGGGTCGGGTTCCCCAGGAATCGACCCAGAATCCGTTTCTGACGACGATCTTCGATATATGAAGAAGAGGGAGATTGAATAAGAGAAGGAGATTATTCCGGGTCGACCCGGATCGCCAATTGGGGAAATGGGTACCCACCGGAAGACCCGTTTGAAGAATCGAACGGAGATCAAGAGGGAAGGAGAAACCAAGGGAAGATTCAACGGCTGAGATCTCTTGACTGGTGAGTCCAGGTGAAACATCGAGACCGGTTAGAGATTTCAAATGGTTAATTGTGGTTTCGCAGTAAACCGGTGGCGGAGGCTTAACGGAGGATCGAATAGGATCTGTGGTAATGTGAGCAAGTGGGCTAATTATTCCGGGAAGGCGAAAATTCATCTTTGTATAATAGGTTTAAGCTGAAACTTGTCAAGAGATATTATTTATAAGGGAGAGAATCAAATCTAATTTCTTAAACAAATTAAATATAATTGTATGAATGATTATAGAATGTTACGTAAATTGGAACCATTGTGATTTTTCTATATACATGAAAGTGCATAAGAGGGAAAATGAATCGTGTTATATTTACCAAATGTATAATATCTACGTCTGAATCTTACAGCAAATATTAGCTAATGATTTATATTAAACTATGACTTAACGCGGTGTAATTTTTTAAAAATAAATTGTTTTGAAATTTAAGAAAAATGTTTTTATCTAAATTATACAATATGGATCACTAATGATTATAGATAAAGTTGTTAATTTGTAATCCGTTTTGCAGTGAATTAAAATATTATTTGAGCTAATCCGCAAAAACATATAATCTTGAAAACATAACTCTAATATGCACCGTTAAATGACTCTGGTTTTTGTGGTTAGTCTACAAACTCTTTAAAAAAAATAGTTTTCTTGTGTCTAACTTTTTATAAAATTAGTAAAATATTTTTTAACTTTTGTTTTGATATATATTCAAATAAATTATAGTGAAAAATATAGCAAGATTTTGAATAGATTTTTTTCTTTGAATATATATGGATTGATTATTATTTTAAAATATATATTATTAAAAATAATTAAGAAATTAAATAATAAATAACTTCTTTAATACAAAATAAATACTTTCTATATTCTAATCAATAATTTTAAAAGACTATTATATCATTTCCCATTTCAATTATTATTTGTTATTTATAATGACATTTCATATAATAACTTACAAAACAAAGTTCATTTTCAAAAATATCTTCTTAAATAATATTATAGAGATTATCAGAAATCTTTTAACTTTTTTAAAACTAAATAATCATCTAATATTGATGAGTTATAGACTGTTAAAGTCGTATGCGTGGATCTCACGCGCCTGATATTCTCTCCCAAAAAAGGAAGCTGTGAACAACAAAGTAGTTGAAATCCATTAAAAAAGAAGATGAAATATTTTGAAATCCATTCAAATGTTTGTGTGGCTAATACTCATTATCTCCCGAAAATAGAATAAAAATTACTCAATTAGCAATTACACAAGTTATCACAGTAAAATCCAGTTGTCCACTAACTCTTAATTATACTATTTGTATCAATTGTCCTATAACTCTCAGTTATATCATTTGTATCATTTATCCTATATCTGCAGATTTGGTGAATTCGAGTTCTAATTCTAATCTACCTAAGAATCACTACGATTCAACAACTACAGTCGATAAATTACCAATGCAAAGACCTAATCGTCCCATAAAACTTGGTTACCAACCCAATTTGCATACCGAAACAAGCAATTTTTGCAAATCCAATCCTTAAATTTTGAAATCCCTAAATAATAAGAAATAAGATGAGCTCACTCAGTTTTGAAACTTCAGCAATGGCAGAGGAGCTAAGAACAAGAAACTGATTGCAGAGGAGGAGGCGGCGGAGGCGAGGGTCTGCCTAATTGATTAATTTCATTTTAATTTAATAGTTATGAAAATTATTTAAACATTAATTTATTTGAATAAGTTTCATTAAGGTTAAAATGGACATATCACATTATAGATGGCATGTAGATCAATTGGTGGCACAAGGGATCATTTTTTCTCAAAAAATGGCATCTCAATTGCTGGAAAAATAAATGGCATCTCAGCCTGACGTCTTGACTAAACCCTGAAAAACCTGAAAAATTAGAAACTGAAGAAAAACATTGAAAATAAAAAGAAAAATAAACGCCGTTGCCGGGAAACGAACCCGGGTCACCCGCGTGACAGGCGGGAATACTTACCACTATACTACAACGACTTTTTTGTTCCCAGCCTCTTTTTAATTATTTATAACAATTTGTTATATTTTCAACAACCAATTTTTTTGGGGGTAAAATGTTATAGATCAGGGATGTAGCAGTTTTTCATTTAAAACTAGATTATAATCTGCACGCCCGTGTGGGATAATTTTTTTTATAGATTTAATGTATTA
The DNA here is from genome assembly GCA_030161315.1 of Eutrema japonicum. NCBI lineage: Eukaryota > Viridiplantae > Streptophyta > Magnoliopsida > Brassicales > Brassicaceae > Eutrema > Eutrema japonicum. The sequence continues at coordinate 2,078,152 of BSQW01000010.1, read as the reverse complement.
AAATAAATTTTTATAACATAAAACTATTTATGAGGGCGGTGATTTTTTTTAACATATATTTCGTTCCATGGTGCATGGAGATAATGTCGTTTTTAGATTTACGCCGATATGATTATTAGATATTATCATTATTTTTTATTTTCTGATTTTTTGTATTGTCTACAAAATAATTGGTGTTTAGCAACATATTTAGTACTTAGTAGTATATATACATTATAGAAATATCTTTAATGAAACATTTTTGGTTACAAAAAGTGTTCATGTTTTAATAGTATAGATATCTAAAAGTTGAATATTTGGTAGAAAATTTGATAAAAATAAAATAAAAGAATATTTGGAAGAAAATAAAAAATTATAATGATAATGTAATGATTATGGAAAATGATCACTTCAGACCATCTCCAATGTATATCTCCATTTTTTACTCCAAAATGAAGTTGTGTTTTGCTCCAATATGTATAACTCCATTTTTTACTCCAAAAAAATATATTCTAAATATATTCTTTTTGTATTTTATTAATAATGTCTTTTATTTCTAAAAATTACAAATTAACCCATTTTTTTGCAAAACTTTTATAAATTATGAATTTAATAAAATTTAATACTTATTAAATAAAGAAAATTACATAAATAAAGAAAATTACATAAAGCATAATGTTAAACAACAAGATCAACAAATTCCTCCTCCATCAACTTCGTTTGGACAATTTTTTAGTGATCTAGGTGGACCACAGGAAGCGGTTTAGGGGAATATTAAAATTATCGTATTTGTTGTGTTAAATTTGTTTATGTTGCTTATCTTTAATTTCAGCACTTGTTATGTATTTTTAAGTTTATCTTACTTTGCAATTTTTTAAAATAAATTTTTTAATGTTTAAATAATTATGATAGTCAAATACAAGATCAACAAATTCCTCCTCCATCAACTTCGTTTGGACAATTTTTTAGTGATCTAGGTGGACCACAGGAAGCGGTTTAGGGGAATATTAAAATTATCGTATTTGTTGTGTTAAATTTGTTTATGTTTCTTATCTTTAATTTCAGCACTTGCTATGTATTTTTAAGTTTATCTTACTTTCCAATTTTTTTAAATAAAAATTTTAGTGTTTAAATAATTATGATAGTCAAATACATTTTATGCATTTAAATATTAGTATAGTGTCACATGCATATATGTTGATAATTGATAATATGTACGACAAATACATTGCTAAATTAATAAAAAATATAAAATATAAATATTTAATATTTAAAATATCAATTTGCAATTAAAAAAATCCAACTCCATAATGGAGTAAAATATGGAGTTACTCCAAATATGGAGTAGAATATGGAAAAACTCCATTTTAGAATAGAAAAAAGAGTGGGGTTGGAGAAAAATTCTCTCCAAAATAAAGTTTGGAGTAGAAAATGGAGTGGGGTTGTATCGGAAGGGAAACTCAAAAGACTTTAAAATTTGAAAATCTTGCACCAAATCAATACATTAATTTTGCTATCTAACTGCCGAGTAAAACTTTAAATAACCCATGATCTTTAATGCTATAGATTAAAGTGAAATGAGTCGACAATTACGCATCTTGGATTCATTTTGTTTGGTAATTTATTCCCTTTTTGTCAATAAAAATCTCATAATAGAGTATTAAAAATCTTATGTTGGTAATTTGAAGCCTACATTTGGAAGACAATGGAACCAGTGTGCTGATCTAACTGCCAAAAAGGTATTTTCTTGTTCTACTTTTTTATTAATTGTAGTATCCCTTTTTGGTTACACGGGTTTTGTTGAAGCCCTTTTTTTAAGACTAATATTTTGTTTTAATTATTCATCTGAAAATTGTGAATTTTTGTGTTTGTAAAGAAAAACCTGAAAAGCTCTAGAATCCTGTCCGGGCCGGACTGGACTTTGGAATATAGGTCCGATTTTTTTTCGGATCGGGCCGGACTCAACTATATACAGGCTTTATGGGTTTTGGACCGGACCGGGCTAACCCGATTGACATCCCTATTTTTTTAGATGCTTATTCTCATAGTTTTTTTGGTAAACATGTTAAGATTTATTATCGTTTTCAATTTTTGACAGATATTACAAAAATAACAAGACTGAAACTAAAATTTACAACAAACTACGACTAGAGACGCAAACCGATGAATGAAATTAATCATCGAAAACAAGCTTTGACAGGATAGACTAGGCTTAGGCTTTTGGGTATCCGTTCGGGTTCGGTTCGGTTTTTTCGGGTTTCAGGTACCCAAATTTTAGAAGTCTGGGACCTATTCGAGTATTTTCTTTTTTTGGATTGGGTTCGGTTCGGTTTCGCCCGAATTCGGGTCGGGTTTCAGGTACCCGAAATTTATCACAATTCTAAAAAAAAAAAAAATGTGGTTAAATTTTGCAAAAATTATTTATTTTTGACAAATAAGATTTCGAATATTTTGGTTATTTTGGTTTAAACATAACTAATATATTTAGTTTATAATTGTAATTTTTAGTATTTTGGTTATTTTGAAACTAAAGATACATAATATTTTTAGATATATAATTGTATTTCGTATATTTCGGATACCCGTTCGGGTTTCGGTTCCGGTTTGGTTCGGGAACCATTCAGATATTTATAACTATTTGGTTCGGTTCGGTATCTTCTAATTTGGTTCGATTTCGGTTTGGTTTTTCGGTTCTGGATATTTTGCCCAGACCTAGGACAGACTATAAACTTTGAAGAAAAAACCCGCTCGATCCGAAAAACGCATCAAACAAACAAGATTTGTAAAGGCCAGCCTTCAAACCTTAGATCGACGGTGTCATATCGCTTTTAAAGAGATCGACCGTATTCTCATAGTTGTAATCTTGCAAAGTTAATCAATGGAAATTTATTGGAACCAAAAAAAAAACTTTTGAGTTTGAAAATACTGATTAGGTAGGATTTCAAGACAGATGATTAACAGTTAATCGTCCTTTTTAGATTTTATTTGTTTATTTTATTTTGAGAGATTCGATCTGTTTAGCTTTTGGTATCCAAAATATTTGTCGTTGAAGACAAAATGCGTCAGCTTTGAGTCTCATGGGCTGGTTTTGTCTTATGTTTATATATGTGATATCGCTTTTGTAGCAGAACTGCAGAAGTGGGGATATGCTTAAAGTCCTTGATTTATTAGATAGAACGTAAAAACATGTATATTTGATGAGATCTTTTGTAGGGAAATAATTGTTTGAACCAGTCCGTATCTCTTTTTTTTTTTTTTTTTTTTTTTTGTTAAAGTCCGTATCTTGAAATACCGATGTGATGTCTTCAGAATTTTCTCGTCCAAATTAGTAACCGGACAAATGACAAATCATTTTATAAAGGAAAAATGATACTCATGTACACCAACTATTGAATTTTGCATATCCACACATCCCAATTAATAAATTGTATATATAATTACACCAACTAAGATAAAATATATAGTGATATACACTATCTATCTAATTATGCATGGTGACATATAAATCTGAATTAAATATCTTAAAAATCGTATTATATAGGATCAAACCACAATTTATACAAACTAATATGACCCAATTATCCAAATTAGAACCCGATCCAATCTGTAATTAAACCAAATTGACCGATATGTAATTAATCCAAACCATATTTGACAGTTTCAATGAATTCTATACCGAGATATAGACAATCTCATTAATTATAACACATGACCAAAAAGCAGTAATCTTGTTTAATAACACAAGTAATGAAAATCCTAATGCTGATAGTAGTTTACAACCAAAACACAAACTTCAAAATTCAAAAATCCTAATAGCGATAGATAAAATTTTATAACCAAAACACAAGACTGAAAATCCTAATGGCGAGAGTTTAGTAAATAAAATAAAACTCAGACACTAAATTGATTAAATCTGAATTAAATTGATTAGGTTAACCCTCAAACTCATATCCGTTAAATCTGAATTAAATTGATTAGGTTAACCATCGAACGAGTGTTGACTTTGAGGATAATGACAATTTGGTTTAATTAAAGATCTGGGCGAATTCTATAATTCGGATAATTGGGTTAGATTAGTTTGTATAAATTGTGTTTTGACCCTATAAAATACGATTTTTAAGACATTTAATCCGGATTTAACAAAAATATATGTCACCATGCATAATTAGATAGATGATGCATGTCACCATCTATTATATTTTACTTGGTGTAGTTACGCATACAATTTATTAATTGGAATGTGTGATCATATAAAATTCAATAGTTGGTATAAGTGAGTATCATTTTTCTTTTTATAAACTCGAAAGAGAATTGTAGTGAATGAGTTTGTCTTCGGGTCAACAATTCGGGTTTGGGTCTTACAAAAAGGATGGGTTTCATACAGTTCATTTTAAAGGTGAAATGAAGTAACAAATCCATTTTTTTTTTTTTGTGAATATCCATCAGTCGCCATCGATATTCACTAGAAAAATTAAATAGTTTGGTTAGATACATGTGGCGACTTGTTAGGAGTAAATGCAAATCCAGATAGGGAGGAAGCTCTTCACCATCTGGTCACGCATCGGTTCGACAAGCTAGCGTTCATAAGTAAGCGTTCCAAACATCGCTATAGTTTATTTAGAAAGAGCGTAACGAAGGACAACATAATCATGTCTACAAACCAACTTCTCATTTCATAAATATGATTGAAAAGACAACCAGAAACCTCTTAGTCTCGCTGCAGAATCTACTCCACCTTTGATTCCAGGCTCGAGGATTCACCTAGACGAAACTACTTTGTAACTTTCTTCCCATTTTGAAATTTTTGTTTTCCAAGTTTCTAGTTTCATTTCATTCTTTTTATTCATATGTAAATAACAATTTTTGTTAAGCCTCAAATTAGATCCCATTAACCACACTTATTCTGTGTGATATGCATGTCTTGAATCATTGCTATCACTTTTGTGTGTGTTTGCACTGCCTGATCTGTTCGTCGGACTAACCACTTTTTCTGCATTGGCTTCCCAACACATCGAGGCATCTTGACGTTTTTCTTTTTTTACTATCATTTTCTCCTATTTCACATGACAATGTATCATCCACATGTTGTTGGGCATTTTTAACACAAGAGAAAGCCACATTTCATAATTCATACCAACAAAGGAAGTCAAAAGCAGAGAGAACAATGGAAACCACAAAACACACAAGAGAAAGCTTCAGATATTGAAACAGTTCGATAAAGAGAGAGAGAGAGGGGGTAAAGGAAGGAATCATTTTTAATACTCTTCTCCGTCTCCTTCTTCTTCCTCACCTTCATCACCTTCTGCACCAACCTCCTCATAATCCTTCTCAAGTGCTGCAAGATCCTCACGTGCCTCAGAGAACTCACCTTCCTCCATACCTTCACCCACATACCAATGAACAAAGGCTCTCTTCGCGTACATCAGATCAAACTTATGGTCAATCCTCGAGAAAACCTCAGCGACACTCGTCGAGTTTGAGATCATACACACAGCTCTCTGGACTTTAGCAAGATCACCACCCGGGACAACAGTAGGAGGCTGGTAATTGATTCCGCACTTAAACCCGGTTGGACACCAATCCACAAACTGGATGGTTCGTTTTGTCTTGATGGTTGCAACCGCAGCATTGACATCCTTTGGAACCACATCTCCTCTGTACATTAAACAACACGCCATGTATTTTCCGTGGCGCGGGTCACACTTGGCCATCATAGAGGAAAGCTCGAACGCGGTGTTTGTGATCTCTGCAACTGAAAGCTGCTCATGGTACGCTTTCTCTGCTGAGATGACAGGAGCGTAGGACGAGAGCATGAAGTGGATTCTTGGGTATGGGACTAAGTTGGTTTGGAACTCAGTGACATCCACGTTCAAGGCCCCGTCAAATCTCAGAGAAGTAGTGAGATCACCTGAGAGACTAAACGGTTCAGGTTGGTGTAAGTAGGACGCTCAATGTCGAGGGAACGTCTACAGATATCATAGATGGCTTCATTGTCGAGCAACACGGATACATCAGTGTGTTCGAGAAGAGAATGAGTCGAGAGGACACTGTTGTAAGGCTCAACAACAGAAGTCGAAACCTGAGGTGATGGGTACACTGTGAACCCAAGCTTGGATTTTTTGCCATAGTCTACAGATAGACGCTCTAGAAAGAGAGATCCAAGACCTGAACCAGTACCACCACCAACAGCATTGAACACAAGGAAGCCAGACCAGTGCAGTTATCAGCTAGCTTCCGGATTCGGTCCAAGCAAAGATCAACAATCTCTTTCCCAATGGTGTAATGGACACGGGCAAAGTTGTTGGCAGCATCTTCTTTGCCACCGATGAGTTGCTCTGGATGGAAGAGCTGGCGATAAGTACCGGTCCTGACTTCATCGATCACGGTCGGTTCCAAATCGACAAACACAGCTCGAGGAACGTGTTTCCCAGCACAAGTCTCACTGAAGAAAGTGTTGAATGCATCATCACCTCCTCCTACAGTTTTGTCACTCGGCATTTGACCATCAGGCTGCATCAAGTAAGATTAGTGAAGGAGACACAAATTTTCCAAAATCTAGAATCAAAATGTTCAATGTTTTCTCTAGATCTGGCATCATCACTACTTGTCTCCGATCTGAGAAGCCAAAACCACACCAACAAAGCAAGACTAAGCTACGAAATTACAGAGATCTGACTATGGAAAACGAAAGAAATCAGATCTGGAGCATATTATCTAGAATCCGGAATACGATTATCGGACGAACAAAAAAAACCTCTGGATCTGCAAAGAATGAAGTAGAAATGATAGGCGAATTACGTTTATACCTGAATGCCATGCTCGAGGCAGTAAAGCTCCCAACAAGAATTTCCGACTTGGATTCCGGCTTGGCCGATGTGGATCGAGATACACTCTCTCATTTTTTTTTTCCGCGGCGAGAAAATCTGAAGAACGACGAGAAAAAACTTCGAAAATTGAAGCAGCGTTTATTAAGACGCGATGCTCTCCTTAGAGCGAATCTGGGCAAGTCTCGTTTATTTACAGAAGTTGTGAGAGACGACGAAGAAGAAGAAGCAGTATGTGTCTCTAACCCAAGTTAATAACTAACTATGGTTAAATATTCAATCAATTAACCGATTTATATTTAACCGTGGTTAGTTAGTTTGCCTCGATCTCAAGTTATTCTCCTAGATTTTTGAATTTCGAAACCGGGGAAAGTGTAAAACGACGTCGGATTATCTGTTTTGGAGGTATTTTATTATTGTTATTTAATGTGTATTTAATAGAGCCGTTCTTTTTTTTTTGGGTTAAAGTTGAGAAAGAAGCACAGTCACAAGCATGACGAAAGCGACGTCGTAACAAAGACAAGTTGTTTCACTGTTTGACATTGACCATAGCCATTGGGCCTTTCGGGAAAGAAGCCTAGCCCATTAGATAGAGATATAATTGCCTTACCTGCGTTAGACTTGGATTCAGATATTCGGTTCAGTTCCAGGTATTTCAGGTAGGGAGGTCTATGATCCATATAGGTACCGAAATATTTTTCGTTCGATTCTGGTTCAGTACTAATCTGTTTTGGATCGGTTTGGTTCCGAAATTTAAGAACCAAAAAATACCCGAATTTTTTTGGATCTTAATCGGTTTTGGATATTTATTACTCGAAATATCTAAAATATATCCGAAAATCTGAAAATAGATCCAAAAATCCAAAAATCCAAAAATCCGAAAATTGTGATTGGTGAGTGATACATGTGACAATAACTTTAGGGTTTAAGTAGGGTTTTTCGCTTGCCCCTACGCCTTCACGGCTTGGATCGACCTCGGTGGGTGTCGGATGGAAAATTAGGTGACGTTGGACTGGCAAGATAGTATCGATTACCTCCTCGCCGGTCTGCTGGAGAATACTCATAAAAATCTACTTTTTCGGCTCTCTAAACAATAATTTATGAGTTGTGACGAGAAAGGAATGATCGACGCCATTATCATCCTCCGGTCTCAGAGTCAGCGATATTAAAATTATTCATATTTTTTAAAAGTTAAATTTGGATACTGATAAAATGGTTTGTTCTTCAATGCAGATTATTAATCTTCCACATTAATTGCTTTACTGTATCATTAAAATCAACACAATTGCAGGTGAGAAAATCTGTAAGCGCAAGGGAAAAATGCAGACTCCTCTTTGCCATAAAAACCAATACACTTCAAACTATGCCTGCCAAAATTTTATATTCAAACCCAATGATTGATCTCAACAGCATACCACACATGTAAGATCTATATTGTTCAGTCTTGGAGTCGCAATAAATAAACCAAGCAGAACTTCTCGATGACAGTAAAATGTTGTAATACACGTGATAAGGATAGAATTGACGAACCTGAACCTCATGATCTAACACAAGAATGATAGGTTCTCTATTTTAAAGGTCTGTCATGTTGCTCCAGTTTGGTTGCTCCTTCATGTAACAGTTGTAAGGCCAGCCCATGCCTACTTTCAGAAATATTAGACGCAGCAGTAGGAGTTTTACAGCTATCTTCTTCCTAAAGATAGCTCCCTCTACCTACATAGCAAACATTTTTTTTATTGAAAGTTGAGCAACGCATGCCTCTCCTTTAAAGTTTTCAATCCCACCTCCAAGAATAACCATCAAAAGCATCTAAATTTACGGAAATCTGCACTTGGACTTTAGATCTTTTACCAGTTTTTTTCTGTACAGAGTCGGGCAATTTGTAGTTGGACAAGTCTCCAAGAAGCAGACATCTCCAGGGACCCAGCCAGGAAGCTTCTAGATTCTAGAACAAAAGAGTGGTTACCCAATGTTGTTAACAAAAATGTCATTTGTGATTGATAGACCAAATTGTTTACAGTGCCATCTGCTTTGCTTTGGAGAAACGGATTATATTCCCGTCAAGAAGACGTAGATGTGAACCAAGCCTCTGATCCTGCTCCTTTACCTTATTGATTCCGACTAAGATCAACACTCTGAACTGACTTGCTTCCTTAAATGTGTAAAGTAAATCTCTGAGCAAAAGAGTAATAGTGAAACTCGAGCTCTTTAAGACTGGTCGATGCAGCATAGCCTATTATTGGCGACAGTCGAATGGTCTTCTTGATCAAAGTCTGCATTTCTTTGGTCTTCATGGTCGTTAAGTGATGCAAATCCATAAAAAAATTGCTGTTGGCTTTAGTTCTGATACGAATTTCGTAAGAGTATCAGCTGCTTGAACCTGCCACCATTAATAATGAAAAACTCAGTTAACAAACTCAATGAGGGCATAAGCTGGCAAAAAAACAAAACTTAAATTGGAGACTAATGAGTGAATGTTTAAGAGATTCAAACATTTCAAAATAGTGCGCTTTGGATCTACACAGGCTGCCTTAAACTCACTCACATGTTATCTGTTATGAAGAAAAGGTCCAAAACTCTCCCATATGGTGTCGTAGTGATCTTGACGGTTTGAATTGAGAGCTCAAGCTGAGTTAGTACTTGAGTAACATCTACAAAAAGAATCCTCACACATTCAAGATGACATTCATAAGAGAAAAATCAAACCCATGAGACGATAAGACACAAACAGTACCGTGTAAGAGTCCTCTCCGGTCTAGGCGGAAGAACTTGAACAAGTAAACAGGTGTTGATGCGGTACAAGGAGACAACAAATTGAGCACGAAGTAGGTCGAGCAAGAGGGACATACAGATGCAAGATGGGTCTTCAAATGTGACCATCTCAATATCAGAGGATCATAATGAGGAACCACCCACAAAACTATTTAGCACCACACTCCATCGGTTGTAACATCTATACAATCCAAACAAAAACAAAACAATCAGATTTACCTCTCGACCATTACACAAGCCAGGCTAAAAAATCGATCGCCCATAATCAAGGATTATTGAATCATTTCGGAGCTACGGTGTTGCCAGAACAATCTTACCTCATTTTTTGATATAAATCCCGAATTCGAGGATGATTCTGCAAATATCACACCCTAAACCAGACCGGTCCGGACAATTGATGGTGATAACGAGCGTCTCTCCCGCCTTTTTCGCCTTTTCGATGACGACAATGTCTTTGCTTCCCGGAGCTGTCATGACTCAAGAATCAAGAGATTCCCGGTCAAATTCACGGCGAGGTGCTTGAAGCTTCTTCTCCTCGGCTCTTCTCTTTCTCTCTAGAATATGGGAGATGATCATTTAGATGTTTGGAGAAGACGAAGAGGTTTGAAGTTTTTTTTTTTTTTAAAAGAATATTACGTGTCAATCACTCCAATGCTGACGTGGCAATAGTAGATGCCTAACTTGCGTATACGAATCCAAATTAAGTAACGAAGATAAACACAAGAATCCAATCAATATAGTGATATGATTTTTTTAATTTTGTATGTTGGATTTAGATGTTTGATTTTATAACGATGATATGGCTTCAATTGATGAACGTAAATCAGGTGATTCATATCAAAAGATCAAGCAGATCACGCAGAACAAATGTTGATCAAACGAACTTAACAAATTAGAATATTTGTTTAAAAAGTTAAAAACATAAAAGCGGTGCAATTCAAAAAACAATTTTAAGTAAAAAATGCAAAAAATAATAATACAAATGCAATAAATATACTTATAATTATAATGTTTAAAATTTTAATTATTATAGCGAAAATAATTTCAAATACAACATATAGAGAAAACTAAAAAAAACAAAATTAATGTATAATATTTTAGTTTACCCATCACATATTTGCAATATTTCCACTGTTTGAATAGTTTAGCTGTACATAATAAATAATTGAATAATAATCTCCATGATGTAAAATGGTTCGGAACACATTTAGATCAATTTTTTACGGACCAATATTAGTCAATATTTTATATACTTAACTGTGAATAAACATAAAAAAATATTTAGCTTTAGAAGGATCTAATTTATAAGTACATTAAATATATTCATAGTTATAAATTTGAGATAATTTTGATCACTAAAGAATTTTGATCACGAGTAATTCTGGATATTTAAAAATATTATCAAAGTATTATCTGATAAAAATTTGGGTAACATGTTGGTTTATGTAATTTATATAACTTTATAATATTTTCTAATTAAAAAAGGTAAGAAAAAAACCACATGTACTTGTTGACAAAAAAAGAAAAAATCACATGTACTTCTAATTATCCAAGGTGTATGGACTGCAATGGGATAGATCAGTATTTTTTTCCTTTGTAATTTTGATCTGCGTGCAGTTCATTTGTTTTTTATTACAAAATGATTTCTTTATGTAAATAATGTGAATGGAAAAAATATAAAATTTATGCTTTAGACCACATTTAAATATTATGAAATTACTTTATCAACATTTTACGAAGATTGACTAACAGATTTATAGTTAATGCATGATTTAATTTAGAATCGATAGTTTAGGTAGAAAATTTGAATTTTTTTGTCCGAAAGATAGGAATTTACACCATTTTTTAGTTCATGTTTTTTTCGACATAACAAATTTAATACATGTTGATTTTGACCATTTTCTCAGTGTCATATTATTGGTTTCATATCCCTTTTAGATATACATCTTTATTCAAAATATTTTACCAACATTTTACTTTTTTACATTTTTTTCTTATTTTACATTTTTTGGTTTCCATTTTCTTTTTCTTTTCCACTTACATTTTTATTAGAAAATATTTCTTTTATCATATTTCTTTTCACATAATATAGAACCAATATTTTAAACATAAATATATGTTTTCACCATTTTAAATAAAAATTAAATATAAAAATTAAATATATATACATAAGATAGAGTTTATATAGAACTAACCAAAACACATAGTTAATTATATATGATATTTTTTGCATTATATAATTCAAATTGTGTAGTTAATTATATTTATATGGTTTTTTAAAATGTATTTTAAATAGTATATATTAAATTAAGAAAAACTAGAAAAACAAAACAAAAATTGAATAAATCAATGTCAAATATCCACCGATATGTTTTAAACCTCCGAAATCTCTGGGATGACACTGACTCCATTCATAGCGAACAATTTAAATCAAAAATTTCATGTAACACAAGCTATTACGATAAATAGTTCGACAAACAAAATCATAATAGACATTTTTTTTCTACAATACATATGAATTATATTGTATTAAGGTCTGATTATATTGGACATTTATAGTGATATTACACTATAATGGACACTTTTTATCGAGTACATATTATTCACACAAAAATGCATAAAATGGTAAAACATGAAAATTAAGAGGTGATTAATTTTATAATTAGATAAAATAAAATTTTATTCATCTACTAAATAGTATTTTTTGTTGTTATTAAATTGTTTTATAAATTTGTGATTAATTTAAGTTGTTTTTTGTATTTTATTATTTTATGTATTTTTGTATGTAACTTGAATTTTATAGAAATAAAGATTTTTTGTTTTGTTGTCAACATTTCATTTTGTTTAGTTATTTTTTTTATAACCGTTGAATTGAGTTTTAGTGAAATGAATCAAATGATGTATTCAATTTTCAATTTATTTTCTGATAGCCAAAAGACGGTGTATTATCCAAATATTTGTTTTCCATGTTTGGATCGAGAAGACGTGAAGGAAGAAGATAAGCTCTGTACTGGCCACACTTCCCAATACATCGAACCATTTTTGACCTTCAATCTCTGTCCATATAAAACACCATTATTTGCCGATTCGTTTTCATTTTGATCATACAAACTTTAATCGAAGCAAAATCAATCAGCTATTATGGATGCGAACCAACGTATAGCGAGAATCTCTGCTCATCTCAATCCTCCTAATCTTGATCAGGTTCGCTTCCTTTCGTACGATTCTCCTGATTCTGTTTGGTGATCGAATCTTTTATACCCGATTTCGGTTTGGGTTATAGATGTGTGACGGGTCGGGTCTGAGATCGGTGAGTTGTCGGGCCAAAGGCGGGTCGTCCGGATTCAAAGTGGCGATACTTGGAGCAGCCGGAGGGATCGGGCAGCCTCTTGCGATGTTGATGAAGATGAATCCTTTGGTTTCGGTTCTTCATCTCTACGATGTTGCTAATGCTCCTGGTGTTACTGCAGATATTAGTCACATGGACACTAGTGCCATCGTAAGTTCTTCATTTTCTAGAATCTCCAAGTCTTTAAATTCTAGTGTTTCAAGGCTTCGATTGTTAAATTGGTACTTAGATGATTGGTTTGATAGAGGAGTTGTTGATACAAATAGTTGATGAGCTAACAAAATTGAGCTCAAGATGATGGTGTTCGAGGCTATGATTCGAAAGCATTAGTTAGATGATGGTGTAATAGAGAGAAATGAGCTTAAGATCATACAGTGATGCTGAGTCCCAATCACTGTTTTTTTGGAACTTGTTCCAGGTTCGTGGATTTCTCGGGCAACCGCAATTAGAAGAAGCACTTACGGGTATGGATCTAGTGGTTATACCTGCTGGTGTTCCGAGGAAACCAGGGATGACGAGGGATGATCTATTCAACATTAACGCTGGGATCGTGAGGATACTCTCCGAAGCTATAGCTAAGTGTTGTCCTAAGGCGATTGTGAATATAATCAGTAATCCGGTGAACTCCACGGTGCCAATCGCAGCTGAGGTTTTTAAGAAAGCGGGCACTTTTGATCCAAAGAAACTCATGGGAGTCACTATGCTTGATGTTGTTAGAGCTAATACTTTTGTGGTATGCACTCATAAATATTTCTCCTTCGGTATGACTTCGTTTATGATCTGATCTTCGGTAGCTTTATAGGAATCAAATGATAACTTGGTCAATGTCATGGCTTAGAATCGCGTGTTGCCATTATCGATTAGAGCTCAGTTATCCTCTTCTTTTTCTTCCCTTCATGGTTTGAAACAGGCAGAAGTAATGAGTCTTGATCCCCGGGAAGTTGATGTTCCCGTTGTTGGAGGACACGCAGGAGTTACAATTTTACCGCTGCTTTCTCAGGTTTGAGATGATTCACTTGGAAATTATCTTTCTGTTTGTTCAAAGTAGACTCTGGAAATGGATATTCTAACTATTATGTTTGTGGCAGGTGAAACCTCCTTGTTCTTTCACTCAAAACGAGGTAGAGTACCTCACCGACCGCATCCAAAACGGTGGCACTGAAGTTGTCGAGGTATAAACTGTTCTTTCAGCTTTCTTTGCTATTAACTTCGAATCAAGCGGTGCATTTAACGTTTTCTATCAATCTGCAGGCTAAGGCTGGGACAGGTTCTGCAACACTATCTATGGTAGGTTTTTATTGTAACATATGCAGTTTTAGATAAACCCCGGATTTTGTTTTACCTTTCAATCTCTCAACACATTGAGTGTGAATTACAGGCTTACGCAGCAGTGAAGTTTGCAGATGCTTGCCTCAGGGGTCTACGAGGTGATGCAAACATCGTCGAGTGTGCATTTGTGGCATCTCATGTACAGTCTTTGTGAAATCATCTGTATATATATCTATTATCTTGATTAGCCATAATTACATTGATTTGACTAACATATAAACTTTGTCTTATTCCTCAAATAGGTGACTGAGCTTCCCTTCTTCGCATCAAAAGTGCGTTTGGGACGATGTGGGATCGATGAAGTGTATGGTCTTGGACCATTGAACGAATACGAGAGGTAAAAGTTGAAAACTTGAGTAGCCTAGCTGGGACTTGAATTTACTTGCGACCTCTTATGTTCGTATTGGTTTTTCGCCATCTTTCTCTATTTGATCAGAATGGGATTGGAGAAGGCAAAGAAAGAGCTTGCGGGAAGTATTGAGAAAGGTGTTACCTTTGTGAAGAAATAAGGAGACTTGATTGTCAATAAACACTCAAAAGTTTCATTTTCAAATAGATTGAAATAAGAACAATAAAAGCTCTTGTAGGTTTTCTTGCGTGTAGTCTGATCTTATAGATTCATCAAGAAACCGCAACCACTCTGATCTTTAGATACGAGAACGTTTGATATATAATTGGGTTGTTAAAGCGAGGATAGAGCAATAAATAATATTGCGACTGTTTTTAATTCTTATCTTCTTGGTATTGTTTTCTCAAGTGTTTTAGTGTGGTGATATTTTAAAGTATTTTTATTTATTATGAATATATATATATATATATAAAACCTGATCGGATCTGGGGATCCGGATCGGAACTGAAGATTCGGATCTGAAAACTTCGGATATCCTATATTTCGGACCGGACCAAATCGGATTACAGATCCCATATATTTTTCCCTATCTTAAAACTGATGAACTAATAAAAACTCTAACACCCTCTCTTAGATTCTTCACATTTTTGGTAAAATCTGTAACTTTTAACTCAAAGTCATTAACTGAATAAGGAGGATTTACAAAACCACAAAACTAATGACACCACATTATTTTGATTAAGTTACAAAACCAAAATATCAAAAATACTCAATCCAATAAATAATATTTATTTTTCTATCGTAACAAACTATACCCTGCGCAAGTAAGTATCTAGTTATTTTATTGATGATCAAGTTGTAAAGTCATAATCAAGCTGAGATTTCTTGTTCCCCAGAAGCCAATAAAAAAAAAAACTCTTTGATCTTCATTATTAAAATCAAACTATTGATATTGGGGAAGAAAATAGCAAACCAATGATGATGATACAGCCATAATTAGGTACACACACTAATTAATCCAGCTTATTCCACTCAACAAATCCCATCATATCTCATGTCTCCCTCTGATTTTATTATCCAACGACTAATTAAAATAAAATAAAAACGAGTGTTCTGATTGAAATTGGTGATGAACAAAATATTATTCGGCTAACGCAAGTATTATGTTCTTCACGACATCTTCAATAGGTCGAGAGAAGTTGTTGTCCATCTGCAAAAAAAATTATCAAAAAAGAAAGTTACATTTTTGTATGCAAAAAAATCAATATGATAAAATCAAAATATTATAAGATTCATAGAGATATTACCTTAGAGAGAATGGTGATAACGAGAGTTGAATTTCCAAATGGTAAAGTAAAACTATTGACTACTTCAAGACGAAACTTCTCCAATGAACTCAAGATCTTAATCAGACAACCTTTGTTCTTGTCACAATGAATCCTAATCAGCAAATCTCTGTCCGAAACTCGGGCTTCGATCATCGGCATCGTCTGCTTCAAGATCGAAACTTCGTCTAAAGAAGAAGACTGAGGAGAAGCGGCAGAGCAAGTAGAAGAATCATCGTCTATATATACTTGAGATCTCTTCACCATTATAACCGATTGATCCATTTTCTTGCTTCCGACTCGCTCTTCCTCTAGCTTCTTTACCCGTTCTTGAAGTTGTTTCAAATGCTTGATCGCATCTTCAAGAACCGTTGCCTTGTCCGCCTAAACACACAAACAAAAAATTGTTGAGAGCTTTGCATATATATGCACTTTTTTTTTACTTTCATAAGTTTTCTAACACTTTTCTAAAGTATAGTAGTTTTTAGCATTTTCCAATTGCTCATAAATTTTTTGCCTCTATTATATTACAGTACAATACGACATGTACGTTTATGTATGGTACACAAGCTAACTATTATTTACGAGAAAATCAATTCAAAAATATACTTTTATTAAATATTTTTGTAAAGTTCGGCGCTTACATTTACAATTAGTCAATCAACTTTGCTTAAGATATTTAAAGTTAAGAATTATTGGTAAAATATATACATTAAATGTTGAACGAAAACCAAAAGCAATAATTGAAGGCTAAACATAAATAAAGAAATGGTTTATTGATTCTGACCTTTTTGAGGCCAGGAAGAAGAGCAGAGAGAGCAATCAAACGTTCACTGAGCTTTTGTCGACGTTTTCGTTCAGCCAAAACATGTTCTTTCAATAGATGTGGCTCTCTTTTTCCTCCATTATTACCACAATCTTTTCTCTTGGACCCCACTTTCTGATCCATGTTTGTTATGTCGGAGAAGTTCAAGGATGTCTCGACCACGTTCATCTTCGGGTCTGGAGACCCGAACGAGATCACTCGCGGGGATGTGAGCGAACCGGAAGAAGAAGAAGTAGACGGAGAAGAAGATGTTGAGTTGACTTTCATTTGCTTTGTTGGTCTCTCTGGTACCAACTTGAATCCGGATCCTGATTCGGATCCAGAACCCGGTTTCATGTTCTGATGATCAGTAGTTTCACCGAGGAAATCGGATTCCCAATCATCAATCAGATACTCGTCTGTGTCAATCATCAAATCCATAAAGCTCGAATCTTCCATTTCCCTATGGATATCACAAAAACGTTTGTTTATTAATTAGTCATTTTTCAAGAACAAGAACAAGAAAAGCAAATTACTGTTTAAATAATAAAATTGGATAAGATACAAAAGCAAAACAAAAGAAGAACACCTTAGAAGAAAGTCCTATGTAGTAGACAAGATTTAGAGTTTCTTTTATCCTATTTTTTGGAGTAAGTAAGAATGCTTTTGTTTTGTTATGTGAATGTGGACGAGTGAACTCTTTATAGTGGGTTTTGACTCGACGCGGCTTCACATTGATCGTGCACGGTATTGATTTCTGTATTATTAATGTTTCGTTTTTATTAGTATTATTTTGTAATATATAATATCGACCTGAAAAGAGCATGTGCGTTATATATATATATATATATATATATATATAATTGTTATATGCATTTGGTTGACGAAGTCACATATCCACAATATCGAGCAACAGGTTACCCGATCTGTTAGGTTTTGCATTATTATTTTGTAAAACTATCCAAAGATCTTGAAAACTAAAAAAACAAAATATTGTATTCAATGGAAAAAAATTTGAGTGGTATTCGAAGAAATGGCAATGGAGATAAACAAAATATTTGCTGGTTATTTTTGTCGAGTTTCGATGATTTTATTTTCATCATCAAATGATTATGGAACGGGTGATTTTTCCATAACCTGTTATTTTTCTTTATGTTGACATCCCATTTATTAATAAATGTTGGAATTGAGGATTTTGATTTTATGATTTATTTTGTTCGGACTCCATTTAGGAAATTAGACATTCATATACAAAAATAATAACATGTCATATATAAAAAATCACCCGTCCTGCAAAACTTAATTGAAATATACTATTGTATGTAACAAATATTTACTTTGTTCTATTACGTTATTTACCTAATTAGAAGTCCATCAATCGTTATTTACTTAATTTATATTCCACTTTTTTCCATTTACCAAATTGACTCAAAATTAAATGTGGGTATTGTTTTGGATGAACTTCGAATTAATGCGCAGAGATTTGAATAGCTACAGATGCGATGAGATCTGGCCTTGGAAAACTATCATGATTTTAAATTAGTTTTAATTATGCCAATAAATGTATCCAACTTGACAGACTTTACATGTTTTTTTAGTGTATGTGACTTTTGGTACGATACAACGGCATAGCGAAAGAATCATATTAGAAGAAGCATAAAAAAGGGAAGCATATTGAATGATAAAGTTCTAAAAATTCTCTCTTATTTCTAGTGGTATGAATGTTCAAGATTCGCCGGTAATTTATGGTTTTTCTTCCCGGCTAATGGTCTCCTTTGTCCTTATGGTAGAGTATGTAGCTCTTCGGGTTACATTGGATGCGGTCTATTAAGAAGCCTCCAAATAAACCAAGTGGTAGTAGTGGGGTGATTCTTTTCTGTGGTGAGAGTAGGCTATGTTGGTCAAAATTAGGTATCGACTCCCCACGAAAGTGTAATTGCAACATTTAATCCATTTGGCTACCGAAGCTTTTACATAGCCTCTCTGAGCCCCATGATTAGTCGGTATTGGGAGGATGATGCGCGGACCCTCAGTGCAATAGGACTTGCCATCATGCATCGGTCGGAGTCCGTGGTCCCCTAATTCAGCCGGATCACCTGAGTTATTAAAAAAAAAGAAGCCTCCGAATTTGTATTTCGAATTCTTATGGTTTCTTTTGATAAAATGTATCTTCAACTTTGTAGGACCAAAAATTCGCACAGTAACAAGATAGTGATTTAATAACGAATATATAAATAAACGTCAAGGAAAGACGAGTTTAAAAACGATATAAAAACGACGAAATTAAAACGAAACAATGGAGGCGAGAGAACTCTCTTTCCTTAACTCAAAGAATCTCCCGTAGTGCGACGGTATAATATTCGATTCATGAGTCTCATGATACAACCATTGAAACCGTTATCGCGAACACTCGGTAACGGATCTGTCGAACTTAATACTACGATACTCTCGAAATAAAAGACTTACTCTTAGCGATGGGAAATTGAATGAACTTTTTCTTTTGCAAGTGTGTTTTCTGTGTGTAATCGGATGCCTTTCTCTCAAGAGAGGCAATCCTATATATAGGAGAAGAGAGGAGGTTTAATTCCACAACTTGCTTAGCAAGCACATTGCTTAGCAAGCTTAGCCTTGTTTGGAAAGTTTAGCCTTGCTTATCAAGCTTAACCTTGATCACAAAGTTTAGCATTGGTTGACAAGTTTAGTCATGAGCCCAATGACCCATTTCAATTCACACTTACACATTTTTTATAAAGCCCACAAGCTTTAAAAAATTGTTCCAACAATCCCCCACATGAATAGAAATGACTCTAAACATATGAAGACTGAAGATACTAGACTTCACTAGACAGACTTGACTAGACTAGACTTGACTCGACTAGACTAGACAGACTTTTCGAGAGTATACGAAAATGTAACTGTATTTGAGAGGTAGCGTTTTTCAGCTTTGAACCAATCATTTTTAATATATGTCGGTTTTACTCGGCCAGGAGGTGAACATGATGTCTTGAACCACCCGGACTTTGATGTAAACCGAGACAACAAGTATTGCACAACGACATTTTCTCGTAGAACTGTGTTCTCTATTATGTTCATTTTGGCCTTGAACATTCCTGGTTTTTCGTGAGTGAACTTGGAGAATATAGCCTCTCTTTCATTCTCCTAGAAACGGCCCTCATTTCACACTCACTAGGTGATATGCCATCAGCTTTCTTTAAGAAGTATCATGTCATACTCCACTAGTGTAAAGCTATGGAATCATTAAAAGCCAACGCTTATCCTTAATATTCACAGGTAGCACTGTTTTATCATCTTAGGAACTGGGCAGAGACATAGTCTCACAGTGCTCAATTTTGAATCAGCTCAACTTTGTTTTCCCTTTGAACCTAGATCTTGGGATCCCCAGTCACATAGGTGGGGTGTTCGTCAAACATCATCTTTGTCTATAGGTTTTAGACCCATTCCTTTTGATGATTTTAGAATTTGATCTCGCGGCAAACTTTTGGTGAACGGATCCGCTAAGTTATCAGCCGACTTGATGTAATCTATCGTAAGTACACCAGTTGAGATCAATTGTCTAATGGTCTTATGTCGTCTTCTTATATGACGAGATTTACCATTAGATAGGTTACTCAGTGCCCGTGAGATAGCCGACTAGCTATCGCAGTGTACACGCAAGGCTGGCACTGGTTTTTCCCACATCGGGATATCTTCTAGAAAGTTCTGAAGCCATTCTGCTTCCTCTGCAACTTTGGGTCTGTTCGTTTGGCAGCCGCTGGCGTCTGCGGCTGCGGCCTGCGGCCAGACGCTGCGATAAGACGCAGCGGTTGTTGTTCGTTTGGCAGCCGCGCGTCTGGTCTCTGCGACTGGTCGCAGGTTTGTTCGTTTGATAGCCGCGCGTCTAGACGCAGCGTCTGGCCGCAAGTCTGTTCGTTTGTCTGACGCAAGCGATAGTTTTAAAAAAAAAAAATATATATATATTAGCCATAGTTTTTCATTTAATTCAAATTATTTTTTATGAATTTTATACATTTATATTTTTGATAAACAATATAGTTTAAATTTTGTACATCCATAATAATTTTTTATTAGTTAACAATCATATTAATAATTTTATAATTAAATATAATTAGAACATTATAATTTTTATGATAAAAAATCATAAACTAAATTAAAATAATCATATTAAACTAAATCATTTAACTGACATAAAACAAAAGTAATACATAAGATCATAAAATATAACAAAACAAAAGTAATACACCAAGTCTTAAATAGCTAAACAAAAAAAACATAAACAAAAGTCAATCATAGAGTTTTGTTCCGGTCCTATGCTCCAAATAGCTAATCTTGTCTTCAACACTAGGAAATGCTACAAAACCCTGACGGTTCGCTGCATCAGCTAGAAGATGATCAACCGATGCTCGGTGAAATGGAGACCACTTCCTCACTCCAGGCAATTCACTAAGTACTTCTAGTACACGCTCAACACTATAAGCATATTCACTGGGGTATCCAGGAAATATAAAGTCGTCTGTGAGTTACTCGAAACCAGCTTCGGGCAATAACAATGGCCATCTACAACCGTTAGATTCGTTGTTGAGATCTCTCATAGAGTGATGATATCCAGGAAATAAGCTTTCACAGTGCACCTTTGTTCCCATTCCTGCTCACAAAAACCCAACTTTAGTCTTGAGCATATCTGATTCATATACATGGAAATTGGGCCCCCAAATCCTAATCACACAAACAAGCACTAACCACATTTCCTCCGGCAAAACAAAAACTTTTAGAACTCCATGAGCTGAGTCTGGTTCCATCACCATAAACCCATTTCTGATTTAGCTTTAACAGTTCCTCAAAAGTCAAACATATGCCAGGGAAAGAAAGAAAGAAGAAAAAATCATAAAGACAAAGCAATTGTGAGGAGATTTGAGAGAAGAAATGCAATAATCTAGTGAAGCTAAATGAAAATTAAGCAGCTGAAAATCGAAATCCCCAAATCATCAAACAAACATAAAAAAAAATCAAATTATCAGAGTTGAGAAAATTGGGTTTTTACCTCAGACCCACATCCTCTTATCGCCAATACTTTCTTCGAAGACCCAAAAAAATGAGGATTTTACAAGTGAAATTAGAGAAAAATGAAGGGAAAAATCTCAGAATCGAAGGCAAAAGTTTACCTGAAACACGGAATCAGAAAACCATGAAGCGTAGGACTGGGGGGGGAAGGAAATCAAGTGAATCGGAATCCGGAAGAAGCATGGAGAGAGAGTTGACTACACATGATCACGACCAAACTCGACTCGACTCACACAAATCAAAACGAACAGACCCACCATGGAGAGAGAGAGAGAGATCCTTACCCGTAAGAAGAAGCATGGAGAGAGAGAGACTTCAACGCCGAAGAACAGAAGAGATCGAGAAGGAGATTGATTTAGGGTAAATGGCATTTTCGTAATTCACATTAATAATAGGGGGTTTTTAGTCTTTTACCACTCTAGTCGCAGGTTTAGTCGCAACGCAACGCTGGATAAATCCAGCGTCCAAAAATTCCAATCGCAGAACGCAGCGGCCAGACGCAGCGTTTGGCCGCAGGAGGCTGCGTCTAGCAAACGAACAACGTTTGGCCGCTGGCCGCAGCCGCAGCCTCCTGCGGCTGCCAAACGAACAAACCCTTTATCTAAAGCTATAAATTCTGACTCCATGGTTGATCTGGCCAGGAGTGTTTGTTTGGAAGATTTCCAGGATACTGCTGCACCAGCAAGAGTAAAGACATATCTACTCGTGGATTTGGAGTTTCTAGAGTCTGATATCCAGTTGGCATCACTATACCCTTCCAATAGGGCTGGTTCTTTACCAAAGTGCAGTCCGTAACTTTTAGTGTATCGTAGATAATTCAATACTATAGTTATGGCCTTCCAACGAGTATGACATGGATTACTCGTGTAGCGACTTAATACATTTACTGAGTGTGCTAAATCGGGTCTTGTACAATTGGTCAAGTACATAAGACTTCCGATGACTCTTGCATACTCCACTTGTGACACGGCTTCACCTGAATTCTTTGTCAAATGAAGTTGAGGGTCAAGCGGAGTTTTTGCAGTCCCATTTGAATAGGTCTTAAACCGCTCTAGGATTTTTTTAGCGTAATGGTCTTGAGACAGAATTATTCCTTTTGAATCTCTAATAATCTTAATCCCTAGAATTACATCCGCTAATCCCATGTCTTTCATATCAAACTTTCCACTACGGATATTCTTCGTTTGATTGATTATGTCTTTGTTGCTTCCCATGATGAGCATGTCATCAACATATAAACACAACAACACGTATCCATGCGGAGTACTTTTGATGTAGATGCATTTATCACATTCATTAATGTGGAAGCCATTTGACATTATTACCTTGTCAAATTTTTCATGCCATTGTTTCAGAGCTTTTTTAAGTCCGTATAATGACTTCACAAGTCTACACACTTTCTTCTCTTGTCCAGGAGCGGCATAATCCTCGGGTTGATTCATATATATTTCTTCCTCTAGATCTCCATTTAGGAAAGCCGTCTTGATATCCATTTGATGGATTTCAAAGTCTCTTAATGCTACAATCCCAATCAGCATGCGAATCGAAGTTATTCTCGTCACTGGAGAATAAGTGTCAAAGAAATCTAGTCATTCCTTTTGACGAAATCCTTGCACCACAAGTCTCGCCTTATACTTGTCTATAGAACCATCTATTTTTAACTTTGTAGTGAAGATCCATTTGCACCCAATATGTTTACAACCTTGCGGTAGATCTACTAACTCATAAATATGATTTTGCATAATGGAGTTGATTTCACTATTAGAAGCCTCCTTCCAGGAAGGTGCATCAGGTGTAGACATCGTTTCCATGAAAGTTCTTGGACCACTTTCTGTGAGAAACGCTATTATGAACTCAGAGCCGAATGACTTTTTCTTACGAGCTCTCTTGCTTTCTTCTTCTTCTTCTTCTTCTTCTTCTTCTTCTTCTTATAAATCCTATATCCTTACACGGAAACACATTTTCGAAGAAGGAAGCATTCCTTGACTCCATTATCGTGTTTACATGAATGTCTGGTATATCTGACTTATGTACCAGAAATCGATATGCACTACTATTATGCGCATATCCGATGAAAATACAGTCTACCGTCTTAGGTTCGATGGTGAGCTTTTTCGGAAGTGGAACTTCAACTTTTGCCAGGCACCCCCACACTTTCAGGTATTTATACGAAGGTACGTTACCTTTCCAAAGTTCTTAAGGAGTTTTCCCAGTGACTTTGTGCGGTATTTTATTCAGGATATAATTTGAGGTAAGCAGCGCTTCCCCCCACATGTTGTGGGCTAACCCAGATTCCTGCAACATTGCATTCATCATTTCTTTGAGAGTTCTGTTCTTTCGTTCAGCAATTCCGTTGGATTTCGGTGAGTAGAGAGCGGTCGTTTGATGAATAATATCGTGTGCTCTGCAGAACGCATCGAATGGCTCATTATATTCTCCTCTTCTATCACTTCTAACCATTTTGATAGTCTTATCAAGTTGGTTTTCGACTTCCAGTTTGTATTCTTTGAATTTCTCCAAGGTTTCATCTTTACTGCGCACTAGATAGATGTAGCAGTATCTCGTGCAATCGTCTATGAAGGTCACGAAGTATTTATTTCCACCTCTAGTTTGAATGTATTTTAAATCACATAAGTCCGTGTGAATTAAGCCTAGAGGCTCGGTTGTTCTTTGAACGCTAGGTGATAGCGTTTTAGTGTGTTTGGCTTGGACACAAATTTCACATTTGTCTTTACTTATTTTGCATTTAGGAATCAGATTCATGTTCATCAATCTACTCATAGACTTGAAATTAACATGCCCTAAACGTTCGTGCCAAGTATTAAAAGACTCCACGAAATAAGTAATTGGTTTCTTATCATTCATCTTAAGATTCTTCGAGGTGCTAGCCTTGATTACATTATCATTACGAAGTACTGCCTCAACAGACATCTTAAACAACCAATCACAAACAAAACCCTTTACCAAAAACATCCCATTCTTTGACAGGATCAGCTTATCTCCCTCCAGCTTGATGGTGAATCCATTCTTGCTCATGAGAGATCCTGAGATCATATTCTTTCGCATGTCTGGCACATGGACGACATTCGTGAGAATGAGCTCTTGTCCAGATGTGAGCTTCAGAACAACATTTCCATGACCTTCAGTCTTTGATGAAGCAGAGTTTCCCATTAAGAGTCTATCACCACTCTTGTTCTTCGTGTATGTCGAGAACATCTCTCGATCCATGCAAATGTGTCTTGTTGCGCCAGTATCAAACCACCATGTCTTCGGGTGGCTTTCAGCAACATTGGCCTCAGTGACAACAGCACACATGCCAGCTTCTGTGAAGTTCGCTTGAGCCTTCTTGCTGCGACACTCGAAGGATTTGTGTCCTTGATTTCCACATAAGTTACAAGTTCCCAAGAACCTTTGAGAAGTCTGGCCGTTCTGACCATTCTTGTTCTTGAATTTCTGGAAGTTCTTTGGTGGCAACTTCCCTTTGCCTTTGTCTTGGCGTCCTTTGTTTTGCCACTTGCCTTGATTGTTGTTTTGGTGTTCAACCATATTCGCATTGTGTTCGCGAATCTTTACACTTACGCCAATATGTTGTTCTCGATTCGTAGACTCTACGCGAAGTTTAACAACCAAGTCTTCAAGGTTCATCTTCTTTTTCTTCAGCCTGAGGTAATTTTTGAAGTATGTCCAACCAGGAGGAAGCTTCTCAATGATGCAGCATCCATGATAGGTTTCACACAGCCGCATTCCCTCAGCATGAATGTCGTGAAGGAACCTCTGCACCTCATCGACTTATTCCATTAATGGTCTTGAATCCACCATCTGGTACTGCATAAATTTTGCCACAATGAATTTCTGAGTACCGAAATCTTCAATGCGATACTTCTTGTCCAAGGAATCCCATAGTTCCTTAGAAGTTTCAGCGTTTTTGTACACCCCAAATAGAGAGTCCGAAAGGCTTTCTGAATGTAGCCCTTGCACAAGAAGTCACCGTGTTCCCAAGCATGAGCACTCGCAAGCGCACGCGGATCAGTGTTATCTTCTGGGAGAATAGGTTTCACTTCGCTGGTGAATTTTTGTAGATTCAGCGTCGTCAGATAGAAGAACATCTTCTTCTTCCACATCTTAAACGTTGTCCCATCAAACTTGTTTGGAGGAGCGACATGATTTCCAGATGGAACTTTGACCGTCTCGATCAGACTAGCAGCCGTTTCATCGACTTTGTCATTGGTTTTCTCCACCTTATCAGAGTTGTTATCGATGTCGATTTTCATTCTGCGAAGACAAAATAAACACAACCTCTAATCAATAATGATTTAATTAAATCACAAGAGTTTCAATACGGACTTAAATCATAATTTAGAAACCGCTATCGAACTAATTAGAACCACTAAAAGCGCGTTCTGAATCGAACCTCCTCAGAGCGTTCTGATTCGAACCTCCGCAGAGCATTCGTCAAAGCGTTTAAGGAAACGCGTTTGATAATCGTTTTGGAAAAACACGATTTGTTAATTGACGATTTCTGAGACGTTTATAGAACATTCGCAAACCCCAACACTATTTATTAATCGCAATTAATAATGTTTGTAAAAGACGTTAGAGTAAAACCGCTTCTACTACACGTTTGAGAGTCGCTAGATTAGCGTTTGATAACGTTTGAGTATCACAAGCGGTAGAACGTCTTTTTATAAAATCGTTAAAATAAAATTGCTTATACTACACGTTTGAGAGTCGCTAGATTAGCGTTTGATAACGCTTGAGTATTATAAGCAGTAGAAGAATCGTTTTAAAAAATCGTTTGAAAACGTTTATTTACTCGCGATTAAAATCCGTTTGATGTTTATAAAACAGAAAACGGATTTCTTTGAGTTAAGATTGTAGGACCAAAAATTCGCACAGTAACAGGATAGCGATTTAATCACGAATATATAAATAAACGTCAAGGAAATGCGAGTTTAAAAACGATATAAAAACGACGAAATTAAAACGAAACAATGGAGGCGAGAGAACTCTCTTTCCTTAACTCAAAGAATATCCCGTAGTGCGACGGTATAATATTCGATTCATGAGTCCCATGATACAACCATTGAAACCGTTATCGCGAACACTCGATAACGGATCTGTCGAACTTAATACTACGATACTCTCGAAATAAAAGACTTACTCTTAGCGATGGGAAATTGAATGAACTTTTTCTTTTGAAAGTGTGTATTCTGTGTGTAATCGGATGCCTTTCTCTCAAGACTCAAGAGAGGCAATCCTATATATAGGAGAAGAGAGGAGGTTTATCAAACACCTTGCTTAGCAAGCTTAGCCTTGTTTGGCAAGTTTAGCCTTACTTATCAAGCTTAGTCTTGATCACCAAGTTTAGCCTTGGTTGACAAGTTTAGTCATGAGCTCAATGGCCCATTTCAATTCACACTTACACATTTTTTATAAAGCCCACAAGCTTTATAAAATTGTTCCAACAAACTTATCATTTGTTTAACCATCTTTTGGTGGATTCTTCGGGACTTGTTGCATTGCTATCTTGTAATGTAATTCATTTGCTTTGGATGTAATTCCTCCTCTCCCGATAGAGTTTGAGGCATCGTAAATTTAATGAAAATTAGTTGTTTGTTCAAAAAAAAGAAAAAAAAGAGTGTCGTTTTGTATTTTCAATGCAAAATTTTGAACAAAAAATATATACTATTAAAACATGAGCAGTTTTAGAATTTGTTTCCAAACATCCCTTATTTATTTTAATAAATTGAACTTGTTTTGCTAAACATTTAAATAATCTTATTTCTCATTATTTCTTATTTATATATAACACTTAAATTATTTTTTATTTCTAATTTCACATTTTATATATTAAAATTTTTAATTTTCAAAAAAAATTAACCCCGCGAATAATAAAAATAGTTAGTTTTAGTGTATTAATTATTTTAAAAAATTATTTCATGTACTAAAAGGGTAAATATTTGTTTATTACTTTTCTTAATACGTGTGAAAAACTCTATATAATGATACTCTATGTCAAACAACGAGAATAATAAAAATTGTAACTAATTTTGTAGCAAGTCGAAGAATATGTCATTTATCTTTGATTTTTCTAAGTGTACTGCTAAAGATTCTAGGAAAGGGTTTCAGCCGGTTTAGGCTAATCCGTCGTGTCATGCGTGTCCTCTTATCCATGTGTGAGACGATAATGTAAACGATTAAATATAAAATCGTATCTCATTCTTCTTTTGCTCTAGTCGATATCTGATTAGGGTTGTAATGGATTATACAGAGAAAGAGCACGCATTGTACAGAGAAATCTGTGAGAAATCTCAAAACAATAATGATCCTAGCTCTATAGAGCTTTATTGAAATAGACAATAGCTCATATGAGCTTTATTATGAGCAAAAAAATGTAAAAGATGGAAATCTGTTTAAGAACACCAATAACACAAAATGATTTTAGATTGATATTTTAGACAGGAAAGAGAGGCTGCTCAAAACCGCAACCAAAGTTGAGTTCACAAATTGCAATTACACATGTTTATATGAAATCTAGAAACCCTAGATATATGGGTATTGGGCTTCATTATAATGTTGGGCTTGTGTTCTCTAATACTCTCCCACAAACTTGGCGTCGGGTGAAAACCAAAATGCTAAATTTGAATGACGCAAACGAAAATGGCTTTGAAAAAAGCATGAGGAGTCGAAACATCACATGAAGATGTCAACATAAGTCTCAATTCGTTGTGGAGATGTAAACAGTCGACTTCATAAACAAATGAGAGCTTTTGTCTATCTATACTTGCAGATCTATCATGACTCCCTCAGAGGTATCTTTTGTACTTGGAGAGTTTACTATAGTCCCTCAGAAGTGTTTTTGACCATCAATCCCACAAAATTATGGGTTTTTCCGTACCCATCACTTAGCAAACAAGAATTTGCCAACAAAATATAAGATTCTACAACTCCATGCTTCCTAAGCATTAGCCAATAACCATTTGCCTTTCTGTTTGGCAACAATCTGGCATTCTAACATTCTGTTTGACATTTCCTCGAACACATTGTGTGCGTTCAGCAAAAATCAGAAATTTGCAGCCACAAACCTATTCGTAGCAAACCCAAAACCAACATATTTCATTCTAGCTTCTCAATTCCAGATCACAACCATCTTCTAAACTATCCATAGAAAGTACATACATATTACCTTTTGATTTGAATCATGAATCAGACCCAACGTTTAGTGTTCTCTTCAAATTTGACCTTCTTATCTTTTGAGGAATCGCAGCGGAGCTTTTGAAAAGGCGAAGTCTTGGATACAGCAGCGACGGTTGAGACTCAGACATAGGCTGGAAATCGCTGAATTGTTGCAGCAAAAGGAAGACAAAACACCAAATATGATAACCAGCGTCGCAGAAGAGGAAATCTCTGATAAGTCTTGAAACAGCGCCGTTCCTGTGGGATTTCGTCAAATCCTCCTTTGAAGCTTCGTGGAGGACATAGACAACTCGCGTGGGTTTTTAATTTTTTTTACTATGAAGCAATAATAATATTAACCAATAATAATACATCAAATTCAAATATTCTCAATTAATAAATTTTAAAGATTTTTTTAAAAAAAACCATAAAAAATAATATTTGTGAAACAACATAAAAACCTATAAAATCAAACTTTCTGAAACCGATAGAGTATTAGTTAGTTATATTTTTGTTAAATCAGATTAGACAAGTTCACACATTAGACACGTACGTATACGCCTCGAAGTAATAATACACAGTGATCGAATTCAATTCGTCGGAGATAATGAGCAGCCTCACTCTATGAGACTATAACGCCAGTCTGTACCTGAGGCATTAAGACTTAAGAGTAGATAAGAAATCATATCCACATTAATTATTTGTCTCATTGTAGCTACTATAAAGTATATAATAATTTTGAAAAGTCTTTTTATTATAAACGATACAAATCTTTTAAAATTACTAAAACAATTTATATTGTCTATTTATCTTTTATTGGTGAATAACATAATTATAAAACTGTTATTACTAAAAAAGTAATCAGAATTTTGAACCGTAATTTCTTCGGTTCAACAAAAAAGTAATAAAAAATGATTATTCAGACGCTTTAAAATATGAATGACACATGCATTTGCTTTAAATAATAGTACATTTTTTTGTTGGCAAAGGACGATCGATTATTTTCGAAGTTATTAATGACGATGACAGTAAAAGGTAATGTTGACCACGTGAACACGTGATTTCTGTGATCTTTTGTCTTAGCTTTGATTGGTAACTTCGGTTGAATTGTCATGAGAGTTACCAAATATCAGATCTATTATTATTATTTTTTATCAGCAAAGAAGATATTTAGAACGGTTTAGAAATCCTCTCTTTTGTTAATTTGTTTTTTTCTTTAAATAATTTTTAATATTCGAACATTTAACCAAAATATTTAAAATAAGAAAGTATTGTTTACCCAATTTTAGAGTTTTACTATATATAATGGGTTTTCTAAAAATTGTGTTCCCAAGGTTGCGGGTTCGAATCTCATTGCTGGAAACTAATTACTAATTTATTCTAGTCTTCAATTTAAAAGAACTACGGACATAAGATTCAGAACCTCTTGGTTACCAAAAATAATATATTTTTTTTTTCGTTTCAAAATGACTCATTTTGAAATTCTGACTTTTAACGATAAATATCTATACTTTACCATTTACTTAAAACTGCTAAAAATGACAATCAAACTTTTGGGTGTTCAGTCTTTAAGTTGCCAAAAAGTTGTTTTGCTAACATTGAAAATATCCATAACAAACTCAAAGTACTTAGGAGGTTTGTTTACCAAGAAGTGAAGGCGGAATGGATGTTCGGCGACTTAACGAGGTATCTCGGATTTTTTTTTTCAGTTTAATTGAAAATATGTCGGATTCGTTGTGGGTAACAATTCAGTCTCACAAGATATTTTTAAAATTCTTAATGTGTTTGTTCATCAATTAAATTCAGTTTTAAATAATATAAGGGGTGTATTCAATATAGACTTTGGAATCATTTGTATTAAAATGACAAATGATATGTATTAAAATGACAAACATTATCGTTTAGATTTCCAATGAAGTTTTAATATCTATCTATATATCTTATTATATAAAACTGAATCTTTCAACGTGGCGTGACTCATAAGCAATATTATAACTCACGAGATCGTGACATTTGTCACGATTGTTAATTTAGATATTGACATATGTCAATTTCATTAAAAAAAATTAAAATAAAATAAAATAAATATTAAAAAAAGTTAAACTAAAAAAATATAATATTAGTAAAAATAAATTAACGTAAATATTAAAAGGGGTAACGTAAAAAGGCAATCTTACAAAAAAAAAATATAAGTATAAGTAAGGACAACTTATAATAAAGAAAAGTGACAAAAGGAAACTTAAAATAAGTAAGGAAAACTTATAATAAAGGAAAGTGACAAAAAGAAACTTAAAAGTTATAATCTACAACCACAATAAAACTTAAAAAAAGAAAATTATAAATATACTCTAAACTTAAAAGAAAAATTATTAATATACGATTTAAAATCGATTCCTAATACTAAAAAGTAAATGAAAAAGTAGTTATGTTTAAATTAAGAAAAATATAAGAAAAATTATAAAGAAAAGTTAAAGTTAAAAAAAACCCATATTTTAGTTTAAAATAAATAAATTAAACAATAGATTACAATCATAAAAAGAAAAGAAATAAAATCCAATTTTATTAAAAAACATATTTCAATTTAGAATTAGGAAATTAAAAAATAGATTACAATCCTAAAAATCTAAAGTTTTAAAAATGGAAAGAACAATTAGTAATTCTTAAAAAAATCACACACTTAAAAAGGAATACAATCCTAAAAAGAAAAAAAATTTCATTCCCCGACTCTAGATAACCAAATTGATACCTTATCAATTTCACATTCATAATTCTAAAAGGTAAATTTTATAATTTACAACCACGACCAAAATTAAAAATAAAAATTATAAATATACTCTAAACTTAAAAGAAAAATTATTAATAAACGACCAAACTTAAAAATTTATAATCCTTTCCATTATGACAAAAAGAAACTTAAAAAGTGAAAATTATTAATATACAACAACGACCAAACTCTATATAATAATCTACATATTTTAAAAGTGTTTAAAAATGAATAAAAGCCAAAACAAAATTAAAAAAACATATTTCAGTTAAGAATTAGTAAATTTTTTATCATATAAAACTAAATGTTTTGAAAATGCTAATTCACCTGATCGCGACATGTGTCAAGTCAAAGTTGGAAATATTTAAAATCGATTAATAAAAAACTTAAAAATTCTTATTCATAATCTTAAAAGAGAAAGTTACTAAAACTAAAATTAAAAAGTTAACGAATTAAATTTATCTTAAAAAAGCTATAAATTTATATATGATTCATATATATATATATATATATATATATATATATATATATATATATATATATATATATATTATATAAAGATGGATTCTTAGACGTGAATGTGACACGTAGGATAATTTTTAATCACGAGATTGTGATATTTGTCACGATTATTAATTTAAATCTTGACATGTGTCAATTTAATTAAAAAAATTTAAAATGAATTAAAGTAAATATTGAAAAAGTTAAATTAAAAAAGACAATTTTAGTAAAAATGAATTAAAGTAAATATTAAAAAAATTTAAACTTAAAAAGGCAGGCTTACAAAAAAAAAACAAGTATAAGTAAAAAAATTTTATCATAAAGGAAAGTGACAAAAGAAAACTTAATAGAAAATGTAAATTGTAAAAGAGCTCTAGATTGGGTGTGTTTAGTGTACTTAGTATTTCAGTTAATAAATAACATTTCATCGTAGTAAATGTAAATGTAAATTGATCCTAAAAATTAAAGTTAAAAAAAAGAGGAAAAATCAAAAAAAATTAATGGAAAATTTTAAAATCGATTAATAATCAATTAATTAAAAAACATAAAAATTTGGAAAGATTAATAATTGATCCATAATACTAAATGGTAAAGTTACTTAATAATAAGAAAAATATAAAAAAGGAAAACATAAAATTTGAAAAAATTAATAATCGATTTATAATCTTAAAAGCTAAAGTTACTTAAAAAAATAAATAATACAAAATATACATTTATCCTAAAAGGAAAAGTTAATAAAAAAGGAAAAACAAATCTTAGTTTTTCTATTTAGATTAAGGAAATAAAACAATGTATTACTAATTTTAAAAGAAAAAAACTATAATTTCTCACTTCTACATAAATAATTTTGTAGTATATGTAAATTACATACCAAATATTAAAATTAAAAGTCCAATAATCATTTCCAAAGGTATTTAACTGTATATGCTCTACCAGATTCTTTTTTCATAGTATATATTTAATTCATCATAAACTTTGATTCTAAATTTTTATGTTAATAATTTTTACGGGTGATTTAATTTTGTTTTTTATTTTTAGTTTTTTCAGAGGTTATAAAATATCTTATAATATAAAATAAAATGTTTCAAAGTTAGTAATATGCATGATCGCGACACGTGTTAAGTTAATCGATTAGACTTCGATATGTGTTTAATAAATTTTTTATTCTATTTTAACACGTAAAATTAATAATAAAAGTAAAACTTATAATCGATTCATAATCTTAAAAGGTAAAATGAAAAAAAATAGTTGTAATGTTTAGATTAATGAAATTAAACAAAAACTATAAATAAAAATCAAAGTTTTTTTCAATAGGAAGAACCATATTTCAAGTTATAATAAGAAAATTAAAAGCCAAAAAAAAAAAACCATATTTCTGTTTAGGATAAAGAAATATTCTTATTATATAAAATTGAATATTTCAAATGTGTTAATTCACCTGATCGCAGGACGTGTCAAGTCAAAGTTGGAAAATTTTAAAATCGATTAATAAAAAAAACTTATAAATTCTGAAAATTTAATAACCGATTCATAATCTTAAAAGATAAAGTTACTAAAAAAATTAAATTTTTAAAAATTAATAGAAAAAGAAGAAAAAAACATTCCTTAGTTTTTCTATTTAGGTTAAGGAAATTAATCATAAAAGGAAAAGAATTTTAATTTCTCACTTCTATATAAACCATAATTTGGTAATATATCAATTATACACCAAAAAAATAAAATTCCAATAATCGTATCCAAAACTTTTTATTGCAGTTTTCACCAAGTTTTTCTTTCAAGATATATATTTATTTTATCTTAAACTTTGTTTCTAAATTTATGTATTATATATTTTCACGGGTGATCTAATTTTGTTTTATATTTTTCGTGTTTAATTTTTGTTTCACGGATTATAAAATATTAATTTACAAACCCGTATATATGCGGGTACTTATCTAGTATATATATAAAGGAGAATGATTCAAAGTTAATAACTCGCAAGATCTCAACACGTGTCAAGTTAATCCATTAGATTTTGATACGTGTAAAAAAGTTACCAATTAGATTTTGACACATAATATTTAACAATAAAAAAATATAATCTAGATTTAATCTTAAAATCAAAGTGAGCACAAAAAAGAAAAATAAATATTATTTTTAGATTAAAAATTTTTTTTTTAAAGTTTTTTTTATTTAATAATAAAAAATATAATATAGACTTAATATTTAAAGTAAAGTTAACAAAAAAAAAATTGCTTTTAGATTAAGGAATTTTTTTTTCTCTTGGTTGTGTGTGTGTGCTCGTACTCTAGTCGGTAGGTAGGAGCACTGATCCATGCTCAAATACCAATGAGCCATTTGCAGCAAACAAAGATTAAAGAAATTTATCTTATAATTTGTTTTAAAAAAAAAAATTCATGTTTATAATAAAATAATTAAACAATAGATTGACATCCTAAAAAAGAAAGTAAACAAAGAAAAATTAAACCAACAAATATTTTAAAAGATAAAGTTGAAAAAAAAAAAGCTAAAGTTTAAAAAAGGAGATACAAAATTTTCTATTTTGATTAAAGAAATTAAAAAAGGAATACAATCTTATAAAGAAAAAGAATCTTAATTCCTCACTTTTATATAACCAAATTGATAGTTTCTCAGTTTTATAACAAAAATCTTTGTCATATACAACCACTACACATAAGCTACACCCGAGGTAATCTTCTGTGTAATCGAAATTATGATGTATGTTATGAAATATCTTCGTTATATACACCCGCTTCACATATCTTTGTTATCTACATCCGAAATTATGTTGTACGTTATCGAAATTATGTTAGAGGAAATTATGCTTCGTTATGTTAGGAAATTATGCTTCGTTATGTACATAAGCAAGACTAATAGAAATCAAATAGATTAGTATGTATTAATCGCTTGTTAACTAAAAATCAAAGTTAAAAAAAATCGATTAATTAAAAAACTTAAAAAACCTGAAAAGTCAAAGTTCAAAATTTAATATTAAAATATAAAATTACTAAAAAATGAAATTAAAAAGTTAAAAATTAAATTTATACTAAAAGGCAAAATTAATAATAAAAAAAATTTCTTACTTTTTCCATTTAGATTAAGGAAATTAATCATAAAAGGAAAAGAATTATAATTTCTCACCTCTATATAAACCACAATTTGGTAGTGTGTCAATTACACACCAACAAAATTAAAATCCAATAATCTTATCCAAAACTATTTACTGCATCTTTTCACCAAATTTTTCTTTCAATGTATATATTTATTTCATCGTAAACTTTGTTTCTAAATTTATGTATTATATATTTTCATGGGTGATCTAATTTTGATTTCCATTTTTTCGTCTTTAATTTTTTTGAACGGGTTATAAAATATTAAATTATAAACCCGCATATATGCGGGTACTTATCTAACTATTAATAAGAAAGAAAATTATATTTAATGTATTAATAATGGATAAAATATAATTTGAACTATTTTTTTAATATGTGTAAGAAATTATAAAATTATATTTTTTGTGAAACACTGGACGTATTGCTTT
This sequence comes from Eutrema japonicum, assembly GCA_030161315.1. Taxonomy (NCBI): domain Eukaryota; kingdom Viridiplantae; phylum Streptophyta; class Magnoliopsida; order Brassicales; family Brassicaceae; genus Eutrema; species Eutrema japonicum. The sequence continues at coordinate 2,042,359 of BSQW01000010.1, read as the reverse complement.
ATGTATCAATTAAAGAAAGAAATTTATTTAATGTATTAATAAATGGTAAAGTAGAACATTTAACAGTTTTTAATATGTATAGAAATTGTAAAATAATACTATATAATTTTAACTATTTTCTTAATTAATATGTGTAAAAGATTATAATTTTTTTTTTAAAACAAGAGAAGTATTTTTTTAATGTATCAATTAAAAACATTATTTAATGTATTAATAAATGTTAAAATAACAGCTTTTTAATATGTACAAAATTGCAAAATTGTAAAATATTCTTATTATGTTCTTAATATACCCAACTTTTTTTTTTTAACGTAAAAAAACAGTTGGGGATAAATTCCTTTTTAGATCGATAAATCAGAAGGTGACATGCATCATACTAGACTAGATGGTTATTTAATCTAAAAGCGCACCATCTCGAGAGGGTGCAGTTACGAGGCTAGATGATCGAACCATAAGACATGTTATGACATGTTGTATGACGCGTCACCGTAGATTAAACGGCCACTTGACTTAAAAGTGTGCCACTTAAAAGGGGTGCGGTTACGAGGCAAAGTGGTCGAACTATAGGAAAAGTTAGGACAAGGAAAACGAACCCCCACATTCTCCCAAAACCGTTCTCGACTAGTGGGAGCGGAAAGTAATGAGATGAGTGGTCCCAAATTGATAAGGGGTTGCCTTTTCCTGAACCCGCCAACTCGTGTCATGTTACATGGAGAGTGCGGTAGTAGGGAGATGAGTAACCCTGACAGGTACATGTCGACTTCCCGTCGATATCACCACAAACCGGGCAGCAATGCCCGGGATGGTAAGCTCTCAGATAACCAGGTAGCAATACCCGAGAAGGAAAGAAGAACCCAATACCCCTTACCATGTTATTGGGAAGGTAAAAGAGGCTTAATTATCCACACGAATCTTTTACTATTTTCCCTCCATAAAGGCATAGCGGAGGATTCCCGGTATGCGGTTTCAGAGCTAGAGACAAACGAAAGCAACGTATCACGGGTTCTCGAGATGCATGCAGTATGGGATGAGCAGACCATGCGGCGCCAAACCCGCCAGGCACATAGCAAGGACCACTCTGCGCAAGATAGAGCCGCTAGCAAACAAATATAGGCGCAGAAAAATCACTTTAAGGCAACGTACAAGGAACTAGCTCAGATGATCCACCCACTTGATCTAAACTACGGAAATATGACATGGTATACGATCTGGAGCAATTATAATCTATAGAAGTCTCTTGTGCTCCCCGAGAGCAGGGGATGGCCATAATAATCACACATTCACACACACATAGTCTTTTGACCTAATTTCATTTTTACTCTCGAAAGACTCTCTTTCTCCAAAAACATGAGACCTCTCCGAGAATCACCAAAACCGTCCAAACACTCTGTCTTCGGCCACTCTTCGGCCGGAATCATCCTAAATCTCTCACCTTTTTCATCTCCTTCACCTCAAAATGCTCCATAAATCCCATATATTTAGCCGTTCTAACTTGTTTTCTGATTTTTTTCGGATTCGACGCCCAAACTGTGGTCATTATCTCTCTTATTTACTTACTTGAACGTCAGAGCATTCTCAGAAAACACATTCATTTGTGTTTTTCGAACACTCAACGGATTTCCCTAAAAGACGAAAAATCCCGAAACAATATTTTTTATAGAATTATTTTATTTTGAATGATTTTTATACACAATAAATTTCTATTTTATATATTTTATTAGCAATGACAAACGTGTTATATATAGACTTATAGACACACGTGATTCTTGTGATCTCGCTTTTTTATTCGAAATATATATTAAAAAGAAAGATAGTTTTGTCATATTTTTTTGGGGGTCGAAATAGTTTTATCATTTAGAAGCTACCGACGACTGGGAATGAACGAGTGGACCAGTGCTCCACCTCGGTTGCCATTCTACCGAAATTAGGGTTTTGAAAACAGCACTAGCCTCTTTTGATCCTCTTTTGATTCAAAATCTGATGTTTCTCTAAAAGCAAAAACATGACTTTGCTAGGTTGTGGCTATTGAACCATCTTGTTGTTGTTTAATTCTAATGAAAAAAATAAAAAAAAATTACATAGTAGTATTACATACACTCAAAATTTTATTATATATTAATAATATTGAGACTATAGTATTTTATTAATTTATATAAAATTAATTAAGAAATTAAGTTTGATATTCTTAAAAATTTCTATAATTTGAAAGCTAATCCATGTTTTCAAAACTTTGAAAACTAAAATTTTAAAATAAAAATATTATTTCTATAAAATTTGAAAATTTACAATTATATAAATTTTTTAAATAGATTGGATAAACTATCAATTACTAGTAGTCAAGATATCCCTCAAACTACCACATGTTATATTGATCTTGTCGCAATTTTAAATAGCCGCAAAATTGTGAAATATAGTAGAATCACAAAACCGATTTTCAATCTAGTTCAAGTAATATACAACAGTAGAGTACTTCCAGTTGAAGTAATGTACAAGAGTTTCCACCAACAAACATTTCATCAGTTGCTCGTAGTTGAAGATCTGATGCACCTCTCATAATTACTAGTGACTTAAATATGTCATGATTGCGCGAGTTCCACCATCACTTTGATTATCCATTGATTAATTTTTCATATTTTATGATTTAATTATTCATTTTTGGCGATTCAATGCTGCAATTTCTTCTTAGTATTATATAACGTGAACACATATCATATCTTTTTTTTTTACAGTTAATCATTCTTAATTTTTACACAAATGTTATTTTTATAATTTTTTATTGTATTTATAATGTCTGCCTTTTTAATTTTTTCAGTTTATTACATGAAATAATTTCAATTATTGTTTTCAGTAAAAAAATGATTATCTAATGATAATACAATTTGATTCAAAAACATTTTATATGTTTAATTTATTTACGATATCTTAATGAATTCGAATGGAAAAATGTTAGTTTTTGAACTTTTAAAAACATAAATATTTTGGAATAGTGATACAAATTTCTTCTTAATGCATCGAGGTATTTTGAGATGATAAACTAATTTAAAACTAGAAAATTTATTAATTTATTGAATAATAATTTATCGAGTATTATTTAGATAAGACCGTACACACGTGATTCTTGTGATCTCGCCTTGTCGATATCAAAGGAGTTTAATTCGAAAATATATTAAGAAGAAATATAGATTTGTCATTTAAAAGCTACATAGTTAACCGAGATAAGACACGTGTCAATCTGAGGGACAATCTGATCTATAATCATTTAAAATATAGATTTGTTCAGTTGACTTTGTGACTATGTAAATCAGACAGGAAATCAAGAAATGGTAACATATGCTTTCATTGATTGACGATTTATTCTTAATTAATGCTAAGTACAAAAAAAGAATTGTGTATTCCCAGATTTGTACTTTCTCTTATTTATTAAATTTGGGATAAGAAAAAGTAAATTATAAATTTTCAAATATATTAAAAATTTTATTAAAAAAATATACTTTACTTTTTATTAAAACATTACATAAAATTTTCTTTCTAATTAATACATTAAATAATAGAATTAAAACTAAATTAATACACTTTTTGTAAAAACTAAAATTCTAAAATAATTTTTTTTATGAAACAGAAAAGTAATAAACCGACAAAAAATAATAATTATATATCCCAGACTCGGTGGAAGGACAATACAGTATTTCCCATTAAATGGCTCTTTTTTTTTTATATTACATACTTACAACCATGCTAATTTGAATTGACTTTTAATTATCCAAACAGCCACGTTCGTCCCATGATTCATGTGATTCCATTTAACGTAAAACATTGTAGTCCATTTAATCAGTGATTCATGTGATTCCATTTAACGTAAAATATCAGTGATTAAAGCATAAACTATATAATCACTGATATGATATCATTCCTCTACTATTTATTGAATGTTATTTGATGATACTCCTTCCTATTTCTAATAAGTGATGTTTTATAGGGTTTTTTTTGCTAACAAATAAATAATGTTTTTATAAATCAATGCAAAATTAAATACTACCTCCGTTTTTTATTAATAATTTTTTAAAGTTTTTCACACATATTAAAAAAACACATTAAATTTTTGATTATAAATGCATCATTTTTTGTGATTAACAATTTTCTATAACTCTAAACCAATAATATTTCAATAAACTTAATTATTTTTTTTGAAGTTTACAATTCATCATCATTAACTAATAAAAATGCATATAAAACTTAAAAAATTATCTTTTTGAAACAAATATTTTTTTCTAAAACATTCAACAATTAGAAATGGAGGGAGTAATTTTTTATTGTTTTGACCATTTGTATTTTATAGATTGTTTTTTTATTAGTTGAATTTTGTTTAAATGTACAATAAATGATGTTCTTAATATAAAAAAATAAAAATTAAATAAATTCTTAATCTATATGCAAAAATTTGAAACATCACTTATATAAAAACAGAGGGAATATTTTTCTCTTACAAAAAATATGGTACGGCTAAACTAAGAAATAAAATCATATGATGGCTTAAAGACTTAATAATTCGGGTTTAAACGATTAACACCCAGTTAAGTAAATAAAAACTACCTCATACGAACTTTTAACTTAGTGTCATTTTAAATTGGTCCATAAATATATATTTTATTAATCTATAAATCGACATTTTTATATATTATAACGTCCTATTTTTACTCGATGTAGATCTTTATCCACTTTCGATGTGGGTTTTATCTTGGTCTGACGATCCATGCATTACTCTAGAAAAAAGTAAAGTTTATACTAAACTTTGCATATCATCATAAGAACTATCCTAGATTTCATTTGGCCACCCATCCACGTTTAAATAAGCACATTACTGTTGTAAATTCCAGAGTTAGACTGCCAAAAATTAATCTAGACCTAAAAAACTTAGGATTACATTGATTTATCAAAAAAAAAAAAAACTATCCTAGATTCATAGTGTTTCGTTATCGTATGTCATTATATATATGGTGGGTTCTGTCATTGTTTGTGCATACTTCGTTTTTAATTGATTAATAAATTTCATATTCCGAAAAATGAATTTTGATGCTTTATTTAGTCCAAATTAATTCTTTTAATCATATATCACCATTTTTCGTGTTTTTTTTTTATAATTAGAAGGTTCATGGTCCGTAGATTTATAGATCTCTCTAGGGCGAGATCCAAACCATGTAATTTAATTTTTCTCTAAAAAATAGACCCTTCCCAACATAAATTGGAACCGTAATCTCCAAAATCCATACGTTTTCGGTAATTCATAAACTTAACTACAACTCATCGTTGGTATTTTTGGTATTGACAACAAAATGTTTTTTATAACTTTGCAAACTAACCTTCAAAGCAGTTTTGCTTTCTAGACTAAATTTCAACGTATATTAATATTTTATATGGCCACTTAATTTTTGCTAAACTTTTACTACCACTTTTGATTAGCTTTATTTAATAAACAAACAAACAAACGCAAAATTCAACAACGTATCAATTTGCATCAATTAATGTCAACGGTCGTTGTCAAAAACAACCCCTTTATTAGTTTCAACCACTAAAGACAAGAACTTCGCCTACAAAATACATCAATCAAACACGTGTGAAAAAAACCTTATAATGAAAAGGCAGCAGTGTAATGTTAAAAATAAACAAAAAACGACAGCAAATCGACGAAAATGTCGTCGTTTCATTCTCCACAGCTGATACATTTGCATCAATGTACAGTAAGTTACTAAAACCTTAAAGAACACTAAACCATTGCGAGTCTCAGGTTCCTTACAAGATCCTTAAGTACACTCACCGAGAAATCTTTGTTCATCTGCAATTAAAATTTCCAGAAGATAATAGTTAGTTTAATATTCCATTCAAAAATCAATTTGGATGAATTAAGTTATCTAATTTAATTAATATTCCATATATAGCATTTCAGCATTTGCACATGGGAATTGTTATCAAAATCACCTGTGCAAGGACTGTAATGTCAAGGGTCGAGTCTCCGAATGGCAATATGATACTATTAACGATGTGCAATTGAAGATTCTCAATCGTGTTTAGTATGTTAATCATGCATCCTTTCGTCTTCTCGCAATGGATTCGGATTAGAACCTCGTTTTGGGATACCTTAGCTTCGATTTCTGGCAATGCTTGATCATGATCCGAAAGAGAAGAGGAGAGGTAAGGTTCCTCGTCTAGAAAAACTTTAGATCTCTTCACAAGAATCATGGATTCCATTTCTCTTGTTGCTTCTTTCTCTTCATTGAGTTTTCTTAATTGTTCTTGGAGTTGTTTCATCCGTGAAATCGCGTCATCAAGAACCGTTATCTTGTCTGCCTGAAAAAAAAAAGAAGATAGTTGAGTATTCTCAAAACGACACAATGATAAAATTAACTCATGATCTTCTTTTCACCGTGAAATTTTCTAATAAACACAAAATTCGATTGTACCTTCTTAAGAGCTGGAAGAAGAGCTGAGAGGGCAATGAACTTTTCGGAAAGCTTCTCACGACGCTTTCTTTCGGCTAGAACATGTTCTTTGGCGAGAACCGGAGATCTTGTGGCAGGAGAACATGCTTTTCTTTTGGTTTCACGTCTAACCAATTGATCCATGATCATATCTTCCACAGCTGGAGAAGAAGAAACATTACTAGAAAAATCGGAAGAAATCACTCGTGGCTTGTTATTCATCTCATTCACCGTAGGATTTGGCATCTCTTTGAAGAATCCAAGACGCATCTGATTATCAAAATCTGATGAACATTGAGTTCTTTGTGTATGCATGCTCGCTTCATCGAGTAATAGATTGTTTACTTCGTTAAAATAAAAGTCGATGTCTTCTAGTGAAAAATCGGCCAAGAAGAAATCTTCATCCATGTCCGAATTGAGCAAGAACCGATGAAGAAAGATCAAACTTTTCCTAACTTAAGACAAGACTAAAGACAAATATAGAAAGATGTGTTTGTTCTTTGTCCTAAAGGGTTTATGAAAAGAAAGTGTTTTCAGGTATTTTCTTTATATATTGACAACGTGACGTGGCTTAGTTTTTTTCTTTCACTCCTTAATCACGTTGACCAGATTTTATTTATATAATGCATAAAACGTGACGTATATCTTCGAAAATATATTTGTTTCGTATATAGTATTATTATTATGATCGTGTCTACAAGTTTTCTTAATATATATTGTCAATGATGATCGTATAATTTGTTGGCTTCTAGAGGGCTGAGATCATAATGTTTACCGCGTCAACATGTAACGAAAAAACGGCATGAGACATAGATCTAATATTAATTATAAAGAATATTAATATAGTTTTAGATTCGATCTATTGTAGATTTATTAGATCATTAATATGAACACATGCATAACAGACGTCGTCCATGACGTGAATCATGTGATTTTTATTTTATTTTATAATGTAGAAACCTCCCTCTGATTTTTCCATTGTGACGACACTCCATGCGATTTTTGACTTGTTCGTGTTCAGTTCTGGGCCAGACAAATTATACGAACATAACTTCTCAAATATTTTTAATCAGTTATTTTTAATCAGTTATAATCCAGATGTCTGGACTTGTCCTAAGAATACACAATTGTTATTAAGAGAGGTTTGCATGTGAACCGAATCGAAGAAACTTCAACGTCCGAATCAAATTATCAAAGTTAATCGAACATCAAGTAATAGTATTTTATTCACTCTCACTTAATTAGTCGAATAATTTTCATGTTTTGAATTTATAACGACCCGACTGCCCTTTCCTGTGGGCCTCAACGCCTTCTCTCGGCCCGTAGGTACCACCCTCGTCCGACGGTCGGTGTACTAGTCTGGAAAGTTCATAAGATTTGTTTACTGACCCTGCAATCACCACATTATCTTTCTCCGTGTTTTGTTCTCACTCGCACGGTACCGCGAATCACTTCTCGGTAGGTCACTCATTCTTAAATTGCTCCAGCTCAAGCACACTTAACTTTGGAATTCTCTCTGGACAAGTGACCGAAAAAATAAATGCACTTTGATGACATAAATGACCAAATCAATTTTTATAAACCTCTTTACATATACCAAAAATTGGGATGTTACAGAATTCATAACCTAACTTAGTGAGTGGATTATTCAATAGCTACATTTACTCGGTTTTAGAGGATTAATAGGGTGGTAAAATTTCGCATTACCTCTTGATTTATTTTTATTTGTCAACCACCTCTTGATTTCAAAAAAAAAAAAAAAACCAATTGTATTTTTGTTGTTTCTGTAGCTAGAACTAAAACATTTATCAATTTATCTTCCACGTTTCATCATTTACTCGTTTACGTACTGCTCCTTTTAAACAGTTTCATCAAACAACAAATAAAGACTAGCTTCTCATCTTTATATAAAGAAATAAATTGCTTTTCTACCTATACGTTCTAATTATTGGGCTTCCTTTTACGTGTTATCGACCCCAAAAAAAAAAAGTTAAGAGAGATACGTGTAAATAAGCACGTGGTTTTGGTGTTTTTGTAGAGTCTAATTATACGGAGCTTATTATTTCCACTCGGAAACAACAATGACTACAAAAGTCCTTAGGCCCACACTTTCAGTCTTTCCTACCCTCTCCTAGTGTCCACCTCTATTAGTTTTTTAAGGAAATATACAAAAATGACATTTTGTTTTTTTTGGGATTATTGAGGAGTTTCTATCGACTGTCTAGATCTCATGACTATTCTCTTAGACTGCCACAGCTTGCCGCTATCGGACAGACATGTTAAATATTTAGGCCAAAGCCCATAAGAATCCATTTCAAGGACCCAAACCCGACTTCCCACACATTGTTTTCCTAGTACCATCGTCAAAAATTCATTTTCCCAAAAGACCAGACCAGTTTTGAACCCGGGTTACGGGACGTCACTACAATCTCTGATCAACCACTAGACTACGGCCGTATGGGCTGACTTTCCATTTTTTTATTATTATTATCATTATTGTAAGAAGTTTGGACTATCTATATTTTTTTAATCAATGTTAAAATTTGGAACATGAGTTTAAATTCTTGTCTCGAAAATACAACACATCAAATAATATATAAAAAAGAAAAAGACAAAAGACGTTAAAAAAATGGAGAAATTATATTTTTTTTTTTTTGAAACAATTTTTCAATTAATTTTTTTGGGTTTTTTTTTTGGTTTTTGGTACATGAAAATTAAAAACCAGCCAAATCCCGAAAATGGGCCTGGTTAGGAAACTAAATCGAATACAAAAAGGATCCGAAAACCGAACTGAACCAGGAAAGAAAATCGGGCCAAACCAGAAGCAAAACGAAGCCCTAGCAAACAACGGAGAGGAAGACCGCCGCCACCAGGGACTGCGCTGCCTCACAGTCAGACCAGACTCCACCGGAGAAGACGACGGCACCGGACCACCATCGCCGCAGCACGAACCAGGTGAAACTCTCGTCACCAAAAAACAACTGCCAGCAGCAAGCGAACCACCAGTCTAGAAACCGCCAATCTAGAAGACACCACCCCACCGAGATCCGAAGTTTGCCGAAGACATCCCCCCTAAGACACCACCAGCAAGCAAGCGATCCACCAGACTAAACAACACCACAACACCACCACCCGAGAGCCACCACAAAACCGAAGCTTGCCGAAGAACAGAAAGAAGCCGGAAACAGGGAGAACCACCAGCACAGACGGTGGAACAGGGCCACCACCGCCAAACCAGAACTAGCCACCGAAGAGCAGAAGCAAACAAGAAAGACCATCAGGAAAAACACATCACCTCCTTCACGAAGAGCACGACGGAAGAGGGGAGAAAGCTATTTGGAGGGGAACAACCACCGGGAAAACTCCACCGTCTGTAGATCCGCCGTCCCCGAGCGGAACCACTTCACAAGAGGCGACATCCGGCGAGAGCCCCTTCCGCAAGCCCACCAACCGCCAAAACCCAACACAAAGTCAGATCCGAGAAACCCTTGAAGCCAACCTAGCCGAAGAAAGAGATCCAGGAGGAGAGACACCGCCGAATCACGTCCTCACAGAGCCGGAGCTGGAACCACCACCAGAGCCACTAACCGCCTCAACTCGTCGCCGCAGAACTGGAATCGCATCCAAATCGCATCTGAAGGAGAAACCCACCACGGGTGAAGCACCGCCGGTGACAAAAGGTGGAGATCTTCGCGCACCACCGGAGATGCCACAATCCAGTGGCCGGAGGACCTCTCAGAACAAAAAGAAACTGACGACTCTCAAACTCTTTTTTGAAAGAGAAATCGCCGCAAGTGGATCTCACTCGCGCGACTTCTGGCTGAGAAATTATATTTTGAAATATTAGTTTTGATAAGTATCAAATAATATATATATATATATCGCACATATAATTTTCATATAAATTTAAAGATGACCATTAAAGTTTCGAATGAAAAGGTATTGGGGCGACGGAATGGTTATCCACACTATCTTTGAATAGTATAACACGTAAACCCGATTGAGTTAGCTAGATGTCTGAGTTTCACACATTGGTTGATCTAGCGATGTTGACTAGTTGTTTGCAACGATATTCTAAACAAATATTTGGTACGTACCTCTTGAAATAAAACCATAATTTAGTACATTTTTCAAAGTTAATTGATATATAAATTAAGTGGAGATTTAGTAAGCAAAATTTTAGATACGAAATATGGATATATATATTAATTAATTTATATTATAAGGTGGGACAAATCACAAATGTGTATGCATGGTCGTGAGGTGTGGACGGGATATGCCGCCGTAAATATCATAAATACAGCTTACCAATAAATCTGTACTTATCCGGCCCTGAAACCAAACAGAGTAAACTTATGTTTGTAATCTTCGTTTTTATAAATAAAATTTAATTTTTAAATTTCAAAAATTATAAAAGTTTTTTTTCTTTCAGAAAATCATAAATTCGAAACTTAATATAGTAAAACAGCACAATTTTTTTTTAACTTGCGATTTTTCAAAATTCAGAACCAGCTCTAAACAAGTCATATAACTTCATGACCAAAGCACATTTCCATATACGTTTAGCAAAAACTCTGCGCACATATGAATCACATAGACAAGTTTTTAGATTTGTATGAATCACTATAAATAGATACCCTAAATCAACCTGGATCTTGAGCCAATTCATAATAAACCTTAATTTACCCAAATCAATTTCTCACAACTCCTAAAGACATAAAACAGAGAAATGTAGCACTTTGTATGATTCTGAGAAATGATATAGTAAAATTGAAGAAACATATACCCACATACGGTCAGAGAGAATGGAAGGAGTGATGAGCTTGAACTTGGGTGACTTAGAGAGAAGCTTGTCATAAGTAGCATGTGATAAAGGATAATTGTCAATTCCTCAATGCTTATCGTTATAACATAAGAGGTGTCAAATCCAGATGGATTAGATTAAGCCACTAAGAATACACGAAACTTCTTAATCTAGGCTAAACAAAGAGGTTTTTTACTAATTGTCTAATGAAATTAAATGCATCAATACTCAATTCTATCGAATGACCAACAATTTAAGCAATTGACACAATTCAAACAAGCTAAGACAATAAACTACACAAGAGACTTAATTGAACTTAAAACAATATAAAAAGGTGAATCTTAGGGTGAGGTAATTGATTTTAGGTTATCTAGAACTAATCCATGATGCCAATATACTCAACCAATGCTAATCCTTAGGTTTAGACCACTAATCAAGACTAATCCACTTCCATGGCATTAATCACTTGCTAATTACCCAATTAAGAACAAACTCTAATTTGTAATTAAGCAATCATCAAGCATTAAACACAAGGTCTAACAACCAATTAACACCTTGGACAACTATTTCCATAGGCCAAGAGTGTAAATCCCTCAAAACGTTCATTGGGGAATTTCATCGAACACCTTCTGGGCGAGAAATTCCCTATAATCTAAATCAACTTGATCAAGGCTAATCTAGCTTTAGGAACACCTATTAAGGAAGGAAATCAAACAATCTAAACCCCTAACATCATGGATCAACCCCAAATCACCCTATTCTATCTCATCCAAAGACCCTAAGAGACTACTCACTAGTCATGTTAATCCCAACAAAACCCATATTAAGTTTGCTAAGATTCATGATTAGTAGAATGCAAAAAAGAAAGATTAAGATGAAAGAACTAGAAATTGCATTAAAATCAAAGGTAACTCTCTTACAAATCCCCAAGTTCCTCAAAAGGAAGGTATTTTGAAAGAGAAAAACAAGATCCCCTAAAATTATGTTTTTTTGGTATTTAAAGGCAAGAGGGTCGAACCGGGTCAACCCGGGACAAACCGGGTATTGACCCGGTCGAAATTGGTCTTCAACAGGTTCCATTGGTCGGCCTCTCACCGATACCACAACCCAATGCCACTCTCAGTTTTCGCAGAAATTCCATCGGTCACCTGCATCGGTGTCTGGCCGACCGATGCCGATCTTGTCGTCGATTGTGAAATTCCCATCGGTCGGCCTCTCACCGATACCACAGCCCGATGCCACTCTCAGTTTTCGGAGAAATTCCATCGGTCACCTGCATCGGTGTCTGGCCGACCGATGGACTTATGCTGTCGTTTCTTCGTTCTACATCGGCCGGCCACAGCCCGATGCCTCTGCCCGATACCATCTCCCATCGGGTTTTATTCTTCTTTCGTTTGCCTTCTTCGTTCCATGTAAGCTCTGCTCGGTCTAAGGTCTTCCTCTAAACTCCATCAAGCCTCCAATGTCTCCATAGCACCTAAAATGACACTCCAATGGACCAAAATATGCAAGACCTAACCTAGGACTCCTAATGCTCTAAAGAGAATGCAAAGTTACAAGAATGTGAAAGAAATGCAATGGAAATGATGTAAAAGCTCTCTAAAACTAATGCAAAATGAGGCTAAATAATGCAACTATCAACTCCTCCAAACTTACTCTTTTGCTTGTCCCCAAGTGAACAAATAAATATAAGTAGATAGAGAGGTTTAAAGGTGGGAGCTCAAATCCACAAGTACCATAAAAAGAAACAAGAACAATGTCCAAGTTGCCAATTCTAAGTTGCGATCAACGAGTCTACTCAAAAGGGGCTAGCCATATCTTTTCCTACACATCCCAATTTCAAGTCTCAACCTACACAAGCCTTCAAATCATCTAATCCTTTAACATTCATTTATTTTTTTCCAAGTGAATCATGTTTATGCAAAGTCGAATGAATTTGCTTGGCTAAGGGTTAGGTTATGAGATGAGGGTGATCTCATTATTATGCAAGGGTTGTCAAGCTCAAGGATCTCTCATGAAATGAACAAACTTTTAGCAAAATGCTAAAGGTAAAAGGCAATCTATGCATACAAGGGAGAATTTTCATCTACCCAAATACCTAGAGTGTCTCTAACCTATAGCCTTTTAACCCGTTATGTCCACAACCTAAACTACCCCAAGGCATTTTGTCTTCTCAAACCCGCACATCTTTCTTGTCCCTTCACTTCATCTTCTTCTCAAGTGGGGATCACTTCTTCGTCCTTGTTCTTTATTGGTCTAGTGCTCCTTGTTGTGACTTAGCTCTTCTTTTCTCTTTTTGGCTCATGCCTCTTCTCATCCTTTGATGCTTAGCATTTTTGGCCTTATTTTTTCGTTCCTCGTTTCCTTTGAGGCTATCTTATTTCTTAGAGCTAGCTCTATTATTTTGCACCAACTATTCTTCTAAATTCGATCCCCTTTTCCTTTCCCATCCTTCTTCCACCGAACCACAATATCCTTCCACTCATTTCAATCTCCAAGATTCAACCCGTTTTCCCCCAAACTTGAACCAAAACCCACTTTCCTAGCTAACCTAGACCTAAATTAACTCCGTGATGATGGAGCTAAATCTATATGAGAATTCCCTCTTGTCGCCCTAAACCTAACACGTTTTGCCAAGTTTGTTCGAAAGAAAGGCCTCACAATCACACACTAATAGCAATGGCTTGAAAGAAGGTTATGGTTAGGGTGGGGAAACCACTCCATTATGAGGGGATATGGCTACTTGGATAAACAAGATTGGTAAGAAGGAAGAAGATTATCCAAGTATGTGTATGGTATCCACAAATTCATTCAAAGTCGCATAAACACAATATTTACGAGTCAAGATTATGGTTATCACTTAAATAGGATTGGAATCGAATCGACTTGCTTTAGCCAAGACTCTAATGATGGAATGCGATGTCGGGATATGGTTCATCCTTAATTTCAAACTCATGATCAAAAGCAACGGACAAAAAGCAACTAGGGCATTGAATCTACCTCTAAATGTGGTACTTTACAAGGAAAATTAATCATAGATCCCATGCAAATACAATGCAACCTATATGCTACTAGACTCGATCCTATTCATGAAGTACATACTAAATGATTTTTTTTTGAAAATTTTCAAAATGTTTCGATTTTTTGTGTTTTTTCTATGCCTTAAGAAGGATGCATGAATGTATGAGACTCAATATGATAAAATCGAAAATAAGACAAAGAGAAATAAGGTTAAATACCGGTCCCTCCCCCAAACTTAAATCACACCGTCACGGTGTGAAAGAAGCCTAAGGGAAATACCAAAAACGAAACAAGAAAGACTATACAATGCATGAAACTCAAAGAAAATAAAATTATTTACAAGGGTGGAGTGTTACCTTAAAATATTTCGGAGGTAGAGGAGGTGTCCATGGAGTAGGACATGTTGCTTGAGCACGGCGTTGGCGATCTCATTGCCCTCCTCTTACGCCTTCTCAGCTCATGAGACGAAGCGCGTGGCGGTTCCTCTTGGTTCGCGAGCACAATGGTTCCGTCGAATGAGTGGCGCCTCTCTTCTTCCATAGAGTTTTCCCCGGTTCTTTCACCTTCGACATCTTCTCTTTGAAACGGATCACGGGATGAGCTTGCCCCGGTGACCTTTGCCGTGAGCTCCTTGATTTGGCTCTTCATTTCTATGGCCTGGCTCTTCAAACCCTTCACCGATTTTATCAACTTCCTTATGGTCTTGTCTTGCCATTTGTTCCATCTTTAGAGGATGTTGATTTGTTGATGAGCATGCCTTGAGGCCGTGTCGGGAAGAGGCTCGTCATATGGATGGAAGTAGTAGCGTTCACTTCCATAAACCATGCTCGGAGGAGATGATGGCTCTTCAATATCGGCGGCCTGTGAAGAAGCTTGATCTTTGCGTGAACCGGGTTTGCGGATAATCTCTAGTGGTGGGTGAATGGCGGGATTGTAGAGTTGATCTCTAAGCGGATAAAACCGGATATTTCTTCCCTCTTGAATCGCGGTGAGAGCTTGGTTCGGGAGCATGAGCTTCACCGTTTTTGGACGAGAGATGCTAAACGTGTAGGCGTATGAGCTCCCCGCTCTTCCCCCTAGAAACTTCGCACCGCCTAGGTAGAATGCATCCATCCGCTCGATCTCCTTCACACCCCCGGGTATGCTTCTATCCTTCACCGACCCCGCATCAATCCCATTAGCCTCCAATATCGGGGTGATAATGCCACCCACACTCAGTTGCAGAGTTTTTTCCGTCGTTGTTTGCACCCACTCCTTGTAGTGGAGAAGCTGTCGCACAAGTATTGTTACTAGAGACACCTTCCTATCATCTCCTTTGAGAACGTGTCCGTCGTCGCACGTGACAAGGAGCGGTGCAAGCCCAATGTCTAGCAAAGCAATCTCGTCATCAATAATATAACCTGTCTCATGCCTAGCAAACAATGAATGGGTGAGTGCCTTGTGCACGTAGCGGATGGCGGGATGGCGGATGGCGGATCACTTGGTAAGACCCGAGATAAAAACACCGCTAGGCCCAATGGTGTTCCACAATGAACGGATCTCCTTGTGTGAGATGTTGAAGTCCGCGTGGGCCGAGGTTACTATCTCCTCAAACCCAAAGAGTGCACTTAGCTCGCTAAAGCTCATTTGGTAGTGCGTGCGGTTCACATAAAATTTGATGAACACATGATCCACATCGTCTCTCGGTTTTCCGTGCTTGTAGAATGTGGCGGTCAAAGAGGCCAAGAATTGACAAGTGGCTACTTCATAAGCGGGGAATGCCATAGCGAAGAACTTCTCGAGCCCCATGTTCTTGTAGATTGTTTGCACATCCTCGAGAATCCCGAGCTCATTTAGAAGAGCGTGATCCGGGTATCTAGTGGCTTTGAAACCCAAGCTTCTAAGCTTCTTGTAAGCCTCCACATAAGTTAGCGGTGTCGGTTTAGGCTTCGCAACCTTCTTCTTTGACACCACGACCCGGTTATCACCACTACCGCTCTCACTCTCACTACCGCTTTCTTCCACAACAACTTTATTTCTCGACTTGGGAACTTGCTTTCCACGTGCTTTTTCCTTTTAAGCTTGAATTTGGTCAGCCTTAGGAGCCATTGTACCTATAAGAAGAACAAAACTCAAAGGGAAATTAGCAAATGTTTTGAAGTTTCATTGAAATTTCCAAATAATCTCAAATTTCACAATTTTTGCCAATGATACAAGCTAATTATAATTCATATGCATCAAGCAAGACTAAGGTATGCCAATGCAATTGATATCTTCATTCATCACACGATTTCCCCAAAATTTTCGAATTTTCGTCACTATTCATGCTCAAGAACCCTAAATGCCCAAAAATCAAAATTTTGCCATGAACCCAACAAATTAGCACACAAATCCAACATCCAAATCACAATCAAGCATAACCCAAGTGTTATTTTCCAATTTCGAGCCTCAAACAAGCATTTTCATGAAGTTTAATCATTAAAAGCAAAAATTGTTCTTCATGAAAAAGAGAGAATTTGAGCGAAAATACCTTGGGAAGATAGAGTAGATGTCAAAAAGTTATGCTAGAATCACAGTAAGCACAGAAAATTGAGTTCAAAGAGCTTTGAATCACCAAATTTGGGCAAGAATTGATGAACTAAGAGGAGAGAAAAATAAGGAAGAAATCGCGAAAGAGAGAGAGAAAAGAAGAAGAAGAGTCGCGAAAGAGAAGAAGGAGAAGAGAGAGAGTTTTGGTCAACGGCATTGACCTGGTTTAATTTGGCAAATCGGGGTAAATCGGCCAGAGAAATTGGATCAGACCAACATTAAACCGGGTCAATGCGCAAAAACCGGATTCTGAACTTACCTGGGATGATCGCATCGGTCGGCCTCTCACCGATACCACACACCGATATGACCCTTGGTTTTTGCGATTTTTCCCGAATTTCTATCGGCCCGTGGCATCGGTCAGACGCCAACCGACGCGATTCTTGCGATTTGACGGACGCACGGTATCGGCCAGCCTCAGCCCGATACGTCTGGCCGATGCATCTGTTGTTCGTCCGAGTTTCTATCGACCCGTGGCATCGGTCAGACGCCAACAGATGGCTCTCCTTCAATCTGACGAACAAGCACATCGACCCCCTTCTGGCCGATACCTCTGCCCGATGTAAACGCAGGATGTTCAAAATTTTGCCTTTTCACCCTCAATCCAAACCGAACCTAAGAAACTTGAAAACATGAAACAAAAGCATAAAAAGGAGCAAGAAAGATTGAAATATGTACAAGGATAATCATGGGAATGCCTCCCAAGAGCGCTTGTTTAAAGTCACTAAGCTTGACTTTGCAAACCCTTTTAGGCGGGAGACGGGTTAGAGAGAGGAACCGAGGTCCCTTCCTCAATGAAGTCCAATGCATGATAAGGTTTGAGCCTTTGACCATTGACGGTGAAATCCCCTCCGGTCTTGTTCCACAACGTTACCGCTCCATAAGGCATCACTTCCTTGACCGTGAATGGACCCGACCATCTCGATTTTAGTTTCCCGGGAATTGATAAGTAGCACTTGATTTCCAGCCTTGAAACCCTTCTTGACAATCTTTTTATCATGGAAAGCTTTCGTTCGCTCTTTGTAAATCTTCGAGCTCTCATAGGCATTCAAACGAATCTCGTCAAGCTCATGCAATTGAATTTGACGCCTTTCCGAGGCGGTCTTAATGTCAAAATTAAAAAGCTTTACCGCCCATAGTGCTTTGTACTCAATCTCTACCGGTAGATGACAAGATTTTCCGTAGAGGAGATTGAACGGAGTTGTCCCAATTGGCGTCTTATAGACGGTTTGATAGGCCCATAGTGCGTCATCAAGCTTCATAGACCAATCTTTCCTTGAAGTTCCCACCGTATTTTCAAGGATTGCCTTGATTTGGTGGTTGGACACCTCAACTTTCCCACTCGTTTGGGGGGGTGATATGGTGTTGCTACCTTATGTTTCACACCATGCTTTCTCAATAGGCTTTCAAACACCTTGTTCACAAAGTGAGATCCTCCATCACTAATAACTACCCTCGGAACTCCAAATCTCGGAAAGATGATGGACTTGAACATCTTAAGCACAACTTTCGCATCGTTGGTTGGGCTTGCAATGGCCTCTACCCACTTAGAGACATAATCCACTGCTATAAAAATGTATTGGTTGCCATAAGAAGAGGGAAACGGTCCCATGAAGTCAATTCCCCAAACGTCAAAGACTTCAACCTCGAGAATGGGATTTTGAGGCATCTCATCCCGTCTACTAATGTTCCCCTTCCTTTGGCAAGCATCACATCTAGACACAAACTCTTGAGCGTCCTTGAACATAGTTGGCCACAAAAACCCCGCTTGTAGAACCTTAGCAACCGTCTTGAATGAAGCAAAGTGACCTCCATATGACGAACCATAACAATGCATCAAGATGCCATCTACTTCTCCTTCGGGGATACACCGCCTATAGAGCTTGTCCTTGCATAGAGTATACAAGAACGGTTCATCCCAATAGAAACGTGTTATGTCTCTAAAGAACTTCTTCTTTTGGTACCCATCCAATCTTGGTGGTTCTCTCCCGCAAGCTAAGTATTTGACGTACACTACAAGAAAACAGGCAATTTGCAACGATTTTTTGCGACGATTCTATTTCGTTGCAAATTGCCATCGTTTTTGCGACGAATCTACGACGATTATTACAGACGTCGTAAAATCGTCGCAAACTTGGGACGAAAAGTTTCATTGTAAAATCGTCGCTAATTCGCGACGATTTTACAACGATTACCGACGATATTACGGCGATAATAAAAATCGTCGTAAAATCGTTGTAACTTAGCGACGATTTAACGAGGTTTGTATTAAACGTTGCAATATCGTCGTAAAATTACCCACGAATTAGCAATGATTATTATAAGTTGAACTTTACATCGATTTACCAACGATTAATAAGTTAGGTGAGCACATTTTAAGCTCACGGTGTTCGGTTAGGTAAACATGTTTAATATCGTTGTAAAGTCGATGTAAACATTTTTAGATTCGTTGTAAAATCGATGTGAAATCGATGTAAAATCGTAGGTAATTCGATGGTAATGAAAAAAAAAATCTATATAAAGTGGCCAACTTCATAATAAAAATTTCATATTCAAAAACAATATTTACTTCTTTCTGACCAAAAAAAAATGTCAATATACGAAATTAGAATATGGATGTATAATCGTCTTGATTCAGAGGGATCGCTAACAAAGGAGTTCAGTGATGGGGTGGAGGGATTAATGCATCAGGCAAGAAGTATACATAATACGATTATCAGTGGTAAGATGTACTGTCCTTGTGCCAGATGCTTGAATAGGAAATTTATCATTATCTCGAAGGTGTGGTCGCATATATTAAATAGAGGGTTTATGCCGCATTACTATATATGGTATTATCATGGAGAGGGTCATGGGGGAAATGCAGCTAGTAGTAGTAGCAATTATCAAGCATCGAATATTGATGAGTCAAATAATTTTAATCAATTTGATGATCATGCGGAGAAGCATGGTGAAGATAATGATAGTATTCATGACATGGTTACGGATGCATTTCATGAAACCGTAAGTACATTTGCACATGATCATCATGATGAGGAACCGAATCTAGATGCAATTTTTTTTTATGATATGCTAGATGCTGCAAATCAGCCACTCTACGATGGATGTAGAGAAGGACATTCTAAATTGTCGTTGGCGGCTAGGATGATGACTATTAAAACTGATCATAACTTAGCTGAGGTTTGCATGGATGATTGGGCTGATTTGATTAAAGAGTATTTGCCAGAGGACAATTTAGCAGCTGAAACTTACTATGAGATACATAAGCTGGTTTATAGTCTTGGGTTGCCTTCTGAGATGATAGATGTCTGTGTTGACAATTGCATGCTTTTTTGGAAAGATGATGATAAGTTGCTGGAATGTCGATTTTGCCATAAGCCAAGATATAAGCCGCAAGGTACTGGTCGGAGTAAGGTACCGTTCCAGCGGATGTGGTACCTTCCTATAACTGATAGATTAAAAAGAATGTATCAGTCTGAGAGGACAGCTGCATCGATGAGATGGCATGCAGATCATTTGCAAACAGATGAGGAGGTTACTCATCCTTCAGATGCAAAAGCGTGGAAACACTTTAAGACGGTACATCCAGACTTTGCTAGAGAGAAACGTAATGTGTATCTTGGTCTTTGCACAGATGGATTTAGTCCGTTTGGTATGTCTGGTAGGCAATATTCTTTATGGCCAATAATCCTAACGCCTTACAACCTACCCCCAGATATGTGCATGCAAAGGGAATTTTTATTCATGAGTATTTTAATACCAGGTCCGAAGCATCCGAAGCGTTCCCTTGATGTGTTTTTGCAGCCTCTTATACAGGAATTGGAGCAGTTGTGGTATACCGGGGTTCGGACATATGATTTTGCAAGGAAAAATTTTTTTACAATGCGTGCGGTGCTTATGTGGACAATAAGCGACTTCCCTGCGTACGAGATGTTATCAGGTTGGACTACGCATGGGCGATTGTCTTGTCCATATTGTCTCAATCGGACAGATGCGTTTCAATTGAAACATGGTCGGAAAACAAGTTGGTTTGATTGTCACCGCCGATTTCTACCCATTCATCATGCATATCGAAGAAATAAGCGGTTGTTTAGAAAGAACAAAACTGTTCGTGTTCCTCCTCCTGTTTATATTTCCGGGGAAGATCTAGAAGCAGAAATTGATCATTATGGTGCATTGGAAACAGTCAATCGTGGTGGAAATTGGCACACTCCAGCTAATATGCCGGATGGATATGGGGAGCATCACAATTGGCATAAGAAAAGCATATTCTGGAAGCTTTCGTATTGGAAGGATCATTTGCTTAGACACAATTTGGATGTCATGCACATTGAGAAATTTTTTTTTGATAACATCATGCACACATTGTTAAACGTGCGTGGAAGGACTAAAGACAGCGGTAAGTCAAGGTTAGACTTTCCTGATCTTTGTTGTCGGAATGAGTTACATATTACAAGCAATGGGAAAGCACCTGTCCCCATATTTCGAGTGGGTGCGGAAGAAAAGTCAGCTTTGTTCAAATGGGCGACATCTGATGTGAAGTTCCCGGACGGGTACGTATCTAATTTAGCTAAATGTGTTGAGAATGGCCAAAAGTTTTCCGGGATGAAGAGTCATGACTGTCACGTCTTTATGGAACGACTACTTCCTTTTGCATTTGCTGAACTTCTACCAGGAAATGTACACGAAGCAATTGCAGGCATTGGAGGGTTTTTTCGGGATCTTTGTACCCGTACTTTGTCAGAAGATGTTATTGCACAACTTGATGCTAGTATTCCTATTTTGTTGTGAAACATGGAGAAAATATTTCCCCCAGCCTTTTTTGATGTTATGGAACATCTACCTATTCATCTACCTCACGAAGCAGAACTTGGGGGACCTGTGCAGTATCGATGGATGTACCCATTCGAGCGATTCATGGGACATTTGAAGCGGAAGGCTAAAAATATAGCCAAAGTTGAAGGCTCAATAGTAGCAGGAAGTTTAACAGAAGAAACTTCTCACTTCACGGTTTTGGCTCGAAGGTTCGCACACGGAAAAGGGCAGCACGGCGATATGATGATGGAGGTGTAGGCCGAACATATGCTAATGATGGTGTCCCATATATCTTTTCTTCAATCGGTTGATTATGTGGAAGAGTGAAGTCAGTTTGGTTTGCCAATGAAAAAGACCATCATAGTGCACAAACGTATATCCTCTTAAATTGCGAAGAAGTTAGTCAATTTGAGACGTAAGTGTATAAACATACGTCTTATATATATGGCTAAATTATATATATGCTAGCTTTATACCAATTACAAATACTTTTGTATGCAGTGAATTTGTTAGACAAGTCCGAGAAGTCATTGAAGGAATCTCAGACGATGAAATCAACAAGCGTAAAGATCAACATTTTGCCCCGTGGTTGAAGACGCAAGTACGTAAAATTTTAAGTGATCTGATTAATTAATAACTTGGACAATTAACCTAATACATATTTTGATTACTTTTTTAATTAAATTAATTAATGAAATATAGGTCGAGTATGGGGATACCGCATATCCACTCTGGTTCCATGAGTTAATAAAAGGCCCCATATCGAAGATAACGAGTGCACCCATGTATTGCACACGCGGATATATATTTCATACATTCAAATACGGAAATCAAAGAGCTACTGCCAACTACGGGGTATGTGTGCGGGGCGAAATAGATTTTTATGGAGTGTTGCAAGACATAATTGAAGTTGAGTACCCTGGTTGCTTAGGTTTGAAATGCGTTATGTTCAAATGCGACTGGTTCGATCCAACAGTTGATCGAGGCGTCCGTAAAAATAAATTTGGGGCAGTAGATGTCAACCAATCACGACGTTACAATAAGTATGAGCCATTTATCCTAGCATCACAAGCAGAACAAGTCAGCTTTGTTCCATATCCGCGAGTTCGCACCACCCGTATCTCATGGTTATCAGTTATAAAAGTTTCTCCGAGGGGTCGAATTGTGGGGGTTGATGAGGAACTACCAATGCAACAAGATCATTGCTATGATATGCCAGAACTATATGAGAGCAATGAAGACATCCTTTTGATAGATCCTCAAAACAGGCAAGTTGAATATCTCCCAGACGATACAGAGGAAGAAGATGAGGAAGATGAGTTCGAAGAAAGTGATGAACCAGATGATCAAGAAACGGATGTGTACTACTCTTCATCCGAAAATGAATCAGAGTGACCACGCTAGCTAGTAATTATTGTGAATTTAATGTATTAATATAATATTGTGATCGAGTAGTTATTGTAAAATTTAAGTGATATGATTTCTATGAAATCCCTTAAACCCCAAACTAAATTCCATCTCCGATCTCCACTCATTTTTCGCCGTAGGTGCGGCGATTAATAAATTACGAGACATATATATGTGTCTCTGTGTCATGTAATTTATTAATTGCCCCAACAACGGTGGGAAATGAGTGGTGATCGGAAATTGGATTTAGTTTGGGGTTTAAGGAATTTCAAAGAAATCGTCGCTAAATCGTCGCTAATTGTGATAGTCACAAAATCGATGCAAATTGGCGACGATTTGGCAACGAATTGATATTAATCGTGGCTAAATCGTCGCAAACACTGAATGTCGCAAAATCGATTCAAAGTTGCGACGATTTGGCAACGATTTGTCATAAACCCTAAACCCTTTGCCCTAAACCCTAAACCCTAACGTATTACCATCTCACTGTATTATGCATCTTTCAATGAAATTGATCGTGACTTTAGAGAATTGTCCGAAAATGAAAACTCGGTCAATCACAGTAATATCCACAAACTGAATCATTGTATTAATAATCTCTAACGTATACGCAAACTATATGTTTTACTTATTTTTCAATATCGACGAACTTATTGATAATTTCATGAATTTGGATTTACAGTAAACATGTCAAGTTGTTTATGGAACGTTGTAATCGACGTTACAATTTTGTACCTAAACCCTAAACCCTAAAACCGATTTTACAAATATCATCACAAATTCGTCGCAAATTGGCGACGATTTAGCAACGAATTGATATTAATCGTGGCTAAATCGTCGCAAACACTGAATGTCGCAAAATCGATGCAAAGTTGCGATGATTTGGCAACGAATTAAGACTAATCGTGGCTAAATCGTCGCAAACTATAAATGTCACAAAATCGATGCAAAGTTGCGACGATTTAGCAACGAATTGTCATAAACCCTAAACCCTAAACACTTCGCCCCCTAAACACTAACATATTACCATCTCACTGTATTATGCATCTTTCAATGAAATTGATCGTGACTTTAGAGAATTGTCCGAAAATGAAAACTCGGTCAATCACAGTAATATCCACAAACTGAATCATTGTATTAATAATCTCTAACGTATACGCAAACTATATGTTTTACTTATTTTTCAATATCGATGAACTTATTGATAATTTCATGAATTTGGATTTACAGTAAGCATGTCAAGTTATTTCTGGAATGTTGCAATCGACGTTACAATTTTGTACCTAAACCCTAAACCCTAAAACCGATTTTACAAATATCCTCACAAATTCGTCGCAAATTGGCGACGATTTAGCAACGAATTGATATTAATCGTGGCTAAATCGTCGCAAACACTGAATGTCGCAAAATCGATGCAAATTAACGACGATTTCGCAACGATTTGTCCTAAAATATACCGCGTGTCGGTCAATTAACCTTCCGCGTGTATGAATGTCACAAAATCGTTGCAAAGTTAGCGACGAATTAGCTACGGTTGATTGACTCGATGTAGCGACGAATCGTCGCTAAGTAGCGACGATTTAGCGACGACAAGTAATCTTATATATACACGCGAGTTCCTTGCCAATTCATTTACAAACACATCAAAAAAAAACTGATCATAACATCCTTGCGATTTCTTTCCGAAAAAGGTAAATTTTTTTTTAATGTTTTTAATTAATTAGTATAGATAATTTTTTTTATATAGTAATTTTTTGCGAAAATAATTAGCAAACTGTCCGGATGTTTATAGATAGTAATTTTGTTTCATTATTATGCAGATGGGCCAATGTCGTGCACATTACGCTCAGTTTTTGAGAGAGATTGGTGATGCTTCGGGTACCGGGGTGCCCGTGTCTTCTGAGGCTACATAGACGGATTTCGTCCCGGTGACGCAACCACAGAGTGTTCCGCCGCCTCCACTACCACCTCAGATTCCGCAATCTGGAGGCCATGCTCCGGCCCCATATGCACACATGACGGTTCATGATTTGCTTGCGCAGCCGGGCCGTCATAGGCTTAAAAGATTAGATCCGGATCATACTGACGGGTCAGAATAGTAATATATATAAATATATATTTTTTACATTTATTATTACATATTTATATTTATTTCTAACAATTCAAAATTTTACAATTTTTTGTTTCAGGTTTGGAGTTGAATCCAAAGTTGGACGCACCGTTTCCGACATCATCAAGTCTTATTTTATCGAGCCGCATACCAATTTTACCCAGCTTTCTCTACACGTCAAGGAGACATGGTTCAAGATGTTTGCGGTACGTATGGAAAACATATTTTTTTCTCCCATAATTATTTTAATTATATTTAAATATATATTTAATTTAATTTTATAAAATATGTAATTATTTTTGTTTCTCATGCAGCAAAAATATCACTGGGATATTTCGATTCATGGCGAGGTTGAAACTTTATTTCTCGAGAGGGTGAAGTTTCGTATCCAAGGCGTGGTTGGTGAGTGGAAGAAAGCATGGAAGAAGGATGGCGATGAAGCAAAGCCCCTGCACATGGATAAAGCCGTTTGGGACGGCTTGGTGCGGTATTGGATGGATCCGAAATCCATCGTAACTGCTGAGAAGTGTTCGGCTTCCCGCAACACCGTTGATTCGGACGGGAGACTCAAGGCTCTGCCTCATACAGCTGGGCAAACACCTTTTGCGGGTGTTCGTCTACAGATGGTAATTAAATTTATTTAAATTAATTAATTTATTTAATTTATTTCGTCAATAACATAGTTTTTTCTTTAGGCCGCCGAAGACGGAGGTGTACTTCCTCCGATGACCAGGGCTTTTGAGCGGACGCACCGGAAGAATGATGGTTCATTTGTTTCCGAGACGGCCGAGCACATCTTCAATGAGGTGACTTCCAAAGTCACCGAACGAGAGACACATCTCTCTCAACAGCTATCTCCCGGTGGTTCGTCGGTCATGTCTGGAGGGTTGACCACACCCGATATTGACCGGATCTTCGAGCAGGTATATAGAATAGTTAGTCCTTATTAATTTTTAGTTTTTGATTTATTAAAATTTCTAAATGCAAAATTTAAATATAGGTTGCCCCTAAGAGGAAGGGGAAGGTTGTCGGGATGGGATCTATTCGAGATGTCTCGGCTGCTTCTTCATATGCTCCGCGATGCCGATCGCCAGAAGATGATCCAGTTGTGTTACGTGCCACGATTACGAGTCTTCAGGAGCGGGTTGAGACCGAGGCTACTCGGTCTCAGGCATATCAGGCGAAGATTGCGAGTCTTCAGCAGCGGGTTGAACTGGATGCTACGCAGAATGACGAACTCTTCGACATCTTGGCAACAGGGAACCCGACAATGCAGGCCATGCTACGGGAAAAGCGAAGACTCCGAGCAGAGGCAGATGCAGCGGTAGCGGCTGAGGCAGCGGCAGCGGCAGAGGCAGCGGCAGGCACATCCGGTTCGTCGAGACGTCCCGAAGACGATGTGAATCTCGACGATTACGATATAGTTATTTAGATTTAGGATTTCGAATTCTAATTTTAGTTTTCTTTTGTAACAGATTATAATATTTTTTTTTAATAAAATCTTATTATATTATTTTTAAAATTTTTATTTTATAATTTCGAAATTAATAAAATTTTAAAAATAATAATAAAAATCATATATAGAATTGTCGGTGATTCGATGGTAATTTGTTGCTAATTACCAACGATGTTGCGGCGATTATTTAGCCACGATTTTACGACGATTGCTTTGCAACGAATTAACGACGATTATTTAGCCGCGATTTTACGACGATTGCTGTGCAACGAATTAACGACGATTATTTAGCCACGATTTTAGGACGATTTATTACCAACGATGTTGCGACGATTATTTAGCCACGATTTTAAGACGATTGCTTTGCAACGCATTAACGACGATAATTTTTTGCCATCGATTTTACAATGAAAGATTTCCCTTCGAATTAGCAACGATGTTACGACGTATTCATATTCGTCGTAATTTCAATGTAATATTCACGACGAATTTACAACGGAAATTTAGCGACGATTTAGCAACGAATTTTTTTCCCTCGTACTTTCCCGACGAATTTACGACGATTTGTGGTTTGCGACGATCAGTTAACAACGATCTCTTTTTCGTCGCAAATTCGATGCAAACCCTCTTTTGCAACGATTTTACAACGATATCGTTCGTTGCAAAAAGGGTGTTTTCTTGTAGTGGTAGTCCGCGTACCATGGTAGTTTCTCATCCTCCAAACTCTTGGCTTCTTCGAAAATCCTTGCCGCTTCAAGGCCTTTCTTCAAATCACCAATCATCATGATATGTTCTTTAGGAAGAGAGTCATCTATTGGTATAAGATCATCAATCCTCATTCTTGATAGGTGATCCGCCACCCCGTTCTCGATACCCTTCTTATCAACAATTTCCATGTCAACCTCTTGGAGGATTAGGATCCACCTAAGGAGTCTTGGTTTGGTGTCCTTTTTGGCGTAGATGTGTCTCAATGCGGCATGATCCGTGTAGACAATGATCTTGGAACCCACTACATAGGACCTAAACTTCTCGATAGCAAACACAACGGCGAGTAGTTCCTTTTCCGTAGTAGCGTATCTCCCTTGTGTATCATCAAGTGTTCTACTAGCGTAGTAGATCACATGCATCTTCTTATCCTTCTTTTGCCCGAGGACCGCTCCTACCGCGTAGCCACTTGCATCGCACATGATCTCGAATGGGAGATTCCAATCCGGTTCTTGCACAATTGGAGCGCTCACAAGAGCCTTCTTTATCTCCAAAAATGCTTCAAGGCACTCTTCATCAAAATTGAAGTCCACATCCTTGCAAAGGAGTCTAGTTAGTGGCCTTGCAATCTTGGAAAAATCCTTGATGAACCTTCTATAAAACCCGGCATGGCCCAAGAAGCTCCTAATATCCTTGACCGAGTTTGGTGGCTCTAGGCTCGTCATGACCTCAATTTTTGCTTTGTCTACTTCGATGCCCTTCTCCGAGATCTTGTGGCCTAGAACAATGCCTTCCCGAACCATGAAATGGCACTTCTCCCAATTCAAGACGAGATTTGCCTCCCCGCACCTAGTGAGTACCTTGCAAAGATTCGACAAACATGCACCAAACGAGGAACCATATACTGAAAAGTCATCCATAAACACCTCGACCATGTCCTCAATTAGATCCGAGAAAATGGACATCATGCACATTTGAAAAGTCGCGGGTGCATTACAAAGTCCAAATGGCATCCTTCGATATGCGAAGGTGCCATAGGGACAAGTAAAAGTCGTTTTCTCTTGATCATTTTGGTGGATAGGGATTTGGAAGAAACCCGAATATCCATCAAGAAAACAATAAAAAGGATGATTTGCAAGCCTCTCTAACATTTGGTCAATAAAAGGCAATGGGAAATGATATTTTCGAGATAATTATTTTAGTTTTCTATAATCGATACACATCCTATGACCTGTTATAGTCCTAGTAGGTATCAATTAATCTTTTTCATTTTTTATAACCGTGATTCCTCCCTTTTTGAACAACACATGGACCGGTGAAACCCAAGTACTATCCGAAATGGGATAGATAATACCCGCGTCTAGAAGTTTTAGAATCTCTTTCTTTACAACTTCTTTCAAATCTGGATTTAACCTCCTTTGGTGTTCAATAGAAGTTATCGATTCATCTTCTAGATGGATCCCATGTGTACAAAGAGTAGGGGAAATGCCTTTAAGGTCATCCAAAGAGTAACCTATAGCTCTCCTAAAATTTCTCAATTCACACAAAAGGGAGGACAATTCATCATTTTTTAAGTTTTCATTCACTATAACCGGGTATGATGAATTAGGGCCTAGGAAGGCGTACTTTAGCCCAATGGGGAGTGGTTTGAGTTCGACCTTGGGTGCTTTGAGCTCACTCCAATCCTCGTCCAAGCTAGTCTTACCATTGCTAGCTCCTTGCTCACCTTCGTACTCAACCTCGACAACACTTATGTTGTGTGCATCTTGAGTTAACTCCAAATACTTAGCTTCCCCACTCATAGCCTTGTGCGAATCTAGCATCCTTGCATACCCATTACTTTCACCATGAAGAAACCCATGCTCTCCTTCTTCCTTAGTCAATACCACTTGGAGGTGATCTTCCAAAGCTAACTCCTCCAAAAGTTCATCCGCTAGCTCATCCATAGCTTCAACATAGAAGGCTTGCCCATCGATTGTAGGCTTCTTCATCACGTCATTAATGTTGAATCGAAAGACATCATTCTTTCCCAAATGGAGATCGATTTTGCCTCCTCTCACATCGATAATTGCACCGGCGGTGGCAAGGAACGGTCTTCCAAAGATGAGAGGGTCCTTTGGTTCCTCATCCATCTCTAGGACAACGAAGTCGGTTGGCACTATGGCATTTCCAATCATAACCGGCAAGTCTTCAAGCAAACCAACCGGGTCTCTCACCGACCTATCCGCTAGCACAAGAGAGATTCTACAAACCTTGTAGCTAGTGAATCCAAGGCGCTTTGCAACCGAAAGTGGCATCAAACTCACACTTGCCCCGAGATCACAAAGACATTGGTTGAAAGCGAGAGGTCCTAGTGCACAAGGAAGTGTAAAGCTACCCGGATCTCCAAGTTTCTTTGGCATAACCTTCCTTTGAATGATGGCACTGCACTCGTGGGTTAACACTACCATCCCTTCCAACTCCTTTGTTATATCTTTGATCGCGTCCTTGAGGAACTTGTTGTATTGAGGGACTAATAAGAAAGCATCTACCAATGGCATTGTAACTTGAACTTTGTCCATTTGCTTGTCGAAAATAGCTCTATACTTCTCCATGAGTTGTTTCTTGAAACGGCCCGGGAAAGGGAGCTTGGGCTCATAGGGCGGTGGGACAAAGAAAGTCTCCTTCCTTGCACGTTCTACCCTAGGGTTGTCTTCAACTATCCCTTTACCCTTATCCTTGATGATCTCAACATCTCTTGCTATTTCATCGTCATCATTAATCTCAATGACCACCTCCCCTTCTTGTTTCTCAATGTCCTCATTGAGTGTAGTGGTTGGAAGCTCTTTTGAGGAGAGCTCTTTCCCACTTCTCAACGTGATGGCATTGATATACTATTTCGGGTTGGTTTCGGATTTTCCGGGCAAAGTACCACTTGGTCTTGATGAAGAAGAGGCACCTTTACCTTCAATTTATTTGAATTTAGATGACAATGCCTCGAATTTTGAGTTGAGATCATTGTTATAGCAATCAACCTTGTTGTGGATTTCCGCCATCTTCTTATTCATGTCGATAGCTCCATTCGCTTGACCCGTGATAATTTGTTGAAGCATACCTTTAACGTCAAAATCTTGGGGTATTGAGTTGTTTCCTTGCCCTTGTGGCACAAAGCCGAGTGGTGCAAAGTTTTGCTTTTGTTGGAAACCGCCTTGGTTCCCTTGAAAGTTGTTCTTTGGGACAAAACCTTGTTATTGGAAGTTCGAACCTTGAGCTTGGTTGGAAGGAACAAAGGTCTTTTGTTGCACCCCTTGGTTTTGTGAATTTTGTGATAGATATGTTTGATCTTGGGGGTTCTCCACATTGGTGTTTCGATAAGAGAAATTTGGGTGATTCCTATAGTTGTTGTTGAAGCCCTTTTGGCAACCACCTTGTCCACCCACATAGTTAACATTTTCTTGCGTATCATCACAATCCCCTTCATATTGAAACCCTTGGTTTCCATCATGATCCCCAACAAAATTGATGGACTTTTGGGAAGCTTGTAGAAGCTTGTCCATCTTTTCATTTAGAGCTTTCATTTCCTTCCTCCTTTGGTCTTCTTTCTCACCACTTCCTCTTGAAGACCCGTCATAATCTTCCCCGTAGTTCCCATCACTTAGAGCTAAGTTCTCCACAAGTTCCATTCCATCATCGACCTCTTTGCCCAAAAAGTTCCCGTTGCTAGCGGTATCAAGAAGCATCCGGAATTTGGGCAAGACACCACGGTATAAGGTACTCAAAAGCGAGTCATCCGAAAACCCATGGTGTGGGCATTGCATTGTGTAGCCTTTAAACCGTTCCCATGTTTCACTAAAGCTTTCGTTGTTCTTTTGTGTGAAACTTGAGATGTCGTTCCTTAACCGGGCGGTCCTCGTAGTGGAGAAGAACTTAGACAAGAATGCCTTCTTGCATTGGTCCCAAGAAGTAACCGAACCTTGAGGAAGGTTCGTTTCCCATTGGTGGGCTTTGTCCCCTAGTGAGAATGGGAACAAACAGAGCTTGAAACCGTCTTCCGAAACACCGTTGATCTTGGTCATTCCGCAAATTCTATCAAATTGATCCAAGTGGTCTAGCGGATCCTCCATTGCTAAACCGTGAAACTTGTTTCCTTGCACCATTTGGATAAGTCCCGCTTTGATCTCGAAATTGTTATTCGCAACCGCCGTTGGAAGAATCCCGGTTCGGTTTCCATGAGCGTTCGGTGCATCACCCGCTCCTATCAATCTCGGTGCTCGTGGTGGATGGTTTGGTCCACGTGGACCACGATTAACTCCATCCCCGTGATCATGAATATCCCCAACGGCTCCTTCATGTTGAACCAGTGGCATTTGTATATTCTCCATCTCAACCCGTTCTTGTTGAGCAAGTCTTTCCCGTTCTCTCCTAGCCCTTGTGTTTTCTCTTTCCAAGGCGCGGATGTCTTCAACCTGATCTACCAAGTTCGTTGGACCACGACTTCGCAAGTTCGGCAAGCTCATACACACCTAGAGAGAGAGATAGTAAACAAGGTAGAGGAGATTAGTAACCAAAGAAAAAGAAACTTAGTCTCAAGAAGAATCGAAATCTTAATGATTAATGCTTAACCCCAACGGCAACAGCGCCAAATTGATAAAGGATAATTGTCAATTCCTCAATGCTTATCGTTATAGCATACGAGGTGTCAAATCCAGAGGGATTAGATTAAGCCACTAAGAATACACGAAAATCCTTAATCTAGGCTAAACAAAGAGGTTTTTTACTAATTGTCTAATGAAATTAAATGCATCAATACTC
The DNA here is from genome assembly GCA_030161315.1 of Eutrema japonicum. Lineage (NCBI taxonomy): Eukaryota > Viridiplantae > Streptophyta > Magnoliopsida > Brassicales > Brassicaceae > Eutrema > Eutrema japonicum. The sequence goes on along the minus strand of BSQW01000010.1, from coordinate 2,010,209 downwards.
AATTCTATCGAATGACCAACAATTTAAGCAATTGACACAATTCAAACAAGCTAAGACAATAAACTACACAAGAGACTTAATTGAACTTAAAACAATATAAAAAGGTGAATCTTAGGGTGAGGTAATTGATTTTAGGTTATCTAGAACTAATCCATGATGCCAATATACTCAACCAATGCTAATCCTTAGGTTTAGACCACTAATCAAGACTAATCCACTTCCATGGCATTAATCACTTGCTAATTACCCAATTAAGAACAAACTCTAATTTGTAATTAAGCAATCATCAAGCATTAAACACAAGGTCTAACAACCAATTAACACCTTGGACAACTATTTCCATAGGCCAAGAGTGTAAATCCCTCAAAACGTTCATTGGGGAATTTCATCGAACACCTTCTGGGCGAGAAATTCCCTATAATCTAAATCAACTTGATCAAGACTAATCTAGCTTTAGGAACACCTATTAAGGAAGGAAATCAAACAATCTAAACCCCTAACATCATGGATCAACCCCAAATCACCCTATTCTATCTCATCCAAAGACCCTAAGAGACTACTCACTAGTCATGTTAATCCCAACAAAACCCATATTAAGTTTGCTAAGATTCATGATTAGTAGAATGCAAAAAAGAAAGATTAAGATGAAAGAACTAGAAATTGCATTAAAATCAAAGGTAACTCTCTTACAAATCCCCAAGTTCCTCAAAAGGAAGGTATTTTGAAAGAGAAAAACAAGATCCCCTAAAATTATGTTTTTTTGGTATTTAAAGGCAAGAGGGTCGAACCGGGTCAACCCGGGACAAACCGGGTATTGACCCGGTCGAAATTGGTCTTCAACAGGTTCCATTGGTCGGCCTCTCACCGATACCACAACCCAATGCCACTCTCAGTTTTCGCAGAAATTCCATCGGTCACCTGCATCGGTGTCTGGCCGACCGATGCCGATCTTGTCGTCGATTGTGAAATTCCCATCGGTCGGCCTCTCACCGATACCACAGCCCGATGCCACTCTCAGTTTTCGGAGAAATTCCATCGGTCACCTGCATCGGTGTCTGGCCGACCGATGGACTTATGCTGTCGTTTCTTCGTTCTACATCGGCCGGCCACAGCCCGATGCCTCTGCCCGATACCATCTCCCATCGGGTTTTATTCTTCTTTCGTTTGCCTTCTTCGTTCCATGTAAGCTCTGCTCGGTCTAAGGTCTTCCTCTAAACTCCATCAAGCCTCCAATGTCTCCATAGCACCTAAAATGACACTCCAATGGACCAAAATATGCAAGACCTAACCTAGGACTCCTAATGCTCTAAAGAGAATGCAAAGTTACAAGAATGTGAAAGAAATGCAATGGAAATGATGTAAAAGCTCTCTAAAACTAATGCAAAATGAGGCTAAATAATGCAACTATCAGCCTGCTTAGTTTAAAATAGTGATCTATAGCGCATAGCGATGTAAGGCGAATGTGTCATCGCCTTAGGAGGTCGTGGCGATGCATTATCCATGAAGTGCTCGCTTTTCTCGATTTTCTGCGCTATAGCGATGAAGCGTAAAATGACGAAGCGATCGCTTTATGGATTTGATACTGATTTTCAGTTATATTTGAAAAAGATAAATTATGTACATTACACTTTATATTCACGTGGCATTATTTGACTTGCTAATATTGTGTAATCACGTGGAAAACTCTAGCGATTATGAAGATTCTTATGAACTTGGTGATGATGATGATCTAGATTTTTAGTGTTTTAGGCTATCTAACAATATTTTAAAATGATTGTGTTTGCTTTTTTCTTTGCTTTTTTTTTTTATGATGTGGATTGGTGTTTTGGTATTTTTTTAAAAAAATGTGGACTATTCTAAGACTTATAAAGAGAGCATACATAATATATCTTCATACGTTTTCTATTATGTGCATTCAATCCGTAAGGCGATCCATAGCGATCGCTATAGTGTATATCGCTAAGCAAGGCCCTTGTCCCTTCAGAGCACTTTTGTGCATTTTAAAACCCAAGTAGCCTGATCGAACAACATCATGTTGTTTACCTTCTCCTTTTTGCTTTCCTTTGCTCCACTTCTGTTTTGTTTAACAAACATACACATTAAAACAACAATTAAGCACAAAGATCATGATCAAAAAACACATAGCAAGACGTATAACTTAATCAAATCACATTTCCAGATACATTTAGCATATTCATGTAGACATTATACTCTTTGGACAGATGAATCACAAAGACAATAAGTTTCTAGATTCGTATGAAACTATAAATCACTAGAAACATATAACCAAATCTACCTAGATCTTGAGCCAATTAATAATAAACCTCAATTTTTCCACATCAATTTGGTTTCGGTCTCTCAAGCAGTCTTCCTCTTCTTCTTTGGTTCCGGTCTCTCCATCTCAGCAGTTTCAACAACTTTTCTCTTCTCAAACTCAGCAGACCGGCCTCCTTTTCTTACTAAGGCAATTCTCTGAAAGATACAAAAAAACTCTCCAGTCCCATTTGAACTTCGCAAGCTTGTTAACTTGAGTTGAACTAACATCTTGATTTTTAATGTTACGAAGAGCGAGCAAAGTTGTATGTTTAGCATTTGACAAGTCTCCGAGAACGTCTTTGAATCCATTGTCTCCGGTAATAAGCATCATATTTTGAGGCTTGCGGCATTTTCAAGGCAGCTCGTTATACTATATTTGATTCCAACATCTGCAACTTGGTTTTTGGCTGAATTTTTCGGTTCTGAAACAAAATATATATAATTCATTACTCACAGTGATCTGTTATTTTTTACCAGAAACAAAAAAAAAGACAAAAATCACAAACACATTAATTTGTAATAATTTACATGATAAATTTTAATCTTCTTGTCCAGACCCTTTGACACAAAAGAGTCTTTATAAGCTACTATAGCCTTGATTTTTAACTGAATATCAAAAACATCAGAAACGTCAAGAACCTCAAAAATGTTTGAAGCGTCATAAATTAGCTCTTAGGTTTTTGCACAAGGTTTGCACTCTCTTCTTTATCCCTTAGTAATGGTAAAACCGGTCAATAATAACTAAGGATGAATTTAAATATTACTTAAAAAGTACATGAAAGGTAAGGCAAAAAATCCTATTTCAAATAGTGGAAATGAGATTCATGGAAGATAAAGTTGTTTCCATTGTATTATTGTATATCATGATGAAATAAAATTAAATGCAAAATAAAGTGGAATGTAAAACTAGAAATCAATATCTTGGCTTTGAATATGACTTACTGTGTTAAGTTGCATAAACTCAAAAGATAAACGAATGATCAAAATTAAAATGAACAAAGTTAATGGAAAAATGAACTAACTATTTTTTAACAGAAACAAAAGGTTTTGAGATCAAAACCCGGTTCAACTATTTTTTGGGTTTATTGTCAACCCAACCTGGCTATGTATTCGATTCATGGTTGAAACCGGTCTTGTCCGGTTTAAAAAACACAGCTATAGAAGAAGACAAAAACCAACAACACAAATGGATGTAAAATAGACCAGTATTTTCCTATACAAACCGAACACATCCAAATGAAAGCCAACAAACCGGTTTAAAAGAAGCAAAAAAACAAACACAAAAGCCAACAAACCGATTTAAAAGAGGAATCACTCGATGCTCTTTACAGAATATATCGGAGAAAGGATGGACCAAATGGAGCTTTAGAGATAAGGGTGGTTCAACAAGGAACGTTTGACTCTCTCACGGAATATTTCATTGCTCAAAATGCTTCTCTAACTCAATACAAGACACCTAGGTGCATAAAATCTTCCAAGGCCTTAGAAGTTCTTGAAAACAAGGTTCTTGCTCGTTTTTTCAGTGAGAAATTACCTCCATGTTCTATTCGCTATTTCTTATTACTACTTGTATTGATTACATAGAAGAGTTTATAGGTTTGTATTCAATATTCACAAAGATAATAATAAGAAATCGTAGATAAAATGGTATTTGTCTCAATTCGATTTCTTTTTTAGTTTTCGTTTAAGATCATTCGATTGATTTATCCAAATTTACAAAAAATATGAATCAAAATTCTAGATAAAGAGTAAATTGTATGAGTACTCAGTTTTCCGATGAACCAATAATTATCGCAATAGAACTTGTAGATTCAGAGTTATAATTGTCGATCCGAAAACTACTTTAAAGCCTTACTAGATTCTACTCCGTACGTCCGCACGAGAATTTTTGTTTTTTTGTTTACCAAATTTTGTAATATAATTTTTTTGTATTTAGATATAATTTGTGTTATAGATATAATTTTTTCAATAAGTGACAAAGATTTATTTTTATGTTTAGATATATTTTGTTTTTGTATATTTAATTTTTTTCTAGTATTAAATATGACCGTGATTATAAAAACATAATTCTAATCCGTCCATTCATATTGATCCGAGAATATAATGACCGCTATTATAAATATATAATTCTAACCCGCATGTTCATATTACCGTATAATATAAATATTTACTAATTTTAAATATTTAAAATTTAAGGCTGATTGATTATGATAAAAAATATACAATAACATACTCCCTCTGTTTCATAATATAAGTTGTTTTAGAGGTTTTGTTTTGTTTCAAAATATAAGTTGTTTTCATATTTTTATGCAATTATTGTGTGACCAATAATATTATGCAGTCTTTTTATGATTGGCTGAATTGTTTTTAATTTATATATTAAATGATATATTTTTTAAGAAAATTGAATTTCTTAATATTTGTGCTTTTAGCCAAAACAATTTATATTATGAAACAGAGGGAGTATCGTTTATGATCCCTGTCATTATGAAAATACAATCTCAAAAATACTACTTTTGTAGTACCATTTTTCAAAAATACAATTAGAAGGTAGCTATTTTCAAAAATACACTAAGTTAAATGGTAATTGACCATATTATCCTTAATTGAAGGGAAGGAAATTTGGGAGGAAAAAAACCTGGTCGTTAGGCAAAAAATAAAACTAAACCCTAGTTTTCTCCGCCATTTCTCACCCATAGGAGAATTTTCCTTGAATCGATCATTCTCAACCAGTAAAATTGAAAAATCGATCTTTCTCAAGGAGTTAGATCAGAGAATCGCTCCTTTTCAAGTTGTAAGATCGAGGTATTTTTGTATTTCCATGTTTCAATTTTTCAGAGCATGTTCTCGAGCTCATTTTGCTGAGATCTTTGAAATTTCTAGTGATTTTCGTTTTAAATTCAAAGTTTCAGCCAAAGTTTTCAGAATGTGGTTGTTAAATTCAAGAGTTTGTGTTTAGAGTTTTGGATTTTTGACAGATTCTACGCTTAGAGTATCAAATTTTGATATGATTTGTTTGGAGGAAAATGTTTGATAAGTTTAAAATTGCATTTACAAGACCTTATATGTCACTTATTTAGTGGTCTCGGTTCTATTTTTTTCATGAGTTGTTTAGTTGGGTATCAGGAAACATGATGAGGGAAAATCACGAGATTATTGTTCTGAATATGATTTTGAATAGACAGCTTGTGTTTTGATCAATTGTTTAGGTGTTATCCTTAGAATATCTACTAATTTATAAGGTTTTTTTTTAAACTAATCAGTTTACAAACCTTTATAAAGAGCTTACTCTTTTTAGTTTTACACAGATATGGACAACAATAATTTATACCCAACATACTCATTACCTGAGAGGATCTATCAACTCGGAACCGAACCAAATACTATATAAGTGATCATGCATCATTCCAATCTATCATTAGTATAATATGGATAATATGGTCAATTACCATTTCATCTCGTTTTTTTTTATTTCCAGGTTTCAATTTTTCAGAGCATGTTCTCCAGCTCATTTTGCTTAGATCTTTGAAATTTCTGGTGATTTTTGTTTTAAATTCAAAGTTTCAGCCAAAGTTTTCAGAATGTGATTGTTAAATTCAAGAGTTTGTGTTTAGAGTTTTGGATTTTTGACGTTCTACGTTTAGAGTATCAAATTTCGATATTATTAGTTTGGAGGAAAATGTTTGATAAGTCTAAAATTGTATTTACAAAACCTTATATGTCACTTATTTAATGGTCTCAGCTCTTTTCTTTCATGAGTTGTTTAGTTGGGTATCAGAAAACATGATGAGGGGAAATCACGAGATTATTGTTCTGAATATGATTTTGAATAGACAACTTGTGTTTTGATCAATTGTTTAGGTGTTATCCTTAGAACATCTACTAATTTATAAGGGTTTTTAAACTAATCAGTTTACAAACCTTTATAAAGAGCTTACTCTTTTCAGTTTTACCCAAATATGGACAACAATAATTTCTACCCAACATACTCATTACCTGAGAGGATCTATCAACTCGGAACCGAACCAAATACTATATAAGTGATCATGCATCATTTCAATCTATCATTACTAGATACTTCTCTACGGATCCATGGTGCCTGCAATGGAAGTTGACTCGGCTCCACCAATAGCTGAAGTTGTAAGACTTGAAAGAATGAAAAACGTTAGTGGTTTTTGGTTTTCTGATTTGTTTAAAAGCCCTTATAAATAGTTTTTGGTTTTATGATTTGTTTACATGTCCTTATAAATGGTTTCTGGTTTATAAATGAATACATACATTTGGTTTCACCAACAAATCCTGATGATAAAGATTTTGAAGGGGTTATTGAACTCGTAAAGCAAGAATATCGAATGAACAGAAATAACTAGCTCCACGGATCAGTGGATGTATATGTTGCATCAGAAGAAATTGGAAATTTGTATAGTATAAATCTGTTTTTATGGTTTTGTATAGTTTAAAAAGGATTTATATGGTTTTACATATTTTTTAAAATACCATATAAAACCATATAAATCCATTTAAATACCCAATATCCAACAATGTTGTTTCGGTCGAGTGTTTACCAATATTCATTAGATAACTAAGTAGATAACCAACTATAATACTTAGGCTAACATTTTATTTGTAAATGATATTGGTAAAGTGATTTAAATAATTTATAAGAGGATTTATAAGGTTTTATATAGTTTTGTACATTTTTAAAAGACTTTAAAAGGATCGTATTAAATAATTTATATGGTTCTTAAAACGTTTTATATGGGTTTATATTAGCCATGGGCTTAAAACTGTACCCATACCATATCCAAATTAGATACCCGTACCAATGCTTCATCACTTGAACATGGATCGGATAAAGTTATTCCTATTGAGGTATGTTTTTGCCGCGGGGACGGGCCAATAGGACGCAGGCCGGCCTACTAACCCGTTGAACTTAGCGAGGCCTAACGCTAAAATTTGATCTGTAAACCATATTGGTGAACTAGTTTAAAAAATGCTTACCAATTTGGTAAACCATTCGAGAATTTCTAAACTTTCACACTTTTGGTTTTAAAAGAATGTTTTATTCCTTTGTAATTTGCTATAGAGATAACTTTTACTACATTTAGAAAACTGAAAGAGATTTAGATTGTTTATATTAGAATGATATTTCAATATTGTCGTTTTGCCCGAGTGGTTAAAGCCTGTGTTTAAGATTTCCATGTGAGAGATTGAATTTAACCCCTTAGATAACAAAAGTTTTTAGAAATTATCTTTTTCTATGGTTTTATAAGTCGCGGTCGTACTACCGATGTCATGGCACCACCTATGGAGTTCATTATTTTAAAAGAGTTTATATGAGTTTATATGGTTTTATAAGGATTTATATGGTTTTAAAAGTACCATATAAAATCAATTAAACACCCAAAATATCCAATAATGTGCTTCAGCCGAGTCTTTAACTAATATGCAATAGACAACTAAGTAGATAACCAACTATAATAAGAACACTAACATTTGATTTGTAAACCATATTGGTAAAGTGATTTAAAAGATTTATAAGAAGATTATTTTGGATACTCCTCTTTTGTTTTAACACTTAGGATATAGTATGGTGAAAACATTGGTATAAAATTTCGTATGAATTCTTTGATGAAGTCTGTTTTGCTGAATCTTCTATTGTAATTATTAGGTTTACAAGGTCTTATAAATTGCAAACTAAATTGTTTTAAAAAGATTTAAATAAGTTTATATTGTTTTGTATCCTTTTAAAAGACTTTTAAAGACTTTTAAAGGACTTTGAAAAGATCTATAAGATAATTTATATGGTTTTATATGGTTTTGTAAAGTTTTAAAAGACTTTAAAAGGATTGTATTAAATGATTTATATGATTTTAGAAGGGGACAATCTCAAAAATACTACTTTTGTAGAACCCTTTTTCAAAAATACAATGGGAAAGAAGTCACAGCCCCATGGTCTTTTCTGATATTCTCTGCAATTTGCTTTGGTCTTAGTCCAATCTTTCCTCCTTCTAAATGATTGCTTACCATTGTTCCCAACAACTTGACATTTGCTTGTCGATGATTGACCTTCTTTAAGGAAGTGTCACAGGTATGCTCATGCACATACTGGCAAACCACAAAGTTTTCAGTTCCCTTCACTTTGGTTACGCGAAATCTCCAATTGAATTTTTCATCAATGCAACGAAGAATATATATTTTCATGTCCTAATGTTGAGTACGAAACTCAATGATATATTTCATTGCCATAGTCCGCAGCATGTTGCTCATATCATGTTTGTCTTTGAAAATTTTTCCACAGGAACTTAAAATTCATGTTGGTAACCACGTCGTAATTTTGATGTTTCTGATCTATAAAGCACATGAGTGGTCGAGTTCACCCTTCTCTGCAACTTTGAAAAAAACAACAAACAAATTTACAAACCCTTATAAATGAATAAACAAAGAGTTTTCTTTGATAAAAGTATCTCGTGCTCAACAGGAAGTGACGGATTAGTAGTTGTAACACTCTCATCAGTAATTGAGTTCATTTATCTCTGTAAAAAGAAAAAGTGACATATTTTTAAAACTCTTATATATGAATAACACATATGTTTTTTACTTATAAAACTACATTATTCCCAACCAGACTTGAAGGAGCTGTAGCATTAAAACTCTCTTCGAATTGAGCATTCTCTATCATAGTAATTTTATAAATATGCATAAATGTTTTTCAAAAACACTTATAAATAAACAGTTAAACAAAGAATTTTTTAAGTACCTTATTTTGTGGTGTGCTAGAAGCTTCATTGGTACTTTTCTTGTTACTTTTTGTCAATGTAACACATAACTTAACTTCGCCCCTATCTTCAAGCTTGTTCATAAAGAATGTCATTTGCCGATCATTCCTAATAAACACTGGAGGAAGTTCTTTTAAGCTTGATCCATAGCTGATCATTACAGAAATCACATCAACATCCACTCCAAAATCTTCTAAAACCACATAAACCAAATCTTTGTAGGTAATGTCTTCTTTGATGACACTAATTGAGCTTCCTCTTTTACCATCAATAATGAAATCCCATGTGTCATTTGTGAACTCCCATCTACCACATACTATGTAAAGTTCAATCATTGTAACCTGATAAAAGCAAAAATATGGTTTACTAGGTCCTATAAATTATCTCATAAATTTACAAATCCACATTGTCATATCTCTATAATTTAATGACACATACTTGGCTTATTGAACCCAGAAGCAAGCTCAATAATTGTCACCTGATATATAAAATATGATTTATAAGGCTATATAAATTTACTGACAAATAAATTTTCTCAATGACATCGTTATCTCCAATAGAATCTATGAAGTTACATCGACTAATGATTCAACAAAGAAACTCTATAAACTTAACGACACCTACTTACAATAGGTTATGGAACTCAGACAAAGCTCAATAATTGTCACCTGATATATAAACTATGATTTATAAGGCTATATAAATTTACTGAACAAATAAATTTCTCAATGAAATTGTAATCTTCAAAACCTAAAATCAAATACAATCCCTACATGGACGAAGAATTCAACAAAGAAACTTCTCAATTGCCTCTATAATCACAGACTTTCAAGGGGTTATTGAACTCAGAAGCCGGCTAAGCTAATAATTGTCACCTGATATATAAACAACTATGATTTATAAGGCTATATAAATTTATTGAACAAATAAATTTCTCAATGACATCGTCCACTGAACCTAAAATCATATACAATCCCTACATCAAAGAATTCAACAAAGAAAATTCTCAATTGCGCAGACATCGTCATCCAGGAAAACTGAAATCCCATAATCTAATCTAAAAAGAGATCGTCCTCAACACCTAATTGAACAAAAAACAAATTTATGAATTTTCTCCCATAACCTGGGCGATCTCTACCGTCGCTCAATCTCCGTTGGTGCCATGGATGGTCTGTTTGGGACTCAATTCCGACGACATATTGCAACAACGAGATTCGCCGGACCAGTCTTCTTCGGATCTCAAAAAAAAGCTATCGCGATTTAACAAGTTTCAAGGGTAAAATGGGTAGAAATTTATTAAATGATGGTTATTTTGAATAAACTTTTAGTTGATTGTAGTTTTGTAAAGTGAGGTAGCTAAGATGGTATTTTTAAAAATTTCTCATTTAAATTTGAATATTTAAATTAAATCCAAATTAATATCCGATTTATTATTTTTGTAAAGATATAATAACAACTGGTTTTGTAATTTTTGATATAGCCTAATATAAATGTTTTCATGATTGGACACAAAAATATATATATGTTTTAGTTTTGCTTGTGGTAGAATTCTTAATTTTGAATTTGAATAGAATAATTATTTCTGGTTTAGATTTTATGATAATATTTTTTTAATAAATCTTTATTAATATAAACGAATATTAACATAATCTGGACAATTTCGAATTTAATTCTAAATTAACAAATACTAAAATTGTGTGATTCTTAAAATATTAATCATTTAATATATGTAAATAAAAAATATTGAATTTGTATTAATAAATGAATGTTGTCCATATGCATGATAAAATTTATGGTTTTGCAAATCTAATTAATAATATATTATTTTTCAGTTTGAAAAATATTCAATTATAAATCTGATTGTATTAATTAGATTTAAATTAGAAGTAAAATATATTTTGTTATTAATTATAAATATTTTGTTTGTAACTGTTGATAAAATCTTAGAAAATTTACATTAAATTCAAAATTTAATATTTTCTTTCAATGAAAATTGTTAATTTTGAATCTGTAACATTAAAAAAACTTGATTATTAAAATATTTGGCATAATCTAAATTAAAAAATTAAAATAACTAATTTTATTTTTGTAACAAAATAATAATAAAAATTTAAATTATTTTTGAAAATTTAATTTACATATTTTGAAATAATCAATTTTATTTATAATTTTAAATATTTAATTTAATTTCTGACATAGTCTGAATTTTTCTAATTACGAATTAAAATTAATATATATATATATATAAATAAGATTAATTAATTAATTAAACTACTATTTAATTGAATCATATTAATTAAATAAATTTTTAATTGAATCATAATAATTAAATAAATTTTTAATTGAATCATATTAACTAAAATAGTAGTTTAATTGAATCATATTAATTAAATAAATTTTTAATTGAACAAAATTATTCTGTTTGGAAACAAGGATAGTAATTCACAAAAATCTAAAGTTTAAAAGTTATCCAAGATATGAATAGATTTATATTGATATTTTTCTGTTTGAACACAAAATAGCACTCTGTTTTAATAGATTGGATTGGATAGGTGACTAACAAAATCAGATTCAAAACATTACTAACTAATGCAAATTATAGGTGACCAACTAAATCTGATTTTCAAAAATCTGATTGAAAACAATACTAAGTAAGTATTGGTACCGACTATTTTGCTACATCTGTACAAATTCTGTTAGTTATTTGATTATTTTGGTTAAATAATTTGTCTTTATCGTAGGCACCTAATAAATAAACATATAAATATATCTATATATATGTACTGTATTTTTTATTTTCTATATATATATATTAGAGTTGGGGGGTTTTGATTGTTGAACTAACTTAACTCAATATCCTTGAATTGTCAATTTAATCTACAAAACACATTAAGTTGAACTAACATGGTTCAAGCCAACCATACAAAACCGTAAAATACACCTACCAAAATTTTTTTTTTTCAAGTATACAAATTAAAAGTCTTTGTCGTCCATATAGACTCTGCCCACTATATAAATTCAATAGCGTATCACTGAATTTCTCATCAACACAAAGCAATATATCGAGTAAGCAATTAAAGATTGGCTTAACCATAATTAAAGATTCATCAACACACCCAAAATGGCATTATACAAGCTTTTTCTCATTGCTTTCTTAGCGAGTCTCTCTTCCTCTATTATGATCAAAACTTGCTCGGCCTCGCGCCACCTTCTCCAGCAACAACCTTTTCCTCAAATTCCAAATCTGCCTATACCTACAATGGGACTACCTCCATTGCCATCAACCTTGCCACAACCAACATTTCCCACCATTCCCACTTCCATTCCTCCATTTCCATCAACATTGCCACAACAAACTCTTCCCACTATTCCCACTTCAATTCCTCCATTGCCACCAACATTACCGCAACCAACTCTTCCCACTATTCCCACTTCAGTCCCTCCATTTCCAATGCCAACTTTGCCTTCATTTCCGACAACACTTCCTTCTCTTCCCACTAATATTCCATCCGTTCCATTCTTTTCTCCTCCGCCTACTACAACTACATCGAGTCCTTAAATAATTTACCATGGGTTTTGCTGTATCTTGTATACTGTACTGAGTAGTATCACATGTGGTGTGTTTTTTGTTTGGTGGATTACACATATCCGTATTATTTGTACCTTTAGTTTATGTTTTGATTATCAATATGTTGTATTTGACATTTGTTGTACTTGTGAATGTGCTTATTTGGTTCTTTACTCATGGTAATATAAAATATTTGGTTGTAATGTTTGTAATATCTACGTTAAGTTATTATAAGTGCATGGGAAAAAAGCTTAAAAATACACGAATTCAACAAAATCTGGACGTTTAATACACGAACTATTTTGACACCAAAAAAAATACACAGACTAACGTTGTCACCCATTTTAATACTCCAACTTTCAAAATTCGTAGGTTTAATACAGGTGAAAAGACAATTCATACCCTTGGCTTATTTTTCCCCAAATAAATCTAATCCTTAAATCAATTTCTATCTTCTCTCTCGACACAACTCTCTCTCTCTCTCGACACAGGAAAATCGAAGATGTCAGATTCTTTCTCTGAAACTCCAGTACAAGCGTAGAGCGGGAAAGCAACAGCAATTTGCGAGACCGCTTGTTGTGTTGAACCGAACGGCGGCTACGTCTTCGTCGTCGGAAGCAGTAGCTTCCGAGAGGTTCCGTCTGGATAACATTGGACCCCAGCAAGGCGATGATAGTATCGTCCTCGACTGTGATTTCTCTACTCGCAGCTGTTGCTTTTTTATTCACTAAGAAGGCAAAAACTTACGAGAAAATCTCCATCCAAAACTATAGTTTTTTTTTGTTGGGTTTGGCATTGTATTAACTAAACACCAACCCATTTATACTTGCAGGGTGATAGAGAGGAAGAGATGATTACACCTGTGAGACGTTCAAGCAGAATCAGGAACAACCAACCTTCTGGGCTATGAGAAAGAAACAGACTTAATACTACTTCTTATTCTAGTCATTGCACCACTCTGCAATCTTTAGTTTCACATGAATTAGGATTAGCTTTATTGAGTTCTAATCTCTTCAATTGTACCAAAATTGATTCAATATGAAGTTTTTGTTTTTTGTGTCAATCACAATCGTTGTATGTGGAAGAACCAAAGCATCAAACTTTTCTAGGCCTATGGGAAATAGAGAGACTTGTTACAACTTTTCATTTCAGTCATTGCACTACTCTGCAATTTTGAGCTTTTTAATTATAATCTCCTAATTTGTACCAAACTTGATTCAATCGAAATTTGGTTTCTTTGCATCAATCTCCTTCATTCTCAAAGCAATCTTGGAAGAACAAAAGCATCAAACTTTTTATTTTGTTTTTACATATGAAAAAACCAAATAAACAACGATCAAATCCATAAGCCAAAAGAAACAGAGTACACAAGAACTCAATCTCTCCAGTTTCCTCCGTCAGAACGGCCGCCACCGTAACCTCCGTCAGAAAGGCCCTCACGACGACCACCTCCATAACTTCCACCACCACCTCCATAACTTCCACCACCGCCTCGGCTATACCTCCCACCGTTACCACCGCGACTACCGCGAGCTTGAGTCTCAATGCTCCAACGACATAATTTTTTTGATTTCATACCTCATCTTCTCATAACCACCACCACCGTATCCGCCTCCTCCTCCAACACGGCTGTATCCACCTTGATCACGTCTACCTCCGTAACCACCTCCATAACCACCGCCTCCATAACTTCCACCACCACCTCGGCTATACCCCCACCGTTACCACCGCGACTACCGCGAGCTTGAGCCTCAATGCTCCAACGACATAATTTTTTTGATTTCATACCTCATCTTCTCCGACTCTCCGTTTCACGTCTTCAACGATTCCTTCTTGAGTTTGTCCATATCATTTCGTGTGGAGTGGGAATTCCAGAGACAAAGTCGATTTTGGGAATCGATTAGGGTTTGTGTTTGGGGAAAATCGATTTAGGGCTCTTTAGTTTAATTTGGGGGAAAATTTTGATTAGGGTTCGTGTAATTGGGGAAACACACAAGGGTATGAATTGTATTTTCACCTGTATTAAATCCACGTTTTTTAAAGTATAAACGGCGTTTTTAATGTCCGTTTGACGGATTAACAGAACTAACGGAACCAGTGTTAAACTTACGAATTTTGAAAGTTGGAGTATTAAAATGGGTGCCAACGTTAGTCTATGTATTTTTTTGGGTGTCAAAATAGTTCGTGTATTAAACGTCCAGATTTTGTTGAATTCGTGTATTTTAAAGCTTTTTTCCCTAAGTGCATATGTATTCCTTAATATTGCAGTAAAACACTATTTGAAACTTTTCTATCTTTATGAACATATTTCTAGTTTGCAAACTTATCAAAATAAGTACGTACATATCTCTCTCTCTCTCTCTCAAAAAAACCCAAATTGAGTTCTATTGCCTCCCTTCAACCACTTCGTTTACCTAATGCTAGAAAGATGCAAGCTCTCCGACGATATTTCCCTAGCTCATCCGCTTAATTCCATTTCCTAAACCATGCTTGGAGGGTCAGGCTTGACCGGCGATCTCCCATGCTACGTGGATCATAGGGTCCGAGTTTTTGGTTTGTGAGAAGCTTTTGGTTTTAGTTAGGAGGATTAATAAATTCCTTGTTTTAATTACCCTAATTACATCTCTTTCTGAAACCTAATACGGTAATTAAATCCATATTAATTATCGTATTAATCCATATTAAACCTAAGAGAATTTTACCTCATCGTCTTCTATATACCTCTGAAAAATCAAGAACATGGAAGCAAACATTTTCATGTAGCATAATTAGTCAATAACAAACTGATTTGCTAGTTATTCTTATTTCAAACTAGTAATTAGCACTCAACTAGAATCAGCTAAAAAGAAAACCAAAAGCCAATTTATGATGCTCACAAAACTTCAGTCGTGATCAGTTGGGTCTAAATCAGACTCAAACTATTTCCAAATGAAAGCTAGCTAATCCATTGCTCTATCTTGTATATATCAAAATTTAACCTTGATCTATCGGTGAAAAATCCTTCAACGAATGTCAAATTTCTGACGTCTCTGTATGTTAATGGAGTAAAGATCATAGCAACCTAATATCATAATTCATCACAAGCAACGACAAGTTCACAAAAGATGGAATCAAGCACAACACAAATTATTCATGTGTTTGATGGGAAAAACTTCAGCCTATGGATCAAGAGGATGAAGACATTACTAAGGTCTAGATCTCTATGGACTATTGTTTCAGAAGAAATTCCAAAAACACCATAAATCAGTAAGATACCAACGAAGGAGGAACTTAAATCGGTAAAGGATTGGGAAGAATTAGAAGTCAAGGATCAACTTGTCTTACAACTAATTCATAGCGCCTTGAGCGAAGAAATTCTTGGAGGAAGAGTTTCTGATGAAGAATCAGCCAAAGCAGCTTGGGATTGTCTGCATACAGAATATAAAGGAGATCCAAAGACATCAAAAATTAGACTACAAAAACTACGAGCAACTTTCTGGAGTGTAAAGCAGAAAGAGAAAGAAACATTAAAGGGGTTTATGAAGAGGATTATTGAACTAAACAATGAGATGAAATCATATGGAGATAATATGCCAGAAGAATACTTGGTGTCAAAAGTATTATCTTCTTTGACAACCAAGTATGATCCTTACGTGGGTGTGATTGAGCAAACCAAGAATTTGCAAAAAATCACTTTGCAAGAATTGATAAACGCACTAAAGATGCAGGAAAACAGACTTGAAGATTGAGATGAAAACAGTTCAGAAGAGGGAACATTCTATGTAAGGTTTAAGAAGCCAGTTCAAAAAAGTAGATGGACAAATCAAAATTTTGAAGAATATGATGATCAAGAAAGAAAGCCAAGATGGTGTAACTATTGCAAAAAGGATAATCATTATGAAGCCTTATGCTACTACAAGGAAAAGAAATCCAGTGAAGATGAAAATAGACAACAAAGATCACAAATAAAATGTTTCAACTGTGGAGAACCTGAACATATATTTCTAGGGATTGCATAAAGAAGAGAAACAAACAAGCTTACATGCACCAAGAAGAAGTTAGCATGGAAGCATTATCATTTGTAGCAACTCATATACCAACAGTTCAAAGCACATGGATTCTTGACAGTGGAGCAACAAATCACATGGTCAAAGAAGAGAAATTGTTCTCAGATTTAGATAAATCAATTCATACTCCTATCAAAGTGGCTAGTGGAGAGGTTATTATGAGTACTGGCACAGGAAGTATCACCATTGCAACAAGCTTGGGTCAAATAACTATAAGAGATGTGTTTCTAGTTCCAAAGATACCCAGAAGTCTACTTAGTGTTGGACAGCTAGTAAAGACTGGATATAAGATCTTATTCGACAACAAAAAGGGCATCATAATGGACAAAGAATACTAGAAGATCATTGAAGCTCCTATGATTGGAACTAGTTTTTCACTAAACTGGTCAATCGTTCAGAAAGAGTATTCAACTCAAGAAGGAGGTCTTTCAAGATTCAACCACAAAACAGCCACAAAACAATATAAACCCTGCCTAGAAACAATTCTAAAATCTCAACAATCATCACCACAAGATAGAGCAATAAGTTCAACCACTACATCACTAGAAACAAAGAAGCACAATGCAGTTTTGAAGTTTCAGAAAACGAACCTTGGAGTACCAGTGAAGATGGTTGAAGAGAATTCCATTAAAAGGGAGCTAAAAGACAATATTTCCATACAAACCTCGTCTCAGAAAGTACTTCTGTTTTAATAGAATAAATTATCTCTTCATGCTAAATCTGACCAAAAGCGAGTGAATATGTAGATCCATTTTCCAGTTTTATTCTTTCTTGCAGAACTAATAGCATTAGTCTTGGGCATTCAGGTCCGCGGTTCGAGTCGGTTCGGGTTTCTCGGGTTTTAGGTCTTTCGGGTAGACATGGCTTGAACCCATACTGGAGCCGAGAAAATTTTGATTTGGGTCGGTTCGGGTTTCCGGGTCGGTCGTTCTGAGATTTCAAATTAAAACCGAAAAGAACCGAAAAAGTTCGGATATGGTTTTTACCCGAAAAAATCCAAAAAACCCTGAAAAAATCTCCAGTATAACTTGTTTTCGGGTCTGTCGGGTACCCGAATAGTTCTCGGGTAAAACCCGAATCAATTCTAAAGAGGAACCGTTCAAGTTATTATGAAGAACCGAATCCAAACCAAACCATATTTTTTGGGTCGGATCGGGGTTGAAAAGAAAGCCATCCAAAACATATTTCTTGAGGTTCTTCAAATTATCTCGCTTTTTGATAATAGAGTTAATTAGAAAGTCCAAAGCTTCAAAATCCCATGGATAAGTCTGAACTTTACCAATAACCATTACTAATTTGATGTTTGTGTGTGGGATTTTTTTCTTTCATCCCTCGCCATTGTCAACCCCGCTACTACACTGACATATACAAACTTGATTCTGTCCACATGACTCCATTACTTAGCATTTGCAAGGTGTTTATCAATCAGCCTCTTTATGTTAGTCTTTCCCTTTCAAGTTAGTCCAAAACCCATTATCATCTTTCCATTTTTCTAAATCGTAAATCTCATTATCATTCTTGTTGTTGAGCCCGATAACTGCATAAAATTCTTGCAGTAAAAATCTTAATGACTTCCTTCCAAACACACATCATACCTCATATTTTTCTCAGTAACCAATTGCCTACACATGATGCTGGTATCAATCTAGCTGAATATCATAGACAATTATCATGTATTGCCAAAATATATGCAAAGACTGATTCTCTCTTCATTTCATTGTACTTTGCTAGTAGGACATCCTTTATTTTGCTCATAAGCGACATTTTGCAACTATTGGTTATCCGTTCCACTTGTGGCTTCCGCTCTAAAAATATGTTTTAGAAACTCGTCTTCCATACCTAGACAATATCAAATAATAACACGCTAAATTGATATCAACTATCATATGAGAGAAAAATTGAGTGACAGGGAACTCATTCAAATAGTTTGCAAGAATCTATTCCATGGAAAAATAACCTAGCTACTTACACTCGGATAAAGGACGATAAATGTCCCCAACCATGGGAACACATGAAAACACACTTCTTATCCGTAAAGGTACGTTATAAGACTTAATGAGATGGACTTGCTTTAAATTGATTGACACAGACAAGTATTTGTGGAATCTAAAGGTACGTACATCACTTTCTTCTTCTTTTTCTGAAATTCTTGGGATGATCTAAAGTGAGACCAAACTATATATAGAATAAATGTTCAAGCACACCCAAACATTTTTCAGCATTTTAGCAAACACTAATTTTTATCTTTTCCACAAAACATCAGCTACAAATCAGAATACTTGAACAATCAATGCAAGTCCCAAATCTTCTAAATCAAAGTATACACTTTTGCCACCATACTTAACTTAGCCACTACAGCACCAACTATACAAAACCCCAAAAGTAACATCCTTTTACTAACTGCATTTCTCATCAAAATTGTAAAGCATTCAAATTTACCTTGTGGATTTGGGTTTGAAGCTTTGGTGAGAAAGTTTGATAAAGACTAAAGAGATTCCTCCGAGTCCTTTCACGGCGGTAGAAGTTTGCAAGAGACGCCATGTTTCTCCGATCAAAGAATAAAGACTTTTCTTTTGTCTGTTGTTGCCAAAGTAAGTGTGTGGATGGATCTTGTTCTGACACGTGGCGAAATGGGTTTCATCTTGAGATTTCGGATTCCATTATCAGATGCCACGTGGATCAGAGCAAGATAAGGCTATCTCTAATAAATCGAAGCAAATTTGTGTTCGTCACTGTTGTCTCCAATTGAGCCAAAGCTACTTACCTTGCACGGTATTGTTCTCAGATTCACGAGAAAATCTCTAAATTTTCAAAAAAAATTTGACTCTGATTCGTCTTTTCAGGCTACAAAATGGCTTCCATTTCTGCAACTTTGCCACCGACATTACTACTCACTCAGAGAAAATCCAATCTCACATCAATTCAGAAACTCCCATTTTCTCTAATTCGAGGTAAAGTTTGATCCTTTTTTTCTTGTTTAATTGGAGACGAAGCTTTTCAATCGCGAGCTTTCCTTGTAGAGAAACGAAACCCTAGCAGTGCTCTTATGGTGAAAGCTAGTAAAGAAAGTTCAGAGTCATCGACTGATCTCAACGTCGTTAGTTCGATTCAGAATGTTGTAAGTCTCGAAAAAAAACCATAAATTGCATTTGCTCTCTACTCCATTTACACACACATATATGCCTTAGTTTTGATTTGGGCATGTAAATTGTTTCAGTGGGATAAGTCTGAAGATCGTTTAGCTCTTATTGGTTTGAGTTTTGCTGCTATTGTAGCTCTTTGGGCTTCACTTAACCTAATCACGGTATAGTATAAAAGACTTAACCTTTTTGGACCTTAATTTGTGTTTAAATTTTATGAGAATGTTCACAAAGAATTGTTGTTTTTTTCTTCATTTAGACAATCGACAAATTGCCTGTTATATCGACTGGATTCGAACTAGTTGGAATATTGTTTTCTACGGTAAGTAAGGTTTGAGATCATATCAACAAGGAACATATATGGATTACTAGTTCTAGTCATGTAACCTAATCCTTGTTTTTTCGCAGTGGTTTACATATCGATATCTCTTGTTCAAACCGGACAGGTAATTAAAATCCTCGGTTATGAAACCGAATGCATGTGATTTCTCTAAACTATTATCTGCTCAATTTTTCAGAGAGGAGCTATCCCAAATTGTCAAGAAATCAGTAACGGATATACTTGGCCAGTAATCGCTTGTGGTGCCGTGTTCTGAGATGATTTTGTGTCTGTAGTAACATGACAGATTTTGTTATCTCTGCTCCAATTTCATGTATTGAACCTGTAAATACTGTATTGTAGGTTTTGGTTGCTGTTTCTTGTAAACAAATCAATCATTTCATACAAGACATCAATATTATATACCAAATATGTTTTAGCATAAACACAAAACATGTCGTAAATTACATAGCATTATACCATGGAAATATGTAACTGTTTTTATTCAATGTACCATGCTATTGCTACTTTAACAAGTATCATAATATTGGTGAATTGTAGTTTTATATTAGAGATAACTTGGACAGCAAAACGTGTATCTTGCACTATTTCGATTTCCATGGATTCATTCACCTTAACGTGTATCTATGTTTGCCACCAGTAAAGTTACATTGTAGTATGCTTGCAGAAGAGGCCATCAAAGCAGCGGTTAAAGACTACCAGGAGAAGCAAGCCTAGGTTAATGGAGAAACAGTCGTCGTCGAGGCCTGATTCCACTAATTTATACAGTATTGGAATCATGAGGGGTTGAAATAAAACAAGAAATGGTAATGTTTGGTTGTTCTAGTTCTATATATAAAACCAAATCAGATTCATTAGCCTATTGTACCGGATTATTGTTCATCTTTACTTTCGACCAAAAAAAGAAAGAAAAAAAGACATCTAGTCTAGATATATAAATAAAGAAACTAATAGCATGTCCAATGGTGAGGTTCTAAAAATGGGTATCTAAAATTTTTAGAACCTCACCTTTTAGAACCCAACATTTTGTATGTTAATTTTTAGAATCTGTATCTAAAAGTTCTAACTTTAGAACCCTTCTCTCTTCTTTTTAGAACCTCTCCAATATTTATCAATTATATATCATTATAATTTTTTAGAACTCTTCTATTTAGAACCCCATTGAACATGCTCTAATAGCTGTAAATAATAAATCTGAATTAGAAATGTTTTTGCGAACTTACAAGTATTTTGGAACCTTCTCTCTGCATCTTGAAAGTATCAAATAAGTTCAAAAAAAAAAAAAAGCAAGCGATCTCCGAGCAGACTGTGCTATTTCGCCGGCGAACTTACGGTGGTTTCGTCTTATTCATGTTTTTGTTTTGGATGAGAGTATTAATGGTGGAAATCTCAGGCGTGGAGCTTAGGGATAATCCGGATTTGACCAAAACGACCTCTACGCATCAGAAAATGCTTCATCTCTCTCCTGGTCCTGGTAAGGGTTTTTGGAAACGACTCTTTTACCACCAAATCAGTGATTGGTTTGGTTTTTCCCAAATTGCGTCAAGTCCTCGTGAAATGGGGATTTGCAATTTTGTTTTGTTTTGTTGGGGTCAGAACAAACAAAACACACCTTCCTCCTGATGCGTTCGCTCGTCCTTATTTGTATTTCACAGCGTCTGTGTTTTCTTGCCCCCCTTTTGTTTCTTTCTTCGGTATACTTTTGGGTGGGCCCCATCAAGAATTTTTAAGAGCCTCATAATAAAAACAATTACACATTTATCTTTAGAGAGTATATATCTTCAAAGCTCCACGCCTCACCATTAATGCACGTTCTCCTAGGCGCCGCTCATCAGTTTTTCCTCTGACCTCCTCCGCCTCCGGTGACGACGTCTTCTGCGAATCTCAACCCAGTGACCACCACCGCCGTTCTCTTGGCTTTGAGTCGAACATGTCTCTGGTATGGCCGTGAGATTAGGGTCGGCGAAATCATGCCCCTTTTCACCGTTTATGTTCGTCGTCCGCTTTTCGATGCCTCTCTCTCTTTGGTTTCACTGCCGCCTTGACGCTCCTTTCAGCCTCTCGCCGAATCTCTTTGCTGCTCGGTCGCCTCCTGCCTTTGTTTTGCCGTCCCTCGCCATCGTCCACAGGATCTCGCCGTCCCTTGCTGTTTCCTTCTGTCACGAAGACCATGACTCTCTCCTCCTATCGACCTTCACTAGAGTTGTTCATGTCGGATCTAATCCCGTTTCCAGCGAGCCCCCCGATCCACCTTGCATTAGTGTTGCTTACCGTCGGAGTCTTCTCACCCGAAGGTGCTTTCTCTGCAGGTGGATGTATATAAATCCTTGAAGCTCGCCTCTGCCCAACCACGATCAAGACCGACGTTGCTGCTGGCTTCCCTTTGTTGGAGCCACCAAATCTGCCTCGCTCCGATAACTCTTTTCCATCTCTCGCCTCTTGTATGTCAGGTGTGCGATTGTTGAGTCATCTTGTGTTATCAACACTTTTCTCCTCCTTGGAGTATCACTTACCTAATTCCTCCGATATGGAGTGTTTTTTACCCTTTAATTCCTCCGTCATGGAGTTCTTTTCCTCCGACATGGAGTTCTTACTGTTTGGATGCAGCTTTCCCACACGGTTGTGGGTTTGGGATGATTTCATCTCCTCTTATATGGAACATTTATTGTTGGAATGCATATTTCTCTCACGGAGTTGCTTTCAGGTTTCTTGTATCTCGACACTTTTGGGTCCATTTTCAACTTCAACTTCCTTGTTTCCATGGCTTTTGTATCGTTGCTCTTGTGATGCACGGTCAGTCTTCGGATTGGAAGGGTGCTCTACAGAGACTTCGCTTTCGCTTTTCAAAGGCTTAGCAAATCGGTGCCAGATCGCCTTTGCTTTTATAGCCGGTTTTTCGATTGATAGCCTTGCACTAGTTACATTTTCAATCATGGGCATTAGTTCACTGTATGTGGTCTTTGTTTCCGATCGCCTCATTCCACTGCTTAGGTCTAATGTCGTTGAGATACGAAAACTTCTAGACAATATTTGTTGCTTAAGTATAATGACTGCTTCTATCTTATGCTTTTATGTTCTTCGTTTGGTTGTTATTGACGTGGATTTGTTAGCCATGTTGGATTTGTTATCATCTTTTGTAAACCATTACTCGTTTGATGAAGAGTAGTTATCTATAAAATATTGTTCGACTAAACAAATAATATTATGGGTATCCGTTTGGTTCGGATACCCAAAATATTTAATAAGAAAAACCATTCGGTTATTTATAACTATTTGATTCGGTTCAATTTGATACATTCTAATTAAGTTCGGTGTTTTAGTTCAGGATATTTTGTCGATAGCTAATCTTAACCTTGCATCAAAATTGAGGTTAACTAATCATCTAATTAATTCGTGCCGAATTTAATCACATAGAGCAGACACGTTCCCTTTCCCCATAACTCTTATTATCATGGTAAGTAAATCGTGGCACTTTTACAGTGAGTCCTCTTTTTTTTCCGCAACGTTAATTTCTGAAAAAATCATTTGCGATTTGTTTCCTTCAAATGCTCTCAATCGATTTATTTATAAACTTGAGGGAATTCGATTCATCATCATCTCCTCTCCTTCCACCATTTGCGATCCTTCCTTCATCGGTAAAATTTCTCTAATCTGTTTCCTCCTCTTTTGTTGCTCTGAGACGCGAATTTGATCTCTTTTTTTTTTTATCTTTTCCATCGCGTTTCTATTGATGGAGATGATTCGAATTCTGGGTTTCGTGAAATCTCTGCGAAATTATGTCTAAAACTCATGGATTTTGAATCCGTTCGTTCATACTTAGTTTTGTAGTCGACAAGAGTTGTTTTACTCTAACTTAATAGGATTTGAAAAATCTGTCCTTAGAATCCGGATTAACAATTATCTATTGATTGATGGATTTTGAATAGTTCATACTTGGAGATTTTATTAAACTTGATAGATCTAATTCTGTTTGTTTGTATGTGAGAGGTTTTGATGACGTTTCCTCAATTTGTTCAATGTTGTTGCAGTACAAGTCTGGTGATTTTGGTTGTCTTTGATGAGTTTTGGAATGGGGGTAGTGGAAAATATGGTACATACGGAGTCGTCGAAAGTTAGTTCGTCGAGCAATGGTAATGTTTCAGAAGAGAAACTAGGAGGAAATGGTTTGCAGAATGGTAGCCGCGTCTCCGATATTATGTGCCGCCTAAAGTTCAAGCGCCGGAAGGTTTATGCGGTTAGAGATTTCCCACCTGGCTGTGGAACACATGCCATGAGGCTCGGATCGAGAATGGAAGCCAGTACTTGCCAGAACTGGAATGTTTCTGATGACGGATATGCTCAGTCTTCTGAAGCTAAGGTTGAGCCTTCAGCTAAAGGGGAAGAAAACCTGGGACAGCGAGATGATCAGTTGAAATCCATTGATGAGCAGCCTTGTAGTGACATGAAAGCCGTGGTTAACATGCCTGAACCGGAACAGGAGCCAATGAAAGAGGAATCTGACGAATTGATGATTGCCCCAGAAGATGGGAATCTGCCGGAGAACACAAGTGATCTACGTTTGGTTGAGCCGGTGGAGGTTCAGCCTATAACCATCTGTTTCCCAGATGGTCATGATGAGAATGCGGCGCTGGGTTCTGTTGTTGGTGGACAAAACATCGACAGAACGACGGGGTCGATGCGGAAGAGATTGGTTCTTAAGAAGTCGGTGAGCAAAAGAAAGGCAAAGAAAGGGGTTGCATTTCATTCACCCTTGAAGCTTACCAAAACGACCAGTAGAGAGTATGGCGAAGGATCTAGGATGAAGAACGGTGAGAAGAGGAACTTATATTTGCGTGACCGGGTAAGTCCAGATTCAGAGAATTCTCCGGACCAGGAGCTAGCTCGACAGCCTCGAACATTACAAGTTGGGATTCCTCCTTCGCGTCCCAATGGTTCAAGCAGTGGTGATAGTATTCGGAACAAAGTCAAGGAAACTCTACGTCTTTTCTATGGAGCTTGTAGAAAACTTTTGCAGGAGGAAGAAGCAAAGCCTACGAAAAAAAGGAATTTCAGAGTAGATTTCGAGGCTTCAAAAATTCTCAAAATGAAAGGGAAATTTCTCAACACTTGTAATCAGATTATGGGAACTGTGCCTGGGGTTGAGGTTGGTGATGAGTTTCAATATAGAATGGAGCTGAACATCCTTGGTATACATAGACCCAGTCAAGGCGGTATCGATTATATGAAGGTCGATGGGGAAATCTATGCAACGAGTATTGTAGCCTCTGGAGGGTACGATGACCAGCTGGATAACTCGGAGTTCTTGACGTACACGGGTCAAGGCGGAAATGTGATTAAAGTAAACAAAAGAGGACTGGAAGAAAAACAGCCTGAAGACCAAAAGCTGCAAAAGGGAAACCTAGCTTTAGCAAACAGCATAAACATGAAAAACCCTGTGCGTGTCATAAGAGGCAACAAAAAGGCTGTTTTGGAATCATCATGTGCTGCAAAAGGTGGCAATTATGTTTACGACGGATTATATGTTGTCGAAGAGTATTGGCAAGAAACTGGATCACACGGTAAGCTCGTCTTCAAGTTTAAACTTAGGCGCATGCCTGGACAACCCGAGCTTTCATGGAAAGTGGTGAAGAAATCAAAGAGGTCGGAAAACCGGGAAGGCCTGTGCAGACTTGACATCTCAGAAGGGCATGAGAGATTACCTATTTGCGCTGTGAACGAAATTGACGACGAGAAACCGCCTCCGTTCATCTACACGACTAAAATGATTTACCCAGATTGGTGCAGACCAATTCCTCCAAAGGCATGTGGTTGCAGCAAACGCTGCACGGAATCGAGAAACTGCGTCTGCGTGGCGAAAAACGGAGGTGAGATACCATACAACTACGATGGAGCCATAGTTAGTGCAAAGAATTTAATCTACGAGTGTGGTCCGCTCTGCAAATGCCCTTCTTCTTGCTACCTAAGAGTCACACAACGCGGGATCAAGTTCAAGCTTGAGATCTTCAAAACCGAGTCAAGAGGTTGGGGAGTGAGATCGCTTAGCTCGATCCCTTCGGGTAGCTTCATATGTGAATACGTAGGTGAGCTTTTAGAGGATAAAGAAGCGGAAAGAAGAATTGGGAACGACGAGTATCTCTTTGACATTGGAAACAAATATGATAACACTTTAGCGGAAGGGATGTCGAAGCTAATGCCCGAGACACAGGCAGGCCAGGCTATGGAAGAAGATGAAGATGATGATAAGACGAGCGGATTCACCATTGATGCTGCAAAGAAAGGGAATGTCGGGAGGTTTTTAAACCATAGCTGCTCGCCGAATCTGTACGCACAAAACGTATTGTATGATCATGAAGACAAGAGAATCCCTCACGTGATGTTCTTCGCGATGGACAATATACCTCCGCTTCAAGAACTCACTTACCACTACAACTACAATATCGATCAGGTACGCGACTCTAACGGTAATATCAAGAAGAAAATTTGCTACTGTGGCTCTTCTGAATGTACCGGTAGGCTCTATTGATCGATTCGCCTCAGACTTTTTTCCCTGTTTTTTTTCAGATTCTTCTTGTTTTATGTGCACTGAATCAACTGTTAATGTTACATTTAGTCTCTTTTATTATAACGATTCTTGTTTTTATCTTCACTGAATCAACAGTTTATGTTACATTTGAAGAAGTTTGAATTTAGTCTAAAACCAAGTGTCTCTTTAGTATGTCAGATGAATACACAAATTATCTAATGACGAATAATCTAAGGGTGCTATTGGAAAGTCAAACGCATGTACAGTACATAAAATGTTATTTTTTTTTTTGTCTTCATTTTAGACCACAACAGGCCGCTAGGTGTGGCAACCACTGGCCCACTTGCTCTTTTCATAAAATGTTACTTATTTTTCTAATATTTGTAAAATACATATAGTATGCAGTTTTTGTATACGCAAGAATCCCCATATATATTTACAAAAAGTTAAAAAATCTAGTTTTAGGAGATTAGGGATGTTCGGTGTCTAGTTATATTTTGAACACATTTGAAACATATAGCAGAATCATTTTTCGAAAACGTGTAAACTTGAAAAATGTTCAAATTGGAAAAAGTGATATACCATTCATCACCATTGTGTTTTGGAACTGTACAATACGAAAGAAACATATTCCTATTTTTGCTAAAGTATTTATGGAGTTAGAATCGATTGTTCGTGCCTCCTCTGGTTCTCACTTTCAGTTTCTTCGTTAAACCGATCTTCACTGTTTATGAATATCCCTGGCAAAACAGTATTCGCAACTAAAACAAGTCCTTGATTTTGACCAGAAAGCTTTCTTCTGCGATTATTCAGGTTAAAGAATTGAGATTTGTTTTACCTGTAAACCATATTGCAGCAGCTATGAACAGAATCGATGAAAGAATCAACGCGGTTTTTCTCCAACTATCCATATGATCCTGCATATACACAACATTAATGAAGCATTTTGGTTCCCAAAAATTCTGTTTTTTTTTTCTTTTTCCAGGATTGGAGATGGGAAAAGAAAAGTTTTTTTACCTGAAGAATACCGACAAGAGGCGAAGAAGGAACATCGCCAAATATGTGAATTGCGACGGTAGAGATAGCCATAGATAATGGTCTTAAACTTGGTTTCACACAATGCAAACACACATAATTCACAGGAGCCAAGAAGATAGACGAAGCTGTTCTTGATGGTGCAATATCAAATATTATAACAACACAAAGGCTTAAAGTTTGAAAAAGTTTTTTTACCTGTGTAGCAAACACAAGAAGCTCTCCTAAGGCAAAGAGAGCTATGAAACCGTATAAACTCTTTAAGGTAAATGCAGTGAAGCAAAATATCGCTCCGACAAAAGTTACTCCGGATAAGAGCTGCATCCAAATATCAAAAGGTTTCGATACAAACCTGATTAATCAGAAAACAAGAAGAAAAGCTTTTCTCACCTTAAAAGCATTTGGAATTATTGCAGTGACGCGATCAAGTATAAAGCCTCCTGATAATGTCCCAACAATCCCACAAATGATAGTTACTGCCCCGAAGATCAAATCGGCGTTTTTCTGTCAAGATACAGTTCTTATCAGATCAAAGTTTGAATCTTTCATGAACCCTCAAGATGAAAGATTTATAGAATAACTGTTTCACCATTTTATAAATATCATAACCAGCCTTTGGTCCCCAATATGAGTATGCTCCAATAACAAAATTGTATGATACATAACCTGTCAAGGTAAGTGTATCAATCAGCAGAGAAATAAGAAGAGAATAGTGAAAGTAAAGAGGAAAATTTTACCTAATACATTAACAACAAAGACCTTTTCTTTACATAAAACTTTCATATCTTTCGCAAATTGAGTAAATGATTTCCAAATTACGCTGGCGTAACTTGACCTGCCAAAGTTGAAGTAAAAGATTTGAGAACTATACAATCATATGGAAGGAAATTAAGATTATGAAATCAGCTCACTTGTAAGTTTCAATGGAGACCTCATACTGATCATGCTCAATCTCATTACCAGCTTGAAGATGATTGTTGTTTTTCAATGTCTCTGTGCCTGCAAAAGGCAAAGTCTTACTGCACAACCGTATAATCAGAGCACATGCTCATTGACTTAGAAAAGAGATGAAAAAAATTACCTACTGATGAAGCCATTACTTCAACTGATTTAACCGTCTTTATCGAATCAGTAGAAGGAAACCCTGTTTTCAATTTTCTTAGATCAATATCTTTTTAACAGTTCATGCTTTGAAACAGAAGACAAAATTTGTTCTTAACCTTTTAACTGCAAAGGTTTCATCAAGAAACCAAGAACAGTAAATGGAGCCATTAAAACTGCTTCTCCCCAAAACGCATAGCGCCAACTAAAATGTTTTCCAACCTAAAATCAACAAGAATGAATCACGGAATGCGGTATCATAGTCCCAACAATATTAATTTATAGACGTTTTATACATACGTATCCGCCATAGACATAGCCCAGAGCAACACCACTTGGTATACACATGTAAAACACACCAAGCCACACAGCTTTCTGAAGAGAAGAAAACGGTTAACAGAAAGAAGATATGAAATTAATAGAAATGGTGCATTTGACTCCATAAAAAAAACAGAAACCTGTTTGTGAGGAGCATTATCATCTATAAATGGAGCTGCAAGACTAATGAAAGAAGCTTCACCGACACCAACGAACCTACGAGTAATCAAATGGTGTACCAAAAATCAAAAATTTGGAGCAAGCAAAGTCAATCATATCTTGTATCAAAAACAAAACTAGCTTACATACGACATAAGACGATAAACCAAAAGGCAAAGGAACTGCCACAACCAAGAACTGCAATAGTCCAAACAGTTAAGCCTACTTCAATAAGTCTAAATGGATTGAAGCTGCACTAAAAACAATAAACCACTTGAATAAGTTTATTTTGAAAAGGGAGAAAAAAACAAAAATGAAAGTGTTTCTAACCTTTTTGCCAATGAATCAAAGATTGGTGATGCAATAACAAGTCCAACCATAAATGAAGATGACAATACACCATCTTCGAAATTACTTAGATTGAAATGTCCCCTAAAAGAAGCAACTTTACATCAGAGAACATCCACAAATCGCAAAATTATTCGTTTAGTATGAGAATTCCTTCTTTAAAACCATTTCTTTTAGATTCCTTGACATCTCCGTAGATTTAACAAAGTAAGAAAAGCATAGGCATAAACAATCTTAAGAAGCACAAAAACTCTAAAGCATTGGAGACAATATAAAATTAAAATGCAAATATTGAATAATTATCCCAATTCTCTATACAGCATCATAAAATCTTACTGAATTCCAGTTGCAGGAGTGCATTTGCCTTTATCATCACAACTCTTGTTACTTCCATTCACACCATTGCTAGCTATCGTACCTCGATCCATGTAGTTTAACAAGTTGATGACGCAAAAGATCACCAGTAACCTGGAAAAAGAGTTTTGAAGAAGATAATGCAAAGAGATCAAACACACTTCACAAATGAGATTTCATAGTCTTGGATAGAAGAACAAAGACAAATCAGGTAATCCAAAATCATGGGAAAAGCTTTAAACTTTGCATCGTTTTCTTCATATTGAGAAGGGAGATCTCGAAATCCGTTTCATGGCGGGCAGAGAGGAAAAGTGAAGAGGTAAAGCAATGAATCACATACCAAACGGGAGACAGAAAGGAAGATTCCACGATTTCTAAGCTCCGAAGAGTGTCTAACTCCGCAAGAGGAGTAGAAGAAGAAGGAGAATAACATCTCGACGGCTCCGTTGCAGGAGGAAGACAATCTTCTTCGATCTTTCAGAGAAGAAAATGAGACAAACGGATCACAAAAATCATCTGATTGGACTTATAAAAAGTTTTGAGAAATTCCTCTACACTAAAGCAACACCACGTGAATAAAGATATTCTTTTTCTCTCTCTCTTTCTTTTTCTTTATCATCCTCTCTGGTTTTGCCTCAAAAAAAAAGAATCAACTTTCACCAACTTTGAAGGTTACCAAGAAAATTCCTGAAGTGACCCAAATAAAGATATTATTATTAATTGTACAATTCCAAGAAACAAAAGATCCATAATTTGAAAAAGAAAAATAAAAAGTTAAACTCTTTTGCCTCAAGAAGACAAAAAATTTAAATGAGAGATCACTTAAAAAAAAAGATCTGAAATCCTAAAAGAAGACAAAAGCAAAGGATTCTTCTAACTTTTAACGGCTCAGCTTCTTCTTTCTCTCTCTTTTTCTCCTTTCTTCTTCCTCTTCGAGCATAGCTTCTCTTTCATCTTCCTCCCTTGCGATTCTCGCACTGCATTTAACAATTCAACATAAACCGTTTAGGGAATATCTAATAAACAAATAAATGACACTCGTAATCATCAAAATATATATGTACCTTCGTCTCTCTTCCTTCATGATATCATCAAAGTTTGCTTCCATGTTTCGGTCATCATCGTCACGCCCAGCAAACCGATCGGTCCTGAGATTGAAACGCAAAACCCATTAGTGTCAGGAGAAAAAGCTCTAAAAAGTAATGGATTTCAGAGTAGGAGGAAAGTTCGAGGCAGTACTTAAACATTGTTCTAATCATGTTCATTGCTATATCATCCTCTGACATTCTTGCAGGCTTCTTCTTCTTTGGCGGCCTCCGATCATCATCTACATCACGCAATGGAGGTCTCTTGGGCGCCGGTTTACTCATCATCTGTACAAGTTACTTGACAGATTAGTTACTTTGCTAGTTTTTGTTTTGGCACAAAATAAAAGAAAGATGTGAAAAATCATGATACCTGGTGTTTCGGGATCATTCGGGATGAGGTAGGGTCACGAGAAACCTTTCTCTGTTCTACCAACCGTTGTCTGGGATCACATGACATTGGTCTCGACGACGATGGTCTCTGAGCACTTTGAAGGGAACTCTTTCCCGCCGAGATGGAGGGCTTTCTCTCCAATGACATCTTAGATGGTAAAGGTCTAGACGTGGGTGCTGACCGACCAGGACCAACTCCATTGCTGCTGCCCATCTGTTTCCTCTGATCCACTGGCACTTTCGCAGGAGCTGATCTTTGGGAATCTGATCGGGAATTCAGTTGGCCATTCCGGTTTGCTGATTGGCCATTCATTGTGGAACCAGTTGGCCTTGTGGGTGCTTGACGGTTTGTCGAGAAACCTGGTCTTTGACTGCCCGAGGACGCAGCCCTTTGCTGCATTTGGCTACCAGAGGACGCCGGTCTTGAATTTTGCATTTGACTGCCCGAGGAAGCCGGTCTCCCTGAGACAGATCTCGAATTCAGTTGGCTACCCGAGGAAGCCGGTCTCCCCGAGACAGATCTCGAATTCAGTTGGCTGCCCGAAGAAGCAAGTCTTGAATTATTCATTTGGCTGCCAGAGGAAGCCGGTCTTGAATACCCATTTGCAGAAACAGGTCTCTTCTCATCACGAGGGGGGACTTGAGCAGTTCGACCATTGATACCTGATGATTGTTTGGGCCTTGCTGATAATTGAGCAGATCGAGCCTCTTGAACATCAGCAAAAAACCTGTATAAGTTATCTCCATGAAAATGGTATGCTTTAAAGATCCAAATGGTAAACAAAGTTTTTTAGTAGACACAACATACCAGAATTAGGAAAGGAGCCACTTCGAGACAGAGGTTCCTTCTTTGGAATAGGAAGCTCTGCATCATCGGAAAACAAAAACGAATAGTCTCTTGTGTCCTTAAGAGTCTCAACTTTCCTCCTCACCTGATTCACAACCTTAGGCCGCTTCTCATGTGACACATTCTTAGTCTCTGAACCGCTTGTCGGAACAGGTCTTTTTTTCTGCACACAACACAAATACTTCCATCAGCAAAAACATTTCAAACAATAAAATGTGAAGAGAAAAACGAGGTTTGAGGTACATACAGTTTGGTTCGAGCTCGACATTCCACCTGTCCGTAGCTCGTTTTCTAGCAAAGATTTGCTTTCTTGTATAACCCTCGAGGAAATAACAGGCCGCGAAGGACCAAAGAAGGAACCAAAGCTGCAAAAAACACACAATTTGCCTAAATCAAAACACATTCCATGATATTGTAATACTTAAAAAAATGGTGATTAATAGCTAACCACATACTCGTTATAAGGGAGTTTTCTTCTTCTCTCTTGTGAAGATTGAGCATTAGCACTTCCTTTTCCCATGTTCTTCCTTATTGAATCCTTTATCTTTTGGCGCAACTCAAGATATTCCAATTCCTCCTTTGGGGGTTCTTCTTCTTCCTCCTCTTCATCCTCATACTCCTGCTCACTATAATAGTCGTCATACCCAGCCTCCTCATCAAGGTCCTGCAATTGAAATAGCGAATCATGTTGTTAAACGGTGTAAGATGTAAACTCAAAGCGAATTCGAAAAAAAAATCACCGAAAAATACTTACTTCGTCATAGCCCTGCATCTTTGCTGGATGTTAGCCTACCAATTCCCAAATTCCTGCAAATAAATGACGCTTATTTCAACATGATTTTGACATAAAAATATTGCCAAAGTTTGGTTTTTTTCATATATCACAAATCGATGTTACGAATGGGATTCATCACAAATCGATAGAAATCGAGATCAGATTTTTGAACAAACACAGAAATTCCACAAAACGAGTTTTCAGATTAAAAAACAGATGTTCATAAAAGAAAATGAAAAAAAGGCTGATATTTGATCAAATTCAAGAGATCCGAAGAAAAAAAAACACGATGAATCCGATGTTCAGAACAAAGTTCGTCCTAAATCGATAGAAATCGATGATAAATAGTCTGAATTTTGACCAAAAACAGGAAACCCACAAAACTCGTTTCCAGAAATCTTCTCAACAATCATCTAAATCCAACAGATCTAGCAAAAAAATTCAAGATCGATGGAAATCGAGATCGGAGTAATCGTCCAAACACATAAAACTCATAAATTTAGATTGGAAAAAACCTCATTTTCCAGAATACATTATCGAACACCATCTAAATCCAACCCAGAAAATAGAAAACAAACAACAGATCTGACATCACACCAACAAACCCACCGAAAAAAACACAAAAAAAACGACAGATCTGATCGAAAATTACCTGTAGTCGATGAAAACCGGCGAAAAAAACGAGAAAATCGATGAGATGTGACGAATCTGGTAGAGAGGAAAAAAGCGATTGAATCGGGACGGCGAGAGAAACGAAGATCTGTGTGGATCTGCGAGAAGAGGGAAGCTGCGAAGAGAAAAGGAGAAGAAGAGAGGATACTCTCGTGGGCTTAGGTTTTTGGAGGAATAAAGAGGAAAACAAAGGAAAACGAAGGACCAAGAAACAAAAAGGGCTATTGCTAATATGCGCCATGTTGCGCCTCTCATGCATCCAAATCCTTCTCACTCGCATATATCTCTCTTAAATGGGAAAATATATAAATTAATGGGTTTTTTTTCCTTAAATTAGGATTCTTTTTTGGTTTGGATGGTAAGATAAATAAATTAAAAGATTTGCTTTCCTTTTTTATATTTTTGGTAAAAGAATGAGTGATATTGAGACTTCTTCTCTATATAGCCACGAATCTGCTCTCCGTCGCCGATAACCGTTTCACCGGCGAGAGTCTACCGGGAGATTTTAGATTAAAAATGAGTTCAAACCAATAATTGGACTTGAGAATAAAATGATTATTTGTGGTTTGAAAAAGTGTTTCAAATTTAATATAGATTATACATGCACCATCATCATGATTACTATTTAAATTTTAAAATGTCTTTTAAACTATATGATTAGATTTACAGAATCTACATATATTGAATTTTTCTTTTTTTCGGACAGCTAGATTGAGTTGTTTTTGAAACTTTCAATTATTTATTTATTAAAGAAAAAGTACACCGCCAATCGCAATGTATCGCTATACTATAAAAATAAATCAAATCAAATAAATAAATAAAATCAAATGCATTTGATATTTTCATGCAAAAGCGTCAAAGCGACAAGTAATAAACCACAAAAAAGCGGTTTTTCAATGGAAATACACTTCCTAAAACTACAGTAATATTTGTTTTAGTTTATATTTCTTTTTTGAAAAAAAAAATAGTTAACTAATCTCAGTAAAGAACAAAAACAAACGATTATTACGAAAAACAAATGATTTAAGGATTTGATTCCATAAGATACACTAATATTAGAGCCGGGAATTCGGTTACTTCCGGTAATTCAGTTCGAGTAGTTTGTTTTTTCGATTAGTTCGGTTTTCAAAAATCATATCGAAAATCACCGACTAAACAATCGGTTCGGTTCGATTATTGGGTAGTTCGATTATTTTTTTTATAACTGAAATGTTGGTAAATTCAGTTTAATTCGGATAGTTTCGGTTATTTTGATTATTTTCGGTTAATGAAAACCTCCATCTTGATTGCAGTAGTATAAAACAACTTACCAATTCATGGATGCTCTTAGTACAATAATTCCGGTTTAGCTTAACCAACATGATAAGGAAGTAGTATTAAAAAGCTTACCAATTCATAACTTGCTTCTGCCTCTCTTTGATAAGCTTCCCACAGCCTTCGCCTTGGAACCCTCCCTATGCGTTACCTAGGTTTGCCACTTTGTACTAAGAAACTGAGTATTGCAAATTGTGAACCACTTATGCAACAAGTGAAAGAGACAATCAGTACATGGTCTGTGAAGTCTCTATGTGATATGCCAAACTCAACCCAAAACCGTAAAACCCAATCAAAGAAAACCCTAAGTCTCACTAAGGGCAAAACGGTCTTTTTCTCCCCAACCCTAGACCTAAGGAGCTCGACCCTTACTCTATTTAAAGAGCAGCCACGTCTTTCTCGGAGCCACAGAGAGAAAACACAGCGAAGCTCTGCCGAAATTTCTTCACAGCCGTAAGCCACCGAAGGAGAAACAGTTCCAGGCGAG
The DNA here is from genome assembly GCA_030161315.1 of Eutrema japonicum. Lineage (NCBI taxonomy): Eukaryota > Viridiplantae > Streptophyta > Magnoliopsida > Brassicales > Brassicaceae > Eutrema > Eutrema japonicum. The sequence continues at coordinate 1,974,609 of BSQW01000010.1, read as the reverse complement.
TGTTTTGGTGAGTCGCATGCGACCAGATCAGAAGGAGTTAGGTTTAAATCCACACACGGTTGGAAAGATCTAGTTGCAAGGAAGCCATAGCAATTGGCCGATCTCCATTACGAGGTAAACTCCGTTCGTTATTCGATCTGCAATTTGGGATGCAACCAAAAAATGAGAATGATACAAAGAATGCGAGAATGGGTTGCGGTCCCATCTATAACGGGGCTGACGAGTCCAGAATGTGAAAGAGATTAAGTAACATGGGTTACGACCTGTGCGAATGTGATGCATACTTGTTAGGATGATTGATGTCATGTGAACTATTGCATATAGAAATGATTGTTCATGACTTGTAGTATGGTTAGGAAGGACATGTTGGTTGTGTGTGTCTATTACTTATATTGTGTAAATTCATTATTGCTATATTCAAATGATGTATCTAAGAATCTTGTGTGCCCCAAAAGCACACACTCGCTGAGTATTTCCCAAAATACTCACCCCTCTCTTCCTTTTCAGGTGAGACCGAAGAATAATACTTATGGCGGTCGTTGTGGTGTTATTTTACGGGGACCAAGGACGTTTCTTTTATTTATTTTATTTATCCTTTAATAAAGATTTACTTCTTATTTTCCGATTTATAATTAGTTTTATTGTTAAGACGTTTTGAGTTCCTGGTTTGATTTAATAAATAATTTTTCAGACATTAATGGAGTGTTTAATGAGTTCGTTATAATTCAAAAAGTTGTTAAGTGAGTGGAAATCAAGTTATGTTAAGTTTGTGAGATTAGGGTGTCTCAATTTGGTATCAGAGCGTAAGGTTAGCCAAACCGGTCTTGACCCGGGCGGCGTTTTGGGACTTTGCTTAAAAAATAAAAATAAAATATGTTTTACATCGGTTTTCAAATGTTTTGAAATTTTATTTTTTATAGTATTTCCGGTTGTATTTTTATTTGGGGATAGAACGTAGGGCAGCAACGACCTTAGCTCAAGTCAGTTTCTTTGGTTCTCTAAGGTGAAAGATCTGATCCGAGTGTTTCTTTTTTTCAGATGGCAAGACCTTAGCGCAATGGAAACGGGAACCATAACAAGAATGCAATTGAACCAGTGGGAGAAGTACCACCTGTTGTGCATGAGAATTTTGCTGCAGAAGGACAAGGGGCAGCAGGTGTGGTTCATGCAGTGGATCCAGCGGCCATAGGTGCAGCCGTGAGTGCGGCTGTGCTACAGGGACTTCAACAACTTCTAGGACCATTGTTAGAGCGTATCCCAGTGGCTGGTGTAGCCCAGGGTGTAGCTCAAGGAGTGGCTCCAGGTATAGCCGCAGGTAAGCAACCAGTGCAAGGGAATGGTGTGCCAGACTTGCCTCATCCACCTCCAATGCGGATGCAACAACCAGTACATGGGTACGAACCGCATATGCCCACCTACCAGGAGATGCTTAGGCTTTTGATAGATTTTGGCATGGAGACTTACAATGGTGGAACTGATCCAGTGAAACCAGACCGTTGGAGGAAGCTGATGGAACGCAACTTTGGGTCGATCAGATGCCCCGTCGGGTACAGGATTGAGCTGGTAGTCCAGTACCTGAGGGATGAGGCTTACGAATGGTGGGAAGGAGTGACCGCAGGATTACCAGAAGGGTACATGATGCATTGGGATGATTTCACGTATGAGTTTAATCGTAAGTATTTTTCTCACGAGGCTGAGGACAGACTAGAGGCGGAGTTTCTGAAGCTGGAGCAGGGGAACCGCAATGTGAGAGGCTACGCCCAAGAGTTCAATCGCCTCAAGAGGTTTGATGGGAGAGAAATGCATGAACAACGTCTTGTTAAAAATTTCATGGGTGGATTGAGAGTGGACATCCGTAACCGTTGCCAGTTGCTGAGCTATGCATCAGTGATTGACCTGGTCGATAAAGCGGCACTAATGGAGAAAGGAATTGAGGATGAAGTGAGGTTGGTAAGGGGTGCTCAGTCCTGGGTAAAAAGAGTAGTGGACGCTCCGCGTCAGTTCCACGTTAACCGTGGTGTCGTCCAGGGGACGGGGATGTTGAAGGAGTGTGGAAAATGTGGAAAGGTTCATGAGGGACCTTGTTTGGCAGATTCGGGGAGATGCTTTGGATGTGGGGAACTGGGACACACGAAATTGTACTGCCCTCGTACGAGGACCGCTTGCAACAACTGTGGGCGCTTAGGTCACATGTCAAAGGATTGTAGGGTAAGGACTGCAGGTCAACAACAAGGGAACCAGAATAGGGACCAACTACCACCACCACCGAAGCGACCCGCACTAGCACCGCGAGTATATGTTGCGGAAGTCGAGGACCCTGCTGGAGACGAGTATGTGGAAGATTATGAGTACGCGACTGTGGACGGCGAAGATGCAGAACCGATCGCCGGTAAGTCATTTTCAAATTTTTATCAATTGGTGTTACTCAAATAAATGCTTAATTATGTTTTGCAAGTCCTTCTTGGCGTCGAGTCGGTTATAGTAAAAACTGTGTAAGATCGGTTTTGGTGGGAGGGATTGCAGCTAACACTTTGTTTGATACGGGAGCTACGCACAGATTTGTGAGCCCTAAATTGACAAAGTGTTGGGAATTCAAAGGCAAGTTCGTCAAGAAAGCAAGGAAAGTCGGACCGAAGGCCATCTGATCCGAAGGAATCTTTAAGGATGTTCCGGTGATAATAGAAGGCGTTGAGCTACTCGCAGATTTAATTGAGATGCCACTCAATCGATACGAGGTCATATTGGGCATGACATGGCTGAAACGCCATTAGGCTGTGTTGGATTGTTGTCGAGCTTAAGTTAGCTTCACACGGGCAGAAGGAAAACTGGTTTACCAAGGAGTCAAGAAGCAAAGTGGGGTTCCTATGGTTTCAATTATTAAGGCGAAAGAGCTAATTAGCAAAGGTTGTGAGGCGTTCTTAGCAACGATCTCTATGGAGAAGGAGGATACAAAGGTAGCATTGGATGCTATTCCAATAGCAGCAGAGTACGTGGATGTATTTGAGGCACTACGAGGACCACCACCAACACGGGTGAAGGAACCAGAATTCGCAAACATCGTAGATTGGCGAATTCAGTTTAGAGTTTAGGAGAATTATTTTTATTAGATTTATAGCTGTGCCGTTGAAGGCTGCCTACGTACCCTTCAAATAGGGATCAAGCCAAAACGTAGTTCTTGTTACAAAGGATGTGATGGGATTTTTAGATGATTAAGAATGAGGCGATGGCCTCCTTATTTATAAGTCTTGAAGTCCTTAGCTCTTCCTTTTCCTTCTTGACTTTGTATTGGCAATTATCCTTTTTCCTTGAAGCTGATAAGGATAATCTCCTTTCTTTCCGGGATTTGCCTTTATCCAAATAAAGGAAATCTTCTCTTTATTAATTAAAGGAAATTTCCCTTTAATTACGTAGATCGGTTTCGATGGGCCTTGAAGTTGATTGTTGGGCTGATTTCTATTCAAACCGGGTTAAACCGGGGGAGTGCTAAATCCCCCTCTAACAATTAGTCCCCCCCTCAGTTCGGCGAAGGAGTGTTCGAGTTCGGCGGATTTCTTTAGCCCGATTGGAATTGAAATCAGCATCTGGTCGAATTTCCTTTTAGACGTTGTTCGTCTTTGTTCCTGCAAAAATTACTAAAGACGAGAGATTGAGCTCGAGACTGAGCTCGGCGTTTGTTAGTTAGGTGCGAGGTCGGTCTCGGCTTTTCCAAGTTCGGTTTCGATAGTTCGTGCGGGACTGTGAGGTCGGCGAGCTGTGATTGCGAGCTGCCCAATTGTTTAGATCGGTGAATTACGATTACGAGTTGCCATACTGCGGGGTCAGCGAGCTGTGCGGTCGGAGAACTGCGATCGTGAGTTTGGCGAGCAGGGGGTTGGCGAGCTGTGGCCGTGAGTTAGGTGGGGCTGCGAGATCGGCGAACTGTGACTGCATGATGAGTAAGTTGCGACTGAGCTACCTAACTGTTAGACCGACGAGCTGCGACCGCTAGCTACCTTACTGTCGGATCGTCGAGCTACGACCACGAGCTGCTTTACTGCGAAGTAGGCGATATGTTCGATTGGGAGGTAGGTGAACTGCTTGAGTTTGGCTTGATGATACGAACTGTACGAGTTCGGCGAACTGCTTAAGTTCGGCCTGATGATACGAACTGTACGAGTTCGGCGAACTGCTTAAGTTCGGCTTGATGATACGAACTGTACGAGTTCGGCGAACTGCTTAAGTTCGGCTTGAAGGAACGGATCCTATGATATAATCTGAAAAGAAAATATCTTCGAATAACAAGTAAAAAATTTGATAAAAAATACCTGAATTTTAGGGAGCTCTGTAGACGAGCTATAATCGATAAGTGACGAGCTGGATCTATCAGTGGATGTCCTTTTTTTTTTTTTTTTTTTTTTTACCGAATTTGACTACGTTGGAGCAAGCCCAACAAAAAGAGAAATCTGATCTTCTTTCATGTCGGCGGTGATGGTGAGTGAGGTCAGCATCGGGTGCTTCCTGGTCGGCATGCAAGTTACATCTTCTCTGGTCATGGTGGTTTTCATGCTCGGCAAGTGAGTTCGTCACGTTGAGTTCGAGATCGGCGGTACGATAAGTTTGCTTCCGCGAGCTCGGCGTGTTCAATGGCTGCGGTCTGATGAGTTCGGTGTGTTTGCCGAGGTCGGCATGTGCGGCGAGGTCGACGTGTTCCGCAAGGTCGTCTCGTCATGTGCGAACTCGGCGTTTGTAAGCTCGTGGGAGTGAGCTCGGCGTGTCGTGCTCGGCCAGAACCATCTTTGTTGAGCTCGTTCTTCTTCTTCGGCGAGCTCGTTCATGGTGAGTTTGAGATCGGCGGGTTCATCATGGCGAGAATCAGATCGTGAGTTCGTCATTGTTTGTCGGATTTCTAGGGTTTTAAAATAATTCTCCATAAACACCAGATTTTTCTTGCCCCCTCCTTCTAGCGCCAATTGAAGGAACCAGAATTCGCAAACATCGTAGATTGGCGAATTCAGTTTAGAGTTTAGGAGAATTATTTTTATTAGATTTATAGCTGTGCCGTTGAAGGCTGCCTACGTACCCTTCAAATAGGGATCAAGCCAAAACGTAGTTCTTGTTACAAAGGATGTGATGGGATTTTTAGATGATTAAGAATGAGGCGATGGCCTCCTTATTTATAAGTCTTGAAGTCCTTAGCTCTTCCTTTTCCTTCTTGACTTTGTATTGGCAATTATCCTTTTTCCTTGAAGCTGATAAGGATAATCTCCTTTCTTTTCGGGATTTGCCTTTATCCAAATAAAGGAAATCTTCTCTTTATTAATTAAAGGAAATTTCCCTTTAATTACGTAGATCGGTTTCGATGGGCCTTGAAGTTGATTGTTGGGCTGATTTCTATTCAAACCGGGTTAAACCGGGGGAGTGCTAAATCCCCCTCTAACAACGGGGAGATGCTTTCACTATTGAGTTAGAATCCAGTACAGCGCCTGTGTCAAGAGCTCCTTATCGATTAGCACCTACAGAGATGGCAGAGCTTAAAAACAGTTGGAAGATCTCATGGACAAAGGATTCGTTAGACCTAGCAGCTCGCCATAGGTAGCACCAATATTGTTTGTCAAGAAGAAGAACGGAAGTTTTAGACTATGCATTGACTACCGAGGCCTGAATAAGGTGACGATCAAGAATAAGTACCCGCTTCCACGAATTGATGAGCTATTGGACCAGCTACAAGGAGGTTCGTGGTTTTCTAAGATAGACTTGGCGTCCGGTTACCACCAGATTGCGATAGCTGAGGAGGACGTTAGGAAAACAGCATTCCGAACGCGTTATGGGCACTATGAGTTTGTGGTGATGCCCTTCGGACTGACTAACGCACCCGCAACACTCATGAAGGTGATGAATAACGTATTTCGGGAATATTTGGACAAGTTTGTGATCATATTCATCGAAGATATTCTGATATATTCGAAGGATCCTGAAACGCATGCTGAACACCTCAGGGCCGTGTTGGGCAAGTTGCGAGAGCAGATGTTGTATGCGAAGTTGAGTAAGTGTAGTTTTTGGCAGAGGAAGATCTGTTTTCTTGGTCATATTTTTTCGAAAGCCGGAGTGGCTGTGGATCCCGAGAAATTTTCAGCGATTACCAATTGGCCGAGACCTAAGAGTACCCCTGAGATTCGTAGTTTCCTTGGTCAGGCCGGGTACTATAGAAAGTTTGTAAAAGGGTTTGCAAGCGTATCCAAACCAATGACGCAACTCACGGGAAATGATGTTAAGTTCAAATGGACGGAGGAGTGTGAGAAGAGTTTCCAAAAGTTAAAGGAACGCTTGACGAAAACGCCGGTATTGGTACTGCCAATGTCATGAGTGCCATATGTAGTGTACACGGATGCGTCAGGAACAGGTTTAGGTTGTGTGCTCATGCAAGGGGATCATGTGATTGCATATGCCTCAAGGCAGTTGAGGAAGCACGGGACTAATTATCCCACTCATGATTTGGAATTAGTAGCAGTGGTTTTTGCACTTAAGATCTAGTGTTCATATCTGTATGGGGAAAAGATCCAGATATTTACCGACCACAGAAGCTTACAATATATTTTCACGCAAGGAGAGTTGAACTTAAGACAAAGAAGATGGGTGGAGTTGCTAGCAGATTACGATGTGTACATCGCTTATAATCCCGGAATGGCTAATCAAGTAGCTGACGCCTTAAGTAGAAGGAGGAACGATGTATCTATTACTAGAGATGTTCAGGAATTGACCTCTGAGCTGGCTTATCGTAGTTTGAACGCCATTACCGTCGAGAACGAAGAGAACTGCGGGTTGGAAGTTGTGGGTAGAGCAGATTTGTTGTGGAGGATACGCGAGGCACAAAAAGATGATGTTGTTCTTCAAAAATCAGTAGACAATGAGATTGTTGGGTACCGTAGAGCGATTAACGGAACCATCTTATACCGTAACCGGGTATGCGTTCCCGATGTCAGAGGACTAAAAGACGAGATCTTAGAACAAGGTCACCAGTCACGTTTCTCTATACATCCGGGGTGCACCAAGATGTACCGAAACTTGAAACGGTACTATTATTGGAGTTATATGAAAAAGGAAATGGAAGCTTATGTAACCAAGTGTGAGATATGTCAACTGGTTAAAGCAGAGCGCAGATTGCATGGTGGGTTGTTGCAAGGGCTACCTCTACCCCAATGGAAATGAGATATGATCAATATGGATTTTGTTTGCGGGTTGCCGAAGACGACTGGAGGCTTGGATGCAGTTTGGGTAATTGTGGACAGACTAACGAAATCAGCTCACTTTCTGGCTATTAAAATGATATTTGGTGTGGATCGTTTGGTAGAGATATACCTAGAAGAGATCGTGAAGTTGCACGGGGTACCTGTGAGCATTGTTTCGGATCGGGATCCAAGAATCACATCAAAGTTTTGGCAAGCGTTTCAGAAGGCGCTAGGGACTAAGGTTCATTTGAGTACGGCTTATCACCCACAGACAGATGGGCAATCGGAACGCACCATCCAGACGCTAGAAGATATGTTGCGAGCATGCGTATTAGACTGGGAACTGAGCTGGGTACGTTATTTGACGTTGGCACAATTCCCTTACAACAATAGTTACCATGCGAGAATTGGTATGGCACCATATGAGGCTCTATATGGACGGCCATGCCGTACCCCCTTGTGTTGGACCGAAGTAGGGGAGAGTCGGTATTTAGAGCCAGAAATTGTTCAGGAAACGGTAGAGCAAGTGGAGCTATTGAAAGAAAGGTTAAAAGAGGCTCACGATCGTCAGAAGAGTTGGGCGAATAAAAGGAGGAGAGACATAGAATTTGCAATTGGCGATGCGGTATACCCAAAGATGAGAACATTTCGAGGAAATACAGATAAGAACCGGAAGTTGAAAAAGCTTAAGCCAAGATATCTTGGACCTTATCAAATCGTAGAGAGGATTGGAAATGTAGCTTACCGTTTGGACCTACCCGGTGAATTGAAACCGCTACATGACGTGTTTCATATATCGGTATTACGGAAGGCAGTTAGAGAACCAGAGCTGATTATCTCCCATCCGCCAGAGGGTTTAGAAAAGAATGTCTCTATTCGGGTCGATCCTGTAGAAATTTTAGGAAGGAGAGAAACAGTGAAAAAATGGAGAACCATACAAGAAGTGCTCGTACACTAGAAGAAGGACGGTATACAAGAGGAAACATGGGAGTCGGAACGGAAAATGGCGAAAGATTACCCCGAGCTCTTTAAGGACGAGGGCGGAGTGCAGTTACATACCGTTTCTAGAGCCATATTGAAATTCGTTTTTCCGTTGAACCAGAAGGACCCATATTGCGATCTACATACCGTTGTGAAGATCTTACATCCCTCTTTCCTGATCTACTTTTCGATTTCATTTCTAAGGTATGACGCGAAAGTTACAGTTGTATCTTCTTGGACAAGAAACTGTTTAAACTGTAAAATCTGGAAAATCTTAGTTGATTATTTTTGCGTGTAACGCAGAGTTGGACCTTCAACCGCTAATCTTCAGAGTTGTTTTCGTTGTGATTTAAAGGTGAGGACTACATATGGATTCCCATGATGCGTTAGTTGAAATAGGAATATGTTTATGTTTAATAAAAGTATATAGATATGATTGTTGGTTGTTGCATGTGAAAGATGATTGACGCATATTTGTATGAAGTTGTTGTTTGCTTGGCATGTTAGTACACGATTTTTTGTCGACGGGGTCATGGTCGTGAGCCATGAAGCGGCATTTCTATGTTGGGCCGCAACCAAAGAATGAGAATGATACAAAGAATGCGAATGGGTTGCGGTCCCATCGATAACGGGGCTGACTAGTCCAGAATGTGAAAGAGATTGAGTAACATGGGTTGCGACCTGTGCGAATGTGATGCATACTTGTTAGGATGATTGATGTGATGTGAACTATTGCATATAGAAATGATTGTTCATGATTTGTAGTATGGTTAGGAAGGACATGTAGGTTGTGTGTGTCTATTACTTATATTGTGCAAATTCATTATTGCTATATTCAAATGATGTATATAAGAATCTTGTGTGCCCCAAAAGCACACCCTCACTGAGTATTTCCCAAAATACTCACTCCTTTCTTCCTTTTCAAGGGAGACCGAAAAGTAATACTTATGGCGGTCGTTGTGGTGTTATTTTCCGGGGACCAATGACGTTTCTTTTATTTATTCTTTAATAATTATTTACTTCTTATTTTCTGATTTATAATTAGTTTTATTGTTAATACGTTTTGAGTTTCTGGTTTGATTTAATAAATAATTTTTCAGATATTAATGGAGTGTTTAATGAGTTCGTTATAATTCAAAAAGATGTTAAGTGAGTGAAAATCAAGTTAGGTTAAGTTTGTAAGATTAGGATGTCTCACTCTGTCTTTTGCAGGACAGTTACAGCTCATCAACACCGAGGCAATTTCCAAGGGTCCATATCTTTTTTTTGTAAATAGGAGTAAATTTTTTTTTTTTTTGCCCAATTTTTTTTTTTTTTTTTCATATAAGTGCCCAAAAAAAAATTCCCCTAATTTTTTTTTTTTTGCCATGGGTGTCCCATTTCTTTTTTGCCATGGCTGATATCTCCAACTTCTGGTGTTCCACATTTGTTCTTCCCAAATTCTGCATCTGTAAGATCAACTTCTGGATTCTGCAGCCTAAGAGAAGAAATTCATGGCTTGCAAACAAGCTTTTAAAGATTCGGGATGAAGCTTTTAAAGATTCGGGATGGAGCTTTTGATTGGATCAAATTGATAGTGGAGAATGGTCAAACCTGCTTCTTTTGGACTGATAATTTGTCTCCTCTTGTCCAAATGCAAAAGTTCTTGTTGACAGGAAGAGGCTCTCGTATTGGAAAAACAGCAACTTTGTCTGAGTTATGCGGCCATGGTACCTGGCTTATCTCTCGGCTCTGATCTCTCTCGGTGATATCGAAATTCTGATGAGTCTCTTCATATCCTTGACTAAATAATCTTGGGCCTTGGGCTCTCCTATTATCTGGTTCACAATTAAGATCTGTATTTTTACTGGTTTACTTGCTACTACTGGGCTTTTGCTCATTATACTCTAGCCGGGTGGGATTTCGGATCATCCGGCTCCAAACGGTAAAATTTTCTTCTCTAAGGCAAAATTTGTGTGTTTTGAATAACCGGCGAGCGTAAGGTGAGGCATCCGTCCACTGGAGAGCGAACCTATACTACAACTTGGATTCTGTAATACTGTTTTGACAATCATCATTACTGAAAAACATCTCTGACGGTTGCAGTTGCGATAGCAACATGCAAGGTCAAACATAACTTCAAAATCTTATAAACCAAATGATGAGAAAGATGATTTTTTGTTTCTATCACCACATGTGCTAAATCTTCAAAATTTCTCAAATTAGCAAACATTTCATCTTTTCGTACATTATCAATATAAATGTTAGTGGAGATTTTCTTTTCAGAAACCGATCCATTAATTATCTTGTAAACTAAAATTAATTAGTTTATTTTGTATTAAAAACAAAAAATTATATTCAATTCATAGATTATAAACATATATTTTTTCTATGAATTCAAGTTAGACCATCTCTAAACTAATAAAAATTTAGAGTCTAATTAAACATATTATAGTAAAATATACAAAAATACAAAAAGAATCTAATTTAAAATTCAATCTAAAATTACTGCTTTGTAAGTGCAAAGCGAAACGAAAAGTTTCCGCCGTCAAACAAAGATAAACAAAAAAAATTCAAATTTTAATTTTTGTTTTCTATGTTTTTTAATATAGAAATGAACTAATATTTAATTGAAATCCATGAAGTTATGGATGATTTATTATTATATTTATATTTATATTGGGCGTAAGTTTAATACGAGCCCAAGTTTTATTTTGAGACAACTAAATTTTAACTTTGTCTTGAATTTGGTTAAATTTTTATGGGGCCAAAAATAATTTTTTAATGCAGTTAATATATTTTTATTTTTAAAAAACATATATTTAAAAAAATTTGGTGGAGTCAACTGACTCCCTACTTCTTTCTCGGCTCCGCCCCTGATACACCTTATGTCGACAACTTTTTTATATTCATTACAAACAATATAAAAATAAAAATAAGGCCCAAAACTCCTTATGTCGACAGCTTTTTTATATTCTTATGATTAAAGTATAGTATGAAAATTTTGATTAAAAAATGTATATTATAAAAAGTTGTTAATTAAGAAAATTATATAGACTTATTGATCATGTTCATTGAAAACTATCCACTAACTTTAATTTGTGAATAACTTTTTTCCTTTAATTTGGCTTTTGGTCTACCTAATCTATACCTGTCCGTGTGTATTTATATATATATATAAAAATAAATATATATATATATATATACCACATCGAAAAACTATAAAATACTATAAAACTAAAGATCTCTTGATACTTTAAGATGAAACTAAATCGTGGACTTGTTTATTTGTTTATGATATGAACTTTTAGATATAGCCGTGCATGCCATTATTGCATCCCTATAGTGGAACGCACTCCAAATTAAAGGGAAAACCGCTAATTCCCCTATGAAGTATGGACTTTTTGGTTATTTATACATGAAATATCGACTCATGTCAAAAACAACATGAACTACTTTATAATTTGAATTTCTTATATCAACTTTTGAAATTTGGTCAATTCCATCAAAATCGTAAACGGTGTGAGTTTCCCGTCAACTATTAATGACATGGCACATCAGTTTAAACTGGTTTAAAATTTGGTCGTTTTGTTATTTGGGGTAAAACCTGAAATTAGGGTTTTTATGGTTTATCGGGATTATGGCATTATGTTATAGGCTATACATGAACTCTTCAAGTAACTTTGATTGCTCGGAATCATACTCTTCTTCAATTCCAGAAGAATCCATAGCCACAAATCTTCGATTTCGTTTGCAACTAATGATTATAAAGCAAACAGATTTTTTTGACATATACCCAGATATCTTTAATGATGGCGATAAGATAAAGCGATCAGACTCGTTTTTTCCAAAATTTGTTGATCATAATACAGGGAACTGATCAAAGACAAAAAATTTTTTTGAATAAAAGCAATCAAACGAAAGATACCCATTTGCAACAACATCCATTAAGCAATAAGTCCAAATTCAAAACAACAACGAAAATCAAAACCTAAGAATCGATATATCCAAATTCGAATCATCCAACGCATTCAAAAGACAAACGCCGCCGATTCTAACGCATTCAGATCATTCACAGCTAGTTATTACCGGCGGGAGCTGGAAAATCGTAATCGCGACGCCCAACGCCTCCGCCGCAGCCGAATCTCGGATCGCAATCCAGATGGACGGAATCGTGGATCTTGTGGAATCCATCCTTAAAAACTGAGAGAGGTGAGAGTGAGAGAGAGACGAATCGAAGGGATGATACCGATAGTATAATCATGATAAACCATAAACACTTAGAACCCTAATTTCAGGTTTTCCCCCAAATAACAAAACGACATCGTTTTGGCTTGTTAAATTGTGATATGAAGACCAAAACGACGTCGTTTTGGTCTGATAATTTTTTTTTAAAAAAAAATCTACCAAATCTCAAACCAGTTTAAAACGATGTGCCAAGTGTCAGCCACGTCATTAATAGTTGACGGGAAACTCACACCGTTTACGGTTTTGATGGAATTGACCGAATTTCAGAAGTTGATGTAAGAAATTCAAATTATCAAGTAGTTCATGTTGTTTTTGGCATGGATCGATACTTCGTGTATGAATAATCAGGAGGTCCATACTTCATAGGGGAATTGGTCGTTTTCCCCCAAATTAAACGTTCTAAAAACTTTTGCCTTTTAACTCCAAATTAAAAGTTATAATAACTCTTTTTCTCAGTATGTGTTTATCCTCCTTCATGGTTAACAAAAATTTTGTATTCAGACTGTCTAATGTCTAATTAATAAAAATTGAATTTGTCAAGCAAAAAAAAAAAAAAAAATTTGTTCTCACTGTTTGACCGATGTTAGATTGTTTTTTCGACGACAAAAAAAGAAAGTATTTTTTCAACATTCTAAAAATTGAAATACGTTAGTCCGGCGAATAAAATAAAAAGTATATAACACTAAGGCCGATTTTTTTTTATTATTCATTAGTAAGTTCTAGTTGTACTTTTAACAAATAGAGATATAGTTTAGCAATTTAGTTTTTTCATAGTTAAAGAAGTTGATTTATCAGATAGAAATGTGAACAATTGACTTATAAAACTGGTTTGTAAACCATGAATCTATTTTTGTCATCAATTACATCAACATAAACATTTGATATTGATCACATTACAAATAATCTATCATTTGAATCTAACTACATGGAGTATATGTAATAATGATGAATAGTTCCACGAATAATTCTACAGTGGATAGTTCTCCTTATTGTCCACATATTTACGATGAATATTTTTACATAAATCACTTCTTCTTTTTTTTTAACATCTAGTTTTATTATAATTATACTGATAAACAGTGAATAAAAATAGTTAACCAACCACACTGGTAAAACATTAAATAATGAAAATAAAGAATTACAATAAAATGAAGAGCTGAATTAACCGCTTTTAACTTCGCAAAACAAGAAACCATATAATTTTCACTCCAATCTTTGACTACACCAGTCAATTCAGTATTAAGACCATAATTACTATCAAAGTTACATATCAGCCAACCATATGGAGGAGGTTCCCAACAAAGCAATAACTATTCTTTGTATTGTGATATATCAAAGTTTGCTCAGTATTCGTTATTAGACCATTATTAGCTGCGATCCATTCTGAAACAGCTTGACTACTACGAATAGCATTTTCACTAGGATGTACATTTCTCTTATTAAAGATGAATTCATTCCTATATTTCCATATAAACCAAACTATCCAAAAAGGAAAAAAAAATTGAACATGTTTTGATAAATAGCTTGTTTTATTGATATCCAATAGAACCTGAATATTGATTTCCAAATTTGTGGAAGACGCATCAAAGTGATGAAATGTGGCGCATTTCCAAACCGCTCTCGCATAAGGGCATTCAAACAAAGTATGGTTGATAGTTTCCACCTCCTTACATCATCGTTGACATATTGGATCTGCTCGAACATTTCTTGTTATCAGCCTTTCAGTTGTTGACAGTGCTCCAGAAATTTCTTTTCACAAGAAGTGTTGAATTTTCGGTTGAATTTTCAATTTCCAGATTTTGTTTTTTAGAGAAATTGAACCAAGAGGAAGCTCATGCATATATTCATCATCGAACAAGTGAGTTGCTAACCAATATCCTGATTTTACTGAATATTTTGCATCCTTAGTATAGGGCCATATATACGTATCCATCGTAGCATATCGAGAAAGGTTAATCTTCTTTGCTAACTCGCCATCCTCGTCATTGAGTATCGCGTTCCGTTTATTTTTATCCCATTCTCTAAAACCATTCTTCCACATGTCACATATCCTCATATTAGATACCAACTCTCCTTCACTTACAGCTCGAGGCGGAATTGTTGGTGACCATTTGTCCTTCCACACATTTGCTGTTTGACCATCCCCAATTTGGATTCGCAAACCTCTTTGTAGCAGATTCTTTCCTGCTTGAATTGATCTCCATCCATAAGATGGTTGTCCTCCACTCAACGACTCTAAGAATGTCGATGAATTGTGGTATCTTCCTTTGTAAATCCTAGCCAATAATGACTCTGGATTTTTCAAAATTCTCCATGCTTGTTTTGCCAAAAGAGCTATATTAAATTTGTGAAGGTCTCTAAAGCCTAATCTTCCTTCATTTTTAGGAAAAGATATACGCTTCCAAGCTATCCATGATATCTTTATTTTCCCATTATCTTTACCCCGCCAAAATGCTGATAACATACTATTAATCTCATCACACACTGTTTTGGAAGAAGGAATCAGTTCATGGAATATATTGGCTTTGTAAGAGTGACTGATTTTAACAAAACTTATTTGTCTGCCGTATATAGAAACTGAATATACCAACCTCCTAGCTTTTCCCTTATTCTATTGATCACAAAATTAAAAATTTCAGTTTTGTTCCTGGCAAACTTCTCCGGTAAACCTAAATATTTACCACCACCACCTATTTTATCGATTTCAAGTATACCTTGCAGAAAATTTCGCCTAGTTCCTGAGATTTTCATACCAAAAATTATAGAATTTTTTTTTAAATTTACCTTTTGTCCAAATATAGCTTCATAATCTTGTAATATCTTTGCTATTTGGACGCACTCATTAGGTGTTGCACGACAACTAACAAAGAATCATCACCAAATAATAGATGTGTTACTGATGAACATAATCTTGCCAATTTCATACCTTGAAATTTCCGTTGTTGTTATGCTCTTGTTAGCATTTGGCTTAACACTTCTACACATATACCACTTCTATGTTAGAATCCCCAACAAATTTTTATATCCATAATTAAAAAACAAAATTGATGTAAAAGCATAAATGTATGATCAACCCCTAAACCAATAAACTTCCATAACGAGGATTTTCCTATCTAATTTAGGTAAAACCAAATATGTTATAATACATAGATGATGGCTGATTGATCGATCTACCTACTGATTTCTTTGAAACATATATATTTTGCGATTAATTTGTAGATACTTGCGAAAAATATGATGCATATATCTTGTGTGTAACACAAGACACTCAAAAAATATATTTCCTAGGGATCAAGAGAGGGGTAACAATCATAGTATTAGTGTAAAAAGCCTACGACACCAACAAAAAACAAAATTCATCCGCTAAAATGATATCCCCAAATCCCAGTTATTCTCATCGCAATCATATAAATGCGGTTTCTTTATACATATTTACTGTATTACGTATTAAGAAAATATTTTGTTGACCATCGAGTTTGAATCATTGGATACAACCAATTTAATTAGTGTTGTAGCCGCACAAAGGCTACAATTCGATTGTTCAGTAGTACAGTTTTGTATTTATAAATTATAATGAAACACCCATTATGAAGAAGTACACATAGAATATATGCTCTGGCTAAAAAAAGTCACTTTAAATAATTATAAAGCAAATCAAAGTTCTCATTTTAAAAAGTAATTAAGTAAAAGAAAAGCAATGAAAAAATCATTTCAGGTTATGATTAATGTATGTTAAGCTCTAGTAATTAAGGTTTTCATTCGAATACCATCGATTGATTTTGGTGTTTTCTCATCATTTCTTATATGATTTTCTTTACAAAAATACTAATATCTAAAAATAACAATCTAAATACATATGAAAAATATGACAATTGAACTATCTAATATTCGTGAGGGAGGTTTTGAGGGTGTGAGTGCTAGAGCTGAAGCTTCTAAAGATATAATTATAGATCCGTTGATTCTAAAAATACCCGGAAAATTAGGGTTTGAGAATAGTATTCTCAAACCTTAGTTTTCCGGGTATTTTTATGCTTTATCAAAAGTTCTTTAGAAAATCTCTTTTTTTATTAAATTTATTAAAAACTGAATATAAGCATAAGCCTAAGAGACTATTTATAATAAATTCCAAAACCTTAAAACCTATAAAATCTAGAATAATCTTAATTAATTAAATAAAATATAATAATAAAGATATTTGGAATATTTACAAATATCTCGCTGCATCATGTCTCATCAGCTAAGAAAGATTCGTCATCGAATCTTCAATCGGTTTTTCCATATCAATTTGGTTTCTTCTTGGTTATGATATATTGTTTGTGCACAAACCGGATCTTGGACGAAACTTTCACATATCGAATCTGCACGAATCAGAATCGCAAAAGTGTCTTCTTCGAATATGAATTCGACATGATCGATAACTATGACATCATCTTCATAGATGTCGTAGATTTGATCACCGTAGATCTCTTAGTATATCTCATCGTCTTCATATGTGTTGTAGATCGGATCACCATAGATCTCTTTGTAGATCTCATGGTATTTTCTCTCGACAAAATGACTCCGTTCTCGAAAGTATAGATGTTGTCACTCACCATGACATCCATAATCGGTTTCTGATTAAGAAATCAAAGAACGCAGCTCTGTTACTTAATGATAGAGCGGAAGCTTATAAAGATAGAACTAGAGATCCGTTGATTCTAAGAATATCCAGAAAATTAGAGTTTGAGAATACTATTCTCAGTATTTTATCAAAAGCTCTTTAAAAAATCTTGTTTTTTAATTAAATAATCAAAAAATGAATACAATCATAGGCCTAAGAGGCTATTTATAATAAATTTCAAAACACTAAAACCTATTAAATCTATAATAATCTTAATTAATTAAATAAAAGATAATAATAAAGATTTTTGAAATATTTCCAAATATCTCGCTGCATCATGTCTCGTCGGCCAAGAAAGATTCGACATTGAATATTCAATCTGCGCTGCATCAGTGAGAGATGAAAGGGATGTTTTGAGGGTGTGCGAGATGTGCAAATGCTCATGGCACACACTAGACTAACATAAATTTGGGTGTATTTTAGGGTCCAATTTTTTTCTTTTTAAATTACATGTAATTAGAACATATATTTCAAATATTGAAGGGAGCCTAAAAAAATTTTGGCTTCTTTTGAGCCGCTCATGCATTATATGAATAACAAATATTAGGGGTGGAACTATTATCCGGGATCCGATATGAGATCCGCTCCAAAAAACTGGATATCCGGATTCAGATAGTTAAATTATAAGGTCCGGATTTGGATTTGGATTTGGATCCTTTAAATATATTACAATTTTATATTTTATTGAGATTTATATATATATATATATATATATATATATATAATTTAAATAGAATTAAAATATTTTTTTTACATATCCGGATCCGGATATCAACGGATATCTTAATACCTAGGCAGATATCCGGAAGACCCGGATACGAATCCGGATATACCAATATTTCTCGGATATCCGATCTGTTCCACCCCAACCATGAAATATCTATGCATAACTCTTTCTCTTACAATATATTCATTTTATTTCTATTTTTTTCAACTTATCTCTATAATATTATTTAAGTTGAAATCAACTCATGAAATGTCATTACAAATAACAAAGAATAATTGAAATAGGAAAGAATATAATTGTCTTTTAAAATTATTGATTAGAATATGGAAAATATATATTTTGCATTAAAGAGGTTATTTATTATTTAATTTCTTAATTATTTTAATACTATATATTTTAAAATAATAATCAATTTATATATAATCAAATAAAACAATTCTATTCAAAATCTTGCTATATTTTTCACTATAATTTATTATATTTTATTTAAATATATATCAAACCAAAAATAGAAAAATATTTTACTAATTTTATATAAAGTTAGACACAAGAAAACTATTTTTTAAGAGTTCGTAGACTAACCACAAAAATTAGAGTCATTTAATAGTGCATATTAGAGTTATGTTTTCAAGATAATAAGTTTTTGCGAGTTATCCCGAATAATATTTTAGTTTACTGAAAACAGGTTAAATAGATAAATTATTACAAATTGACAGTCTTATCTATAATCATTAGTTAACTGTATTGTAAATTTCACACAAAAAAAAATTCTTAAATTTTAAAATAATTTTTTTTTTAAATTACTCCGCACTATAATTAGTACGGGTTAAATCCTAGTTATAACACCATATAAAAAGACTAGAAAAGGCTATAATTAAATGGTTAGTGAAGAATTGTGGAAAATGGAGGAATGTTGCTGAATTTTTATGTGTGTCACTATTTGAGTTGGAGGAATGCAATTGAATGGTAATTGTCAACTTTTGACTTTCGAGTGGCAAATGAATCGCATAATAGTTGAATGGTATAAAATAACGGCAAAAAATGTCTTTTAAATCATCAATTTTCAAAATCCGACCATTAAAAGTATGAACTATTGGATTGGCTATTTAAATTCTCAATTTTCATTGACTTTGTTTTTAAATCACAAACTTTGTTTTATTCTATTTTTAAACCACATTGACTCGGTCAAAATAGACATATCATTAAGTCAACGTTCAGATTTTCCGTTAAATATAAAACGATAACGTTTTGTTTTAAAATTAAAATGCCATTTAAATCCTCAACTTTCAAAAATTTGGCCATTAAAAGCACGAATTATCGGGTTGGCCATTTAAATCTTCAACTTTCGTTGACTCGGCCAAAAAGAGCACGGCGTTAAGTCCGTAAATGGAACGGATTAACGGGATTACAATTCCGTTAAAAATCAAGGTTAACTCATACAACGTCGTTTTAAAATCCAAATCTTGAGTTGTATGAGTCAACGACGTCGTCGTGCTCTGTTTGGTCGTTAATTCGTTCCGTTTAATTCGTTCGTGAACCTTGAGTTTTAACGGAATTGTAACCCCGTTAATCCGTCTCGTTTACGGACTTAACGTCATGCTCTTTTTGGTCGAATCAATGAAAGTTGGATTTTAAAACGACATCGTATGAGTTAACCTTGATTTTTAACGGAATTATAACCCCGTTAATTCGTTCCGTTTACGGACTTAACGTCGTGTTCGTTTTGGCCGAGTCAACAAAAGTTGGATTTTAAAACGACGCCGTATGAGTTAACCTTGAGTTTTAAAAGAATTGTAACCCCGTTAATCTTTTCCGTTTACGGATTTAAACGTCATTGACTTAATGACATGCCTATTTTAGCCGAGTCAAACAAAATTTGTGATTTAAAAATAGAAGCAAACAAAGTATGTGATTTAAAAACAAAGTCAATGCAAATTGATGATTTAAATGACCAATCCAATAATTAGTGTTTTTAATGGCGGAATTTTGAAAATGAGGATTTAAATGACATTTTTCCAATGAAATAACTCATTTGACCAAATATAACTTCATTATGCACCAGTCTATTTGTTTGTATCAGATCATTACACAAGTTTCTATATAAAACAGAAAAATAAAGGAAACTAAAATCTAGCGTTTTCGAACCCATGCAAGTCGCTGACTTTGTTCATATGTTTTCTCATCATCGCCACTTTAGCCAACTTCTCCGCCGCTTTCCAAGCCGACGTCGGAGTAAGCGGCTCCAAACTCTCCGATGTCACCACGTGTCTTCCTCTCACACCATTAAGATCTGCGAGCTCCGCGTCTAAGCCACGTAAGCATGTATCGCTCGAGCTCAAACCGTACTGTGCAAGCAAGGCTCGAGCTGACGTCAGCAATCTCTGAGCTCCGGCGTAATCGTTTCGCTCTATTAGCCGCCGAGACTCCGCAACGGCTCGAGTGCTGACGTGGAGGTTTCTGAGACGTGAGATGTTTGGATTGGATGAAGATCGTACGGTGAGAGGTGAAGGAATCAGAAGCGCCCGATCTTCCGGGTTTCTTATTTCTTGTGTTATGGGGTCCACGTAATGAGATCGAACGGTCATGATTCTGTGGGACCTACTAGTGGAGGAGGAAGAACTAACCGGTGCTTTGATTTCGACAAGCAATGCTCTCTCTTCCTTAGCGTACATATCACCTAACTGGATTGAACCGGTTCCAAGCCAAGCGGGTCGACCCGAAAGAGAGTAGACGGAAGTAATCTCTCCCTGACCCGACCCGGATACTAACCCGAGGTTTATAGTAAGATCCTGAACAGACAAACTCAAATAACCGCTGATGCTTCTCGCAAACGCGTCCTCGGGAAGCGCGTGATCGCACGTGCCGAGCCATACAACGGGGATTCTAGAATGGGCCAATTGGGACTGATGGGCCTGACGGTTCGTTAAAACGAAGATGGTGGTGAAGGGGTTTTTCTGCCGGCGATCTTCTAACACCTTAACCGCTTTCTTCAACGCGTCGTTCGCGCTCATTCCTTCGCCGGAGCAAGCTATTCCGGAGACGGAGACGGAGCCGGGAACGGAGATGATATCCACGAGTTGTCGGGCTATTCTCCTCCCGTTCGCCGTCATCCTCCGTAACGGCAATAACCGTTTCGAGCTCGACGAAAACGCGACCATCGATAAACGATCGGTCTCCCTTAGATTCGATATCACAAGCCTCATCGTTCGCTTCAGCGATTCTAATTTCCCTCCGGAATCTCTCCCGCTCACGTCTAAAACCATTACCAAATCCACCGGAGATCTACGCGCCGCTCCACGCGCCGCTCCACGCGCCGCTCCACGCGCCGTCGGAAACGGCGGTGATTTCACCTTCATGACCACGGAGTAAGTCTCGTACCCTCTTCCCGTCGCAACGATCGCCGATTCCGGCGAGAGCTTAACCTCCACGTTTCTCGAGGTAGGATCCGTTAACAGTTTCGCCGTCAGAGGTGACGGCGTATTAACGGTAAATCCACTGAAATCGCCGTCTTCGTTTTCATCGGACTCAAGTATTGTGTGGAAACCGGCGGGAGAAATTGGAGATGAAATCAAAGGCTCGTCGTCGTTGTAGACTCTCAACGACTTGTTCGCAAGCTCGGTTTGAGAATCCGGTTTACTGTAATTTCGAATCTCAGGAAATAGCGAGGAACCACAAACCGGACAAGAGGCGAGCCGGTTATGATCTGCGGCGGCGCGTGAGGTCACGCAGGGAAAATGAAACGTGTGTGAACACGCTGCCGTGAAAATCGCCGTACCTTGGCCGGATTTCACACTCTGCAAACAGATTCCGCATTTGTTGCTACTCTGCTCAAGACAAGAAAGGATCAAATCAAACAATTAGCCAAAGAAAACTCAAACGATTACGAAACAAAATTCCAAAATCGATAAACTCTTTACTTTGTTGAATCGGAGTTTGGACGTGAAGAGGGAGAAACTCGCCGGAGATTTGGGAGAAGAAGAAACGAGGCTTCTGTTTCTCGTCGGCGTTGTTTCTGCGGTGGTTGTTCTGCACTTTAGCTTTGGAGTTCCGGGAAGAGACGGAGATGGAGAAGCGGTGGAGACGGAGGTGGCTAGAGAAGTCCGACAACGGAGGCTGTAGGTGCCGGAAACGGAACGAGGCGTTGACGGAGTAGAGAAAAATCCGAACCTAGAGGTGGATTTGTGGCGGAAACGTTGATTCTCCGGTGAATCAACAACTCCGTCGTCGTTTTCGTTTCTCTCTTTGGGTATGGAAGTGCAAAAGGCTCTTCTCCAGCCGTTTATCATTTTTACTTCTTCTTCTTCTTCTACCTCGTGAGTCGTGACTCGTGCGTTGTGTTGGTGACTGAGAGATTTTTGTTCTCTGAGAACAGAGTTTTGAAGATTATAAGAAATGGAAAAAATTGAGATGTAGAGAAAGAGAGATGTGTGGGAGTATTGAATTTAAAAAGGAATCCTTTTTTCTTTTCTTTCAATAATAGTGGAAGATTGGATATTGGGATTATCTCATTTATTTATTTATTTTATAGAGATTAAGGAAATAAATGACTTCCTAAAGCTGTTAATTTTTTTAAAGTTACTGCATTTCCAAGTGCTTTTCTTCTCCATAGTTAATTATGATAAAATGATTGCTTTTGGTACTAATCTTTATAAACATACTTATGGGCGGCTATTATTGCCTTATACTGTCTACTGATATTAATCTTTTAGGAAATAAACATTGGTTTCTGTCACACCAAACCAAAAAAAAAACCTTTATTAGCCGTTGACCAATTTTCAAGTGACAATATATACGGTCTATAAAAATCCGGGTAAAATATCAATTCCTACCCATATTATTCTAAATGGTACCGATTCATACAAATTTAAGTGTTTAATTTCATACACAATCTCTTCAAAATTTGAAAATTTATATCTAGACTATTTTTTTTTGGCGAAAACAAATATTAACCAATTTTTCGTTAGTCAACCCTGTAACACCGTTAATGATAAAACGATGTCATTTTGAATCAATTTTTTTTAAAAAAAATGGGCTCAACACGACGTCGTTTTGAGAATTTGAGTTTAAAAAAAACTAAACAAATATTATAATATTATATTAAAATTGGGTACTGATTATTATAACTCGTGTGATTATTTTTTTTCTAATAATCCACAGGGACAAAATGGTCCGAATCAGCTCGAGTATTCACAATCGTGAACTCATGTAACCAAATAATATGGTCGGCGATAACTCCCGGAGAAAACTTCAACGGCGGAGGATTCAAGCTCAAACTGGGCCAATCCATCGTCTTCAACGTACCTGTAGACTGGTCAGGTTGAATATGGGGACGAACATGTTGCAATTTCGACAAAACCGGAACCGGAACGTGCGAAACCGGTTCATGCGGCTCAACCCTAAAATGCGCCACTTCCGGAAAACCACCAGCTTCACTCGCCGAATTCACACTAGCCACATTGGATTTCTACGACGTGAGCCTCGTCGACGGATTTAATATCCCGATGTCGGTGACTCCGATGAACGGAAAAAGAAATTGCAGTGTCGCCGGCTGCGTCGCCGATATGAGGCCGCGATGTCCGCGGGAGCTCACCTCGAAATCTAACGACAAAGTGATTTCGTGTAGGAGTGCGTGTGATGTGTTCGATAGAGATGAGTATTGTTTCAGAGGAGTTTGTCTGGTGAAGTGAAGGAGGATTTGACATTTGAGATGGTGAATTAGGGAAGGAGAGCGTTGGATCTGAGTTTGATTTGTCTTCCTTTTTGTATAATGTATATATAAACTGTATGCAATAAATATACACATAGAGTTCGTCTAATTCAGTTGGTAGAGTGTTAGTTAATTTACTTCGAAGATTTCGGTTCAAATCTCTTAGGGGGTGTTATTTTTGATTTTGATAAAACGACGTTGTTTTTAGCCAATTTTTTTTTTTAAAAAAAATTGATTCAAAACGACGTCGTTTTATCATTAACAGTGTTATGGAGTTGACTAATGGAAAATTGGTCAATGTTTGTTTTCGCCAAAAACAAAATAGTCCATGTATGAATTTTCAAATTTTGAAGAGTTTGGGTATGAAATTGGACACTTAAATTTGTCATGTATGAATCGGTACCATTTGGAATAGTCCGGATAGGAATTGACCTTTTTCCCATAAAAATCCACACAGACTAAAACTACTATGAACGGTTTTTCTTGCACTACGCTGAATTTTTTTTGTAAGTTTCTCTCCATTAACTAAATCGTATCTTTTGAGAATCAAACCCCGTATTTCCTAATATAAAATCATTAATTAATCATTTAATCAATCACGGGACTAAATAGACTTGTATGGTTATCAGTTTATTTAAAATAAGAAAATACATATACAACATTTTCGTACTACAAAAATTTAGGAATATATATTTTATAAACTTATTGCGCTCTATGCTACCATAGCCGACAGATACCTACTAATCTTCTAAGAAACAAAGCTTGTTTAGACCTTTTTGTTTTTTTTTAAGAAAAAGCATATATAATCTCTTAATATTGAACATTTTAAGAATATAGCTTTATAAATTCATGTATATAAGCTATTATAGCCTACCGATAATAATTTTATAAGAAAATACAATATGTCCTGAGAAAATTGCTCTGAGCTGGTTTGTTTACAGGAGAATAAATTTGTACCGACCAAAAAACGAGTATATTAGTGGTTATAGAGGATATATCTTAAAAAATTAGAAGTCTCATGCATCTACAAATTATGAGAGCATTTTGTTGATTGACCGTTCTTGGTATAACACTATTGGATCTTTGGCAGAATTTAATGTAGTAGATAAATGCATTATGCATGCATAGTATAAAACTATACATGCATTATGCATGCATAGATATTCGATTATTGGATCTATGGATGTGAGCCATTTAATTTGTTTATATATCGATCCATGTAACACATTTAATGTCGAATCAAGACTTGATCCGATAAGCCATCACCTGATGAATAGAAAATAAACGTGTTGCCACAGTAATAATAATACCAACTATATATCTGTTCAAATATTTATGGCTTGACCATAATGCTGAAATTCATGAGGTTCTATAATGATAATAACGGTAGGTGCAGTAAAAAATGTCACCGTGATAAATAATTTTATCTTCTTTTTGTTTACGTGAAAACGTGATTTTGTTATTATTTTAGAGTTTTTGCGAAAAAAGCTTTTTAGGTAATTTGAGTTTACAATTCTACCATTCACCTTGCAATATAGTTCTTGAAATTAATCATATAACAAATATTATATAAGTAAGAGAATTTAAAACGCGCTATTTTGAATAAAATAAATTTTTATGAACATCTATGCTGAATCAAGCGGTGGTCTCTCAGTGATTTGGGAAATGTTGAGTATGTGTTTGCCCCCGGTTTTGGGTTCAACTCCACTTGGCCATCAGATACGTTTGAAAATTTCTTGGCGTAGATCTTGGCTGTTGGAGATTAGTCTGAATCTAAAAAACCTATGATTACTCCAGTTTTTTTTGTAAAGAAAAAGAAAAAAGAACATCTATACTGTTTTAATTTTAATTCTTTATTTTATTTTATTTTTTAAAATTACAAAGAAACAAAAAAAAATCATTGGAGCTCACATTTTCCTCCTCTTTCTCCCTATATTAAAACATGCACTTTTGAATACAATATATATTCCCAGGACATAAGTGTTACTATCAAAACAAAATAAAACAAAGTCGACCTACGACTATACAAATAAATGCTATAGAATACGGTACGCATTAAAAAAAAGATAATGAAGCATCAATAAATGAGTGTGTTGATAGTGAATGGCATGGGGATATGACGAAGATCCCCAGAACAATTTATTACAGAGACGCCAAAAAAAAACCATAGCTGCTGTTTTAGTCTGTGTATTCTGTACCTAATTTTCTTTTTTAATGGGTCGGTCCAATTTTTTACTTATCTCCATCACAACAATTTATTGCTACTTATCACTTTTTCCTCCTATTTTGTGTTTGTCTGTTTTGTTACCGCTTTTAACGTGGATTGCATGTCCACCTACGTGTTTGGCTATTTTATATGTATATAATATATATAGAGAGTTATAGACTGTACTCTTAAGATAAGTACATGCATAAACTAACCACACTTTTAGTGTTTCTTTAGTTTCGAAAATACCAAACATATTATTGTCCTAACTCTCATAAGAAAAGCATTTTATGCGAGTGATCATACTTAGGTGCAGCAGTTAAAATGCAAATAATAAATTTTAAAAGGTGCATGAACAACAATCATATATCACCCTAATAAAAAAAAAGAATATTTGAGGGTTGGCCCAGGATCATGGTCGCTAGACTCGCTACTAATGGTCGCTTACGGCAACTTTGATTACAAGTCTTGTTGGTTCATTGTGACTTTCGGATTGATCAAGTTCCTTCATCGAAGTTTGTGGTTTGTTGCTTGTTGTCTGTCCCGTCTTTACTTGTCTCCGTTGTTTAATTTGTTATTCAGTTTAAGTCTCTACCCGTAGTAAGTTGTAATTTGTAGCTTTCGGTCTATTATGTCTCTTGTTATTTATGTAATCATTCGTCGGAAAATCGGTAATAAATCTTAACATGTTTACCAAAAAAAAAAAGAATATCTACTCTTAATTAAATAAATGTTAGAAGGAAGAAAAAAATAAAATTTATACGATCGCTTGTTTCAGTTTTTACTTCAAAAAGAATCTTATAAGTATTTTATCCTTATTTTATTTTAATAATTAGAAATATCTTTTACCTTTCGGGTTTATAAACATTTCCAACTTATTTTATTTTTTAGCATTTTAATATCAGCATTAAAATTTTTTATAATGTAATTGAATTTTAAAAAAAAAAAATTCTACGATCGTTCCCTTGTTTATGTGTAATCTATACTATTAAAACATGAGCACATTTGGAATCTGTTTTCGAACACCCTTTATTTTATGTTTTTAAATAAATTGGACATGTTGCCAAACAAATATTAAACATGTTGTCAAACATTTATTAAATCTATTATAAGCTTAAAAATTAAAAATTAAACATATTTGAATCAACAACACCTAAATTAGTTGTTATTCCTTATTTCACATGTTATATATTACAAAATAAATTATTCCGCACGAGCGCGCGTGTTTAGAATCTAATGAACTTTTAACTTTTTCTTCTCTTTTCTTTATACTCTGTTTTGTTAGGATTTTATCTTGGATATTTGCTACTCTCTCTTTTTTCTCACTAAATGCTTTCAGTTGTTAATAAAAAAAATAGTTTGTTTTTCTAAACATGATGGAACATTATTTATTCATTTATTTTGAAAATGAAAATGAAATTTCTATTCAATATCGATGAGGCAAATATATAATTTGTAATGTTATTTCTATTTTTAAGCTGCATTTTATCAATCTTTGGCAACTATATATAGAGCCCTAGTTTTGAGAGGGCAGCGGCCTTTATGAATTTTGTTGGTTTAATTTAATTGCAGGTTCGGGTTGAATTGTGTATGAATTGGTGCTCGATTGTTCGTAGATTTACTAATCACAACAATTTTGTATTAATAGTTTCTTGTAAATCGTAAGTGAAAAGGTTTTTTCTTTTTATATAATTGAAAAAGGTTTATGTAAGGCCCTTCCTCATGTCATGTCATGTCATGTGCTTTTTTATTGGGATTTTCTAGAGTTTATTTTGTTTCTCATTTATTTATTTATTTTTTTTTTAATAGAAAGGACTATCATATTTTTGAAACTACTTATACCAAATAATCTAACTTGGTCTTAAATTTATGTTAAGTGTCTATTGAATATCGATGATGCAAATATATAAGAGAAATTGATCAAAATAGTACTTTTTGAAAATTTTCTCATCAAACTAGCACCCTAATAAAAAAGCCTCATTTTTAGCATTCATTAAAGAGATAAAAGACTATTTTACCCATGATAAGATTCTCAAATCCAATTAAAGAAGTATTCATCCCACATCCAATTAAAAAATTAATTTTTTTTCCAAAATTCTCTCTTCCTTCTTCCTCGTCTGCGAAACCAAAGACAACATCTTCGCTCGCTTCGACGGAGACGGAAGCCTCACACAGCTCGAGCTCGCCGCTCTCCTCTGTTCCCTCGGGATCAAACCTCACGGCGATCAGATCTCTCTCCTCCTCAATCAAATCGACCGTAACGGTAACGGATCCGTCGAATTTGACAAGCTCGTAGTCGCGATTCTGCCGGATCTCAACGAGGAGGTTCTCATTAACCAGGAGCAGCTCATAGAGGTTTTCCGTTCCATCGTGACGGTAACAGTCATATCACGGCTGCGGAACTTGCTGGGTCAATGGCTAAGATGGGATATCCGTTGACTTACCGTGAGTTGACGAAAATGATGACGGAGGCTGATTCTAACGGTGACGGCGTTACTGAGTTCGTTGCCCGTCTTCCAGCTGCTTTCCGGCGAAGATAAGCCTCTGCTGATCCGGTGGGATTCCCTCCTTATCCATGATCTTTGCTTTAACGTTGTCGATTGTGTCAGAGCTTTCCACCTCGAGGGTGATTGTCTTTCCGGTGAGAGTCTTAACGAAGATTTGAATCTGAATTTCAGAAGAAAAAAATCTATGATCAATTGGAAAAATAAACAGCAAAAAAATCGATTCGATATACTAAAGCCCGATCCCACAAACACGAACAATATCCGATCAAAGAAATTGATCCCATATCTGGTTTGGAAGTAAATCAAAGATCGAAGCTTAACAACGCAGACGTAGAAATAATACAAACCCCAATAAAAAAATGCTAATCGAAGAAAACCCATATCGGAAATCAGAAAGCTACCTTGATGGTAATTTGCGATTAAGAGAGAATTGAGAATTGAACACTAAAGCACAAAGTTTATGCCACTGCTGGTGATGGACTTTAGTAAAGGTTTTAAGCTTTTTGGAAATGAGTTCGATGCTTTTAGACCCTTAAAAGTCTTTCCTACGTTGAGTGGATTATCAAAAATTTGCTCCTTTGTTATTTTGCTATGCAAATTTTGGTTATACTTTATGCTTTCGACTGATGATGGTTGCCTTGGATACGATTTTAAGATTTGGGCATGAAATTGTGTGTTGCATAGATTTCTTAAATTAGTTATATATATTCCTAAATGGTTCATATATACGTTTCATTTCAAGGAAATGATCATTTCTCATCATTTGTATCTTTATTTCTTTGTGTAGGCAAACAAAAGCACATGTTCTGATGCTTCATTTACGCATGAAAATGAACAGTTAATATAGTCTTTTAGAGTTTTTCTTGTTTCTTGTTCATTTACGAATGCTTTCCTAAATTAGTTATATAAGTTCCTAAATGGTTCCTAAATACGTTTCATTTCAAGGAAATGATCATTTTTAATCATTTGTATATTTCTTTCTTTGTGTAGGCAAACAACAACACATGTTTTGATGTTTCATTTACGCATGAAAATCAACAGTTAATATAGTCTTTTATAGTTTTTCATGTTTCTTGTTCATTTACGAATGCTTTCCTAAATTAGTTATATAAGTTCCTAAATAGTTCCTAAATACGTTTCATTTTTAGGAACCATTTGTATCTTTCTTTCTTTACGTAGCCAAACAACAACACATGTTATGATGCTTCATTTATGCATGATAATAAACAGTTAATATAGTCTTTTAGAGTTTTTCTTGTTTCTTGTTCATTTACGAAGACTTTCCTAAATTAGTTATATAAGTTCCTAAATGGTTCCTAAATACGTTTCATTTCAAGGAAATGATCATTTTTCATCATTTGTATCTTTGTTTCTTTGTGTAGGCAAACAAAAGCACATGTTCTGATGCTTCAATTACGCATGAAAATCAACAGTTAATATAGTCTTTTAGAGTTTTTCTTGTTTCTTGTTTCTTGTTCATTTACGAATGTTTTCTTAAATTAGTTATATATGTTCCTAAATGGTTCATATATATGATAATAAACAGTTAATATAGTCTTTTAGAGTTTTTCTTGTTTCTTGTTCATTTACGAAGACTTTCCTAAATTAGTTATATAAGTTCCTAAATGGTTCCTAAATACGTTTCATTTCAAGGAAATGATCATTTTTCATCATTTGTATATTTCTTTCTTTGTGTAGGCAAACAAAAGCACATGTTCTGATGCTTCAATTACGCATGAAAATCAACAGTTAATATAGTCTTTTAGAGTTTTTCTTGTTTCTTGTTTCTTGTTCATTTACGAATGCTTTCTTAAATTAGTTATATATGTTCCTAAATGGTTCCTATATACGTTTCATTTCAAGGAAATGATCATTTTTCGTCATTTG
The DNA here is from genome assembly GCA_030161315.1 of Eutrema japonicum. Lineage (NCBI taxonomy): Eukaryota > Viridiplantae > Streptophyta > Magnoliopsida > Brassicales > Brassicaceae > Eutrema > Eutrema japonicum. The sequence continues at coordinate 1,944,502 of BSQW01000010.1, read as the reverse complement.
TATCTTTCTTTCTTTGCGTAGCCAAACAGCAACATATGTTCTAATGTTTCATTTACGCATGAAAATCAACAGTTAATATAGTCTTTTACAGTTTTTCATGTTTCTTGTTCATTTACGAAAGCTTTCCTAAATTAGTTATATAGTTTCCGAAATGGTTCATATATACGTTTCATTTCAAGGAAATGATCATTTTTCATCATTTGTATCTTTCTTTCTAAATACGTTTAGGAAGGCTTTCCTAAATACATTATATATGTTCCTAAATGGTTCCTAAATACGTTTCATTTCCAGAAAGGATCATTTTTTATCATTTGTATCTTTCTTTCTTTATGTAGGCAAACAACAACACATGTTATGATGCTTCATTTACGCATGAAAATCAACATTTAATATAGTCTTTTATAGTTTTCTGTTTCTTGTTCATTTAGGAAGACTTTCCGAAATACGTTATATATGTTCCTAAATACGTTTCATTTTCAAGAAAGTATCAGTTTTCATCATTTGAATCTTTCTTTATTTCTTTGTGTAGACAAAACAACAACACATATGTTCTGATGCTTCATTTACGCATGGAAATCAACAAGAAATATCGTTTTCTGTTTTTGTTCATTTCGGAAGACTTTCTGAAATACGTTATATATGTTCCTTAATACGTTTCATTTTCAAGAAATGATCAGTTTTCATCATTTGAATCTTTCTTTGTTTCTTTGTGTAGACAAAACAACAACACATGATGCTTCATTTACGCATAAAAATCAACAGGAAATATCGTTTTATGTTTTTGTTCATTTCAGAAGACTTTCCGAAATACGTTATATATGTTCCTAAATACGTTTCATTTTCAAGAAATGATCAGTTTTCATCATTTGTTCATTTAGGAAGTCTTTCCGAAATACGTTATATATGTTCCTAAATACGTTTCATTTTCAAGAAAGGATCAGTTTTCATCATTTTTCATCATTTAGGAAAGCTTTCCTAAATACGTTATATATGTTCCTAAATACGATTCATTTTCAAGAAAGGATCAGTTTTCATCATTTTTCATCATTTAGGAAAGCTTTCCTAAATACGTTATATATGTTCCTAAATACGATTCATTTTCAAGAAAGGATCAGTTTTCATCATTTGTTCATTTAGGAAGTCTTTCCGAAATATGTTATATATGTTCTTAAATACGATTCATTTTCAAGAAAGGATCAGTTTTCATCATTTGTTCATTTAGGAAGTCTTTCCGAAATATGTTATATATGTTCGTAAATACGTTTCATTTTCAAGAAAGTATCAGTTTTCATCATTTTTCATCATTTAGGAAAGCTTTCCTAAATACGTTATATATGTTCCTAAATACGATTCATTTTCAAGAAAGGATCAGTTTTCATCATTTGTTCATTTAGGAAGTCTTTCCGAAATATGTTATATATGTTCCTAAATACGTTTCATTTTCAAGAAAGGATCAGTTTTCATCATTTTTCATCATTTAGGAAAGCTTTCCTAAATACGTTATATATGTTCCTAAATACGATTCATTTTCAAGAAAGGATCAGTTTTCATCATTTGTTCATTTAGGAAGTCTTTCCGAAATATGTTATATATGTTCGTAAATACGTTTCATTTTCAAGAAAGGATCAGTTTTCATCATTTTTCATCATTTAGGAATCATTTAGGAAAGCTTTCCTAAATACGTTATATATGTTCCTAAATACGTTTCATTTCCATAAAGTATCATTTTTTATCATTTAGGAAGACTTTCCTAAATACGTTATACATGTTCCTAAATGGTTACTAAATACGTTTCATTTCCAGAAAGGATCATTTTTCATCATTTAGGAAGTCTTTTCGAAATACGTTATATATGTTCCTAAATACGATTCATTTTCAAGAAAGGATCAGTTTTCATCATTTGTTCATTTAGGAAATCTTTCCGAAATATGTTATATATGTTCCTAAATACGTTTCATTTTCAAGAAAGTATCAGTTTTCATCATTTTTCATCATTTAGGAAAGCTTTCCTAAATACGTTATATATGTTCCTAAATACGATTCATTTTCAAGAAAGGATCAGTTTTCATCATTTGTTCATTTAGGAAGTCTTTCCGAAATATGTTATATATGTTCCTAAATACGTTTCATTTTCAAGAAAGTATCAGTTTTCATCATTTTTCATCATTTAGGAAAGCTTTCCTAAATACGTTATATATGTTCCTAAATACGATTCATTTTCAAGAAAGGATCAGTTTTCATCATTTGTTCATTTAGGAAGTCTTTCCGAAATATGTTATATATGTTCCTAAATACGTTTCATTTTCAAGAAAGTATCAGTTTTCATCATTTTTCATCATTTAGGAAAGCTTTCCTAAATACGTTATATATGTTCCTAAATACGATTCATTTTCAAGAAAGGATCAGTTTTCATCATTTAGGAAAGCTTTCCTAAATACGTTATATATGTTCCTAAATACGATTCATTTTCAAGAAAGGATCAGTTTTCATCATTTGTTTATTTAGGAAGTCTTTCCGAAATATGTTATATATGTTCCTAAATACGTTTCATTTTCAAGAAAGGATTAGTTTTTATCATTTGAATCTTTCTTTATTTTTTTGTGTAGACAAAACAACAACACATCTGTTCTGATACTTCATTTACGCATAAAAATCAATATGTTTGGAAAGACTTCCTAAATGAACAAAAGATAAATACGTTATATATGTTCCTAAATGCGTTGCATTTCCAGAAAGGATCATTTCAACATTTGTATATTTCTTTCTTTGTATAGGTAAACAACAACACATGTTCGGATTTACGCATGAAAATAAATATGTAATATAGCCTTTTATAGTTTGTCTTTGCATGACTTATGTGAAATCATACTTTTTCTGTTTCTTGTTGATTTCGGAAGACTTTCCTAAATACGTTATATATGTTCCTAAATGGTTCCTAAATACGTTGCATTTCCAGAAAAGATCATTTCAACATTTGTCTAAATTCATAAAACATTGAAATATGAAAATGTGTTGGGTCATCTCCGTTCTTCGTGCCCTCCAGATTCTTAATCAGAAACAATATGTCATATGCAGGAGGACTTGTCCCTTTGAGGCGCAAAGTAAGTCTATGAGCAAACAAGTAGGATAAAAACGGGTAATACTCATCATTTTCCATAGATCCGAGAGGAAACAGATTTTCATGAGAATCTGCAAGTGGTGGATCCCTTTCATAAGTGATGTTGTGGGGTCCACTCAGCTTTGAACCGTTCGTAGTTTCATTTTCTAATTTTAGTTTGTACAAGAGAATTGTCTGGCATACAGTCAAAGAGCGGTCTAGTTCAAGCCCTTCCAGACGAAACAAAAGTCTAGGTAGCACATCCTCCTTTTCAGATGAGGAAGTATTCTCTTCTCCTGAACCATTACATAGCCCTGGAAGCTGCTCCTGTTCTTCCTCTTGAGATCCCTTGACAAAAAAAAAAAAAAAAAAATCCACACGCAAAAGATAAATTTACTGCAATAACCAAAAAAAAAGCTTGGAGAAAAGGAAAGATACCAAGGAAGTCAACTTCTTCTTGAGTAAACCAACAACCAAAACACTACCTAAAGCTCATCTTGAATTAAGAAGACTGCTACTTGTGGAAATCATGAAAAATAACGTTTATGATGCAAAGGTAAGATGTTAGTGGATTACCAACCAATCTAAAGTATCTACCAAAGCTTCTAATGATATACATCCATATCTCTAAGATTCCCAATACGAAACACTTCAAACTATGGCTCTTCCAACTATAAACAAATTCAATAGCTCGTGCTGGAACTCCTATCCCGCGAGCAGAAACCGCAACACAGGCAGTTAAAACTCTAGGAAAAGTAAATTGATTCGATTGATTTTCTTCTCTGTTCATATCCCTAAAACACTCGATTGCCTTGTAAGCAAAACCATTTTTAGAGTACACAGGGAGAATCGAAATCCATGTGACATTATTTCTCTCACCTAGCATTGTCCCAAAGAGGTATTGATAGTGAACTTTTTACGGTTCGCACAATTACCCACTGTGCACAATGCCTCAATCTAATGGCATGTCATTGTAGCACTTTGGGATCGAATCCACAGGGAAATAAGAACGACGCACTAAGAATACAGGACGCTATCTAATCTAAGCAAATATCGGGTTTTGGTTTATTTATCGAACAATTTGAAACATGCAAAATAGAGAAATAAACGAGTAGCAAAGCAAACAAGAAAACGATTAATATCAAATTTAAACAAACGAATTCTCGGGTAAAGCAATCGACTCGGGTGATTCTTTAATCTACTCAAGATGCTCAAACATTCGACTAAATATCTCCTTAGGCCTTAGAACACTACTAAAGATTAATCCACTTCCATGGTATTAACCCATTTCTTAGTCATCAATCGTCATAAACTTCCGTTCGCGATTCTATGACTAACAAGCATTAATAACAAGTCTAAATAGCCATTAAACACCCTAGACATCTATTTCCATAGGCTAGGAATGTAAAACACTCATTGAATTGGTTGGGGAATTTCATCGAACACCTTCCGGGCGAGAAATTCCCTATGATCTAAATCAACTTTGTCAAGGCCAATCCAGCATTAATAACACTCAATGAGAAAGGATATCAACTAATCTAGTTCTTAAACATCAAGAACAAACCTAGAATCACCCTAATCTACTTCACCCAAGAATCCTAAAAGAACTACTCACACATAGCTAAATCACAAATATAAACCGTACAAATGAAAGCCATAAGCAAAATAAGAAGAATGGTAAAAAGAGTTTAAGAAAATCTTCACTAAAATGGTTTGGATCTTGAATCCTTCATACAAAACAAAAACAAGAGAAGAAGAAGAAATAAGTGGCTTAGAATCCTAAAAAGAAGCAGCCAAAAAAACTCCAAAAAAGAACTCTTTGTCTAATTAGGCTTAATTTGCTTAAGTAGATACAGATCGGGTCGGGTCAACCCGGGACAAACCGGGTTTGACCCGACAACTTTTTTGTCCGAGAGGGTTCACAGCGGTCAGCTCAGACCGCTGCATGACCGCTGTGAACTGCCTGCTGTTTGCTTCGGATGGATCCGCAGCGGTCTGCTCGTACCGCTGCACCTGACCGCTGCGGACTTGAAAGTGCAGCGGTCTGGTTTGACCGCTGTATGACCGCTGCGAGACTTCTGGTTTTTGCTCCGGCTGGATCCGCAGCGGTCTGCTCGTACCGCTGCACCTGACCGCTGCGGACTTGAAAGTGCAGCGGTCTCCCTAGACCGCCTCATGCTGGCCGCTGCGCTTCCTGATTTCCTCCTCCATCACTCGATCATCTCTGTTCGCTGCGGGTACGTTCCTCCTAGTCCATGATCTTCCCCAAGCTCCAAAAAGCACCTAAAAGACTCCATAGCACACAAACATATGCAAAAACTAACCTAAGACTCACTAATTCTAAAATGGATGCAAACTATACCAAAAACAAAGAAATGAATGCAATAAGTCACAAAATGCTAACTAAAATGTATGCTAAAATGGGCTAAATTATGCAACTATCAACTCCCCCGAACTTGCCTTTTGCTTGTCCTCAAGCAAACAAACATAAACAAGTTGGAGAAAATGATTGAAAGCGGGAGCTCAAATCAAAAGAAGCTAGCAAAGCATTCACCATGATGTCCTTAGGAAATTATAACATGTTGCAAGAACAAACTTCTTAATCCACTCTAGCTTCTCTAGGCTTATCGCAACTCCAAATATTTTTCTCTACACTCAAAGTCAAGCATCCGACTACCGTCATATTAACCAACTCTCACATTCAATTAATCGTTTCGAGGTGCGGTCTCACAAATGGGCAGGTGATCTATATACCAATCGGTTGAACAAGAGAAAGATTTATCAATATAAACAAGAGATCAATTTAGTGGTTAACTCTATGAAAAACGGAGTACAAACACTTCGCAAAAGCAAGGAAGATCGGAACAATTTACGCATACAAAGTATTCACTTCCATTGTTCTACCCTTCCCTAAGCTTTGAGTATCCAATTCACTATTTCTACCCAAGTGTTTTTCTTTTTGCTCTTTGCCAAACTAAATCTCTACCCTTTTGGTCATTTCTCTTTTCAAATCGTTCCTTGAAAATTTCCATTCGCTCTTTCGATTCCTTTTCTTATCTTTCATCACTACTCCTTTCCCTTTCTTTTTCACACGTCTTTACTTTTCTTTCATCTCTAGGGGGAGTCTTTTTTTTTTTTTTTTTTTTTTTTTTTTTTTTTTTTTTTTTTTATATATCCCCAAACATTGACAACTCTTCACCATTCTCAATCTCCTTTCTAATCACTAGCCAATTCCCCAAGAACAACAAACCTAGCTAATGGAAGCTATCCTTTGTCGTCCTCGATACTTACAAGATTTTACAAGTGTAGTACTATCAAGAAACGAGGCCTCACTCACAAAATCATCAAGGGTGGAAGGAAATGGTTGGGTTTAAAGGTGGGGAAACCATTTATAAATGGAAATGGCCACCCAAGTCAACAAGAGTGGTAAAAATTAATGCAAAGATGACTTGGATGTTTTTAGGTGACCATGGTTAAGCATACACAAGCCCATAAGTGAGAAAATTAAATTCAATTAAGTCCAATAGTTAAGGAGTTGGTTTCAATTCAAGCAAACATCAACAAGACGACAAGTTTCAAGTGGAGAGATCAAAGCACGAAGTTTGCGAGTTTTTTCAAGAGATGTTCAAGCAACATGGTATGATTAACAAGGGCATCACATTGAATGAAATGCTAAGCTTTAGTTACTATCATTGCTCCCTATGCATATGCAATGCACTCCTAAATGCTTCTAGACTCAATCCTAAAAAGAAAAGAATGCAATGCAAAACTATATGATCAATTTTTTTTATGGTTTTTATATGCACTTATATGAATGAATGAGACTCAAAGATGGAAAAATAAAAATAAGATCACAAAACACAAGATCAAAAGACACAAATCCTTCCCCCGAACTTGAATTGCAACGTCTCGGTGCAACACAAATCAAAGAGAAGGTAAAAATATGCAAAAATATGTACAATGAAATGGAGTTTGGATCATACCTTTGGATTGGAGAGGAGTGTGACGCGCTGTAGCTCTACCCATTCATGCATTAAGCACCACGACCTTGGACCCAAGAAAACTATAAACATCAAACAAAAACATTAAAAAGAACAAGAAAGAACGAAAATATATACAAAGATAGTCATGGGAATGCCTCCCAAGAGCGCTTGTTTTACGTCGCTAAGCTTGACGTTTCAACTGTTAATCATGAGAATCAAAAGGTTGAGCCAATGCACCTTTGGTCCTTCTCTTGTCAAGACAAGAAACAAAATATGCAACATGGCACACGACTATCCATGGCAAAGAGGCATAACTCACATCAAGAAAGGTTACTAAAAATATAGCATACATCTTGGAATTTTCCTTGATGATGAGATGTTCACGAGGACCAAATGCATTTGATGGAAAAATAAAGTCGATTTCATGTTTAAACGAGTTAATCACAAAATAGTCAACTTCATCTCCATCAATCATGTAAAACACATCCTCTTTCCTAGATTTCATCTCAACCTTAGGGTCATCTATCTCATTCAAGATCTTATCTACATCAAGCACATCCCCTAGGTAAGATTTTTCAAGAAGAGAACTAGATTCCTCAGGCATTGAAAGCTTAAACTCGATATCATGATCATTCAAAGCACATAGATAATTAATATCAAAACATACTTCATGATAATCACTAGCAAGCTTTTCTACTCTTAAGGTTTCTAGTATTTGAGACTCACATATTAAATCACAGCAATCATTAATGAGCTCGAGAGCATGTGAACTAGAAGCTACATCTTCAATGCAAGGCAAGTGACTATCCTCATAATCAACGATTTCAAAGGTTGTGTCAAAAATACCTTCTAGTTGGCATGGTGGAACCCAATAAATTACCTCTTCGAGTGCATGAGCTATCTTTATCTCAATATATGTGAGCTCCCTTCCCTCAAGCGCTGCCCGACGTGACATGAGGTTCAAACGGATCATAATCGCGAGATTACTCCTTGTCAATGCCGGGTTTTCTTTGCAAAGCTCATCCAACTCTACTTTTTGTTCTGATGTGACTACACTTTCATCAAATGGTGGCTCCACATATGGCTCATCATCAATGCTTTCATCAAATGTGGCATCCTCTTCTTGTGGCCAATCATTGTAATCCATGGCCATCGACTCTAAGAAGCAAAAAAGAAGAAAATAAAAAGTTAGTAGAAGTCAAGAACTTAGTCTCAAATAGTATCCAAATCCTAATGGCTATTGCTAATCTCCCCGGCAACGGCGCCAAATTGATAGTGAACTTTTTACGGTTCGCACAATTACCCACTGTGCACAATGCCTCAATCTAATGGCATGTCATTGTAGCACTTTGGGATCGAATCCACAGGGAAATAAGAACGACGCACTAAGAATACAGGACGCTATCTAATCTAAGCAAATATCGGGTTTTGGTTTATTTATCGAACAATTTGAAACATGCAAAATAGAGAAATAAACGAGTAGCAAAGCAAACAAGAAAACGATTAATATCAAATTTAAACAAACGAATTCTCGGGTAAAGCAATCGACTCGGGTGATTCTTTAATCTACTCAAGATGCTCAAACATTCGACTAAATATCTCCTTAGGCCTTAGAACACTACTAAAGATTAATCCACTTCCATGGTATTAACCCATTTCTTAGTCATCAATCGTCATAAACTTCCGTTCGCGATTCTATGACTAACAAGCATTAATAACAAGTCTAAATAGCCATTAAACACCCTAGACATCTATTTCCATAGGCTAGGAATGTAAAACACTCATTGAATTGGTTGGGGAATTTCATCGAACACCTTCCGGGCGAGAAATTCCCTATGATCTAAATCAACTTTGTCAAGGCCAATCCAGCATTAATAACACTCAATGAGAAAGGATATCAACTAATCTAGTTCTTAAACATCAAGAACAAACCTAGAATCACCCTAATCTACTTCACCCAAGAATCCTAAAAGAACTACTCACACATAGCTAAATCACAAATATAAACCGTACAAATGAAAGCCATAAGCAAAATAAGAAGAATGGTAAAAAGAGTTTAAGAAAATCTTCACTAAAATGGTTTGGATCTTGAATCCTTCATACAAAACAAAAACAAGAGAAGAAGAAGAAATAAGTGGCTTAGAATCCTAAAAAGAAGCAGCCAAAAAACTCCAAAAAAGAACTCTTTGTCTAATTAGGCTTAATTTGCTTAAGTAGATACAGATCGGGTCGGGTCAACCCGGGACAAACCGGGTTTGACCCGACAACTTTTTTGTCCGAGAGGGTTCACAGCGGTCAGCTCAGACCGCTGCATGACCGCTGTGAACTGCCTGCTGTTTGCTTCGGATGGATCCGCAGCGGTCTGCTCGTACCGCTGCACCTGACCGCTGCGGACTTGAAAGTGCAGCGGTCTGGTTTGACCGCTGTATGACCGCTGCGAGACTTCTGGTTTTTGCTCCGGCTGGATCCGCAGCGGTCTGCTCGTACCGCTGCACCTGACCGCTGCGGACTTGAAAGTGCAGCGGTCTCCCTAGACCGCCGCATGCTGGCCGCTGCGCTTCCTGATTTCCTCCTCCATCACTCGATCATCTCTGTTCGCTGCGGGTACGTTCCTCCTAGTCCATGATCTTCCCCAAGCTCCAAAAAGCACCTAAAAGACTCCATAGCACACAAACATATGCAAAAACTAACCTAAGACTCACTAATTCTAAAATGGATGCAAACTATACCAAAAACAAAGAAATGAATGCAATAAGTCACAAAATGCTAACTAAAATGTATGCTAAAATGGGCTAAATTATGCAACTATCAGGTATTCAGCTTCAGAGATGCTTTTGCATTGTGCATATATAGCGAGAAGTCCATTAACCACATTAACATCCAAATCAAACCCGGTTTTATTGTACGCCCATGAATCTGTTCACCTCTCAGAAGTAAACCAAGCGAAGCACACATCCTAAGAACATTACCCAAAGTGTACTCGTTAGGGTTTCTTCCATCAAACTGCATTTCCCAAAACAAAGCGAAAGCTTCATCTTCACTTACATACTTGCAATACCAGAGATAAGAGCATTCCAGGAGATTGTATTATTCACTGGGTTTCTAAGAAAAAGTTTTTTTGCATGAGCCAGTCGCCTTGAACCAGAGTAAGCAACGGTCATAGTGTTCCAAGTAAACTCATCCATCTCTGGCATTCTATCAAACAACTGGCGGGCTTCCTCGACCCGACCGGATTTAGACAAACCTCCCAACACCAGGTTCGACTGAAGCTTCGCCCCTGATACCAGAAATCACAGCAAGCTCACATACACCAAGACCAAACACACCGAAAAATCGAATTTGAATGAAGATTTGAAAATCAATCGATGAGAATAAACGAGTAAAAGCTTACCGTTCGGCAACGAAAAGCTTCATGCGATACTAAATCTCTGATGTCAACGATTCCGGCGAATCAGAGGATCGTCGGCGATGACACTTCGAGATTAGCCACGATTCCGGCAAACTTTTTTTTTCCTCGATTGATAGTAAAATATAAGTGAGGGTAGTTTAGTCTATTTCCCTTTTAATGAATGCTAGATTTGTGACTTTCAACCTTGTGTGCTAAATGTTTGAACTTTTAGTTTTTTGGTGCTATTTTGTAGAATTGCCCAATATATAATTTGTAAGGTTATTTCCGACGATTTAAAAAACATATGTTATAAATCATTTTCAACACATTTATTTGATGTGTGTAAGAAAATTATTTGTATCCGTCGGGAATCGGTCGGGATTCCCGACGGATACATATATTTTTTCAAAAAAATATATTGAAAATATTAATATGCCTCATAAAATATTACGATGCTTCATTAATTACTATATTAAACTAATTTCTGGAAAAACATGTAGAATTGATTTTAAAAAAAAATCAAAGTGTATATAACAAAATTAATAAAAAAAATTAAAGTGTATATAAAAAAAAATCAAAGTGTATAATCATAGAAATATTTGTAAAATTTGATACTACAACATAATTAATATTACTTAAATTAAATGCATATAAAAAATTTGTTACAAATTTATTATGAATCGGATAAATAATCTGAAGTAGCTGAATCTGTTACAAATGCATCGTCAAATTCTTCAATCTCTTCTTCTAAATCCTCAAATATCTTGTGATCCTCGTTCATACCAGTGAAGTCAACCACAAGGTCAACTTCAAGCGAAAGCTCGATCTCACCTAAGTTACCAATTGCATTTTCCTGCAACGGGCCGTGCTCGGAAACACCATACACCCTTTCTCTTGGGTGTATCGACGTTACTGTAATGCACGAATCTAGCAAACCAGGTTCACTTGTGAAGCAAGAATGAATGGATCGTATTTCCGAAGTCGCTTTCCTGAGTGGACATATGTTATATCGAATTCGTCCTGACATAGACCTTCCACTATATCATACCAATTGTAATAGAACGCAATGCACCTCAAGCCGATCATTCCTGGATAGTAGACTTCTAATATATCGCGGAGTACACCGTAGTAGACAAATTCTCCATATGTAGATGATATACCGTAATTGCAAGTTATCTTTGAGCTTCTTCACGATAAGCCTCAAAAACATAATCTCGAGTGCAATACATCAGATAAGCCATTGCAATAAACATATGGCCACACACCATCTCAACTAACCACGTGGGAAACGATACCCTTTTAGTAGTCATCTCACCAACCTGTATCAATTGTGGACAATCATCAACACTATGTTTATCTATATAATCATGTAAAATTTAGTTAAAATTGAGCATCGTTTAACACTTACATGCCATTGCAACTAGCCTGCGAAGTCATTATGTATATGGACCACAAGCTCATCCTCTGTGTAATTTGGAAACCACTTGTGTATTTGGATCATGTATATCCTGTTAATGAACAAATACATTAGCAAAATATGTACTATAAAAAAAATCTGAACTACTTAAAAAACAAAATTCGTATGTACCTCTCAGATTCCAAAACGTCATCGCAGTTTGTTAGAATATACGTATGTAAGTGTTTTTGTTCCTCCTCTGTTAGTCGCCGGGCCCTCCCTTTTACACTAAACCGTCCAATTTGTGCAAATATATTTGGGACATAGACCGGATAACTCGGTCTTTCTCCCCCATCATTATGTCGTGTAGGCCATCTGCTCTTAGTTAGGACCAAAGATGGAAAGTAATAGCTGGCAAAGTTTGAGGTTTCTTCATTAATTCTCTGTGCGACAATAGAACCTTCAACTCTTGCAAGATTTTTTATCTTCTTATTTAGGTGGAACATATACCGTTCAAAAGGATACATAAATCGGTATTGAACTGCCCCACCAAGTGCTGCTTCTCTAGGGATATGAATAGGAAGATGTTCCATAACATCGAAAAAGTCCGGTGGAAATACTTTCTCGAGGTTGCAAAGGAGAACATGTATCTTTTTCTCCAGATTTCAGATATCGTCTATTGTAAGTGATCTCGTGCATACATCCCGAAAGAAAGCACCATCCCTACATAATTAACAAAAAAAAATAAGTAAAAAATAAGATAATATATATGGTATTAAGTGCAAATAAAAATATATTTGTAAATGTACATGCAATAAAATTGTGGACGTTTTTAGGTAGAAGACCGGCAAAGGCAAATGGAAGAAGGCGTTGCATGAAAACGTGACAATCATGACTCTTCATTCCAGAAAACTTCTCTAAACCAATATCAACGCAATTACGAAGGTTAAATGCGCATATGTCTGAGAATTTGACACTAAGCGTAATCCACTCGAATAACTCCTCTTTTAAAGACGCATCCAACCGAAGAGCGGGGGGAGGGGGGGGAGGTGATTTTCGACGGGTTTTAAATTTTCAAACGGCTATAAAACGACTAGTTTAACGAGTATATTAACGGATCTATTACCGTCGAAAAATCGTCAAAAATTTTCGACGGATGTGTGGCCCTCGGGAATTCCCGACGGATGGTAAAAATCCGTGTATCGATCGGAAATCTATCTGGATTTTCCAACCATTTTTTCGACGATATAGAATCCGTCGGAAATTCCCGACATATTTCCGACGACCCACAATTCATCGAGTTTTCATCGGAAATCCGTTACCAACGAATATAAAATCATCTAAAATTCCGTCTGAAATCGCAGTATTTTGTTTTAAGTGTAATTTGTAGGGATTAAGATCCCAACGGTCGTTATTATCTTTTGTATTTAAACACCAGAAAAGCAATATATCTATCAAAAAGAAACGTTTATTGTTTTCCTTTCGAATGCGTGTGGGACCTATCATATAGAAGAATTTGGAGGTATATATTGTTTTCTTATAACAACCAAAGATATTGTTGAGAATAATATCTCATATTATTGGTTTTTGTTTTTACTTTTTAGAAACATTCTATCTATTGTTTAATCGTAGCAAATGTTGCACATTTCCTATGTGGCAGAAGATTGTGTTTGTTTTTTTCCTGCTCCATGTGCTTCACCGAAAAAAACAAAAAAGAAAAACAAACTTATTAGAAAAAGTTTTGAGGCAGTGTTTCAAACTAAAATTAGACCACTATGTTAGTTAAATAACAAAAAAAAAGTTTTCAATTCCATCTAATCTATTAAAACAGAGTTTTATTTTGTGTATAAACAGAAAAATATCAATATAAATTTATTCATATCCAGGATAACTTTTAAACTTTAGATTTTTGTGGATAAATATCCCTGTGTCCAAACAGAATAATTTTGTTCAATTAAAAATTTATTTAATTAATCTGATTCAATTAAAGAGTAATTTAATTAATTAATTAATCTTATTATATATATATTAATTTTAATTCGTAATTAGAAAAATTCAGACTATGTCAGAAATTAAATTAAATATTTAAAATTATAAATAAAATCGATTATTTCAAAATATATAAATTAAAATTTAAAAATAATTTAAATTTTTATTATTATTTTGTTACAAAAATCATATTAGTTATTTTGAATTTTTTAATTTAGATTATGCGAAATATTTTAATAATCAAGTTTTTTCAATGTTACAGATTCAAAATTAACAATTTTCATTCAAAGATATTATTAAATTTTGAATTTAATGTAGATTTTCTAAGATTTTATCAACAGTTACAAACAAAATATTCATAATTAATAACAAAATATGTTTACTTCTAAATTTAAATCTTATTAATACAATAAAATTTATAATTGAATATTTTTCAAACTGAAAAAGGAATATATTATTAATTAGATTTGCACAACCATAAATTTGATCATGCATATGGACAACATTCAGTTACCAATACAAATTCAATATTTTTTATTTACATATATTAAATGATTAATATAATCACACAATTTTAGGAGTTGTTAATTTATAATTAAATTCGAGATTGTCCAGATTATGTTAATATTCGCTTATATTAATAAAGATTTATTAAAAAAATATTAATAGAAAATCTAAACCAGAAATGGTTATTCTATTCAAATTCAAAATTAAGAATTCTACCACAAGCAAAACTAAAACATATATACTTTTGTGTCCAATCATGAAAACTTTTATATTAGTCTATTATCAAAAATCACAAAACCAGTTGTTATTATATATTTACAAAAATAATAAACTGGATATTAATTTATATTTAATTTAAATATTCAAATTTAAATAATATTCTCATAATGACAGAGATCATAAACGATACTCTCTCTGTTTCATAATATAAGTTGTTTTGGTTAAAGGCACAAATATAAAGAAATTTAATTTTCTTAAAAAATATATCATTTAATATATAAATTAAAAACAATTCAGCCAATAATAAAAATGGTGCATAATATTATTGGTCACACAATATTTAATAAAGGTAAAAATTGCATAAAAATGTGAAAACAACTTATATTTTGAAATAAAACAAAACCTCTAAAACAACTTATATTATGAAACAGAGGGAATATGTTATTGTATATATATATATTTTTTTTTATCACAATCAATCAGCCTTAAATTTTAAATATTTGAAAGTATAAATATTTATATTATACGGTAATATGAACATGCGGGTTAGAATTATGTTTTTATAATCGCTGTCATTCTCGGATTAATATGAACAGACGGGTTAGAATTATGTTTTTATAATCACAATCATATTTAATACTATAAAAAATTAAATATACAAAAACAAAATATATCTAAACACAAAAATAAATCTTAGTCACTTATTGAAAAAATTATATGTATAACACAAATTATATCTAAATACAAAAAAAAATTATATTACAAAATTTGGTATACAAAAAAACAAAAATTCCCGTGCGGATTCACGGGGTAGAATCTAGTAGTAAGTTAAAAACAGCATAATCTTTTTTTTTTTTGAACGAGGTTTTTCAATTTAAATTGCAGGGGAAGTGTTACAGATGAATATTATATAGCCTATCCACAATATCGGTTTGGGTCTGGTTAGGATCACTAAACCGAACGAGAAATTGAAAATAAAATCCCGAGTCTTCGAAAAACCAAAAGTAGAACCGGACTAAACCGGTTGAAATGAAAACCCTAATTTTGAAAACATTACTCTAATATGCACCGTTTAATAACTCTATTTTTTGTGTTTAGTCCACGAAATCCGAAAACCAAAAAAAACCTTGTGTCTAACTTTTTATAAAATTAGTAAAATATTTTTTATTTATTTTTAATATATATTCAAATAAAATATAATAAATTATAGTGAAAATATAGCATGATTTCGAATATATTTTTTCTTTGAATATATATAAATTTATTATTATTTTAAAATATATAGCATTAAAAATAATTAAGAAATTAAATAATAAATAACTTTTTAATGACGGCAAATAATTTTCATATTCTCTTCAATAATTTTAACAGACAATTATATCATTTCCTATTTCAATTATTTTTTGTTATATATAATAGTATAATATGTAATAATATACAAAATAAAATTCATTTTCCTAAATAAATTTTTTAAATAATAATATAGAAATATATGGAAGGATAATTTAATATACAGTGAAACCCCGTCAACTTATACAAATTTTTTTTTTGATGCCTCGCGTCAACTAATACATCGAATTAAGATAGTGATATTGATAACAATTAATTATAGCTCCAATTTCGAACAAAACTACTCCTCTAAGCCTATAGAATAATTCCCAATAATTACGTTAATAATAATAACATTGAAATACCATAATTAAAGATGTTCTATATTTAAATAGATAAATAAAATTTCATATTGGTATAGTAATTTGTATTAGCTTTGTTATCGTGTCACTCTACAAATGTGAATCCAATAAAACGCGCGTCTATATGTATTGTAGACGAAAAAAACATAGACAACTAGTCAAACCAAATATTTAATATCTCTATAATATTATTTAATAATATATTTTAAAAAATAAAATTTATTTTGTAAGTTATTACATAAAATATTATTATAAATAACAAAAAATAATTAAAAAAGGATATAATTATCTTTTACAATTAATAATAAGAATAAAGAAAATATTTATTTTGCATTAAATATATTATCTACTATATATTTTTAATGAATAATCAATATATTCAAAGAAAACAAATCTATTCGAAATTTTGATATATTTTTTATTATATTTTATTTGAATTTATATCAAAATAAAAATTAAAAAATATTTTACTAATTTTATAAAAAGTTAGACACAAAAAAATTAATTTTTAAGAGTTTTTAAACTAACCACAAAACTAGAGTCATTAAACGGTGCATAATAGAGTTATGTTTTCAAGATTATAAATTTTACGGGTTAGCCCGAATAATATTTCAGTCTAATGCAAAACGGGTTAAATAGACAAATGATTCCGTTTGACAACTCTATCTATAATCATGAGTTAGACATATTATAAAATTCAAATAAAAGTAATTTTTTTAAATTTAAAACAATTTCTTTAAAAAAAATTATTATACGCTAATTATAGCACGGATTAAGTCCTAATAGCTACTTATTTCGTATATAATATTGTATAGTTTTTTCTTCAAACAATAATGTATCAGTCTAATACATATATCATAATATATGTCATGGGAATTAAATTCGAGGAAATGAACAGAATTAATATAAATTATGAGCTTTTTTTTTTGATGGGTACACTTCAAAGAATTTGTGCAATGAGTAGAGGATTAGAAATTTAGAAGATAGTGGCTCTTTGGAGTGTATATAATAAGAATACTTTGACTAAAAATATAAGTTTTTTTAGTAGAAGAAAGGTTTTGGGAGACACACCATGATCTCTGTTGTGGTCCATTAATTATTTATTAATAATATACGTATATAGTATATGTATATACATGTATTATTATCAGAAAACTAAAATAAAATTTGAGTTAATAACGTGAACACTTTGAGAGTATACCCGAGTAATTTAATAAACTAGATATTTGTTTCCCATTAAAAAAAAATTGGATAAATTTGAAATTGCGGTTCTGTGGATAAATGAGTGAGTGTTTTCTTTAGTCTAGACAAATCACTCTGGGATAACAGTTGAGCCAATTTGTGTGGTGTTATGAATTGTTTTTCATTTATTTGAAATCAGTATTTCGAAGTTCGAACTAATTTTAAATATGTGAAAGAGTCCATAATCAAAAATCGCAATGAAAAATATTTGGACCCTAACATCGATCCACATTACGAATCTTCATAAACTACAAGATCACCATAAATTGATATTTTTCCAATTAAGTATTGATTGGTTTCAAAATAATATATTTATACTTTATCAAAAAATAATATATTTATTATAATTAAAACAATTTATGAAATAAGCGATGTAATTATTAAAAGAATAAAATTAAATTTGGCAGAGTATTGTAAACTTTCTAAAAAAATTTCATTTCCATATATCTTAACAATTATAATTTACATTTAGACATATGCATCAAAATTTTCTATAACATTAACTATAGACCTCAATTGATCTAAACATATTGTTTTAGGTGAAAATACAACGATTAAAATTTATAAATAGAAATAAACATGTGATTTTGGTTTATCTTTAAGAAAAGAAGAACTGATAGACTATCGAGCAATAAACAATAAGTTTGTTGCTCAATTGGAACATACAATATCTGATAGCGTTTTGGACAAGATTTTTGCGAAATAAACTAGATAAGTATTTCGATTCTCAAAAGCAATTTACAAGAACATAACCAAAGAAAAACAAATGTTTGAGCGTAGAACTAATTTGTAGTAAGAAGTGGTGTAAAAAGTTGGATTCCTCCTCTTGCTTCTAGCTCTTGTCCTTGTTTTATATTTCGAGATCGTACTTAACTCCGTTTACTCCGCCTGATTCGCTATGAATGATCTTTAAATCTGAAGATCCGACTGTTACATCTAGGAGCCTTAATTCACCGGTTTGAATGAGTTTTTGGTCTCTTCAGAGTTGACTAACGGTTCAGCATTTAATCTCCTTTGACTGTAGACTTTCACTCCGGTAGGCCTTCCTGCTCTTTCCGCGATCTTGATTACTCATTTGACTCCGTCTGGTTTCTTTTACTCCACCAAACCTTTTTATTATAGATTTATTGGGTTCAATTTACTGGACCGAGATTTTAACTCCACACGTATTTAAAATCATGAAAATTCAATAACCAAATATTAGTATATCCATTTACGAATACCAAATAAATAAATATTTTCATGGCCTTTTTGCAAAAATACCCTACAATTTGAAGTCAAAGCTAAAAATGCCCCCTTCCTCTCCTATTTTTCAGAATCCCACGAATTACCTTTTAAACATCTGGGTATTCACGCAAATGCCATTCCTCAGACTGCTGTTAGAGTCTAACGTTTTTTTCAAAAGACAAAAAAAAATTTCAGATCTAACTTAATTACGGAAATACCATTGCCATCAATTCTCAACCTCCACGACAACCACCATCGTCGACGAGTTAATGCAGTAACTAACCCATTTTTTCGCCATTAAAGCCCAAGAATAGAGCTCGGACTTCCTTTTCGCGAATTCTCCTCTCCGATTTCTCCCATTTCCCCTCAATTTTCCGATTCAAACTTACCGAAATCCTTTTTTATGTCATAAAAACGGCAAAACACGACTGGGCTTGCAGGATTTTGGTGATATTAGACGTTCTGGGCGCTCGACGAGGGTGAAAACAAACTCTAAACGGATATAGTTACGAATTTTTGCATATCGTCGATTTTCAGATCTGAATTGTATACTCAGACTGCTTTAGAAGTCTGATGAAACCCACATGGTCAACGAGAGGGTAGTTTTCTTTTAAATACTCAGATTAAAATTGAAGTCTGGTAATTTTATTTGAAAACAAAAAATCAAGAAAAATCCTCTAATCGAGGCATAGGGTAGTTTTGCAATTGACCGAAAACTTGACTTTTTATTCAGACTTCATATCCAGTATGAAGGAAAAATTAGCGACTTTGACCGGAAGTTGACTGTTTTTTCAGACGGAATCAGAAGTCTGAAAAAAAAACAGGGTACTGGTAGTAATTGACCGAATTTTTTCAAAAGTTGACCAAAATGGGGGAAAAAGTATCAGACTTCTTTGGCAGTCATAATAGGAGGGAAAAATTTTCAGATTTTTATGGCAGTCTGAAAATGATGAAATCTTTCAGACTGCTAAAGAAGTCTGATATCGAAGATTTTGGTAAACGCAAAAAATACACCAATTTCTGTCAGACTTCTATCGCATTCTGAAGGATTTCTTCAGACTGCCCTGGAAGTCTGGGAACGAAAGTCAAACTTCGGTCAATTGCAAAACTACCCCATAATTTTTTCAGACTGCAGGAGAAGTCTGAATTTAGAAGTCTGAAAAAGTCAAAATTTTGGTCAATTGCAGAAATATTTTTTTCTTTTTCTCAGACATCTAATGCAGTCTGACAAAAAAGTCAAAGTTTGGGTCAATTGCACAAATACCCTTTTTGTCAGACTGTGATAGAAGTCTGCTTCGATAACTTTTCGTTAGACGGCATCCGCAGTCTGCTTTGTAACATTCTAATTGCAAAAATACCCTCTTTTTCAGACAGCCATAGAGGTCTGAAGTACTGTTTGTCAGACTTCTGTGGCAGTCTGGATTGACAAAATTTTTAAAACCGTTTTTTGGGTATATTTGTGATGAATTTTGTTGATTTTAATTTTTTTTATATGTGTGTTAGTTGTATATGTTCATCCTGCGTTAGTTTTACATGCTTATTTTCGATAATTATTTTTAAATATTTTTTTTAATAATTCTGGCAATGTAGCTAATAGATTCAGACTTCGCGAAGAAGTCTGATATTTCCATTAAGATCGCTAATGTTATTTTTTCATGATTGTTTTTACAGATAATGGTGCATCTACCTGTTAATTTTGGTGAATGAGTTGTGAGAGACAAGATTTGGCATTTTGTGGTGGATACTCTCAAAGGAGGGCGGTTTATCACTTTGGGCGGTCGTACTACATATTGTGAACTTGTTGAGATGGTACAAGTTTATTATATGCTGGACAAGAAAACCGAGTTGGTGGAGTTATCATATCTGTTACCGGAACCACTCTTGCAACAGATCGGTCCGGATAGCCCTCCTATTTATGTCACAAATGATAGGCAAGTAAGGAGCATGGTCGAGTTAGCTAGTGCGCATTTAATCCGTCTTTGTGTCTCGAGCCGATCCGGTTTGGCATATCAAGATGCGGGGAATCACGATGTAAAAGATGAAGATGAAGATGAAGATGACGAAGACAAAGACTGGGAAGACGAAGATGTGGGATCAATATCAGATGATTCTATTTGTGGTGGTGGTGGTGGTGGTGATGATGGTGGTGTTGGTGGTGGTGGTGATGGACCAGAGCAAGTTTTTAAGAAACACGCTGAATCTTACTATGATGGTGTAGATTATAGCATGTATGGGAAAGTAGGAGATGAAGATGATAAAGAAGATGAAGATAATAAGACTTACGAGTTGCAGAGTGTGGCTGAACGATTTGCTGGTCGAGGAAGAAATTGGTCCGACGACATCTTTCTTGGAAAGTGTTTTGATAGCAAGCAATATCTTATATCAGAGCTGCGTTTGACGGCGATAATGACGAAATACGTATTTACAGTAGATAAGTCTGACAAGAGCCTGTTTGTCGCTAAATGTCTTGTGGAAGGATGCAATTGGAAGGTTCGAGCGGCTATCAAGAACGAACCAAACAAGTTTTGGGTGATGATCTACAATAGAGCCCACACATGTTCAACGCTGGACCGGAAGGCTAAGAAAAAACGTCATACTCAGCGTTATATTGGTTGGTTGTTTCTAGAATGCTTTGGAATAATTGAGAAGATAACACCAAAGCATGTCTTGGTATCATTGAACAAGCACTATGGGATTAAGATGAGGCTACACAACCGCATACAGAGCGTTGTTACATGCTCAAAAGTTGGTGAGAGGATCAGCGGAAGATGGCTATGAGAGACTGCCTGCTTTATTGCATGGAATCGAGCAAACTAACCCGGGAACGCAGACTGATCTAGAACTAGATGAGGATAATAGATTTAAATTTCTATTTCTAGCATTTGGAGCTTCCATAGAGGGATTTAAGTATCTTAGAAGAGTCATTGTGGAAGATGGTACGCATCTTACGGGGCCAAATGGAGGTGTTATGCTAGTGGCGGCCTCATAAGACGCCAATTTTCATATATTTCCGTTGGCTTTTGGCATTGTAGACTATGAGAGTGATGCCTCGTGGGAGTGGTTTTTTTTTTTTTTGTTATTTGCTTCGGTAACTGTAAAAATGTGTCCTAAGCGGCGGTTAAAAAAAAGGTTTTACCACATAAAAATACCGCTTTCGCAATCTGATGTCAGACTTCTTAACGCAGTCTGATATCAGACTCTTTTAGCAGTCTGATAGTGATGAGTAATTGAGCGAGAAGTCTGGAAATTTTGGGCGGCAAAATTCCCGCTTTTTTCTGCGGTTTTTTCTAATATTTTTAATTGCCGCTTAGAAGTATTTGAAAAATACTTCTACTACCAGACTCGTTTTGCAGTCTGAAATGGTGATATTTTCAGGACCAGACTTGTGAAATTTTTCAAAAGTTTAAGTTTTTCAGACTTCGAAAGAAGTATAATAAATTCAGACTTCATAAACAGTCTGACATAGTAAAGAAGGACACAGATAAATTAAACCGACTTCATAATCAAATTTCTCGTTCCATAGAAAAAATAGAAATTTTGGTTACAAATTGTCACATATTACAAGAAACCAAAACATATAAACATGATCAGGACGATAATAATAGCACCGGCGAACGTCAGACTCTTCAACTCGACGCAACGTATTATATGGCCACATGGTTTCTCCGTCAACCGCTCCTTCAATTGAGCTATCTCTGCCTTCGTTACCTTGACGTCATCGAGCAACGTGGACAAATACTTGTTGCTTTGAGCATTAGAAACGAACATGCCATCAATTATTTGACCATGTTGGTCAACATACAGCTTTACATCGTTAAACTCCTCAGTCATAGCCTCATCCCACCACTTCATTATATGGTAACCACCATCCTACACAGCCACATTTATACAATCATATTAAGATCCCAAATTATAATAAGTAGGAAAAAAACAAACGAACCACATGACATATAGAGGCCATTACATCATACTTACGACATCCGAAAAATATTCTTCCCGGATTATCGGCAGTTGTGGATGTTCGCATGACGGGCTCCAGACCGCAGAAGCATTTCTTGGGGAATCCGTAGGATGATCCGGATCGGCGTCGACCTGTTGAACATGAACTACTCGGCGTTGGAAGGTGACTGAATTGCCCCATCCTATGTACGAGAAAACAGTCGCAAAAATTAAAACAAGTCTAAAGCCAGACTTCTAATAAAGTCTAATTTAAAATCAAGTCGAAATTCAGACTTCTAAAAGAGTCTAATTCGGAAAAGTCTAATTTCAGACTTCTTCTCAAGTTTAATTCGTACAAACTCAAATTTCAGACTTCTAACAAAGTCTAATTAAATGAAAGTATAATTTCAGACTTCTAATCGAGTCTAATTCAGATCAGTTCAAGTATCAAATTTTGTATCGAGTCTAATTCACTTTCAGACTTCTAATATAGTAATTTTCAAGTTTTTTTTGACTGAATACAACCAAGCATCAAAATACATACCAGACCTAGAACTTTTATTTGACATAGAAAAATGGACTTCTATCTTGTAGATCTAAAACATAATTATTTAAAAACCTATCTGTTTGTTTAGATCTAGGCAAAGAACATGGAAAACGGTCTTATTTCGTATAGATCTAAACATTTTTCAGAAAAAAGTAGAGTAGATAGTGAAAAATTTGTTTCGAGGAAGCTTAACTCAGTTGCAAAGACGAAGTTGACGACGGCGAGGGCGGTGGCGGCGGCGGTGGCGATTCGACCTACATGAAAATGGAGTTGTGATGAAAAGATGAAGAGAGATAGATGCAGGGACCGGTAAGGTGACACGAAAAAGGAGAGGTAATTACCAGACTGAAGAAGCTGACGACAGCGGTGGCGGTGGCGGTGGTGACGAGGGTTTCTGGAGAGATGTTTGAGAGAGTTTAGAGAGAGAAATTCTTCCTGTTTTAGTTAGAGATAGGGTCGATAATGATTTTTACAGATTAAGGTTGGTAACTTTAGTTTACATATGGGGTAAAATCACAAGTAGGGTAACTTATTTCAGGTTAATTCACAGGTTTCAATCAAGAAGTCTGATAAACCATGGACATGATCAGACTGAAATTGCAGTCTGATAAACCATAAACTTGATAATTAGTACTTAAATACCATCATATTATATAGAAAACTTATAACAAATATCAAACTCGTTTAACTTAGTCACAAAGTATCCATTATATGTTAAAAAAATATTATGAATTAAAAATTTAGAAACTCTCAATCTAACCCTACAGATAAGAACATGATATCCAACTTCATATGTCGAACATAGACAAAACTCTTGTTTTCTTTGTTTTTTTTTTGTTCAACTCTTTCTTCATTAAATTAAAACTGAAACGTACAAAGAGAGGAAATTAAACATCCTCTTGGAGCATTACAAACTAAAGTCAAAGCAATAAAACGAAGTGCAGATAGATCATCATCTTGAAAGATGGACAGCGAATTTGAGGCAATGCTCAAATGCGTCAAAATCCTCACGGCAAAGCCGGAGAGTTTGAGAATCGTCACAAGTGACTTTGAGGGCGAACCTCTACCTCCGAAATTCGTAGAAACGAACTCGTATATCTCTTCAGGCCCCGTACAGACCGCTACGCAAGAGAACAAGTCGGTAAAGACGTTCTTTAGGTTTCCCAGCACAAGGCTCAGGAGGTAGCCACCTCTCAAGGAGAGGGGGGATGTTGTAATCTTCAATCCCAACCAAGAAATACGCACGACTCTCTTGACGAAACGACCAAGGGAGCCAACATAAGTTTTAGTCTTTGACAACCATGAGGGAGGCGGATAAGAGAGACAGCTTTTGACGATGGCTGAACCGAAGAGGTAACATGGAGGCAGTTGGAGACGGTAGCCTTTTCCGATAACTTAATCGTATGAAGAGAGGGATAAAGGAAGCGGGTGGATGCATCAGCTTTTTACGGTGGCTGGACCGAAATACTGCTGGAATATCACTCCCAACAAGGAAGGAAGATGAGCAGAAAATACCCTCATGGTTGAATTTTTCCAAAACAGCTCGAGTGTAGATAAACTTTTTGTTGAACCAAATAAATCTTCTAGTTGGGCATTCAACAAAGAAACTCATATACGAATCCACATGGGCCAAGCCCAACTCATCAACAAGTTAAAAATTACTTTCGTCGGGGATGACAAAAGATGACAATATCGAGTGTAGATGATGTTGAGTCGCCGGTGGATCGATGAAGCTAACGTCGGCGGCGCGCATCTGACCGGAAACCCCCACGCCGAAGCAGCAACTCCTGCCGGCGAGGCAGAGCACGCCTGAGACGGAGGGATTGGTTCTAGATCTCGGCGAAAGTCTTGGAATCAGCAGACCCTGAGCAGGAGGCGGCGGATCTGGGTGGATAGGTGACTCTGGAGGCGCCGGCGAGAACATCATCCAGAGATGAGAACGGAAACTAGTCCGAACAGACTGAACCGGCGGCGAAGACACAGCAAACCGAAAAGCCGTCGACGAAACAAGTGGCGACAGCGCCATAGAGAACAAGGAGCGGCGGGGAGAGAGAGACTCGAGCAGATCTGCCATAGCCGGCCAACTGGCATTCAAAGGAGGAGTCTTAAACTCCATGGAACAAAGGAGGAGAAGCAGCAGAAACGAAGCCTTGACCAGCCATCCTCGAGCTGAGCAGGACCAGAGACAACGGCCGAGAAGCATCCCGCACCAGGAGCTTGCGACACGAGCAGGGAAAATCAGAAAACCAGCAGCAAACCCAAGGAAAACGGCGGTTAACCTCTCACGGAGGTTTGAGCGAAAACTCCTAACCAACACCAACGGGAGCCACCGTCCTCCAGCAGCAGACGAAAGTAGTGGTAAGTGAGCCATCGCCGTAGCCACACAAGCGCTAACGCCGACGATCCCAAACGAGGAGAAACTCCAACACCTCCAACAAACACGACCGGAGAAACCAAAAAACTACAGACAAAATGAAAGAAAAGGTAAAGGGGGGTCCCTCCCACGGTGGCGGTGAGGGAACCCGACCACCGGAGAGGGAAATCGGAAACGAAAGGTGGATGCGGCGCTAGGGCGAACTCAGGGAAACGAGAGGTCTTTTTCTGTTTGTATATACTTTTTTGGATATTTTTTTTTTTTGAATCGGTCTTCTTGTTTTCTTTGCTATTTGCACAATGCAATATATAACTCGATATTCACACTCTTTTATAGTTAATTACACTCCAAGGGCAAACTTTGAACCCTAATCCAACAAATATTGAGCCCGTAAACCGTAAACTCTTACCTACATGGTGTTTAGATCCAAATATATCTCATACTCACTCATTTTGACTAACTTTTATGTAATTTAAATTTATACACATCTACAATGATTATGTTTAATTTATGTATCAAAAGTTTGTATGAAAATTTTTTTAATTATTTTTTTAATTTAAATTTTCATATTAAATACAATTCAGATTTCTCGGAGAAGTCTGAGAAACCGCAAACTTGTGTTTAGATCCAAATTCATCTCCAATGATTCAATTTGATTAAATTTTATGTACTTTTAATTTATATACAACAACAACGAGTATGTGTAATTTATGTAGTAAAAATTTATAAAAACTAAATTTTTAATATTTTTTAAATTTAAATTTTCAAATTAAATACGATTCAGACTTCTCTGAGAAGTCTGAGAAACCCCGATTCTCTGAGAAGTCTGAGAAACCACGACAACCACCATCGTCAACGAGTTAATGCAATAACTAACCCGTTTTTCCGCCATTAAAGCTCAAGAATAGAGCTCATAAACACTTTTCGCGACTTCTCTCTCCGATTTCTCCCATTTTCCCACTGATTTCCGGATTCAAACGTACCAAAATCGAAAATTATGGCATAAAAACGGTAAAACACGACTGGGCTTGCGGGATTTCGGTGATATTAGACGTTCTGGGCGCTATACGAGGGTGAAAACAAACTCTAAACGGATATAGGTACGAATTTTTGCATATCGTCGATTTTCAGATCTGAGTTGTATACTCAGACTGCTTAAGAAGTCTGATGAAATCCATATGGTCAATGAGAGGGTAGTTTTGCAATTGAATTGTAAAAAATCAGATTAAAATTGAAGTCTGGTAATCTCTGAGAAGTCTGAGAAATCTCGATTCTCTCAGACTTCTCCGATAAGTCCGAGTAATCCTAAATCTAATATTTAGCACTTATGAGTGACAATATTAAAACATAACTTATAGGAAGCATCAAATTTGTGAAATATATGCACATTACAAAACAAATGTGCAAATTTAAAATTTCAAATGTAAATTTGGTAAACTATGAATTTAACCCTAAAGTTATATGTAAATGTTTCCATTACAAAGCATGTTTTGAGGTTTACAACATACTTTGCCTTACATGTTTTTAATTTCATTCAATTTTACGAAATTTAATTTTAATACTTCGAAATCGTCTATATTTAATTTATGTATAAGAATTTTTTAACAAAATAATTTTTAAAAAATTTTAAATTTAAATTTACTAATTAAATCTGTATCAGACTTCTTCGAGAAGTCTGATATTTATTGAGGTATAGGCATAATTAACTAACCTTGTTTAATTTGATTCAATTTTATGAAATATTAATTTCTATACATCAAAATCGTCTATATTTAATTATTGTAGAAAAAAAATTTAACAAATTTTTTTTTTTTAATTTTTAAATTTAAATTTACTATTTTAATCTGTATCAGACTTCTCGAATATGTCTGAGAGAAGTCTGGTAAGAAAATCAATCAGACTTCTATTAGAGTCTAACTGCCAGACCTCTATAGAAATCTGACATGTCGCGAAGGTTAAAATGGTAATAGTAGTTTCGCGTTTTTTGTTTGGTTATAAGGGGGTAACTATAATTTTTCACCCCAAAAAATGTAGCGCATCATTTGATTGAAAAGACGGTGTATTTTTGTCATAAAAACGAAATTTTGGAGTAAAAACAGCTATTTGCCCTCTTTTTAAAGGTACATAAAAACACGTTATCAATTGCTGTCTACCTAATCCAATATAACCAATATTATCAATTGTTGATTTTGATCGGTAAGATTGGTATCTAGGTAGCCTAAAAACACGTTCATCTCAAAGTTTGGTACTAAAACAAATATGACAGTTCAATAAATAAAAAAAAGTTACATGAAAATGATGTTTCCATATATATATATATATATATATATATATATAAACAATAGAAACATGTATAACATCTTATTTATACCATTTTCCTTTTATTTTGCGAACTTTATTTTTAGGATTAAGTTTAAATTTTTATCAAAAAAAAAATCTTATTTATACCGAAAAATGTAAAACATCTTATATCATCTCATGTTAGTTTGTTTGGTCTTGAAATTTAAATTTATGGATCTCAATATTTTGGAAAACAATAAACCAAATATTTTGATAGAAAAGACCAATCTAAAGCGTTGATTATGGTACACTACATGTAAACATGTAATATACAGCTTCTTAGGTATATATCCTAGACTTTTCGTGTCTATTCTATACACCCTAAACAAATTTATTATTTACTAAATATCACAAACTTTACATTCTCTTATAATTGCAACATACCAAATTAATCTCGTGATTGTGGTTAGAAAACCGGCAAATCACGTTTAAAAACTACGATTAAAGTAATATGACCCGACCCGGAACAAAACCCAACTCAAAACCGTACCCACCCAACTTACTTAAAATTTCAACATCGATTTGGGGCTAAAATTAGGATTCCTTAGAGAGAAAAAAACAAAGATTTCAGCGTTTTCATTGCTCGTTTCTCTATCCCAATACTATACATTTTTTTGTTAGTCCGCTCAATTTCGGTCTTATTGCTTTTTGTAACAGTTGTTTGATCTCCCAATTTTGGTTATGAGTTTCGCATTTTTCTGGGTTTGCTTAGATTTTTTTGTCGGCTTTGGATTTGCTTAGATTTGGTCGAACTTTTGTGAATAATTAAAGAAGGTAATAATATTAAATTTTATGGAAAGTCGACACGCAAACACTTTTCACTTATCAAAAGGTTTGTTGATTGGAGTTTGGGTGGAGTATTGATAAACTGACATGATCCAAATAAATTTAACTTTCTCTTCTTTTTTTTTGTCAATAGCTTATGTGGATAGATTAAATTAATTTTAATTATATATGTGAAACATAGATTAAGGGGTCGGGTTAGGGGTTAAACAGTCATATTTTCTTAATCATGATTTTTTAAAACGCGATTATCGGTTTATTAAACTCAATCATAATTTTTAGTCGTTATGTTGTAATTATAAGAGAATTGAAAGTTCGTGATGTTTAGTAAAAAATACATTTATTTGGGATGTGTAGAAAGAAACGAAAAGTTTATGGTATATATCGAAAAAGTTGTATACTACATGTAGTTTACCAGAGTCAACCCCCAATCTAAACCACATCTAACTACCAAATCCATAGCTACTTAAAGAAACCAAATTCTTGTTGCGTAAACCAAAACTTTCAAATTTATTACTTTGCACCGATTTATATATGTATCATAGGTTTGTTAAATTTAAATGAACAACCATGTACCAATCCTAAAATGCAAAAATTCGTTCCCTTAGATATTAGATGGGTGAAAAATTACTTTTATCGTTTATTCTAAAACGGTGTATGATTTTTATGGGACAACACCTTATTTACCACTTAAAAAAAAAAAAAAACTAATCTCCTATCTCCTTACTTAATCTACCATCTCCCTTCTATGTGTGTAAAGACAACTAAATCCTTACCCTTTTTATTTTGTAATTTAAATATATTTGTTAAAAATAAAAAAAAACAAAAAAAAGCAATCGCGACAATCGGGTCTTGAGCATCGAAGCTTCCCGGACGCCGATCTGTTTCTTCGCCACCGCCTGCATCGACCACTCCGTTGCCGCCGTTCTTCATCTCCGTCGAACTGTAGCTTGAAAATCCAGGTATGTTCTTCTTCAACCTAAGAATTGTTGAGCTGCATTTCCGGATATGGTGGTGCAAATTGGGGGATTGAATTCGATTTGATTATTTTAGTACTCACATTGGGTGTTTTAGCATGGTTTCGAGGTCGACTAGGACTTTAATTTGGTAACAAATGTATTTCAATGGTTGAATCATAGTGAATTGTAACGATCCATTTATTTTCCATAAGAGAATTAGGTAAAACTAGTATTACTGATAAATTTAGTATAACTAGTCAAACTAGTATTACTTAAAATCATGATTTATTGAGTAAAACTTGGTGCAACTGGTATTACTGAGTAAAGAGAATGTATAACTGTGGATAACTAGTATTACTGAAAAAGTGTTTTGTATTGTTTTGGCAGGATACAATGAGCAACAACGTCAGCATACATTTTAAATGCGAAGATCGTATGTATAGTTTAATGTTGAAGACATCAGTGGGGGAGATAACTCTGTCGATGATAGAAGCTTGCGTTAGATGAAAGTAAGGTTAAATTGCATTTGAGTTACTTTCCACTGTTGGTTAGAGTTGAGGAATAGTGGACTATTTCTGATGATGAGGATCTGTGTGTTTTTCTGACGTCCACTGATAAAGAAAACCGTAGATGTATTTTGTATGTGAAGGTCATGACTATTTCAGAACTGCCCGAGCAATTATCGAGTGCAAACATAGGAATGATGATGAAATTGGTTCTAATGCGATGACTCTGTACGTAGCCAACGATCAAGCAAAACAACAACATGAGGCGATAGAGGATGATGATGATACATCACGTGATGAATGTGTGGATAGATCGGAATATGCGTCAAGAATATATTGAGCCTCCCCTTGCTGTAGAATCTGGTCAGTTTAGAGTGGCATGGGAAGACGGTTTGGGTGTAAGTCAGCATCAAGAATTTCCAAATAAGAAGGCATTGCAAGAGTTCGTGGATAGAGCCACATATGAAAACTCATTTGGTTATGCTATTAAATGGACGGATAAGGCGAGATACGTGGTAAAATGTTCTCAAGAAAAGTGTAAATGGGGTTTACGAGCTGCAATAATTCAAAAAACAGATATTTTCTCGATTAGAACACACACGAAGATGCATACATGCTCTCGGGCTAGTCAGAGTACCAGCAACTCTAAGAGGAATGGCAATCCACGATTAGTTGTATGTCTTTTGCATGAAGATTATCGAGGACAAATGGAAAATATAAGTCCTAAAGTTATCATGGAGCGTGTTAAGACAAAATTCGGTGTAAATATATCATACTCCACATCGTTGAGAGGGAAAAATCTAGCTGCTAGTGATTTGCGTGGTAATCCGGAAGAAAGCTACAAGATGTTGTATTGTTATTTGTACATGTTAGAGGAGGTCAATCTTCGTACAATAACAAGTGTGAAATTGGATGAGAAGGGAAAATTCAAGTACCTATTCATAGCTTTGGAAGCTAGCATTGAAGGATTTCAAGTCATGAGAAAGGTGATAATGGTGGATGCAACTTTTCTCAAGAATAGATATGGTGGTGTACTAGTTTTCGCCTCAGCTCAGGATCCTAATCGCCACATTTATCCCATAGCGTTTGGTGTACTCGATGGTGAGAATATTGCAAGTCGGACCTGGTTTTTTGAGATGCTAAAAACCGTTATAGGGGACTCTTCTGAATTGGTATTTATGAGTGACATAAATGCAAGCCTCATCAATGCCATAGGTAATGTGTTTCCTCAGGCACATCATGGATATTGTGTATGGCATTTGTCCCAAAATGTGAAAGGTCATGCTACTAACGTCAACAGAGACGTAGTCGCATGGAGATTCATGGAATGCAGTAGAATTTACACGGTGGCTGAGTTCAACTTTGTTTATGCGTCTTTTAAAACGAGATATCCTTCTGCGGCCAAGTATTTAGATGACAGTACCGTAAAAGAAAAATGGGCAAGGTGTTGTATTTCAGGTGACAAATACAACATAGACACAAGAAACAATGTGGAATCTTTGAACAATGTTTTTGAGGATGCAAGGAAGTACTCCTTGATACCCATGCTCGATACGATCATTAAAACATTTTTTCAGTGGTTTAATGAACATCGGAAGGAGGCCATATCTGGATCGATTGATAATAAACTGGTGCCTTTAGTGGAGAACTACTTGCACGATTTATGAGTTGTTGCTGAGAAATTAATTGTGACAGAGTTAAACCATTTCGAGCTTGAATACGACGTCACCGGTACTGATGGAAAATCTTATTTGGTGAATTTGGTATTGAAAATGTGTAGTTGCAGGTTTTTCGATATTGAGAAGTATCCTTGTCTGCACGTAATAGCCGCTTTCATTGAATTCAAAAACGATACTATTAGTGTTCGTGATATCCAATTATAATTGCCTGATTTGTGTTCAAAATATTATTGGACGGAGATGTGGGCATCGGCATATCACAAGACAGTTTATTTAGTGCCGAATAGGTCTGAATGGAATATCCCATATGGTGTTCAAAAGATGCAGATCATACCTCCGGATCTCCTCAAAAAGAAGGGAAGAAAGAGGCTTAAAAAGTTTCCATCGGCTGGAGAACGGCGTCCATGGACACAAAATAAAAGGTGACCAAGACAAGCACTCCAATGGTTGTTATTTGGAAATCATAGTACTGTTTGATTGTATCTTTACATTTGGATTTGTAAACATCTATGTAAAATTGGTTTTTCCTTATGTAATACTATGTATTGGTTCTGTAAAACTTGTGTTTCCTTATGTAATAATATGTATTGGTTCTGTAAAACTGGTTTTTCCTTATGTAATACTATGTATTGGTTCTGTAAAACTGATTTTTCCTTATGTAATAATATGTATTGGTTCTATAAAACTTGTTTTTCCTTATGTAATATTATGTATTGGTTCTGTAAAACTGGTTTTTCCTTATGTAATATTATGTATTGGTTCTGTAAAACTGATTTTTTCTTATGTAATACTATGTATTGGTTCTGTAAAACTGGTTTTTCCTTATGTAATACTAAGTCAAGAACGTGCAACTGGTACAAATTTGAAAAAAATTGTTTTTTATAAAACTGAAGCTAAAATTACTCTACAAATTTGGGATGTTAATGTACAAACCAAAAATGTTATCAAATGTATTAAGTAGGAAATTACAAAATAATATCATATTAGAATGTTAATTGTATAATCTATCCCTATATCTCCTTATACTTTTAAGATCATTTTGTAAATAAGAACCAAGATAGGACGCAAAAGTTATACCAAAATTGATTTTAAAAATATTCCTGCATAGTTCAATTAGAAATAGATTCTAATCGACTAAAATCATCTGTAAAACTACAAAAAAACAAATATTAGGGTAAGTAATACTAATTTAAGTGAAAAACACCCAAAGTAAAACTATTTGTAACTTTCGTACAACTACTATATTATGTATAATTACGTCTAAATGTTTGGCGCCAAACCCAAAAATTCCCCAAACTTTTGGTGCCCAATACTGAAAATACCAAAATACCACAATTTTTGGAATTATCTACTTTTATTTCTTTCTCCTCTTTCTCTCATTTCACTTCTCTCCCTCTCATCCACGATTTCTCTCTCTTTCACTTCTCTCCCTCTCATCCACGATTTCTCTCTCTTTCACTTCTCTCCCTCTCGAGACTCATTCCCGATTCTTCTCTTTTCATTACTCTCAAACTCTTGATTATGGACCCGAGCTATAGCGACGATAAAAGAACCAAGAGGCAAATCGACATGCTTTATTTCATAGCCGACGGTGACTATGGCATTCCAAAAAGTTGTCCATGTGGTGGACGAATCATCCATGAGACCTCTCAAGCCAGTGAGGACACGTTACCAGGAATGATATAATTCACGTGCAATGTGTATGAGGTATAGTTTCTAAATTTTGTTTTAGGGTTTACTATCTTTTAATTTATGGGTTTAGGATAGATAAAACCAGTAGGATTTCTGTCTTTATGTGTAGAATGATGGCTACCACATTCGGAAAAAATGGGTTGAGGCTTTGGAAGAAGAGGTGGATAAGTTAAAAAATGAAGTTCGACATCAAGCAAATGCGTATCATGAAATTCCAGATCAAGCAAATGCGTATGGAGCTGAACAACAATACTGAAGAGATTGCAAAGCTTTAGGAATTATTGGCAGATGTTGTAGGTCGAAATGTTTAGCTTATCTTTGTTTTCCAAGACATTTCTATGTTCTCCTAATGTTTTGTAAGACTATCCAATGTTTTTCTAATGTTTCTGCGTAAAACTATGTTGTTTGTTTTGTAAGACTATCCAATGTTCTATGTATTTGTTTCAATAAATGTTCTATGTCTTTGTTTCAAATAGTTATACCTAGTATTACCAGTTGCACTAATGTTTTCAAATAGTTATACTTAGTATTACCAGTTGCACGAAATCGAATACCCAAAACAAACAACATAGTTTTACGCAGTATTACCAGTTGTACAAAATAAAATACAAAAACAAACAAAGATTTAGTCTTCTACTCTTCATATATTCTTGACCTTGTCCGCTTCCTCTTTCCAGCAGCCTGCAATCAAATACTGTTATACTATAGTATTACCAACTAAACCCAGAGTTTAATAATACAAGATGGTTACCTTTGACGTGTCTCCTTCTCTTACTTGCTCATTCACAAAAGATTCCAACAGTTGGACTCAATTACATTCAACTTCTCCCATATATGCTTTCATGGTGTTTAACAGCTCCACCAATTCAGTTAAAGGCGTGTTTACCAGGCTTTCATTGGCGGTATTCTCATTTAAAGGCAGGTTTGGTGGTGCTAATCGGGAAGCCACATCTTGGTTGCGTAACTCTTCAAACAGTACGGTATATCCTTGGCGAAGACGATGCATCAAACCGTTAACAACCATATCATGCTTATCATCATCGTCATATTAGCTAGAGAATATTCTTCATCTCTAGCTACCACGATACTTTCAATGTCCTGTCAATGTAAACAATGAATATAAACATTTACATGAACAATGTAAACATATGCAAAGGATAACTAACCGTGGTTTCACCAAGTTCTGCATTTATTTTCTCAAGGGAAAACCCTTTCAATTCGCTTTTCTTAAACTTTGTCTTGCACATCCTAGGACAATTCAAGTATGCGCCTGGAATACTTTCTCGGAATCTAATCCCCAAATCTGCAATTGCCTCAAATGATAAAAGCTACACAACACACATATAGTTAGAGTTAGCTTCAATATAAGAAGTAATAACAATGACTAATACCTCAAACAAATTTTACTTACCTCTAAAGGAATACAAAAACCTAGAATCGGCCACAATACACTACTTTATTGCTCTTACATAACTGAAGATCATCCACCGCTCTTTGAAAGAATTCCAACACGGGCGTAGCATCTGGTCCAGTCTTTGTCTGCCCTATAACAATGCTGGATAAGAAGTAGAGGACCAACATCTTTAACCTATCTCGAGAAGGTTCCATTTCCTCTAACTTTTCTTTCACGTCTTGATGTCTAATTGTTGATTTCCCAAAATGCTTAGTCACGAAGTCCGTACTGCCTGCTTGCATATAATCCAGTGGATAGTTGCGGCAGTCTAATCCCGAAATCAAGGCGTGTTCTCTTAGACCATAGCGGATGGGAACGCCATTTACGACGAACCAAACTTCATTCTCCTTTTCGATGCATGCCGTTCGAAAAAGGAGCATCCACATGCCCATAAGCTTGTGGTTTTTGTCTTTTGGCAAGTGGAAAATGTGTTTGAACTGCGGATGCTTCTCAAACCATTTCTTCTCAACACTTTTGAGTGGATGCTTCAATTCCTTTAACGTTTTCAAGAAATCGTAGATATAACACCTCGTCGATATCTTAATTTTCTTCTTATACTACGTTGGCGGAAAGTACATTCGCATAGGTTGTACTGTCGTCGTTTCCTCCTCAGAATCTTGTAACAAACATTCATTTGTACCAAGTTATGCCAGTATTACATATTAAATACGCCTAGTTCTACCTAGTTCTACCAGTATTACTTAAAACTGACAATTTAGTTTTCCCTAGTTCTACTTAACTGCAAATCGAATCCAAGTACTTACCGTTTTATCCATGTCTGAGATTTTTCTCGAGTTTGAGTTCAACTTCCTCCTCCTTGTTTGAGTTTTCTCTTTCTTCTTCTTCTTCTTCTTCCATCTCTACTTCTTCTCTCATTGTTCGTTTGTGATGCCTCAACAATCGCCGGATCCGAACTTCTCTCCGCCGTATCTTTTGGAGCAGTCTTTTTCTTTTTCTTCGTCCATTTTGTTTTAGGAGCCATCTTAGGATCGGATCGGAAGCACAACTGAGCTTTTCGGAGAATCGATCGAAAACGGACAGTGGTTGTCCCTAGTTTCACGAAGAGATCGATAGAATTCCGTTATCAAAAATTAGGGATTTGATTTGGGGAAGGAGAATCTATAGATTTTTTAAAAATGTAATATTCGTCGGGTTAGATTCGAATTGTTTGGATGGGCGGGGTGAAACTCATGTAGAAAGGATAAATCAAGTTAAATCGTTTGGGTTTTAATTAATTTACCAATTTTAAGGATTAAAAATAATTGTAAACGAAATTAAAATTAATAGAGAAAGATATGAAATTGGTTTTTTCTAAGAATGATAAATCAGGTGTTGTCTCGAATTTTATCTCACTGCAAGTAAAAATATTTGAGAAGCAAATTTAGTTTTCCATTTTCATTTTTTTTTTTTTGAGAAAAATAGTTTAATTTTCCATTTTGATCGGTCATTTTGAAGAGATTGGGACCTCAACTATGAATCTTAATTTTCTTTAAACTTACGGAACCAAAGGATATATTACTATCCACTAGCATCCATTACACTGGGACCAATATTCTTCAAAATCCACTAACTATAAAACTAGAGATATATACACCACTCCTACATTTATACTCTAAATATTCACTTGATCCCTAAAAAAAATATATCATAAAGGATCTATAAAATAGAATGTCGTTAAATATAGAAAACCAAGATAGGATAGTTTATCCATGGTTTAATACGTTGTTAGAGTCTAATGTGTCTTATGCATTGTACAAATTTGAATTTGGACGGTAACACAACATAACATATGTCATAATCGGGTCTAATTTTTCTAGATATGATTTTCGACCAAAGTCAAATTTCATGAGGATCTCTAAACTTAGGCTATCTTCAATGTGACTGTATAACATCAAATTTGGTGTAATTTTTGCACCAAACCTCTCCAATGAAACTCCAAAATTAACACCAAATATAGTGTTGTGAATAGTATCATATCAAATTTGGTGTTATACTATTCACAACATCAAACACTATTCACTTATTTTATTAATAAAATGATCAATTAAATAAATAAATATAATCAAATAATAAAGAGAAATTTTAAATTAATAGTATAATAATAGATAATATTTTTTTGGTGTGAGATTTGGAATTGTGGTTGGAGATGAAAAATAAAGTGAAACACCAAAACACTAAATTTGATGTTATTTCAACACTAAATTTAGTGTTAGTATTAGAGATGGTCTTAGTCCGATTAACCCAAAAAAGAAAAATGGTTCTCGTATGAATGAAAACAGTGACAAGACATATAACTGTGCTTGACATAATTGTTCTTACGAATAGCAAAACAATCAAATTAGAAAACAAAGTCAATGATGAAGTGCACTAACCACAAAACTCACTTACAAGTGCTCTATTTGTTGTGCAAACCACTTTCCCCCATTTGATAAGACTAATTGACATTGATGTCGATATATCAAAAATATATATATATATATATATATATATATATATATTTATTTTTTTCCATTTATTTTGTGGGGGAATTAGAATATGAATAGGAACATTTTTGTACAAGTATCAACTTGATAAAAAGCGAGAATTTAAATTTAGCTCTAACTCGACAATATATATATATATATATATATATATAATTCTAACATGTAGTAAGGGTAATCACGTTAGTTTTTGTAACTGTATCATGTTGATCGAAATTTAGTTTGATTTTTTTTTTAAATACTCCCTCCGTTCTAAATTAAATGAAGTTTTAGAAAGTTTTTTTTTCCACAACTAAGTGATGTTCTCACTAACCAATGCAAAATTAAATAATTTTTTATTATTTTTGACCAATTACATTTTATAGACTATTTGTTCATTGGTTCAGATGAATAATAAATGAGATTTTAGTATAGAAAAAAACAAAAATTAATTATTTCCTTAATTTATGTACATACTGCTAAAACACCACTTAATTCAGAACAGAAATAGTAACAAATTAAGCACTTATTACTGAATTAACACATAAAGTGTAGATGTAAAAATAAATCTAAATTTCGGTTTAAGAAAACTTTGCTATAAAAAGAAAATTGTATGGATAAACTTTGCGGTACTAAGGCCATACATAGTCAAAATTTAGACATTTAGCGAAATATCGAGTTTTCACATATTAAATTTGGGACATTCAGCAAAGCTTTGACAATTGCTCTTTTGAACTTAAATCGAGTAAATCCAATCGGTTGGTAAGGGAAATTGCGCATAACATCACAAGGGATGGACGACTTGTAAGTGTATATATGTAAAAGGTAGATTAGACTTTAGTTATTACCTAAATATGTATTGTGTAATCCCTATATATATTGTAATCCCTTCATCTAATAAAGTATTCAGTCTTCTGTTCTACATGGTATCAGAGCAACGATATCATTAAAACCTAAATTAAAATTCAACAGCCGCCTCTTCTTTCTTTTTCAAAATTATATTTTCTCCTCTGTTTTTCCTTTGCGATGGCTCAATCACCGGCGTCCTCCACTGAGACAATTGCTGTCTCCGATGCTCAACACCTTCTCAATGTCAACATGAGCAACGTCACCCAACTCACGGCATCCAATTACATGATGTGGAGTCGCCAAGTCCACGCTCTCCTCGATGGGTATGATCTCGCCGGTTATATCGATGGCTCGATGTTGGTCCCTTCCTCGACCATCACAAACAATGGGGTTATTTCCGTCAACAATGCCTACACGTTGTGGAAACGTCAAGACAAACTTCTCTACAGTGCGTTGCTTGGTGCGATATCCATATCGATCCAGCCGATTCTGTCCAAGGCCCATACCTCCACTGACATTTGGGAAACTCTCTCCTCGACGTATGCCAATCCTAGTCGTGGCCATTGTCAGCAACTCCAGCAATAGATCCGACAATGGAAGAAAGGTAGCAAGTCCATTAGCGAGTATGTTCAAGGATTTACACTGCGGTTCGATGAGCTGTCTCTTCTCGGTAAGGCCATGGAGCACGAAGATCAAGTTGATTATATCTTAGAAGGTCTCCCCGAGGAATACCGATAGGTTGTGGATCAAATCAATGGCCGTGACACTTCTCCTTCCATAAGAGAGATACACGAAAAACTCATCAACTTTGAAGTGAAGTTTCAAAACGTTACACACATTGTTACCGCTTCTTCGATCCCGATCTCTGCAAATGTTGCAAATACTGGTGGTGGCTACAGCAACAACAAGTTTCAAGGCAACAACAATTATCACCAACGATCTCAGAACCGCAATAACCAAACATGGCAACAAAAAAAATTCCAGTCTCGTCACGACAATTTCGGCCAACGAGGCTATCAAGGTCGATGCCAAATCTGCGGTATTCACGGACATAGTGCAAGGCGATGTTCCAAGGTTCAGCTCTCCGGTGGTTCGTACAATCCGACACCGCCCTCCTACTCCAATGCTGGTGCTCCATGGCAGCCACGAGCACATATGGCAACCGCATCCTCGAGTTCACTTAATTGGCTTCTCGATAGTGGTGCTACACATCACCTCACCACCGACTTGAACAACTTGTCTCTCCACCAACTCTACAATGGAGGCGAGGAAGTGACTATTGCTGATGGCTCAAGCCTTCGGATCTCGCACACTGGTTCTACATTTCTTCCCACAACAAACACCTCTCTTATTTTAAAAGATGTTCTTTTTGTCCCTAATATCCACAAAAACCTCATATATGTTTGCCAATTGTGAAATACTATTCAAATGTCTGTGGAATTCTTTCCTGCGCATTTTCAGGTGAAGGATCTTAGAACGGGGGCCCGATTTCTCCAAGGGAGACCTAAAAATGAGCTGTACGAGTGGCCTGTCACGCCTTATAAATCCATGACCTTATTCGCATCCCTACACCAAAAGCTTCTCTTCTGTCGTGGCATTCAAGACTTGGCCATCCTTCTCCTCCTATTTTACATTCTCTTATTTCTCGGTTTTCTTTACCCTGTTCTGATTCATCACATAAAAAATTCCCTTGTTCTCATTGCCTTATTAATAAAAGCCATAAACTCCCGTTTTCCACAAATTCTATCACCTCAAACAAATCACTTCTTTATCGAGGGAAACTCATGCTTATATGGCACTCCCGGGATGGAACCAGCGATAATTACTTCCACTCAAAGGGATCGGATTATGAACCACTCCTAGCTGCTTTCTTTCAAACCTTTCCATCTGAAGTTGATTCTATAGGTGCAGTTGCAGTTCTAGCTCTTTCTTTAGTTGCTGGAGATATAATACGACTAGCATCTCTTCATTCGATTGATGACTTCAAGTGTTATCTTATACTTGTTGATCATTATACTCAGTATACATGGTTATACCCAATGAAGCTCAAGTCTCAAGTTCGCGACACGTTCATTGCTTTCAAGGCTTTGGTTGAAAATCGTTTTCAAACCAAGATTGGTACTCTATACACGGATAATGGAGGCGAGTTCGTTGCATTACGGCCATTCCTTTCACTTAATGGAATATCTCATTTGACATCTACACCACATACACCGGAGCATAACGGTATTTCAGAACGGAAACACCGTCATATTGTAGAGACGAGTCTCACGCTGCTCCACCAAGCATCGATCCCAAAGTGTTATTGGAATTACGCTTTCGCTACGGCCGTCTACTTAATCAACCGACTACCATCGCCGATACTCAACAACACTTCTCCGTATGTGAAGCTCTTTCAACAGCAACCAAAATACTTGAAGCTGAAGGTCTTGGGCAGTTTGTATTTTCCATTGCTTCGACCATACACGAACCATAAACTTGAAGATCGTTCAATTCCGTGCGTGTTTCTTGGATACTCGCTTACACAGAGAGCGTATCTTTATCTCGACATCAACACCAATCACCTCTATACGTCGCGCCATGTTCAGTTTGTGGAGACGAGCTTCCCGTTTGCTACATCGAAAGAGAAATCTACTTCGACATCCACTTCTATTTCCGATTCTCAACCGTCTCATTTGTGCCCAACTCTTCTTCTGATTCGATTCCGGCCACTCGTACCTGCTCAGTCGACTGCGCCCCTGAGCTCAGACCTTCACCCTTCACTGTTGCCGTCACCAGCTCAAATTTCGCCGGTCAATCACATTTTGCGTGAAGAAGATGACCCATATTCTATTAATCAGAATTTGGGCCTCACCGAAAGCACCACATGCCCAACAGAAATTGCACAATCACCCCTCAACCTAATACCAAGCCCAATAATAACCCAACCACATCATCCTCAACCTCCTTCCTCGACACCAGATCCTCCGCCAGTGATCAATATTCACCCGATACAAACTCGCCGTAAAAACAATATTACCAAACCCAAATCCAAGCTTACCCTTACAGTCACCAAATCCAAACCGCTCATTCCCACATCCATAACCCAGGCGCTGCGAGATCCGAAATGGCGTCATGCCATGGGAGCCGAGATGAATGCTTAGATTGGAAACAACACATTTGATTTGGTCCCTCCATACCCAAATCGAAATGTTATTCAAACTAAGTGGATTTTTACACTAAAATATTTGCCTAATGGTAATCTTGACAGGTATAAGGCGCGATTGGTTGCTCGTGGTTTCAACCAACATTACGGCCTGGATTATTCTGAAACGTTTAGTCCCGTGGTGAAGTCGGTTACTATACGTACGGTGCTGCAGTTAGCTGTGAGTAAATCATGGGGAATCAAGCAACTAGACGTCAATAACGCGTTCTTACAAGGCAGACTTACGGATGAAGTCTACGCCTCTCAGCCACCAGGATTCATCGATAAGGATAGGCCTCATCATGTCTGTCGATTAAACAAGGCGCTCTATGGTCTCAAACAAGCTCCTCGTGCCTGGTACCTGGAGTTGAAGAATTATCTTCTTGATATTGGATTTCATAATTCCTTGGCGGATACCTCTGTCTTCATTTGTTTGCGTGGTGCTGATGTTCTTTACACTCTAGTTTATGTTGATGACATCGTGGTGACTGGCAGCAGCAACTCCCTAACTACCGGTTTTATTGATACTCTTTCGACTCGCTTCTCATTAAAAGATCCGACTGAATTGACACATTTTCTTGGTATTGAAGCGACGAGAACGTCAAAGGGACTACATTTGATGCAACGTAAGTATATTGTTGATCTGCAAGACAAGACGAAGATGCTTGATGCAAAACCAGTCTCCACACCGTTACCTCCAACACCGCGCCTGTCATTGCGTTCTTGTTCACCACTTGATGATCCACGCGAATATCGGATGGTCATTGGCAGTCTCCAATACTTGGCATTCACGCGCCCATATATTGCTTATGTGGTCAACAGATTATCTCAATTCATGCACCAGCCAACCGACATTCATTGGCAAGCTGATAAACGGGTTCTCCGTTATCTTGCGGGTACTGCGTGTCATGGAATTTTCCTACGAGCCGATTCTCCACTCCGACTCCATGCGTTCTCTGACGCTGATTGGGCTGGTGATACAGACGATTTTGTATCAACAAATGCGTTCATCATGTATCTTGGTACGACTCCTATTGCCTGGTCCTCGAAGAAACAAAAAGGCGTCGCTCGATCTTCAACGGAAGCGGAGTACAGATCAGTCGCCAATACTGCTTCCGAGCTTCATTGGGTATGCTCTCTCCTTACTGAACTCGGTGTCACGCTACATATTACACCGGTTATCTATTGCGATAACATTGGCGCTACGTACTTATGTGCAGATCCTGTCTTCCACTCCTGAATGAAGCATTTGGCATTAGATTATCATTTCGTACGAGATCATATCCAATCTGGTGCTCTCCGCGTGACTCATGTCTCGACTCGGGATTAACTCGCGGATGCTCTTACCAAACCACTTGCACGGGCGCGGTTTCAAGAATTCAGTGACAAGATTGGAGTGATTCATTTTCCTCCATCTTGAGGGGGCATGTAAGTATATATATGT
This sequence comes from Eutrema japonicum, assembly GCA_030161315.1. Taxonomy (NCBI): domain Eukaryota; kingdom Viridiplantae; phylum Streptophyta; class Magnoliopsida; order Brassicales; family Brassicaceae; genus Eutrema; species Eutrema japonicum. Next base: position 1,901,555 of record BSQW01000010.1, on the reverse strand, counting down.
AAAGGGTAGATTAGACTTTAGTTATTACCTAAATATGTCTTGTGTAATCCCTTCATCTAATAAAGTATTTAGCCTTCTGTTATACACGACTTTAATCTTACCTTGCATTAGGCGGGCCAGATTGGCTGCACGAGCTCATAAGGAGAGACACTATCGATAGCATCTAGAGGTTCTTAGTATTAGAACTTGATGCTATGTTATCCTGCAATTTCGCCTTTTGACATTGTTTGCTTCTAAATTTGTTCACGCTCTGTTTTGAGCTCATTCAATAAAATCTCAAACGATTAAAAAAATAATTCAAACATCGTTTTTTTTATTATCAACCTTTGTAAGAAAGTTGTAGAAGGTAAATTATTGTGATTAGTCTAAAGCTAATCCAGTGTTACACACTTTCTTGTTATTATAAAAAAAAAAATCATGATTAGAGAGATTCCACTTTGTGTAAAAAAGGCTCTTTAGTCTTTATATACAGGATTACCCATCAATAACCACAACTTTTATCGTAATTATCACTTAAAGATACTTTTGTACTAATAATAAACAAATCAAGTTTTGCATAAAATTAGAGAGAGAAAAAGTTTGGTCTTCAATCAGACAAACCTAAACCATATGGAATAACAAGTGTTGAAGATCAAAGTAGAACACACAGAAGAGCAAGTGTATTTTGTTCTGAGCAAGCACATAAACAGAAGAGCAAGTGTATTTGTTCTGAACAAGCAAAATACTAAATAAAGAGTTTTCAAACACATCAGTAAAAGAAGACTGAAACATTGGAACTGTGCATAGAGTTTTTGTCTTGAGCCTCTTTGTTTCAAACCCTGAGAGGGATTCGCTCTTTGCTCTTCGATTTCTCCATTGCCCTTGGAGCTGAAACAAAGCAAATCAACAATGAATTAAGCCATTGATTTTGTATTCGAATTTCAGGGGACGATGCATAACAAAATAAATGGCTTACCTAAGCCAATAGAATCAGAGCCCTTCATGATCTTCAGTTTCCGACATGTTTCAGTAAATATCCTGCAAATACGTTTTAAGAAAGGTATCAGCTTTTGCGGAGCAACAAAAGCAAAAGATGGAACTTTCAGTAGCATGAATCAACTTCAAAGTATTCATTTTTTTTATCTGATGTTTGATCCATTCTTTGAAATTTTCAAGTAACAACTCATAAAACCCACAAAGTTACTAAGAGTTGAGTTCAAGAGAAGCTTACCCCCACGGGACATCTCCAACGAGCATCCAATCACCGTCTTTGTCTTCATAAGTTAGCACAAATTCCGATCCATGAAGAAGATCCTTCAATTTGATCTCGCTACCTTGAGCTCCATGAAGTCCACATTGACCTGAGATCACAAACAAGACGCGAAGTCAACTGTTTTTTTTAGTTTCGTTTCTTTTTACAAACGGAATCAAGGATTCACTTTGATACATAGAAAATTCTCACCAAGAGTGAAGCAGCTGAACATTTTCTCAAGTGCAGAAGACAACTGTTGATAGGAAGTGTAAGTTCTCAAGTCGACTTTCCTCAGATACGGAGCACCATCCATGCTCACCTTCACAAACAGAGCACCAAGACCAGGTTTCCCATCAACCTCATCAGTGTTCTTCGAAGTAGAAGACGCCATTGTATTCTTCCGGTAGGATCTGATCGGAGGCCAACCAACAACCTGTGCCCTACAAATCACAGATAACAAATAGCTGATTACCACAAGATTCGTTTTCGAGTCATAAACAAACAAAGAGGCAAAAACTCATAAACCAGTTAGCATTATTTACACACTTGGCAGCGGGTGCATTGTTCGAGCCACTCTTAGCATGCGATCTTTCTTCTTGAATGCATTTGGAGACATCATTCTTGGTGTTGGCTGTAATTTTGGGGGACAGCATCATGTTGATTCCTCCAGGTCTAACAGATCCTTTCACAGCCGAAGAAAACTCGTCCCAAGTATCAGAGAATCCTCTTTTGTTGCCAGAGACAACATTCTTGTGCAGTGTAGCAGCAGAAGCATGGTCTTTACAAGGGAGCAGAGGGAAGAGAAGTTTCTCATCGGGCGTTCTCGGGCTTAGCAGACCGAAATCGGTTTCTCTCTCGGGAAGGCCTAGCCTTAGTTCTGTAGCTTTGAAATTGAGATTGCTCTTCTCAACAACATTTAGAATTGTTGAGCTATCAACAGAGGAGCAATCAGACAGACCCAAGTAGTTTCGTTCCTTCAAACCAGGTGTTGTACACAAATCTTCCTTGTCCACACTTAGCAATCGATAAGACATCAGATCTTAGTTTCAACGACTCTGCTTAGATATCACAAATACCCCAAATCAAACAAAACACAATTTCAATATATATATATGCATGAAGAAAATTCTCAATCTCAACAAAGTGTAAAAGCAGCAAGAAAATTCATGAAAAAGAAGCAGAAATGGATCAATGATTCTGCTTAAAAATGAGGGTTTCAGCGTTAAATTTGTTAAACATGCTTTTTTTTCTTCTTATAACTTTTCTCGTTTCCCCTAAGCTTATCTTCTCCAAAAGTAATCCACTTTCCATGGAACAGGAAGCAGAGAAACAACGATTTTGTAACCTAATTTCTTCTGCATTTCTCCAAAATCCTGAGAAATTCAACTAAAAAACGAAACTAAAACACCCGAAATTTCTCAAACCTTAACCCAAGTGAAAATATAAACAACGGGTAGTGAATGAATAGACAGAAGTTACGAGAACGAAGCAAACAAGCTTAGATTGAAACTGAAATTTCAGAAGTTTTTTTTCTAGTGTACCTGGAGAGAGAAGACGAACACAGTAGAGGATCAAACGAACGAGAGAGAGAGAAAAGGAAGCAGTGAAAGAGAACTTTGCACGAGATTTGGCGAGAGAGAGAGAAGAGAAGCAGAGAGCTCAAGGTCCTTCCATGGAAAATGAACCAGAAAGCTTAAACAAAAAGCGCAACATTCAAGAAGAGAAAGGAACAAAAATATGGAAGGAGTGGCAAGTTTGGTAATAAATTAAAAAAGCATGGGCTTTTAGGATAAAGTAGGTTTTGTTTGAATATGGTGGGGACTACCGTAGTAAGATCGGACGGTTGATAATGAGTAGATCAGAAAGAGTCTGAGTCGTCGGATCCGTGGAGGAGTATAATAATAAATACATGTCGTTGTTACAGGTAACATGGTTTCAGGTTTCTGGTTTGGAACGAAGCACAGTTTATATTGTACTGACCATTTTGTCCCTGTTTTTTTTTTTTTTTTAAAGTTCACAAATAACATGCGTGTTTAATTTTTATTATTTTCTCTATAATATAGAATGTTTCATTAAGATATGTAATTAACGCATATATTATCAGATTATTTAGTATGTGATTTGAATTAGACCTAAGAAAATGGCTTTAATAGAAAGGGGACCATCCAATATTAAATTTAATATTTTTCCATATAATCAGAGTTTTAGTAGTTATGGGACCACATATCTGTTGAAAATTTGTCTGTCTAAAAATATTCATATTTCCAATAAAAATTACCAAGGAAAAAAAGTAAGACAGAGCAATAAATCAAGGGGTAAAATTATGAAAATGGAAAGAGTTATTATTAATTAAGTAATGGGATAGGAAATTAAAAAAAAAAAAGAGACAGAGGAAACACATGAGGGACAATTTAATCATTTTAAAATATATATTTGTACCTTATTTTCTCTATTTTCTATTTGACATCTGTACCCAATCCTTTTTTTTCGTTACTATTATTAATGAATTAAAATATTATTAAAATTTGATATTTTATTTATTTATAAAAAATTTATGAAAGTTATAAAACTTTTGGTAAACAAAGTTAGAAAAGAAAAGGGAAGAAAATTTAAACAATGCTTGACTTTTTTCTCGGTGATTGGCTTTGTCAACATATCAGTGTATTCTCTGAAATATCCACCTTCTTTAGTAAGATATTTTTTGAAGCTATAATTCTTTGATTTTATGAAAACTTACATCAATGCAATTATAATTTTGATTCTTAGCAAAAAACAATCCATTTTAGCTATAAAAATATAGCTGAACAATCCATCCATTTTAACTATAAAAATATAGCTGAACTTAATGCAATTATACTTTTGATTCTTAGAACATGTGCAATATAGATGTTTCAAAAATTAAAATAATAAAATATTGAATAATTGTTTTAAATAGTTGAGACATCCACTCAAAAATGTCTCAATACTCATTTAATATTTTATTTTTTTTAATTTTTGAAACATCCATATTGAGACACCCTTAATACACATGATCTTAGCGAAAAACAATCAATTTTAGCTATAAAAATATAGCTGAACTCTCCTATATTCAACACCCAACTTTGTTAAAAGTTCTTTAATCCATTGTGCCTCTTTTGTTATCTCTACCATCGCCATGTACTCAGTTTCCATGGAAGACATTACCACAACATATTGCACTATAAATCTCCCATAAACAACATTATTCTTCTCGGATGCATGGTGGACCACTTCATGGTTAATGGTGGTTTGGATGTCCCCATCAAGAACAAAGTTATACCATATATATGATCTCTTCATCACACTTAGAACACTTAGTCGCTGAAAAAAATGAAGTGAATCACCAACGGTATATACGCTATTCTTTAATTTACCATATCAAACATGTTAATAACATTCTCTATATAGCCCTTATAGGACAACCATAATCATTTAGAGTTTCTATCTATGCAAATCTCAATTTCAAGGATTTTTTTCTTAATGCAAAACCAAGATCCATAATTTCAAACTCTCTTTCAAGTAACCCTTTCAACTTAACAATATCATCCATATTGCTCTCAACAATGAGCATATCATCAACGTTTAGCAAGAGAAATAGAGGATAAATACCATTAAAAAACCTTACATAGACGCAACAATCTCATATTTCTGATCGCCAATCTTCAACATATGGAAGTCAAAAAGTTTGTACCATTTTCTAGAAATCGACTTTAATCTACACACAAACTTTTCCTCTCTTGGAAGTATGCCCAACCACATGGGATACAATCTCATCATAAACTACTTTTTTTTTTTCTGTGAATAACCATTTGCTAATAATCCCATCTTGAATTTTACTGTTTTTTTCATATCCTCCTAGTTTCACCTAAAAAATCTCAAGCATAATTCTTGCTTATACGCCCATTTTCTTATGTCATGGCACCAAGCCATTTGTTCTTTCTATTGACTGTGGATACGGAATCGCACACCTATTTTTTATAAGGATTTTTAGGGAAGAATTTTTGATGGGCTAGTTTCTATCTATGAATCAAAGATGTAATTTGGATATAAACTCTACGAATTGGATTTAGTATTTGAATCAATAAGGAGCGGTTACAAGTGAAGAAATCTCGAAGGGATTTTACAAGTATTCTCTATTTTTTTTCTCAGTTCTAGAAGCAGAAGTCGTCCTTTAGCCTAAATCCGCGACCTTCCTTTATAGTCTTCTCCGAACTGATCCATTCCGGATATCACGTCGTCGTGTATCCCGCGAATCGTGGAACCGTTGTTGAGTACTTCCTTGCGGGTCGCGGACCTCTTGGACCCGTTCTTGATCGAGCACGACCTGTTCGCTTATAGGCGAGTTGGGCCGCGTTTATAGGTTAAAAGATTGTTTTATCGGGCCCTTAATGGGCCAGGTGCCGCAGGTCGCGACTCGGTACCAACAATTGCCCTCCAGCCCATTAAGTTAATTTTTAACTTAATGGGTGAAGAGAAACTGTTCGGCGTCCCGTCCGCGACAGCGAGATCTTTTGAATTGGACGGCCGAGATTCGGGGAGGGGAGACGGCTGCGCGATTCTCGGTAAAAAGGTAATCATCATGTTTTCTTTAAGATCGTACGGCCGAAATTCGGGGAGACGAGAGATCTCCGCGATCTCAAATGTTGGGGTTAATCCCCCTTATAAGCCTGACTTTATGTTTTTCCAATAAACCACGATCGCCTCGACTAAGGTAACTCCTCACTTCCTTCTTCTCTCTTCTTGCGATTTTCTGGGTTTAGAGGATACCCATATATTGTTGTTTTTTTTAAAAAATTTACCGATGGGATTTTTTCCGATCTGCCGAAACCTATATTCCTCTTTATTTCGGTTTCTGTATCAAATCCTATGGCTGATCCTTCGAAGTTTGTTCCGGCGCATCCAGATGAGCTTTTCGGGCCGCTTTGGAGTTCGACGACGACCCGGCAGACCATTACAAATCTCCGGCAAATGTACAATATTCTGACGGATGTCGAACTTGTCGTTCCGTCGGAATATGAGACGCCGGAGAGATGTAGGCTTGGGTTTTGCTGCACCTATGTGACTCTCTTCGAGAAGTGCGGGCTTTTCTTCCCTATCTCTCCTTTCCTGCTCGAACTTCACGCGGAGGTCCAGCTTTGTTTCTCGCAGATGATGCCAAACTTCGTTCTGCATGTCGTCGCATTGTCCGTCCGGGCCCACGAAGAAGGGATCCCTTTCCGCGTGAGAGATGTGCTTCACCTTTGCTCGGTGAAGCACAATCCCGGGTTCACGGGGACTTTTTATTTGTCTCTGAGGGCCAATCGGAGGGTCATTAGCGGGATTCCGGGCAAAGACGAATGGCGGGAAAAGACGATTTTGTTTCGGATTAACTCGGCCTCGATAGGAGACTTTGACATCTCCAGACTCCCGAGACGGTGGTCTGCCCTAGCTGGTCAGAGACGGGCTCCTAGGCTCGCTAACCCTGTTTAGATGCTATTTTGATGTTTGTCTTTGATGCGTATACTGATTTCTTATTTGCATTTCGTAGTTACTCCGAAGAAGTCTCCTTTCACAAACGAGCTCAAGACACTTGTCACGGCGTTGCGACGTGAAAGAACGGAGTGGGATTTATTTACGAGGAACATAATTACCCAAGCTTTCGGGCCGATTAACCGACCAGTTCGCGATCCCCAGCCATCCTGTCAACTTCCTCCATTGCGAAGTAAGTGAGCTTGGTTTTTGATGTATCGCGGTAGAAATAAATTTCATTATTTTGAAGTCGGTTATTGTTTGTTTTATTTTTAAAACAATGCTTGTCGCGGTTTTCAATTGAACCGGCTAGGGTTCAGGCAATCCCGACTCCGGCCACCCGACCTACGCCAGACACTAGTTCGTCCACTAGTACCGTACCGCCTTTAATCATGTCTAGTCGTGCGAGCTACCGCAGCCGAACTCCGGCCACTCCGAGCGATGCTGCCAGTCGGGTCCGTTCCGGCGATATTGCTGCGGCGGTAAGTGACGCCTTGAATGCACCGGTTCGGGCGGGACTGTCGGAGCAGTCCGCAATTGTGGCATCAATTGGGTTTGGCGAGGCCCAGAGCCATGGCCCCATTCAGCCGGTTGCAGAGGACGCCGTGCACTCCGCCATAGATCCCACCCCTGTCAGTTCCAAAACGAACGTGTCTAGTGCTGCCACGACCTCACGTCGCCCAGAGACGCCGCGTTCTTTACAGACTTCGCACCCATCGGGGCCGTCGCATCCTCAGGCGAAGCGGCAGAGGAGCGAACCCGCGGGACCCCGTGGTTCTGAGGGCCGTCGTGGGCCTGATTCGGCCAACGGCTCTTCGGCGAGCCGGCCATTCCACTGGGCGTTCAAGCATGCCAGGGAATCTCCTATCACAGAGGACCCGGAAGGGATAGCGATGTTGTTTCGCCATTGCAAGGCCGCAGGATGTCAGCTTCCTTCGCTAAGGAACATGTCCGAGAGGGAGGCCTACCTGGACATGTGTGCTGCTAACGGGAAGGTACATGTCGCCTTTTTTTATTTTGCCTTAGTGATTTTAGAGTCCATGTTAACCTGTTAAGTTTTGTTTCATCCAGGCGCTGGCGGCGCAGAACAGAATGGTCGCTCTCTTCGAGCAGCGGGTTCGGGATGCCCCTTAGCCCGAAGAAGTTGAAAAGGCAAAGCAAGTGGTCGCCAGTTTAAATGCCGAGGTGCAGACTCTACGAGCCCGAGATATTCAGAGAGTTGTCGACCTGGCCAGAATTCCGGTCATAGAGGCTCGCAACACCGAACTCGAGGCTGCTTCGGGATCACTATCCTGGAAGCTTCAAGCGCAGGAGAACCATCTGTCCGCAATCCGAGCCGAGGGTAAGTCCGCGTTGGAGCAAGCGGCTCGTCTGGCTCGGGAGAACAGAGAGTTGGTGGCGGCTCATGATAAAGAGGTTCGTCAAATGGCCCGGGCAGCTAGGCGGGAGTTGTCCGCGAGATATGCTGAGGTTCTTGACCGGATCAAGAACAAGTGGGCTTTAAAAAAGGCGGAGACCGACGCTGAGATAGACCTTCAATAGGTAATTGCTAACATCGGTCTCTTGAACGAGCTGCAGAAGGGCGACACCACTGTCGAGGCCGAGATTCCCAAGGTCATTGTGCAGAGAGGAGAATTCGAAGGTGTTCAAAGCGGCCCAGGTGTCTGACTTCTCTCTCGGGAAGTTGAATCTTCCATCTGTTTCAGAAGATTCGGTCGCATTGATGGAGGTCGACCCCATTTCTCAGGTCCCGGTTGGTGTTGACCAATTTGGGACTAACGTCGAGATGACGGAGAGCTCAGCAGCGCGGTTGGAAGTCGAAGAGGTCGCGGCATACGAGTTCGTAGCTGATTGAGAAGACGAGGCATTGAAGCGATGAGGGCCCCCTTTTTTTATCCTTGTCTTCTTTTCGATTTTCGAAACTGGAATACTATGCCATAGCCGGGAGGTTTTAATCCGGCATTCTGTTGTTTTCTGGAATCCTCTGGTGATTCGAACATATTGCCTTAGCCGGGAGGTTTTAATCCGGTACCTCGTCGGTTTCAATAAAATGTTTCGAATTTTCCTAAGTAAAAGACTTCGGTATCTTTTGCTATAGTAAAATTTTGTTTTGAATTTCGAGATCCGTCATTACTTCGATTTGTTTTGACGAGGTGTGCTCTTTGCCTTAGTGAAATTTTTGTTATTTCTACTAATTTTATGCCCGGAGCTCGGGTTCGCTTTCCTCTTTGATTCTTTTGTTAAGAAGTCGGTGTTCGAGGGTGCTAAGTCCTTTGCCTTAGCAGTTTTTTTTTTGAAACTTGGGTTTTGTCTTTGATTTGATTCCATTTGGCGAAGTGCGTGCTTCGAGGTTCAAATGGCTTTAGGGTCGTTCGAAGGTGTTATCGACTTTGAGGCCCATTTGGGGTTAGAGCCCGTAGATGCCGTTGCGTACTACTTCGATGACGCGGTAGGGGCCTTCCTAGTTAGTCCCTAGTTTTCCGGCACCTCGCTCTTTGGTATTTTCGTATACTTTTCGCAAGACTAGGTCGCCCACTTCGAAACTCATATGTTTAACGTTGGCTTGCTGGTAGTTTTGGATTCTGATAAATGCTTGGTCTCGACGTTCGACGATGAAATCCAATTGATCTCGTAACATTTCTTCGTTTAATTCGCTGTTCGTTTGGCATAGAGTTCGCCTCGGGCTTGGTACCGAGACTTCGGCTAGGACTATTGCCTCTATCCCGTATGCTAGTGAAAACAGTGTTTCGTGTATAGCTCGATGGGGAGTGGTGCGGCAGGCCCAGAGGACCCCGAGGAGTTCATCTGCCCATCTTTGTTTCCTTGAGTCAAGTCTTTTCTTGAGGTTACTCAAGATCGTTTTGTTTGCGGCTTCGGCGTGAACGTTCCCCTGAGGGTACCTCGGGGTCGAGGTGGTTAGACGGATTTTCCACTTGGTGAAGAAAGCTCTGAAGCTTCGAGATATGAACTGGGATCCATTGTCGGTTACAATTTCGTATGGGATCCCGTGTCGACATACGATGTTTTTCGAGACAAAGTCTTTCACTTAGACTTGCGTGGTTTGCTGGAAGGCTCCTGCCTCGACCCATTTGATGAAGAAATCGGTAAGGACTAGTAGGAAACGGAGTTTCTTCCGCACCAACTCGACGAGCGGTCCTACGGGTAAGGGGCCGAGAGCAAGGAGAGTGTCTCGGTTGGTTGATGGATACTTGGGGCATGTCTTTGGCATTTGTCGCATTTTTTCGAATAGTTGTCGCAGTCCGCGACGATGGTTGGACAAAAATAGCCATGTCGTTTAATTCTGACTTCCGCAGTGGCCGTCGTGCATCTCGCCCATTATTGCAAGGGCTTCTATGCCGTGGACGCATATGAGGTTTGGTTCGGAAATGCTCTGTTTGTAGAGCTTGTCGTTTATTACGCAATAGCGCGAGCTTTGTGCTTTCAGTTTTCGGGCTGCCCACTTTTCGGGTGGTACGGTCCCATCTGGTTTCTGGATGTACTCGTCCGATTCCGGATCACTGGTAGTTGTTTGGGCGACCTCGTCGGGCGATTCGGGCTCAGTTGGTAAGTCTGGGCCGTGCTCGCCTATGCCTACGGCGTCGTCCTCGTCTTCTGGGAATGCTACGGGATCGGGTTCGTTTTCCTCTGTGTCGGAGAAGACTTGATCGGTCTCCATATCTACGGGGTCGGCCGTTATTTCGTTTATAGTGAGAGCTTTGAGGGCGATCTCGATGCTTGGTTTTTTTATTCCTTCAACGGGAATTATTCTTTTAACTAACGGATCTGAGGTCGAGGCTAGGGCGGCGAGTTCATCAGCCGACGTTTTTTCACCTCTCGGGATCCTTGTTAGTTCGAATTTGTCGAGCTGTTCTGATAGTCCACAAACAACTTGGAGATATGCGTTCATCCGTTCGTCTTTAGCCTCGTACTCGCCGTGGAATTGGCTCGTGATGAGCTGGGAGTCGCTAAAAGCGTCGACTTCCCGAGCTCTAATCCCGAGTGCGAGCCTGAGGCCGGCGATGAGGGCTTCGTATATTCTGCTTCGTTATTGGAAGCGACGAAACCTAGTCTGAAAGATTGTTCGATTACCTCGCATGTTGGAGAGGTAAGTTTGATGCTAACTCTGGATCCTTGTTTAGATGAGGATCCATCTACTTGGAGGGGTTCGTTTCGTTAGGGACCTCGGGCGCTAGTTCGATCATGAAGTCTGTTAAGGCTTGTGCCTTGGCGCACGTACGAGTGCGATATTCGATATCGAACTCGCTTAGTTAGATTACCCATTTGGCGAGGCGTCCCGATTGACTTGGGCTATGGAGAATAGTTCTGAGCGGTTGTGATGTCATGACTACTATTGAGTGGGATTGAAAGTATGGTCTGAGTTTTCGGGCTGACATCACGATTGCCAGGGCTAATTTATCCATAGCGGGGTATCTTGTTTCGGCGTCAATCAGCGTTTTACTCACGTAATATATCGGCTTTTGTTCGTTTTGTTCTTCGCGAACTAAGAATCCGCTTAAGGCCTCCTGAGATACCGCGACGTACATGTATAAGGGTTCTCCTTCTACTGGTTTCGACAGTATCGGGGGCTCGCTTAGATATGCTTTGAGTTGTCGGAATGCGTCTTCGCATTGCTCGTCCCAAATGAACTTTTTGTTTCCTTTGAGGAGTTGATAGAAAGGGAGACACTTGTCTGTTGATCGGGAGATAAACCTATTTAGGGCGGCTATTCTCCCGGTCAAACGTTGAACCTCTCGGGTTGTTTTAGGTGATGGCATTTCTAAGAAAGCCGCGATCTGTTTTGGGTTTGCCTCGATGCCTCTCGCGGTTACTAGGTAGCCCATGAATTCTCTCGAAGCGACCCCGAACGAGCACTTCGCCGGGTTGAGTTTCATTCCATATTTGTTGAGGATAATGAAACATTCTCTGAGATGTGCTACGTGTTCGATTTCTCTGGAGGATTTAACGAGCATATCGTCGATAAAAACCTCCATTGTTTTACCGAGTAGGTCTGCAAACATTTTGTTCACCAATCGTTGGTAAGTTGCTCCGGCGTTTTTAAGGCCGAAGGGCATCACTATGTAGCAATACGTGCCTCGATCGGTGATGAACGCCGTTTTTTCTTGGTCTTCCGGGTTCATCTTAATCTAGTTGTACCCGGAAAACGCGTCCCTGAAGGATAACAGTTCGTGACCGGTCGTAGCTTCGACGAGTCGGTCGATGTGTGGTAGTGGAAAGCTATCTTTAGGGCATGCTTTGTTTAGGTCAGTAAAGTCAATGCAAACTCTCCACTTTCCATTTTTTTTTTTGACGACTACGGGGTTGGCCAGCTAGTCTGGGTATTTTACCTCTCTGATGGAGCCGACCTTGAGTAGTCGATATACTTCATCGTTAATGGCTTTGGCCCTTTCGGGGCCGAGCTTCCGACGTTTCTGTCTAATGGGTTTATACTTTGGGTCGACGTTAAGTCGGTATCAACCCCGGGCATGTCCGTAGTGGACCATGCGAATGTGGGGACGTTCTCTTTCAAGAAAGCGATTAGTTCGCCTCGTATTTCATTGGATAGGTCGATTCCTATGCCGCCGAGGCGATCTGGGTTGTTGTCGTCTATGCAAACCTGCGTGATGAGTTCTGTCCGCGGTTCGCATATAGAGGGATTGTTTGATCTCTTTATTTGCTGGGTGGCGAGCTCAAGCTCTTTCTGTAGTTGCTATACGGGATTACTCCTTGATTGTTTGTAATTTCCCATGTAACAATCTCGGGAAGTGGATTGGCTGCCTCGAAGCGTTTTTGTTCCTTCCGGCGAAGGAAATTTCACGCATTGGTGGTACGTCGATGGTGCCGCTTTCATGGCGTATAGCCAGGATCTACCAAGTATGGCGTTGAATGGTGCCGCGCGGTCAACGACCGCAAATTCGATTAATTTCTGTACTCCTTTCGCATCTACGGGGACTTCGATAGTTCCTTTTGAATAGGTCATATTTCCGGTGAAGCCGGTTAACAGCGAGGGTTTTCCTCGCAGAGATGAGTCTTCGAAGCCCATTCGACGGAAGGCCTCGTAGAAGAGTACATCTACTGAGCTGCCAGTATCTATCATTATTCTTGACAGCTCGTAACCGCTAACGTCGAGCTGGACGATAAGGGCATCGTCATGCGGTTTATCGAGGTGTCGAGTTTCACTTTCTCTGAAAGTGATCCTGTGGTTGGGTCCCTGGAGAGGGCTTGGTTCCAACGGTTTTGTTCTTGCTCGTCGCTGGAACTGTTTGATCGAATTCACTGAGTCTCGGCAAAATTGCGAGCCGCCACATATGAAATCTATTCTTTTAGTGGTAGGTGGCTCTACTCCCCCCTCTTCGAAACAATGAGGTTTTCGGAGGCGAAGTGCGACTGTCTTTTTGGGCGCCGGTGGCGGCGTGATTACTGATTTCATTGATCCGCCGCAGAGGCTTAATTCTCTGAATATCAGGTCTATGCGTTTTTTCGGTGGAGTGTCCTTTTCGTTTGTGATGATCACAGTACTTCGATGGATCGTAATCCTTGTTCTTGGATTGGGAGGGGCTCCCGACGGCGTACGAGTGTTGCCCTTGACTGGGAGGTTCCCTTTTGGGAGCCTTCTTCGATATCGGGGGATGCTCCATCGCTTCGTGTTTCTTGGTGAGGTAAGTGGTCTCATCCTCGTACAAAGAGAAAGCGGATGCGCGATGTAGCGCATCGTCTAAAGACGTTGTGGGTCGAACTGTGAGTTCTTCGCAGAATTTCGACGTATACCATAGGTTGTTCCTCAATGCCAATAGTGCTACTGCCTCGTTGGGGTTCGCTATCTTGGCTTTGATTTCTTTGAACTTCGTGATATACGTGAGGAGCGAATCCCCTGGGCCCTGTGAGAACTTCCAGAGGTCGGCTTCGGATGCTTGCGCCTCGATGAATACCGAGTGCTGTTTGAGGAAGGCCGAGACGAGTTGGTTGAAATTGTCTATTGAATTTTCTTCCAGCGAGGCGAACCATTCCTGGGCTAGCCCGATCAGGGTTTCGGCGAAGAGGCGGCAGTAACCTGCTTCCTTTTCGTGATCAGGGAAGTGAACCCTAGCGACCGTTAAACGAAATGCTCGTATATGAGCTCGCGGGTCGGTCTTTCCGGCGTATTCTGGGAATTTTACTTTTCCCGTGTCTCTGATATGTGCAGTCGCGATGCGATTAGTGAAGGGAGTTCGATTAGTCTCCTCGATCACTCGATCGATGTCCGGCGCCGAACTAGTGGCGAGGTGGACGAGTGAATTTATCTGCTGTAAGTCAGCGCTTACTTTATTGGCGTACCACTGGAACACTTCGCGATCAACGGAGTTCGGGAGATCGGCATGAAGAGGGTCGTAGGCCCAAATTCCATTATCATGATCGTATGGCCGCGTGTTACCTTCACGGTTTATCGGAGGTGGGATCGGGAGCGAACCATGATTAGTTTGTTCATGCTGAGTTCCCGAGCAGGATCCGAAATCGAAGGTGTTAAACGGTCTCGGCTCGCGGTTTTCCGCGCTCAGAGGAGGCGGTAACCTGGTTGAGGCTTACATGTTCGTCTCGTTGCTTAAGCTAGCAGCGAATGACGGCGAGCTTTCGTAGGTGAAAGTCGAGGTCGGGGTATTTTGGATCGGAGTCTCGAACTGCCCGATGGCTATCGGCGGCGCGTGGATTGTACCAAAATCCAAGCGCGTTTGCGGGGGTGGACTTCCTTGCTGACTTCGCTCCCGGTTTTCCGTCAGACGACGTTCCTGTTGCTCAAGGCGAGCTTCGAGCGTACGAGTCGAGGTCTCGTAGGTTTGTTGCCTTTCCACTATGATGGATAGCATCCTGCGGATCTCGGCCAGGTCGTTTCTGTGCTGTTGTGGCATCAGAGACGGCGAGGTTGATCCCATCCGGCCGGTTTGGGCCTGGGACGGATCGGTGGATCTGGTCCATACCCAATTAGGATTTTGATCTGACGGCGCGCTGGCGTTTGTCGGGATGACGGGATTTGCACGCTGCAACGTCGCGTTTCGATTTGCGGTGAGTGTTTCCACTCCGTCCGCCGCGATGGGATTTATTCCCATAGAGTTTGTCGTGATTGGGATCTGGGATGTGGATCCCGTGAGAGCGGGCTCAGATGTCGCACCGACGGCGCTACGACCCATCGAGGGGTTGACCCTTGTTGATTCCGAATGGCTTGAATCCATTTCGTTTCTCGTTAGATCGAAGATCTGATTCTTGTGTCTAGAAAGCTATATGCTCTTCTCCACAGACGGCGCCAAAATGTGGATACGGAATCACACACCTATTTTTTGTAAGGAATTTTAGGGAAGAACTTTTGATGGGCTAGTTTCTATCTATGAATCAAAGATGTAATTTGGATATAAACTCGACGAATTGGATTTAGTATTTGAATCAATAAGGAACGGTTACAAGTGAAGAAATCTCGAAGGGATTTTATAAGTATTCTCTATTTTTTTCTCTCAGTTCTAGAAGCAGAAGTCGTCCTTTAGCCTAAATCTGCGACCTTCCTTTATAGTCTTTTCCGAACTGATCCATTCTGGATATCACGTCGTCGTGTATCCCGCGAATCGTGGAACCGTTGTTGACTACTTCCTTGCGGGTCGCGGACCGTTTGGACCCGTTCTTGATCGAACATGACCTGTTCGCTTATAGGCGAGTTGGGCCGCGTTTATAAGTTAAAAGATTGTTTTATCGGGTCTTTAATAGGCCAAATACCGCAGATCCCGACTCGGTACCAACATTGACTATTAATAATCTCTTGAAATGTGCATTATCAAATTTTAAGTCATTCAAACTAATGTATCCGTATCCAAACTTCCAAATACCAAAATATGAAGACAAGCATAAATATAAAAATGAGTCAAACCGAATATTCTTAATAGAATAACCACCCCTATGTTAGACATGCCATTTTCATAACCTAAGTATGTGTGGTCTATCGATTCACCATGCTGATCAAGACTATCAATCTTATTTATTTTGTTAAAATGTAAGAATAATAAGGAAGTTATGAAATTCCCAACGGTAAGTGTCCAAAATTTGTCTATGCTTCCCAAAAAAAAAGATGTATCATATGTATATCACCCAATTTATTTAGGAAACTAGTGAGGCGATTGCACGAGGAACAAAATTCTAAGAACACAATCAATGTGAAAATGAGAGCAATGAATAATATTCTTAAAATATTTATAAGTAAAAAGAAGTTATGTTCTTTTGGTCATGATCAAAGGGACACTTGGAAGCACGCTTAGGGAGAAGGAAACAAACAAATCAAGCTTTGCAGCTACGAAGTTGACATGCCTGTCACCTACTTCATCATCACCCGCGCTTCCTTTCTTTCACATCATACGTCACCGTCCCGGAGCAATATTGTTCATCATCCTCTTGTCTCCCCCTTCTTTTGTTAATTTTTATTATTATTACACATGAATATCGTTTTTTTTAGTCTGAATAATTCATAGCAACTCCAACTATCACACCAAATTTGGTCTTAAAATAATACCAAATTTGATATTTTGGTGTTCCACATCTCCAACTATAACACCAAATCTCACACTAAAAATAATATTATTTATTATTATATTATTAAATTAAGATTCGCTTTATTTTTTAATAGTTTAGATAAATACTAATCATTCTTATAACTAAAGAAACCACTTTTAATTTATCTCGAAGATCTATAGATATAAAAAAACCAAAGAGAAAACAACAATCTGATGAACAATTTAAACAAATGATGGAGCAAAATGACAAACTTATCAAAACTATTGCTAAAGGTACTTCTGAAAGAAATGAAATTCAAAGACAGAAGGTCGAGGTACAAAGAATGAAACAAGAGCATAAAATATTATTTGCAGATTTGAACTCTATAACTGATCCAGCGTGTCGTGCGTATATTGAAAATGAAAGAGCGATAATTTTGAGAAGAAGAGCATCAACAAACCAATATGAAGAACACGGAGAAGGTTCGCAAAGCCAATATGATGGATCTCAATATCGAGCATCTCGTTATAAAGGAGATCAAGCTCAAGGAGATAAAAGAGATCAAGCTCAAGGAGATCAAGCTCAAGGAGAACATGTTCAAGGACAACAAACTCAAAGTGAAGACCCAAAATCACCAAGTGACCATCAAGATTTTACTCAGTACTATAACTATCTTAGCGGAAATAATTTTTCCGGATAGTAGATTATTGTTTAAATTAATATTATGTCTTTAAAAATGATCTTGTTGCATTTAGTTTTATGTTTTTTTTGTTTTAATTTTGTAATTTGATGTTTCCAGTGTTTAATTAGATTTTAATATGTATTTTAAATTTTAATCAATTTACGTATTAATTTAGATATTTTTTGTAAATTAATATTTCATTTCTGTTATAATTAAATTATATATTTATTGTTTGGTTACAGATTTAATCAATGAATAAACAACAAACTAATCATAATTATTTAATAAAAAACAAAAATTATATTTTAATGTTTGGTGTTATGAATAGTGTCATACCAAATATGGTGTGATACTGTTCATAAAACACCAAAAATCCATTTTTACCGTCCAAAATGTCATGTCGTTGGAGTTGATTTCACACCAAATATGGTGTTACGCAGTCTCGTTGGAGTTGCCCTTAATAACGATGTTAAAACCAATGTTTCACAGCAGAGATCAAAGTAAATCACATAGCTAAAGACTTGAGAAAAATTACAAAGAACAAAAGACTCTCTCAGCGTCGAACAAGTTATGTAACCATGCTGATGTGTTTATCGTAACATATGATTGTCGACGATCTTCAACCGTGACACTACAAACAATAAGTGAAGCACCTTCATTTGTTACCGATACTTCAAATTCCATTCTCTAATCATCTATATCAGTTAGAGAATTCAATATTTCAAATGAAATATATTTTAATGACGGTCAAGCCAATGGTCTAGAAACATATCCAATTAGGACACATGAATATCGTTATGTTGAGAGTTTCTTTGTTTTCTAAATAAATAAAAACATCATAATAAACTTATACATTTTTATATAAAATATAAAGCTACATTTTCATTATTTTTTTTGGAACATTATTCATTAGTTTTCCGCGTTTTGGGCCTATGTGGTGTTGGTGGTTTGTTGGTCTTCGCAGTGGTTAAAACGAAAAATCAAATCACTGTTCCAAAGGTGATGTTGGTTTTCTCGGTTTTCAACCGGTTTTTGTATAGCAGTTTCCTCTGTTTAGTTCCCTAACTATGATCATTTGGTCTCCGGTTTAGTTTATTTTGTAATCTCATTTCTAATTTAATTTATAAAAGCAGACCTTTTAACAAAAAGTAAATCGAAGAGAAATTGGCATTAATAGCCAGTTAGCCACAAAAGAGATTATAATTAGCCAAACAATTATAAATTTTGCTGACTACTATATTCTTTATAGAACGATATGTTTTTAATAAGAATCACTAATGGTAAATACTAATAAGTTGGGTTAGTATTTTAGAGCAAACCAAGACATAAAGAAGCGAAATGAATATGATATGTCTCTAATAAAAGAGCATTTTCCTCCAAGTGAAAGATGAAATAGTTACTCATAAGTCATAAGTCATAAGTCATAAGTCATAAGTCATAAGTCATAACATTGTCCAATTGATGGAGTCATATTCTTAAATCTATGTCTCATTTTGGTTATCCGAAAAATTCATATATATAAAGGGTAAAAACAAAATAAAAAGTTGGTAATGGTTTATTTTAAATAAATTATTTATGATGTTATCAAAATTATACACGGGAGTGAATTCATTCGACTTTTATATGTAGATTAGTTGCAATTTATAAACATTTTTTGAATTTATAATACAATTTTAATAAATAAATATAATGTAAGTCAAGATATGTCTTTTTCACAAAACAAATATCATTTTAGTCTTATCATTTTGTAATCGGAAAACACTTTAGAAAATGTACTAAAAGATAACAGTAAACAAAAGAAAGTGAAAATGCTATGTCATTCTCTTCGTCAAATACAACTATACATAAACTCTGAAAATGGTTTGGTCACGAAAATCCTAACAGCATATCATATATTGGTGCTTCACTTCACATAGCCGGAGCGACATGTGACATGTGGTTGCCACATGCAATGTGATCTCTTACTATAATCCACAATATTTACATTTAATCTTCATTGTATTAAGCTTTTATAAGTTTATCAAGAATTGCAATATTTTTGCTTTTTCAATCTCATCTTTTTGCATGCTGAGATCAAAATCTAAATACGATAGTCTCACTACAAAACGGAGTCTATACCCATCTTTAAATTTTGAAAGTTTCTATGATTGTGGCTCCATCTAGAAGGCATGTCTAAGTTTTCACAAAATAATGTTTATGGAATAGCATAATCTTGCTTGTTTCACAATCTCTAAAGTATAAAGAAAAAACAACATTGAAAAAAAGTTATTCTAATCCGAAGATTCTGGTATGTAATATATGCTCTGGAAGTTCATTTCCTTGTAATTTCTCATGAAAATAAGATGTAAAGTTGATTCACAATTCTTTCTACTGCTAAGAATGCAAATTATAGAGCGTAAAAATCATCATAAATCTCACTAGCCAAATGCCTTATGAATTCAGCTGAGCATCCATGCAAATTATGTCTTCATTAAAAATCCAAGAAATCTTAGTTCATATAGAATATGAAACATATTAAAGAAATTTTGTGTCGTAGTTATCATTATATTTCATCACCATGTGATCTCTGATCCGTTTAGCCAATTATCCTCAAATGCTTGTCCGTTTTATCCAACAATTGTGTTGCACAATATGTGCACTCCAATATTGTTAACTTGGGACTACTTGTATTGTAGATTTATCAATAGGATATTTGAGTTTTAGTGAGTATATATAGTTCAATTTGCTTTATACAAAATGTTAAATTATGTTTTATGTATTTATCACATCCATCAATGAAGTTGTTGGAGCAACCACAAATACAATCAAAAGAGTTCCATCCTCTATATTTAAAAAATTGCTCAATATTTAATTCAAATTGGAGAAATTTTCTTTCCGTTTATCCTAACATATGAAAGATCATGTTTTTCAATATTTTCAATTGCTATTCTTTTGTATAACTCTGAGAAAACGATCAAGTTCGCAATATTGTATAACTCTGAGAAAACGATCAATATTGGAGAAAACGATCAAGTTCGCACCAATAGGCTGAACAAAGTCTATTTTGAACTAAAGCCTTGTTTAGCATGTCAAAAATGATAACAAAGTCTATTTTGAACTTTTCTTCTCAAGCACTTGAAAGATGATTACGGCATTCAAACTCACAGTATTGTGAGAGTTCTTTCAGGATCCCTTCATTTGCAATGTGTGCGGGTGCAATCGATTGTTTTTTTAGGAAACAAAAAGATAAAAAAACAAAAAGATTTTGAAAAAAATAAGAGATACAATGCATCATTTTGGAAAACAAAATCTGTAGTTTTTATTTTTTTTCTTACTTTACTTTTTCAATGTCATTAGTTTCCATTATATAAAATATAATTTACTTTTTATTTGGTAGTTTTTTTTATTTTTTCTTACTTTACGTTTTCAATGTTATTAGTTTCCATTATATAAAACACAATTATTATTTTTTATTTTTAAAAAATAAATAACTATCAATAAAAAAGTTTATATTATTATTTTGACATATGTTACGATCTCGTAAGTAAGAATGATCTTATCCCACGTTAAGAGATTCAACTTTATATAATAAGATTTCTTAAAATATAATGTTGATAGATTCAAGAGAATTTTGAATCTTTGATATGAAGATTCAGAAAGTTATTCATGAAAAAAAAAACAAAAACGTGGATAGATAGATATCTTAGTGAACAGATAGCAAAACCTATGATAAATATTTCAGATATTTACTATTCTAATTATATGGAATTATTATTTTCTCTTGACCAGACTCTAATAGTATGGCTTTGGCGGTATTTTATCATGCACTTGTGGGACCTTTGAGCCACAGTTTTTGCGGGACAGTGCGACGACAATGGGACCCACTGCTTCCGCTTATGTAGTAATTAATTAATACTAACAAACAAATCACCACAGTTTAAACAAGTCGACCAAGCAATCGACACGTGTTCTAATGTCCTTTGACTACAGCACGTGTCTACGGATAAAGGAACATAAGTCAAAGATCGAGTGCATGCCATCATATGATACATCACGTGTGGGTATCCTATGTATTGAGGACACGTGTCGATAACCGACAGCTCCAATGCTCCATACTTGTTCAAAGAAACAAATCTACACAATAAACTCTTTTGGTTTAGGCCCAAACAGAAACAGGCTTAAATTTCACACGCGTTTCTTGCGAGTCGGACACAAATCGTTATAATAGCACGTGTGCGAGGCTACAAACAAACGACCAAACTTTGGTACTTAAGAAAGAACAAAAGCTTTATTTATTACACACGGACTTTACCGGTTTGCTTACACTTTCATTAGTATATCACACAGACTTTACCGGTTTGCTATTGATTTTCAAGCCACCTCAGCCGCATTTACGCATCCACAACCACCAGATTATGCTGCTTTCACCATGTTTCCACATTCACCGCTGCATCCACCACCACCACCGCAACCACTGCCTTTTTCAGGAGCTATGACAGCAGCTGCAGTCTCCCTATTTGTAGTGTTTGCCTTCACTTTATTTACTACCGTAGAAACAAGTTTACTCTCTTTGCTTTCCTCTTTTAGTCCATTACTTTTGAGGCTTTCGTGTTGCACCACTTTGGTTGTGGCATTAAACCCATTGCATCCTCCTTTCTTCAAAAGAGTATTGAGTATGAAAGCAGATACGATTCCGGGAAAAACCAACCAACTCTCCTTGGCCTGCATATCGAATAATAGAGTCAAATGAGCAAGGCAAAGGCAAAAGAAAAAAAAAAGTTATATTCTGGGTTAAATCAAACTTGCACACTTGCCTCAATGGAACCGAATCTCAAATCCAACAATCCCATAGCTTCTCCATATGGATGTTTCTTAGAGAATTCCACAAGGGTCATAAAATCTTGATCATTTCTACGGTTTGCGCAGTGCTTTGGTTCATAATCCAGCTTCCTCCCACAGAAAATTTTCACCTATAAACCAATAAAAATGCATTTCATCATTGAAATTGTCGAAACCAGAAGTTTAATCTCTTTTATTTAGAGTGGAATGGCAGGATATACCACTCGAGTACCCAAAAGCTCAAAGAGCGGATTGGCATTCGTTTGCTTCAGTGACCATTTCGAATCCAACAAACACCAGAAACTGCCATTATATTCCGCGAGCACACGAGTTTCACCAGAGTCAAGAACACCAATCACTTGTCTTTGAGCTGTGTGATCACCTTTAAGTGTTGCTCCATCACTATATAAAGTGGGTTGTGTTATCATTGGAGAATCGATAAATGCGTTCATTTTGCAAGAGAGAGAGAGAGAGAGAGTTGTCTGTAAAGCCATACCTCATTTGGAGTGTGATCACCTCTGCTTGGGTTTCATCAACAATGTGTGTTGAACTCCTAGCATGACGGGACTTTCTGATGATTGGAAAGAAGCAAGAGCCTTTACACGATGGTCTCGACTGAACCATGTGTAAAACAGATGGACTGCGTGTCGGTGGAGTAAATGAGAAGGCGACTCGCAGGCTTATGGGTTTTGGATCAGCTTTACTACCCTTACTGGGTGTTGTTAACTCCAACCACTTCTCAACAGAGAATTGAGTAATAACTGGAAACAGAAACTCCTTTAGTGACAAAGAAGCAAAACCCAAGTTTTTAGGCTCCCTCGAAACTGGTATCTTAGACGGCGCAAAGGAAATAAGTTGGAAACGAAGCTCCCCTGTAGGTTCACACTGGAAAAAAGCAACTTGCTTTTCGCCAACCTCGGATAAAATGGTCAGTCTACGTTCAGCATCGAAAAGAGAATCAGGCTGGGTTTTACTGAACACAACCGAGAGCTTTCCTTTATGTCCATCCGGTAAGTTTCTAACCCCAATAATCTCCAAGAGAACCTGAAGGGTTTTGAAAGGATCACAAAACTAAACAAGAGGAAAAAAGCCGGGGGAGAAGAGCGAATTTTGTGGATAAAGAAACTACCTCAACAACTTCCACCTCTGGAAATTGGATTAAGTTCTGGGAATTGTCTTTTTCAGTTGGTTCTTTGCTCAAAACATCAGAAGCAAAAGGAGAAGTTGTGACAGGTGCAGGTGTATTGCCCCTATACATTGCACCGGCTTTCCAGTATCTCGTACCAAATGTTTCCTCCCATTGGGCAGTAGTATTAGAAAAACCGGTATCGAGCTTCTTACCTTTTCCTCGGTCAGAATCTGTGTCATCATGCTCCAAGACCTTACCAATGAGCTTCTCCAAATCATTACAGTAAGATACCGGGTGGAGCTGATGCGTGTGCCAGATAAGGTCAACATCATAAGTCGGAACGCAAAACCGTTTTAAAGACCTTTCTCTGTTCGTTTTAATCAGATAGAGAAACCCCTTATATCTAGCAACAGCTTCTTGCAGAAAAATGTAATTGTTTACATGGGATCTCGAAACCTGTGGCAAGTAACGCATCAACAGAATCAGGAAAAAAATCCAAATCAACAAGATCAATGACAAGTCATTCTCAAGTTACCTGGTGGTAAAATGGGCTTTGCCTCTTTACAGCTAAAACTACATCATATTTGGTGGATTTCTCAAGAGCAGAGGTTTTTTCAGAGATATGCTCTGCGTCTACCCTACTCAAGTCTAGGTCATAAGGTTCCTCAGGATACAGTTTTTTCCATAAATCTTCAGTTTTTGATCTGCAGTTTCCATTCACGGAAGATACAACGCCAGAATTGTCGAGGACTCTCCCGTAAAATTGCTCACAGTCAGACTTATACCTCACCTGGATTTTAACATTAAGCGAAAACTACTCAAACATCCAACAACAAAGATATGTTTTTTTTCTCCCTATCAATGTATGGCTAAGAGTGTTTAGCTATACCGGATTAAGCCTGTGACAATGCCAAATCCATTCACAGTCAAGAGGAGGGAGCAAAGGCCCTTCACTAAACGATGACTCGGAGTATTTGGCAAGCAAAGGAAGCCAACAAGCGTTGTACCTGAAATCACCAAAATCACTTACATTCAATTCAGAACCTGAAATCACTTAAATTTCAAAACTTTGAACAGTTAAGAACCCATCAAGCTATGCCAAACACCATATACTTCCAAAACCATGTGATCACTTTAGAAAGATTCACTGATCTAAAACAAAAGAGAGAATCTACTCCGTTCTAACATAACCAAATCTGTTGTTTAAGATTGTTGTTCTTCATGAGAAGCAATCACAAGAACCAAATAAAAAAAAAGGAAGGAGATTTAACCTGTAGATGGCTCTTTCAAGTGCAGGGCCTTCGTAGAGCCATCTGTTCCTATCAACAGTTGCTAGGAATTGAAGCTGTTGCTTGGCTGCAGCTAATAAGTCAACGCTTATCTCTATCTTCTGGGCTTCAAGCCACTCAACTTCATGATCCTTTTCTTTATCCATCGCCTTTCGAAACGGAGATCTCACCTCCGATCGCCGGAAATTTAACTTCTCCGCCGATGAAAGGGCTGTGATTTGTTGTCGGAGACTGAGAGAAAAGGCTCTGCTACTGCTGTTGCTACTGCTGTTGCTGCTGCTGCATATATATATATATATATATGTATATATATTGTTGATGTTTTGCACAATATAAATCTTGACCGTTAATGGATATGCGACTTGTTTGATCTAGAACACACAAATGTTAACCCGGTTCACCGATGTGGCTACGTCCGGGGGAGAGTAACGCTCTGCCTTGCGGAATACACTATGGGAGTTTGATCGGAAACACCCCGATCTTGGTGTTTACAATAACATCGAACTTACTCTCTGTTTCTCTGTCTTTTCAGTATAAGATCACGAGACAACCGAGACCGCTGGAGAAAAAGAAGTCGGACCTTCGCCGGAGCAAGAACGAGCCTCTGAGACCTGAAGAAACGAGTCGCCGATCGTCTTCTTCACTTTCTCTCTCTTCTCTCTCTGTCTAACAACCTCTTTCTCTCTCTACTGTAATTGTTCTGTTACATTTGTTGAAGAAGATGACTTACTTCTGTTTGTAAACTAACGAACCTTACCTTTGGGCCTTTTACAATCTATTTTTGGGCCGCTCACCAATTTGACTTGGCCCAGTTAATGTTTCGACCCAAACACCAGTTACGACAAACTCCACCTTGTTTCTGTCGAAAACCCTAATCGATTCAGACAGTAAACTGAAAAGCAATCTCATATCGCCTGAGCTAAGCTCTGAGGCGATTACGCCGTAGCTTCGCCGTCACTGACCTTATCGACAACCTTTTCTGATTAAAAAACTCGTCTCGGTCTCCTCGGCATTCGACGGAGTCCCTCTCTCGACTTGGATCTGAACCTTGGAACCTAGGAGAGCTATCGCTGCTTCTGTCTTCCAATCATTCAGATACTCCACCTTGAGCTAAAGCCACTGTGTCTCTGCTCAACTCCACTCTCAGGTAACTCAAGTAGAAACCATATTCTTTTAACATGTTGCTGTCAAGTAAAATCAATTTTCCAAAGATACTGACCCTTCTTCTTGTTTGATTTGAGAGAGACCACCCTTGACAACAGAGCTACCTGGAGCTACCTCGTCGCTCAAGCGACATTCACCAAATCACAACAGAGATGGAACTTAGGCCCAGGTAAGGCTTTAGTTAGGAAGTCTGCTGGATTCTTACTTGTGTGAATCTTGTGTAGTGTGACTGTCCCGTCAGCCACAATGTCCCTTATAAAATGATATTTGGTTGCCACATGTTTAGTTCTTTCGTGATGTACTGAGTTCTTGGCTAGTGCTAACGCACTCTGAGAATCACAGTGTATCCGAACACTTCCTGAATTAAAACCCAACTCATCAGATAAACTTTTTAACCAAATGGCCTCTTTCACGGCTGAGGATAGAGCCATGTATTCTGCCTCAGTCGTTGACAATGCCACAACAGATTGTAAGTTTGATCTCCAACACACTGTGTTACCCCAAATTTTGAAAATAAATCCTGTTACTGATCTTCTTCTGTCAAGGTCAGTAGCATAGTCAGAGTCGCAAAACCCTTCAATGCTAAAACTTGAATTCTTGGTAAACGTTAGAGATGACTTAGAAGCTCCCCTAAGATACCTCAGAACCCATTTCACTGCAGCCCAGTGTTCTCTGCCTGGTTTAGACATAAACCTGCTGATAACTCCAACAGCGTAGGCCAAATCTGGTCTTGAGCCTATCATGGCATACATCAAACTTCCCACAGCACTGGCATATGGAACTTTCTCCATATGTTCAGCCTCATCTGTCCCTTCTTCTTTGGTTAAACTCTTCAGCCTGAAGTGAATAGCTAATGGAGTTGTGACTTCCTTTGCTTCTGACATTCCAAAACTTTTTAACACTTTCTCAATGTAGTTTTCTTGTGATAGGATTAGAATTCCTTTACTCCTGTCCCGATGAATGTCCATACCCAGTATCCTTGAAGCTTGACCCAAATCTTTCATTTCAAACTCCCTGCTTAAGCTGTCCTTAACTTTCTGTATTTCAGACTTGTTCCCTGAAGCTATCAGCATGTCATCAACGTATAGTAACAAAAAAATCTCCTGATTTGTCTGTGTATTCCTCATATAGACACACGGATCTAGGTTGCTTCTAGTAAAGTTCTCACTCTTCATGAAACTATCAAATCTCAGATTCCACTGTCTAGGTGACTGTTTAAGGCCGTATAGAGATTTCCGTAGAAGACACACCTTGTTTTCATCTCCACTCTTAATGTATCCTTCTGGCTGACACATCAGAATCCTTTCATCTAGTTTCCCATGAAGAAACGCTGTCTTGACATCTAGCTGCTCTAGCTCATAGTCCTTGTTAACCACAACTGATAACATCAACCTGATTGAAGTGTGCTTTACCACTGGTGAAAAAATTTCATTGTAGTCTATTCCTTCTTTCTGTGAAAAACCCTTAGCTACAAGTCTGGCTTTGTATCTTTGCTTCTCAACTCCTGGTATTCCTGGTTTTAACTTGAAAATCCACTTACACCCCACCAGCTTAGCCTTTTCTGGTTTATCAATCAGATCCCAGGTGTGATTCTTATTTAAAGAGTCCATTTCCTCATCAGCTGCCTTGTTCCAGTATTTCCATTTCGTACTCCTCTTAGCTTCGTCAAATGATCTAGGTTCTTCTGTTTCTATATCATCCGCAACTGATAGAGCATAGGCTACGAAGTCTGAGTCTTCATACCTTGAGGGTGGTCTCACGTTAACTCTTCTGCTTCTATCCCTTGCTAAGAGATACTCATCCAGAGACTGATTTCCTTCTGATTCTGGTTCATTACTAAAAAGTAACCTGTCTGAATCCTCTGAACTTTCTGATTCTTCTGAACTTTCTGATTCTGGCTGTGAAGGAGACCCTCCACCTTGAGACGAAGACTCTCCTAGTTCAAAACCAGAGGGAGAAGGCCCTTGGATTATCTCTGAGTTAAAGGAAACAGTGTTTCTCCCCTTGTGGACTTTCTTTTCCTTTTTCTTGTCTTTCGACTTCCGTGATTCTTCTCTCAAAGTATCCTTGTATACCTCATCTTCCCTGAATATTACATTCCTACTTGTTGTGCACTTCCCTTCTTCTGGAATCCAAACTCTGTAGCCTTTTACACCAAAAGGATAACCCATGAAGATACCTTTGACAGCCCTTGGACTTGTCTTGTCTTGAATAGTATGCACATAGGCTGTGCACCCAAACCTCCTCAGGTGAGTTAAATCTGGCTTGTGACCAGACCATACTTGCTCAGGCAACTTAAACACAATGCTGGAATTTGGAGTCCTGTTTATAAGATATACTGCAGTAGAAGTAGTCTCTGCCCAGAAATCTTGGCCCAAGCCTGTTTCCACAAGCATGCTCCTAACTCTATCCATGATAGTCCTATTCATCCTTTCAGCCACACCATTCTGGTGCGGTGTATAGGTGCATGTCCCGTGACGTTTGGTCCCACCCTTCCTGCAGAGTTCATCAAACTGAATATTGCAGAACTCTAGACCATTATCAGTTCTTAGACATTTTAATTTCTCCTGCGTGTGGTTTTCAACAGCTTCTTTCCACTCCTTGAACCTGTGAAATGCCTCATCTTTTGTCTTCAGAAAATAAACCCAAACCTTTTTAGAGAAATCATCAATGAAACTTATGAAGTACTTGCAGCCTCCTAGGCTTTTTGGGGTTGAAGGAGATCCCCATAAATCAGAGTGAACGTACTCCAATATCCTTTTAGTGGTGTGTTTGGCCTTAGGGAAACTTTGTTTATGGGATTTTCCCATAACACAACTCTCACAGAATTCCAATTTTCTAATTTCAGTTTGTGGCAAATAACCATCTCTCACTAGCACTTCCAAGTTCTTTGAACCAATGTGCCCTAGCCTTGAATGCCATAAGGTAGTTAGAATTCCTTTTGACTCAACGAGATTTGTTTCTCCGTTAGTCACCTTAGCTTGAAGATGATATAGACTCCCATCATATTTTTCTGTGATGATCTTCTGTCCGTTTTGTAGAAATTTATGACAAAATCCTCACCCTCATACTTGCAGCCTGCCTTTTCTAACATTCCATATGAGATAAGGTTTTTACCAATCTGTGGCATGTACCTCACCAGTGAGTATTACCACAGTGCCATCAGGATTTATGAATTTGATTTTCCCAATCCCTTTCACTTTACTTAATGTGTTATTTTCCATTAACACTTCTCCCCCATCCAGTGCTTCAAAGTCAAACAGAAGGTTCTTATTGTGTGTTATATGAAATGTGCACCCAGAATCCAACACCCAATCATCCTTTGAACTTTTCTGGCTTGCAGTGAGTACAAACGGCTGCTTTACTTCTTCAACAACATTTGCTGATGACTCACCAATCTTTTTCTTATTTCTTTGAGGACACTCTCTTTTCCAATGTCCTTCTTTTCCGCATATGAAACATTCTCCTTTAGATGAATCAATTTTTGACTTTGATTTCGCCCTTTTCCTTGACTTATCATACTGCTTATCCTTCTTTCCTTTTCCATACTCTGTCCTTTTCTCTGATCTTCCTCTATTTTCTACATAAAGTGCTTCTGCAGCAGCTTTCCCTTTAGAGAGTAGACCCTTTTGTCTTAACTCTGCTTCCTTGGAGTATGCTGAGGTGATTACTTCATCCACCGTAAGCGTCTCCTTGCCAGTACCATACTGCAAAGTATGTACAAGCTGATCGTAGGCTAGAGGAAGTCCTGACAGTAGCTGGATGGCCTGATCTTCATCAGAGATGGTGATCTTGAGACTTTCAAGGTCTGCAATCAACTTCAAGAATATATCCACATTTTCTTCTATGGATTTGTTCTCCTCCATCTTGTAGCATGAGAGTTGTTTCTTCAAGAATATCCTATTAGGTAAAGACTTTGTTTGATAAATCCTTTCAAGAGCTTTCCATTGTCCCTTTGCAGTAGACTCATGCATTATTTTCCTTAATATAGAGTCACTTAAGCAAGTTCCCATGAGACTCCTTACCCTCAGATCTTTGTCAGCCTTCTTCTGATCAATCTGTGGTTCCTTTGGAGGATCTTTGTCATCAGCTTTGACTACTGTTGATGTATAGATCGAGTAATCATCATGAATTACAGTGAGCAAACCTTGAATCTCAAGCTGACCCTGCATCTTGTACTTCCACATCCCAAAATCACCTTTTCCATCAAATTTGTCCATTTCAAATCTTCCATGCATCGGTTCCATCTTTAGCTAATTCTGCTCTGATTCTTTCTTTCAGGTATGACGAAAAAAAAACGATGCTCCTTCCCTTAGCAGAACCAGTTCTAGGTTCTAGAAATCCCCTTCCGCACCAGGCCAGGATCAGAAAACAAGATAAGTCAACCTGCACCTTAATCTTATCTTGTTGATTCAATGATTGTGACTTTCTTTTTGCCCCGAGCCTGGAGCTCTGATACCAATTGTTGATGTTTTGCACAATATGAATCTTGACCGTTAACGGATATGCGACTTGTTTGATCTAGAACACACAAATGTTAACCCGGTTCACCGATGTGGCTACGTCCGGGGGAGAGTAACGCTCTGCCTTGCGGAATACACTATGGGAGTTTGATCGGAAACACCCCGATCTTAGTGTTTACAATAACAGCGAACTTACTCTCTGTTTCTCTGTCTTTTCAGTATAAGATCACGAGACAACCGAGACCGCTGGAGAAAAAGAAGTCGGACCTTCGCCGGAGCAAGAACGAGCCTCTGAGACCTGAAGAAACGAGTCGCCGATCGTCTTCTTCACTTTCTCTCTCTTCTCTCTCTGTCTAACAACCTCTTTCTCTCTCTACTGTAATTGTTCTGTTACATTTGTTGAAGAAGATGACTTACTTCTGTTTGTAAACTAACGAACCTTACCTTTGGGCCTTTTACAATCTATTTTTGGGCCGCTCACCAATTTGACTTGGCCCAGTTAATGTTTCGACCCAAACACCAGTTACGACATATATGTATGTATTGACTTCAACTCTATATTAAAAATAAACATAAAAAATGGTCATCTCGCCCCCACGAGACGTTAAGCAGTTAACCGAACATGTCTCTATCAACATCAACGGCTGCACTGGACTCAATAATGGTCATCATCTTGAGCCAATGGACGGTCAAGACCACTATAAAACCACCGGTAGGGAAAGCTCAGCCCCGCACAGAAACTTCAAGCTCTTGAAGTGTTCCTTTAGATTCTCCAAACCCTTTTTTGACGATCAAAAGTACCAAAATAAACACAATGTGTCACCTAATTATCAAATTATCATAAAGTTCAAGACTTTGGTTCAACTTATAGCTTAAACTTTGGTATATGTGGATCTCGTGAAACTTCCATGCGTTTGCGGAACAATTTGAGGGTATAAAACTCAAGCATATCAAGTTTAAGTAGTTTGGGATTTCAAAACACTAATGTGTATACCTGAACCCTTGCATATGTGACTTGGCAAATCTTATGCGAATTAAGAATCTCCCAACGTTGATTATGAAACGTCTTGTAACGCTTCCAAGCTGCCTCCGGAGATGTCATGTTCACAAACCCATAACCAACATTGTACTTGTTGCTAATATAACAACAAAAGAGAAGAGTTATGATCTTAGTTATAAATATAACCACTACTATACAGTCAATGGATTTTGATGTTGTAAGCGCAAGAGCTGCTGAGACAGGAACTGTAACAGGATCTAACACAGGGTTTTCCTTACAAGGATATTTTACTAGCCAATCTTTTAAGTGCACTTACAAGTTTCACCTAAAACGATCTATGACAAGCTCAAGACACACCTTGACTTGTCTAACTAGCCTAACACGTTCAAGGATCTATACACGATCCAAGAACCCCATAGAAAAACCCTGTAGCACCTTAGCTTTGATCTCTTACAAGACAACCAAAAACCCTTTTGCTAAAATATTGCTCTCAATGTGTTGGCCTCATACAAAGGCCACGCCCCTCTATTTATACACAATAGATCACGGCCAATACAAGCCTACCACGTTCAACTAAAGATCTCAACCAATCTCTAGCAATAAGTCACATTCCTATTTTTTAGGCTAAGATTTAGGAAATGTTCCTTATATCCAATATACTAAGGAATCCTCTCCAAGATACTCTTCCAGCTCAGCTACAACTTCCTGGTGTATTCACGTGGCTTCACAAGCTCGATCCAAGTCATCTCCCTTGTTCCAAGTCGTTCAATGCCTTGAGCTGCTCGCCTGTATCACTTCCTGTACTACTTCTCATCTGGTACAGGAGATGCCTCAGCCCAATGCATCTTCAATATATTCCCTTATGGGTCTAATCCATAAGCCCAATCCAAGCCCATAACTTCTGCTCCTCGTCATTAGTCACACATCTGCTTGCATGTATCATTTCCTGAGCTACTTCAGCGACTGCTTCAGAAGCTGCATCTTCAATCTCCCCCTTTTTAGCTTTGTGTGTCTCTCAAGCACCTGAGTAACAACGATCTCCTTGACTCCCCCAAAATCTCTGATTTGGTTACTCCCCCACAATTCTTATCTCCCCCTGCTTGTGAGCACACATAAGTTAAAAACACATGCACTTGAAGCAGTATGCATACTTAGCTCGACACAGCTATTTCGACTTCAATTGAAGCATCTCTTTGAAGTTAATTTGAACTCCACGGGTTTTCCTCCCTTCGGTCACATCCCCGATCACATCATATAATGAGTGATTCCGATGAACTCGCTGTATCACCTCATGTTCTGAATCAGTCTGTTCTGAAGCCTGCTGTATTACTCCCTGTTCTGAGACAGAACCAGACTGGTCTTCTGAAATAGTACGCGTCTTTGGTTCATCTTCTGAGTCACTTTCTGTACTAAATCCATTCCACTTCGGAAGATAATACTCATCGAACACCACATGAACCGTCTCCATGACCACATCAGTTTGAATGTTGTACACTCTGAAGGCTGTACTACTTCCTGAGTAGCCCAGAAACATCCCTTCATCACTCCTTCCATCGAACTTTCCTTGATGATCCTTGTCATTCAAGATGTAGCATTTGCATCCAAATACATGAAAGTAGCTCAGGTTAGGCGTCTTCCCTTTTCACAGCTCATATGGAGTCTTAATGGTCCCTTTCCTAACATAGACCCTGTTAATGATGTAGTACGATGTGTTTAATGCTTATGCCCAGAACTTTTCAGGTACATTGTTGCCATGTATCATTGCTCTGGCCATCTCTAGAAGAGTTCTAATCTTCCTCTCTACAACCCCATCATGTTGTGGTGTTCTTGAATCCGAAAGATGATGTACGATTCCATGACTTTCACAAATCATCTTCATAGACTCACTTTGAAATTCATCACATCGTCCGCTGCGAATCCTCTTGATACCTCCTTTTTCATTGATCATATGAAGTGCCCATATTCTGAAGCTATCGGCTATCTCAGATTTTTTACGAATAAATCTGACCCAAGTGACTCTGGAGTAGTCATCCACCAGAACGAGCACATACCTCTTGCCGGCTAGGCTGTCAACTTGCATTGTCATCAAATCCATGTGAACCAGATCCAACACTGCTTTTGTTTGCACATTTGGCACATTCTTATGTTGAACTTTTACATGCTTTCCTTTGTAGCACGAATCACACACCATCTTGTTTTCTTCCTTGATCTGAGGCACACCTCGTACTATTTCTTTATCAACAAGAGTAGTTAGATTCCTTACATTCATGTGACCAAGTCGCTGGTGCCACAGATTGATATCATCCTTTGCATTGTAGCACTTGTACCCTCTTTTGAGCTTCTTGATATTTTGCAGGTTGCTTTGTGTACCTGTTATGTGTCGTGAGCAGCTACTGTCACCATGTTCATCTTCTACAATGACCATATTGCACCCTAAACCAAGTCTTGAAGTACCCCTTGGTGTTTTTCTTGTGGATGTCTGAAATCCATGTCCTGTAGTACCACTTGATGTACTTCTTGTCTGTTGCAGATTGTACTTCATGTTTGCATGTTGCAGGTCAGACTTCGTGTTTGTCTGTTGCAGATTAGAATTCCTGGTTTCTTGTACCAGATCAAACTTCTTGGTTTCCTGTAGCAGATCAGACTTCTTAGTTTTCTGTATCAGATCAAGCTTCTGGGTTTTCTGTAGCAGATCAGACTTCTTAGTTTTCTGTAGCAGATCAGACTTCCTCACCCATATCTGATTCCGAAAACCATTCCATGTGAACCTGCCTTGATTCCTGAGCTTCTTCACTCTATCCCAGAACTTGTAACTGTATGCCCTGATGTGGCCATACTTTCCACAGAAGTAACATCCACCCTTTTGTGTTGTACTACTTACAGAATTAGTTTCTGCTTGTTGTTGAAAACCTGCAGACACAAAGTTGATTTTCGCAGTCTCAGGCCTTTCCATTCCAGTATATCCTAGGCCTCGTTTCATAGCCACTATTCTCCCGTAACTCAGAATCTTATCAAGCTGCTTTGTACCAGCAAACATATGAATATTTTTATGTTGCAGATCCAGTTCTGACTGAAGCTGTGCAGACACTTTCTTTTCAGCCTGCAACTCCTTATCCAGTTTGTCAGCCTTGTTTGTAAGAACCAGCTTTTCCTTCATTAGTGATAAGCTCTCCTGGCTGATTTTCTTTTCTGCAATGAGCTCACCCTGCAGTGACTCAACAAGTGCTTCAAGACGAATTTTTTCTTTCTTTAATTATGAGTTCTCTGTTCCGATTCTAATCAACATCTCACGTGCTTCTTTGTAACTCTCAATGAAATCATCATCTTGTTCTTCCTCTGACTCAGATCCAGAAGGCCCTTCTCCTTCCTCAAACTCGGTGATTCCCACAAAAGTAACAAGGTTGCTCAGCTCTTCTAAATCTTTTGAATTCGATATCACCTTTGAATAATTCCCCAAAGCCTCACAGCTCTGCATCTTCTCCGCAGGACCACACCTGTTTGTATTACACACAAGTGCCCGCTCTGATACCAATTGTAAGCGCAAGAGCTGCTGAGACAGGAACTGTAACAGGATCTAACACAGGGTTTTCCTTACAAGGATATTTTACTAGCCAATCTTTTAAGTGCACTTACAAGTTTCACCTAAAACGATCTATGACAAGCTCAAGACACACCTTGACTTGTCTAACTAGCCTAACACGTTCAAGGATCTATACACGATCCAAGAACCCCATAGAAAAACCCTGTAGCACCTTAGCTTTGATCTCTTACAAGACAACCAAAAACCCTTTTGCTAAAATATTGCTCTCAATGTGTTGGCCTCATACAAAGGCCACGCCCCTCTATTTATACACAATAGATCACGGCCAATACAAGCCTACCACGTTCAACTAAAGATCTCAACCAATCTCTAGCAATAAGTCACATTCCTATTTTTTAGGCTAAGATTTAGGAAATGTTCCTTATCTCCAATATACTAAGGAATCCTCTCCAAGATACTCTTCCAGCTCAGCTACAACTTCCTGGTGTATCCACGTGGCTTCACAAGCTCGATCCAAGTCATCTCCCTTGTTCCAAGTCGTTCAATGCCTTGAGCTGCTCGCCTGTATCACTTCCTGTACTACTTCTCAACTGGTACAGGAGATGCCTCAGACCAGTGCATCTTCAATATATTCACTTATGGGTCTAATCCATAAGCCCAATCCAAGCCCATAACTTCTGCTCCTCGTCATTAGTCACACATCTGCTTGCATGTATCATTTCCTGAGCTACTTCAGCGACTGCTTCAGAAGCTGCATCTTCAGATGTTTGATTACTTGAAATCAATGGGAAGATACACAAAATCATAAGAAGAAAAGGGCTGATGATGAGACTCGTGTTTGTCGCTTTCCTCGGTGATCACTTCGTTGATGTAAATGCAGTGATTATCTAGCATATTCAAGAGTAGCTTTTGACTATATAAAACAAAAAAAACACAATATTGAACCTTAGAAAAGTTCAGATGAAATCTCATAACAAAAACCTACAAGAATCTGAAATATGAAAATGTTAGTCAATTAATGTAATATCAAACAAGAAGATAATCAAAAGCATGATGGAACATAACATAAGAGAATTTTATCTAGATTATAAATCTTTGAAAATATAAACAGCATCTTAGCACACGAATCCATGTGAATATTTTAATAAAAGATTAGAAAGATCTAAATATTTAACCATCCTAGAGTTTGAAAAAGCTTCGAACTTTAAATCCATATAAATTCTTTATTGAAAGATTAAAAAGATTTAGTCTCTAACCATAGTCTTTATATTACTGATAATTAAAAAAAACCCTCCAAACTTCAAAATACTAATAATTAGATTATAAAGCCAAACCTGTACTTGTTTGGTATGTTCTTGATCATCAAAGTGGTACGTGGATCTCTGCAACTTGGATCATCCATGGTTTCATCACTGATAAGAAAATGACTTAGTTTCATCTGTCTTTTCTTCCACCACTTAGGTTCTTGTTCTTCGTTTCCGATTCCGTTCCTCGGGTCTTATCATCGTCATCATCGACACACAACGAACGCATAGAAACTTCAACAACAACAACTTCATTATTAGGGCTCACATTCTTGTTTTTATCCTTTATGAGAGTAGTTGCAGACTGTCTCAAAGAAGGAGCTAGAATTGGTGGCGGTTGAAGCGGTTGAAACGGTAGCTGCGGTTGCCTAAATGACCTGAACTTGTTCTTAAGTCCAGCTGGTCGGCTAAATTCAATCACAACTTGCTTCCCATAGATCTCCTCACCATTCATTCGATCAAACGCTTTTGCCGCATCTCTTACGTCGTAAAATTCAACGAATCTTTGGTGTTTCTTGTGAAACTGCAGAAGTTTCTGTCACAAAGCACAAAGTCACATGACGTCTCACATGATGTGTCACAGGAGTCTAAAAGCTAAAGGAATGACATTGCGAAGAGGAAAGTGGCGTGGGATCTTGTAGCTGAGCTGGACAAGTTATTCCAAGATGAAGTCAAAGTCTACAATCGACGATCTAAGGATATCAAAGAAAAAAAGGAAGATATCAAAGAAAAAAAGGAAAAGGAGAAAAAGAAAAGGAAATTGGTCTTTTCCTAATTTGGGTAGAATTAGGAAAATGGTTTGGACCTGTCATTATAAATATAGGTCTGTTTACCTCTTTAGAGACTCATGCATTGTAGTGCTAAGAGTTTCTAAGGGAAAAAGAGGTTTAGGGTTTATTGTATGGAAATCAAGAGAGAAGCTTTCAATACTTGTATGGTTTGAGAAGTTTGAGAGAGATTAGATTTTCTAGGAGATACTTGTAAGTTCTCTGGTTTGGTAGACTTGTAAGTTACCATTAAAAGATAATCTAATCAATCTGTTTTGAGGAATCCCTGTGCCAATATCTGCTGCATCATTCTGTGATAGTATATGTTGCATCACCTGTCTCTACAGCTCTTGCTTTATCAATTGGTATCAGAGCGGGACACCTAGTCGAGCGAATTTTCCTCGAACACAGGTGTGATCCTGCAGAAAAGATGGCGAGCTATAGGACACTTATGGTGATGAATCCTACTGTTCTGAACAAGACTACTTATGGCTGGTGAAAATCAAAGATGACCGCAACAATCAAGAGTATTGATGAAGACGTGTGGACTGCTGTTGAAGATGGCTGTGAACCACCAACTAAGACAGACAAAGAGGGGAAAGTTGTCCCAAAACCTAAAGCAGAATGGACTAAGGACGAGAAGATTATGGCTAAGTGGAATTCCACAGCTCTTAGTGAAATTTTCAGATCTGTGGAAGTAAAACAGTTTGAGCTGATTCAGAGTTCTAAATCTGCTAAGGCTGCATGGGAGACTCTGCAGCGAGTGTACGAAGGAACATACAATGTCAAGAGAAGTCCTCTTGATATGCTTGCATCAAGGTTTGAAAACTTAAGGATGGATGAACACGAATCAGTTGAAGATTTCAGTGCTAAGCTGTGTGCAATTACGAATGAAGCAGAAGTACTTGGGAAAAAATTCAAAGACAAGAAATTAGTAAAGAAGCTTCTGAGGTGTTTACCACCAAAATTTGCAGCACAAAAGACGTCCATGAGAGTCTCTCTGAACACGGATACTCTTGAGTTTGAAGAAAAAGCTAGTCTCTCCAATCAGGAGTCATCAGAGAAAAATAAGGGAATTAAGCCTAATCCTAATGAAGAAAGTGAAGAATATGATTATGAGTCAGCAGATGACGAGTATGATGCTGAGTTAAAATATGAGTACAAAGAGATATGTGACACACTGGTTAGAATCACAAAGGAAAATGTGGCTTTAATCAAAGAAAAATCATGTTTCAAGGGCACGGTTGAAAGATTGGATGCTGAGCTAAACAAAGAAAAGAGTATTACGCTGCAATTACAGTTAGATTTGGATGAAAAACTCAAACAGATCAGAATGTTGCAACATATACTATCACAGAATGATGCAGCAGATATTGGCATAGGGGTTCCTCAAAACAGATTGATTAGATTATCTTTTAATGGTAACTTACAAGTCTACCAAACCAGAGAACTTACAAGTATCTCCTAGAAAATCTAATATCTCTCAAGCTTCTCAAACCATACAAGTATTGAAAGCTTCTCTCTTGATTTCCATACAAGAAACTCTAAACCCCTTTTTCCCTTAGAAACTCTTAGCACTACAATGCATGAGTCTCTAAAGAGGTAAACAGACCTATATTTATAATGACAGGTCAAAACCCTTTTCCTAATTCTACCCAAACTAGGAAAAGACCAATTTCCTTTTCTTTTTCTCCTTTTCCTTTTCTTCTTTGATATCTTCCTTTTTTTCTTTGATATCCTTAGATCGTCGATTGTAGACTTTGACTTCATCTTGGAATAACTTGTCCAGCTCAGCTACAAGATCCCATGCCACTTTCCTCTTCGCAATGGCATTCCTTTAGCTTTTAGACTCTTGTGACACATCATGTGAGACGTCATGTGACTCTGTGCTTTGTGACAGAAACTTCTGCAGTTTCAATCTCCCCCTTTTTAACTTAGTGTGTCTCCTCAAGCATCAATATGAAAGCATACACATAAACACCAAGCAGTAGTAACCACCAAAGATGAGAATATCAATTCTCTACTCCCCCAAAATTTTTGAGTCTCTATAATAATTAAATTTCATATCATGTACTCCCCTTAAAACAGAGATCAAATCCCAGATATTCAGCTGCAACTAGATCTCCCATATATTCAACTGCCACTAGATCTCCCCCTGCTTGAGAGCACACTCAAATTTAAAACCACTCTGTTTATTCTTCTTACAGTGCTCCACATTCTCCTATGTGACTCTATCTCGCTGTTTCTCTTCTCTCAAGTCTCCCTCTTTAAAAAAATTCCACGACATGTTTCCTTACTCTTAAGAGAATATATATATTGCTTTGTTCAAATACATGGGCCATGTTATCCTAGCCCAACATCATCTTCTCTTGTTTAACTCTTGAAATACACGTATGGGCTTGAGCCATCAATCACTTGAGCCCACCTTGGACCTAGTTTTTTTTTTTTTTTTCTTGCGTCTTCTTCCTCACAATTTTTTTTTTTTTTTTCATCGACATTCATGTGATTGCATATATCTGCACATTCAATTCAATTCGCAAAATCATGTCGCAATCATCTATCTTTGGCAATCATTCCGGTCGCAAATCAGAACCCATTGCTGAGCAACACGAATTGAGAGGCTTCCAACTAAACCAGCGATTTCTCACACGAAATCCCAATCCCAATCCAACCACACTCCTCATCCAAGATCAGTTATGATTTCGGTGGCAATCTTATGCCTCATCTCTCGTCCCCGATGACGTCTCTTCCATTCACGGCGGAAAGATGAAACACGAGTGTCTGATCTCGATTCTCAGCACGGTCTTCTTCTCTCCGAGAACAAGAGATAACCATCGAACAATCTCTTCTGTCGAGCTCACAATCGTCATCTCACCGGAATCTCTGGAATTTCTGGTGAGATCTTTATCTCTGCATTTTTCATCTCTGCAATTAAATTTCTGGTGTTTTTACCACTCACCGTTGAAGCCACCATGACCTGATAGTGAAAATTGATGCACTTTTCTGTTTAAACCACGCATCCTCCATCTATTTGATATAAAATTCTGAAATGATTTCAATTCTTCACTTCGTAGCTTCTCTAATAAACAACCCATGTTCACCTTCTTTTTTACTGTTTGTGAACTCAACAGCTCTAACTTCAAAACAATCCTACCAATAGATTGAGTTCACATCATAGGCAGAAGCTAATTGGAAGATCGTCTTCGCTCTGCAAATCTGAATTGATAGCCCATCGCACCATCATCTTTTCTAACCAAAACCTTATTGAATGTTAAACCTTCATGGCTGAGTTCTTGAATGAATCTAAAACAATTATGTTTAACAGGTTGAAAAGTGTGCTGGCGTTCATTCTGCAATTCTGGATTTTTTGTTGCAGTATCAGTTCTGGTTTCCGGCTCTGTAGCATATGTTGTTATAATCTCAGTTTTTTCATCAGAAGCAAAAACTGAATCAGATTTCTCTTTAAATCCACACCCACGATGATTCATATCGGTTTTTCCAATATTCAGAAAATGATCCAACTGGTTTGTGCCTTCATTAATCATCCTCAAGCTTTTTTGTGTTTCTTTAAGTTGAACTCTAGCTTGTGCTGCTTTTTGTTCTTCTGATTTATCTTTAAAACTGCTGCAGGTTCTGTTGACTATGGGGACTGCATTAAATCGAAGCATCTTTTCTTGTCCTTGAGGATAAACTCTACCATAAAGATCTTTTTTCTTCATCCAGACTTGATTCTTCCATCCATTCCAAGTAAATTTTCTCTGTCTCCAAAGACTGTCTATTCTGTTAAGAAACCTGTAGCAGTGAGCTTTGATATGTCCATACTTTCCACAATAGAAGCAGATATTGGTCTTTTCCTAGTTTGGGTAGAATTAGGAAAAGGGTTTGGACCTGTCATTATAAATATAGGTCTATTTACCTCTTTAGAGACTCATGCATTGTAGTGCTAAGAGTTTCTAAGGGAAAAAGGGGTTTATGGTTTCTTGTATGGAAATCAAGAGAGAAACTTTCAATACTTGTATGGTTTGAGAAGCTTGAGAGAGATTAGATTTTCTAGGAGATATTTGTAAGTTCTCTGGTTTGGTAGACTTGTAAGTTACCATTAAAAGATAATCTAATCAATCTGTTTTGAGGAATCCCTGTGCCAATATCTGATGCATCATTCTGTGATAGTATATGTTGCATCACCTGTCTCTACAGCTCTTGCTTTATCATCTTGTACGGTGTCTCTCTTAACTCTTTGATCGGACCTGATGACAAAAATTACAATATCATTAAGTGTTCTCACATGATTAAACAAAGGGTCCAATAACTACTATATTCAATAACTGGGCATATAATCCGGATCCGAAAAAAAAAACCGAAACCGATCCGCAAAATTCGGTTCGGTTCGGGTTCGGATCTTTGAAAATATCCGATTGGATGTTTAATCTAGGTAACTTCGGATTCGAGTTCGGATCGGTTAATAACCGAAACCCGAAGTAGGATCCGAAAAAACCGAACCCTTATATACCTTAGATCTGATGTCTCTTGATTTTCCCGTATTACTCTTTGATTTTGCCCCTTTTCTAAACGACGATAAAGGCCTAAACCCTAAAATCAATATGGAATCACTTTAGATTCAGATTATTCGGGGTTTTCGGTTTTTTTTGGTTTTTTGTTCGGTTTTTTTGGGTTTTTTTACAGGTTTGTTGTTTTTGGTTACAGGATAATCCGAAACATCCGAATCCGATTTTTTTTTGGTTTTACATCGGATCTTGATTTCCATATCCGAACCGATCCGAATCCGATTAAAACCGATCCGATCCGAAAAATACAAAATATCCGAATGGATCTTTAAATCCAACATCCGAACATCTGAAAGATCCGATCGGTTCGGATCCGGATATCCGAATGCCCTGGGCTAGTCCATAGCATGTAAACAAGGGCATGATTAATTTAATATTGTAATTGAAAATGTTTTAATTCCTGATATATCCACAAATTGAGGAAACAAAACTAACAAAATCTAACAGAATCAAAACATAGAAAATTACAAAAAAAAACATACCATAAACATGGAAAATCTGGCTGAGAGCAATGGAAGTGACATCAGGGTCTAAGTTAAGTATCACCAACTTTCCTTGGTTACAACCGCCGGAAACGGCACTAGTCGCCGGAACAGCAAACTGGGCCCACACAGGTCTGCCGAAAACAAACCCACACGCCGATGAAGAAGACGGTGAGCTCCAAACGCTTACGCTTACGCCGCTACCGCCGAGTCTGGCTTGATGCTGTATGTGTCTATCGCAAATCTCTCGAACCGCTCTTTCAGCGGCACGGAGATCGTAAAAATGGACGGTCACGATTCCTTCCGAGATTCTCTCCATTTGCACGCCATGCACGTCGCCGAATACCTCCAAGTCGCATCTCACCGTCGACTCAGTGACGTCACGCGGAACGGAGATCCGAGAAAGAGATTGCGTCGGAGAATTTGACGGCGGAGGAAGCCCTTGAACGACCGAAACACCGTTAAAACACAGACGCGGTGGTGGTGGTTGAGGACGAGGAGAAAACATCATCGGATTTGGAGAGAGATTAAAGAACGTGACAACTCTTGGTTCCGTCGGAGATAATCCGTACGACGACGGAGGAAGCGGCGGCGGAGGTGGTGGTGGTGGTTGAGGACGAGGAGAAAACATCATCGGATTTGGAGAGAGATTAAAGAACGTGAAAACTCTTGGTTCCGTCGGAGATAATCATCCGTACGACGACGAAGGAAGCGGCGAGGAAGAGTGTACGGAAAGTGAAAACGGGGGGAGATAGGGTTTAAGGGAACATACTCTTGAGCTCGAGGGTCTAAATTTCCGGCGATCGGAAAAGCTCTAGAATCTTCCATTATGGTTTTTTTTCCGGCGAATCTGAAGTATCGTGTGAGAGATACTGTAACGTCAACTCTGTCTCTTTACTTTCTCGAAAATGACTGTTTTTTTATTTAAAAAAAAAAAGAAGAAGATTATATCATGTTGTTTAAGTTACGTTAATCCCTAATCACTTAATGTAATAGCTTATTAGCG
This sequence comes from Eutrema japonicum, assembly GCA_030161315.1. Lineage (NCBI taxonomy): Eukaryota > Viridiplantae > Streptophyta > Magnoliopsida > Brassicales > Brassicaceae > Eutrema > Eutrema japonicum. The sequence goes on along the minus strand of BSQW01000010.1, from coordinate 1,859,087 downwards.
AACTCTCATTTTGTACTAGAATTTCGTTTATTAATTCAAGTTTCTGCTTTTATATATTTATGCTCGATAAATGACTTGTCTATCTGAACCAAACATGAAAAAGTTAAGAAATGTTAAAGACTAATCCAGCTAAAATTTGGTAAAGTGTTGGCTAAAAATGAGAAACCGGGTTAGGGCTTTACAATACTGCACTCGTAGACTAGTACTCTCTTTTTCCTCTCTTTTAGGATTATATAAAGTTAGCCTCTTCGTTTTTGAATCGGAGAATTTATGTAGTAAATCGGGTTTTAAATTTCCAGAAACCACACGATTATATAGCCAAAGGGAATATGTCGCATCTAAAATCATCCCAAGTGCTGCTAATGTGGCTTAGTGATGTTAATATGGGCGGCTCGGGTCCGTTTAGACCCTACCTGTTTAAAGTCTGCATGTTTAAAGCCCGTCCATTTAAGCCTTTTTATGTTTGTACCCGTTTAAGCTTGCCCATTTTGACCCGTTTAGATTTTTTTTTGGGGTGCTATGTAATAATATTTATGTTTTAAAATAAAAATAAAATACATGTTACGTTTTTTTACATATTTTGTTGAAAATATAATGTCTTAAAGAAAAAAAAAATTTTGTGAAATTTTGAAAAAACTAGTATCATGAACAAAACCTTATATATAAGGTAATTAATGTCAAAATATGAAATAATGGCAAAATTGTAAATAAATAATGATTTTGTACGTGTATAAGAAAATAACATGAGTTGAATGCATATTTTAAATAAATTTCATGTCCCAAAACATCTATCTATTTATCTATAAATTAAAGGAGAATGATTCAAAGTTAGTAATTCGCAAGATCGTGACATGTGTCAAATTAATCTATTAGATTTTGACATATATAAAAAATAATTATCATTTAGATTTTGACACATAATATTAACAATAAAGAAAAAAACTATAATCTAGACTTAATCTTAAAAATAAAGTTAGCACAAAAAAAAGAAAATAAAAATTGTTTTTAAATTAAGAAAATTTATGTTAAAGTTTTTTTTTATTTAACAATAAAGGAAAAAAATAGAAACTAGACTTAATCCTAAAAATAAAGTTAGAAAAAATAAAAGGAAAATAAAATTTGTTTTTAGATTAAGGAAATTGATCTTAAAGTTTTTTTTAAAATGAAAAAAAAAATTCTTATTTTGATTTTTAAAGGATAAAAGCTAAATTATTAAAAAAGGAGATACACAATTTTCTATTTTGATTAAGGAAATTAAAAAAAAAAGAATACAATTCTATAAGGAAAATGAATTCTAATTCATCAATTCTATATACATAAGCACGTATTAATCGCTTGATAACTAAAAAAAAAAATTATAATCGATTAATTAAAAAACTTTAAAAATTCTGAAAATTCAAAGTTAAAAATTTAATCTTAAGAGATAAATTACTAAAAAATTAAAATTAAAAAGTTAAAAATTAAATTTATCCTAAAAGATAAAATTAATATAAAAAACAAACATTCCTTAGGTTTTTCATTTAGATTAAGGAAATTAATCATAAACCACAATTTGGTAGTATGTCAATTACAAAAAAAAAAAGTCCAATAATCGTGTCCAAAATTATTTATTGTATCTTTCACCAAATTTTTCTTTCAAGTTATATATTTATTTCATCGTAAACTTTGTTTCTAAATTTATGTTTTATATATTTTCACGGATAATATAATTTTGATTTTGATTTTTAATTTTTAATTTTTTAATAGATTATAAAATATTAAATTATAAATTTGTATATATGCGGCTACTTATCGAGTAATAAATAAAAGGTGAAACCACCACAACAATCATGAAAGCTGAAAACAGAACTGTAACTGATTCGGATTTCACGTGAAGTTCACGCATCGTTTAACCTTATCAAATGTACGAAACCGGTTTAAACCACACCGGTTATCTTATGTCTTTAACGGTCAGAAGACTCAGAACGATACCGGTCTCAAATGGGTTTTGAGATCAACAATATCACCTTCACAATCCAGTTATGAGATACATAAAATTACTGGATTTTTGAGCAAGAATCATGCAGAATTTATTTGTGCAATGTGAAACCGACCTAAACCGGTTTTAGCTTCAGATTTGTGCCCCTGAGAAGACTCTCTACATGAATCAGAGGGGCCCAAGATTAAGATAAAACATGAAACTGTGTATAAATCATACATACATTCTGTTTTTGGCCTGTCATAATGCTAAAGATCAGATCCTACAATTCAATCAAAAAGCTTTTGGTGAATAAACCTTTTGTGGCTCTTCAGCAGCAGCCAAAACCACTATCTATCAATTAGGAATCTATTGATAGACAGTGGACAGAGATTCTTCTGAAAAGATCTTCTAATCTTTTCTGAAACAACATCAAATAGACACAGATTCTTGTTCAAGAAAATGAATCAGCGATTTTATGGCAACAATAAATTGTTTATTGGCATTCAAAAGATCTTACATCAACATGGAGGCAGACAAAGATACACAGTTCATGAGTGGATTCATATAATGGACTATACTACAGCTATGGAAGAAAGAAAGAATGATTCGAACGGAAGATGGTTCCTGGATTAAGCCAAAGGCTCAGACTCGAGACTCGATTTCGATTTGGATTTCAGCAGATAGTGGCTCTGCGTGTTTCACGTAGCGAACAGAGATGGATTTGCTGTCGCGGTACTCACTTGGACCTCGAGCATCTCCAAGCGACGTTCCAAAAGATCCAACTTCTCATTCAAAGATGCCAATTTGCTCTTTGTGGTCGATTCTGAAAACACACACACACACACAGCAACTCACAGACATTAATGGAAAGATTCATGGTTTGATAATCAGATAAGCTCAAGAGAAAGTTTCATCAACACAAAGATCTCTTGGCCTATCTCTCTCTCTTCTCTCTCTCACCACATGGATCTAAGAACATGAAAGTCAAAGGATCACAGGAAGATGACGCCCCAAACGATTTGGTATCAAACTGGAGTAGCAATCAACATAAATTCGAACCAAATGAAAATGAAATCTAATAATCTCAAAATAAGAAAGCTGCAATTTTTCATCTAACCCATCACCAAAATCACTCTCCTAATTATCGAGAACCCTTCTTTGACAAAAACCCTAAAAGTTTCTAACTCTAGCAAAGACGGAAATTGACGGACTTGAAGCAAGAAACTCCCAAATTTCAAGAAAACCAGCACAGAGAGATCATGTTTAGTTACCGAATTGGACGAGGAATTCGAAGAGACGACGAACATTGAGAGAGATATGTGAGATGAATTCTCGATTCTCCCAATCTGCTTGAACAGCGATTCCTACGTTCACTGCGTTCGTGATTCCGCCTGCTTTCGCCATTATTAACCAAAAACTCTTTAATTTTCTCTTCTTCCACAAACACAATCACTCGCAGATTTCAGATTCTGCAGCTTTTTGTTCGCCCTTTTTCGATTCAATCCAGCTGTGAAAAATGATTGAGCAATCGATTAGAGAACAAGGGTCACCTCCTTTTTTCTCTCAGCAAAAAGATTCTGAATTTTTATCTTCCTTTTTGCTTCGCAGGTTGTTTTATGATTGAAGAAGAAGAAGTAAGTAGATTAGAATAAATGGGTATTAGATGGAAGAAATAGAAAATAAAGGGGCTAAATTATAATTTCTGAATATGTGAATCAATGAATGTGATGAGATTTTACATTTGGTGGGCCGGTTCGGTTTGATATTTTTTTAATATTTTCGTAGATTGCGTAGTTAGTGTCCAATCTTTCTCGTTCTATTCAAATGTCACTATCAATTAGTAAAAGATTGAGAAATTCTTGGTGCTTCGTACAACCAAAATAAAAGAAAAGAAAAGAAAAGAAATACTATTACAACCAATTCAAGATACTATTATCTTTGAATTCAAGATAAGTCGTAAGTCAAGTGTTATTTGGTATGCTCATAAAGAAGAGAATCAACAAGCTCAAATGGAAATCTGGTGACACATTGATATTAGATTTTAGGGCCAAAGACGTAAACTCTCTATAAACTGGTTTTGACACAGTGATATTAGATTTTGGTTCATTTCAGGAATCGGGACCGAAAATTATAGGGAACGGACGAGAATGGATATTGAAAAACATTATTTAAAATGTTCTCGATAAAGAAACAGGACGAAAAATTCGGATAACGGGATGAGTTTGAAAAATTAGGGTAGCTAAAATTACTTTCCAAACTCTCAATAATTTGAATAAAGTTCAATTTCTTGACGTGTATTTCGAGTAAATTTGGATAATTTCGGAAATTGTTTTTTAAAAAATGGAAAATTTTAGATAATTTTAAATAATTTTTATTGGTTTATAAAATTTTAATTATAAAATGGGTGATTCGGATACCCATCTCATTCACATCCTCTTCTAATACCCATCTAAATTAAAATAAATAGTCACGAACGAGAAGTTATTAATTTGAACGAAATTGGAAATGAGACAAAAAAATTCGGAACGAGTATGGGTCGAGACGGGAAACTCGTCACGAAATAGACATGCCTAATTGTGCGTGTGGGTCACTTGATCACTTTGGCTTCAGTTTGGATGTTTTAACGAGCGCCATTTTCATATGCCACTTTTGTTAAGAAAAAATTCTGTCATGCCACGTACTAATCTACATGACACCAAGCATGTGTAATGCCGATTTTACCCTTAATGATATTTGTTAAAAAAAATATATAAACGAAAAAAATAGAGATAATAAAGGAAAAAAAAACGAAACGCGACTCACCCCCGTGAGCTCCTCCTCCCCGAGACGCCTTTGTTGCTCAAACCGAGGTCATTCAACTACGTCCGCCGTCCCCTCCGGCGAGTTCTTCGTTCTTGTTGTCGTCGGTTTCTTCTCCTTTCTCCATCGGATTTGGTGAGTTCATTGTTAGGGGATTTGGGGATTTGTTAGATTTAGGGATTTGAAAATAAATTTGGTTGTTTTGGTAGTACATTTGGTTTGTAATCATGTTTAATGGTAAGAATAGCTATTTCCATAGGTTATTTATCGAATTTAGCTGTTGAATGGTGGTAAATCTAGCTATAGGAAACCCCGATTTAGAATCGATCCCAAATCTGGAAATCTACAGACGTATGACAACTGGAACAAATGGTATAACTGAGAGATAGTAGGACAACTGGTTCAAATGGTATATAACTGAGAGATATTAGGACAACTGGAACAAATGGAATAACTTTGACAAATTGTGTAATTCGTAATTTGTGTTTTTATCTTATTTCCAGGAGGCGATGAGGAAGAGGCACACAAACGTTCATTTTGACTATGGAGGGTACTATACAGAAGAGCATAAATGTGTTTCAGTAAATTCCGTATACGCTATATCGTTTAAGACTGCATTAATGGAAGAGATAACTTATTCGATGTTAGTAGAGAAAATATGCAGGAAAATTGCGTTAGATGAAACCCCGAGGAAGATGAAATTGAGTTATAACATATCTAATGCCGCGAGAGAGTCATATATTGTAGATGCCGAGGACATTTTTGTTTATCTGACGACATCGGATGAAAAGGGACTTCGACATGTTATGCATGTGGAGTTATCGAATGATGATTTGGAAAAAAGTCAGTGGGTCGATCAAATTTCAAGAGCGGGGCGAGGAAGTTCATTTGGTAAGAATTATGGGGAGCCGGCTTCAAATGGGAGAGTTGATGATGCAGATAATGCTGGAATCCTTACTATTTGCAGAGATGGCGAAATATCATAACAAAATAACGAGCATATCAATGAAGAGCCGATGAATGAAGGTAATGAAGGTTGTGAGAATGATTCACGTAACGATTTTGAGGCTGTGGATAGCCCAGTGGATAACCATGTGGATAACGGTTTGGTGGTAGGCATGAATATGTTGAGCTACCACCTCCTGTACAAGATAGTCAGTATGTTGAAGAATGGGAAGATGGTACGGGTCTTGAAAAGGGTCAAGAATTTTGTTCAAAGGAGGCAGTGCAAGAACTGGTTCAAAGAGATGCAAATTTGAACTGTTTTGGAATTCGTACGGTTAAGTCGGATACAGAGCGACTTATGCTACGGTGTGGTCAAGCTGCACAAGGTTGCAAATGGTATATACGAGCTGCGAGAATTCAGAAATCAGAATTTTTCAGTGTCAGAGTACACAGAAAGATGCATACTTGCTCTCGGGCTGTTGCGAGCACAAGCAGTTATAAACAGAAAGGCACACTAGGAATGGTAGCATCTCTTTTGAATGAAAACTATCCAGGTCTATTAGACACCCCGACTCCTAAAAATATCATGAGTATTGTTCAAGGAAGACTCAGTTTGCATTTGTCTTACTCTACGGCCTGGAGAGGAAAAAAACAACATGTAAGTAATGTGCGGGGGAATCCTGAAAAAAGCTACAAGATGTTGTATTCCTATCTGTACATGTTAGAGAAGGTCAATCATGGATTAGTAACAGCTGTGGAATTGGATGCAGAGAAAAGGTTCAAGTACCTATTCATTGCTTTGGGAGATAACATTGAAGGGTTTAGGGCTATGAGGAAAGTGATATTTATGGACGCAACTTTTCTTAAGTCTGTATATGGTGGTATGTTGGTTTTCGCAACAGCTCAGGATCCCAATCATCACCATTACCCCATTGCGTTTGGTGTAATTGATAGTGAGAAAAATGCTAGCTGGACCTGGTTTTTCAAAATGCTGAAAACCGTTATACCAGATGTTCCTGGAATGGTTTTTATAAGCGACAGACATGCAAGCATCATCAAGGCAGTCTTTGAGGTGTACCCGAGCGCATATCATGGACATTGTATCTGGCATTTGTCTCAAAACGTGAGAGAAAAGGTGAAGAAACAACACAAGGATCAAGTCGCGATGAAATTCAGGGATTGTACTCATATTTATACGGAGAGTGATTTTAACCGAGAGTATGCTGATTTTAGGAGTATGTTTCCTAAAGTCGCCGAATATCTCGATAAGAGCATAGAGTTGGATAAATGAGCAAGGTGCGAATTCCCAGGAGACAAGTACAACATAGACACCAGCAATTCCGCAGAGTCAATGAACAGTGTGTTTAGGGAAGCAAGGAAGTACCACTACAAGAAAACTGGTCTTTTACAATGGACATAATCGATGTATAATCGATGTAAAACAGGCTTTGGGATGATTTAGCGACGATTGTCAATTCGTCGTAATTCGTTCGTCGTTAATCCCAAAACGTCGTAACATCGTCGTAACTGTAGGGACGTTTACAAATCGTCGTTAAACATTCGTCTTAAAAGCGTCGTAATATTACGACGATTACACCAATGAGGTGTTACGACGGTTTGTGTTACGACGATGTAACGACGATTTGTGTTACGACGATTTTACGACGTTTATACCAATGAGGTGTTACGACGATCATAAGACGGTTTGTGTTACGATAATTTTACGACGATTTGTGTTACGACGATGTTACGACGATTACGATGGATGAGTTACGACGAATGGTTTACGACGAATTTACGACGGTTTATCAAATTAGCATATTTAATAATTTAATTAATAAATATAATTAAATGATTATTTAATATTAAAATTAAAAATAAAATTAAAAAAATAATTATAAAATACAAATTAAAGTTTGAATTACAAATTACAAAATTCTAATTAATATCAAACTGTCCAAAAAGCTCTTCGTCGGTTCGCTGCAACAATTCGTCTCGCTGTGCAGCGAGCAGATCCACATCCTGATCCGCATCCCTCCACTACAAGAAAACTGTCAATTTCCAACGAAAATTTACCACCGTTTTAAATCGATGTAACTTTACATCGACATTACGACGACATTACGACGAAATATGTGTTCGATGTAAAATCGTCGTAAATATATGTCGTCGTAATTTCGATGTAAAATTACGACCATTTTACGACGACAATATAAATCGTCGTAATATCGATGTAACTTTACATCGATATTACGACGAATATGGCTTCTGCATATTACGTTGATATTACGACGTAATATCGTCGTAATGTCGTCTTGGGTTAAGGAGCACACCGTTGTATTCCCACTTCTGATGATCTGGCCAACAAAGAACTCTGGGGGTCTAGTTTTCTACACTTATAAAGACCAACCACCATAAGTGAAAGATACATAGAATTGGACATCCTTATATTACGATTTACATAGATGTCCAATTCTATGAATCATTCACCTATGGTAGTAATGAAGACTGTCTTTACAAGAAAACAAGATCCCACAGGATTCTTTGTTGGCAAGATCATCAAGAAGTGGGAACACAATGATCAGCATAAGAACCCAAGGAAACGTGGATATGTATATATTTAGTGTGTATTTTTTTTTTTTGAGTTACCATTGAAGGTGTGGAAGGTATTTATAGAAATTTTCTAGAAATTACCAACGGATTTGCAACGAAAATTTATAACGGTTTTACATGGAATAGCATTACAACGATTTTACATCGAATATACGACGAAATTACGTCGAAAATATTTGATGTAAATAATTAGGTGACCTATAAGAAACCGTGTTTTACCAAATTCTCAGAGTCGACGTGAAATCGTCGTGATACCGATGTCACTATTTACGTCGTAACATCGTCGTAAAACTATGACGAATTTACGACGATTTAGTTTTAATTTACATGTTTGGTTTATCAACGTATATCATGTTTTACATAACTTCTAATCATAGTATAAACATGATAATCCATCGTATAATCGTCGTTGTTGAATCTGTTGTTAAATATTAAAGGTATTAGATGCACAAATATACTTCGTTCTTACATTTAGGATATGTGTATTGTGATTTAGGGTTTTGGATATAGATTTAATCTATTACAACGAAATTACGATGGATTCGTCGTAAATTAGTTGTAAAAATTACAACGATTTTACGACGAATCTGTCGTAATTTCGTTGTAATACTTAAAATTTAGGGTATAGGGTTTGATTTACATGTTTGATTTTTTTTATCTTATATCTTGTTTTACGTAAGTTCTAATCATAGTATGAACAAGTTTAAGTTTTTACAAAATCATTTACATGATTTAAGTCATCCATGTTACGAATATATACTTATAAGAACGAACGCTATACATTATTATGTAAGCTAAGGAAATCGACGACGATATAGATTCAATCGTCGTTATTGAATCTGTTGTTAAATATTAGAAGTATTAGATGCACAAATATATTTCGTTCTTACTTCCAGGATATGTGTATTGTGATTTAGGGTTTGGGGTATAGATTTAATCTATTACAATGAAATTACGACGGATTCGTCGTAAATTCGTTGTAAAAATTACAACGATTTTACGACGAATCTGTCGTAATTTCGTTGTAAAAATTACAACGATTTTACGACGAATCCGTCGTAATTTTGTTGTAATACTTAAAATTTAGGGTTTAGGGTTTGATTTACATGTTTAGTTTTTTTATCTTATATCTTGTTTTACGTAAGTTCTAATCATAGTATAAACAAGTTTAAAATTTTACAAAATTATTTACATTATTTAAGTCATGCATGTTACGAATATTTACTTATAAGAACGAATGCTATACATTATTATGTAAGATAAGGAAATCGGTGACGATATAGATTCAATCGTCGTTATTGAATCTGTTGTTAAATATTAGAAGTATTAGATGCACAAATATACTTCGTTCTTACTTCCAGGATATGTGTATTGTGATTTAGGGTTTAGGGTATAGATTTAATCTATTACAACGAAATTACGACGGATTCGTCGTAAATTCGTTGTAAAAATTACAACGATTTTACGACGAATCCGTCGTAATTTCGTTGTAATACTTAAAATTTAGGGTTTAGGGTTTGATTTACGTGTTTAGTTTTTTTATCTTATATCTTGTTTTACGTAAGTTCTAATTATAGTATAAACAAGTTTAAGTTTTTACAAAATTATTTACATTATTTAAGTCATGTATGTTACGAATATATACTTATAAGAACGAATGCTATACATTATTATGTAAGATAAGGAAATCGGTGACGATATAGATTCAATCGTCGTTATTGAATCTGTTGTTAAATATTAGAAGTATTAGATGCACAAATATACTTCGTTCTTACTTCTAGGATATGTGTATTGCGATTTAGGGTTTAGGGTATAGATTTAATCTTTTACAACGAATTTACGACGGATTCGTCGTAAATTCGTTGTAAAAATTTCAACGATTTTACGACGAATCCGTCGTAATTTCATTGGAAATCGAAATATTTAATTTACCGCGTGGGGAAAAAATTCGATAGGTTGAATTTTCTTTTTTAATATTACGACGATTTTACGACGGAATCGGCGTAAAATCGTCGTAAATTACCAATGATTTTACGACGAACACAAAATCTATATATACGTGACCAGATTTTTCCTCCCTCACAATCTCACACAAACTCACTCTCTCTCTAAAACGCTCTCACCTCTCTCTACCTACGAAAAAGGTAAAAAATTTATTTTTTGGTTTTTTAAATTATATTATTGTTTGTGAGGATTTTGAATTGTTAGTTAGGATTGTAATTTTTATTAGTTAGGATTGGACTTATTAGTTAGGAATGGAATTATTTTATATTGGAATTGAGCTATTTTTAAATATTTTTTTAGATATGACGCCACGTAAGACACACTATCGGCAGTTTCTCGAGATGGGACCGAGTGCTAATTCGTAACTCCCGTCATCTTCTGCGACACCGTCCGCTGTTCCGGATTCTTTTTCCGAACTAGCGCCGCCTCCAGAAGCATGTGCTCGACCGCCGTTGTTGTATGCGGGATTGACTGTCGAAGATATTTTGCAGTCGCCGGGGCATGATTCTTTAGATCGGTTAGATCCGCGACGGCTCCGGAATAGTTTATATTAATAATTTTATTTTGTATTTTAAATTTTATTTTAAATTTTGAATAGATTTATAAAATTTTAATTTATAAATATAATTTTATTAATTTTTTTTTTAATTTTAATTGAAAAAAGAAATAATATTATATATATATATATATATATATATATATATATATATATATATATATATATATATATGTATTACATCGAGTTTACATCGACTCAACATTTACATCGATTTTACATCGTTCAATAATTTACGACGAATTTACATCGAATATTTTACATCGATTTACCAACGCATTTACAGCTACCTATTACGACGAATTTACGACGAATTGTCAAAACAAAAATTGTATAATTCGATGTAAAATCGATGTAATGTTTCATCCTATTACGACGAATTGACGACGGATTGTCGAAAAACAAATTGTATAATTCGATGTAAAATCGATGTAATGTATTCGTCGTAAAATCGATGTAAATTTACATCGATTTTACGACGAATAATATACGACGATTTTTAGTCCTCCTTAATGTTACGACCATTTTACGACGATTTCCGATTAACGACGATCATATTACGACGAATTGTTATTCGTCGCTAATCCGTCGTAAACCATGTTTTACGACCAATTTACGACGATTCTGTTAGTTGTAAAAGGGCAGTTTTCTTGTAGTGCTCGGTCCCGATGTCGATGCTTGCTGCGCTTTCAGGGCCTTCGCCAATGCGGGATTATCCACCGCAAGAAGCTTGAACAGAGAATCGTATCCTTGGATCGTCTTATCTAATCCAAGGATCTTCTGTTCGGATTCCGCTTGCTTGGCCTGTAAAGTGTTGATTTCGGTATGGGCGGTGTTCAACTCGTTCCTCAACCCAACCGGATCGTCGTGCGGATGATGTGCGGTAGACGAGGCAAAAAAACTACCTCGAATCGATCCCATCCCTAAAACTCTGCCCTTCTACTTCGGGGCAACCTAAAAAACGTTAAGATTAATAAATTAAATACGAAATAATTACGTAAAAATATAATATGATTATTATTACCTCTTCAAATATCTCGTCCATTTGGGCTGTGGTCAAAGCCGCGTTGGACTGTACCGAGCTACCTCCAGGTGATAGCAGATGAGAGAGCTGAGTTTGACGCTCCTCAATCCGTGCTTGGGCGGTATTGTAGAGCTGCTCCGCTCGAGGATCCACAAAAGAACCGTCTTTCTTTTTGTGAGTTTCCTTAAAAACTCTAGTCATCGGAGGAAGTTCGCCTCCGTTTGCCTAAATAAATGACATTCGAAAAAAAACGGTTAAAAATTAAATTTAATTAATTACAAACTAGGAAAAACAAAATATTAGAAAAAATCATACCATTTGAAGACGCCTTCCCGCAAATGACGTCTGACCTGAAGTATGTGGCAACACCGCCGGACGACCGTATGGACCGACAGTGTTCCGAGAAGCCGAACACTTAGAAGCCACTTGCTGCGAATGCGGATCCATCCAGTATGTCTTCAAGCCGTTCCAGACTTCGGAAGACATGTACGAGGGCTTCGCCGCATCACCCTCAACCTCCCACTTCTGCTTCCAATCGGAGACGGTATTGTTGAGCCGCAATTTTCCCTTCGCCTTAAACTCCGTTTTCACCGTCTCGTTGATCGCAAAATTCCAGTGCCATTTTTGCTATAAAAACAAGAAAATAATTAGAAACGATTAAATAAAATTAAATAATTAAATTAAAAAAAAAGTAAAACGACTATTACCGCGAAACATTTGAACCACATATCAACGACGTCGCCCGGAACGGCAGACCAATTGCGGTGAGGCTCCTCGAAGTAGGCTTTGATGGTGTTAGACACACTCCGTCCGACTTTGTTGTCCTCCTTAAACCTGAAATATAAAAATGTAATTATAAGTAAAAACAAAATATTAATGAAAAAAAAAAAATTAGCTTACATACCAAAAAGTATTCGGCTGCCGGAGCGGATCTAACCGGGGTAAACGATCATGACCCGGCGAATGCAAAATGTCCTCGACCGTCAATCCCGCATATAGCAAAGCGGGTCGAGGTGCAGGTGCAGGTGCAGCTGGCGGAGGCGCCTGTAGGGCGGGACCGGAGACCGGAACCACATACGGTGTGGCAGACGATGATGGGGCATCCGAATTAACACTCGGTCCCGAAGCGCCACCCATAAATGCGGAATAGTGAGTCCTACGTCGCCCCATATCTAAAAAAAAATAAACAACTATCAAAAATATAATTCAATATAATTCCAATCCTATCTAATTCAAATCTTATCTAATTCAAATCTTATCTAATTCAAATCCTATCTAATAATTTTATTCCTATCTAATATTAACAATCATAAATACTTATCTAAAATATTTATAAAAAAAAAAAAATTTACTTTTAGAGAGAAAGTTCCGATTGATTTTAGAGAGAGAAAGTGATTGTGAGTTATGAGGGATCTGGGCTCGCGTATATATAGATTTTGTGGCCGTCGTAATTTCAATGGTACTTTACGACGATTTTACGACGGATCCGTCGTAAAATCGTCGTAACCCATGAAACCAATCAGAATAATTTACCAACGCGGGAAATTTTTAATTCCACGCGGCAAAAATAATTCCCGGTTACGACGAATTTACGACGGATCCGTCGTAAACTCGTCGTAATATACCAACGCCATTACGACGAATCCGTCGTAACATCGTCGTAATATTATAAATGTAAACCCTAAACCCTAAAACACATAACCGTCTTTTATTAACGAAATATATTTGTACATCATAAACTTTTCAATGTACACAATACAATCAATAATGACGATTGAATCTGAAAAATATCAAATTTCCTTAGATCTTCTTACTTCTCTATAACATTCGTTGTATAAGTTTCTTCGTAACATGCATGAAGTATAAATTGTTAATAATTTTTGTATTATGTCAAACAACGAATCGAGAACTTATGTAAAACAATAGAATTGATGATATACCAATCATTTACAACCTATACCAAACCTTAAAACCCTAAACCCTAAACCCTACATATTCGTCGTAATATCCGTCGTAAATTCGTCATAATTGACAAATCGTCGTAAATAGTGACATCGGTATCACGACGATTTCACGTCGACTCTGAAAGTTTGGTAAAACACGGTTTCTTATAGTTCACCTAATTATTTACATCAAATATTTTCGACGTAATGTCGTCGTATATTCGATGTAAAATCGTTGTAATGCTATTCGATGTAAAACCGTTGTAAATTTTCGTTGCAAATCCGATGGTAATTTCTAGAAAATTTCTATAAATACCTTCCACACATTCAATGGTAACTAAAAAAAATAAAATACATACTAAATATATACATACCTACGTTTCCTTGTGTTCTTATGCTGATCATTGTGTTCCCACTTCTTGATGATCTTGCCAACAAAGAATCATGTGAGATCTTGTTTTCATGTAAAGACAGTTTTCATAACTACCATAAGTGAATAATTCATAGAATTGGACATCTATGTAAATCGTAATATAAGGATGTCCAATTCTATGTATCTTTCACTTATGGTGGTTGGTCTTTATGTATCTTTCTTTGTTGGCCAGATCATCAGAAGTGGGAATACAACGGTCTGCTCCTTAACCCAAGACGACATTACGATGATATTACGTCGTAATATCAACGCAATATGCAGAAGCCATATTCGTCGTAATTTCGATGTAACTTTACATCGAAATTACGACGACATATATTTACATCGATTTAAATCGTCGTAAATCCGTCGTAAAATATCACAGTTATCCACCAATTATGGAACGTGTAATCGGAGCGATAAATGCTATTTGGGCACGATCTGGACCCATGATCTTTGTTCACGCTATTGGTCCGGGAACATAGTTGAATGCACATTAATTTCTTACCAAAAAAATAGCAGCAAATATCTTTGTTGTATAGATGAATGCACATTCGTTTAATTATGCATTTATTTAACTTTGAATGGAAATAGTACAAAATCAATAAATGATTATCTTATCATAAATATAGGAAAATAGAGTTTATCCTCGCCCAAAAAAGAAAAAGATTATCCTGCAATCAAAATACACGCAGTCCCAAGACTGGTTTTCCAATTTTCTAAAATAAGCTAAAATTCAAATAATCTAGAGACTCGCGTAGTCGCGTCGGTATAATTCCACACACCTTTTCCCCTTCCCTAATCCCTATCCACTTCCACACCTCTCTCTCTCTCTCTCTCTCTCTCATCTCTTTGTATGTAAATCGTGTTTGTTGAACTGATCGGAAATGGCGACTCCATCACTGTTCTCTCTGGCAAGCGCACACTTCTTGCCGAGATAAATCTCCGGTAAAGTTATATTATACAAATTAAAATAAGAGCAATTACCTATATAAATCAATCAGAATCATCATCTCCGCTCGGTTCATCATCTTCATTGGGTTCATCATCTTCAGGTTGCGAATCATCGTAACTCTCATCAAACTCATCGGAATCGCCTTCTTCTTCTGTGTCGTCAGGGAGATATTCAAGTTCCCTGTTGCGGGGATCAATTAAAAGAACGTTCTCCGTAATCTCTAGTTCTGTAATGTCACAACAAGAATCTTGTTGCATTGGAAGATCGTCAACACCAACAATTTTACCCCTTGGAGCAATTTTAATTACCGATAACCATGTGGGCCCAGTGGTTCGAACTCGCGGATATGGTACGAACGTTACTTGTTCTGCTTGTGATGCTAGGATAAATGGTTCAAACTTGTTGTATCGCCGTGCTTTGTTGAAGTCGACCACACAAAATTTGTTTATTCGAACCCCTCGACCGACTGTTGGATCGAACTAATCACATTTGAAGATAACGCATTTCATACAAACTAAGCCGGGGTACTCCACTTCGATTATTTCCTGCAACACCCCATAAAAATCTATTTCACCCCTAACACAAACTCCGTAGTTGGTAGTTGCCCGCCGAACGCCGTATTTGTATGTATGAAACACATAACCACGGGTGAAATACATGGGTGCAGTCGTTATCTTCCCGAGGGGGCCTAGTAGTAACTCATGAAACCATATTGGATATTCGGAGTCACCATGATCCACCTATGAAATTTGGGAATGTTAGATCGAGCATAAATATATATACTTAATGAAAATTTTTTATTACGTATACTTACTTGCATCTTCAACCACTTAGCAAAGTGACGATCTTTACGATCGTTTATTTCATCATCTGAAACGCCTTCAATGCATTCTCGTACCTGACTAACAAATAAACTGTAAAATACATATATATACATTGAAATTAACACATTTATCTATATATATAATAAATTAGGAGTGGCTAATTAAATTGTCACGTTACCTCTCCATGGGATCAACTTCCTCGCAATTTAGGAGGATGTACGTATGTGCGCTGTGCCTATCATTCTCGTTAGACCACCAAACTTCCTTCACTTTTCCACCAAGATGACCGATTGGTGAGAAGATGTCTGGAACACCCTCTACTGCATAATTTCTTCCCACACATCCATCATCATATCGTCGGGGTTTCCGTGTGCGTGTGCGAACTTTCGTAGCGAAATAGTATGAAGTGAAGTGTGAAGTTTCTTCGGTCAAACTTCCCGCAACAATTGATCCTTCAACCCTTGCTAAATTTTTAGCCTTTCCCTTTAAATGTTTCATGAACCGCTCGAATGGGTACATCCACCTAAACTAAACAGGCCCGCCTAGTTCTGCTTCGTGAGGGAGATGAATGGGAAGATGTTCATGACATCAAAAAAAGTTGGAGGGAATATCTTCACCTGATTGCACAACAATATTGCAATATTAGCATCCAACTGTGCAATTACATCTTCTGACAACGTCAGTGTACTAAGATCCCGAAAAATCCTCCGATGCCTGCAACACTCAACAATTATATAGTGCAATATTTGAACAAATTATATGTGATTTGATGATGTCTCTTACCTCCAATTGCTTCATGAACATTTCCTGGAAGGAGTTCGGCAAATGCGAAAGGAAGTAATCGTTGCATAAACACGTGGCAGTCATGACTCTTCTTCCCTGAAAACTTTTGTCCTTTCTCAACAGATTTAGCCAGATTGGATACATATCCATTAGGAAACTTCACATAAGATGACACTCAATTGAACAACGCTGCCTTTTGTTCGGCACCCAACCGAAATATAGGAACTGGTGATTTCCCATTGCTCATAATATGCAAATCATTTCTGTTGCAAATATCAGGCAAGTCCAACCTTGACTTTCCGCTGTCTTTGGTTCTTCCTTTTACGTTTAACACCGTATGCATGATGTTATCAAAAACGTTTTTCTCAATATGCATGACATCAAGATTGTGTCGCAGCAGATGATCTTTCCAGTACGGAAGTTCCCAAAAAATGATTTTCTTGTGCCAATTGTGATTCTCCCCGTATCCATCAGGCATATTAGCTGGAGTGTGCCAATTTCCCCCACGATTTACAGTTTCTAGTCCCCCAAAATGATCTATTTACGCTTCTAGATCTTCCCCAGATAGATACATTGGTGGGGGGACACGCACGATTTTGTTCTTCCTAAACAATCTCTTGTTTCTCCGATATGGATGGTTGATTGCTAGAAACCAACAGTGACAATCAAACCAGCATGTTTTTCGACCATGTTTCAGCTGAAACGCATCTGTCCGATCGAGGCAATACGGACAAGATAACCTCCCATGCGTCGTCCAACCTGATAGCATCTCGTATGCAGGGAAGTCGCTTATTATCCACATAAGCACAGCACGCATCGTAAAATTTTTCTTCCTCGAACAGTCGTATGTACGAACTCCTGTAGACCACAACTGTTTCAACTCATGTATGAGAGGCTGCAAAAACACATCAAGGGAACGCTTCGGATGCTTCGGACCAGGTACTAATATACTCAAAAATAAAAATTCTCTTTACATACACATATCTGGAGGAAGGTTGTATGGCGTTAGGATTACTGGCCATAAAGAATATTGCCTACCAGACATACCGAATGGACTAAATCCATCTGTGCAGAGGCCAAGATACACATTTCGCTTAAATTTAGCAAATTCCGGGTGTACCGTGTTAAAGTGTTTCCAAGCTTTTGCATCTGACGGGTGAGTCACTTCTCCTTCTCTCTGCGAATGTTATGCATGCCACCTCATCGATCCAGCTGTCCTTTCTGATTGATACAATTGTTTCAACCTATCAGTTATAGGAAGATACCACATCCGTTGGTACGGTATCTTACTACGACCAAAATTTTGTGGTCTGAATCTCGGATTTTGGCAAAATCGACATTCATGCAGCTTATCATTATCTTTCCAAAACAGCATACAATTGTCAACACATACATCTATCATCTCAGAAGGCAACCCAAGACTAAACACCAACTTCTGTATCTCATATTATGTTTCGGCAGCCAAATTATCATCTGGCAAATACTCTTTAATATGATCAGCCCAATCATCCATGCAAACCTCAGCTAAGTTATGATCAGTTTTAATTGTCATCATCCTAGCTGCTAACGAAAATTTAAACTGACATTCTCTACATCCATCGTAGAGTGGCTGATTTGCAGCGGCTAGCATATCATAAAACCGCTTCGCATCTACATTGGGTTCCTCAACACTATTATCAACATTTGTTTCATGAAATGCATCATTGACCATTTCATGCATCCTATCATGATCTTGACCATGCTGATCAAATTGATTTTCATGACCATGATGATAACTACTACCCTGATCAAAATCTACATGACCTTGATAATTACTACTACAATCAGCTTGATCAGTAGTACTCCTTTCAAAACCCTCTCCATGTTGATACCAAACATAATATTGCGGCATAAACCCTCTATTTAGTAAATGCTTCCACACCGTCTCAATAAAAATATATCTCGTATTCTTGCATTTACGACAATGACAGAACATCTTACCGCTTTCGAGGGTTGTTTGCATATTTCTGGCCTGATACATGAATATTTCAAGCCCCTCTTGGAATTCTTTCGTCAACGATCCCTCCGAATCCTTTTGCGTATACATCCATCTTCGTAGTTCGTATATGGACATTTTATAAAAATAGTTTTTGAAGTGTTTTTTTTATAAGAGTTTGTTTTTTTTTTTGATAACTTTCGTTCAAAGTACGCTAGTATTTATAGAAATTTTTAGGATTTACCAACGGGTTTACATCGAATTTACGTCCAAATAAAATTTACAACGATTTTACATCGCATATACGATGGATTTACGACGAATATATTATATGTAAATAATTAGGTAACCCTGCTTAAAAACGTGTTCACTTACCTAGACACAATCGACGTAAACTCGTCGTAATTTACATCGAATATATGTCGTCGTAATATCGTCGTAATTGCGACGTACAGTTACGACGATATTACGACGACCAATATTTACGATGACATTACTTCGAATTTAAAATGAGTCGTAATGTCGCCGTAAACTCGATGTAAATTTACGACGGTTAATATTCGATGTAAAATTTCGTTGGTAATCGCCTGTTTTCTTGTAGTGTACTCTCTATTACCTATGATTGATGCGATTCTTGAAAAAATTTCTGAATGGTTTAACAAACATAGGAAAGAAGCTGGTGCTGCATCGGAGCACAAGAGAGTGGTGCCTTATGTGGAGAACGAGCTGCACACACGATGTGCAATTGCATCAAAATTAGTGGTGACTGAGCTAAACGGCTTCCAGCTTTAATACAACGTTATTGGACGCGATAGGAAGAGTTATTTGGTGGACCTGAAAATGAAAAGTTGTTTTTGCAGATGTTTTGATATAGACAAGTATTTGTGTGTCCACGCAATAGCCGCAACAAGAAACCTCATGAGGAAGGATGGTAGAACCGCGAATATCCAAATCTATGATCTCTGTTCCCAATATTACTTGATTGATACATGAGTGTTGGCATATTACAGAACAATTTATGTCGTCCCGCATGAGTCTAATTGGATGGTTCCTGCTGAAATAGAAGAATTGTTCGCCTTACCGCCGTAATACACCAAACGATCTGGAAGAAATCAGGAAACGCGGTTTCCATCTACCGGAGAAGGTAGCCCGAAGAGGAGAAACAAGTCTGTCCTTGGAATTAACTTGGAGATGTGGTTGCAGCCCGAAAGTCCTGATGAGTAAACATATTTTCTTCTTTGTAATTCTCAGATTTAACTAAGTACAACCAGGTTTTACTAAGTACTACTAAGAACATGTATGTTGCTGTATTTCTCGGATTTTGACAACCACGTTTAACTAAGTACTACTAAGAACATGTATGTTGCTATATGGTATCAGATTTGTACAACCAGGTTTAACTAAGTACAAATAAGAACATGTCGGTTCAGCATTTCTTAGATTTGTACAACCAGGTTAAACTAAGTACAGATAAGAACATGTCTGTTCTCGGATTTGTACAACCAAGTTAAACTAAGTACAGATAAGAACATGTCTGTTCTCGGATTTGTACAACCGGGTTCAACTAGTACAACTACAAACAAAATAATTATACAATCATAATTATTAATATAATATCTAACTAATATTAAAAATGGTAAATTAAGTTGTAAAAGGATTCGTAATACCTAAAGAAACGATTATTAATCAATAAAAACGAATTAAATATTTTCCTAATACATATGCTTGTTCTCACATCAAGTATTCTTTATAGTATATCCAAGACTTTGTTAATATTCACCTCTTACGATGGAAAAGAGTTGAAAAATTCGATTTCGTGCAAATTGTCTTTTGAAAACTTCCTAAATGGTACATAACTGTAGGAAGTCACGTGGACAACTACAACATAATCATTTATATTAAGGTTCAACTTAAAATATGCAAATATCGCCAAAAGCACAACTATGATGTTTGGTGAACAATTGTACATCTAGGGGACAACTATGTTTAAACCACACCAACTTTAATAAATACATTTCTCACTCATTTCGGAACTTCCCCCCTTCTTTTTTCGGAACTTCCCTCCTCTTTTTCCCAAATTGGTTCATTTTCTTTTTAATTTTTTTTAATCAATATACCTACCGCCTTTTTGCCTTTTTGTCGACACACTCTCACTTATTTCTCACCATTTTTCGTTTCTTCCTTTTAGAGAGGGAGAGAGAGGAGAGCGATTTCTAGGGTTTGAGAGGAAAATGTGAAAGTTCTGAAATTTCTGGATTTGGAAGGTGGAGTTCAACAATCGACAAAGGTAAGTCTCGATTTCTCCTTAACTATTAAGGAAAATGGGAATTCTCGATTTTCGATTATCGATTTCGCGATTTCTGGGTATATGATATGAGGTTTCGAAATGAATTGGTTTATGGTATTTCGTTTTGATTTCTGGGTATATGGTATTTCGTTTCGATTTCTGGGTATATGATATGAGGTTTCGATTTCTGGGTATATGGTATTTCGTTTCGATTTCTGGGTATATGATATGAGGTTTCGATTTCTGGGTTTATGATATGAGGTTTCGATTTCTGGGTATATGAGGTTTCGATGTCTGTATAACTATTTATGTTTTTCCCGTTACAGTGACAATGCCAATAAATGCAAGAGAGACTGATTCATCAGAAGAAAGTTACGAGGATCTCTACGCAAGAGAGGACACTAATTTCGGTATTCCTTCAAAATGTTGGTGCGGTAAACAAGTGAGAGTCGACGTGGCTAAAACTCCGGGGGATGAAGGAAGAAGATACTACCATTGCACAGCGAGTGACGTAAGTATATCTAACATTTGTTATGGTGGAGAGCACCTTTTTAAGTGGTGGGATCATGCAATCGAAGAGCAGTTTACAAGAGTAGAGCTCCGACTAGATGAGCAGAGAGCTTCGTCTCACGGTGCTTTCAAACTCCATTGTGAGATGCGTATGGCCGTTGAGCGAATACGTCAAGAAATTGATGAGATCAAGGAAAGCTTAGCCAAGAAGGACCACGAGATCCATAAGCTGAGGGAGAAACTTTCGGGGAGAAGGAAGTGACTTTAGTTTATGTTTATGTTTCATAATATGCGGATTAAGATCCTTTAGTATTCGTTTTTTCGAAAGATCTTATGTTTTTGTTGCTTTATAAGACTTGAAAACATCTACCTGTTTATGTTGCTTTGTAAGACAATTTTATGTTTCTTTGTTATAAGTTGCTTTCTAAGACTCTCAATTGTATCAGCTATACCCAGTTGTTCCGCGAAACATAATTAAGTTGAACCAATATAAACCAGTTGTTCCGCGAAACATAATTAAGTTGAACTTATATAAACCAGTTGTTCCGCGAAACTAAAAAACTGAAATACATAAAAACGATAAGTAGTGTGTACCGACCAACCAGTTCATAACAACCAAAATACCAAAGTACAAAAAACGAAAGACCAAAGTACTAGATGCTAAACACCAAAGACCCAAACTACTAAAAACACCTACTCTTTCTCTGCTTCTTCTCGGGCTTCTTCTCAGGCTTCTCCTCCTCAACCCACGGTGGCCTTAGATACTCAGACTCTCCCCTTCTTCTCTTCACTCCGGTTGGTATTGGAGTGACACTGGGATCCTTCGCCTTCCTCTTCTTATTCTCTTTCTTTCCTTTTCCTTTCTTTTCTTTCTGACCCTCTACCTCAGCTGCATAAAAAAATAAACAAAGTTAAACACAACAAGGAAATCACCAATTGGGTCATTACCAAACATCCGCTCAGCAAACTTCAAATCCCCCAACGCCTTATAGTTGTTGGGGTAATCGTGGCAGTCCAATCCAGTAAGGAGGGTGTGCTCTCTCAAAGAGTACCTGATAGGCACTCCGTTCACCACAAACCAACACTCTCTCTCTTTCTCCGTAGATGCTATCTGAAGGAGAAGCATCCACATGCCTTGAAGCATGTGGTTTGCCTCCTTAGGCATGTGGAACATATGCTTGAATTGAGAATGATTTTGAAACCATTCCAATTCGTCATCAATACCATTCTCAATGTACTCCACCGTCGATTTCAGCTTACACCTACTTTCGACATTGCAAGACTTGGTGTACTCGCTTGGAACAAAAAACATCTTATCCGGCGACTGTGGCTGGCTATCATCATCATCATCATCATCATCATCATCACTATCGTAGTCCTGCAAATTAAAAAAAAACACTTATTATTATCAATTATCCACAGGTGAACTCAAATGTTCCAGTTAGCCAGAGTTGTCCCTACATCACTGTTGAACTAAGATGTTCCAGTTAGCCAGAGTTGTCCCTACATCACAGTTTCGATGTTCCAGTTAGCCAGAGTTATCCCTACATCACAATTTCAAACCTAAGATGTTCCAGTTAGCCATAGTTGTCCCTACATCACAGTTTCATACCTAAGATGTTCCAGTTAGCCAGAGTTGTCCTTACATCACAGTTTCAAACCTAAGATGTTCCAGTTAGCCAGAGTTGTCCCTACATCACAGTTTCAAACCTAAGATGTTCCAGTTAGCCAGAGTTGTCCCTACATCTCAGTTTCAAACCTAAGATGTTCCAGTTAGCCAGAGCTGTCCCTACATCACAATTTCAAACCTAAGATGTTCCAGTTACCTCTTTTTCCTCTTCTTCTCCACCATTTTCTTCCTCCACAACATTGTCTTCCCTTGCGATGGCAATGTTTTCTTCAACGTTTTCAGCAACGTTTTCTTCAACGTTTTCAGCAACGTTTTCTTCCTCCTCAGCAACTGTTTCTTCCCTTTCATCCCCCTTTTCTTCCTCTACTTTCCCTCCATACACGTTTTCTTCAACTGATTGCTCTTTACTCACTTCTTCTCCTTCATTAACCGTCACTTTCGGATCGGTTTCATGACAATCCATTGCTTCTCCTTCTATAATTGCTTCTAGGTAATTCCTAAAACAACCAAAACTAGATATAAGTTAGACAACACATCCACATACCATTTGTGAAGAATCCAAACTAATTTGAGAACAATGTCATATCAAAACCGAAATGAGAGAAGTTAGGCATCAAGAATGGCGCTCATCGAAAACTAAGGCATCAGAACTAGCATTTGATTCCGTTACCTATTGACAAGTCTGAGAGGAAGAATGAAGGGAAGAGGAAACTTACAGTTTTGATATGAAGAATCATGTGGGAGAAGTGGGAGAGATTTTTCGGCTTCGCTCTTGTCGAGGGAATCGACGAAATCGAAGAAATCGGATCGACGAAATCGAAGACCAGAACGGCGAGTTCCAACGGCGAGGCAATCGGAGTTGGGAGTTCTCGGCTTCGCTCTTGTCGGATTTCGTTGTCGGAATCGATCAGAACTTCCCTCAGGGGAGAGCGATGGTCTCGCGGAGCATGGGGAAGTGGGAGGGATTTTTTTGTTTTTTGTTTGTTTTTTTCAAATTTTAATCAACTGAATTAGGGTTTGGGTCGGATTGTTGGGTCTGGGTGGGTTTTGAGTCGGATCCAACTGGTTGGGTTGTAATTCTTGATTTTTCTTTTGGGTTTTTCGATTTTTCATTCAATTTTGATTTAAAAATATATATTTATTAAAAATACAAAAATACAAAAAAAAAGTAGCATATGAGAATAAATTTTTAGAAATGGTGGCATTCCAGCCATTGTTCCTGTTTTAACCGTGACGGACTTGCAAAAGACTCTTTGCCAAAAAAAAAATTTGTTCATTCCTAAAATTTATTGGATGTTTGACGAAACGCCGATACTACGATAAATATACGTTCATCTCATGAAAATATGTGGAAGATATAATAGATATGAAATATTATGTTCATTGTGAAAAAAAAAACCTCTAAGCCAAATAGGAAATTTGTTAGTTTTGCTAAATGAAATGACACAAAATTTGATAAGTATACAATAGACTGAGTCTAATATATGCTAGAGTTGGCCGAAATATTAAAAAAGTAAACGAAAGTGTAGCTTCAGTTTACGAATTTACTCGTTGGAACATGAGTTTGCTTAGTGATGATTAATTATCTATTTATCATTTTTTGTTTCCATCTATATGTTGCATATTGCCTTACATTTCGTGATCATTTGAAGTTTTTTTCCGGAAAGTGGAGCTTCTTCTTTTGCACATGGCAATGCAAACTAAATTGGTCATGGCCATATTAATTTCAAAATATGTAGAACTGAATTTTATTGTCATGTAAAATGTTTACAGTACTAACATTTTACAAGCAGTAGAAGACCTGATCCATTTCCGACCAACAAAAGAAAATTTCAACTATTTAGAGATCACATTTATTAATGAATTATTGTATTGTATAAATTCATTCCAGATCAATAAATTTATAATTCGAAACTTATAAAATATACATGCTTTAATTTTTTTGCTTGCCGTATCATTTAACAATACTAGGGATTGAACCCCGCGCTTATTTAGAGATCACATTTTATTATTTCTCATTATTAGTGTTTGTATATTAATAACGGTTATCTTTTAATTATGTTGTTAACTTATGTTGAAATATTGTTCTTTTCCATGTGTTTATATACACTATTTGACTACTGTGTGATTCTAATAATAGTTTTATACATATATATAAATATATATATATGAACACTATTGCAAATCTCTCATATGTTACATATTTAGTCGAACGTATAATATTATATTTCTGTTCCGAAATCTATAGTTTATATTGAGGCCAATTATAACTCCATCAGCCCGTTTACACATTAACTAAACAAACCACTTACATTTGATTATAAATCATTTTAGTACATATTTGAGAGTTTTAAATTATCTCTTTATGTACGTATAGCTTTAGATTGTTTTTAGTTACGCCTTCTAATAAAAAAAATTTCTAATGTTTTGGCATATGTTAATAGATGATAAAGAATTTTTTAACACAAAAACCCAAGCCGAATTTTCTCTCCCTTCTCTCTTCTTCTTCCCCTTCTCCGATCTGATCAGTTTTCCGGCCGATGTCGGTGGGCTTCCGTAGCCACGGCGTCGGGCCGACTTTTGTGTTATAGTTTTTTCTCTTCTTGTTGCGTTTACGGTTCACCCTCCGGCTTAGCTTGTATTCCGGTGTGTGGTTTTGTTTTTGTCTTAGATCCAATCGTGCCTCGGTGTGGCGGCGTTTCTTCGCGATGGAGGGGCTCTCGGTTAGGTCGCCGACAATGAATAATCCAACGATGATTTGGTGGCCAGTTCTCGATTTACGGTGGTATGAGACAAGCATCGAAGGCTCTTCGCGTTCTGGTGGTCCCAGATCTTGGTTTGGCTTTTCTTCCTTTTGGCAAGTAAAGTTACGATCGGAACCAAAAAAAAAAAAATATTGATCTTGTCTTCCCCGTGGGTTGAGGTTATGATGGGCTTCAGATCTTTGTTGTTAGGTCTTTGGTTTGTGGTCGTTTTTAGTTTTTGGCCCAGCTTCCGGGGGTCTCTTTTCCCGCCGGCTATGTATCCGGGGGTTTCATATCCCGTCGGTTAGGTTTTCGGGGTTGCATTTCCCGCCGGCTATTATAATATTATATGTTAAAATTGTTGCTAGTTGGTGGCGTTTGATGGCTTACGGACAAGTTTCGTAGACTTAGCATCATCATATCTTCTTGAGAGAGTACAACGCGATGCACGGAGGCGGCTTAAAGTTCCTTGCTTGGAACATAGACGAGTCCTTCAATGATTACTTTGGGTTGAATCTTAACTTCTTTGAGCCTTTATTGTTAGGCTTTTATGCTAGTTATCATGTAATTCTCCATGTACTTGAAGTTCCATATGTTAATAGATATTTTGGCCCAAGTATTGCTTTCTTCGTGAAATACAGCTGACAAAAGATTTGTGATTTTTTCCTTATTCTCCATCTCCGAAGAACATATCCTCTCTCGTTTCTAAAAGTCCAACAAATTCCACTAACATAGCTGATCTTCGATGGCCGTCGTGACTTCAACGCCTTTGGTAGCCATGGTTCCGCTTCTCACATCCGTTTCTGCCATTTTCATTCCTTCATCGATGCTCGCACCTACCTCAAGGTCTGATTTCAGAATTCGGAACTTTATGTATCTTATCATTACCGGATTCGGGTGTTCAAAATTTGAAATCTTGCGTGTTGTTTTGGATTCATAGGAGGGGAAAGATTGCGATATATGCGGCATTGTGATTGCAGATAGAGCTGCTACGATCAACGAACATCCTTTCAAAAGAAACACATTGTTTCTTTTGGGTAATGTGGTAAAAATCAATCAAATTTTCAGAAAAGCTTAGAGTTTTAACAATTTTGTGAAGTTAGAATAGCGATCACTCTTAATGATCTTTAATCCATTTCATCTGTGAAGAATGAGGGAAGAAGTAGATTAATAGGAACCTGAATGGTTTCAAAGATAATTCATAAGACACCAGAACCTGGAGTTAAGTTATTGCAAGAGTTGATTTAACTTCTCCATCTTTCTTATTTCAACAATCTGTGAACGATTCTCAAAGTCTATTATATTGGCTTCAATGGTACTTAGTCTCTTCCATTAACAAAAATTGGGTAATAAGCATTTCAAGATTTATGACGATCATTTAATAAATGACTAAGTTTTTGTTTTGAGAATCCTCGATATATTTATTTTTTCGAGAAACCAATTCGGGTCCGAAAAAATGTATTAATTTGTCCAGTTATTAATTTATCGAGTATCAATTTATAGAGGTTATACTGATAAATATGATAATAATTTCATTTTCATTTTTTCCAAACTTATGTATTCGCATATACTAATTTTGTTAATAGCCGGTTCAAAATTTAAATCATAATTAGCATTAAATAATTTTCTCATTAGTTGGTGTAATTATGTGTTTTGGAGTTGTATACTAATAATTATACTTATCTTGAATTTTTAATTAGTACATATTAAAGTTTTACATAAATAGGGTCCATTAATAAAAGTTTGTACATATTGAAGTTTTACATATGAAAAATGAACAAACAAATACCCAATACAATACCACACGCGTATATTTTGGATTAGTAAGATTTGACACAGCTTTCAATTATTAAAAGTTGCGTGATACAATAGAATAACACAACTTTTAATTAGCAAGATTTTTAAATAGGTGGAGTCCATTAATTGAGGAGTTTAGTGCTGATGTGGACAGTTTAGAATGAAAGAAAACTCTCTTATTATATATTATAGATTTTAGTTGCTATTCACTGAAAACCTAAAATCGAAAAAATTTAAACTGCAATCAAACCGAAATTCAAACCGAACACCGTACTTAAATAACTATATCTTATGTATTTTCATATATGTCTTAATATTATACTTAAAACCAAATGAGAAAGCTTAAAAGAATACAATCGACAGGCTGCTCCAATATTGCTTTCCCTTATTATTTACTTAAAACCAAACGAGAAAACAAACCATTGCTTTCCCTTTCCCTTGAGACGATATATATCGTACAAAATCAAACCTTTGGTTTATTCTTCGACATGATTACACTTACACTTTGTCCTGCATGAAGACAAGTATAAATAAACGAGCTATGTCTAAATATATATGTATTTATGAACTATGAAGGGTTTTGATGAGAATCAAGAACGAACAAGTTGTTATACGTTTTATGATCTTAGCTCTTGTGCAGCCTAACCTGTGCATGGGATTCATCGGCTGCATCTTCTAGCTCACGAAGTCCCAATCCATTTGTGCTTGACGCTCCATAAGCCTGCAAGACCATTAATTACCACGTTACCACTTTTGTAACTCTCAAAAATGCCTAGGAGATTTTGAAAGGATGTATTATTTTCAACGCAAAGTAATTAATGAAGTTTGTATTCCTATTTTACCTTCTTGTGTAGTTCGACGTTTTCTTGATGAATCCTTTGTGCTTTTCTCGACAATTCGAGGTTCTCATGATGAATAAGACTCCTCTGCAAAAGTTGAACCAAATATTAGAACCTGAAAAAAAACTAGAAATGGCAACATATATCGATCATGTCTTTACGTTCTATCTATGATTGCATGTGTAAATAGATTTCATCTACATTCATACACTACAAGAAAACACAGCCGTTCCTGACGACATTTCCGACGGCCAGGGATCCGTCGGAAATACCAGACGGATATTTTTCCATAGGAAAAAGTCCCTCGGAAATTCTTCGGGATTTCTTCCCTATGATATCCCTCGGGAAAATATCCTTCGGGAAAATAACATTCGAGAATCCGTCTGGTTGTTTCCCGGTGACAATTTCCTTCGGAAACTCGTCCGAAATACGTGCCGGTTGTTTCCCGAGGGAATCTCCCGATCAATACACAACCCACAGGAATCTGTCAGCATTTCCCCATTCGAAAATTCCCGAAGGATTTCCGATAGATTTTGATTTCCAACGAGATAGTACTGACGACCCAAATCCGTTAAATTACCCTTGAGAAAAGCTATTCCCGACGGTTTCGGCCGTATTAAATAGCCTGTTTTCTTGTAGTGATAGTTTAACACAACATATTTAGTTTCTTTTTCTATCAAGAAAATACTTTCCGTAAATTGTAAACGCAAAAGTAAACCGAAAGAAAAAAGAAGAAATATTGTTTGCATTGGAAATTTTTTTGGACTTATATATATCACTGGAAAAAAATCACCGAAAAAAAGAAAGAAGAAATATTGTTTGCATTTCATATATATATATATATATATATATATATTTGTTGGTAAAATCATATTTTGTTTACAATTTGCAAATATTTTACTATTGGAAAAAAAAATATCTTGTTTCGTAAACACAAACATTTTAAGTTTGATTTCGTAATCGATATATATAGTACTGACCTCTCTGGTTAGTTCTTCGATTTCATTGGTCAAAATTTTCTCCTGAAAGGTTCGGAAAACAAAAATTGATTAGTTTGGATATCATTGCTTTATGATCAATCTTTAAACATCATGCTCCAAGAAAAACGAGCTAAAGTATTCATATATATAGAGATGAAAATTTACTTTTTTCATACGAATTCCACGTAAACTCATTTCAAGTTGTCTTTCTATATTGATCAACTCCTTAACGCTCAAACCATTTAATTGCTCTCCCATTAGTTGTCTGCTTCATAACAAAAAGTTTATTGTACATATACATAATTTTTTTACCCTTAATAACATGTTTACACAAAGTCACAAAGACAAACATAGACATGACTATATACATTATAAAATATTTAGGGCATAAGTCCATTTTGGTAACATATGTAGTTGGAGCTTATATATCTATATATACATCTAAAAGGAATTTATTAGGGACATAAGATCCATTTTGTATACTATATGTATATGTAGTTGAGATTTTTGGAACTGGAGAAGAGAGAGAGTGACTCGTGGAACTGGAAGACTCTGCTTCATCTGAGACCTTTGGCCGAAAGATTTATCAAATGCTCTGTTGGTAACGGTCTTCTTGCTAAGTTTTAGTTCGATAACTGGACTCCGCTGGGCTCCTTAATAAAACTAATGGGAATTGATGGGCCAAGGAGGATGCGTGTTCCTCTTGAATCAGTTGTCACTGATGCTTGTGACACCCAAGGCTGGAAGCTAGCTTCGCCACGTTGTGAAGCGGGGCTTGCTCTCCACGCCCATCTAACCACTGTAAACCTGCCCACCTCAAGCACAAGGTTGGATTTGTTCTCATGGACTGTAAATGGCACAAATTGCAGTGGTTTCTCGTCAAATAAAACATGGAACGCAATTAGAAACTGTGAGGACACTAGAGATTGGTATAGACTGATTTGGTTCAAAGGAGCAATCCCCAAGCTATCTTTTCTAATGTGGATTGTT
Source organism: Eutrema japonicum (assembly GCA_030161315.1). Taxonomy (NCBI): domain Eukaryota; kingdom Viridiplantae; phylum Streptophyta; class Magnoliopsida; order Brassicales; family Brassicaceae; genus Eutrema; species Eutrema japonicum. Next base: position 1,828,517 of record BSQW01000010.1, on the reverse strand, counting down.
CAGTTGAATAGGCTCCCTACAAAGGTTCGCTTGGCTTCTTGGGGATTAAACATCCCCACAAGTTGTTGCCTCTGTTCTGGATTCGAGGAAACAAGAGACCACTTGATGATAAATTGTGCTTTCAGTGCGGAAATTTGGATCAGAGCCCTTCAAAGACTCGGGCAGCAAGCGTTGTGTTTCCTCTCGTGGCCTGAGCTTATGGTTTGGATAAGGAGAAGGTCACACCGCTCCTCATCTCTGCTCCAAAAGATCGTGGTCCATACTTGTGTCTACAACATATGGACTCAGCGAAACAACATGTTATTCAACAACCAAATTCTACCTCCTTCTCAGATCTTCAAGGACATTGATAGGCAGGTGAAGAACACAATCATGGGTAGAAGGCTTAGAAAACAGTTTGGTGACATGATGACAAAGTGGCTGTGATAGAGTGAATGATCGATTACTCATAAAAATTTTGCTATCATGTTTTTTATTTCTTTTTTGCCATGATAGCAAGTTTCTGGGTTTTACGAATTTTGTAAAACTCTTTTTTCATTAATTTGAATATTTACAGTTTGGCAAAAAAAAAAAAAAAATACCGGTTAGCTTTTAGTTGGAAACTTGTGATCATTCACAATTTTAAGCAACTATACGTACCGATGATTTTCCTGCAATGAGTGCAGTTCTTGCCTTAGAGTTGTGGCCTCTCTCTGCCAAAACTACAACATGCAACAGAAACTACCTCATCAACTCTCAAACTCAAGTGTAATAGACCAAACATGATTCAGATATTATAAGTATAATTGCCTTTCTTCAGGCCCAACTCAGAGGCTAGACAGGCTAGGTCATGGTTTTGGACCACACTTTTTTTTTTTAGTTTTTGATGGACCACAAAATTAATGTTTCCATTTTTTACAAGGCCACCAATTTTTTTTTATACTTATCCTTTTTTATATCAAGTTATTTTATTTCTTTTTTTTTCCAATAATTTTTAAATTAAATTGGAATTATGCCTTAAACTTTTATTTTATACATTTTACAAAGGGCCATATTTTTTCCTTATCTCGGACCACCATTTTTGTTGGGCCGGGCCTGCCTCTCCTCTTGCGCGTTGTGGGATTTTTGCATATTTATACGTACCTTAACTTCTGATGCAGGGTTCAATAGTTGTTGCTGCTCCATCTTGGTCTTGTTAAATCGTTCAATAGCCGATTTCACACTGTTCATTTCAGCATTTTGAATTTTAGTTTATAGTGTATATTACCTTGTAGCGAGCTAATATTTCTATTTCCATTGCTAATGAAAAAAAAAAAAACTTCACTTCCTTATGAAAATTTTCACACTCTTCACAGTTATCATATTAAAAAAGCTTTAAGATTGTTATTACATAAGAAACAAAACAGTATAAATGGTATTCACCATGATTTTATAAGTGTCATGTATCTATTTTAAAAATAAGGTTCTTTTTAACATATGAGAAACATTGATCTTTTAAATAAATATGAATTTGAAAGTCCTATATATAGTTTCAAAACTTTGTCCTCTAGTTTCTAGGTCGAAGTTCACATATTGGTAAAATCATACTAGAATTGTTCTTGAAGTGATAATTTATAATATTACTCAAAATCCAGTGGTAAAGATATTTTCCAGGATATATATAAATATTATAGCTCTTACAATTAAAATTTTAGAACCTAATACATAATTCAATAAAAAAAATATTTCTGATGAAATAAATTGATACATTGATATATCGATAAAAATACAGAATCATTTGATCGTTAAGTGTCATACTATTAAATACACACAAGATATGGACACTCATTTGATCGTTAAGTGTCATACTGAGATTTATATTTATGTCTACAAGTTTGTGGGTGAAAACAAACATTTTATATATCATCTCCAAATGTATTTATGGTGATCATCTTGTACACTCATTTTATCACTCTTTTAGTTTTCCAACGATGAACTTGTTTTAGTTTTTAATACACTATTCCCTCTACTTCCCAAATGTTTCTAAATTTGGCAAAGTCATATATACTGCCACTCCATATACAAAATTTACAACCAATGTAAACACACACACACACATATATACATAATATGATATAGGTAGACACAATGACACACATGTCCATACACACAAAAAGCCATGAGCATCATTCAGATTAGTTTCTTCATCTTTAAAACTAGTAAACTTCTATAGTTAGTTTTTTTTTTTTTTTTTTGCTTTGCTTTAGCAACCTCCTCCTTTCGAACTAAGTTTCCTTTCCAAAGAATAATTTTAGGAGCTATATATACACCACCTCGTATGTATATATATTGAAATGAGCAAGATGCACAAAACTGTACACAACAAATGAGCAGATCACGCAACTAAACACATCCCATTGAATTAATCCAAACCCTTCTAAGAAAACCCATACATGATATATATGCTTCCAAGTATTAATAGATATACGCATACATATTTATATATATACATGAATATGTATGTATATAGATGATAAAGATCTAGGGGTTGAATAAGGAAGAGAGAAACCTGGAGCTAGCAAAGTCATAGAGCTTGTCGGTATTGGAGAAAATGATGAGACCGATCTCAGCGTCGCAGAGAATAGAGAGTTCTTTAGCTTTCTTGATGAGACCCTTTCTTCTTTTGGAGAAAGTGACTTGCCTACTCGTCGAATCATTGATCCTCTGGATCACAATCTTCCCTCTCCCCATCAAGTTTAACCCTATTTTGATCTTCCTCTCGATCTTGGTGATCTTCCCCTTTCTAGGGTTTTTCTAGATCTTGCAACCAAGGGAAGATGAAGAAGAACGAATCAGGGGAAAGAGAAGAGAGAGAGGGAGAGAGAGAGAAAAGGAAAAAAGAAAAAGATAAGAGGAAGTACGAGTCAACAATCTCTTCGAGGAATAAACAAATATGTTTAGTCTATTTGAGTCGTTGTATTGGTAGATACAACTTGAGGGCCATTTAGTAAATTAAGTACCAAGTTATAACCTAATCAAAGATATGTATAGTCTCGTAGAACACATGAGACAGGCGAAAAACCTCGTAAATTAAGTACTTGCAGGTTAAGCAAATTTACGCAGTTTTCATGTACATACTAACACTACAAGAAAACAGGTGTATTTCCGACGGAAATTCCGACGGCAATAATTCCGTCGGAAATTTCTGACGACTTTCCGACGGATTTCCGACTAACTTTTCATCCGTCGGAAATATTACCCCGTCGGAAAGCCGTCGGAAATTCCGACGGATTTCCGACGGCCATAATCCGTCGGACACTTTTCGACAGATTTCCGACGACTTTTTGATGAATTGTGATGTTGCCGACATACTGCCGACGGATTTCCGACGACGTTCATCCGTCGGACTTTTCCGACGGATTTCCGACGGACTTCCGACGGATGTCCGACGGATTACCGACAGATGCCGACATGGTTGCCGACATGGTTGCCGACATCGATAATATCTACTTTATATCCGTCGGAAATCCGTCGGAAAATGCACAAAATTTTCTTTATAAAAACGTTTCCACGCTTCATTTATAATCATAACAAAAAAAAAATCTATGTTATCTAATTCCTTACGAAAATGTCTTCTTCAAATCTTTATAATTATTTTCGATCATGGATGGACAAGCCTCATCAAATTCCGGACACGGGTCTAGTTACAGAGGAATTCAAAAAAGGTCTACAGGAATTCATGGCATTTGCGGGTATGCAGAAGAAAGCAAAAAAAACCGGTAAAATCTATTGCCCTTGTACCAATTGTGGGAATCGTAGATTTATCGTGATAGATGAAGTATGGTCACACTTGTATTGTCATGGGTTTATGCCGGGTTACAAGATTTGGTATTATCATGGAGAAAATGATACAATGGTGGATAATTATGCTAGTACTAGTGAACATTATATTGGGGATAACACTAGCTTAGAAGAACCCGCAATGGAAGAACAAAGTACTGTAGGTCATGTTCAGATGGTGAACGATGCATTTCGTGAAAGTATACCATCGGTTGCTGAGTATGGAGATAGGGGAGAAGAACCTAATTTAGAAGCTCGGAGATTCTTTGATATGTTAGACGCTGCTAAACATCCGTTATATGATGGGTGTAGAGGTGAACATTCCCCTTTATCAACTGCAACAAGGATGATGGGTATAAAGACGGATTTCAATTTGAGTGAGGAGTGCGTGGATGCAATCGCTGATTTTGTGAAAGAAATTTTGCCAGAAGATAATCTTGCACCGGCATCATACTATGAGATACAGAAACTTGTTCAAGGTCTAGGATTGCCGTATCAGATGATAGATGTATGCATAAACAACTGTATGCTCTACTGGAGAGAGGACGCAGATCGTACGACATGTCGTTTTTGTCGCAAACCTCGGTATAAGGAAACAGGTGGAAGAGTGCCAGTGCCATATAAACGGATGTGGTATTTACCGTTAATAGAGAGATTGAAGAGGTTATATCAGTCAGAGCGCACAGCAGGAGCAATGAGATGGCATGCAGAGCATACAACAGATGGACAAATCGCCCATCCGTCAGATGCAGGAGCATGGAAACATTTTCAATCCATTTATCCCAGCTTTGCGTTTGAGGCAAGGAACGTATACCTTGGATTATGTACCGATGGTTTCAGCCCTTTTGGGAAGCACGGCAGAAAATATTCTTTGTGGCCAGTAATTGTAACACCTTACAATTTGCCGCCATCTTTGTGCATGCGAAGGGAGTTCTTGTTCCTTAACATTCTCGTTCCTGGACCAGAGCATCTGAAGAGATCACTTGATGTGTTTTTGCAACCATTTATTTATGAGCTGCGAATGTTATGAGACCAAGGTATTGAAGCGTTTGATGTTTCTTGTCACCAAAATTTCATCATGCGGTCGGTACTTTTGTGGACTATTAGCGATTTTCCAGCATATGGCATGTTATCAGGATGGACAACGCACGGAAGGTTATCGTGCCCGTACTGTCAAGATAACACTGATGCGTTCCAATTGAAGCACGGACGAAAAACGTCTTGGTTTGATTGTCATAGGCGATACCTACCTAGCGATCATCCTTATCGTCGGAGCACCACATTGTTTAGGAAGAACCGGAAAGTATTTGACGGTCCTCCTCCTGAGTTAGATGGTGAGTATTTGTTGACTCAGTTTAGAGATTTTGGTGCAGAGAGGACCGTTGATTGTGGTGGTAACGGACATCATCCTGTTGATGGTTGTGGCAACGTTCATAATTGGCACAAGAGGAGCATTTTCTGGGATTTGCCTTATTGGAAGAACCATCTTTTGAGGCATAATCTGGATGTGATGCACATTGAGAAGAATTTTTTCGACAACATTATGAACACCGTTCTCAATGTCAAAGGGAAGACGAAGGACAATCTGAAGTCTAGATTGGACTTGCCAGACATTTGTTCTCGTAGAGCACTACATGTGACAGGGAACGGGAAGCCTCCGGTCCCGGCTTTTCGTTTCGATGAACCTTCAAAGGCCGAGTTTTTTGACTTGATTACCGAAAGTGTTAGATTCCCGGACGGATACGCATCTAACCTTCGGACCTGCGTTGATCATGGAGAAGGGAAGTTTACTGGGATGAAGAGTCATGATTGTCATGTGGTGATGCAGCGCCTCCTTCCATTTGCCTTTGCATGTCTTCTACCACGTAATGTCCACAAAGCAATTGCAGGTACAATCATGAAATTATTTATTTACTACTTTATACAATATATACTTCATTATTTAATTATTCATTTGTTATCCATATATTGCAGGGATTGGTGCCTTTTTCCGAGATATATGTTCTCGCTCTCTTACATCCGACGGTATCCGCAATCTTGGGGCTAATATACATGTAATCCTTTGCAATTTGGAGAAGATATTTCCTCCTTCATTCTTTGATGTTATGGAACATTTAACAATTCATCTCCCTCGAGAAGCAGAGCTTGGGGGACCGGTTCAGTACCGTTGGATGTATCCTTTCGAACGGTATATGTTACATCTAAAGAAGAAGGTGAAAAATTTGAGTAGAGTGGAGGGTTCTATCGTCGCACAGACCATCAATGAAGAAACCTCACATTTTGCCGAGTCCTACTTTCCATCACAGGTCAAAACAAAGAGTCGTAGAGCAGCTCGACATGATGACGGAGGCGTCCTACCTTTCTATCCGGTCGATGTACCTCATATATTTTTACAGATTGGACGACTTAGTGGAAAAGGCAAGAAGAGGAGACTTTCACCACAAGAGCGAGAGCATTTGCATATGTATATTCTCACAAACTGCGACGGAGTTGATGAATATGAGAGGTATTATATATTGAACTTAATTTTTAATTACTTATTGGGTTCTTGATTATATATATATGTACTAACATGATAATTGTTTCAATCTCACAGGATCTATATGGCTTATCAACGTTTTGCATTTCCTGACAAAACAGAGGACGAGCTAATCGAGCTCAAACATGAAGAGTTTGGACGTTGGTTAAGAGATTATGTAAGTCTTTTAATTGCCTTGTTTTTAGCAATCATCATATGTAATGAAAGATTTAATTATTTGAAGTATTTTTATTTTAATTGTGCAGGTGACGACAGAGAAGGCTAACGGACAAACATTTCCCACGTGGTTAGAAGAAATTGTGAGATTTCCACTAGCAACCGTGCAGTCACATGTGATGTATAGCACACGGGGGTACGCTTTTAAGATTCTTCGGGATGATAGGAGTGCGACAACTTCAGATTACGGTGTATCAACTCAGTCAGGTGATCTTGTATACTATGGTGTCGTACGTGAGATTTTCGATGTTCAGTACCCGGGAATGCTCGGTCTAAGATGTGTTGCATTTTTATGCGACTGGAACGACCCATTAGTAGGAAGCGGTGTGCGACACGACCAATTTGGTGTTACATCATTACATAGCAGAAGAAAACTCCAGAGATACGAGCCATTTGTACTTGCATCACAAGCAGACCAGGTTTGTATTTCTTTTACGTTAATTTTTAATTTAGTTTTGTTGCATTCCCGTGGTTAAATTTGTACATGGTGTAGGTATGCTACATTCCCTATCCGCGGGTGACAAACAAGCAAGACCCGTGGGTTACAGTCACATCGATAAACCCGAGAGGTAGAGTTCATGGGATGTCTGATCATGAACCCCTCCAACAAAGCTCCGTAGGTTTGGGTTCAATCGAGCATTCCCTTGAGGTCGACCTTGTCGTTGATTTCACCATACAGTCAGACGATCGAGTATTTGAGGATTCAGAAGAAGAATTTGATGAATTTAGAGAACCTTCCGATTCAGGAGAATCAGATTACTCATCATCGGATTGACAGTAGTTTTAATTATAAAATTTGCACCGTAAAATATGTACATATATTTGAACTAGAATTGTAATGTGTAATATATCAGTTATGTCGAAATTTTATAAAGTTAGACATTTGATTAAGTGTAACAAAATCAGAATTTTGCCACAAAAAAAATTTTGGTTACAAGGTTAACCTATATTATAACTTCTATATAAATTCTATATAACACATTTTCTTGATGTATATACAAGGTTAACCTATTTTATATACATCATACAAGTGTTTGTAAACATTTGATATTCTCGCGGTCTCGAAAATATCTAAGTCCGTCGGAAATCCGTCGGAAATTTCCGACGGATTTCCGACGGATCTGAAAAATTAGACACGTGCTTGTTGACTGACTAATCGACAAACATGCATGGAATATACCTTATCCGTCGGAAATTTCCGACGGATTTCCGACGGACTTAGATATTTTCGAGACCGCGAGAATATCAACCGCGTAAACGAAATTATTTTTTCGAAATCCGACGGAATTCCGACGGATTTCCGACGGACATCGAATTATATCAACGAACCGTAAGTTTTTTTCCTTCTTTCTCTCTTCTTCTTCTCTCTCTTCCGTCGCTTCTTCTCCCTCTTCTCTCTTCCGTCGCTTCTTCTCCCTCTTCTCTCTTTTTCTTCCTTAGCGAAAATCTGTTTTTCTCCCTCTTCTCTTCTTCTTCACAATTTCAATTTTAATCTTCAATTCATCAACTCGTTTTCATCAATTCCTAAATTCTTCTCCAACAAAACCATGTAAGTTTAATCAATTCCTTTAAAATTTTTTTATATCATGTTAGTTTTAGGGAATATATTAGTTAGGTTGTTAGAATTCTATTTATGTGAATTGTTAAGTGGTTATAATAGAATTTGTTATTTAGAATAATATTAGTGTTAGGGTTTATGTGTTTATATTGTTGATTTAGAATTTTTAGATCTAGAAAACAAATTTTTGATCTTGTTTTATTTTCTAAAAATATTAAAATCGTTTTTAGATCTTGTTTTATTTTCTAAAAATATTTTAAAAACGTTTCTAGATATTGTTTGAATTTTTTACAATATTGTTTAAGTTATAAAAACGTTTAGACAATATTTGTATATATTAAAAACGTTTTTAATATATTTGTTAAGTAATAAAAACGTTTTCATAATATTTGTATATATTAAAATTGTTTTTAAATTTTTTTATAGTAATAAAAACGTTTTTATAATATGTATATATATTAAAATCGTTTATAATATTTTTTAATTAATAAAAACGTTTTTAAAATATTTCTATATATTTAAGTTGATGTTAAAATATTTTTTAATAATAAAAACCTTTTTCAAATATTATTTTAGAAATAAAATCGTTTTAAATTTTTTTTATAGTTATAAAACGTTTTCTAAATATTTTTATATATTAAAACTGATTTAAAAATATTTTAGCAAATTTTGAAAATTTTTGAAAAATTTGAATTTTAGTAAAATTTGAATTTTTCGGAAAATTTGAATTTTTTGGAAAATATGAATTTTTCTGAAAATTTGATTTTTTTTGGAAAATTTGAATTTTCCGGAAAATTTGAATTTTTCCTAAATACTTTTGCTGAAATTTCAAAAATTTTGGTAACTTTTGAATTTTTCGTTAATTTACTAACAATTTTACCGTTTTCCGCAGGGATCACGACGATGTTCTTCAGTTGGGAGGCGGCAACCAAGGACGCCGTTCTCGGAGTTCTCGGTGTACGCCTCCTCCGGGACCAACGAGCTCGAGAACAAACATCCCTGATTCCCAGCAATCCGCTGCTCGGAGCCACATTGAGATCGAGGAGCTAGTCCGGCAGCATAACCGGGGCCATTGCATTCGACTCGACCCGAAATTTGAGGACGGCACTTGGTAAGAAAATTTTTGTACATTATTTCAATTTATTTGGATTTTTAAACTTAACATATTTATATCTTTTCATAATGTTTTCAGGTTTAAGCTGTCGACTCAGATCACCAAGGCGATATTACGGATGCTCCACAACATGTTGGACAAACCGTACGAGAAGTATTCGGACATGCCTACCGAGGAGAAAGACGTGTGGCACCGGACTTTCGCGGTAAGTTATTTATTGATATATTATTTATTTTGAATTTCATTTTGTCAATTTTTCTTTTTGATATGTAACATATTTTTTTTAAATATTGTAGCAAGAGTTCACGTGGGACTCTCATCATACGCGCAAAGTCATTGACACATTCGACAAGTATGCCGCAAACTCGTACTCGAAGCACATGTACGAGTGGAAGCAGAAGTGGAAGCACAACAAAGACAAGCCGAAGGACCTTGACGACGACGTCTGGAAGGGCTTCTGTGAGTACTGGAGTAGGCCTGCGACGAAAAAGACCTCCGAGCAACAGTCGAAGAACCGAAATAGCCAACGAGGCGGGAAAGGGGTCTACATCCACAACGCGGGCGCAAAGACCATCGAACGGGAAGCGATGGAAATGGTAAGTTTAATTTAATTTTTTTATTGTTAATTCTGTTTTTTATATTTATTTAACTTAACAAATTTTCGCAGGCGAGAGAATCTGGTTCCGAACCCGATTATCTTCAACTCATCGAGAATAGACACACCAACAAGAAAACCGGTCAGATATAGGACTTGGGGATGCGGGATGTGGTCGAGAGGAGCAAGAAGACGAAGCTGGATCGTGAACTATCAACATCGCAGCTCACTCTCGAAGGATCGACGTCCTCGAACTCTTTGTCCCGGGAAGAGATAAACCAGATTGTACTTGAGGTAAGTTTTAATTTCATTTCATTTTTTTTTATTTTCGTTATTTAATTATTATCGGTTATAATTATTCGCAGCAAACCCGGCAAGTGAAAGGTCGATTCGCTGGGTTAGGCACCCTTCCGACCCAGGAATCTTCTTCCTCGCTTCCTCGTTATCCTTCGGAGTACCGGGTAGAAATCGAGAGGCTCACCCAAACGGTGAAAGACCGTGACCAGCAGGTTGAAGAGCTACGGACGGAGCAACAGACTACCACCAAGAAGCTCTCCTGCTTGGAGAAGATGATGGAGAAATGCTTCCCGCATATGTTTCGGGATAATAATCCCGACGACGGAGATTCTCCAACCGTTTAAATATTTGCTTTTAATGCTTTTTTTTTGAACAATTTATTTTAATGTGTAATGAATTTTTTAATTTTGTTTAATGAATTTATATATTTATTATTTCTATTTTTAATTTATATTTCAAATTTATATAATTTTAATATATAAATTTCAAAAAAATAAATAATTAAATAAAATTCAAAATACCAATTCCGTCGGAAAACCGTCGGAATAAGTTACCGTCGTAAATCCGTCGGAACCTATTTCCGACGAAGAACCGATGGACTTCTGAGACAACTTCCGATCAAATTATCCGTCGTAACTCCGTCGAAAATAGTTACCGTCGGAAATCCGTCGGAAATATCTTCCGACGGACTTCCGACAAATTCATCCGATCACCATCCGTCGGAAATTCTGTCGGACAAGGGTGGGGCCCACGGGCCGAGAGAGGGCATGGGGCCCACAGGTAGTGGCGTTAGAAGTGGTATCAGAGCCGAACCCAAACACGTGTGTGGAGTCAGGTGGGCTCACACCGTCTAGGGTGACGATCCTGTATATGCGGTGGGTGGGGGTGATTGTAACATCCCGCTTTCTTGTATATGCGGAGAGGCTTATAAGAATTGATTTGGCTACCTATGTCACCAAAGTGCACTTATCTCTTCGGGAACTTGTCCAGAGAGAATTCCAGAGTTAAGCGTGCTTGAGCTGGAGCAATTTAAGGATGGGTGACCTACCGGGAAGTGATTCGCGGTACCGTGTGAGTGAGGACAAAAAAACGGGGAAAAATCACGTGGTGATTGCAGGGTCAGTAAATAAGCCTCCCGGACTAACGCACCGGCCGTCGGACAAGGATGGGGCCCACGGGCCGAGAGAGGGCATGGGGCCCACAGGTAGTGGCGGTCGGGGCGTTATAATTTTAATATATAAATTTCAAAAAAATAAATAATTAAATAAAATTCAAAATAAAATTCAAAATACCAATTCCGTCGGAATACCGTCGGAATAAGTTTCCGTCGTAAATCCGTCTGAACCTATTTCCGACGAAGAACCGACGGACTTCCGAAACAACTTCCGATCAAATTATCCGTCCTAACTCCGTCGAAAATAGTTACCGTCGGAAATCCGTCGGAAATATCTTCCGACGGATTTACGACGGACTTCCGACAAATTCATCCGATCACCATCCATCGGAAATTCTGTCGGTAATATATCCGTCGAAATCCGTCGGAAATTACCAACGGATTTCCGACGGCATTTCCGACTGAATATCCGTCGGAGTTTCCGTCGGAACGTATGCGGTCGGAAATGGCTGACGGCTTTCCGACGGCACAAATCCGTCGGAAATTTCCGACGGATTCCGACGGAAACCATATTTCCGACGAACTGTAACCGACAGCTTAAATCCGTCGGAAATCCGTCGGAAAATACATTTTCCGACGGATTTCCGACGGATTTGCCCGTCGGAAATATCCCTGTTTTCTTGTAGTGTAAGAAAACTAGGAATATCTAATATGGATATCTATACGTGCTAAGAAAACTGTCTAAAAACCATTCTGAAAATGAAATAAACTAATTAAACTTCTTTATTTTTTATCCAAACACCGAACGAAAACTAAAAAAAAAAAATACGGTTAGAACTTTGGGGTTTATGATTTTTTAATCAAAACTCAAAATTATACTAAGAAAAAAACTTAAATCTGAAATGAAACCCAAATCGTATCAAACTTTACCAAATGATATTTGGTTTGTATATATATTCATAAAGCGATAAAATTCAAAAACTAAATCAAAACTGAAACAAGAATTTTTTTATTTTTTAAAATAGGCATTCTGCAAATTTGAATTTGGATAGTAATACAGCGATGACATCAATACAAACTACTAAACTACAGGTTTTGTCGGAAAATTGGATTGGTTATTTCTATTGTGAATTTACCTAAAAACTAACATTCAACAACATAATAATCTTTTTTTTTAAAAGAAAAGTAAATGGATTTATAATCAATATGCTATAGCTCATATTAGGGGTGGGCAAAATATCCGGGATCCGAGTTCCGGTCCAATCCGAAAATTAGGATATTTGGAGTTCTCGGATCCGGATCCGGATAATTAAATTGTAAGACTAGGATACCCGGATCCGATCTGGGTCCGCTTTATTATATATGTATTTTTATATTATATTTTCTATTTAATTTTATTTTTATTTAACATTTTAATTATATTATTTATTTTTTAATAATTTAATTATATTATTTTAATGATTTTTACCCATTTTGGGTGGATTCTGATCGGATCTGAATCGGTAAGGATACCACATATATTGACGGATCTGGATAATAATTTTTTGAATCCAAATCCAAATACAGTAAAACCTCTATAAATTAATACTCTATAAATTAATAATCACTATAAATTAACAAATTTTTCCGGTCCTGAGTCGGATCAGTGTAAAATTTAACACAATTCGATAAGATAATAATATAGTTTTTTTTTGAAATCCCTATGTAAATATATAGTTCCAATAATATGATAAATTAATAATTATAAATTTTATCCATACATACCTAAGACAATTTAGTAAAATATGAATCTATTTTTGAATAGTGAAAAGTAGTGTTGTTTCTATTTCAGTCTTCATGGTTCTATTTTTATCAAAGTGGTCGATAAAAGTACTAAACTAACCATTTCTTCTTTCTTAATTGGATCGTTTGCAAAATTGTGGCCATTTGTAAAGTTTCCAATAACTATTGCAAAGATAATGCCATTTAACTTCATCAAGGAAATTTCTCTCATTCCCATGATACAATATCCAATTGCGATGTATATATAATCTATTCAAATAAAATAAAATTTAAAAAATTATGCACTAAATTTTTTTTATCTCTATCAATTAATATTAATTTATCGATAAATTAATAATTTATTAATTTATTAATTAATTAATACCTCTATAAAATAATAAAATTTTGAAATCCTAACATTATTAATTTATAGAGATTTTATTGTACATTGAAATTTCTGGATATCCTTGTGGCACCACCAACTCATATGGCACATCTAAACATTAAAAATATGACACTATTTTCTTCTATGTCAATAAAATAAAACACAAAAGTATGGCACGTGTCAGACAGGAACTTGGAATTACGGACATGCTGTTCTATTTACATATTTAGATCTTTTGCAAGTTTCCAAATAAGGCAAAATATATCAAAGAATGAGCAAATTTCTAAATTAGTTTACTGATTTACTTATCAAACAAAATTACGAATTAAATAGAACTTAACTGTACTTAATTAAACTACTTATGTTGCATAATATCTAATATATAAGAAAAGACGTACGTCACACTATGGTGAGCTTAATCTACTTAATAATATAACCCGGTTAATTACCGTAGGTAATCTACAACATATAAACCGAAAATCTTATACATTTTCTTCGAATAAACTAACTAAAAATGGATTTATGTTTCTTTTTGGGTTTTGGTGATGAAAATCATAAGTATTAATTAGGTCTGCGACTTGGGTTAATCAATTAGGAATGTGTTTTTCTTAATGGGCTTTGGTTTAGGTTTAAACCGTCTTAACTTTGTAATTGCCCTAGTCTATATAAAAACAAGCATGTGTGAGGGTTTTCGGTATCCTGGAAATTCTAGAGAGAAACTAGAGAGATCTTTCTTAATCTTAGAGAGATTATGAGGAACCCTAATTCTTTGTAATTTGTGGTGATAGTGGATTACTGGAAAGCTCCAGGCCGAGACGTAGGATCACACACTGTGATCTGAACTCGTTAATTCTCTGTGTCTTTTACTTATTGCTCAATTCCGTGATTATCGAGACATGGATCAAATCTCAACAAAGTGGTATCAGAGCCTAGGTTTTAGGTTTGGGAGCAATTGGACAGAGAAGTTCTGCAGGGATCTAGGTTTTAGATCTGGATTGATAGCTGGAATCAAGGCATCAATCGGTTTAGGGTTTCAATCTGACAGCCCGGGAGAAAAAGTTGTCTGCAGCGCGAAGAAGAAGATCGCGCAGATCGCTCAAGTATCGATCGACACCCCTTCCTGGTATCGATCGATACGTCTGTTACGTGTTCGTAGAAAGATGAAGAAAAGTTTGGTATCGATCGATACTCCATCTTGTATCGATCGATACGGTAGCAGAGGCGTGTTAAGAAGTTCGTTTAATCGAGATGTCTTCAGAAAAGAAGCCGAAGGTGAAGATAGCCATCTTCGACGGACAAGGTGATTTCTCTATGTGGAAGAGAAGGATGTTAGCTCACATGAATCTTCAGGGGAGGGCGAGCTAATAACACCGACCACTGAGCCGGATGAGCTGGTTATCAAGAAGGATGAATCAGCGGAAGATTTTGAGCAGAGACTTAAAGCAGAACGAGTCAAGAAGGAGGAGCGAGCAGAGAATGCTATGGATATTTTGACACTCCATCTAGGAGATCATGTCCTCAGAAAAACAGAGGAGTGCACAACAGCACGTGATCTTTGGGCAGCACTAGAGAGGTTATACAACACCAAGACTCTACCGAGTCGGATTCATCTTTTATATAAATTCTATACATTTAATATGGATGGGTCTAAGTCAATCGATCAAAACGTCGATGACTACTTGAAGACTGTTTTGGAGTTGGCTAGTGTAAAGGTTACAGTTGCGGATGAAGTGCAGGCAATTTTACTACTCAGTTCCTTGCCACCACAATATGACTCCATGAAGGAGACATTGAAGTATGGTAGAGAGTCCATCTCTATTGAAGATGTGGTGAATGCAGCGAAATCGAAGGAAACTGAGCTTAAAGCTAAGGGAATATCGACTTCACAAAGCACTGGTGAAGCGTATGTGGCTCGTGGGAGACAGCAAAATAGGGACCAACGAAATTCTGGGAATCGAGGCAGAAGCAGGTCGAAATCGGGAACAAAAGTCACATGCTGGTTCTGCAAGAAGGAAGGACATGTGAAGGCTGATTGCTACGCTTGGAAGAACCGGAAGGGCGGCGATGATGAAGATGCCACGGCAGCGGTTGTCATCGAAATATTAGCAGGAGTTGATGCGTTATCAGTCTCGGAAAATTGGCATCTAGAGAGATGGGTGATTCATTCGGGTTGTTCATATCACATGACCTCAAGGAGAGACTGGTTTGATACATTTGAGAAGCTTAACTCTGGACAAGTGCTACTGGGGGACGACTATTTTGTGGAGGTTAAAGGAATAGGTTCCATCAATATGAAAGCATGTGGTGGCACGGTGAAGACATTGACGAATGTCAGGTATATTCCTAAGCTGAAGAGAAATTTAATATCTACAAGTACATTGGATAAGCTTGGGTTTGATCATGCTGGAGGCAAAAGAAAAACAAGGTTCTATAAGAATGGGAAGATGGGTCTTCAAGGCACTCTATGCGGTTCTTTGTATTTGCTTGATGGAGAGACTGTGGTAGGACAGTCAAACATAAGTGTTACCAGGAAACCAGCCAAAGGCGAGACAGCTTTGTGGCATAGAAGGTTGGGACACATGAGCATGAAGAATCTGATGATCTTGGTAAAAAGAGGCATCATTGACAAGAGAAGGATTGAGGAGATGGATTTCTGTGAGAGTTGTGTAATGGGGAAGACCAAGAGACTGAGCTTTAACATTAGGAAACACAATTCAGGAGAAGCGTTGAGATATGTTCACTCAGATCTTTGGGGATCTCCATCGGTCACTCCAAGTATCTTTGGTAAGCAGTATTTCCTGTCTATCATTGATGATTACATTAGAAAGGTGTGGGTGTTCTTCTTGTCTGTTAAGAGTGAAACTTTCACAAAGTTCTGTGAATGGAATAAACTGGTTGAGAATCAGATAAACAAGAAAGTGAAATGTCTGAGAACAGACAATGGGTTGGAATTTGTGAACAGAGACTTCGACGGGTTTTGCAAGCATCATGGGATTGAGAGGCACAAGACTTGTGCATATACTCCACAGCAAAATGGAGTTGCAGAACGCATGAACCGAACAATAATGGAGAAGGTGCGTTGTATACTAGATGAAAGTGGCTTAGGTGAAGAATTCTGGGCTGAGGCGGTTAGCACAGTTGTATACCAAATTAATAGAAGCCCATCATCGGCCTTAGATGGCAGTATTCTTGAGGAACTTTGGCTGGGAAGAAAACCGGGTTATGGACACATGAGAAGATTTGGGTCATTGGTCTATGTTCATGTAGATCAAGGGAAGTTAAGACCAAGAGCTATGAAGGGAATTTTCATAAGCTATCCGGAGGGAGTCAAAGAGTACAAGGTATGGCTCATGGATGAATCAAGATGTGTGATTAGCAGGAATGTGGTCTTTGTGGAAGATACAGTATTCAAAGACTTAAGGAATAAAGTTTCTGTGGAAGAAACTGCACAGAAGAGCCCGACTTCTGAGAGTGTATCGATCGATACCACCCCAAGTATCGATCGACACGGACACAAAAAAAGAAAAGCCTCGTGAGCCTTCTGAGGTGGTGTCGAATGATGTCTTCCCGAGTATCGATCGACACCGAGGAGGACCAGATACGACAACTTCTGTTACTGAAGATAATGGCCAAGACGGATCTTCAGGTGGAGTTATTGGAGATCAGGAAACAGATGATGTACCTCTAGAAGATTGGGAGTTAGCTCGAAATAGATCTAAACGAGTAACAAGGCGACCTGAATATCTTGGTGATTATGATTTAGCGAGTTTCGCTTTAATCGCTGCTGTCAAGATAAGTTCTGAAGAACCTAGGGACTATCAGGAAGCTGTTGAAAGCAAGGATAAAGTTTTCTGGAATGAATGTATGGTTGAAGAGAAGAGTTCTCTAGATAAGAACAAGACTTGGAGGTTGGTTAAAAGACCGAAAGATTTGTTGAGCAGTAGATTTGAGATGAAAGATATAGGAGCTGCAAGAAGGATTCTTGGGATGGATATAGCGAGGGATCGTGAAGGTGGAGTTCTCACCTTGTCTCAATCTGGTTACATCAAGAAGATTCTGCAGGTATTCACTATGGATGAAGCTAGATCAGTTTCTACACCTATCGGTTCGCACTTCAAGTTGTCTGCTGTGAAAGATAATGAAGCAGAGATAATTTTGGATGATATTCCATACTCTAATGCTATTGGGAGTATCATGTATGCGATGTTAGGAACTAGGTGTGATCTCGCGTATGCCGTTCGCTTTGTTAGTAGGTTCATGAGTAAGCCAAGCATGATACAGTGGACTGCTGTAAAGTGGGTGCTAAGGTACTTGAAAGGTGCCCAGGATCGAAAGATTGTGTTCAGGAAGACAAAGGATTTTAAGGTTGAAGGTTTCTGTGATTCTGACTTTGCATCGGATCTGGACATAAGTAGATCGATTTCAGGTTATGTCTTCACTACTGGTGGGACGGCTATAAGCTGGAAATCGAGTCTTCAACATGTCGTCGCGTTGTCTACAACTGAGGCAGAGTATATGGCGTTGGTGGAAGCTGTGAAATAAGCTATCTGGCTAAAAGGTTTCACTGAGGGGTTCGGATTCAAACAAGACACGGTATAGATCTGGTGTGATTCTCAGAGTGCCTTGAGTTTAGCCAAGAACAACGTTCATCATGAGAGGACAAAGCATATTAACAGGAGGATGCATTTCATCAGGGATATTGTTGCTTCTGGTGAAGTGAAGCTGTCAAAGATCCCGACTGAGAGGAATCCGGCTGATGTGTTGACAAAGGTACTTCATGTGGATAAGTTTGAGAAGGCTTTGAGTTTTCTCAACTTAGAAGAGCACTAAGGTGATGGATTGTCTGGAGCGGCACATGAATGCAAAGATGAAGAAGTTATACTCGGAAATTATTGTCATCAATGTGGAGTTTGTTGGGCTTTGGTGATAAAAATCATGAGTATTAACTAGGCCCGCGACTTGGGTTAGTCAATTAGGAATGTGTTTTTCCTATTGGGTTTTGGTTTAGGTTTAAACCGTCTTAACTTTGTAATTGCCCTAGTCTATATAAAGACAGGCATGTGTGAGGGTTTTCGGTATCCTGGAAATTCTAAAGAGAAACTAGAGAGATCTTTCTTGTTCTTAGAGAGATTGTGAGGAACCCTAATTCTTTGTAATCTGTGATGATAGTGGATTACTGGAAAGCTCCAGGCCGAGACATAGGATCACACACCGTGATCTGAACTCGTTAATTTTCTGTGTCTTTTACTTATTGTTCAATTCCGTGATTATCGAGACAGGAATCAAATCTCAACACTTTTTATTTCATGAATTTACCAATGAATTAATTCCAACAAACATCAACAAGTGATATATATATTACGAACTTGTGTAAGTAAATATGACAAGGTAGAATATACAAATGTGTGACAGTCGTACACGTGGGAGTAGCAAAAACAGCTCATGAGATTACCAATTGGGAGATGCTTTCGCACGCTCCTCCTCCTTCTCGGCAATTGATTCCGTACACCTGATCCATTTATTTATTATAATTTTATTTTGTATATATATGTTTAGTCTTACAAATATTTTTTTTTCAAAATACCAAAAGTTAGATTAAACATTAAAGGCAAACAAATAGGTTAAAGAAAGGTAAAGTATAAAGTTTCACGAAGAGAGAAACAAACATAGAATATTGATGGATGTTTTTTTATTTATTTTTGATAATTCAGAAGTAAATATCCATGGAGAAATTCAGACTAATCCTCTGGAAGTATACTAACAACGGGCTAAGCATACATCCGAGTTTACAAATGAGGCATATATATTATCCCCCTATTTCATTTGGCCAAATAGCAATATTGATGGATGTTAAAGACAAGAGTTTCGAAATAAACGCATTTGGCATTCATTTAGACCCTCGTTACCGCATCAATTATGATTCAAAATAGTCTGTCACAAAACTACAATCTCCAAACACGATGTCACAACTTGGCTATTCACATTTGATAGATCAACTCAATACGTCAACGCATGGATTTTTGGGATGTGAGTGCAGTAATAATATGTTTTTTTTGCGCTTCAATCGGGATTGGTTGCTAGGACAATCTGATATGTTGCTATGTCACGGCTAACATATTTATCATTTTCTTTTGTGTGGGACTATGTTCTTGATTGGCTATAGAATCATTTGCTACAAATTTACGCAATGCCACGTTTTTAACTTCGCTATAAAAGACTTCATGACAATGGATATTTCTCGACTCACATCATATGTAACCCGATTGGTTGCCAGGACAATCTTAATCATGTTAGCAGTCGGTTATAGCTCTTGTTTCGTAGGTTGTACCCACCATCCCATTATCCCAAGACCAACATGCGCCATACATACCATAAAATCTTAGTTTTTTTTTGACATTCAACTTCTTTTATTAATGATAACATAAAGTACATAAGTTGATCCTTACCGAGAATATAGAACTGCATAGCTAACATTTTCGTACAATAAGCCGGCCTATTGTCGTTTAAGCATAGCCAAAATGGACAACATGGTGAAGAACCAGTGACCACGTCACGTGGTCATCACTGTTTTTGTTTTCAACCAATCAGATCTCGAGTCTCCAACACACATCATATCAGATGTCTTTTATGTTTATCCTTTAAATGAACCTTAAAACAAAACAAAAAGGCTACTTGCCATATGCCAACCATCAGCCGTCAGTGTACCATTTTGATCTTTCTAACGAAATTTTTTTTTTGGTTTTCCAAAAAACAAATTAAAAGAGTTGTAGGGAACCAAATTAGAACCAAGAACAACCATTAAGAAAAATGGGACCAGCAACAATCGACATTAGGTAGAGAAGAGGATCAAAATTGCTTAAATTTTTTATCTGTAGGAAACATATTTATAAGCCTCATAGATGATATATGTTAGGTTTCCTGAGAAATAATGACTACCAATCACCAATGTTTATTATGTATATAAACAAGTCCGGTCCAACAAAAATAGTGATCCGAGACAAGGAAAAAAAATATGGCCATTTGGTGGTCTTATAAAAAAAAAGGGGTTTCAAATTTAAAAATTAAAACCTTATAATTTATTAACTTAAAACTAATTTTATGATCCATCAAAAACTAAAAAAAAAAAGTGGTACAAGGCTATAATCTAACCTGTCTAGCCTCTGAGCCGGACCTATATATAAATCTACAAAAGTTTTTAAAATGCTTCGCTGAATATTTATTTCTAAAAGAAATTAAAATATGTACAACAATAAATCTACATAGATGGTTCGAAAATTGCATTAACATGATCTCAATCATTGATCTACTTAGAACCGTAGATACCTAATACATTCGAGATTTATGAAGTTCACGTGAAAGAGAACATAAAGAAATGGTGATTAGTGCCGATGATAATAAAAAGTAATTCACTACGACCTCATCTACATCATTATTCTCTTTGATGCTTTTGAATCCAAATACTCCATATAATTAAAATTACTTTCTGAGGTCGAGTTACTTAATTGAAACTTGAAATCTCAGTCCTTGGAACTTGAACACTGGTTGTAATTGCACTATATGTTCCAAGGTTGTTGGCCATGAGCTCATTATTTGAATTCATTAACACTTAACTAAGATATTAATTTTTCCAACATATAAGCACTTGAAACTAATTTTATATCCATTTATAAGAGTTAATGATGTATCAGTAATTTTATAATACTACTATATGTGTATACTAGAATAATAAACATTGAATAAAACAATGTCACTAATATAAGATTTCATCAAAATTTCTTTTTTTTGTTTGATAAACCCTATCGGCTGATCCGATCAGCCTCGGTCATTCCGGTAGGAACGCATCGAGGTGCTACAGAGTGGACTTCTCCCAAAGTTCAACGGACATCATGAACTCCGAGCTGGGCTTGGGTCAACGGGCCATGAACTCCGAGTTAAGCTTGGATCAACGGACCATGAGATCCAATAGGACACCACTCCACTTGTCCCGAATTTAGAATGCCTTCCGACTAATAGCAGGAATAGACATAAATTCATACAGCTAACGTTGTATAATTGATTCTATACGCTGTCTATTCAGAATTGAAAAATATATAGAATACACATAGATATACTGAGACTTGATTCACCAAGCTTCAAAACAAAATACTAGAAATCTATGTTGTTGTTTCACAGAGCTAAGACGTCTCTTATATTGCTATACCACCAATTCTAACTTAACACAAAGTCTAATGTCGTTTAGCAAAAAAAAAAAAACACAAAGTCTAATGTTACCACATTAACCTTCACACGGATTCTCCTTACTACTGAATAAACGCACATGCACTCACCTCAAAACCAAAGACAATCTTAGCTTTTTGTTATTTTCGGTTTTCCCTAAATTTATAAACGAATGAATCTTCCTTATAGTATATATTTGTCTCCACATTTTTGCTGATTTATCTCATGTATATTCAACTCAGTTCTTTGTGCCAAACAAACTTTTAATTCTACAAAGGTTCCCACAAACGTTTGCTTGTTCCAAAACCTTACGTACTTTCTTGAATTTCAAAATATCATATTATATGATAAGGATAAGGTTCATATATATATATATATATATAATTATCATTGTAGTTTAATACATATTTTGCTTAAATTTCTATTAGGAAAAAAATAAATTGACCATACTTAGCTAAGACAAAACAATTTTAGAAAGTGCGATCTACTTAAGATTGAGTATATCATTATATCCAATCTCTATAATATTATTTAAAAAAATATTTAGGAAAATGAATTTTGTTTTGTAAATTATTACATACTATGTCATTATAAATAAGAAAAGATAATTGAAATATAAAAATATATAATTATCTCTTAAAATAATTGAAGAGAATATGGAAAATATTTATTTTCTATTAATGAGGGTTTCTATTATTTAGTTTTTTAATTATTATGATATTAAAATATTAAATATTTTTAAATAATAATCAATCCACATATATATATTTAAAAAAAAAATATTTAAGATCTTATAGTATTTTTTGCTATAATTTATATTATTTTATTTGAAAATATATCAAAACAAAAGTTGGAAAATGATTTTTTCGAGATCTTATAATAGTTTTCACTATAATTTATATTATTTTGAATATATATCAAAACAAAAGTTGAAAATTATTACTATTTTTATAAAAGTAAGCATAATAAATTGATTTGAAAGAGTTCGTGGAATGACCACAAAACTTAGAGTCATTAAGCAATGCATATTAGAATTGGTGCAGTTTCAAGATTGTAGTTATTTGCGGGTTATCTCGAATAATATTTTAGTCCACTGCAAAATAGGTTAAGTAAGCGGGTTAGCCCGTCATGGACGAGTTATGATTCTAATTTCAAATGCTCACAAAAGCGGATCTCGCAAGTCAAAATATTAGTTTTTGGTTTCAAAAATAGATGGTATTCCTAATTTACTAAATAATATGATTTTTTAGTTAACTATAATTTGTTATATTTTTATTTGAGTATGTATAAGATTAAGTTTATATTTTAGTCAACTGCAAAACGGGTTAAGTAAACTAATTAGTTCGGTTTGACAACTCTATCTATAATCATTAGTTAAAGATATTATAAAATTCAGAACATATCAAAACAACTTTTCTTAAATTTCAAAACAAATTTTAAGAAAAAACTACCCCGCGATATATAGCGCAGTATAAATCCTAGTTAGACATTATTTGAGAATTCATTTGCTTATGTGTTGCGCTAACAACCAACCTCACGAAGACATTGACAAACACCATGCTCAACACACTGATTTACGACCAATGCCTTTATCGATTTCATTATCAATTTATTTAAATTAGGTGAGTCCCCGCGCTAACGCGCGTATATTTTTATTTAGAGGGTTTTTTTTACCTTTTTTAAAAATTCTTCATAACAAATGCAGATCTAAAGAGACATCATACCAAATGATATTCCGATTACTACCACAAAGTCGTAACCCATTATATATATCCATTAAGCCAAATACATACGCTCCTACTATGAATCATGCAACATATGCTTATCCAAAGACATTTAAACCACAATATGAGCACATGTTTTGCTATAAAACACAAGAGGTTACAGCAAGAGCGTACCATGAATAGTTTGAGAAGCCATGAAACGAGTCGCCAGCATCCGAATCTTTACCATTCCCTCATTTCCCGGTATCCGAATCACGATAAGCATTAGGCAGGCTCTGACCTCTAAAGTAAGATCCCAGAGCTGATAGACCAGCACCAACGCCTGGCTCACCAATACCACCCATCTGGCTCGACTGCAACAAAGCATGGCTCAACCCACCATGGGTTAGAGCACTCTCCAACATAGGATACATGTAACCTCCTCCGGCTGCTGCTGCTAAAGCTGGATTCCCCAACATTCCGGTTACATAAACCGGATGGTATTTGTTCCCTAGCATAAACGACGATGCATCCATTCCACCACCGGTAAATACATGTTTTTCTTGCTCTTGTTGTTGCTGGGACTGATCATGATTGGCCATCGAACCTAAACTCATCTTCACCGGCCCCGCCTGGTGATGCCCCTTTCCCGACACCGCAAGCCCCATAACAAGCTGGCATATCGCCGTTCGATTAAGAATCCTCTTCTTCGGCTTCTTAAGAGCCTCTCTTGCTCCTTTCCTCGTCTGAACCCTTTAGCCTTGCCCCTTGTAATTCAGGAGATTGAATCTGCAATCATTACTATTTCAAAACGAATCATCGCTAGAAGAGCCGGAGCTCTCATCTTTGTTAGGTTGATGAATCACCGTACTCCCAACTCGCGTCATCCTCGGAGACATAGATGGAGGAGGTTGCATCTACGGCGGGGGCGATCATGGCCTCTTCATGGACTGGTTGTCGCCATAGCATATCGATTACCAATACCTCACTACAAGAAAACAGTCGATTTGCAATGGAATTTGCGATGGATATTATCCCTCGCAAATTTGCGACGGATTTGCGAGGGATTTGCGACGGATTTGCGAGTGACTAACTAGTCGTCGCAAATCCGTCGCTATTTTGCGAGGGAAAAAGTCGTCGCAAATTGCGACGATTTTGCAACAAATTTGCGACGAACGTGCGAGGGAATATCTAGAGTCGCAAATCCCTCGCAAATTTGCGAGGGCCAAACGGGCGTCGCAAATGCGTTGCAAAATTGCGACGAATTTGTGAGGGATTAGCGAGGACCACAGTGGTCGTCGCAACTCCGTCGCAAAATTGCGACGGTAAATGTCCCTCGCAAAATTGCGACGGATTTGCTACGGATTTTTGCAAGGGATTTGCGATGGAAGCAGTTAGGTGGAGTTAGGCATTGGAGCATTTTTCAGGGATCTATGCACTCGAACACTGACTGAGGATGGCATAGCGCAATTACTCAATAATATACCTGTTTTGCTGTGTAATTTAGAAAAAATATTTCCACCTTCATTTTTTGACGTAATGGAACATCTCCCAATCCACCTACCACATGAAGCAGCTCTTGGGGGGCCCGTGCAATTCCGATGGATGTACCCGTTCGAGCGATTCATGGGACATTTGAAAGGAAAGGCCAAAAATCTTGCACGAGTGGAGGGTTCCATCGTTGCAGGTAGTTTGACCGAGGAAACATCTCACTTCACGTCATACTACTTTAGCCCAACCGTCAAAACGAAAAAAACCGCTCCTAGAAGATATGACGATGGTGGGGTTGCACCTATCGTGGATGATTCAAGCAAAGATGCAGCCGCATCTGACGAGTTCGAGGAGAACGATAGCGGAGAAAACAATGATGAGCATAGTGAACACTCTAATATGTCTGAAAATGAATCTGAAAACGATTCGGAATAATGTGTTAAATGTACTATAATGTAATTTTTAAAATAAAAATATGTATATGTTGTAATCCGTAAAAAAAATAAAAACTTTATTATGATAATAATACATATACCATAAACCATAAATCTTATAAAAATAAAACATTATTATGTACTATTAAACGTATACCCTAAACCTTAAACATTATAAAATAAAACTGACGAATTTGCAACGAATTTGCGATGGATCCGTCGCAAATCCGTTGCAAATAAAGGCCCCATCGCAAATCCGTTGCAAATAAAGGATCCATCACAAATCCGTTGCAAATTTGCAATGGAATTGCTAGGGATTCATTCCTTATTTCCGGAGAGGATAAAAACGTGATAAGCGTCTAACGGTTTTAAAAGTGAATCTCAAAAAATTATATTTCTAAAGTTATTTAATGATGTGCATTCATAAATTGTGAAAATTTGGAAATGTCCCCGTATGATATATAAAACGTCATATATCCGTATATGTTGTTTATGAATATATATATATATATATATATATATATATATATATATATATAAGTTCAACATTCCTCGTACCTTCAAATTCATTATATTTGTGAAAAAATATGCTTATGATCATGACTCTTATGAGATTATAAACCGTAAACTTTATTATGTACTATTAAACGTATACCCTAAACCCTAAACATTATAAAATAAAAATCACGAATTTGCAACGGATTTGCAATGGAATTGCGATGGATCCGTCGCAAATCCGTTGCAAATAAAGACCCCATCGCAAATCCGTTGCAAATTTGCAATGGAATTGCGATGGATCCGTCGCAAATCCGTTGCAAATAAAGGATCCATCGCAAATCCGTTGCAAATTTGCAATGGAATTGCTAGGGATTCATTCCTTATTTCCGGAGAGGATAAAAACGTGATAAGCGTCTAACGGTTTTAAAAGTGAATCTCAAAAAATTATATTTCTAAAGTTATTTAATGATGTGCATTCATAAATTGTGAAAATTTGGAAATGTCCCCGTATGATATATAAAACGTCATATATCCGTATATGTTGTTTATGAATATATATATATATATATATATATATATATATAAGTTCAACATTCCTCGTACCTTCAAATTCATTATATTTGTAAAAAAATATGCTTATGATCATGACTCTTATGAGATTATAAACCGTAAACTTTATTATGTACTATTAAACGTATACCCTAAACCCTAAACATTATAAAATAAAAATCACGAATTTGCAACGGATTTGCGATGGATCCGTCGCAAATCCGTTGCAAATAAAGACCCCATCGCAAATCCGTTGCAAATTTGCAATGGAATTGCGATGGATCCGTCGCAAATCCGTTGCAAATAAAGGATCCATCGCAAATCCGTTGCAAATTTGCAATGGAATTGCTAGGGATTCATTCCTTATTTCCGGAGAGGATAAAAACGTGATAAGCGTCTAACGGTTTTAAAAGTGAATCTCAAAAAATTATATTTCTAAAGTTATTTAATGATGTGCATTCATAAATTGTGAAAATTTGGAAATGTCCCCGTATGATATATAAAACGTCATATATCCGTATATGTTGTTTATGAATATATATATATATATATATATATATATATATATATATATAAGTTCAACATTCCTCGTACCCTCAAATTCATTATATTTGTGAAAAATATGCTTATGATCATGACTCTTATGAGATTATAAACCGTAAACTTTATTATGTACTATTAAACGTATACCCTAAACCCTAAACATTATAAAATAAAAATCACGAATTTGCAACGGATTTGCGATGGATCCGTCGCAAATCCGTTGCAAATAAAGACCCCATCGCAAATCCGTTGCAAATTTGCAATGGAATTGCGATGGATCCGTCGCAAATCCGTTGCAAATAAAGGATCCATCGCAAATCCGTTGCAAATTTGCAATGGAATTGCTAGGGATTCATTCCTTATTTCCGGAGAGGATAAAAACGTGATAAGCGTCTAACGGTTTTAAAAGTGAATATCAAAAAATTATATTTCTAAAGTTATTTAATAATGTGCATTCATAAATTGTGAAAATTTGGAAATGTCCCCGTATGATATATAAAACGTCATATATCCGTATATGTTGTTTATGAATATATATAAGTTCAACATTCCTCGTACCTTCAAATTCATTATATTTGTGAAAAAATATGCTTATGATCATGACTCTTATGAGATTATAAACCGTAAACTTTATTATGTACTATTAAACGTATACCCTAAACCCTAAACATTATAAAATAAAAATCACGAATTTGCAACGGATTTGCGATGGATCCGTCGCAAATCCGTTGCAAATAAAGACCCCATCGCAAATACGTTGCAAATTTGCAATGGAATTGCGATGGATCCGTCGCAAATCCGTTGCAAATAAAGGATCCATCGCAAATCCGTTGCAAATTTGCAATGGAATTGCTAGGGATTCATTCCTTATTTCCGGAGAGGATAAAAACGTGATAAGCGTCTAACGGTTTTAAAAGTGAATCTCAAAAAATTATATTTCTAAAGTTATTTAATGATGTGCATTCATAAATTGTAAAAATTTGGAAATGTCCCCGTACGATATATAAAACGTCATATATCCGTATATGTTGTTTATGAATATATATATATATATATATATATATAAGTTCAACATTCCTCGTACCTTCAAATTCATTATATTTGTGAAAAAATATGCTTATGATCATGACTCTTATGAGATTATAAACCGTAAACTTTATTATGTACTATTAAACGTATACCCTAAACCCTAAACATTATAAAATAAAAATCACGAATTTGCAACGGATTTGCGATGGATCCGTCGCAAATCCGTTGCAAATAAAGACCCCATCGCAAATCCGTTGCAAATTTGCAATGGAATTGCGATGGATCCGTCGCAAATCCGTTGCAAATAAAGGATCCATCGCAAATCCGTTGCAAATTTGCAATGGAATTGCTAGGGATTCATTCCTTATTTCCGGAGAGGATAAAAACGTGATAAGCGTCTAACGGTTTTAAAAGTGAATCTCAAAAAATTATATTTCTAAAGTTATTTAATGATGTGCATTCATAAATTGTGAAAATTTGGAAATGTCCCCGTATGATATATAAACGTCATATATCCGTATATGTTGTTTATGAATATATATATATATATATATATATATATATATATATATATAAGTTCAACATTCCTCGTACCTTCAAATTTATTATATTTGTGAAAAAATATGCTTATGATCATGACTCTTATGAGATTATAAACCGTAAACTTTATTATGTACTATTAAACGTATACCCTAAACCCTAAACATTATAAAATAAAAATCACGAATTTGCAACGGATTTGCGATGGATCCGTCGCAAATCCGTTGCAAATAAAGACCCCATCGCAAATCCGTTGCAAATTTGCAATGGAATTGCGATGGATCCGTCGCAAATCCGTTGCAAATAAAGGATCCATCGCAAATCCGTTGCAAATTTGCAATGGAATTGCTA
Organism: Eutrema japonicum; assembly: GCA_030161315.1. NCBI lineage: Eukaryota > Viridiplantae > Streptophyta > Magnoliopsida > Brassicales > Brassicaceae > Eutrema > Eutrema japonicum. The sequence goes on along the minus strand of BSQW01000010.1, from coordinate 1,799,785 downwards.
GGGATTCATTCCTTATTTCCGGAGAGGATAAAAACGTGATAAGCGTCTAACGGTTTTAAAAGTGAATCTCAAAAAATTATATTTCTAAAGTTATTTAATGATGTGCATTCATAAATTGTGAAAATTTGGAAATGTCCCCGTATGATATATAAAACGTCATATATCCGTATATGTTGTTTATGAATATATATATATATATATATATATATATATATATATATATATATATATATATATAAGTTCAACATTCCTCGTACCCTCAAATTCATTATATTTGTGAAAAAATATGCTTATGATCATGACTCTTATGAGATTATAAACCGTAAACTTTATTATGTACTATTAAACGTATACCCTAAACCCTAAACATTAAAAAAAAACTCATGAATTTGCAACGGATTTGCGATGGATCCGTCGCAAATCCGTTGCAAATAAGTGATCCATCGCAAATCCGTTGCAAAATGTTTTTTGGAAATTTGGTACGAAAATTGAATTTTTTCAGCACAGTTTGGGCCAAAATTTAACCGCGAATTTTGCGATGGATTTGCGATGGATCCGTCGCAAATCCGTTGCAATTTTTGTATCCATCGCAAATCCATTGCAAATCCATCGCTTATTAGTTTATAAACCGACTGTTTATCTTCTTCTTCCTTTCTCCCTTCTCAATCCCCTCAATCTCAATCTCCCGTCGATTCCGGCGATCCCACTCCTCCTCCTCCGGCGATCGGTTCCTCTTCCTCCGGCGATCGGTTCCTCTTCCTCCGGCGATCGGTTTCTCTTCCCTTCCTCTCTACTCTCCTCCGCGACCTCCTCCCTTCACCTCGCGACCTCTTTCTTCTCCTCCTCCGCCGGCGAGCACTCCTCTCCCTCCGGCGACCTCCTCTCCCTCCGGCGACCTCCTCTCCCTCCGGCGACCTCCTCTCCCTCCGGCGAGTCCCCTCCCTCCGGCGAGTCCCCTCCTCTCCCCTCTCCCTCCGGCGACCTCTTCTTCTCCTGGGCGAAGGTAAGTTGCTTTTTTTAATTTCATTTTTTATTTCAAAAATATATGTTGTTATCTTAAAAAAAAAAAATATTGGATTTGTGAACTTTGTTAGATTTGTTAGATTTGTGAACTTTGTTAGATTTGTGAAAAAAAAAATAGATTTGTTAGATTTGGATTTGTATTTAATTTAGATTTTTAGATTTTTAGAATTGTTAGATTTTGTTAGATTATTTAGTTTCTTAGATTTGTTAGATTATTTAGTTTTTTAGTTTTTTAGATTTGTTAAAAAATTATATTTATTATATTTGTATTTATTAGGATGAATTTAGATTGTTAGATTTAGATATGTTATATATTAGGTTGTTAAATTTGTATTTTAATTAGTATGAATTTAGATTAGATAATTTTATAATTATTATGACATTATATAAAATTATTATGACAAACCTCGTTTAAAGCACGGGGCCGAAACATAGTAAGTTTTTTTTTTTAAAAAAAATCTTACATTCGTAATTTAATTTAATGTTATGAATTTATGAATTTTTTTTAGGCCGCAAAGACCGGATCATCAGTTCCGGATTTGTTAGCGGTTCTCGAGGAGACAAAACGGAAACCGGATGGCTCTTTTATCGATGGACGCTCGGAGAAGATCTACCACGATGTCACTTCGCGGCTCGAACTGTTATCTCAGACCGTCGATAGTGATGATCCCGAGAGCACAGCATCTGGCGGCCTTACTCCTTTCGTGAAGAACCAAATTTTTACCGAGGTACGTATTTAAAAATTAAATTGTTGTATTGTATTTAAATATTTTTAGAAATATTTATAATGTTTGTTTTTTTGTCTTTCATAGGTTGCTCCCCGCAAAAAAGGAAGAATTTACGGTGTCGGTTCGCTTCAACCGCAAATTGAAGCTTCTTCTACATCGGCTTCGCGTCCATCCCAGGACGATTTACACCGGATCATAACGAGTCAGGCCGAGATGCTATCGAGTCAGGCCGAGATGCTAACGAATCAGGCCGAGAAGATTAATTCCTATGATGCTTTCATGGATTACTTTGCTGAGAAGGATCCGGCTTTTGCAAGACTTCGCGAAGCACGTAACCCTTCGGGATCGGGATCCGGAACCGGTACCGAAACCGGAACCGGAACCGGATCCAGAACCGGAACCGGAACCGGATCCGGAACCGGAACCGGAACCGGAACCGGAACCAGTCCTTTGTAAACATTTTATTTTGTTTTTTTTTAAAACAATTATGCACTTTTTGTAATAACTAAATTATATAATTATGTTTTTAAATTTAATATGTTAATTATTTTAATTATTATTCAATTTTAAATTAAATTCTTATTTTTTTTTAATTTACAAAATTCAATTTTTCTTGCAAATCCATTGCAATTTTGCGAGGGATTTGCGAGGGAAAGTTGCCTTCGCAAATTTGCGAGGGAATTATCTCGTCGCAAATTTGCGACGGATTTGCGAGGGAAAGTTGCCTTTGCAAATTTGCGAGAGAATTATCTCGTCGCAAATTTGCGATGGATTTGCGAGGGAAATTATCCGTTGCAAATTTGCGAGGGAGTATTTATCATCGCAAATTTGCGACGGGTTTGCGACGGATATTTGCAGTTGCAAATTTGCGAGGGAAAATGGTTCGTCGCAAATTTGCGACGGATTTGCGAGGGAAACTGTTTTGCGACGACTGATTTGCGACGGAAGTCGTGTCGTCGCAATTCCGTCGCAAAACGTGATTTGCGACGGATTTGCTATGGATTTGTCCATCGCAAATCCGTTGTTTTCTTGTAGTGCCTCTTCTTCGACTACACTACTCGAGGAATCGATGAACCTTCAATATTATCTTGTATCTTATATATATATATATATTTTTTTTTTATAATGACCTTAGTAATCTCTTCCATTTATTTTTCTGAATATTTTCGCGTTCTTCACACTTTTAACTTTATCAATTTACCATTTTGAGTTTTTGTTCTAACATACCTTTCACTATTCCGTTTCTCTTTTCTACGCTTTATAATTCTTGTATTTATCTTTGTTTCCGTCTTTTATGTTTTTTATTTGTTATCTTCTTCTCTTCTTTCTTGATAACCTGTTATCGCTTCGATTATTTTATTATATTCCTTTGTCTTATGGTTTTTATTCTAATTTTTATTTTATTTGCTTGAAACTTTCTTAATCTATAGTCATTTTTTCGATAATATATTCTTTTCACTTACATTTGTTTGTTGACATGAAAAATTTATTGTTAAAAAAATAGTTTTACTATTGGCGCCATTGCGAAAACTATTTTTTCAATAATTTATTATCTATTGTCCTTCAATAAATATTGTAACTATTTCTCTTACTAATTTATGTAGATATACATCATATAATAGTAAATATTAATGTTCTATGAAAAAATGAGAAAAAATAAATATTAATGAAATAATATTAATTAGAAAATAAAAATGACCAATAGGGGGGGGGGGCAAGTGTCGAAGCTGGAGAGATCCCCTTCACTCTTTTTAAGGTAGAAAATAAAAATGACCAATAAGGAGGGGACAAGTGTCGAAGCTGGAGAGATTCCCTTCACTCTTTATAAGATAGATCCCTAAATACAATTACTAACTAATTAAGTGAAGTTATGATTTACCGCCAGATGTAAAAAAAAAAATTCTACCACCAAAACTTTATTCTCTAAATATTTTTGGAAGATTTATATTGCCCCTTGATATGTGTTAGTTTTTAATGAAAAACAAAATTATTATCTTTTTCTTTTTTTATTAAATTTAGTTTTAGGATAAATTTATATTTTTTATTTTTTATTTTTGTTTAGTAATTTTAGCTTTTAAGATTAGAATTCGATAATAAATTTAGTAAATATTTTTTTTAAATATTTTTTTACACATGTTACAATCTAATCGATGACTGACTTGACACATATCGCAAATATTTAACAACTTTGAAATATTCTGTTTTATATAAGAAGATAAGTAATTTAAAAGTGATAAAATTTCCATTCTTTTTTTAGTTTCATTTACTTATTTTCTTTCTTTAGTGTCTTGTGTATTATATATAGAGATGCTATGCTTAAATTTTTTTGGTTTCGAGTTTAAGACTAAAATTCAATGCTCATCGAAGAAAAGTAAGTCTCTAAATGAAACGAATTTCATCACAAAGAATCCACTTTAGAATTGTAACGAGTTCTGAATCATTGATATTTGATTTATCGTTGTTATGTTTAACATAAAGTAACAATTTGAATTTATCATAGAGATAATACTAACTCTTAGGACCCTTAACTTTCCAACAAAACCAGTAATCGTTATAAATCTTAGGAAACAAGGGTACACAAGCAACCAAATTTGACAACTAATCTTTAATTTTCGGCCAGTTCTAGAATAATTTGTTTTGATTCAATTATATGGTAGTTCCATGTTGTCCAAAAAAAATAAAAATTTATATGGTTTCAGGCTAATGTTTCAGATACATTGATCCACTGAAGATCAAAGAGACACAAATAACTTATAAAATTTTGTGTAAAATATTGTCCATATATTTGTTTTATGTGTATTCGACTATTTTTGTAGACATAATTGCACATGATGTCATTTATTTCAATTTTCATTAGTAAATTAGCATTTTTAAAAAATTTAAAAATAGTTGTCATTTTTTGTGTAAAAAGATGATTTTATCCCTCTTATTGCTACATCGTGTATCATACATTAGCGTACACGCCATAATTAGCGTACACATCATACTGTACATGGATAAAATTGGGTTGAACAATGAAATACGTATTATATTTTACTAAAGTTTTAAAATATGTTAACATACTAATGAAACTTCGATTAAGTGATATCCTATGCAAAAACTCATTTTTATAGTAATAAACATGCGCATTCGATGTTAACTTGAGTTTAATACAAAATCTGACGGTTAGACTGAAACTGAATCCAACAAATTTTCAAATAAGTAGTTTTTTTGCCATGCTGAAATTATTAGCTTAATAATAAACATTGAGAAAAAAATATTAAGAGATTAAGAATATAGAAGAAACAAGATACCACAAGGAGTTCGAAGTCTTGTGGTCAGGTGGTTGGAAACGGGGTTGGGCCCATTTAAAAATCTGGGAAGGGGTCTATCTGTTGGTTGCCTTTTCCCATAGATTAATCTAAGCCCCTTTATAAACCTAGAATTTATCCTGAATTACCAAAAAAAAAATATATATATATATATATATATACCACAAGGAAAACAAAAATTAACAAGATACCACATGTTATCATGGGAAATACCAGTATATGGTATTCAATAATAAGGAAATTAAGAGGGCACCTTATGCTACTGTTGACTCGCTTCTGTTCATAGCAAAATTACTGAAAAACTCCTACCCCACAATCAATTATAATCGATCCTACATATAGGTTGTGGATCCCACTCTTTTGTGTGTATTATCACTCTTTCGTCAATTATATTGGTTTTGCATAGTTTTTTAGTAGCTTGCAAATTCAACTTCTCGTATAATGTAATTATAGTGCTAACATAATAACATAAACGATACGTAGTTCTAATTGCTGGTATTGTTAACTCATTTTGATGGTTATCTTTATTGTTGGGTTAATTGTTGGTGACGCAAACCAATTTATCATTGTAAATATTTTTTTTTATCTCTAAAACCCTTAAGTATAACGTAGTTACTCTGTTAACTTCGAGACATAAACAAAATGTTTTTTCATGTGTGTAATACGCTATTCAATTTGTTTAACCGATAACCAAGTTACCGTAAAATATATTTATTGTTAAGTTGGTTATCACAATAACTATGTTAAATTAATAAAACATGTTAATATGTTGTAGATTTAGTTAACACAATTACCATGCCCAATTTGCAGGACCATGTTAGTTATTTTCTCTTATACCTTAAAAGTTGACGTATAACTTAGTTAACGTGGTAACTTAGAGTCATAAACATAAAGTGTGTACTCTAAAACTTTGTTTTATGTGTGTAGTACGCTATTCAAGTTGTTTAACTGAAAACCAAGTTACAATGAACATATTTATGGTTAAGTTGGTTTGTTTGACCATGGTACTTATCAGTACACTTATGATGTTGTTGGAAAATCAGGATTACGGTTATCAAGTTATTTGATAACATGATATATGACCAACAACTTTGAAGTATATGGTGGCTATCACAATAACTATGTTAAATTACCAAAATCATGCTAATATGTTCTTGATTTAGTTAACAACATAATTACCATGCTAAATTTGCAGGACCATGTTAATTATTTTCTCTTATATCTTAAAAGTTCACGTATAACTTAGTTACTGTGTTAACTTAGAGTCCAAGTTAACGACTTAACGGGGACATATTTATGGTTAAGTTGGTTATCACAAGAACTATGTTAGATCTGCAAAATCATGTTCTTATGTTGTTAACACAATTACCATGTCAAATTTGCAGGACCATGTTTATAAAATCATTTGGCCAGCCGTAGAATTTGACAACGATGAGGAAAATCTTAGTTGGGTAGATGATCTTGTAGACCCAAAGGTGGATAACATGCTGAAACTTATATCCGAATGATTCAAATTCAAGAGTGAAATGTTTGTAGGGGGAAGTAAGACATCTGAAATAGCCGGGAAAGAAAAAATGAGAAGAGGCACCAGCGTAAGAACTGTCGCAGGCATGAGAGGCAAAGGTAAAGAGAAAGACATCAAATCTACCAGTTCAAACCCCGAAGACTCCGCGTTGATAGAAATGATTGAAGAGAAACTATGCAAGCATGACATTATCCAGCATGGATTATTTGCTGGCAACTTGCTGAGAACAACAATTTTTTCATCGTTCTCCGAGTTAATTGTGCAACAATACAAATAGTTGTTAACTTCGCCTTAACCATTAACCCTGTAAACATTTTTCAATATTTCAAAATAAAACTAACCCAAATATGTGGTTGGCGGGATAACATTTCATGTTCTCTCGGTATCCGAGTTAACTGCGCAACAATACAAATAGCTTTTAATTTCACCTTAACCATTAATCTTATAAATACTTCTCGATATTTCAAAACGAAACTAACCCAAATTTGTCTCGTTATCCGAGATAACTATGCAACAATACAAATAGTTGTTAACTGTTAACTATTAATACTGTAAACACTTATCAATATTTGTTAGGTAAGTATGATATCCATTCCGACAACAAACATGTATTTTTGGCGGTTTCACGCCGTTTTGTTCTTCAGCTCACGCTTCGGCGGAATCCACCTACAAAATATGGTGATTGATAACACAATTAGCTATCTTATGTTAAATGTTTAAATCGATAACACAGTTGTATCTCCCGTTGTTAAATGATTACACCGATAATACGAGTGGGTTATCATATAACTAAATGTTTGAACCGATAACACAGTTAACTACGTTCGCATGCAACTATACACAAATGCGGACTTTTTGTATCTCCAGTTAAATGTTTAAATCGATAACACAATTACCTACGTTACGTTAAATGTTTAAATCGATAACACAGTTGTATCTCTCGTAGTTAAACGTTTACACCGATAACACAGTTGGGTTGTCATATAATTAAATGTTTAAACCGATAACACAGTTAACTACGTTACGAATGTAACGCGATAAACATTCGGTGTAATGGGATCACTTGACTAGACATGTCGTCCCTATCAACGTCAAGTTTGTTAGCCGTCCAATATTCATACACTTCCTTGTCCCTATTGTTATTACGCCTCCTACATCTAGTTACGTCGATATTATCCCATGCATGTTAACGATAATCAGTTTCACATGCTAACTGTATTAACATTATATGTTTTCATTTCTGACTTATTAAAGAAATACATTTTCTCCCGAAGCCGGTTTACGCCAATCAATACATTTTTTTTTTTAGATTAACTTTTATAATAATTAACAATTTGGTTCACAAAATATCTCAAAGAACATTAAATGCTCTCACACGCTCACTCCTCTCTCTTATGTAGGGGCAAGATAGACTACAATAAACACACAAAAATTACAAAATCTAATATCCAATTATCCATTACTACTTTGTTAATAATATGGTCAACTGTTAATATTCACCCATTTTATCCTGTTATCATTTATGTGGAGAATCTATAAGTGTGACGGAAACAATTTGGTAAAGGATAAATGGGGCCAAAAAGTCTTGTGAATCCTCAATAGTGATGTCCACGTGACTAATCTTTGTCCTTTTTCTTCTCCACTTTTATAATTTATAAAATCGTTTATTATTGTTCTAGAAGCACAATCTATTTGTATCCTTAACAGAAGGTAGTCGCAAGTGAATATAGAGGAAGCTCAATACAAAAAAAAATAGCACAATTATTTTTGTAGGTGAAATTAGTAGAATAAAAGCTAACTAAAACAACACTAGGCGAAGAAATATCATTTATAAGTTTGCTCACCAAATCCATGATTAATTATAAATCGTCTTACTTGTCGTCTTGTCTCGAAGCTATTCTTTTGTCAGATTTTGTAATGCTAGGTATAGCTGCGAATTCATCCTTGCATGCTTCAGTGGAAATATATATATGTAAAAATGTGAAAAATGAAAAAAATGAAAAAAAAAAGTTTATATGGGAGTTACGGGTAGCCTCCTCGTTGTATTGGATCAAAATGGCCCGTTCAATGAAGATTCATCTTCACAATAAAGATTTGAGAAGAGAGACGTATCGAACCAACAAAAAAAATCCAAAAATATTTTGGACTAAAGTTGGAGGACGAGGAAATTGGGATTGAGGATGCGAAATCAGGGCCGGTTCTGAAATTTTGGAGGCCAAAAACCTATTTTAAAGTTTTTATTTTTTTAGCTAAAAAATGAAGAAAAAAAAATTTTAAAGGCCAAAAAATGAAAAAAAAAAATTTGGGGGCCAAAAAATGAAAAAAAAAAATTTTGTGGACCAAAAAAATTGGGGTCAAGACAAATGTTTCAATGGGCTTGGCCCAGGGCCGGCCCTGGACGAAGGTGAACGAGCATAAATCAGTTTGAAGAAATCAGTGAGACAGCTCCCACCTCTCACTACCCTTTCTCTATGACTTACAAAATTCAGTGCTTGTAATATTTTATAGCTTTCTCAAATTCATACGTCCTTTAGCACACAAAAATATGTATAGCTGTGTATCGTATTTTTGTTTTGATAATTTGTTTTATAAAAATCGCAATTTGCTTTTGTGTAGTGTAATGGACTGAAACTCAACGTCTGATGCAGCGGTTGTTCTTTGTTTTCTTTTTTTTCTTCAATCTTGTGTTTTCCTTTTCATCTGTTTTCTTTTTTTTGTTCTGATGTTTATCGTTTGCCTTTAAGAAGTTGTGTTTCTTGTCTATTTTGGTTTATGAAACTTTTAGAGCCTTAGGGGGGTGTTATGACTATATAAGGAGCTTAAAAACTTCTTTGTTAAAGGATCTTGAGAATCAATGAAAAAATAACCGCAACAGGTGGATTTTGGTTTTTGAAATATCTCCCAGACACGTTTAGCGAGGATTACCAAAATAATCTTAGATATACTTTTTTCTAATCCTATCTAACTTTCTTTACCAAAAATAGTAAACCTTATCCCTTCCCACCTTTCTTGACCGGAAAATTCCCGGGTTCCACCCCCGACTTCACGTCGGAGGGTCCACTCCTCACCGGTATGACCTCATCCTCCCCTCCACGAGACTCTACCACCTCTCCAAATGTCTTTCCCCCACAACTCCTTACTCGAAATGGTTTTCCTACACTTGGGTAACCCTTTCACCTCCTGAACTTTCATCTCAAACGGCAAACTGACGGAACAACTTACTCCGGCGAAACCTCTCCTCAAATCGTGCAAAAGCTCTGAGCTCCTGAAGAATCTCCGCTCCACCATCTAAAGTCTCTGTTTCAACCAACGGAGTCCCCTAACTTTGTCTCAAGCTCTCCATCGTGCTCACATTCTTCCTCTGCCTCTCTGTTTCACTATCTTAGTATGGCGAGAAGATTCACCTACGCTGAAAAAAGGAAAAGAACAACTCACAGCCCGGCCTCCCCACCCCGAAAGAGAATCAAAGCTCCGGAGATAGATATTGCTGATCTCATCCGGGATAATGCCTTGACGCTTATAGTAAGACTAACAAATCCGTCGGAACAACGCCTCTGGGCTATGATTCCTTTCATCTCAAAACGTTGGAACCTTAAGGGGAAGGCTATTGGCTCAGACCTTGGAAATAGTTGCTTCCAGTTTCGCTTCGATCTCGAAGAGGACCTCCAGAAAGTCCTTGACAACAGACCGCATCATTTCGCGAAGTGGATGCTAATCCTCCAGCGCTGGGAACCTATCATCTCTCCAACCTTCCCCTCCCAGATCTCGTTTTGGATTAGACTCAAAGGGATCCCGCTACACTACTGGAAAAAAAGAGCTCATCTTCAATATCGGGAAGGAGCTAGGCACCATTTAAGACTATGAACTCACCTTAACCTCTGTAAAGGTCAAAGTAACGATCAACGGTCTTTAGCCCCTCTTAAATAAAAGAGACAATTGTAGACTTCCCAGGAGGAGAAGAAGCAATCGTTACTTTGGATTATGAGAAGCTTGAAAACCATTGTTCTTACTGTAAAATACTCTCCCACAAAGTGGACTTCTGCCCCAAGAAGCAGAGAAACAATGATCCCCCGCGTAAAAGTAACGAGAAGCATCCAGTACCCTCTCTCTTGGCCGTTTTCATCTCTGCTAGAGAAAAAGAAAAACCGTTTAATCAGCGTCGTGACCGATATGGACAGTATTTTGGTGAGAGGCCCTCCCAAAGTAGAGCAGATCATTCCCTCTCACGATCTCCTCGCAAACATGTATCACCGGGTGAGGACCACCTGTCAGAGCGAACTAGACACACCCCTGAGAAGATTTTCCCTGCTGATTCTCACTCCTATCAAAGAGATAGATACTCAATCTCTCGAGACGAGGCCAAGGATGGACGATACCAAATCAACAAACCGAGAGACCATCTGAATCACAAATCTTCGCTGCACACCTCTCAGAGATCCCCTCCTCACCAAATTTGGAGAGAAAAAACACCAAAGGAAAAGCATAATAGCTCTGACCACTCAGAATCCTCTCGACGGGTCTGTCCTCCCCTAGAAAGAAATTTGGATAGGGAAGCTTTCCCACCCCCACCACCCCTCCAATCTGTTGAAGAGATCTTTTAAGAACTCCAAGAGGTCTCTATTCAATACATAAATTATGGAGACCCTATAGAAAGTGCTGCAAGACAACAACGCGTAATCCAAGGTGAAGAAAGAGGCCTCATGTCCGAGACTGCAGCAAATATCTTCGCCGCAAACGCTCTCCTTCAAGGTGAAAGCTCCCATACCAGAGAGACGATAACAGAGAGAGAATCCCCTGTCAACCTTGTGCTAGTTGATGAACCCAGTGCAGAACCACCAAAGAAAAAAAGAGGCCGCCCTCCCTCAAAAAAGTCTACGAAACAATCCCAATCCTTAATGGCGGGAGCTTGTTCCCGAAAGATGAAAGCTCATCAAGTCCGCAGCTCCCCAAGCTCTAGAACATCCCAAGATAGATCTTCTCCACACTCAGGACAACCAGAAGTACGTATCTCCCAGCAAGCAACTCCACGGCAAGCGACAAATCAGGGTGCAGAAAGACTTCATGCCACAGGCAGAACAGCTCCTCTCTTAAACACCATCACGGGAATAACTAAAGAGGTAGCGGATTTTCAGAATCCGCAAAATCCTCTTCCTTAAAAGTGGTGAGTTGGAACTGTTGTGGGTTAGGGAATCCCATAACAGTTCATCGGCTAAAGGAGTTACAAAAAACCTATGCTCCTGACATTCTATTCCTCATGGAGACGAAGAACAGTGACGACTTCGTTCTCAAGACTCTGGATTTTATGGATTCGTATTCCTTTTTCTTTGTATCGCCTCACAGCCCCGGAGGGGGAGGCCTATCTCTCTTTTGGAGAAAGAACTTGGATTTGGAAATTATATCTTCCTGCAATAACTTTATCGACTCTAAAATCTCGTACAAGCAGAGCAGCTTCTTCGCAACTTTCGTGTATGGTGAACCTGACAAATCCAAGAGAAAGACGATATGGTCTGACCTCACTAACCTTTCATCCTCATGAGATGCACCTTGGTTCTTAACGAGTGACTTTAATGATATCATCGACAACGCAGAAAAATCAGGAGGCCCAAGTAGAGCAGAAAGAACTTTCTGCGATTTCCGAGCCTTCTTCTCTCAGTGTGATCTGTACGATTTACGATATTCTGGCAACTATCTCTCCTGACGGGGAGTCCGACACACGTATTTGGTCCACTGCAGACTTGACCGAGCTGTTTTCAATAGTGCTTGGGCTGACTTGTTCCCCTCTGGTCGATGCAGCTACCTAAATTTTGAAGGATCAAACCATCGTTCGGTGGTTTCCTGCTTTGAACAAGCTGGTCCAAGAAAGAATGGGTTATTCAGATATGATAGGAGTTGTAGAAACAATCCTGAGATCACTAAGCTTATTGCGGAAACTTGGCTTGCTACACCATCTGACACGGTGGAGCAAAGAATCTCAAATTGCAGAAAAGCAATCTCTCGATGGAACCGTGAACATCACCAAAATAGCCAGAAAATCATAGCTGCGGAAAAAGAAAAGCTGGAATTGGCAATGTCTTCGCCAATCCCTGACGAGCCTAGGATCCATGAAATCAATCAAAACCTGAAAAATGCGTACAAAAGAGAGGAAGAGTATTGGCGACAAAGAAGCAGAACGCTATGGCTCACACTAGGAGACAAAAACTCTGGGTTCTTCCATGCTATTACACGAGGGAGAAAAACCGTGAACAAGTTCTCAACCATCGAAAATGTTGAAGGCAGAACAGTGTTTGAAGAAGAGGAGATCGTACATGTCCAAGACCTCTTTATCTCGAGATCCTCCAACGCCGCAGAAACAGTTGCTAGGGCCCTCCAACCTTGTATCTCCTTTGAAACAAACGAGGAACTAATCTCGGATCCGTAAAGAGAAGAAATTCGTTATGCCTTATTTTCTATTCATCCCGATAAAGCTCCGGGGCCCGATGGATTTTCCGCAAGTTTTTTCCAATCTAATTGGGAAGTGATGGGAACAATGATTGTTGAGGAGATCATCGAGATTTTTACATCTGGCATTCTCCCAAGATCAATCAACAGTACCCATGTCCGGTTAATCCCGAAGATCCTCAGCCCAAAATCTGTATCGGATTACAGACCAATTGCACTCTGTAATGTCTACTACAAGATAATCTCTAAAATTCTCACCAGGCGGCTTCAACCAGTGCTCAACGACATCATCTCCGAAACTCAATCAGCTTTCGTACCCGGATGAGCAATTTCTGACAATGTTCTCATCACCCACGAGACTTTGCATTTTCTCAAGGGTTCTGGTGCAACAAAACACTGCTCTATGGCCGTAAAAACTGATATGAGCAAAGCTTATAATAGACTTGAGTGGGGATTTATCATGGCGGTGTTGGAAAGGCTTGGTTTTCACACCAAATGGATCAACTGGATCTTACAGTGCATCTCAACAGTCTCTTATTCATTTCTTATCAATGGAGCAGCAAAAGGGGATGTAACCCCACCCCGAGGGATACGTCAAGGAGACCCACTCTCCCCCTATATCTTCATTCTCTGTGGAGAAGTTCTCTCGGGGTTATGTAAAAGAGCGCAGGATAGTGGCTTACTACCCGGAATTCGTGTCTCCACGGGAAGTCCAAGAATAAATCATCTGCTTTTCGCGGATGACACCATGTTTTCTGCAAAACAAACACACGGTGTTGCGAAACCCTGTTGAATATCATGGACGCTTGTAAAACAGCTTCGGGTTAAATGATTAACCCTCAGAAATCATCCATCACCTTTTCCAGGAAAACTCCTCAAGAAATTAAAGACCAAGTAAAGAGTAAGTTAGTTATTGAGAAGGAGGGAGGCCAATGCAAGTAATTGGGACTACCTGAAAGTTTTGGACGAAGGAAAAAGGACTTGTTTACTTAGATAGTAGATCGAATTCGTCAAAAAGCCATCAACTGGTCTAGTCGATTTCTTTCAAGCGCTGAGAAACTTACGATGATAAAGTTTGTTCTATCAGCTATTCCCACCTACTCAATGACCTGCTTCAAACTTCCTGTAAGTCTATGCAAAAGGATCCAATCAGTGTTGACTAGATTCTGGTGGGACGCAAAACCGAGGAAAAAAAAGATGTGTTGGATCTCCTGGAACAAGCTATCAAAATCAAAGAGAGATGGGGGACTTGGCTTTAGAAAAATTCATAACTTCAATGACGCTCTTCTAGCCAAAATTTGTTGGCGAATCCTCAATCGACCTACTTGCCTGCTAGCACGTGTTCTTAATGGGAAGTATTGCAAAGACAACCCTCTACTTACGACTCAAGCACCTACAACTGCATCGCATGGATGGCGTGGGATCTTAGTGGGTTGAGACCTCCTATCTAAGCAACTAGGGAAAATGATTGGCAACGGCAAATATACATCTGTTTGGAATGACCCGTGGATCTCTTTAACCTCTCCCTGCACTCCCCTGGGACCTCCAAATTTACTCACTAAGGATCTGAAAGTCTCAGAACTCATATCCGAGGAATCACAAGATTGGAATCGTGAGATAATTGAGGAAATCCTTCCAATGTATGTCGCGGACATACTCTGCCTTAGACCAAGCAAAAAAGGAGCAGGGGATTGCTATGCTTGGCTGCCATCTAAAACAGGAGATTATTCCTCGAAATTTGGGTATCACATCTCGTTGTCAGAGACTCAACCTGCAGCTCAAGGAGCTATCAATCTCAATTGGCACTCTGAGATTTGGATGGGAAATGTTTCCCCAAAGATGAAACTCTTCCTTTGGAAAATTGTGCAAAAGGCACTTCCCGTAGGAGAAAACCTCCTCAACCGTGGTCTGTTAGCGAATTCATGTTGCACTCACTGCGGTGAACTTGAAACAACAGAGCATTTGTTCTTCCACTGCCCTTTCTCGCAATAAGTCTGGTCTCTGGTTTCCACAAAGACAAGGGTCAACGCTTCTGCCTTTACAGATTTTGCTTCAGCCCTTTCAATGGTAAAACACTTGATATGCCTCCCTCCAACTGGTGTTGGACCAGGCCCGTTGTTCCCATGGATGTGCTGGGCTATATGGACCACAAGAAATCTCCGCCTGTTTGAAAACAAATTTTTTAGTGCAGGTGAAACAGTTTCAAAAGCAATCATGGAAGCAAGAGAATGGCAATTTGCTCAACTTCTAGAAATCCCGCCAAAGCCGTTAACCAGTGGAAACCCTCGTCGGCAACAGCTCCCAGGAACGATATACTGTCATACTGATGCAGCTTGGAGAACTGATACTAAAACCGCAGGTACAGGCTGGGCTTTCTTCGATCAAGACCAATTTGAACTGAGTTTTGGACAATCCGCAGAACCTTTTGTCAGCTCTTCCCTGGTGGCTGAAGCTCTAGCGATCCGCTCAGCCCTAACTCATGCCCTGGAGATGGGCCTTGTCCGAGCCATCGTATTGCAAGAACCAATCAAGGAAATCTACGGACTCCTTTTCGATATCAAAGCTCTTGCATCTTTGTTTTTAAATATCTCGTTTGTTTTTATCCCTCGTTCTTCGAATGGGAAAGCTGATGATCTTGCAAAGAGCTCCCTCCAATGTTTCTCCTCTGTTTCGGAGATGTAAACTCTTCTAGCTTAATGAATTCAGTCGTTCAAAAAAAAAAAAAAAAGAATCAATGAGAAACAAAAATTAAAAAGAAGAGAGACTCTTATTTTCCATAATTTCCGGCATTTTTTTGAAAATTCAACGAATTTATAAAATTTTGGCTAATAGATATTTTAAAAACAAGTTTACTTTCGTAATATCGTTATTTCCGCTCTATTAATGTCGGATAACCCTATAAATTATTTACTTATAGATGAACTGACGGTTCCAAATTTATGATCATTTTTTTTAAGACACTTGCATCCGTTATTTCGATATTAATAATAAGGTTTGATATGCTTTTTTTTTTTTAATTTGTGCAATTTTACGAATAAGTGTCCAAGAATAACAAAAATAATTATATACACACACTCACACACACTTGATTCTTAAGTATCTTGCACACAAATTTATCTAAGAAATTTTACCATAGCTCTTGGTTTGATTTCATCGTATGCTATGGATCACTTAATTTGAATTTCAATTTTCAACTCGGATGTTTTACACGTAGTGAACTTGTGGAAAAGTTCTTGCCATATTTTTCGTAAAAAAATCTAGATACCCTTGATAAATTACCAAAAACAAAAAATTGTAATACCATAAATTCATGGTTCTTGAAATTAAAGGAGAAAACAAAGTCGTTCTTGGAAGTTTCACCAACTTCCCAAACAGAACAAGAACAGAAGAGAAGGAATCTTATCTTTTATACCTTTTTTATTTATTATTCTTATCTTTTATACTTTCTTTTCAAAACTAGAAATGTTACATTTTTATCATGGTAAATTTTCCCTAAATTACAATATGTGAAAGTTAAGAAGATGAAAATGAATTACCAACTTTACTCAAAAAATATATTTAATCATTTAAAGAGCCATAAATATCAAAATCTTAGTTCAACAATATTAAACCAACTCTATGGTCTACATTAATTTTTAATTATTAAAAAACATATATAAATATTTCTCATAGAGATGTAAATTAACGTGTATATTTCACACGGCTAAATAGTACTTTAAGTCTTTAACCTTACGTTGTGTTGAAAAAAGCAACTTACGGTTACTTTGACTTTTGCATAGAAAATTAAATGTAAATTTGTTCTTTTTTCAAAAGAGGAAAAATTAAAATTAAATAGTCTCCACCATTCTAACCAACCTACTTTGAAATTTTTGTCTTGCACTAACGAAACCACGAAGCTGTAGCCATAAATCCATAAATTTTAATTTTCGCCGTCGTTAATATATTAATACCCATAAATTTTTTATTTTCTTTAACAAAAAAAGAATACCCATAAATCCAAAAAGATAAGCTTCATTTTGTTTTTGTTGTTGTTTGTTTTGCTAAAAGCTTATCTTCATTTTGTTTTATAATCTTTTATCGTGTAACAATATGAACGAATTATTCTAGCAAAAAAAAAATAAGAGAACATATTTTATTATTGCTATATTTGTGCTAAACTAAACCTCTATTTTGCTTACAGCCACATAAGTCTAATTTTTTCTGTGTGTATTATTAGTTAACAATGTTGTGTCGTTGTGTGTATATATATAGTGGGTCGGTTTGATGCAACATCATTTGTTTTATGTGTGTCCTGAATATCTATTTTAAAGACATACACAAATACAATTCTCGATACATCTAGCGACTAGCGTTACATATTTTTATTTAATTTATATACTTATGATATACTAATAATAATAATAAGTACTTTTATAATGGTACGGGGTTATATATAATGCTAGCTGTATCGAGAATTTTATTTGTGTAAGAAAAGTTGTTCGCAAAGAAATTTAGACTCGTTATTTGTGTAAGAACATATCATTATTACCTGTTGGAGGTGGGCCTAGCACCCCCAATTAGTTAGGCCCATCTTAGGAAAGGCCCCTCTTCAACTCGGTCTACGGCCTAAAAGCACCGGCCCGTAAGGCCCCTCTTCAGTTCGGTCTCCGGTCTGAAAGCACCGGCCCGCAAGGCCCCTCTTCAGCTCGGTCTCCGGCCTGAAATCACCGGCCCGCAAGGCCCCTCTTCAGCTCGGTCGCCGACCTGAAAGTGACGTAGAAAGGTCCGGGCTGACACTTCACCAAGGCAGGAATGTCAGAAGAGCAGAGGACGAGTGGGAGTTGGTCGAACAGTGTATTGTCTGAGCAGGAGTATGGGCCGACCTCAACATCTCACCAACCTTGCAGACTTGACGAAGGAAAGGGAGACACGTGGAGGAGAGTTGGTTAAACAGTGCACTGCTCTGCAACACGCCACGCCGAGCTCATAATGACCTCTCTCCCCGAAAGCCGGAACACGCCTCCTAGGCCACCTTACCCGCGAAAGAGGCCGAAGACGCCACGTGGCCCCGAGATCCCGGAGAGCAGGAAGCCGACCCCGACTATATATACCCATCGATGTCATTAATGAGAGAGACTTCGGAACTTTTGATTTTTAGCCACTTTGAGACCAGCGGAAATTATCCGGTCTCTCTCTCTTTGTAACAAGGCAACAGTATAGAACGCCGAACTGGACGTCCTTCGGAACCAGTTCGTAACTCTAAATTGTTCATTTCTCTCACCATCAATAAAAAGAAACACGGCCCCCGGCCTACTCATCTTTCCCCCGGCCTGCCTTAATAGTGGTTAAATTGCTCTAATTAACGAAAATCTCACCTCTCATCTCCTAATCACTCTTTAAACACACTTAGTGATCCCCTGGATCAACAATTGGCGCTAGAAGGAGGGCGGAGATTCTTCTATACGCAAGGAGCAGTTCAACCACCACCGCAACCGCAGCAACGATGGAAATTCCGCCCCCAAGAGTGCTGTCAGACCAGGACACCCCGGCCCAAACAACGGCCCAGGCCCCGACAACGGCCCCGCCAACGACTCAAACGACGGCGCCCATCCCGTCGTCAGCCCAAGCAGCTGCCAACCAGACGACTCCCCGAGAGCAGTTCTTCAGGGCCCCGCCCCCGGCTTCGGCACCCGCTCAGTCCGACGGCTCCGCCGCCCACAACGCACCCCGAGCGTCGGAAGATCAGCCCACGCTGTCCGCCGTGATGCAGACCCTGCTGGCCCGAATAGACGAGCTGACGCGAGCCACCGACCAACGGTTCGCCACGCTAGGGGCCTCCCGTGACCGGTCGGACAATACCGGGTCCCCCGACGTCCATCTCAGAGAGCCGGTCTCTCGGGAAGAAACCCCCCGCATCCGGACAAGCCGACCGGGCGACTCACCGTCAGGATCCAAAGGGCCGGGCGGACGCTTCGCCCCGGCAGTAGGAAGCCACCCGGGCGACGAAGCCCACCACCTCCGATCCAGCGCGGAGCGCTCAAGGGACGCCGAGTTCGAAGCTATGAAGGAGACTATCCGCGCGATGTCCTCCAAAATCCATCAGGCCACCAGCGCGGCCCCGGAAATCGATCGCGTCCTCAGAGAGACGCAAAACACACCGTTCACCCGCCGGATCGCCTCCGTCCCGCTCCAGCACCTCGGGAAGCTCAAACTCCAGCCCTACGCGGGCACCACCGACCCGGCCCAGTATCTTACGGCGTTCACCATCGCCATGGGCCGCGCCCACTTCTCACCAGACGAGCGCGAAGCCGCCCACTGCCAACTTTTCGTAGAGAACCTCACCGGCCCGGCTCTCACGTGGTTCTCTCGGCTGAAGACGCACTCCATAGACAGCTTCAGGGACTTGTCGACCACCTTCCTCGAGCACTACTCCATCTACATCCGCCAGTCCGCATCCAGCGCGGACCTCTGGGCGATGAACCAAGGAGCAAAGGAGTCGCTCAGGTCCTTCATAGAGCGCTTCAAGGCCACGGCCTCCCAAAGCAACGTGACTGACGAGTCAGCGCTCCCCGCTCTAAGAAAGGGACTGCGGGCCGATTCGGCCTTCAAGGACGATATGAAGCTCAACAGGCCGCGCTCGCTGGAAGACGCCTTGCACCGCGCTGGACTCTTCGTCGAGCTCGAAGAGGAGAAGGCGGCTGAGTCGAGAAACAGCGCCTCTCACAAGGCCCCAGCCGCGAAGGAGCGGCCCCAGGAAAGATATCAGGAGCCTCGTCAACACTACGATGACGAGTACCAGCGCAGCAAGGGAAAGCAGGCCGCTGCATTCCTTGTTAACGGACAGCCCTCCGGCCTCCGTCTACACGATCCCGTACTTCCCCCCAGTCCCGCGCCGGGATTGCCTTGGAACAAGTACGTACGGGATCCACACCAGCAGGATCGGCGTCCCGACGAGCCGAGCGATAGGGAGCCCCGACCAGATGAGCCGTACGACAGGTCGGCCTTCTGCGACTTCCACCGGCGAAAGGGGCACCCGACCTCTCACTGCCGCGCCCTCCAAGAGGTCCTGTTGAACCAATTTCAACGGGGAGAAATCAACGTCCCAGAGCGGCTGCGTCCACATGCCCGGGACGGCGATCGCGTGCAACCCCGCGACAACCGAGGTCGCGAGGATAACCGGGCTAGGCCTTACAACCGCGCCCAGAACGACGACCGGCGGCGACGATCTCCTTCGCGAGACCGGGAAACGGGCAGATCGCCTCCCCCGGCCCGGACTCTGATAGGTATGATCATGGGAGGCCTCCTCTCGTGCAACGACTCAGTGCGGTCCATCAAGCGTCACGAGAGGAAGACCGACGCCTCCCTGAAATGGCACTCCGGGCCAGAGATCGACGCTCAGGACACGAGCAAGAGGGAGATATGTTTCACCGAGGCCGACGCGGCCGGGGTCCACCAGCCCCACAACGACCCCCTCGTCGTACAAGTCCGCGTAGCCGACTGCGACGTTAACCGAGTCCTCGTCGATACGGGCAGCTCGGTCGATCTCATCTTCAAGGACACCCTGGCCAGGATGAATTTAAACGGGGTCGAAATCAAGCCGCACTCCATCCCGCTGACCGGCTTCGCCGGGGACACCGTCAACGGAATCGGCACCATCGAATTGCCGGTCTACGTAGGTCGGGTGACGAGAATCGTCAAGTTCATGGTCTTCGATACCACCCCGATCTACAATATCATCCTTGGAACCCCTTGGCTGCACTCGATGAAGGCAGTCACGTCAACGTACCACCAGTGCCTCAAGTTCCCCAACCAGGCCGGTACGTATACTCTTAGGAGTAACCAAAGGGTCTCTCGCGCCTGCTTCGCCATCGAGCATAAGCTGCGCCGCGCCGCACCGGCCTGCTTGGCCATCAACGCGCTTCAGACCGGCGACCCCGACGCCCAGGATCTCCCGGGGCGGGACCTTGTCGCCCAGGTCAACATCGATCCGCGTGACCCCGCCCACTGCGTCGGCATCGGCACCGATCTCGACGAGAGCATCAAGCGAGAGCTGGTCGAGTTCCTAGGGCGGAACGTCTCTACCTTCGCCTGGTCAACCGACGACATGCCCGGCATTGACCCGAACACGTGCAGTCACGAGCTCAACGTGGATCCGACCTGCAGACCGATCAAGCAAAAGCGGCGAAAGCTGGGTCCGGAGCGCGCCCAGGCCGTCAATGACGAGGTCGAAAGGCTCACCGCGGCCGGTTCGATCACCGAGGTCAAATACCCGGACTGGTTGGCCAACCCGGTGGTGGTTAAGAAGAAGAGCGGGAAATGGAGGGTATGCGTGGATTTCACCGACCTCAACAAAGCGTGCCCGAAAGACAGCTTTCCCCTCCCCCGAATTGACCAGGTCGTCGAAGCCACCGCGGGGAACGAGCTGCTCTCCTTCATGGACGCCTTCTCGGGGTACAACCAGATCCCCATGCACCCCGACAACCAGGAGAAGACCGCGTTCATCACGGACCGAGGCATTTACTGCTACAAGGTAATGCCCTTCGGACTCAAGAACGCCGGGGCCACCTACCAACGACTCGTCAACCGGATGTTCGCCGACCAAATAGGCCGCACTATGGAAGTATACATAGATGACATGCTGGTGAAGTCTCTGGTGGCGGCCGACCACGTCACTCATCTCCGGTCCTGCTTCCGGACGTTGAACGAATACAACATGAAGCTGAATCCGGCCAAGTGTTCCTTCTGCGTCACATCGGGCGAATTCCTCGGGTACATCATCACCCGGCGCGGGATCGAGGCCGACCCCAAGCAGATCCGAGCCATCATCGAGCTCAAATCCCCGGAAAGCACGCGTCAAGTACAACGACTCACCGGGAGAATCGCCGCACTGAACCGGTTCATCTCCCGCTCTACCGACAAATGCCTCCCGTTCTACCAGCTGCTCCGGGCTAACAAGCGGTTCGAGTGGGACGACAAATGCGAGGATGCCCTCCGACAGCTGAAGGAGTACATATCCACTCCTCCCGTCCTGTCCAAGCCAGAAGAAGGCGAAACCCTCTACCTCTATATCGCCATCTCCGCGTCAGCGGTCAGCGGAGTGCTGGTACGGGAAGACCGAGGCGATCAGAGACCCATCTCCTACATCAGCAAATCCCTTGACGACGCGGAGAGCAGGTACCCGACTCTGGAGAAGCTCGCCTTGGCAGTGGTCGTCGCAGCTAGAAAGCTCCGGCCTTACTTTCAATCCCATGCGATTGCCGTCCTAAGCACCTACCCCCTCAGAACCATCCTCCACAGCCCGAGCCGATCGGGCCGGATAATGAAGTGGGCCGTTGAGCTGAGCGAGTATGAAATCGAGTACCGAGGTCGGACCGCGATCAAATCTCAGGCCCTGGCCGATTTCCTAGTTGAGTTGGCACCCGAGCTGGCAGTCAGCGAAGTGCCCGAGGTGTGGACTCTGCATGTCGACGGATCGGCTTCCAAGCACGGGTCCGGCGTTGGCATACGCCTCGAATCCCCAACCAAGGAGATCCTCGAGCAGTCTTTCCGCCTGGCCTTCCCGGCATCAAACAACGAGGCAGAATACGAAGCTCTGATCGCCGGCCTGCGCCTAGCAAAGGAGGTCGGCGCGAAGAAAATCCGAGCTTACTGCGACTCCCAGCTCGTCGCCAATCAATTCAGCGGAGAGTACGAGGCCAAGAGCGATCGCATGGACGCTTACCTCAAGGTGACCCAAGGCTTGGCCGCAGACTTTTCCGAGTTCACCCTGACGAAGATTCCCCGAGGCGATAACACTTTCGCAGACGCTCTCGCCGCACTGGCCTCCACCTCGGCCCCAGCCCAACGACGGGTGATCCCGTTCGAGAGCATCGACTTCCCTAGCATCGAGCTGCCAAAAGGGGCCTACTTGATCAACCCCCAGGCCGCGGACCATGACGAAGACGCGCCACCTCCCGAAGTTCTACCGCCGCCCCCGGCCGAGCCCGAGCTGCCGGACTGGCGAGTCGACCTGCTGCTGTACATCGCAGACGGCATTCATCCCCCAGACCGGTGGGCCGCCCGACGGCTAAGAAAGAAGTGTGCCCGATACACGATGCTGGACGGCAACCTGTTCCGGTGGAGCACCTCGGGAACCCTGCTCGGCTGCCTCCACGGGCAGGAAACCATTGACGTGATGAAGGAGATGCACGAAGGTGCCGGCGGAAACCACTCAAGCGGCCGGGCTCTCGCCCTGAGAATCCGGAACCAAGGGCACTACTGGCCGACGATGCTTCAGGACTGTGCAAAATTCGCAGCCCGGTGCGAGAAGTGCCAGCGTCACGGCCCACTCATTCATCGCCCTACCGAGCTCCTCACCACTGCGGTAGCACCCTACCCCTTCATGCGATGGGCCATGGACATAGTCGGGCCTCTTCCCCGATCTCGCCAAAAGCGCTTCCTCCTGGTCATGACCGACTACTTCACCAAATGGGTCGAAGCCGAGGCTTACGCCAAGATCACGGCAGAGGACGTCCGGAAATTCGTCTGGAAGTTCATCATCTGCCGACACGGGTTGCCCTACGAGATCGTAACCGACAACGGTGCCCAGTTCACATCGGCCCTCTTCGAAGACTTCTGCGCGAAGTGGAAAATCAGGCTGAGTAAGTCCACCCCGAGATATCCGCAAGGAAATGGGCAGGCCGAGGCCACCAACAAAACCATCCTCGACGGCCTCAAAAAACGACTGGACGACAAGAAGGGGTCTTGGGCCGACGAGCTCGATGGAGTCCTCTGGTCCCATCGCACAACGCCGAAGACATCGACAGGACGCACACCGTTCAGCCTCTCTCACGGAATGGAAGCAATGGCCCCCTCCGAGGCCGGGCTCCCCACTCCTCGCCGCGCTATGCTCACCCAGCAGCCCGCCCTGAACGACACCATCCTACTCAGCGAGCTGGATTTCCTTGAGGAACAACGGGACCTTTCCCTCCTCCGAATCCAAAACTACCAGCAGCTCGCCTCCAAGTACTACAACAAGAGGGTTCGAGGCAGGTTCTTTACCGAAGGCGACCTGGTCCTCCGCAAAGTCTTCGAAAACACCGCCGAGCTAAACGCAGGCAAGCTCGGTGCACATTGGGAGGGCCCTTACCTTATCTCCAAGGTCGTGAAGCCCGGCGTCTACGAACTAGTCACGATGACCGGTGACGCAATCCCGCGCTCATGGAATTCGATCAACCTCAAACGGTTCTATTACTAGGCCCCCGGGCTCCATTCCTCTCTCCGCCTTTGTAAACAAACGAACTACGATTGGCTTGATCCCTTCTACTAAAGGGTACGTAGGCAACCCCTAACCAGGGCTCAGCTATTAATCTAATAAAACCTTTTTGACAAAGGAATACAGTCCCCGACCTGAGCACAAAAGCCGAGCTCCAAACGCTCGCACTACAAAAAAAAAAAAAAAAAAAAAAGCCGAGCTCCAAATGCTCGCACTACAAAAAAAAAAAAAAAAAAAAAAAAAAAAAAAGCCGAGCTCCAAACGCTCGCACTACAAAAAAAAGGGGACCGAGCTCCGGTGCTCGCTCTCCCCGGCACACAAGTTATAAGTGCCAAAGCCGAGCTCCAATGCTCGCACTCCCATAGTACACAAACAATAAGTACTAAAGTCGGGCCCCAGGGCTCGCACCTCTACTAGACACACAAGCATTAAGTGTCTCTAAGCCGGGCTCGCTACCCGCACCAAAAAAACAAGGTACACAAGCAATAAGTACCTTAAGCCGAGATCACCTCGCACCCACTAAAAATATTAAAGATACACAAGCAATAAGTATCTCAAGCCGAGTCGTACCTCGCACCCAATACAAAAGCACGGTCCACGACCTGCATACATGACAGGGTACGGTCTACGACCTACTCTACCAATCAAAAAAGCCTCGAAACGGCACTTACAAAAAAAAAAAAAGGGGCCCACGGCCTCGATTATCACAAAAGGGCCAACGGCCTCGATTATCACAAAAGGGCCAACGACCTCGCTATTATAAAAAAGGGCCCACGGCCTAGTCATTACAAAAGCCTCGAAACGGCACTTACAAAAAAAGAAGGGCCCAACGGCCTCGATATTATAAGAAGGGCCCACGGCCTGGTCATTACAAAAGGAAGAAGAGAGAAAGGGTCCACGGCCTAGTCATTGCATAAATGGCCTACGGCCCGGTCTTTACAAAAGAGAGAAGAAAACAAAAAGGAAAAAAGTATTTACAAGGCCGCATCGGCCGGTCGGTCCTCGCCCCCGTCAGCACGGGTACCATCTACATCACCCGGGGCCACCATCCTCGCATTGGTGCCGTACTCACCAAGGAAGGGCTGCTCAGACCTCTCTTCCCCAACCGCGGCCTCACCGGATGGCGCTTCAGTACCGGCCTCACCAGATGGCGCATCGGTTCCGGTCTCACCGGGTAGCGCGTCGGTGCCGGCCTCATCAGCGCACGGGGCCAAGTCCTGCGCTGGCGGATCTGCTTGGACGGTCTCAGCAGCCGAGGGAGCGTCCTCAGTCAGATCCACATAGGGCGCCTCCGAAGAAGCGGCGGGCATGATCCGCTCAAGCTGGACGCCATGAGCACGGTCCAGAGGGGTGTCCAGATACCCCGGGGTCAAGTCCGGAAAATCCATTCCGTCCAGCACGGCGCCAAATGCCGCCTCATCCTCGTCCAGCTTCTGATATCGGTAGAACGGTACCGACACCCCGTCCTCGGCCTCCATCCTCTTGAGGCACGCCCTGACGCCGATCACCTGGTTGTACAGCAGGTGAGGCTCTAAGGCCCGGCTGCGCCCGTCCAGATGGGCGCGGATCTTCGCCATCTTCGCGGACCACTCCTGGTTCCGCGCGTCCCACCGGGCTGTCACCCGGTCACTCTCCACAGCCAAGGCCACCTTCGCCCGGTCTATGGCGGACTCCAGCCCCTTCACCCTAGAGCGGAGTGTCTCCCGCTCCCCCTTCAAAAGCCCGACCTCCTCCTCCAGGGAAGCCGCCCGAGCCCGCTCACCGGCAGACCGGCCTCTCTCAGCCTCCAGCTCGGCCTGAAGACGGCCCGCCTCTCCGGCCCGGGCTCGCACCCGTGCCGCCTCCTCGCCCAGCGCCGCAGACCGGGCCTTCTCCTCCCTCAGGTCCTTCTCCAACCCGCGAGTCAGAGCGGACTGGATCTGCGCGCTGGCCTCCTGGCGCCCCTGCAGGAATCGAAGCGACGCGTGCTCCTCGGCGAGTCGCTTCTCGTAGGCCTCCGCCAGAAAGGCAGAAAGGGCCATCGTCTGCATCAAACCAGTCGTTAGCAAAGACGCACAACAAGTCCAGCTAAAAACAGTTAGATCAGAACAAAGGCTTACCCGCGCTGCGGATCGCGCCACCTTGCGGAAGGTATCGGCCTCCGCCATCTCCAGCGGGACAAAGTGCGGACTCTGCCCGAACATCATGGCCTGCGCCAGCTCGGCGCACTCGTCCGGATCGACGATGACCTGGCTGCTTCCATCCTCGTGGGTAAAGGAGAAGCTGTAGTCCTGAGGCCCGTCCTCCGAGCTCGCCAAAGCCCCAACGCTCCGGTCACCAGCGGCCTCCCGCCCTTCTTCCACAACGACGGCTTCATCGCCGCCCTCCGTCGCCCTTACTGCGACCTCTTCGCCCTCCTGGGACCGAACCTCCACGACCTCCCCTGCCGGCACCTCGGCGACAGACGCCTCGGGCTCGCACCCGGGCAGTTCAGGCCGGACCTCATCCCGACCTGCGGCGGAGCACTCTCCCACCTCGGTCCTCTTCTTTTTCCTGCCGGCCTTGCCACCAGCAGCCTCTGCTGCCCTCTTCTTCGAGGGAGCCACCCCGGAGAACTCCCCCCCGACCCCTGGCGCCGGGTCTCTCCGGACCGGCATCTCGGGCACCGGCGGCGGCGCCGCCACAAAGGAGTCCGCGTACAGCGGACTGGCGAACCGTGCTCTTCCTGCGATAGAAGCACTCGTCAGTTCGGCAAAAAAAAAAAAAAAAAAAAAAAAAAATTGCCGACCTCCGGCCATCGCAGCTCCAATTCTCGCCGCAGTGAAGGACTCCCACTCTCTTCTACGCACTGACCTGAGCACGGCAACGATACCCGCGTAGTCCGGTAGCTTGAACCTGGAGGAGTGAGGGCCTGAAAAGCAAGACGAAAAGGCATCAGTCAGACAAAACCAAAGAAGAGAAGTCAGCTCGACCTGCAAATCCCTACCCGGGGAAAAGTTCCAATCCCGGGTGTATCTCGCCGACGGGTCGAGCCCAACCACGGCAGTAGCCCGGATGTAGAAGTAGCTGCGAGACCAGTCTTCGACCTTCGACAGCTTGCTCGCCTTAGACCCCGAGCTGGGTGCCTCCAGGACGTTCGCCGCGGGCTTGAAAGCGGCATAGAAGGTCCCAGGAATCCCAGGGTTTGCCTTCTGCTGGGTGAGCGCCTCGAACATAGGCACCGTCACCTCCACGTCACATTCGTGCCCCAAGGTCAGCAGCAAGATCATCCCCTGGACCGTGGACGGGCAGACCTGCGAGAAGGCCAAGCCCCGCACCCGGCAATAATTGACGAACAGCTCGGGGAGAGGAAGGCGCAGGCCGCACTTCTGGAAGAACGACTCGTACAGGCAGACGAAGCCCGGCCGAGGAGTCCACGGGCGCTCCTCCGCCCTGGGTAGCCTGAGCTCGACGCCATCAGGAAAGTCGCACAAGTCCCTCAGGAGAGTCACCGACTCCGCTGTGCTCCAGGTCGGCGACCCTCCCTGCTCGTAAGGCACCAGGGGAGACCTCACCCTGGCCACTCGAGCTCCGCCTCCGCGACCGCCCTGACGACCGGTTCTACCCCCAGCTTGGCCAACGCCGTGACCGCCGGAGGAAGATCTGACCACCGTCTTCTTCCGGAGATGGGTCCCTGGGAGCAGCGGGGTGGCCCCCGAAGTCGAAGGAGCAGACTGTTCCCCACTGTCTGCGCCTCGACACGGAGAGGAGGCACGTCCGGAACCGTCGGAGGAAGAACTCGGGGAGTCGCTACCGCCACCACGGGACGCCGATTCTTCGCTCGACTCGGCCCTAATACCGTCTAACATCGGCGCCATTGCACGGAGAGGAGGAAATCGAAAACTACAGAAAAAAGCAAGAAGGGAAAGGAGGAAATCGGAGAGAAGAGGTTACCTTAGGGTTATGCGCAGAAGGTTTTAACAGGAGGAAGAAGGGGGGGTTAAATAGAAGAAGGGAGACAGTGAAGCGACGCCTGGACACGTGTCAAAAGAAGCACGGCCGCCCAGCAACCTAATGACGACGCCTCTTCGCTATCCCCACGCCAAAAAAGCAAAGGACGCCTCGATAAACGTGAAGCGTCTTTCGCACGCCGCGCGTGGACAGCTCGCGCGAAAAACGAGGCGCCCCTTTTATCCTCCCTCGTGGCGAGTACGCGCCAACCATCTGCGGATCGCCGGAACGGACGACACGTACAAGCATGGAGAGACCGTCCTAAGATGTTCCGAACTAACGTCAGATCAACTTCGACATGCTCGCTTCGCCTCGCGATACCGAACTGGGGGAGGGCCTATTGTTGGAGGTGGGCCTAGCACCCCCAATTAGTTAGGCCCATCTTAGGAAAGGCCCCTCTTCAGCTCGGTCTACGGCCTGAAAGCACCGGCCCGCAAGGCCCCTCTTCAGCTCGGTCTCCGGCCTGAAAGCACCGGCCCGCAAGGCCCCTCTTCAGCTCGGTCTCCGGCCTGAAATCACCGGCCCGCAAGGCCCCTCTTCAGCTCGGTCGCCGACCTGAAAGTGACGTAGAAAGGTCCGGGCTGACACTTCACCAAGGCAGGAATGTCAGAAGAGCAGAGGACGAGTGGGAGTTGGTCGAACAGTGTATTGTCTGAGCAGGAGTATGGGCCGACCTCGACATCTCACCAACCTTGCAGACTTGACGAAGGAAAGGGAGACACGTGGAGGAGAGTTGGTTAAACAGTGCACTGCTCTGCAACACGCCACGCCGAGCTCATAATGACCTCTCTCCCCGAAAGCCGGAACACGCCTCCTAGGCCACCTTACCCGCGAAAGAGGCCGAAGACGCCACGTGGCCCCGAGATCCCGGGGAGCAGGAAGCCGACCCCGACTATATATACCCCTCGATGTCATTAATGAGAGAGACTTCGGAACTTTTGATTTTTAGCCACTTTGAGACCAGCGGAAATTACCCGGTCTCTCTCTCTTTGTAACAAGGCAACAGTATAGAACGCCGAACTGGACGTCCTTCGGAACCAGTTCGTAACTCTAAATTGTTCATTTCTCTCACCATCAATAAAAAGAAACACGGCCCCCGGCCTACTCATCTTTCCCCCGGCCTGCCTTAATAGTGGTTAAATTGCTCTAATTAACGAAAATCTCAACTCTCATCTCCTAATCACTCTTTAAACACACTTAGTGATCCCCTGGATCAACATTACCTAATTACCATAATTAAAAAATTGTCAACATACAGTATTATGCGATTTCTATATATCTTATTATATACAGTATTAAACTATATTCTTTTGGGATGGGTAGACAATAATGTGGAAGTCAAATTGAAACCGTTATTTCGGTATAATGTCATCATACTTCCACTTAAGCATATTCTATTTCGTTAGGCCAAATTTGATTACGTATAGAAATTATAAAAAAATAACTCAAAATATTTTGTTAGTTTTCTTTTCTAATGAAATTTTGTACTCCTATTAATTTATAGATTTATTATAGCTGAGTCTTCTAACTAGAAATCAAAATTAATCCTGACATTATATGTTTTGTCGCAAATCCTGATATTTATAAACTGAAAATGATTACTATTTGTCGCTAAAGCATCATAATATGTCGCTGAAAATTGAGTTGTTTTCTTTTAGTATTATAATCCTACACAGGATTGACAGTTCTCAGAAAATGTTTGTATTTGAAGAAGAAGACGGAAACAAAAAAATTAAGGATTGACAGTTCTAAAAAACATGTTTGTACTTGAAGAAGAATAAAAGTTATAAGAGTTTATCTTCCATTTTCCAACGAGTTAGGCAATAAACGACCCGAGATAATTCTTTATTAATATTTGTTTAGTTTTGACCGTTTTTTTAAAAATGAGTGTTTCTTCAGCACATAACTCGTCCTTTTAGTTACATTTTTTATCGATAAACACGTGTGAATGTCGTCCCTAGAAAATTATTTTATGTTTACAATTTTGGTATTTCGCCTAAGATACGTAACGTTGACCCTACTCTGACCGATTGTCAAATTTTCTTATAGAAAACAGTTATTTTTGACGTAATTTTGGCAGTTATTTCATGAATATTTGCATTATTACATAGGATGTGTCAATGAAAAACAACTATACAATACAATTTTACATACGTGTTGTATGTATGTAAATACTATATTTTCTCCTTTTTAGGGGTAAAAAGTCTCTCCTTTCAAATTCATATAGTTTGTCAACAAATTTTAAATTTATATGTTATAATTAGGGTGTGATCTGTGAGTAGGTAAACAATTTTCTAATCTGTTTTTATGTCTATTTATTTTTTGATTCTATATCGGTTGTGTAATTTATTAGATGAAAAAATTTCGTTGTGTGTTTGTTATAGTTTAATATTGAAGTTTAGTTTTGTATTTTCTATCGACTGATATATGAACATGTGTTAATATCAATTTTTGTTATAGTTCCAATTGTCTTTTTTTTTTAAAACACACATAGAATATGTTTCTAATTATTTGATATTAATGAATTTAGGAATTGTGACTAATTTAATTTTTGTAATTGTAATTGAATTTGAAGATAATTCTTTTTTTAATATGTTATTATTTAGGTGGACGATGAGGTAGCGGAAAGAGAAGTGAGGAAAACTAACTTTATTTATATAGATTATTGTGAATTGATAAAAAATAAAAAAAGGCAAATTATTTATGTGAAACTTGTTTCAACAAGTTCATTACATCATAAAACGACGATAGTATATTTTATCTTACCAAAAGTAGCTGAAACTTTTTGTGCATGGGACAATATGGTAGAATTATTATCCGGGATCCGAGATCCGATCCGATATCCGTTCAGATCCGCTCCGAGATTAATTTTATCATTATTTTAATTTTTTTTATAGATCCGAATCCAGATATCCGCGGATATCTTAATATCTAGGCGGATATATGATATATCATGGTTTAACCCGTTTTTAACCATTATATAGGTCTTATTTATAGAGTTTTTCTAGTATTTTTGGAGTCTTTTCGAGTCTTTACAGGTTTAGGTACGTTTGGAACTAAATTGGAGATATTGTAGCATTTTGGAGCCAAGCAAGATCATGCAGCTGAAGATCAAGTTGAAGTCCTGGTGTCGACCGACACCAGCCTGAAGAGTCGATACAGAAGATGTGTATCGATCGATACCACTTATGGTATCGGTCAATACCACTTATGGTATCGGTCGATACTGATCGTATGAAGAGAAGGATCGCGACTTTTTACAAGTCTGAAGATTTTACACTTTGGTCCTGAAGACTTTAATAATTACAAGAAGCCCCAAAACGTGTTTTAGCATTATAATTAGGTTTTTCAACCACTTGTGTTGGCTACGCTTTATTCTACTTTGGTTTTGGGTTGAGAGAGCTTTGAGGGAGACAAGTCTGAAACTCTGTTCGTCCGAGAGAAGATTTCGAACCCTTGTTTTCTTTCTATCTTTATTATTTATTTCAGAGATTTATTCAATCATGTTGTTTGTTTCAATCTCCATGTCTGAGTAGATCTCCTGTTAGGTTTAGGGTTCTCAATAAGGGATCTCTTTTAATGTTAGGTTGATTAGTTGGTTAGGGTTCATAATCTGAATTAGTTCTTCACCATAGGTTGTTCTTATAGCTAATTCTATATTGATCACATGGAACTTAGATCTTAGGTTAATCGATTACGCACGATAGTGCAATTGATAGAACCTAGGGTGAGCAAAATAACTATCTGCAAAGAGATTTGGTTTAGTTGTTTTGTGAACAAATCAAACTTGAACTTAATGATGGTTTAGACTTTAGAATTTGCAAAGAGATTTGGAATTATGAGATTTAGATTTAGATAATTCTCGCAACGACAGTTGGTTAATTATAGCTTAGTATTTTGAGTTCAAGAACCGTGCTTAATCTGAACCCTGACTAATTTATTTACCTGCATTCTTTGATTTCCTGAGAAATACCCTAAACCTATCTTCTTCCATTGAATTCACAACTCTTAATTACTTTATTGCTTCCTGTTTTCATAGATTTACTTAGCTTAATTCGAACATATAATATCTATTGTGTGATTCTTGAGTCTCTGTGGATTCGACCCCTAAATACTACAATCGACAAAACTGTTAGTACTGTAGGGTATTACATTTGAGCTTATCAAATTTGGCGCCGTTGCCGGAGATTCTTAATTCACCATTAGATTTTAGTCTAGAATTTCGACTAAGTTTGTTGGTATCGATCGACACCACCCAGTGTCGGTCGATACTCATCGTTACATTTTGTTACTTACGTGCCTTGTCTAGTGTGTTTCAGGTGTATGCCCACTCGCGAAACCAGGAGGAACAAGAGCACTCAACTATTTATTCTTTCCAACAAGGAGCTAGCAAACTTGGAACGTGCAAACAGGAAAACAAAGAAGCCAGCAGAGATGAACAATCCAGTGGTATTGACTCGTGATGATGCTGGAGCTTTGAGAGACCAAGATGGTCAATTGTGCAATGAAGAGGGCAACGACTTGATGGAGATGAAAATGTCATTGTCCCTCTCGTTGTTGTTGGTGGGATTATCGCGCCAGCTGCACGCGATAACGAGGGGAATGTTGTGGTTGGTCGTGGTAGAACAATTGGTGAGTCCAACAGGCCTGATCAGTTCTATGCCAATCGATCAGCGATTCGCCCTCCTGCTTTTCAGAGGAATGACTTTGAGCTGAAACCTGCATACTACACTCTTGTGGGTCAGCACCCTTTTCATGGTCTTTCTCATGAACACCCGATGGATTACAATGAGAGGTTTGAGGACTTGGTTACTAGCATCAAATACAATGGAGTTTCCAATGATTTCCTCTTCTGTAAGCTCTTCCCATACTCTCTTGTTGGAGATGCAGCTTATTGGCTTAAGCAGTTACCTCCTGGATCACTGACTACTTGGGAGGAGACTAAGAATGCCTTTTTGAATAATTTATATGATGATGCAAGATCTGAGGAACTTAGGGATAAGTTCTCACAATTTTCTCAGGGAGCAACTGAGGCATTCAAGGCTGCTTGGACCAGGTTCAGATCGTATCAGAGAGATTACCCACATCACGGGTTCACTAAGGTTCAGCTGCTGGGTATTTTCTTCAGAGGGATCGATTGGAGGTACCAGATGGCTCTGGATGCTGCGAGTAATGGGAACTTCAACACCAGATATCTTGACGATGCTTATGTGCTTATTGAGAACTTGGCATCTAACAATAGTACCAAGAATGAAGACTTTGAGCGAAGAAAGCAAACTGGGAGCATGGATGGATCGCAGATTGCTGAAGTTCAGGCTAAGCTGGATTCAGTGCACAATCTCTTGATGGGAAAGACGATGAAGGCTGTTCATTTTGCTGATGCGGTTGAGAACTTCAATGAGGATGAAGTGGAAGGTGTTAACTACATTGGTGGTTCTGGTTTTCAAGGTCAGAGAAATCAATACCACCAGAACAACAACTGAAACTTCACCAACAATGCTCAGCAAGGAGGGTACAAATCTGAAGTCAACCCAGCTGGTTTTAGGACCTATGGGAATTCTTCTTATCAACATCTACCTGCTAAAACCCCAGAGAGCAAG
Organism: Eutrema japonicum; assembly: GCA_030161315.1. Classification (NCBI taxonomy): domain Eukaryota; kingdom Viridiplantae; phylum Streptophyta; class Magnoliopsida; order Brassicales; family Brassicaceae; genus Eutrema; species Eutrema japonicum. The sequence continues at coordinate 1,765,958 of BSQW01000010.1, read as the reverse complement.
ATTGAGTCTATGCTTGAACAGCTTCTTCAGGGACAGCAGAAGATGACAGTAGATTTCAATGGGAAGATGGATGTTATGTACACAGACATGTATGGAAAAGGCGAGGCTCTCAGCACTCATCAGAAGATGTTGGAAACTCAAATAGCTCAGACTGCATCGGCTGTCAAGGAAAAGATGGTTCACTTACAGAATGAATACGTCAATGCAATCACTTTAAAAAGTGCTAAAGAGGTCAACGCAGTGGTAGAAAAATGGTTTGAATGCAGAACAATTCGTGGAGTTTGAAGGTGATTTTGAGCCTGATACTTTGGTGTCGAGCGACACCAACCTGAAGAGACGAAAAAGAAGCCTGGTGTCGATCGACACCTATCTGGTGTCGGTCGACACCCCTCACAGACTGAGCCAGAATTTGTGAAAACACCGAAGATTGTTGAGGAGAATGTTTACAAGCCTAAGGTGCCATATCCTAATTCACCTAGACATCTCAGAGATCCCATTACCGCAGAGAAGTTGCTCGCTTTTGAGAAGATGGTAAGGAGGATTCCCCATACGATGTCTTTTGAAGAAGCTTTGGAATACCGCCATTTGCTCTGTCACTTCCGAGATTGCAGAGAAACTCTAGAAGAGATCGAGGGACTCTTCATCAAGGCAAGAAGCAAACCACCACCAATGAAACAGTTGACTAAGAGGGAATTCCCAGGAAAATTTTCAGTTCCATGTTCTATCTCTGGAGTTGAATTCAAAGAATCTCTCGTTGATTCAGGGTATAGCGTCAATGTCATGTCAAAGGAAATTGCAGAGAAGTTGAGAATTGGTGATATTAGATATGCTAAGATGACTCTCGCATTCGCGAACTCTTCCACCTCAGTTCCATATGGTATCATCCCTGATTTGTTTGTTAAAGAAGGAGATTGTCTGGTTCCTACTGATTTTTAGATTATGGAGATGAGCTAAAGCTCTAATATACCTTTGATTCTTGGAAGACCGTTCATGGCTACAGTTGGTGCAGTTATAGACACTCCCAGTAAGAGAATCTCGTTCTCATACATTGACAAAGAGGTCTCCTACAAAGCTATTTCTTCTGGAAGAGCTCCCAAACATGTCTTTTGCATCACTGTTGTTACAGGAGAGACGTTGATGGTTGATCTCTTGGAAGAGCCTTATGATGAGCCAAATGTCATAGATGTTTTAGATAGTCATTCTATCATCACCAAGAGAGACATCAAAACGGCTAAGGCAAAGAAGAAGGTGAAGAGCAAAAGAGTCAAGGGTGATGCCTATATGACTTTAACCCCTCAGAAGTGTGATGAAGATTCGATTGAATATGAGTTGAAGTGCAAGGAAACTTCGAAATCATTCTCTAAGGTTAGAGCTATCCTCACTTCAGAGTTGAAAGAGAAGGAAACGATGTTGTGAAGGGTATGTTGAGCAGAATTCTGAAGCTGGAGATGTCTAGTTGTGGAGCTTGTTTTGGAGTAAGTTCTCATTCTTATCCTGACTAATGCATGAGCCAAAGTCAAGCTAATGACGTAAAACAAGCGCTTGGTGGGAGGCAACCCACTGGTGAGTCTGTACATATTTCTTTAATTTTTTTGGTTTTTGGTTTTGTGTCTTATGTTTTGCGTGAATCAGTTACAAAGGACCTGTGTCGAGCGATACCAGTAATGGTATCGTTCGACTCCACTTGCGCGACAGAGGAGTTAAGCATATCAAATCGATGAAAATAGTTACCTGTGTCGACTTAAGCCTGGTATCGATCGATACCAGTGCTGTGTGTCGGTCGACACTCCACTCAGCTGTTCTTATTTCTTTTACCGACTCTAAACTAGATAACACTGGGGACAGTGTTGTTTAAGTATGGGGGAGGTGGTTGCTGACAGTGTCTTTGTTTTTCTTAGAGTCGGTCGTTTTTGAGTCAAAAAAATATTTTATTGAGTCAAAACTTGTTGGAGACTATGATCTTTTTCTTGAATATATTGTTCTGACTTTGCTTCTAAGTGACCATTGTTACAGAATCAGTTCTGGATCAGACTAATGAAAAATCCAAAGGTTGACCAGTTAACTAGAAGACACTCATATTTCCAGCAGAGTTCATTCAAGCCTGAGCTAATTCTTTGCACTCCATCGATGTGATTGATGTTCACAGAGCTTGATTCCTCATTCAAATCTAACAAAGGGACCCATGTGTAGAAAGTAACGGTATCCCTCTCCCATGTTATAAGTTAATAAATAAAAGCATGAAAAGATGAAATGATTTTCTTCTCAGTAGAGGGCTAGAAAAATTTCCAACGATCCCATTATTCTACTTGAAAAGAAATGATCACACAAAGGTTGGAAGCGAGGTTAGGAAAATTTCCTGTGATACCATTATTCGCTTACGCCTTTGATACATTTTGAGGAAAGAACCGGGGATTCGGTGGTAAACACCATCAATACTCGCGTCTCAAACCTTAATATGTATATGCAAGAGAACATGTTGTGAAATAAGTGTGGGGGAGAGGAAACAATAAAAAAAAGTATGAAAATTGGGTGGTTCTTTTGTCATGATATCGTATGGGAAAGAGTCTAGAAGGTTCTTGGCATTGATTACAGCGATGAAACTGGCGATGAGGGTTTTATTGGACAATGATGCGATATTATGTGTGGATTCTTGGGAGCTACAAATGTCTACGGAGAAGTACATGATGGTTAGATTTGGAACTGGTTAGGTGATATGTAGATCACTAAGAAGAAAGGTCATTGCAATGTTTCAAGAACAGGTGAGTTTCCGTGTTTTAAACCTCTTTCTCTTGTTTAGCTTTATGTTTGCTTGAGGGCAAGCAAAGGCTAAGTCTAGGGGAGTTGATATATCATGGTTTTTACCCGCTTTTAACCATGATATATGTCTTATTTATAGAGTTTTTCTAGTATTTTTGGAGTCTTTTCGAGTCTTTACAGGTTTAAGTACGTTTGGAGCTAAATTGGAGTTATTGGAGCATTTTGGAGCCAAGCAAGATCATGCAGCTGAAGATCAAGTTGAAGTCCTGGTGTCGACCGACACCAGCCTGAAGAGTCGACACAGAAGCTGTGTATCGATCGATACCACTTATGGTATCGGTCGATACTGATCGCATGAAGAGAAGGATCGCGACTTTTTACAAGTCTGAAGATTTTACACTTTGGTTCAAAAGACTTTAATAATTACAAAAAGCCCCAAAACGTGTTTTAGCATTATAATTAGGTTTTTCAGCCACTTGTGTTGGCTACGCTTTATTCTACTTTGGTTTTGGGTTGAGAGAGCTTTGAGGGAGACAAGTCTAAAACTCTGTTCGTCCGAGAGAAGATTTCGAACCCTTGTTTTCTTTCTACCTTTATTATTAATTTCAGAGATTTATTCAATCATGTTGTTTGTTTCAATCTCCATGCCTGAGTAGATCTCCTGTTAGGTTTAGGGTTCTCAATAAGGGATCTCTTTGAATGTTAGATTGATTATTTGGTTAGGGTTCATAATCTGAATTAGTTCTTCAGCATAGGTTGTTCTTAAAGCTAATTCTAGATTGATCACCTGGAACTTAGATCTTAGGTTAATCGATTAGGCACGACAATGCAATTGATAATCTGATAGAACCTAGGGTGAGCAAAATAACTATCTGCAAAGAGATTTGGTTTAGTTGTTTTGTGAACATACCAAACTTGAACTTAATGCTGGTTTAGACTTTAGAATTTGCAAAGATATTTGGAATTCTGAGATTTAGATTTAGATAATTCTCGCAACGACAGTTGGTTAATTATAACTTAGTGTTTTGAGTTCAAGAACCGTGCTTAATCTGAACCCTGACTAAATGATTTACCTGCATTCTCTGATTTCCTGAGAAATACTATGAACATATCTTCTTCCATTGAATTCACAACTCTTAATTACTTTATTGCTTCCTTTTTCATTGATTTACTTAGCTTAATTCGAACCTATAATATATATTGTGTGATTCTTGAGTCTCCGTAAATTCGACCCCTAAATACTACAATCGACAAAACTGTTAGTACTTTAGGGTATTATATTTGAGCTTATCAATATCCACAGATATCTTAATATCTAGGTGGATATCTGCGGATATCTTAATATCTATGCGGATATCTGGTAGCCCCCAAATATGAATTCGAATATCCTAAAATTTTCTAAAATTTCTCAGATATCCGACCCATGTCTCCCCTATGGAGCAATGAGATAAGGCTAAAGTTTTTTTCTTCTTTGTATTACAATTTCGACATGAAATTATATGAATGTTAATTAGGGATGGACAAAAGTTCTGCTGTCTCATATAGGAATGTGTTTCCATTTTCCAATTGGGACAAAGTTTTAAATTATCTTTTGAAGGAATATTCCAGATTTTTTCATTAATAATGAGGAATATTAATTAGTAGCTAACAAATAAAACCTTAATAATTAATAATAAAATATCATAAAATGCTTTAAAATTGTTACAAGTAGATATACATTCATTATTTTTTATATATTATTTCCTTTAAAATCATGGTTTAGACATGTTTCCGTCTCATTACCACATAGTCGTCTTTCGAATTTCTGATTTTTTGTTTCCGTAAGTGTTTCTAATTTCTGGTTGTCTACACTAAAGTTACGTAATGTTGATAAACCTACAACTTCTTTTCAAAAAAGATAAACCTAGAACATACATTTTTATTATTGGAATTGTTCATCCCTTCTTATTTATTTGTACTTTCACTAGGATTTACTCCATTAGATACTTTTGAAAAAGTACTTAGAGAAGTACTTAGTAATTGTACACGCTCAATTGTTTTGAGTTTACCTCAACTACAATACATCACGTCCGTTTGTATACGGTGAAGTAAGGAGAGAGACAAAATAGTATTTTGTCAGACGAAAGTAATATTTCCACTGTTTCATAAAGAGTATCATTTTAACACATTTCACATATATTAAGAAAATCATTAAAAGTTCTACATTGCCCCTTATTAATATACTAAACAAATTTTCTCTTTCTAATTAATACACTAAAGTAAAAGGGTTTAAATTGGAATTTTGTTTATTTTTTGCATTGAAAATACAAAATGACACTTTTTATGAAACAAAAATAGATTGTTAAAATGACACTCTTTGTGAAACAGAGGGAGTACAAAATTTAACAGTTTAAAAAAAGTGTTAAAAATTTAAGAATTCTTAAAATAAATGACAACCAATGCCAGTATTCTTTTATTATTTACTAGATTAGGTCCTGCGTATACGCGGGGTTTATAATTTTAATTTTATAACTCGTGAAAAAAACATAAAAACCAAAAAAGTGAAATCACCCGTAAAAATAAACAAAATAAGATTGAGAACGTCAATACAAAATCACTCACCGGTAGAAAATCCTGGAAGACTACCATTTATTTATATATTTTGAATATTTTTTTTCTATTATATGGTTTCCAATAAAAAAATTTCACATGTTTCCAAATATTTAGTTTTTCTATTCCTATTTAAATTATATTTATTATTATTTTTATCGTTATTAACTCTGTCTTTTATGATAATGTTTTTTGTTTAGTAACTTTACATTTTAAGATTATAAATTATTTATATTTTTCTGAATTTTTAGCTTTTCTTTTTTTTTATTAACTTTGGATTTTAGAATAAATTTACTTTTTTGTTTATTTATTAACTTTACTTTTTAGGATTATTAATTGATTATAGAATAAAATATAATGAATGTATTAGTTGGAGTACATATAATATTTTTTAAGTCAAAGAATATGATATTTCTCTCTCTTTTTCTTTGGAATTTTATTTTCTTTTATTTTTCTTCTTAATTTGTTTTTTTTAAAGAAAGATGAAAAGGTTAGGCAACAAAAAGTCACACCTGCAACATTAAGATGGTCTACAGATCAATTACGTACGCAGACACATTTAGATATGCAACATATACATATACGTATATATATATGTACACCTCCCTAACCTCTGAATGTAGATTCTGAAGATTTATAAAGCTACTTAAGATTCTAATCCTATGATTATTGTGAGAACTAAAAAGAATAATCAGTGAATTTTAGAGAAAGAGAGAGAGAGAGAGAGAGAGAGAGAGAGAGAGAGAGAGAGAGAGAGAGAGAGAGAGAGAGAGAGAGAGAGAGAGAGAGAGAGAGAGAGAGATTACCTTCTTCATAGGAAAGCCTTTCTTTCTTCTTCTGCATTCCTCAAATTTTATCTTCCCAAGAAACCCAACACAGAAGAAAATCAAAAAGGTACTTAGATTACTTTTCATTGTCCTCAAATTATTTATATTTTACCCATTTTTAGTTAATCCTTGAAAAAAGGGTTTCTTAATTCTTGTCTATATATACACAAACGCGTGTTTGTGTGTTTATATACGTATCTCTGCCTTAACTGTTGGTTTCTATGTCGGAAGTTTAGTGAATTGTGGCGGAGATGAAAGTCGGAGCTCCGGAAAATAAACCGGGTCGGGTCATCGTCCAAATTCTTCTTCTGCATTTTCTTCTTCTTCAAAGTGTTCATTCTCAGAAATCACAGTATGTTTTCTCTTAACCCAAACTCTGTGTTTTATATTCTTCTTAAATGCGAAAATTGGTTTCACAAGCTTTTAATTTTCATATTCACATGTTGAACTTACTGAAACAGAGGTTCTTAACTTTTTCATCAGAAACTGATGTTTACTATTGGTCAAAAAAAACTGATGTTTACTATTCTATAATTATTATTTTTTGTCGCCACTATTTTGTAATTTTTCACCTGTCTATTGTTTTTATTTTATTTTAATTCATGAAGAAATTATATAATTCTAAAATGGCAAGTCTGAAATGAAAAATGTTTAGCCTTAATTTTAGACAATGCTCAATAAAGCAAAGGTTTCCTTGATTCTATCTTCATAGTCACTTATTAGGTTATTATAGTAATTATATTTTTGTTAATTTATTTGGTGTTTTCTTCTAATTTATTTGGTATTGGTTTCCTTGATTGTACAAATTGTTTAGAAAAACATAATTGAAGTTTCGTTGGTAATGACAAATTCTTAACTACTTTCTTTAGTTTGCGTTTTTATCTACATGTACAAGTTTTATAACGTAAAATATATAAAGTCGAGAATCTCGAAACCGAGATGGTCTCGAGACGTGTGTTACGATTAACGTTAAACGACAAAAAACAAGAAACAAAGAATATTTGTTTTAACAGTTACAAAAAAAAAAAAAAAAAAATTTGTTTTAAGGAATTGGTCTCATTAATCTTTCAAAGTTGGAATATGTTTTTTTCTTTCACATGCAATTAAATAGAATGCATTTTGACCAAAGAAATTAGAACAAAATTTATTTTAACTTTTGTTTCTTTTTAATTTAATTACAAAAACATTATAATATATTGTATTGCTTTTCCCTTTCGGCCCTAAACCTACATGTCTTTTTTTCATAACTACTAGTCTTTTTTTTTTTATAAACTCAGACATACTTATATTAACTACTAGTCTTCTTCTCAGTTCTTACATAAACTAAATATTTTTTTCTTTCTTAAACTAAATTTAAGTATTTATTTATATGACAATAATAATTTATGTTCTTTTTGCCTTTTTAAATCATGATGTATATATTTTTGTTCCCTGCATTGAAATTATTCTTTTCGTCTTCAAACACTTATCAACGAATGTTGACCGTTCATATTCAAGTGGAGTTCGTACCGTACTATAACTAACACATTTGAAGTTTTTAATATCGAGCAAAAATATATCAATTTTTGTTTTTGATCATCGATTCTAATTAGTAGACCCAAGAACTTTTGGACCGATAAATTTGTAATTTTTAATATTGAAAAAAATACTTGAGTTCTGTTAACTACTTTAAATACGTTTAACAATAAGATTGATATTATTTTTTTCTTAAATAAAATAATGAATCAAACGCATGATATACGAATCCAAAAATACTTAAAGTCTCTAGCTAGGATTTGAAAAATATAATTTATCTTCTTCTTTATTTTGTAACTAAATAGTATAATTTATCTTTTTGGTAAAATTTTCTTAACTACAGAAACAAACTTAACATCACAAAGCCTGGACAAAACATACCAGCCCTAACAGTTCAGCTAAGGAGAGTTAGTCATGACAAGGTATAAGAAATATTCAAATCTTATTAATATTTTAAATTCTTTTTATTTTTTATAATATAATAAGAATTTTTGTTTTGTTTTTTTTGGTAACTAGAATTTAATTTGTTGGTTTTCAGGTGGTAGTTGATAATGGTATTATTCAAGTAACTTTCTCGAGCCCACAAGGTTTGATAACTGGAATAAAATACAATGGCATCGATAACGTGTTGGACGACGAAATTGAAGATCGTGGGTAAGATTTTCTGATCACAACTTTTTTAGTATATGTTTGGAACATGTTATATTGAAAAACAAAAGTCTTATTGCATTTCTTGGATTAATTCTTATCGAAATAGATATTGGGACGTAACTTGGCATGAGCCGGAAAAGGGATTGGAAATTGACAAGTGAGTAATAATTTATTGATGTCCAAAGAATATTCTTATTCAATATATGTAACAATATATGATAGTTTTGATATAACATATATTGTACTTGTAGTGACAACTGCGATAATAGTTGGGTAAAATAACATTTTGAATTTGTCCTTTTTGTGTGTATTTCGTAGATTAGAAGGAAGTAAATTTGAAATCATAACTCAGAACGAAGAACAAGTTGAAATTTCATTTACCAGGACGTGGACGATCTCCAAACGTGGCTCCTTGGTCCCCCTAAACGTAGATAAAAGGTACGTATAGTCTATTGTTAAGACATATTTATGTAATTTTGGCCTCCAAAATAGAATATTATATATTATCGAATGTAATTTTTTCATAAAGGTACATTATTCGAAGTGGTGTCTCCGGAATATACATGTACGGTATATTGGAGAGGTTAGAAGGTTGGCCAGACGTGGACATGGACCAAATTAGGATCGTCTTCAAGCTTAACCCCAAAAAGTAATCATACGTTTCCTTAAATTCCTATTTTTAAAGTTTCATTCAGTGACATTATTTGTAATTTGAATTTGTTGGGATCGCAAATTTCAGATTTGATTTCATGGCGATATCTGATGATCGGCAGAGAAGCATGCCATCGATGGCAGATCGGGACAATGCTAAGTTATTAGCTTACAAAGAAGCTGTTCTTTTGACAAATCCAAGCAACCCTATGTTTAAAGGAGAAGTATATATATGTAGATTCTGCATTGAAAATATAAAACGACACTTTTTATAAAACGATACAAACGGTTACAAGAGGAAATGATATGTTGTGACGCAGGTAGACGATAAGTATATGTACTCAATGGAAGACAAAGACAACAACGTTCATGGTTGGATCTCGTCGGACCCACCGGTTGGGTTTTGGATGATAACTCCGAGCGATGAGTTCCGTCTTGGTGGGCCCATCAAGCAAGACCTTACCTCTCACGCCGGACCCATCACCCTCTCCGTGAGTCCCATTTATTCTTTTTTCTTAACTCCATTTTTTAACTAAAAATCATCATTGATTAAGTGTAATTAGCTTTTGATTGCTAATTTCGTTAATCAGGCGACACTTATGTTATTTACCTTTTGGACTAATCAATTTTACTGTTTGGCAACCATGCAATATTACAAAATTATAATTATAATATTTTTTTTTCATTTTGCTACATTATCATTATAAGAAAAATCTTTAGGAAACAACAAGTGAATCTTTTTTTTTTTTAAATACCTTTAAAAATTATCACGTAAATTATTTTCATTTTCTAAGATTCCGCTATTTTTGCTATCAGTCAAAACCTTAGCATTTTTTTTGGTTTAAGGCTAGTTTGATTGAATTATTGTATTTTTTTGTATATACATTTTAACCTAATAAATCTGAATCTATATATTTGAAATTGTAAACATTTTGTAGATGTTTACAAGCAGGCATTACGCGGGGAAAGAGATGAGAATGGATTATCGAAATGGAGAACCATGGAAGAAGGTTTTTGGACCTGTCTTAGCTTATCTCAACTCTGTCTCTCCCAAAGATTCCACTCTTCGTCTCTGGAGAGATGCTAAACGACAGGTTCTTTTGTCGTATCATTATTGTCATTTATAAATAAAATATAAATGGATTATGTTGTTCGTAATATTAATAAGCTTTTTCTAAACACTCTTTTTGTTGCAGATGGCTGCAGAGGTCAAAAGCTGGCCTTATGATTTTGTAAAATCAGAAGATTATCCTCTTTCTCATCAAAGAGGAACAATCCAAGGCCAATTCTATATCAAAGACAGGTGAATAAAAAATATTCCTGTTAATTTTTCTCTTTAAAACACATAATTTTTAGATAATTACTTTTTACCAATGTTTTAATCTTCTTTTTCCTTGGATTATAGTTATGTCTCAAGGTTAAGACTATATGGAAAATTTGCTTTTGTTGGTTTGGCACCAATTGGTGAAGCTGGTTCGTGGCAAACCGAATCCAAGGTATAGTAAAATTAATAATAGTCATACTTTATACTTTTTATGGTTTTAATTTATTATAATATATAGTGTATATTAATTTGAAATATTTGAATTTTTATTTTGGACAAAAAGGGGTATCAATTTTGGACGAAAACTGACAGAAAAGGGAGATTCATAATAGAGAATGTGAGGGCAGGCAATTATAGTCTCTACGCATGGGGTTTTGGTTTTATCGGTGACTATAAATATGAGCAAAACATCACCATCACGCCAGGTACATAATATATACGTATAATTATCCATTATAAACCCAATTTGATCATCATAGCTTAGAGAAGCATGCTACATTATACCTTCAATTCAAAAGGATTTTTAATAATATCAAGTGACATCGAATCAATTTATTAGGTATGGTTTCAGTTTTGATACATGTATATATACATCTACGTACATACATTTTGTGTGGACACATTACATGCCCGTTTAAATATGTTTGTTTGTTTGCGTTTATGTTTCTATATCAAACATCGTATTCTAAAATTACCATATCATATATACATAAACACAAACGTAAACGCAGGTAGCGAGATGAACGTAGGGCCCATAGTGTATGAGCCGCTGAGAAACGGTCCAACGTTGTGGGATATTGGTGTACCGGATCGAACCGCCGGAGAATTCTATATACCGGATCCTTACCCTACACTTATGAATAAGCTCTATGTTAACCCACTTCAAGACAGGTTAGTATAATAATAATCTTCTTATCTATAAGTACTTTTAGTAGATTTACCAATAATTAGTAGAAAGTCTCATTCCAATTTTTTAATGGTTAATGAATATAAAGAACATATATTGAGACTGAATATTGGCTGATTTCATATTTAGTTTTGATCTTGGTTTTATTTTTGTCACGTTTTTCAATCAATATAATTCATCACTCCTAATTATAAGCACATTCAAATTAATCACTAAAATTTAATCTATTGCAGATTCAGGCAATATGGATTATGGGATCGTTATGCAGATTTATACCCTCGAAACGATCTTGTCTACACAATCGGTGTAAGTGATTACAGAAGAGATTGGTTCTTTGCACATGTCACAAGGTATATACATAACACTATCTTTTCTATTTTAATGCTTATATATATATATTACAAACTCTCTATCTAATTAACTTTACTTGTAACAACTAATATAGAAACGTTGGAAACAATACATACCAAGCGACGACATGGCAAATCATATTTAACCTGAAAAACGTGAACCGGCTCGGACTCTACACGCTCCGAATAGCTCTAGCCTCAGCTGCTGATTCCGAACTACAAATTCGGATCAACAATCCGAAATCCGATCATATTTTCACGACCGGATTAATCGGAAAAGACAATGCGATTGCAAGACTTGGGATTCATGGGTTATATAGATTGTATAGTATCGATGTTGGTGGAAATTTACTAAGTGTTGGTGATAATACGATATATTTAACTCAAACGAGAAGTAAAACACAATTTCAAGGTGTTATGTATGATTATATTCGTCTTGAAGGTCCTTCCAGAACTTGATACAATAAATTTAATGTAGAGGGAAATTTAAATTTGTTTGTTTTTTTATTTTCTACCTAGAGTTGGTTTTTTATTCATTTGAATGTAATATCAAGGGGGTGTGATGAATATAATAAAATCGAATGTATTAATGTATATATGATTTATGCATTTTAGCTTTTTTTTTTTTGTTCTTAAACTAAAACTTGTGCATTTTCTTAATCAAGCTTAGGATGTTACACATTACCATCAATGTAAACCATATAGAGAATCACAAGAGATTTCTCTATGCTATTTAGCTATTTTAACTATCTTGACCAAATCTTCTTGTTGGAGTCTCTCTCTTTACCAACCGGAGCCTGTTTTTCTCTGTTAATAACCTTCTTCTGAGGCACAGGTACTTGGTTCGATGAACCAGAGGCTGGTCTTGTTGGTCTGATTAACCTGGCAACAACTTTTGGTGGGTCTGATTTCCTGATCCGTTTCTCCTTCATATGTGGATCATCACTATTGTTCTCTGTTTCGCCGCTTCTCGAGACCCTCTTCTTTCTAGTCATCTCATTGAGATTTAAAGAATTGTTTCTCCGAGTACCTGTTTTGAGACGGTTTGATGTTCTTAGGATGTTGTTGTTGGATTCCGCGTTCTCATTGCCAAAGTTATCGTCTTTAAAGCAAGTTTTCACTTCGTTAGGAGTAGCATTCGCAACATCCGGGAATTCTCTAGTTGCCGCCATTTGTTGTATATGCAGCTCTTGCTCCTTTAGCCTCACTTCAAGTTCTTTAATCTGCAAAAGAAAAAAGAAACCAAAATCTTTTCAATCATCTAGTGATAAGCCTCAAAAATCCTGAGACAATCCAATGAAACTAACCTTGTGTCGTAGTAACACTGCTTCTTGGCTTTGCTCCTCTTTTTGCTTCCTCTCCAACTCTTTCATCTGAGAAACCATATCGAACACAAGAGCTGAGATGGTAAAGATTATTTACAAATAAAAAGATGGTACGTTTGAGACTGAATCAGTCTTCCTCCTAACCTTCTGTTGCCACACAAGAGAGTTCCCTTCAGACTCTTTCAACTTATTCTCAAAATCTTTAGCCGCCTGTTGCAACACAAGGGAGTTGCCTTCAGATTCTTTCAACTTATTCTCAAGTTCCTTAACCTGCAGCCACCACATTTTAAGAATTTTGGTAACTCTCGATTGTTCTTCCTTTCAACAAAACAATATATATAAATCAATCAATATTGATCTCAAGAAACCTTCTGGTTATAAGCTGCAGAGTCTGATTGGTGTCTCTCCCTGAGCTTACACTCTAGCTCCTTGACCTTCAATAATTGAACAATGGTTTCTGTTAGTCATATAATGGTAACAGAGTAAAAATTAAGTAGAAGACTAAAAGGAGAAAGAACCTTCTGCTGGAGATTGGTACAAGTCTCATCTCTGCTCCTTAGTCTTTCTAGAAGCTGTGCGTTTTGCTTTTCCGATTGGTTATGCAGTGACTCAAGCTGGCTTTCAAGTTCTTTGTTCTTTTCCTGGAGACTTTTGTACGAGTTGTCTCTTCCTTTGTTCTTACCCTCCAGGTTCTGTATGTTCTCTTCCAGTTTCTTTATCAATTCATCTTTAGATCGGCTTTCCTGCCTTGCTTTCTCCACCTTTAAAAGTTGTACGTGAAGCAATAAGGTAAAGCTGTGACACAGTCCAAAAGGACAAATCTAGGAAGACAAAAAAAAACTTGCAGAAGTCATACCATTGCTTTCATCTTCTGAATCTCACCGGTATCAACTTGCTTCCTCGCAGGACCCAACTCAACCCCTCTTACACGAGTTGCAAAGTTAAGTGAACTTAGAGTCTCACTCACATCATGCTCAGAAGGACTGATTTGCACAAACATCAGAGTCTTTGAGTTACCTCCTGCATCATTTGCACAAACACACCAGTTTACCAAAAGCACGCTATACCCAGAGATTGATCATTAAGAAAAAGTTCATGAAGATTCTTACCCAGTGAATCTTGAAGCAAGTGTGTTAATTTTGAGTTCCTGATAGTTAACAATTGGAAAAGTGTTAATGGAAAAGTGTTAAAGCAGTCATCGAGATATAAAGCTCTTCACAGAGATGGAGAGAGAGAATTAGGTAAAGGATTAGAGGATTAGACTAACCTGTATGGAATGTGATTACTCTTTGTTGCCAAAGCATAAATCACATCCCCAAGAGCTGAAAGCGACCTATTGATGTTCTGTGCTTCCTTCAGACGCTCACCTTGCACGTCAGTCTTTGCCAACCTCTCACTTCCCGCTAAATCTACAAGCCAAAGCTTGCTTTTTGTGCAATCACCATTCATCAGGTTCTTTGCTTTCACCATTATAGAGAGCATGCTGCAAAGAGAACTTAATATATTAAACAATTTTGATAATGTAATATAAAATGAGGGAAAACCAAACAATCAAACATCATAGTGAGAGAGACATGTCCCGAGATACCAGTGAGAGCGGCTACTATGTTCATTCACATTATTGGATCCAACAGCCCTTGCATTGCTCCCAGCTTGAAGCACATTCCACACTTCATTTATATTTTCGACATTTGCTTCTACTAATCCAGGAACATGATGATATCCCTCAGAGGATTGTTTAATCTCCAACCTTAGTAGAAAAATCCATAAAGATTGAGATCAAGTTCTGTAAAAAAATTCTGTTTCAATGCCATGTGTGTTTAAGATGTGATTAAAGTGAGTTTCTTACTTCTTTGATGCTGGTGAGGTTGCCAACAAGTCTCTTATCTGTTCATTGTATACCTCAAGGACACTAACCGATATATTATATAAAATTGTCTCTCTCCTTTCTCTAGCAACTTCAAATAATTGCTCGACGGTTCTATAGTTGACACCCCTGTTCTGTGGAGTACCTTCCATTGTAAACGTCTTTCCTGTTCCTGTTTGCCCGTATGCAAAGATACACACATTGTAGCCATCTAGGACTGAAACAACCATCGGAGAAGCGTCCGCAAAGACATCACCTGTAGGATCAAGAAGAAACTTCGTTAGTAATCAGTTGTTATGTATACCTGATGATCTAACTTCACCATGACATATCACACTACCTTGACCATCTTTTGGTGTATAAACTCTGTCAAACTTGAAACTTTTCTTAGAAGTATTTCCTGTAATGACACCAAGCTCTCCATCTTTTGCTCCATCGAAGTCAACAATTGTGGCACACCTAGTTGACGTCTCCTCCTTATTCAAAGGGCGGCAACGACAAAAGACCCTAATATTGCCTGATATAAGGGATGCTGTCAGTATCTGTATAGATTTTAAGTGAGATGTCAAGAAGCTAAGGCAGACATCAGGAAAAGCTTTAAAAAGTTCATTACCTTTAGTCTCCTGAATATAGTTATATAGCTCCTTCCGCTTCGCTTGCTCTTCACTGTACTTCTGCTTGAGATCCTCGCACTGTGAAACTGTTTTATGAGTTGACAATAGTATTAGTTCACGAAATTGCCTTCTTCTTAACTAAAAGAAGTAAACTACTCACCAAGTGCCTGAACTCCATCAACCATTTTGTACAATTCTGGAATTGATTCGACGCATTCGTGTGCTTCCCGAGATAGCTCAGATTGTTCCATTTTCATTATCTGCATAACAACAGTTTCACAAATACAATAATTTTTTTTTTTTTAAATGTATGTTGCAGATAGGCTATGATATAACAGTACAAGAAACATCCAGCTACCTCTATTTTCCCCTGTAGAATAGCAATTGCAGATGCCCACTGTCTCTTATCATTCTCATATTTGCTAGTGACACTCTTCAAAGAATCAGCTTGCGCTACCACAGTTTGGTCTGTTTCAAGTAAGCACCGAATCAAAAGCACGAAAAACTCCACCAAAAAAATATATAAAAGTAACAAATTTGGATTAACAATGATGGGAATTCTCCCTCTTTCACCCATATATCAGATATGTTAAGTTCGAAATTACCTAGAGAGCGTGCCTCGAACATCTTATTGTCAAGTTCCATCATCACTTTCTCTAGTTGCTCATTAGCAGAGGTCAGTGACATCCATGCTTCGTGGCACTCGTTTGTCTTATGTTGGCATCGTTCAGAAAGTTCTGCTATCTTCTTCTCATATTTGTCATGAGCTTTGGCTCGCATAAGCCTCTTCTGCTCACAAATATCAATAGAAAAAGAAGAAACTCAGGTAATCCATTACCGCTTATATTTGTAGGAGATAAGAGCCAGCAGGCTAGTTAAAAACAATACCTCATTGGGAGATATCTCTATTTCGGCAGCACAGTTCTCACACTTAATATAATCTTGTGATGTCCTCACAACTGTACAGTAATGCAATGAATGAGTCATAGAATGAAAGCTCTGGGATTCCCTTAATAGCCTAAAATCTTAAATAAAACCAAAGCACAAGAGAAGAGCATTACCTGAAACACGTGGTGCTTTCCTCAGACAAATCCCACAAACCACTGGACTTCCATTTATTCTTTCGAACATTACCCTAATCAATCCATCATCCATTACCATGACCCTTACGTCAACCAACAAGAGTGGCCTGTTTGCGCCAACCACCGAGAAGATATCGAATTCAGACAAAACCTGAACATAACAAAAGCACTTCTGTCAGAATTACGCAAACTCTTATCCATCACTACATGAAAACACCATATTCAGTTGGTCTACTTGCCTTCTCATCTTGAACATAGACATTAAACACCCTTATCCCTTTAGGTCCATTGGTATTAATAATCTCTGCGAAATGAAAATCGATGAAGTATTCTCCTGGAGGAAGATTGTTTAACCGGTAGCAAAAGTTCCCTACACGAGCTGACTGGTAAATGAATGGGTAGTCTCCTGCTTCAACTATAGACTCATCTGTTCTCAGCACGTCCCCTCCTTCGAAATAGGTGTCTCTGAGGATATTCAATTCAGAATCTAATTCCTTTGAATCAACTCCTCCAGCATTTATGAACATAATGGTCTCATCTGCTAACACAACCAACAAAAGAGTGCCTCAATACATAAGCTAAATTGAAGATTCTGGGTTCACTAAATTAGTAGAGAAACCTATTTCTATTCACTACACTCAGATCAAATGCTCATTTTCTATCTAGGTGTGGATGAGTTTTCGATTTATAGTGTAAAATCGAACATAAACAGAAAATTTCCAACACATATTGAGTGATTTCCATACGTATAAGGCTCGATCCTGTGGAAACTAGTCAAAACGCACAACAAAAACCCAAACCCTAGGGATTTAACAAGGAATCGGGTAAAATACTCAGATCCAAAACCTGAATCCCACTAATCGAAAAGGAAATGCAGCAGAAAACCCAAGATCAAGGGGCAAAAAAAACAACTCGAGTATGTAAAAATTGAAATCGAAAGTGAGAGAGGATCGAACCTGCGCGATTAGATCTTGTGAAACCAGTGGGCACGAGTCTTGAATTCGGATCACACAACATGGAATCCGCCAAAGAGTCACCACACTCATCCACAGTGGTATCTCCGATCTCTAATTTCTCTTTTGCATCACTAACGAATCGGGAATTAAAAATCTCCGGTGAATCAGATGAGGTCACTTTTGAATCCACAAGAACAGTAGCTTCGATCTGAACATCTTCCATTGAACAAAAAAATCGAAAAAGCAAATTGTTTCCCTCGTTTTCGTTCTCTCTCTCTCTCTCTCTCTCTACGAAGATCAAGAAAAATGCAAATAAAGATAGAGAGATAAAAGAAGAAAGGCGTGACCGGAGAGGATAATTTCTTTTCCTTTTCTGCGTTTGGTGTTTTAAATTTTGAATCTATCTGAGACGACCGTTAAGAATTTAGAGTGTACCGTTAATGTGGGCCTATACTTTTTATAATGGGCTTTCATGCAAATGAGTATGGGCTATTAAAATTAAAACAAAACCGAAAAACTCAGACCGGTTTATGATAGATAACATTAACCGGTATTGGTATGACGTGGACCGCAGAGAGTGACGCTAGCTAAGCCAATATTGACCATAATCATCGTGAAAACTGCTTTGCACAGTGCAATGTTGTATTCTTCTAGATACAGCTTGAAGCAGATGAGATCAAACAAAAGAAACTGCACTCGATTCTCACAGCTGCTAGTTTCCAAAACAAGAAAAACAAAAGTGGGCTGCAAAAAGCAACAATAGCAGGAGATGATCTGTTCTTTTGTATCATTGATCAGTAAGGATGGACACGATAAAAGACATCGCTGTGCGGGTTTGTTCAGGAGTCCCGAAGAGTAAGACCGTCGTTTCATCTCCTGTAGTATCCTTGACATCCACTTTGGCTCCTGAAATCTGTAGTTACAACCTATCAGCTTCACTTGCTTTTTTTTGGGTCTAGCAACTAAAATGATCCAAGTACACAGAAGTATTACCTGTCGTAGATTGTCTAGACCCGCGCCATCTCTGCCATAGAGTGCAGCAAGAGCATCTTTCTCGATAGCTAGATCCAAGGTAACGTTTCTCAAAGATACACCTTTACTTCTGCTTCCCAAAAGAAATAGAAACCACAAAGAAATACACTGTTTTACGCCACGAGATTGTTAGCAGAATGGATTATATTGTCGTATGGAAGAACGGACCGTGGTGGTAAAGAAGAGACATCTCCATTGCCAGAAAGTTGAAGCTGTTTCATTCCCTGTGTAAAGCCATTGAGTTCGTTCACGTCTTTAAGTACCTCAGTGTGCGTTAAATAATCGATCGAATTCATTACTTCTTGTTCACCATCTGATACCGAGAGAGAATCGCCTCTACCTGGGTTCTGCGGTTTTGTTGAGCCACGATGGTTCTTAAATGGAAGCAATCAACCTCTCCAAAAGTGGAAGAAGAGACAATAAAGAAAACTCTGGCTTAGGGGAAAGAAACACACTTACTTGTTGTGATGGTTGCGGATTATAATTTGCTGCTTCACTTTCATATGGATTACTAACTCTAGCTCTCATTTCTTCTAAGACCTTTGGCAACACGTTCTCCCGTAATTTAGAAGACACATGAGACAACGCCTTCTGTACATGCCTATACTCTCCCATAATCTAAAAAACAATCAGAGAGTCAAAAGGAGCAAATCTCGGTTACAATTTTTTCATATCTAAGGACAAAAGCATATACTGATTACAAGAAAACACGCACTTTACCTCTATCACCGTTTCATTTTCTGAAATACAGTCCAGAATCTGGTCAACTACTGAAATGTGTACATCAGCAACAGTTGCTATGATTGCTTCTCTGTTTCCAATTAAGTCATTAGCAAACTGTGATGGTACCACTAGCTTAGCTTTCACTAAAGCACAATGCAATCCCTGATGCAGACCTTTCCCAACATCAATCTCAACAGATCTTGAATATACAAGAGCCAGAGCTTTTTGTGCATGAGAGTACCGTGACTCTAGGTTCTAAAAAGGGAAACAAAACAAAGCAAATGTGATTAGATCAACAAAGAAACTCGGATGCAAACAAAAAAATGCAAGCATCGGGAAAGACAATAAAACCTACCTCACGTGCAGAAATGGTAGCAATTCGTTCACCGGATACTTTTAATGGAGCTCCAATCGAAATAGAAGCACTTGTTTCATTCTGCAGAGCTCTGATAATAGTTCCTTGTTTCCCAATTATGCCTCCAGCTGCTAAATTTGTGCAGATTAGTTTGAACACAACCTTCCCTTCTGTATCTTTTGAATCCTGAAAACTGTTTCCTCCTTCATATCGTGATGGTAAGTAATGTCTATTGGATGCAGCGGTTTCTGAAGCATTAGGCAACGAAGAATGCAGGTTGGGGAAGAACTCGGAATGAGGATCCTCTGAGTTTCCATTGGTAGATGACTCATCAGCTTTGCTGCAAAGTGGCGGTGGATAGCCATTGAGAGGTGGACAACTTTGAAGAAAAGTTGATACCATAACCAGTGCCTTCTTCACAGCCAAGACATCGCCGGTAATCTTTGTACAGAAACAAGAGTCATTCACAAATCAAAACCAACACAAATTTAGCAACTTTAGGTGAATAATCATTTCTTAAAAACGCAGAACAGTTGACTGAAATGGAGAAACACCAAAGACTTTAAAGTTTTGGTATTACAAAAGATAAAAACTTTACCTGAATCAGCTCATCACTGTTAGTGCCACAAATCGGCGGAGGCAAAACCCTAATCATCGCACCAGAGTTTCTCCGCATCCATTCCACATTCTTCCCTCCCAACCCCAAAACGGCTCCAATCTGATTCCGATCAGCGAGAATCCCGCAATAAGCTTCTTTATCATCGCCGACGACGATTCCGCCGCTATCCTTCGCCGCCAAAACCGCCCACGATCTCTCAAAAACCCTAATCAGCGCCCTCTGAGCAGCGGAAACCTCACAAGTCACCCAATCTTCGTGTTCACCGCCGGAGAAATCTCCGACTCTATCAGTCAATAAAATCCTTTTGTCAACCGTGGTTGAGCCGACGATGAGTACGACCCAGTGATCGGAGCCGTTCACCGGAGGCTCGCAGTGGATTTTAGTACCGGTCTCACGCCGGAGCTTGGATACAACCCAGCCGTTTGATCCGATTATGCTGCCGAAGACTGACGCGTGGCAGACAACCCGTAACGCCATCTCTTTCGGTAACACGTGAATCACCGGACGCCGCTGCAATCGTCGATTCTGATTCGTGACGGCGGCTACTCCACGGCGGTTATTCATGGCGGCGCAATTTAGCAGATGAAACGGGAAAATACCAGGAGATAGAATCCGATCCAGAGAACCACCGAGATTCCGGAGATCGGAGAATCAAAGTCTAGAAGGTGAAAGATCACCTTCGAAGAACAGAGATTCGATGATGATGGAAGTTGATGATGATCGTGAGAAAGAGAGAGATTGAAGAAGATAATATTTGTTTTTGATTGATTACTCAAATGGTCGAGAAGACCTACATATATTGTTTGCTGGAAATAGTTAACGGTTTAAGCACATTAAACCGATTTACATAGTTGGAATACTAAACCAGAACTCAATAATCCTATAACAATACTTCCCTCTTCAGAACATCCTTGTCCTCAAAGATGAGAACTTGAATACTTGTTGATGTATTCTTGAGAAAAACAAATCCCAAGTAGCTTGCTTTGGAGGAGGATGTTCTTTCCACTGAACAAGTGCTTTGGAGACAGTTTTGTAGTGGCATGTAAACATCTTCTTGACAGAGCTCGATTCATGTGCTTTAACAACAACAAATGATGTTTCTTCTGGGGAATAAGAATAGTTGACAAGATGTGGATGCACAGAAATGAACTCGAATGTTGTAGCTAATATCAGATCAACTCCATCTACTTGAAACAACTCTTTCGGAGACATGGGATCTATGTCATGAGGCGTGCCCTGAAGTTTTTTGACATGATCCATGTACGTTTGTGCAACATCAATAGAAGTGGTCAACTTGTTCAGCCCTTCGAAACTTTGCTTTATTGTCTCTGATTCCCTTTCAAACTCAGCTGGACATAGTACTTTGAGAATGATCCACATAAATAACCATGAACTCTTCTTGTTCCCCTTTTTGGATGTCTCTCCAGCCAAGAGCAGCTTGTGTCTAATGGTGCCACAGTAAGTGCCTTGAAAATGACTAACCTCCCACATTACAATAGTCTTGTTACCCTCTGCAATGTCCATTAGTCTTTTACTTCCTGTATTAGTAACAGTCCCTCTTTATTTCCATTTAATCACCTTTCCCGACAAAAGCATATGAACATCTCTCTTTACTTCAGTTCGCAGCAAAGACAACTTTGTACCTTGTAATTCATTTCTCACAATTTCATCTCCATAGATTTTAAACAGCAAGCATCTGATCATTGGTTCGTTGTGAAACCAGTCTTCCGTGAGGTAATTGGTCATTAGGGAACCAAAAACAGAGCAGACCATCACAAATGTGTGTGGAAATAATCCCATCTCTCGACAATAAGATCTTTCAAGCACGTTTCCCAGAACTAGAACAGTTTCCTGAACTTGAGAAGTTGAACCAATCCCTCTCTGCTTATCATTAAGCACCCATGCTAGATAAACATCAGATTGTGTCAGCAAACAGATTTGTAACTCTGCCTCCATACGCCTGGTATAAACACACAAGCTCCGCTTGTGCTTCGTGTGGGACTTCATGTCAGCAAGAACAAGCTGTCTCAGGTTCCTTGACTCATGCATCAACCTAATTTTACACCTAATTACCCTTCTTCTCATGAGTGTTTGTTGTTCAGCCTGCAGCAAAACTCTCAGCAGAAACTCGGGTTTATACTTGAATCTCCAAGACTTAGAACACTTAGTTGTCAACCTCCTACTAAGTACTCTTAAGGGAACTGTATCGAAAAGTTGATGTGCAATATGATGAATATTATCACATGTCGAGCTCTGAGGCAGCACAACCATTTCTTTGATGTTAAAATCTAATTTACGAATAACCAACGCATCGACTAACCTTTGCACTTTTGCATAATCTTCTTCATCAATGTAACCTTCCCTTGATTCATCCATAAGAGTGAGATTATAATCCATCAGTTTGCTTTTCTCTGAACAGAGTTTGAACTTGAAACGCCAGGATTTAGAGCATTTGATTGTCAGCCTCTTACTATGTACTCCTAGACACCTTATATCGAACAGCACCGGAGGATGTGCTTCTTGAGTAACCACTCCATTAGGCAAGAATGGAGCACTAGGGTTCTTCACCTTTGTATCGTCCGAATATGTCTCCTTCACAGGACTTGGTTCTTCTTCTTGATTAATGTTTGTCGATATCACGCCTTTGACACCACTCTCTTGAATCGATGAATCCATGGTACTAGCAGCTATAGACTAAGAACCAATTTGTACAACACCAGAAATTGTACACATGAAGACGCCATGTGTGGTTTCAATACCACCAATATCTGACTTCAACACCACCTGATCACTAAAGTAGAAGGATGTATCTAGAGATGACTTCTCAAAATCTTTTTTTTCACAACCCAAAAACCTAATAGATGAACAAGTGGATTTCCTTTCTTCAAACCCAGCACTCTCAACAACAGATAGCACATTTGATGATTCCTTTACTGCAACTTTCGTAAGAGATAAAGAAGTGTTGTTTACACAAATTTGTTCACCTTCATCACTATCCAGATTATCAGCTATGACAGCAAAGTGATTTTCCGCTTCAGAAAAATCAGAAAGATCTGCAGTTTCCTGGATTTGATGAGCTTCCTCTTTATCCTCAGACACTCGATCATCATCACATTCCGTCTTGAAGATCTTTACTCTCATGTGCTTCAACTGATGGCCAGCTGTATCAGGCTTTTCACAAAACAAACACAGTCCGTTTTTCATTCTCTCATACACCTCTTCACATGAATACTCTCGAGGTAGCTTCTCTTTTGAAACCGTCGGAACTTTAGCTATCTCAGGGGCATCCGTAGTGATTGAAATCTGTCTCGATCTGTTGAAATCTGGAGGATCCGGTGGACGAGGTGCTTCTGCTGGCATTATCGGAGTGCTAGATGAATATGGATTGTATACGCGATGTCGAATCGGTGAGAACGGAGCTTCCGAGATGAACGCTTCCATATTTGCAAATCGCAGGGCGTCATAGGCTTGCTTCTGCTCCTCCTTTCGCCTGCGCTTCTCTTCCACATGTTTATTCATCCTGATTATCCATTGTTCTTCTGTGATTGCCATTGATTTTGGTCCAAAGAGTTCGAATGCTCTGATACCAATGAAACGGGAAAATACCAGGAGATAGAATCCGATCCAGAGAACCACCGAGATTCCGGAGATCGGAGAATCAAAGTCTAGAAGGTGAAGGATCACCTTCGAAGAACAGAGATTCGATGATGATGGAAGTTGATGATGATCGTGAGAAAGATAGAGATTGAAGAAGATAATATTTGTTTTTGATTGATTACTCAAATGGTCGAGAAGACCTACATATATTGTTTGCTGGAAATAGCTAACGGTTTAGGCACATTAAACCGGTTTACATAATTGGAATACTAAACCAGAACTCAATAATCCTATAACAGCAGAGCGCTTCTTCGCTTTCCCACAAGTCAAGGTGAAGAAGCGGGAACGGCAAACGCTAAGGACCAATTTTGTTTATAGGAAGACTTAAAAACGCGTAAATCTCTCAATTTTCGCATATCAGTGCGTTTAAAGGAAAGTTTTACAAACGTGTTGGAGGTGGGCCTAGCACCCCCATTTAGTTAGGCCCATCTTAACAAGGGCCCTCCTCGATCCGTTCAGCTCGGCGTCAACCTTTGACCAGGGGTCACCGACCTGGAGTCCTGCACCGAGCTCCATCTGAAAGTCCCGAGCTCCTAAGAAGCGCACCCCGGGTCCGAGCTGACGCTTCGCTGAAGATAAGGTGTCGAAAGGAAAGAGGACACGTGGGAGTTGGTCGAACAGTGTACTGTCTGAGCAGGAGTATGGTATGACCTCGACCTCTCACCAACCTTGCAGACTTGACAAAGGAGAGAAAGACACGTGGAGGAGAGTTGGTTAAACAGTGCACTACTCTGCAGAGGTATGGCGCCGAGCTCATCATGACCTCTCTCCCCGAAGGCCGGAACACGCCTCCTAGGCCGCCTTACCCGCGAAACAGGCTGAAGACGCCACGTGGCCCCGGAATCCCGGGGAGCAGGAAGTCGACTCCCAGTATATATATCCCTTAGTATTCATTAAAGGGGGGACTTCCGGATTTTTTGATCTTACCTACCACAAATTGACCCGACCTCTCACTCGTTTGTAACAAAACAGCATATTTAGAACGCCGAACTGGATTTCCGCCGAAACCAGTTCGTAAATCTAAATTGCTCACTTCCTTCCATCATCAATAAAAGCAATACGGCCCACGGCCCGTTCATCGTTCACCCGACCTGCTTAAATCGTGGTTAACTTGCTCTAATTAACGGAAATCTCACCTCCCTCTCCCTAATCAACCTCTTAAACATAATTAGTGGTCCTCGAGATCAACAAAACGGAAAATTGACAATCTTATTAGTGTAATTGCGATTCGGCTTTCCAAACGCCAACGCTACAATGTTTAGGGAAATCAGCAAGTTTATGTATTACTAATAAATTTGCTGATTAAGACAGCGTGGTTTAGGGAAATCTGTCCAAAAATGTTTGTATTAGTAAATTTGCTGATTAAGAGTTTATTAGTGGTTTATATTAATGTTGTGCTTGTATCACAATCGGGATTCAAATCCGTATTGATAGTTAAAAATACGGGTGCGTTAAAAGAGACAAACTTTAATGAAATAAATGGTTATAAGTAGAAATGTACAAATCGAATAACAAAAATGCATAATTATATTAACGGTTATAAACTGAAAGATGCTAAAAATTATAATGAAAATACACAATCGTAAAACGCATTTGTTTGGTTCCAACAGTGCATGATAATTAAATTTGTCGAAATTAAGAGAATAAGAAAAGATGTTTTGTTAACTAATTGTCTTTGTAATTGTTGCATTTGGTGATGGAAATCAATCTCATTAAAGTTTAAACCGGAAAAAAGCATGTTTGGCAAAATTTTAACTTTCAAAACTTTAAAAAAAGAATAGTCCTAAAATTGTTTTTTTTTATTTAACATATGATTTTATTAGACTTGAAAGTTTATACATTGAATCAAAAGAGTAAATGATGAATACATGAGGGAGGAGAATTATGAATAAGACATTGATCATATTGGGATCGTCCTATTCATGCATAAAGTTAACGATGAGCAAGGAGATAATCCAAGAAAGAATCGACATAACGATCTTGCCTATCCATGTCTCCAAACACTCCTTTCATATCCTTCACATTCTCTCTATAAACCTTCCCTTCTTCTCCCTCCATTACCAATCTCAACGACTTGGCAACACTTTCTTTAGTAAAGAAACCTTCTGTCTCATCCCGAGGGATCATATACCCAATTTTCTTCTCCTCTATAACTCTCGCATTCAATCCTTGGTCGTACACAAAAACCAGCATCGCCATCGGTTTAGCAAACCGTACAGCTTCAATTATCGTTCCCCAACCGGGATGAGTCAGAACCAAACCGATCGAATCGTGGCTCAGTGTTCTCAATTGCTCAACCCAACCTCTCCACACCATCCCTCTCTCCTTCGTCCGCTCTTCGAAACCTTCCGGAAGCTCGACCGGTTCTGTATCCCACGGACCGCGTCGAGTCTTTAACACCCAGAAGAAAGGTAAACCGGAAAGTTCTAAACCGAGAGCGATCGCGTTTAGCTCCGTCTGACTCGGTTTAGCTTCTGAACCGAAAGCTACGTACACTACGGATTTGCTTTTCCGCGAGTCCAACCACGCTTTGATAGACAGCCACGTGTCGGTATCATCGTATTTTTCTTCCGGTTTCGGAGGTAAAACTCCCACCGGAATAACCGGTTTCCGGTGAATATCCTGTATAAGTCCCAACCACTCGGCTTCGTACTCGTAACAGCTCCGCACGGCGATGACGTCACAACCGTCGATTACGCCGGCGGCACGGTGGATGTCGGGGATATTCCCTTCCGTTGTCTCCGCCATAAATCCTTTGAAAATGTACCGGCACTCGAATAGCTTAAAAGCTACCGGAGTTTCGAACGGGACCCACTTAGGCGGCGTCATAAAATCCGCCGGAGAAGTACGGTACTCTTCGAATCCCGGTGGTTTCAGAATCCCAAGAGTCGCGCCGTTAAAAGCGCTGAAGAATCCGGTTTTGATCCCGAGGCGGCGAGAGATCGGAGGAAGCCAATACGCCGCGAAATCCTGTAGAATCCAATCGGGTTTCGAAGATTCTAGAAACTCCGTCACCGGAGTTCGCAGTCCGTCGAAAGCGATTTTCAAGTAAGGTATGAGATCGAAGGGCACGTCGGTGGTGGCTTCGCCGTCCTCCGGAAGTTTGTTGTTGTTGTCGACGACGACGGCGGAAAGAGGGAGCTTGACGAAATTGATGACGGAGGAGAGATTCTCCGGCAACCGTGGAAGGAGGCGGTCGATGTTACGAGGAGTGGAGATGAAAGAGACGGTGTGACCCTTTTGAGCTATAAGCTTGGAGAGCTCCAAGTATGGAACCATATGGCCAAAAGCTAGCCATGGGAACATTGCGACGTGGAGCTTGGCTCCATCTCCATTGTTGTCTTTTGTCATTGTTTAATATCAGATTATAGACGATTGATTGACTCTAGAGTTCTTTTATAGAGGAAAAAACAAAACAAAAAAAGCAGAAAGATATTTCACAATCAAATATAATATCTTTCTGCATGTCCAACAGATGTTGTAAAGTTTTAATTTTTATATATTTGATTGTGAAATATCTGTCTGCTTCTACATGTCCAACAGATGTTGTAGGTAAGATGAACGAGTGGGATTAAGGTAAGATGGTAAGATGTGTGGTTGTGGTGAAAATACATATGCAACAGACTCTTACGTTTGTCCCTTTTTTGTATTGTTCGAGTTATTGCATTGTCTAAATAGTTATGGATATTTTGGACCTAACTTTCTTTTCTAACCAGGATTGCATGATAATTAAATTTGTCGAAATTAAGAGAATAAGAAATTATGTTTTGTAAACTAATTTTTCTTTGTACAATTGTTGCATTTGGTGATGGACAGCTCCGGTCCAACAAAAATAGTAGTCAGAAGCAAGAATAAAAAATATAGTCATTTGTAAATTACAAAATTTGCAGTAAAAAAAACACATTCTTTGCATTTCTAAAAAATAAAATAAATCCAAAAAAAAATAAAAAACAAATTCAGCAAAAAAAAAAAAAAAAAACCAAAACACGATTTCTAAAAAATAACCTTCTTTACATTTTTTTCGTACGCAATCGTTAAAACTGATATATATATATATATAAGCATATTAAAGATAAAATAACCATATTAATATGATTTTAAACTGCTTACTTAATATCTTTTCATATTAGAAAAATATTAAACAAAATATAAGCAAAAACAAATTAAATATAAAGAAAACAAAAATGAAAATATAAATTAAACAAAATATAAGTAAAACATAAATAAAATATAAGTAAAAAGAGATAAAAAAAAAAATTTGTCATCATTTTGGGTCATAAAATGCCGACCCAATAGCCAAATACCCCTACATATAGAAGGCAAGTGGAGTCGAACTCGACACCGGTAAGTAGAGTTGTCAATTTGAGTGTTTACCCGCTGATTTTGATCCGTCGCGGGATGGGTGCAGGTCAAGATATTTTGGAAAATTTTAAATGCAAAAAGTTAGTTTTCAATTTTTTTAAAACATGGGTTAGTTTTCAAAATATATAATTTTTTAGGAATATTAAACCAAATATCCCTTTATATTAATTGAAAATAAATTTTTATTAGTTTATTATGTGAATTTTATTATTTTAAGCTAAAAGTTGTGAAAGTGAAATGTTGTTAAAATATCTCTACATTAATTTTATATGAATGTGTTATTTGTTTTAAATTAGAAGTTATGAAAATAAAATATTGTTCCAATTTTATTAACATCTCTAAAAATGGTAGTGTAACCTTAGAGATCATGTGTCCATTCTTTTCTCGTAAAAGTTCACCATAGTCTTTAGTGGATTTTATATTAGCTTTGCACATATCTTTTTTTATAATGTATATATTAATTTTACCGCGCAAAATAAGAGATAAGGGGAAAAATAAATATTATCGATAATTAAAAAAAACTAGTACCCATAAAATTTGAGATGACATAAGTGCTGCGTTAATGAAGGAGATGTAATGCTCTGTTTTCTTTTTTATGTTTGTTGAGCCTTTGTACTCTAGAATTTAGATTTGTGTTTTCGCATGTTTATTGGACCTATGTGGATGTTTCGACCTTAAGACATGTCTTTCATTTGCTTTTTAGAGCTTTTAATGGTAATCTATTCAACAATTTTTTTTTTAGAAAGCGAAAGTGCCCTAACCTGAGAAAACAATTTTTTTTTTCCAAATTATATAGCTTTATAAGTAGGTTTCGGAATCTATTAAATTTTGATTACATATTTTTTTTGATTCTCAATATTATTTTGTTTATTGAAAAGAAAATGTATATATTTTTCTTTCGGGGCCGGATCCTATCAATTAGGGGCTTATATTCAATGAAATAGTCTCTACAATGAACATATATAAACATCGAATTCATAATATTATATTTAAAACAAAGTTCATTTAACCCGCGCTAGCTATATAGTGCGGGATAATTTTATCTTAAAAATTGTTTTGAAATTTAAGAAAAAAAAATTATCTGAATTTTATAATATGTCTTACTAATTATTAAATATAGAATTATCAACCCAGACTAACCTATGTATTTAACCCGTTTTGCAATGAAATAAATATTATTCGGACTAACCCGCAAAAACCTATAATCTTGAAAACATAACTCTAATATGTACCGTTTAATGACTATGGGTTTTGTGGTCGGCCCACAAATTGTTTAAAAATCAATTTTCTCGTTTTTAATTCTTTATAAAATTAGTAAAATATTTTTCAAACTTTTGTTTTGATATATATTCAAAGAAAATATAATAATCATAGTGAAAAATATTGTAAGATCTCTAATATATTTTCTTTGAATATGTATGAATTTATTGTTATTTAATAATATCATAATAATTAAGAAACTAAATAGTAAATAATCTCTTTTATGAGAAATAAATATTTTTCATATTCTCATCAATAATTTTAAAAGATAATTCTATCATTTCATATTTCAATTATCTTTTGTTATTTGTAATGATATGATATGTAATAATTTAAAAAATAAAGTTTATTTTTAAAATATCTTTTAAAATAATATTATAGAGTTCATTTTGTGAAAACCCCTTACTCCAGTGGTTGACTTAAATGTTAATTAATATTTTTACATCATAGAATATGCGATTTCTGCAGGTTAAATGAGACAAATGTTTTTTTAAAAAAATCTCCAGCATAGTACAAGAAAAATCGTTTGTCGTGGTTGTCCTTGTAATTATTCTCATAATTTGTAATAAAAATTTCACATCTTATCTTTGCAATTATTCTCCTATATTTTTTTTATTTGTAAAAAAATAATATATATATTATAGAGATTGTTAACGGGTTTTCTTAACCGATCTTATCTTTGTAAACAAACTTTGTTACAAAAGAAGAGCTCATGTGTGTGAATGTGAGTTGAGATCAAGTTGTTTTTCTAAATGGCCTTATGTGATATTGAAAAGTGTTTTAAAATATCATAGTGGGCTTGTTTTTAAGGCCCATAATCTTGTTTTCGGATGCCCAAGCGGCAAAAATATATAGACAGAAATATGGAGGTGCGGGGAATCGAACCCCGTGCCTCTCGCATGCGAAGCGAGCGCTCTACCATATGAGCTACACCCCCAATTGCAATAAAATCAAGTTTGTTTTATATTATCAAGAGTATGTTTTTAAATCATCCAAAGTCAAAAACCCAGAACTTTGTATAACACAAATTGGAATCTTTTGATCGAAAGACAGAAGACAAAATCCAAAACCCAAATTCCAATTTTTTTTCTGAATTCTTCCGACCATCTTCTTGTTGATTCTGCTTTTTTAGGGGTTTTCGAATTTTTTTCTAGACTCGTATCGATAATGGAGACTGATGAAACGATACTCGATCAGTTGAAGAAGGAGATTCCAGTGGATGAAGAATCTCTGGTTTTGAATCGAGACTCTAGCGTCGGTCTCGTAATCGTTGACGTTGTTAATGGGTTCTGCACCGTTGGCTCCGGCAATATGGTTTACACTCTTTCTCAGTTTCATTAGAATGCTGTTTTGTGTGTTCTAATTTCTCCAAGAAATCGGAAAATTTTGTCTCTTTTTGTTCAGTTTCGTAATGTCTACCAAGTGTTTGTGATATTGCTTCAGTGATACGTTTTTTTTAGCGAGTTTGATGCCTTGTGATTCTGCAGGCTCCAACAAAGCACAACGAACAGATATCGAAGATGGTGGAGGAATCTGCAAAGCTTGCAAGAGAATTCTGCAATCGTAAATGGCCGGTTTTTGCGTTTCTCGACTCCCATCACCCTGATATCCCGGAGATCCCGTATCCTCCTCATTGTATTATTGGAACTGATGAATCAAAACTTGTTCCTGGTATTTTTGCTCTGTCAATGTCTTGTTAGATTCTAAAACCAGTGAGATAGCCTCTTGACTTCTTGTTCTTCTGATAATCTATCAGCTCTGCAGTGGCTTGAGAGTGAGAACTGTGTCACTCTTAGGCGAAAAGATTGCATTAATGGGTTTGTGGGTTCGATGGAGAAAGATGGCTCTAATGTTTTTGTGGATTGGGTTAAGGAAAAACAGATCAAAGTCGTAAGTTTTTTTTATAATATGATGAGTTATGGTAAACAAGTTCAATGCTTTTTAGGCTTATCTTCAACTTACTTGAACATCCCTGTGTGTTTGGGGATCTACAGATTGTGGTTGTAGGTATCTGCACAGACATATGTGTGTTTGATTTTGTGGCTACTGTAATCTCTGCCCGAAACCACGGTGTTCTTCCTCCTTTAGAAGATGTGGTAGTGTACTCTCATGCCTGCGCCACTTTTGACCTTCCTCTTCATGTTGCAAAAGACATCAAAGGCGCTCAGGCTCATCCTCAGGTATGAGATTCCCTCTTGTGAAGCCTGATGAATTGATGTTTCTGAAATTAGCATTATTAGCTTGTACAATTTTTTTTTCTTTTCCGGTGACTTTACTACTTTTGAATCGGCACATCTTCTTATTCTTCTGTTGTGATTCTTTGTACCAGGATTTGATGCACCATGTAGGTCTGTACATGGCTAAAGGAAGAGGAGCTAAGGTAGTCTCTGAAATTTCTTTTGATCCGTGAAAGACTATCTCGAAAGAAAATTTATCATTCTTGATTTCGATTATTTCAGTAAGTTGTTGAGTTTGCCTTTTTCATGTAAATTGTTCATGAAGCTTGTTTGCTGAAGATCAACTTTTGTGTATACTGTTTCTGAATGACAAATAATTTGATATCTCATCTGTCTAAATGATATATTCAATCTGATTTTACGCGAGTTTTTTAGAGACAATGGCTTAGCATAGTCTCATAAGATTGTTGCCGAACTATTATCTGTTTTTATGCGATCATGAAAACACAAATGAACAAATAAAATCACAAACTCTGTTTCTTGTAATGGTTCTGGACATAGAACTTTTGAAGAAGAAAATGAAAAAAGTGGGAGACATTCCTCTTGCTTCACCAGTTACAAGCTGTGAACAATCTACAATACTCAAAAAGGATAACCAAAACACACAACTATTGTTTCAATCTTGCAAACCAAAAAAAAAAAGGAGATGGGGGATAAAAATGCTCAGTCTCCCCAGGGAAATACAGGTACAAAAGACGAATAAATAAAATCCTCCATGAATCTGATAAGTTACAGTATATGATTCAATTAACTCTCTGAGTGGTATGTATTATATAATATGTAAAATGTTACCTATGTAGAAGTCTTCATCTTTCTATATAGTGAGGGATGCATGCAGGAGAATATGGAAGGCTTTGCTCTCTTCTGTTTGGAGCCAAAGATGAATGACCGTAAGGGAACTCTTGAGCGACTATCCGAATGCTGGAGATCAGGATCGGTTCTGTTTTTCGAACCCGAAAGAGAAAACTCATCGCTTAGCTTTCCTAGAGTCTTGTCAACCTCGAGTTGAAGCGTGGTAATGTGATCTAACCCAGCCTGTAACTCGTCTGCCACTTTGTTGTTCTCCTGCTTCATGTTCAGCACTTCACCTTGAAATTTAGCAGCTTGATAGCTCGTGAATCTGAAATCATCGTCTTCAGCACTTGATTTCAGGGCTTTTGTTATCTCATCCTGTATGTTACACAGCGACTCGAATCTAGATTTCAGTTCCTCTTTCAATGATGCACCTTTCTCCAGCCAGAGACCGAGGTCTGTGTTTATTTCCCTTAAGTGTAGATAAAGTGGTCGAACATCTGATCTCAGAGCATATTTAGCTGTGCTGCTTCCATCTTGCTTTCTTCTTTGCTCGAGTTTTGATATCTCGGCTTGTAGATCCTCGATTGATGTGTCGTAGCTCTGTATCTGTCCAAATGCTGTGCTGAACCTTAACCAGAAATCCAAATTCTCCTCTAAAAGCTCATCAATATTCAACCTGAACTGTTCCTCGACCAGGGACATGTTCTCGTTTTCTGCAGCCATGAATCCGAGGGAATAGTCGTCGTTTGAAAACTGGTTTTCCATCAAGTCATTACTGTCCGCAAGACCCTTCTGTAGGAGGCTCATTTTCTCTCTTAGTAGCTTGATCTCATCATCTTTTGTGGCATTTTCTGTCTTCATCTTTGTTTTTGTTTCATCCAAAGTTTTCTTCATATCCTTGTAGTTCCTGAGAATAGTCGTGTACTCCGTAAGCAAATGCTTTTCTCTGTTTTCCATTCCCTGCATGAACATCTCTTTCCAATCTGGTTCACTTTCTTTCTCCTTTTGATTCTCTTGCTGTTCGCCATTGAAAGCGATGTCAGATTCTTTAGAAGATATCTGCTTCTCTAAAACATTATTCGGAACAGAATCTGTCTTGTCAGATGCAGCTTGCTTCTCTAAAACATTATCCGGAACAGAATCTGTCTTGTCAGATGCAGCTTGCTTCTCTAAAACATTATCCGGAACAGAATCTGTCTTGTCAGATGCAGCCTGCTTCTCTAAAACATTATCAAGAACAGACTCTGTATTGTCAGATGCAGCCTGCTTCTCTAAACCATTATCAAGAACAGACTCTGTCTTGTCAGATGCAGTTTCCTTCTCTGAATCAGAATCTACTTTTTCAGTAGATTCGAAAACAGTCTCTGGAGTTTTACTTGGGATGATGATATCTCCTGCAACTGTTGTCAGATCGCGGGTCTGTTCAGAGCTTTCACTCTTCTCGGCTTCCTCTTTCTTCTCCACGGCCAGTTCCTTTGGATGTTCCTTTGTCTCTTCAGAAACATCTAAACTCCTCTTCTCACCTTCCAGATCTTTCTCCGGTGCCATTTTCATCGCCAAGTTATCAGACTCGCTCTCTGGCTTCACCTCATGCAACTTCCCACCAGAGAGGTTATCGAGATTATTACATGCTTCATCAAAATCTGTATGCATATTGCTACTCTTATCCATAACGTTTCTGTCCAAATCCTGCAATGCCTTGAGTTTTTCCTCCATTTCCTTCAGCTTCTTCCTCAGATCACTCTTGTCATCTGCTAACATCGCCTTATCGGTTTCAAGAGTACTGATCTGTGTCTGAAGACCATTGGTCTCGTTTCTTAATCTCTGTATCAAAGCAGTCTGTGAGGAAACCGCACTCTCCAAGCTAATCACTTTGTTCACGAGCTCATCGACTTTCTCAGCCATCTCTGTCGCGGTGAGAGAAGAATACACACCAGACTCGAAATGTTCTCTAATCTTATCCTTTACAGATTCCAACTCTTTCTTCTTCCTATACATCTCTTTCATCTCATGCTCCAACTCTTCTGTTCTTCTAACTTCATCACCCTCGTCTTTCGCAAAGACACTTTCATCCCCTAGAAACTGGCTAGCCATTGATCTTAGCTTCTCTTTAGACTCCTTAATCTTCATATGCTCTTCTCTAGCTTCTTCATAAGACTTCTCTTGCCTCTCCTGTAACTCCACTAGCTTCTCCTGACACGACTTTATCGCAGTCTCGGTCATCAATCTACGAGCTTCATCGTCTTCAATTACAATACTCTCACCAAACTCATCCTGCAAACCACAGATCCTCTCTTGTTTCTCCTTGATACCCTTATCAAACTCCCAGTACTTGGACAAACCTCGCTCGTAAGAGCTCTTGACAAACTCCTTCTCCGTCTGCAAAGACAAAATCTCTTTCTGCAACTTATCAATCTCCCCCATCGCCTCGGACTTGCTCAAACCCGAGCTCTTAACAGCCACGTTCGCAGAACCTCCCGTGTACTTCATAGATTTCCTCGGCTGAAGCTTCTTCGTAGCAAATTTTACCGCGCTCTTCAAGTCTTTAACAGGCAATTTCGGAACATTAGGGACATTGGCGCCTGGAAGATTCGGTCTCTTGGCGAATTTAGACGTCGAATCGCCGCCATCGTCATCATCATCCATTGCAAAGTTTGGGACTTGGTCAGGAAAAACAGAGGCAATCGTCGTGTTAGCGTTTTGAAGCTCAGTGGAAATGTGATCGTAACGCTCAGCTAAAGCTCTATAAGCTCTGTAAGATTCTTCAACGAAGCTTATGAGCTCTGGTCTCTTCTTGTAATACATCTCTGCTCGCTTCGCAAACGAATCTCCATCTTCTTGTAAAAGCTTCAACACATATTGCACCTTCTCTTCAATATCTGTAAATTCAAATTTCAATAAGGAAAAAAAGATCCTTTTAGATCGTAAGTTTCTGATTTAGACAACAACATCAAAGATCAGAAAGATCTCAACTTTTGTTCTTAAAAGAGAAAAGGGTTTCTTTCCAGCAAAAAAAAAGAATCATACATTTACCCAAACAATCAAACAGATACATACGCACATATGGAGGGAGGGAGAGAGATGGATGAAAAAGGAGAGACCTTGAAGGTTTTGTTCGAGCCATTTAGATTGTTTGGTTCGAATATGACTCGCCCACCACCATGAATACGCATTACTCGCAGCTCTCTGCAGCATCGTCTTCCTCTACGAAAATAATCACACAAAAACAAAATGTTTTTCTTTTTTTTTTCAACTCTCTTTTATCCTTCTCATTCAAATTCCCAGAAAACAGAGACAGAGAGAAAAAAGCTTGTGGCTTTTATATGTGTGAGACCCCTTTTTTGCAGTTTCTCTCTCTCTAGATCTCAATAAGAAAGAAAAAAAGGAAATTTTCTCGAGAAAGAAAGAAGAAATTTAGACCCACAATGAAAGTTAAGTTTTTTTCTTCTTTTTTGATCAAAAAAATTTGGGATTATTGAGGAAAGAACGTGCAGCTAATTAAGAAATGAATCTGCTTTCTTTCGATAATTTTCTCTGCTTTTTTATCGGTAGGGACTTTTTATTAATCTCTCCCTTTGAGAGCTGAGCTGTTTGATTTGATTTGATCATGGGTGGGAGCAAACCTCGCTCTTCTTTCTTTCTCTCTCCACCTAATAATAATATTAATTTTGGTAAAAAGATTTTAATTTTCTTTTCAAGATTTTAATTTATATATTTTGAAACAAAATTTTTAAAGTATTATTGATTACTATAGGAATGTCTTTATTACACAACCAATGTTATAGTGCCAGCGTCGTGGTCGGAGAAGTCAGAAGCATTCTTTCCAGATTATTCGAATGTATCAAACGTTAGAGAACATGTCAGAACCAGAAAATATAAAATAATCTATTATCTGAGAAAGAAAGAAAGAATCTCAGCGAATGTGAAAATGTCGTCTTTAGTGACATTGTCGGTTTTTTAAAACAAAAGATATTCAAGCAAGCAAAGCCTCTCTTTTTTTGTTTTTGACGGTTTAACCATTAAACCGGACACGTTTTGATGAACTGGTCAAAGGCCGGTGTGTCAAAATCTGACCATAACTCTCTTACTACGGACTATTCTACCATTTTGTAAACTTATTTTCATTAATCTGCATAAATGATAATAAATCACATTCTTTAAGATTCAAACCCTAATCTTTTAATATAGAAGCATTAATGAACACTTAATCATACATCATTTTGATTAACCAAATGAAAAAGTGAAAAAGTGAAAAAGTTTCAAATGCTAATCAAACTCAAAAAGAGAATGAGTTACGCCATATCCCGAATCTTTTACTACTAAATCCAGGGGTACATTTAGTTTTTGGAAAGTGGGTCATTTGACTATGCATTTCTATTAAAAAAAAAAATTTGTATTTTTGAGAAGAAAAATTGGTGAAATATTATTAAGAAGATTATAAAAAAGGAAATGTTGTAAAATTAGCTTATTGATCCCAATAACATTTGCTCAAAATCAAGTTGAATCCATGATATTATCGTTTTTCTTCTCTGGCCAATGTCCTTTTTCCCATAATCATATAATTATTATAATTTTCTTTCTGTTTTATGTTTCAGCAGTCCAACATTTCTATTTTCAATAAAAGAACCATTTTTTTTATTTCACATACAGATTCTTTTTCATTTTTGATTGTGTTTTTTTTGTTACCTAATACTTTTGTAATGACTTTGAGTTCGAATCAGAAAAATATTAAAGAACCATTTTTTTATTTTTCACATACAAATTATTTTTCCTTTTTGATTGTGTTTTTTTGTTACCCAATACTTTTATAATGACTTCGAGTTCGAATCAAAAAAAAATTATTAGAATATGTTTTTTTATTTTAAGTTCAAACTGATGATTTTAATATTTGTATTTTTTTCTAAAATAAATATATAGATTGCATATATATATGTCTATGTGCTACTTGTCATAATGTAGTTATTAGAGCTTGAGGGTTTAGAGGCAACTAGATGGGTTTGATTCAACTTTTGTTTAGGTATATTTAGGTATATGTGCTACTTGTCGACCTTCGCCTGAGTCACATGGTTCATAGGTTTACGGCGACTAACATCCGAAAGACACGCTATCGCAAGAATAAGCGTGTTTGTTAAGTCGAGAGAATTGTGATACTCGTACTGCTAGAGAGGTGTGGATGTCAATTTCCAAGTTTCCATGGCGTATTGGCCTATCACTAAATGTGTGGAACTTTAGCTATACTCTCGTACTTGTTGGCTTAGAAGCCTTCCCATATGAGATTGACACTCACCAGGAGATATATTATGGGTTCGATACCCATGTATCACGATTTTATTGGTTAATATCCCATAAATATTGATCTAAACTCCAAAATATTTCTCATTTACCATGTCCAATACAGTTTGTTGATGACAAAACATAAAATATTATTCTTATTTAAAACAGAAATGCATTGAAGACACGTAATATATAGAGCTAGTGAAAATCATAAAAAAGAGAACCTCTTCCTCATACAGAAACTTACAACAAACATATGAGGAGTTACTACATTGTCTCTTGTTATTACATAGTTAAAAAGTTTTACATTGATCTCCTCACTCCATCATCTTCTTTGTATTGTTCCATCTCTAACCACCATACGGTAAGCTGCACAAAACCAAACATTAAATCATTTAGTTCTTTTTAGGATGATTCGGACCGAAATTTGCAACAAAAAAAAATATATGCGGTGACGAAACCGTAAATTGGTAATATACATATATATATATATTTTATTTTTTTTGATAATCGGAGAAGGTCCAGGCCGAAGCCCAGACTAATCTTCCTGAGACCCAGTCAGGCATTTGGGTTTTTTTCAACCTCATTTATGAGGCATCCCTAGGTGGCTATAATGACTCGAACCAGGAATCTCCCAGTGGGGAGTTAACACTAGACCAAGGCGACTTGGTTAATATGTACATGTTTACAGGCGTGATTTGAATAAATAATTTGATATCATATAAAATAAGGAACATGTCATAAGATAAAACAACATGCTAATTGTTAAAGCATGAGCAAATTAATGCTTTTTTAGCAATGCGATAAATAAATCAAACTTATGCACGAATAAGACCACTTATCAACATATGCCCACTTACTTAGTGCATATTTATGCTCTTCTTTTCTTTTTATAAATTATTTTTAAAGGAAAAATCAAGTCAAATTATTAAATTAAGAAAACCAAAAGAGAGAAAGTGAATATATAATGAATTTATTACCCGAGCCTAAGGGAAGTATCGGAGCTCTCGGAGTCAACAGGTGCGCCGGTGGAGTTTCCGGCGTTAGTAATGGACTCCGACGAGTGTCCTTCCTCGACCACGGCAGTGTTCTCCGATTCAACACCAACGTATCTTTCATGCACATTTTTATATATCTAAACCGTAACCAAACAAAAGTTCCAAACTTAAACACTAAACCTAAAAAATATGCAAAATTCGAAATGATACCGACGTACTTGGTTGCCTAGTCGCTCGTTCTCTTCCGTTAGTTGTGTTCCCTGCAAAATCAAGATTCGGAAATAAAAAAGACAATAAGATTCCATTAAGTTCTCTAGTTATTTGGATTTTTGAGTTTTAATTGTCACTAAAGTGTCTTGGTTTTCTCTAGAGATCGACTAATTGAGGGATGAGCAAGTTTTGACATGAAGTCACTCTAGGCAGGCTCTAGCAAACTCAAACCAAACTAAAATATGAAACCATATCCAACCTAACAAAACTAAAATTAAGAAAGAAAAAAAATTGCTGATTAAAATTTTCTAAATCTTTCTAAATTCTTTTTCCGTTTTGTCTTATAAGATATTTTGGGTGAATACGCTAAGATTAATACTGGTTTTGTTTTCAAACCCTTTTGATCAATACTAGTTTAATAATATAGGATCATTAATTAACATAAACTGAAACTGAAAAAAAACATAACAAAACAATATTGAACAAAAGTAGATGTCCATAACATCTTATAAAATGAAACAGAAGGAATAACATATAAATATTTACTAAGAATCTGAAAACATATCAAACCAAATCAAACGAGATTTAGATTCATAAAACAATCTTAAAAAATAGAAAAAAAGGAACCAAAAACATGCACATTCTTACATCTAACTAGGACCAAGTGTCCTATGTTTTTACTCTATATAGGGACTAATTAGCTAAATATTAATTTTCCATTAGATGTATAGACACTTTTTAACCACGCTAATCACTGGGTTTAACTTTTTATCTCAAAGTATGATCAAAGATATGTGTTAAAGACAAAGAGTAAGATGCGTACTTGCTGCCTTAGCCGATTGTTCTCATCCATCAATTGCATTCCCTAGGAAAATATAAACTTTTATAGATTAAACTTTGTCATTGCCAATATTATTTAAATCAACGAACTATAGATTAAACTTTGTTCTGATTCTTACCTTTCTTTGAAGGTCACTGATCTCAGTCATAATCTTGTCACTCTGCAACAACATCTTATAGTAGTTAATTAAGTAGCATATTCGCAACCTTAAAGAGAATCTTATTCATGGTATGATCATATGGCTACATATTTTAACAACCTTTGTGTCAATCACGCGCGTCAAACCGGCTTCAAGGGACTTCTCCAGCTGTTGCAGTTCTTCAATGTTAAGTCCTTGAAGTTCTTCTCCTCTCATTTGCCTATGTATATATGATCATATAAACACATATAGTGAGAAAATGATAGTTATTTCAAAATTCAAAGCATATGTATATTGTGTATACCTTAGTCGGTTGCTCTTGTCCGCAATTTCTTTGCTCATCCGGGCGTGATCGCTGTTCTCCACCAGCTAACAAAGATAACCATTGAGTTAAGCTCTTAATCAAATCCATAATCTTCTAAGCTCAAATCTCCACACATGACTAGCTTTAGAATCACAAATCTAAATGTAGTCTAATCGTATGCAACAAGTATAATGCTTTGGGCCTATTATTAAATATAATGTTTTAGAGTTCCTTGATCAAACTATGTACATGAGGATACATTAATCTAAGAAAATGGTAATTTAACGTAGCAATAGATTTTATAAGTTACAGAATCGTGAAAACTATAACCTGTAACTCAAGAGATGGCTGATCAAGCTTCTCCAAGTTCTTTGACTGCAAGTTATGCCTCTCTAATACTTCCTTCATGCTTCATTATATAATGCAAACACAATCCAATAAATACCTTATATATATGACGACTGTAAATAATCTACTATATATAATGTTATAAACAGCAACATTTTATTGATATATATCCCTGTGCATCAGATAAAAACATGGACAATGTACCCAAAATGTAAAATCAAAAGATAGAAAAACTAATACACAAAACACAATTTAATTCCCAAAAAAGACACTATTGCATTTTAAACACTGTCGTTGTAGTATATATATATATATACTTATCTGTGACTGTGTGTGTGTAGAGATGTTCCCGACGATAGGAACTGAACTGATAAGTCGTGGGTCAGTCCAAAATCGTATCTTTATGATATGATTAGTCATTTTAGATTCCCAATATCCATAACATATCCAAAAATCCCTCTATATGACTTTTCCCAAAACTAATAAAGATTCCAAGCTGTTTATCATTAATCACTTCTTCAAGAAAATGTACATCCACACATATATTAGATATAGATACCTTCCTAAATTCCTAATGCTATAATTAATCTCCAAAAATTTCTAAATAATTATGACAATGATGGCTTCCACGTATATCATCCACAATATCAATATACAAAGATTTATGCAACACAAAAAAAGTAAAGCATATAATTAAGGTTTACATTATTTCAATTTATCACTGTACTTGGATACCTTATTTTGGCCCAAATCAAGAGTTTACTGTAGTTGTATCTACATCATTTTTGGTCATTAATATATCTTATATTAAAAGTTAGTGGTCCAGTAAGGTTTTATACAGTACACTTCTTCTGGATGTGACATATACATCTAAAAACTCTAAGCTTTTGTCTGGATCTAGAGAAGATTGCTTCAAGATTGTTAAGAAATCTAATGAGATAGATATAGAGAAGTTAGAGAGAGAGAGAGAGAGACCTGGAGCTGCAAAACTCGAAGAGCTTTCCGGTGGAAGAGAAGATGATGAGAGCAACATCGGCGTCGCAGAGAACGGAGAGCTCTTCTGCTTTTTTGAAAAGTCCTCTCCTTCGTTTCGAAAACGTCACTTGTCTCGCCGTCGCGTTGTCGATTTTCCTGATCTGAATCTTCTCTCTCGCCATAGTAAAAAAAAAGGGTAAGAAAAACCCTAGATAAAGAAGTTAAATTTGATCTGGAAAATTTTGATGAACAGGAGCAAGATCTTGAATCAAGATTCAAGAATGAGCAGTGATGATTAAAGAGAAAGTAAAGAGAGAGAGGAAGAAGAGGAAGTACCCAGAAGGAAAAAAAAAATTGTGAGAGGAAGAAGAGAGAGAAATTTTGCTAAAAAGGGAGACTTTAAAGATGAGAGAGAGAGAGTGACAAGACTACTGAAATGGAAAGCAAATCGTGTTCTTTTTGCTAAATTTAGAAGAATAATATGATTTTCAAGAGAGTAAGAACCCTAGTTTTTGAAGATTTGAAAGAAAGGAAACGAAAATCTTTGTGAGAATTAGGATGATCAATCCATAATGAGCATTAAGAGTTAAGAGGATCAAAGAAAACCTCAGAAAGAGGAAAGAAACAAAGAAAGAAAGGAGAAAAAGCTAATGGAACATATATATATATATTTTTTTTTTTGGGTCGAATGGAACATATATATAAAAAAATTAATTTTCCACCTCAAACGTCAAGGAGAGAAGTAGACGACATGAGAGGGGTTTTTTTTGTCGTGGGGTTTTTTTTATGAGAGGGTTTTGATTGGTGAAGTTGAGATATTTTCTTTTTTTGTCGTGACATGAGAGGGTTTTAATTGGTGAAGATGAGATATTTTCAGGGAAGGGTTTATTATTAATTTTAGGGTGATTAATTTAGTAACAAATATTGGGAAAAAATTAAGAATATAATCATAGAAAAATAGTATTTAGGTGACTAACAAATAAAAAAATAGACGAAAATGTCCATGTATTATACTATTTAAATCTCTAAAAAAAATGATCGTGTACTATACTATTTAAGTTTGTTGAGATGTGGTGTTTGCATTGCTCATATAACATGGACAAGTGAGGAAGAAGAAGTGAAAGAAAAAAAGAAGAGGAAGAAAAACAAAAGAGAAGAAGGATCATGGGAAAGAGAGAAAGAGTGAAGAAGAAGGAGAAGGGGAAAAAAGAGTGACAAAGAGACGAGAGAAAAAGGGTATACTAGTATATATTGTAACTTATGTACATTATATTCTAGCCAAAGTTTTATTATAGTTATAAAGTTAATTAGATTTTTTTATTGTCATAACACTAATTATGTAATGATGTAAGACTCAGATTCCATCAAGTTTTATTTTACGATAACAAGACTTCACGCTTATGATGGATGCGATGAGATGGTGTTGTAACCGGTTTGTTGATTGATTCCACAACCAACGAGAACAAGAGACTGAATCCCAAGGACTATTCCTCGCAAGGGAGTCAAGTCTCTACACGATTCATGAGTGGTTTGATTTCACAAACTACTAAGAACTCGTAAGAACATATTTGATTCAAGACAATAAGTATTGAAGCAAAAATAAACTGAATTTCAATTGTAAAAGCGTAAGTACAAATGATAGATGAGAAGAGCTTATATAGTTCTCGACTCACTCAAAAACCCAACGGTTATAAAAATTTAAAACAAGAAAGAATCTATCAAAATAAATGGAGAAACTTGATCTCCTTGGTCTCTATTGATAAACTAGCCGTTAGGCATTAAAGGGGACGATTTTTTTGTGACCGTTGAAGGAACTATGATGTTCTTTAGGTCTTCTCTGGTGATTGAACGTCTAGGATCTTCTAAGGGGGATGGAGGGTCGAGATTGGTTGCAGAAGATATGCGGTGAACATTCTTTCCCATGGGAGAAAAGTAAACTTGTCTGAAAAAGGAAAGTTTCTTCAATGCGATGTTGTTGCTGTTCTGGTGTGATCTGAGGCATGTGTTGGTGTGATCTGGTGGTTCTATACTTTTGGTAGCTTCAGTGGATTCCAAAGGAAGTGACGGTGATGCGTTGATATGAAGAGATCTCGCAGTTTCCTTATTTGGACTCAAAATGATTCGCGGTTAGTATTTGGAGGTCATGGGTGAATCTGGGTGGATCCATGTCGGTTTTTCAGCTGGTTGACTCCTTGAAAGACTCAAGCAGATGGGTCGGGTCGTGAACGGATCAGGGCTTGGCGGAATTGGGCTAAAAGTCACATAATCCGGTCCATAAGCTTTATCAGGTGGGCCAAAGAACATGTCTTGGGTAACTTTGGTTTTGGGCTGAGTCAAAGACAATTTGGCTCAACCAAGTTGTTCTCAGGGGTATGTTGGTCAGTGAATCTCATCTTCTCGGGCTTGGTTGGTCGATTTGGTCGGAGATGATGGTGGTTTGGTCGCTCATCGACCATCGGGTGGAGTATCTAGGGTATCTTGCAATCTGGGTCGAGTCAAGAGTAATTTGGCTCGACCAAAGTCTTCATTGAGGTCAGTTGGTTGACAAATGTGTGATTCCTAAGTGGTTTTCTTGTATTGTTTTACCGGTTCAGTTACATTAAGATTTCCCTCGGCTTCAGATGGGCGGGATGAGTTTGTGTTTTGAGATCTCCTCGGGTTGACTGATTGGATCGATGTCCACATCAAAAGGGCATACTAGTATATATTGTAACATGTGTTCGAAAACGCGGCCTCCGCGGCCACCTAGGCAGCGAGTAAGCGCTCGACGGCTGGGAACTGCCGGGATTTCATGGTAATCGGATAAAAATTCGGAAACTCTGAAAAAACTTCGATTTTGTGTTCGTTTAAACTTAAAATCGAATATTCTACAATGGATCTATTAATTTTTGGCACAAACATGAACGAAAATGAAAGAAAATTGATCAAAGGTGAAAAAAATCGACCAACCGTCGTGCTAGGGT
Source organism: Eutrema japonicum (assembly GCA_030161315.1). Classification (NCBI taxonomy): domain Eukaryota; kingdom Viridiplantae; phylum Streptophyta; class Magnoliopsida; order Brassicales; family Brassicaceae; genus Eutrema; species Eutrema japonicum. Next base: position 1,721,451 of record BSQW01000010.1, on the reverse strand, counting down.
TGCATGAAACGACCGAAGATGAAGGAGAAATTACTATTTTACTTTTCTACTAGGGTTTGATCTTAAGATTTTAGGTACAATTAAAACACCACAACCACTACACCAACCCGTCTTTTTGAGAATTTAGTTAAGATATGTAATATATATACAATAAAATCAGATAAAACCCTTAAAACAAATCTGACGTAAAAAAACCCCTAAAATAAATCTTTGAATAATCCCTAATTAATCTCCGATTAACTGATTAGGCGCTAGGTGTTACACGATCGCCCGATTAGCGCCTAGCGAAATTTTGAATATTGATTGTAACTTATGCACACTATATTCTAGCCAAAGTTTTACTATAGTTATAGGTTAATTATGATTTTTTTTTGTCATAATACATAATTATATAGTCGTGTAGTTCTTGATACATTAATTATACGGTGCCATATTTCTTCTACTGGTATATTTTTTTGTCTACTCATGTGATGTTTATGATGTTAATCACATAATTTATAGTTAATTGATACATGTTATCATGTAAATTATATATGTTATCATGTAAATTATATAGTTCATGTAGTTAAAGATGCTTTAATTTAATTTGTATATGTGATGGCATATAATTTGGGTAGCTTGTAATCATTTTTTTTCTTTTTTTTTTATCAGCATGATGGAGTTTCTTAAATGCTTACTTTTGGAAGGCAACATAATTTTTTTTTTTTTTTTTTTTGGATATTGGTTTATGTGTGGTGGTTTTGGATATGGTGAGGAAAAGTCTCCAATGAGATGAGAGAGAGAAGAGAAGTGTTTGTTTGGGTCAGTGGGGAATTTCTTTTTATAGGGAAGCATAAAATGAGTTGTCTCACTTTGTCACTTACACTCTTGGTAACGAATTTGGTCCGTATTTGCTGTAGAAAAGTTCAAAAAATCTGTAGAATATCAGGGGTTCGAATGTAATTTCATATTTGTAAAGTTGATAAATGGAAATATGGTAGTAGCTCTTAAATATATATATATATATAAAGTTAGTTTTGTTATTTTTTAATGATGCCAATAAACATTAAAACAAAATAAAACACATACACATAAAAATACATAAATTGGTGCTGTCAATTTGAGTCATTATCCGCGGATCCCGTCCCGTTTAATCCGCCGTCAGTCGGGTGCGGATCAGGTACAGATCGAGAAATTTTAAGTTTTTTTTTATTTATTATTTAAATATGTGCGGATTATATGCGGGTACCCGCGAATTCAAACGGGGTGGATGCGGATCGAACAAAAAATTTAACCTGAGCGGGGCGGATCTAGCGGGGCAAGTTTGAACCGCTTGACATGCCTAATTAGAATCCAACATGAAACACGATTAAAAATAATGATGTTAAAAAAACACGATTAAAATTAATATAAAAATGGAAAATAAAATAAAATAAGGAACCACCCAATATTAAACTGTTAGAAACAGTTCCACTAACTCCAAAACCAAGAAAATAAAATACTATTACACAATCAAAACAAAAATTTAAAAAAAAATGTGGATCACGTCTGCGCATTGTATCTATACATCCAACATATTTTTTTAAAAAAACATAAAATTATCTTAAAACTAAAATTTTAAAAGTAGCCCAAATTCCTTCATTCCTTAATATTAAAGGGAAACCTATTCTTACAAGGGTTTCAATAAATATATTTTAAATGAAACAAAAGAAAAAACAAAAATTATGCAAAGAAAACTTTAAATTGTTAAGATATTCCCTTAAAAAACCAACTAATTGCATGAAATTGACCAACAAAGGAAAAAAAAAGTAAAAATGTGTACTATCAACTAAACAAATACATATAAAATTATAAATTTAAGAAATTAAGAAAATAAACAAAAAAATAAAAAATACACATATTTTAAGTTGTCTCTTAACTACCAGATTCCAAAAATAAAATAATAGACAATACAAACTGTTTACAACGTCCGCGCGTAACGCGGTTCACATCCTAGTATATATAAATAAAATTCAAAAACAAAAACTAGTGTAAGGTCAGAATGTAAAATTTTAAACTTTTCGGGGGTGGTGATTAGAATGTGATTTTCACGGGTATTTTTCATCATTTAACATTTTATTATAGACTTGGCATCATTGGCATCAAAATATGAATTGAATTGATTGAACCAAATCAAAGTTTGGATTCAGTTTTTGCATGAAAGCGATCAGTGGTTTTGGATAATTATTTCAGTTTTTGGTTCGGTTCGGATGCATGATCCAAACTGATAAATTTTTATTTTGTTTTCCTAATTAAATCAAAAATATATTTTATATTATAGCTGAAATATATCTTATTCCGACATATTTAATAAATTGAAATGCACCAAAGAAACTGAAATTTCTTTAAATTGAAAAGCGAGCTACATGTTTCGAATAATCCAGTCAATTCAAGAGAGAAACTAATGCATCAAATCAAATTGAATTTTTGTTGGCAAAAACTAATCCAAACCGAATAACCGATTCGATTTAACCCAATTAAATCGAATGTCCATACCTATTTTATTACAAAGCTTCAACATTTTTAGTTTTTTTTTATATACCGCAATATTTTCATTAGCACGATCTACCATTATATCTTATTATATATAATTAAACACGTTTAACATGAACATAACATGTAAGATAATTATAATCAAAAATGTGTTGTTATTAATTTAGATGGTGATATGTGTCCGTTTAATAATATAATTTGAATTATATAAAATTTTTTTTTTCCCTACACGGCAGATCCTAATTTAATACGGTATAAAAGAAGAAAAAAAAACCATGATAAAAGAAAAAAATATTAAAGGGTTTAAAGCGAAATTTTATTTTAGGATGCCTTTAATGCGAAGACATAGTGAATAGAGGGACCCTCGAGCAAGAGTAATAAGCAGTCTCGACTGTCGACCACTAGAAAATTGGGAGGGGACCCAAACCAGACGCGAGGAGAAATCTGATTGGGACACGATCCATTGTCCGTACAGATTTTATCTGTATTAATAGATACTCCAGACGCGAAGGCATCCACAAGAAATCTGATTGGGACACGATCAATTGTCCGTACAGATTTTATCTGTATTAAAAAGTTGAGAATAAAATAAAGAGATAATCCAGAACTACTCAAAATCAAACCACATTTCTTATTTATTACTCCAAAGAATACAAAATTACCCACTTGGAGTTAATAATTAATTTTACAAATTTTGCCGACAACACAAACAATTATAGTATTTGGTGGTTGAACACCATAAGATTGAAAGACCATAACATATATATATATATATATATATAACTATGATTTTAATTATAATTGTTAGGTGAAAATTTTGATCTAGTAAAACATGTCCAATTACCTAATGGTAAAAAGGCTAGTGAAGTCAAAGACGAGTCGGACTAAAAGGTTTACCGAAGTTAAGTCTACGGTCAAAGAGGAATAAATGTAAATCTGTAGGTCAACTCCGCCGAGACCAAAAACTCATTATAACTGGTGAATTAAAACGATTGAACGTAATGATCGTAACCTTTGAATTAAAGACCATCTATGGCGAATCAAACGGAGTAAATGGTAACGTTGAACACAGACTCAAAGTATAGAGCAAAGACAAGAGCAAAGAGCAACACAACTTCTTCCATCCGCAACTAGCTCTACACTTAAATACTTAGCAATTCTTTGTTTTTATTCTTGTAAAACCACTTTTGAAAACAAAATACCAATCCCAAATTAAAACGCTCACCCCTACTTCAAACCCTCACCGTAGCTCTCGATTTTGCGACCCCACAATTAACTCTGTTAACGAAACACTTAACTTCATTCGGTTAAAAAAAACAAATTGAAACGCTTCAATCGTTTTACTGCGTTTAAAAAGCCTGAATCATCTATATTTTGAAAACTGAAAAGTAAGAGCCGCACGTGACAATACTGTGTGTCTTTGGATTCTGATTGGTCAAAGTGTCAGACTTTTTGACTGGACTCTCAGTAACATTGCCCCTAACCTTTTAGGCATTTTAGGCTTCAACAGTCCCCTACTCTGTACTCCACTGACACTTTCCATAAATCAAACAACAGAGACAACAATTACTAAAAATAACAAATCCTAATGGGCTCTTTACTGGGCTGATTTTAAAAGCCCATTTATTGTTTTCTTCTTATGATAATTTTCATTTTGCACGTTTTAGTTATTTTGATTTTTTTCCTTCCAGTTCTCGCCGGATCTTGAAATGACGACGGAGATGACTTGTGCGCGACTGACGATCTTTACGGTCGCCGGAATAGTCATTCAGATCATCGGACTATCGATTTTTGTCTTCGGTTTCTTCCCCGTCAAGCCGACTCTCTCCGGCGTCAGGTACAATTTCTTAACATTTGAATCTACTCTTTTGATTTTCTTACTCTTTTTTTTTTTCCGTTGTTTATGTAAAATGGCAGTGGTTCGGAGAGCTATCGTGATCCGTTCTGTGATTCTGCTCCGAATTCGAATGAATCAGAGCTTCATCCTGAGAAACTGAGATTGCTCTATCAGGTTTTTTTGTGAATCCAAACACAAATGTATAGCTTCGTTTTTGTTTATTTTGAGTATTTTTTTTTGGCTGTTTTCAGGCTTGATAGTGTTGAATTTTTTTGTATTGTAGGAGTTATCTGGCATCTCTTCTAAATATGATCGACTGATTTTGATGGTATGAACTTGTTTAAGATTTGGATGATTGCTTGTTTAGTTTGTGAGAGAATGTTTTAAGAATTCTTAGTTTAGGTTATTGATGGGCTTCCCGCGGAGTTCGTTCTAGGGAAGGATGGTCAACCTCCATGGAAGGTATGGAAAGAGTCTATGCCTTATACACAGTCACTGTTGGCTAATGGAGATGCAATTGGTTACCATGCTAAAGCAGCTCCTCCAACAGTTACAATGCCGAGGTTGAAGGTGTGTGTGTGTGTGTATCTTCGTTGATAAGCGTGTTTAAGTGGATGATTACGATTTAAGATGTTGCTTGCTTGAGTTATTAGTTTCATTGTTTTCAGGCGATGGTATCTGGGGCAATTGGTGGTTTCTTGGATGTTGCTTTCAATTTTAACACACAAGCCCTCTTAGATGACAACCTTCTTGGTAACTATTAGTTTTGTTAATGATTCATGCTTGCAAACATATGCAATTTGAAAGCAAAGCTATGTAACTGTGCTCCAATTCTACCAGGTCAATTTCTTAGGATTGGTTGGAAAATGGTGATGCTCGGTGACGAGACATGGCTCAAGTTATTCCCGGGGATATTTATGAGAAATGACGGTGTTAGCAGTTTTTTTGTGAGTTTTTTTTGTGTGTGATAGTTTGTTGTTATTCAAGTTGATTGTTTTTCTTATCTATATCAGGGTCATATAAACAAAAGATGCTTTTCCGACAGGTCAAAGATACAGCCCAGGTAGACAGAAATGTGTCAAGACACTTGCCAAATGAGCTTAAGCGTGATGACTGGAATCTCCTGGTTAGTTTCTGTTTTCTCTTATTCCCCAGGATATGTGTATTGTCCCTTGAAATTGATTGTTCTCAATTTCCTTAAGGTATATAGTGACTTAATAACAAATCCCTCTTTGATATCACTTGAGTTTTTCTGTGCTTTATTCTTACTAGATCTACCCCTTATCAGATCCTTCATTACCTTGGCTTGGATCATGTTGGACATACTGGCGGTCGTAACAGGTCTTTGCTAGTCTCATAACCCAATTGTGGTAGAAAGGTTACTAGGTGTATGGCCGGAGCATTTTATTATTTTTTTCTCTATTGTAGCCCCTTGATGGCTTCAAAACTTAAAGAAATGGATGATATAGTTAGAACAATGCATTTAAGAGCCATTGAGGATCGTAGCCATGATCAAGGACAGACCTTTTTGGTGAGTAATTTTCGTGTTGGATGGTCCATTTGGCTTCTGTATGTCGGAGTTATCTTATTTGGGTTTCATATACAGATAGTAGTCAGTGATCATGGCATGACAGAGAATGGAAATCACGGAGGATCGTCATATGAAGAAACTGACTCCTTAATGCTCTTTATTGGCTTGAGTAGCAATATTTCTGACTATGCTGCAGCTACCAATAATTTAGCTTTCCAGGTAGAACAGTCACTGCAACTTTCGTGATATCTTTTATCACCTTTCATTTCAGTCAAGCATCTTCCTCTTTTGGAAAGAGTATTGATGATAATGAGTTATGCATGATATGAAACCAACGGAATATTTGTGATGTAGGTAGATTTGGTGCCAACTTTAGCTCTTCTATTTGGTGTGCCGATCCCAAAGAATAACGTTGGAGTCCTTGTCCCAGGAACACATAATTCTTTAAGAGGTTTAACCACTTTTGACCTCTTGCATTTTTCAGTTCGAACCTGTGGGGACGCATTTGAGTTTTGTTTCCTCTCTATGTCTGAACATTTCAGATTATGAGCAACTACGGGTACTAGAACTGAATTCCTGGCAGTTACTTAGACTAATGCAAGCACAGATACCAAGTTCCTTGTTTGAAGGCTTTTCCTGCAATTACTTCCTTGATGGTACTTATGAGGGTCTTGGTTCGGATATTAGTGAGTGCTCTGGGGATAAAGAGAAACAACTTATTTGCTTGTTTAGGAATGCTGCTGTTATCCATGGCATTTGGAAGTCCAAGAAATTGACAGAGTGCGTGATTTGTATGAGAGTTCTACTTGTGGTGCTCCTCCTGACTTAGAAATCCTTAAAACTAACTCCATGGATGGCTTTCATGTTAATAGGTCTAGTGCCGCGGAAGACTTCAGCAGAGCTATAAATGCATATAACGCCTTCTTGAAACCTGCAAGTGAGTGGTTAGCAAGCAAAACCACTGAAGTATGTTTGACATATTTTCTTAGAGTTCTATGAATCTATTTTGGAAAAATGACAGATTCTTAATCGTCACTAGTTTCCAAGTCTAGTAGAAATCTATAGTATTCTCTAATTATAACAAAACTCTTCTATGTTTGCAGAAACCAGTTTTCTTACTCGGTCTTGGGGTGAGTGCCATGCTTATTTCATGCTTCGTCAGTGTCACTGTCTTTCTATCCTTATTCAGAGAGGTTTATAATGAGTCCAAGGATCGAATCTGCAGTTTGAGTAATCTATTGAATTTGGAAGAGAGGTTTATTTTGGCTGTTCTTTTGATCCTCGTTATAAGTATGGGATCTAGTTCAATGGTGGAAGAAGAGCATTATATATGGCATTTCATGGTATCAACATTCTATTTTCTGCTACTTCTCAAGACAGCAAAGTCATTCAGTTTTTCCAAGGGGCTGAACATACTCGGAGGCTATAAAGTCGGTTCTATCTTCTCGCTTCTTATTTCTGGTAGACTACTGAGAGGTTGGCATCAAGGGGGCGTGAACTGGACTTACCTTCCTGATATTTGTAAATGGCTAGAGCAAGTTGGTAGTGGTTATGTCAAATGGATTCAGCTAATCTCAAACCTCCTTGTTATTGGCCTAGGACTGTTTACTCTCTTTCGAACAGGATCAAAGAGAAAAAGTATCCGCATCTTAGCATTTGGTTTCTCAACTTGTGGGTTCCTAGTCTTGCTGCATGCCGGGAGATATGAGGATGATATGTTTGAAGTGTCAACCGATTATGGAGCCACTGTCACAGCAAAACTTATCTATTTGATTCTTTCTCTATCTGCCATTGGAGCTGCTATAGTTTTGCCATGGTGTATGCTAAACAAAGACAAGTCCTTTCTAGCTGAAGCAGGTGATTGCTTGTATATGATTGGCTCTGGATACATACTATGCTGGTGTCTTCTGCAGCTACTTCTACAACAACCGATCAACTCGGTACCCATACTTTTTCTGCTCATCCAAATCCTAGCAATTACAGGTCTTTCTTATAAAGGTTTGCAGGTCAAAGAATGGGTTGAGGTTAGTTGTCTGTGATTCATACCGCAACAAGCTCATCAATTTAAGCTTTAAGGTTTGGGCTTTCTTCTTTTTGTAGATTGCTGCGCTCTACTACATGGGAATGGCAGGTCACTTTGCTCTTGGAAACAGCAATACTTTAGCAACCATCGATGTTGCTGGTGCTTTTATTGTAAGCCCCGTGCTTCCCCTTTTCTTAATTTCTATCTATCTAATTTGCTTTCCGTGTGTACTCTTACCCAAAAACACTGACACATTCTACCAAACCCTTTTTCTTAGGGAATCTCTAGTCATTCTACAATACTTTCTGGGATCTTGATGTTCATGATCACCTATGCATCTCCCCTCTTGTTCCTTTTATCCTTGGTGATGTACATTGGTGCAAAGCTAAGAAACCACTCACACTCAGCAATAATGGCTCACCGCGCCACGGATCTAGGACAACTCTTGAAGCTAAAGCTCGGGTTCCCTTGCCTCGTTCCGCTCTGCATCAATTCAATACTCTTGACGGCATACACTGTGGTCCTGCTACTCATGAGGAATCACCTTTTTGTGTGGAGCGTCTTCTCTCCCAAGTAAGTCTTTGATTCTGTCTTAAAACTCATCATGCTTTCGGTTTCGGGTAACTGGTTCTAGGGGTGTTCAATCCAGGTATTCTCAGGTTTTATGGTTTTTCAAAACTAGTAACCAATGTAAAACCAAATCTGCTATGGATCGGTTTACACGTTACCAGATTTGGTTTGGATTCTGGTTTTGATCGGATATATCTGGAAATAGATTTTTTCGGTTTGGTTTATCTAGATTGAACACCCTTAACCGGATCTCATTAGACCGATAATTTGTTTTGTTTGTTGATTGTGTTGTTGAACAATGGGAACAGGTATCTGTATGTATGTGCATCCACTCTTTGTACATACATTGGAGTTTGTATCGTAGCTGCTACTGTGGCCTACACTCTCTCTGTCACTACCTTCCTTAGAAGCAATACAACACAACTCGTAGACTCGTAGTTGATTATGTTTTGATGTAGATTTGATTTTTGTTAACTCATATCTTGAATTTAAAGTTGTTAGTTAAGTCTACTATATTTAACTTTTGAAAGTATAATTATGTAATGTCTAAATTAATTAAAGTTTGGTCGATGTATTTTTTATTTTATTTTAATGAACAGATCGTGATAGTCTCAAAGTTTATGAAACAAATATCAGATAAAAGAAAATCATTTACTACTTGTTGTGACTCGTAGATTGAAGATTATTTGACTACTAAGAAATACAGAACGATAGTAGCACAAAACAAAGATTTGCCACAAACAAATATCATATAATTGCCTAACAAAACTAAACCAAAAGCCCTCTTCTTCTTCATTCAAGCCTTTCGCTTTAAAGACTCCTTGATCTTCTCTCTATAGACTCCTTGATCTTCTCTCTAACGTAAAACATCGGAATCGGCAAGCGCCTGGGCGATGGAGCAGCAGGACCCATTGTGATCGAACCATCAGACAATTCTCGCTCTTGATTCTGCGGCGGCACAGTCTTGATCGTGCTCGGAGCTTGAAGCGGCTTCTGATTAACCAGATCCGGTGTAGATTGCGACGGTTTTGAAGGTTTAAAAGGAACTTAATTCTAGTGGTTTATAGAAACGCTTCAAGCCGGAGACCGGAACCTTTTGAGGAACTTGTAAGAAGGAGACACGAGAGAAGTAATGGAAAACGATTCCGTGTTTCGTATGAACCGGAACGGCAAAAACGTTTCTCTCGAGGTAACTGTGTGTTAACATAGCTAGTTTGATGAGAGATTTGGTTATTGATCGGATAGACTTCGATGTGTTCTTAGCTTTTTTCGCTTGTGAGGAATAACGAGGGGTTCAAGGTTATTTATAAGGTTTCAGTTGCTTGGTGCCCAATTAAGGTTTTTTTTAGGTTTATTAATGTTCATACACAAATAAGAAAAATGTATACGCGTTTGTGTTGTGATATTTCCTTTTTGTTTCTGATTTAGCGATTTAAAACTAACACATATGACTAATTTAATTAAGTTTTTCACTAATTGGTTTCTTTCTTAATCTACCTGAATTATGTTTTCCTTAATTATGAAAATATATATCCAAATTGGTATTTATACATTCTTATTTGATTATTCATTTATATTAATTTCCGTAAAAATATAATGCTTTATATATCATATTTCGCAAAAACAAAAAAAAAAACAAAAAAATAATTCAAAACACGCGTTTCCATATTTTTCCCGTCAAAAATACATTTTCAAGTTGCCCCGCTAAAAAACATGTTTCACCGTTTTCAACCAAAAGCGTATTTTACCGTTGTCCCGCCAAAAACTTGTTTTCAAGATTTCCCGTCAAAAACATGTTTCACTGTTTCCCCAACAAAAACATGTTTCACTGTTTCCCCAACAAAAACATGTTTTCGCGTTTTTCTGCCAAAAATGTGTTTTACTGTTTTCCCACCAAAAACTCGTTTTAAATATTTCTCCGCTAATTTCAAGTTTTCTAACCAAAACCTTGTTTCAACGTTTTCCAAAAAAAAGTGTTTCCACGTACATTTTCACAGTTTGGAACTTCGATTCAAAAGGAGTTGGACATTGTAACTGATTTGAACTTCGATTCAAAAGGTGTTAACCAGTGGCGGAGCTATGTTGATTAAGTAGGGGGGGGGGCAATGAACCCGATGAAAATTTAAAAATTGGTGTAACTTATTAAAGTCCAATATTAATAAAATAATATCTGCCCCCATTAATCTATAAACTGGACTTCTAAACCCAACAAAAAAAATATTAAAACCCATTCGATACCTAAAAAAATAAATAGATGTTAAACTTAAACCCAATCAATAAGACACAAGCCCAAACAATATTATAATATGATTATGTTGAAAACTAAGCAATAAAACACAATCCCATTCAATTAATTAAAAAAATTATTAATTAAAAAAAGTAAAAAACCTAAGTACTACTCTCCATCTCTCACGTCACGACTCCATCGCTCTATTTGGTTCTAACTTTTCAAATTTTTTTCCTGTACCCAATGAAATTAGCATATTATGAATCAATTGGTGAGTCTTATATATCGACTTTCTTATATGTTTGTTTAATTGTTTATTTTGGTTTAGATTTTTTCTTTATGTAAATTAGTAATATGATTATTATTTTTCTCAGTCGATGGAAAATTTTCTTAAAAGAAAATCCACCTCAACATCCGAGAGTAATTTAGACGATCTGCCATGGGATCCTGCTAAACGGAAAAAGATTTCATCCAAATCAAAGAGATTAGGTAAGACGCAAGTATCTAGATAAAGATCCTTGTAAGCCTTATGGTCATAATGTTCCGAAAAAAATGATAGGAAAATCATTGAGAAGATTTAATCCAGCTTGGTTTGATCAGTATGCCAATTGGTTTGAGTATAGCGTATCATAAGATAAAGCCTTCTGTTTGTATGGCTTCCTTAAGTCCCACAAGTTCGTTCAAGCAGTTTGATAAAGATAAGTTGGTGAAATTGGTTGAGTTCTATCCAAATAATTTTAGTTCTTTAATTTTTAGCGTTCTTCTCTTGAGCAGCAACTTGACATCTACATTGACAATGTAAGAGAGGATGAACGATTTTCTAATTTGAAGAGTCTTGGAGATCTTTTTCGTCTTATGGTGGAAACACAAAAACATCTTGCACATCCTCTTGTTTACAGACTATTGAAATTAGCATTGACTTTACCAGTTGCTACAACAACTGTCGAGAGATGTTTCTCTGCAATGAAGTTTGTGAAGACAACCTCGCGCAACCGAATTGGAGATCAATTTTTAAGTGATTGTCTTGTTTGTTTTATTGAGAAAGATTTGTTTGAATCGATTACAAACGAAAAAGTGATGAAGAGATTTCAAACTATGGCCGAACGTAGAGTATGTTTGTAAGGTGTTTTTATAACACACTACAAGAAAACAGACAACAATTTTCGACGGATGTTGAAACCCGGCTAAAACTCGTAGACTCGTAGTTGATTATGTTTTGATGTAGATTTGATTTTTGTTAACTCATATCTTGAATTTACAGTTGTTAGTTAAGTCTACTATATTTAACTTTTGAAAGTATAATTATGTAATGTCTAAATTAATTAAAGTTTGGTCGATGTATTTTTTATTTTATTTTAATGAACAGATCGTGATAGTCTCAAAGTTTATGAAACAAATATCAGATAAAAGAAAATCATTTACTACTTGTTGTGACTCGTAGATTGAAGATTATTTGACTACTAAGAAATACAGAACGATAGTAGCACAAAACAAAGATTTGCCACAAACAAATATCATATAATTGCCTAACAAAACTAAACCAAAAGCCCTCTTCTTCTTCTTCATTCAAGCCTTTCGCTTTAAAGACTCCTTGATCTTCTCTCTATAGACTCCTTGATCTTCTCTCTAACGTAAAACATCGGAATCGGCAAGCGCCTGGGCGATGGAGCAGCAGGACCCATTGTGATCGAACCATCAGACAATTCTCGCTCTTGATTCTGCGGCGGCACAGTCTTGATCGTGCTCGGAGCTTGAAGCGGCTTCTGATTAACCAGATCCGGTGTAGATTGCGACGGTTTTGAAGGTTTAAAAGGAACTTCTGTTGGTTTATAGAAACGCTTCAAGCCGGAGACCGGAACCTTTTGAGGAACTTGTAAGAAGGAGACACGAGAGAAGTAATGGAAAACGATTCCGTGTTTCGTATGAACCGGAACGGCAAAAACGTTTCTCTCGAGGTAACTGTGTGTTAACATAGCTAGTTTGATGAGAGATTTGGTTATTGATCGGATAGACTTCGATGTGTTCTTAGCTTTTTTCGCTTGTGAGGAATAACGAGGGGTTCAAGGTTATTTATAAGGTTTCAGTTGCTTGGTGCCCAATTAAGGTTTTTTTAGGTTTATTAATGTTCATACACAAATAAGAAAAATGTATACGCGTTTGTGTTGTGATATTTCCTTTTTGTTTCTGATTTAGCGATTTAAAACTAACACATATGACTAATTTAATTAAGTTTTTCACTAATTGGTTTCTTTCTTAATCTACCTGAATTATGTTTTCCTTTATTATGAAAATATATATCCAAATTGGTATTTATACATTCTTATTTGATTATTCATTTATATTAATTTCCGTAAAAATATAATGCTTTATATATCATCTTTCGCAAAAACAAAAAAAAAAAACAAAAAAATAATTCAAAACACGCGTTTCCATATTTTTCCCGTCAAAAATACATTTTCAAGTTGCCCCGCTAAAAAACATGTTTCACCGTTTTCAACCAAAAGCGTATTTTACCGTTGTCCCGCCAAAAACTTGTTTTCAAGATTTCCCGTCAAAAACATGTTTCACTGTTTCCCCAACAAAAACATGTTTCACTGTTTCCCCAACAAAACATGTTTTCGCGTTTTTCCGCCAAAAATGTGTTTTACTGTTTTCCCACCAAAAACTCGTTTTCAATATTTCTCCGCTAATTTCAAGTTTTCTAACCAAAACCTTGTTTCAACGTTTTCCAAAAAAAAATGTTTCCACGTACATTTTCACAGTTTGGAACTTCGATTCAAAAGGAGTTGGACATTGTCACTGATTTGAACTTCGATTCAAAAGGTGTTAACCAGTGGCGGAACTATGTTGATTAAGTGGGGGGGGGGGGGCAATGAACCCGATGAAAATTTAAAAATTGGTGTAACTTATTAAAGTCCAATATTAATAAAATAATATCTGCCCCCATTAATCTATAAACTGGACTTCTAAACCCAACAAAAAAAATATTAAAACCCATTCGATACCTAAAAAAATAAATAGATGTTAAACTTAAACCCAAACAATAAAACACAAGCCCAAACAATATTATAATATGATTATTTTGAAAACTAAGCAATAAAACACAAGCCCATTCAATTAATTAAAAAAAGTAAAAAACCTAAGTACTACTCTCCATCTCTCACGTCACGACTCCATCGCTCTCTTTGGTTCTAACTTTTCAATTTTTTTTTTCTGTACCCAATGAAATTAGCATATTATGAATCAATTGGTGAGTCTTATATATCGACTTTCTTATATGTTTGTTTAATTGTTTATTTTGGTTTAGATTTTTTCTTTTGATGTAAATTAGTAATATGATTATTATTTTTCTCAGTCGATGGAAAATTTTCTTAAAAGAAAATCCACCTCAACATCCGAGAGTAATTTAGACGATCTGCCATGGGATCCTGCTAAACGGAAAAAGATTTCATCCAAATCAAAGAGATGAGGTAAGACGCAAGTATCTAGCTAAAGATCCTTGTAAGCCTTATGGTCATAATTTTCCGAAAAAGATGATAGGAAAATCATTGAGAAGATTTAATCCAACTTGGTTTGATCAGTATGCCAATTGGTTTGAGTATAGCGTATCAAAAGATAAAGCCTTCTGTTTGTATGGCTTCCTTAAGTCCCACAAGTTCGTTCAAGCAGTTTGATAAAGATAAGTTGGTGAAATTGGTTGAGTTCTATTCAAATAATTTTAGTTCTTTTTAGCGTTCTTCTCTTGAGCAGCAACTTGACATCTACATTGACAATGTAAGAGAGGATGAACGATTTTCTAATTTGAAGAGTCTTGGAGATCTTTTTCGTCTTATGGTGGAAATACAAAAACATCTTGCACATCCTCTTGTTTACAGACTATTGAAATTAGCATTGACTTTACCAGTTGCTACAACAACTGTCGAGAGATGTTTCTCTGCAATGAAGTTTATGAAGACAACCTCGCGCAACCGAATTGGAGATCAATTTTTAAGTGATTGTCCTGTTTGTTTTATTGAAAAAGATTTGTTTGAATCGATTACAAACGAAACAGTGATGAAGAGATTTCAAACTATGGCCGAACGTAGAGTATGTTTGTAAGGTGTTTTTATAACACACTACAAGAAAACAGACAACAATTTTCGACGGATGTTGAAACCCGGCTAAAACTCGTAGACTCGTAGTTGATTATGTTTTGATGTAGATTTGATTTTTGTTAACTCATATCTTGAATTTACAGTTGTTAGTTAAGTCTACTATATTTAACTTTTGAAAGTATAATTATGTAATGTCTAAATTAATTAAAGTTTGGTCGATGTATTTTTTATTTTATTTTAATGAACAGATCGTGATAGTCTCAAAGTTTATGAAACAAATATCAGATAAAAGAAAATCATTTACTACTTGTTGTGACTCGTAGATTGAAGATTATTTGACTACTAAGAAATACAGAACGATAGTAGCACAAAACAAAGATTTGCCACAAACAAATATCATATAATTGCCTAACAAAACTAAACCAAAAGCCCTCTTCTTCTTCTTCATTCAAGCCTTTCGCTTTAAAGACTCCTTGATCTTCTCTCTATAGACTCCTTGATCTTCTCTCTAACGTAAAACATCGGAATCGGCAAGCGCCTGGGCGATGGAGCAGCAGGACCCATTGTGATCGAACCATCAGACAATTCTCGCTCTTGATTCTGCGGCGGCACAGTCTTGATCGTGCTCGGAGCTTGAAGCGGCTTCTGATTAACCAGATCGGGTGTAGATTGCGACGGTTTTGAAGGTTTAAAAGGAACTTCTAGTGGTTTATAGAAACGCATCAAGCCGGAGACCGGAACCTTTTGAGGAACTTGTAAGAAGGAGACACGAGAGAAGTAATGGAAAACGATTCCGTGTTTCGTATGAACCGGAACGGCGAAAACGTTTCTCTCGAGGTAACTGTGTGTTAACATAGCTAGTTTGATGAGAGATTTGGTTATTGATCGGATAGACTTCGATGTGTTCTTAGCTTTTTTCGCTTGTGAGGAATAACGAGGGGTTCAAGGTTATTTATAAGGTTTCAGTTGCTTGGTGCCCAATTAAGGTTTTTTTTAGGTTTATTAATGTTCATACACAAATAAGAAAAATGTATACGCGTTTGTGTTGTGATATTTCCTTTTTGTTTCTGATTTAGCGATTTAAAACTAACACATATGACTAATTTAATTAAGTTTTTCACTAATTGGTTTCTTTCTTAATCTACCTGAATTATGTTTTCCTTTATTATGAAAATATATATCCAAATTGGTATTTATACATTCTTATTTGATTATTCATTTATATTAATTTCCGTAAAAATATAATGCTTTATATATCATCTTTCGCAAAAACAAAAAAAAAACAAAAAAATAATTCAAAACACGCGTTTCCATATTTTTCCCGTCAAAAATACATTTTCAAGTTGCCCCGCTAAAAAACATGTTTCACCGTTTTCAACCAAAAGCGTATTTTACCGTTGTCCCGCCAAAAAAGTGTTTTCAAGATTTCCCGTCAAAAACATGTTTCACTGTTTCCCCAACAAAAACATGTTTCACTGTTTCCCCAACAAAAACATGTTTTCGCGTTTTTCCGCCAAAAATGTGTTTTACTGTTTTCCCACCAAAAACTCGTTTTCAATATTTCTCCGCTAATTTCAAGTTTTCTAACCAAAACCTTGTTTCAACGTTTTCCAAAAAAAAATGTTTCCACGTACATTTTCACAGTTTGGAACTTCGATTCAAAAGGAGTTGGACATTGTCACTGATTTGAACTTCGATTCAAAAGGTGTTAACCAGTGGCGGAGCTATGTTGATTAAGTGGGGGGGGGGGGGCAATGAACCTGATGAAAATTTAAAAATTGGTGTAACTTATTAAAGTCCAATATTAATAAAATAATATCTGCCCCCATTAATCTATAAACTGGACTTCTAAACCCAACAAAAAAAATATTAAAACCCATTCGATACCCTAAAAAATAAATAGATGTTAAACTTAAACCCAAAAAATAAAACACAAGCCCAAACAATATTATAATATGATTATTTTGAAAACTAAGCAATAAAACACAAGCCCATTCAATTAATTAAAAAAAGTAAAAAACCTAAGTACTACTCTCCATCTCTCACATCACGACTCCATCGCTCTCTTTGGTTCTAACTTTTCAAATTTTTTTTCCTGTACCCAATGAAATTAGCATATTATGAATCAATTGGTGAGTCTTATATATCGACTTTCTTATATGTTTGTTTAATTGTTTATTTTGGTTTAGATTTTTTCTTTTGATGTAAATTAGTAATATGATTATTATTTTTCTCAGTCGATGGAAAATTTTCTTAAAAGAAAATCCACCTCAACATCCGAGAGTAATTTAGACGATCTGCCATGGATCCTGCTAAACGGAAAAAGATTTCATCCAAATCAAAGAGATGAGGTAAGACGCAAGTATCTAGCTAAAGATCCTTGTAAGCCTTATGGTCATAATTTTCCGAAAAAGATGATAGGAAAATCATTGAGAAGATTTAATCCAGCTTGGTTTGATCAGTATGCCAATTGGTTTGAGTATAGCGTATCAAAAGATAAAGCCTTCTGTTTGTATGGCTTCCTTAAGTCCCACAAGTTCGTTCAAGTAGTTTGATAAAGATAAGTTGGTGAAATTGGTTGAGTTCTATTCAAATAATTTTAGTTCTTTTTAGCGTTCTTCTCTTGAGCAGCAACTTGACATCTACATTGACAATGTAGGAGAGGATGAACGATTTTCTAATTTGAAGAGTCTTGGAGATCTTTTTCGTCTTATGGTGGAAATACAAAAACATCTTGCACATCCTCTTGTTTACAGACTATTGAAATTAGCATTGACTTTACCAGTTGCTACAACAACTGTCGAGAGATGTTTCTCTGCAATGAAGTTTATGAAGACAACCTCGCGCAACCGAATTGGAGATCAATTTTTAAGTGATTGTCCTGTTTGTTTTATTGAAAAAGATTTGTTTGAATCGATTACAAACGAAACAGTGATGAAGAGATTTCAAACTATGGCCGAGCGTAGAGTATGTTTGTAAGGTGTTTTTATAACACACTACAAGAAAACAGACAACAATTTTCGACGGATGTTAAAACCCGACTAAAACTCGTAGACTCGTAGTTGATTATGTTTTGATGTAGATTTGATTTTTGTTAACTCATATCTTGAATTTACAGTTGTTAGTTAAGTCTACTATATTTAACTTTTGAAAGTATAATTATGTAATGTCTAAATTAATTAAAGTTTGGTCGATGTATTTTTTATTTTATTTTAATGAACAGATCGTGATAGTCTCAAAGTTTATGAAACAAATATCAGATAAAAGAAAATCATTTACTACTTGTTGTGACTCGTAGATTGAAGATTATTTGACTACTAAGAAATACAGAACGATAGTAGCACAAAACAAAGATTTGCCACAAACAAATATCATATAATTGCCTAACAAAACTAAACCAAAAGCCCTCTTCTTCTTCTTCATTCAAGCCTTTCGCTTTAAAGACTCCTTGATCTTCTCTCTATAGACTCCTTGATCTTCTCTCTAACGTAAAACATCGGAATCGGCAAGCGCCTGGGCGATGGAGCAGCAGGACCCATTGTGATCGAACCATCAGACAATTCTCGCTCTTGATTCTGCGGCGGCACAGTCTTGATCGTGCTCGGAGCTTGAAGCGGCTTCTGATTAACCAGATCCGGTGTAGATTGCGACGGTTTTGAAGGTTTAAAAGGAACTTCTAGTGGTTTA
Source organism: Eutrema japonicum (assembly GCA_030161315.1). Taxonomy (NCBI): domain Eukaryota; kingdom Viridiplantae; phylum Streptophyta; class Magnoliopsida; order Brassicales; family Brassicaceae; genus Eutrema; species Eutrema japonicum. The sequence continues at coordinate 1,702,971 of BSQW01000010.1, read as the reverse complement.
TAGAAACGCTTCAAGCCGGAGACCGGAACCTTTTGAGGAACTTGTAAGAAGGAGACACGAGAGAAGTAATGGAAAACGATTCCGTGTTTCGTATGAACCGGAACGGCAAAAACGTTTCTCTCGAGGTAACTGTGTGTTAACATAGCTAGTTTGATGAGAGATTTGGTTATTGATCGGATAGACTTCGATGTGTTCTTAGCTTTTTTCGCTTGTGAGGAATAACGAGGGGTTCAAGGTTATTTATAAGGTTTCAGTTGCTTGGTGCCCAATTAAGGTTTTTTTTAGGTTTATTAATGTTCATACACAAATAAGAAAAATGTATACGCGTTTGTGTTGTGATATTTCCTTTTTGTTTCTGATTTAGCGATTTAAAACTAACACATATGACTAATTTAATTAAGTTTTTCACTAATTGGTTTCTTTCTTAATCTACCTGAATTATGTTTTCCTTTATTATGAAAATATATATCCAAATTGGTATTTATACATTCTTATTTGATTATTCATTTATATTAATTTCCGTAAAAATATAATGCTTTATATATCATCTTTCGCAAAAACAAAAAAAAAACAAAAAAATAATTCAAAACACGCGTTTCCATATTTTTCCCGTCAAAAATACATTTTCAAGTTGCCCCGCTAAAAAACATGTTTCACCGTTTTCAACCAAAAGCGTATTTTACCGTTGTCCCGCCAAAAACTTGTTTTCAAGATTTCCCGTCAAAAACATGTTTCACTGTTTCCCCAACAAAAACATGTTTCACTGTTTCCCCAACAAAAACATGTTTTCGCGTTTTTCCGCCAAAAATGTGTTTTACTGTTTTCCCACCAAAAACTCGTTTTCAATATTTCTCCGCTAATTTCAAGTTTTCTAACCAAAACCTTGTTTCAACGTTTTCCAAAAAAAAATGTTTCCACGTACATTTTCACAGTTTGGAACTTCGATTCAAAAGGAGTTGGACATTGTCACTGATTTGAACTTCGATTCAAAAGGTGTTAACCAGTGGCGGAGCTATGTTGATTAAGTGGGGGGGGGGGCAATGAACCCGATGAAAATTTAAAAATTGGTGTAACTTATTAAAGTCCAATATTAATAAAATAATATCTGCCCCCATTAATCTATAAACTGGACTTCTAAACCCAACAAAAAAAAAATTAAAACCCATTCGATACCTAAAAAAATAAATAGATGTTAAACTTAAACCCAAACAATAAAACACAAGCCCAAACAATATTATAATATGATTATTTTGAAAACTAAGCAATAAAACACAAGCCCATTCAATTAATTAAAAAAAGTAAAAAACCTAAGTACTACTCTCCATCTCTCACGTCACGACTCCATCGCTCTCTTTGGTTCTAACTTTTCAAATTTTTTTTCCTGTACCCAATGAAATTAGCATATTATGAATCAATTGGTGAGTCTTATATATCGACTTTCTTATATGTTTGTTTAATTGTTTATTTTGGTTTAGATTTTTTCTTTTGATGTAAATTAGTAATATGATTATTATTTTTCTCAGTCGATGGAAAATTTTCTTAAAAGAAAATCCACCTCAACATCCGAGAGTAATTTAGACGATCTGCCATGGGATCCTGCTAAACGGAAAAAGATTTCATCCAAATCAAAGAGATGAGGTAAGACGCAAGTATCTAGCTAAAGATCCTTGTAAGCCTTATGGTCATAATTTTCCGAAAAAGATGATAGGAAAATCATTGAGAAGATTTAATCCAGCTTGGTTTGATCAGTATGCCAATTGGTTTGAGTATAGCGTATCAAAAGATAAAGCCTTCTGTTTGTATGGCTTCCTTAAGTCCCACAAGTTCGTTCAAGTAGTTTGATAAAGATAAGTTGGTGAAATTGGTTGAGTTCTATTCAAATAATTTTAGTTCTTTTTAGCGTTCTTCTCTTGAGCAGCAACTTGACATCTACATTGACAATGTAAGAGAGGATGAACGATTTTCTAATTTGAAGAGTCTTGGAGATCTTTTTCGTCTTATGGTGGAAATACAAAAACATCTTGCACATCCTCTTGTTTACAGACTATTGAAATTAGCATTGACTTTACCAGTTGCTACAACAACTGTCGAGAGATGTTTCTCTGCAATGAAGTTTATGAAGACAACCTCGCGCAACCGAATTGGAGATCAATTTTTAAGTGATTGTCCTGTTTGTTTTATTGAAAAAGATTTGTTTGAATCGATTACAAACGAAACAGTGATGAAGAGATTTCAAACTATGGCCGAACGTAGAGTATGTTTGTAAGGTGTTTTTATAACACACTACAAGAAAACAGACAACAATTTTCGACGGATGTTGAAACCCGGCTAAAACTCGTAGACTCGTAGTTGATTATGTTTTGATGTAGATTTGATTTTTGTTAACTCATATCTTGAATTTACAGTTGTTAGTTAAGTCTACTATATTTAACTTTTGAAAGTATAATTATGTAATGTCTAAATTAATTAAAGTTTGGTCGATGTATTTTTTATTTTATTTTAATGAACAGATCGTGATAGTCTCAAAGTTTATGAAACAAATATCAGATAAAAGAAAATCATTTACTACTTGTTGTGACTCGTAGATTGAAGATTATTTGACTACTAAGAAATACAGAACGATAGTAGCACAAAACAAAGATTTGCCACAAACAAATATCATATAATTGCCTAACAAAACTAAACCAAAAGCCCTCTTCTTCTTCTTCATTCAAGCCTTTCGCTTTAAAGACTCCTTGATCTTCTCTCTATAGACTCCTTGATCTTCTCTCTAACGTAAAACATCGGAATCGGCAAGCGCCTGGGCGATGGAGCAGCAGGACCCATTGTGATCGAACCATCAGACAATTCTCGCTCTTGATTCTGCGGCGGCACAGTCTTGATCGTGCTCGGAGCTTGAAGCGGCTTCTGATTAACCAGATCCGGTGTAGATTGCGACGGTTTTGAAGGTTTAAAAGGAACTTCTAGTGGTTTATAGAAACGCTTCAAGCCGGAGACCGGAACCTTTTGAGGAACTTGTAAGAAGGAGACACGAGAGAAGTAATGGAAAACGATTCCGTGTTTCGTATGAACCGGAACGGCAAAAACGTTTCTCTCGAGGTAACTGTGTGTTAACATAGCTAGTTTGATGAGAGATTTGGTTATTGATCGGATAGACTTCGATGTGTTCTTAGCTTTTTTCGCTTGTGAGGAATAACGAGGGGTTCAAGGTTATTTATAAGGTTTCAGTTGCTTGGTGCCCAATTAAGGTTTTTTTTAGGTTTATTAATGTTCATACACAAATAAGAAAAATGTATACGCGTTTGTGTTGTGATATTTCCTTTTTGTTTCTGATTTAGCGATTTAAAACTAACACATATGACTAATTTAATTAAGTTTTTCACTAATTGGTTTCTTTCTTAATCTACCTGAATTATGTTTTCCTTTATTATGAAAATATATATCCAAATTGGTATTTATACATTCTTATTTGATTATTCATTTATATTAATTTCCGTAAAAATATAATGCTTTATATATCATCTTTCGCAAAAACAAAAAAAAAAAACAAAAAAATAATTCAAAACACGCGTTTCCATATTTTTCCCGTCAAAAATACATTTTCAAGTTGCCCCGCTAAAAAACATGTTTCACCGTTTTCAACCAAAAGCGTATTTTACCGTTGTCCCGCCAAAAACTTGTTTTCAAGATTTCCCGTCAAAAACATGTTTCACTGTTTCCCCAACAAAAACATGTTTCACTGTTTCCCCAACAAAAACATGTTTTCGCGTTTTTCCGCCAAAAATGTGTTTTACTGTTCTCAAACCAAAAACTCGTTTTCAATATTTCTCCGCTAATTTCAAGTTTTCTAACCAAAACCTTGTTTCAACGTTTTCCAAAAAAAAATGTTTCCACGTACATTTTCACAGTTTGGAACTTCGATTCAAAAGGAGTTGGACATTGTCACTGATTTGAACTTCGATTCAAAAGGTGTTAACCAGTGGCGGAGCTATGTTGATTAAGTGGGGGGGGGGGGGCAATGAACCCGATGAAAATTTAAAAATTGGTGTAACTTATTAAAGTCCAATATTAATAAAATAATATCTGCCCCCATTAATCTATAAACTGGACTTCTAAACCCAACAAAAAAAAAATTAAAACCCATTCGATACCTAAAAAAATAAATAGATGTTAAACTTAAACCCAAACAATAAAACACAAGCCCAAACAATATTATAATATGATTATTTTGAAAACTAAGCAATAAAACACAAGCCCATTCAATTAATTAAAAAAAGTAAAAAACCTAAGTACTACTCTCCATCTCTCACGTCACGACTCCATCGCTCTCTTTGGTTCTAACTTTTCAATTTTTTTTTCCTGTACCCAATGAAATTAGCATATTATGAATCAATTGGTGAGTTTTATATATCGACTTTCTTATATGTTTGTTTAATTGTTTATTTTGGTTTAGATTTTTTCTTTTGATGTAAATTAGTAATATGATTATTATTTTTCTCAGTCGATGGAAAATTTTCTTAAAAGAAAATCCACCTCAACATCCGAGAGTAATTTAGACGATCTGCCATGGGATCCTGCTAAACGGAAAAAGATTTCATCCAAATCAAAGAGATGAGGTAAGACGCAAGTATCTAGCTAAAGATCCTTGTAAGCCTTATGGTCATAATTTTCCGAAAAAGATGATAGGAAAATCATTGAGAAGATTTAATCCAGCTTGGTTTGATCAGTATGCCAATTGGTTTGAGTATAGCGTATCAAAAGATAAAGCCTTCTGTTTGTATGGCTTCCTTAAGTCCCACAAGTTCGTTCAAGTAGTTTGTTAAAGATAAGTTGGTGAAATTGGTTGAGTTCTATTCAAATAATTTTAGTTCTTTTTAGCGTTCTTCTCTTGAGCAGCAACTTGATATCTACATTGACAATGTAAGAGAGGATGAACGATTTTCTAATTTGAAGAGTCTTGGAGATCTTTTTCGTCTTATGGTGGAAATACAAAAACATCTTGCACATCCTCTTGTTTACAGACTATTGAAATTAGCATTGACTTTACCAGTTGCTACAACAACTGTCGAGAGATGTTTCTCTGCAATAAAGTTTATGAAGACAACCTCGCGCAACCGAATTGGAGATCAATTTTTAAGTGATTGTCCTGTTTGTTTTATTGAAAAAGATTTGTTTGAATCGATTACAAACGAAACAGTGATGAAGAGATTTCAAACTATGGCCGAACGTAGAGTATGTTTGTAAGGTGTTTTTATAACACACTACAAGAAAACAGACAACAATTTTCGACGGATGTTGAAACTCGGCTAAAACTCGTAGACTCGTAGTTGATTATGTTTTGATGTAGATTTGATTTTTGTTAACTCATATCTTGAATTTACAGTTGTTAGTTAAGTCTACTATATTTAACTTTTGAAAGTATAATTATGTAATGTCTAAATTAATTAAGGTTTGGTCGATGTATTTTTTATTTTATTTTAATGAACAGATCGTGATAGTCTCAAAGTTTATGAAACAAATATCAGATAAAAGAAAATCATTTACTACTTGTTGTGACTCGTAGATTGAAGATTATTTGACTACTAAGAAATACAGAACGATAGTAGCACAAAACAAAGATTTGCCACAAACAAATATCATATAATTGCCTAACAAAACTAAACCAAAAGCCCTCTTCTTCTTCTTCATTCAAGCCTTTCGCTTTAAAGACTCCTTGATCTTCTCTCTATAGACTCCTTGATCTTCTCTCTAACGTAAAACATCGGAATCGGCAAGCGCCTGGGCGATGGAGCAGCAGGACCCATTGTGATCGAACCATCAGACAATTCTCGCTCTTGATTCTGCGGCGGCACAGTCTTGATCGTGCTCGGAGCTTGAAGCGGCTTCTGATTAACCAGATCCGGTGTAGATTGCGACGGTTTTGAAGGTTTAAAAGGAACTTCTAGTGGTTTATAGAAACGCTTCAAGCCGGAGACCGGAACCTTTTGAGGAACTTGTAAGAAGGAGACACGAGAGAAGTAATGGAAAACGATTCCGTGTTTCGTATGAACCGGAACGGCAAAAACGTTTCTCTCGAGGTAACTGTGTGTTAACATAGCTAGTTTGATGAGAGATTTGGTTATTGATCGGATAGACTTCGATGTGTTCTTAGCTTTTTTCGCTTGTGAGGAATAACGAGGGGTTCAAGGTTATTTATAAGGTTTCAGTTGCTTGGTGCCCAATTAAGGTTTTTTTAGGTTTATTAATGTTCATACACAAATAAGAAAAATGTATACGCGTTTGTGTTGTGATATTTCCTTTTTGTTTCTGATTTAGCGATTTAAAACTAACACATATGACTAATTTAATTAAGTTTTTCACTAATTGGTTTCTTTCTTAATCTACCTGAATTATGTTTTCCTTTATTATGAAAATATATATCCAAATTGGTATTTATACATTCTTATTTGATTATTCATTTATATTAATTTCCGTAAAAATATAATGCTTTATATATCATCTTTCGCAAAAACAAAAAAAAAACAAAAAAATAATTCAAAACACGCGTTTCCATATTTTTCCCGTCAAAAATACATTTTCAAGTTGCCCCGCTAAAAAACATGTTTCACCGTTTTCAACCAAAAGCGTATTTTACCATTGTCCCGCCAAAAACTTGTTTTCAAGATTTCCCGTCAAAAACATGTTTCACTGTTTCCCCAACAAAAACATGTTTCACTGTTTCCCCAACAAAAACATGTTTTCGCGTTTTTCCGCCAAAAATGTGTTTTACTGTTTTCCCACCAAAAACTCGTTTTCAATATTTCTCCGCTAATTTCAAGTTTTCTAACCAAAACCTTGCTTCAACGTTTTCCAAAAAAAAATGTTTCCACGTACATTTTCACAGTTTGGAACTTCGATTCAAAAGGAGTTGGACATTGTCACTGATTTGAACTTCGATTCAAAAGGTGTTAACCAGTGGCGGAGCTATGTTGATTAAGTGGGGGGGGGGGGCAATGAACCCGATGAAAATTTAAAAATTGGTGTAACTTATTAAAGTCCAATATTAATAAAATAATATCTGCCCCCATTAATCTATAAACTGGACTTCTAATCCCAACAAAAAAAATATTAAAACCCATTCGATACCTAAAAAAATAAATAGATGTTAAACTTAAACCCAAACAATAAAACACAAGCCCAAACAATATTATAATATGATTATTTTGAAAATTAAGCAATAAAACACAAGCCCATTCAATTAATTAAAAAAAGTAAAAAACCTAAGTACTACTCTCCATCTCTCACGTCACGACTCCATCGCTCTCTTTGGTTCTAACTTTTCAATTTTTTTTTCCTGTACCCAATGAAATTAGCATATTATGAATCAATTGGTGAGTCTTATATATCGACTTTCTTATATGTTTGTTTAATTGTTTATTTTGGTTTAGATTTTTTCTTTTGATGTAAATTAGTAATATGATTATTATTTTTCTCAGTCGATGGAAAATTTTCTTAAAAGAAAATCCACCTAAACATCCGAGAGTAATTTAGACGATCTGCCATGGTATCATGCTAAACGGAAAAAGATTTCATCCAAATCAAAGAGATGAGGTAAGACGCAAGTATCTAGCTAAAGATCCTTGTAAGCCTTATGGTCATAATTTTCCGAAAAAGATGATATGAAAATCATTGAGAAGATTTAATCCAGCTTGGTTTGATCAGTATGCCAATTGGTTTGAGTATAGCGTATCAAAAGATAAAGCCTTCTGTTTGTATGGCTTCCTTAAGTCCCACAAGTTCGTTCAAGCAGTTTGATAAAGATAAGTTGGTGAAATTGGTTGAGTTCTATCCAAATAATTTTAGTTCTTTTTAGCATTCTTCTCTTGAGCAGCAACTTGACATCTACATTGACAATGTAAGAGAGGATGAACGATTTTCTAATTTGAAGAGTCTTGGAGATCTTTTTCGTCTTATGGTGGAAATACAAAAATATCTTGCACATCCTCTTGTTTACAGACTATTGAAATTAGCATTGACTTTACCAGTTGCTACAACAACTGTCGAGAGATGTTTCTCTGCAATGAAGTTTATGAAGACAACCTCGCGCAACCGAATTGGAGATCAATTTTTAAGTGATTGTCCTGTTTGTTTTATTGAAAAAGATTTGTTTGAATCGATTACAAACGAAACAGTGATGAAGAGATTTCAAACTATGGCCGAACGTAGAGTATGTTTGTAAGGTGTTTTTATAACACACTACAAGAAAACAGACAACAATTTTCGACGGATGTTGAAACCCGGCTAAAACTCGTAGACTCGTAGTTGATTATGTTTTGATGTAGATTTGATTTTTGTTAACTCATATCTTGAATTTACAGTTGTTAGTTAAGTCTACTATATTTAACTTTTGAAAGTATAATTATGTAATGTCTAAATTAATTAAAGTTTGGTCGATGTATTTTTTATTTTATTATAATGAACAGATCGTGATAGTCTCAAAGTTTATGAAACAAATATCAGATAAAAGAAAATCATTTACTACATGTTGTGACTCGTAGATTGAAGATTATTTGACTACTAAGAAATACAGAACGATAGTAGCACAAAACAAAGATTTGCCACAAACAAATATCATATAATTGCCTAACAAAACTAAACCAAAAGCCCTCTTCTTCTTCTTCATTCAAGCCTTTCGCTTTAAAGACTCCTTGATCTTCTCTCTATAGAGTCCTTGATCTTCTCTCTAACGTAAAACATCGGAATCGGCAAGCGCCTGGGCGATGGAGCAGCAGGACCCATTGTGATCGAACCATCAGACAATTCTCGCTCTTGATTCTGCGGCGGCACAGTCTTGATCGTGCTCGGAGCTTGAAGCGGCTTCTGATTAACCAGATCCGGTGTAGATTGCGACGGTTTTGAAGGTTTAAAAGGAACTTCTGTTGGTTTATAGAAATGCTTCAAGCCGGAGACCGGAACCTTTTGAGGAACTTGTAAGGAGGAGACACGAGAGAAGTAATGGAAAACGATTCCGTGTTTCGTATGAACCGGAACGGCAAAAACGTTTCTCTCGAGGTAACTGTGTGTTAACATAGCTAGTTTGATGAGAGATTTGGTTATTGATCGGATAGACTTCGATGTGTTCTTAGCTTTTTTCGCTTGTGAGGAATAACGAGGGGTTCAAGGTTATTTATAAGGTTTCAGTTGCTTGGTGCCCAATTAAGGTTTTTTTAGGTTTATTAATGTTCATACACAAATAAGAAAAATGTATACGCGTTTGTGTTGTGATATTTCCTTTTTGTTTCTGATTTAGCGATTTAAAACTAACACATATGACTAATTTAATTAAGTTTTTCACTAATTGGTTTCTTTCTTAATCTACCTGAATTATGTTTTCCTTTATTATGAAAATATATATCCAAATTGGTATTTATACATTCTTATTTGATTATTCATTTATATTAATTTCCGTAAAAATATAATGCTTTATATATCATCTTTCGTAAAAACAAAAAAAAAACAAAAAAATAATTCAAAACACGCGTTTCCATATTTTTCCCGTCAAAAATACATTTTCAAGTTGCCCCGCTAAAAAACATGTTTCACCGTTTTCAACCAAAAGCGTATTTTACCGTTGTCCCGCCAAAAACTTGTTTTCAAGATTTCCCGTCAAAAACATGTTTCACTGTTTCCCCAACAAAAACATGTTTCACTGTTTCCCCAACAAAAACATGTTTTCGCGTTTTTCCGCCAAAAATGTGTTTTACTGTTTTCCCACCAAAAACTCGTTTTCAATATTTCTCCGCTAATTTCAAGTTTTCTAACCAAAACCTTGCTTCAACGTTTTCCAAAAAAAAAATGTTTCCACGTACATTTTCACAGTTTGGAACTTCGATTCAAAAGGAGTTGGACATTGTCACTGATTTGAACTTCGATTCAAAAGGTGTTAACCAGTGGCGGAGCTATGTTGATTAAGTGGGGGGGGGGGGCAATGAACCCGATGAAAATTTAAAAATTGGTGTAACTTATTAAAGTCCAATATTAATAAAATAATATCTGCCCCCATTAATCTATAAACTGGACTTCTAAACCCAACAAAAAAAATATTAAAACCCATTCGATACCTAAAAAAATAAATAGATGTTAAACTTAAACCCAAACAATAAAACACAAGCCCAAACAATATTATAATATGATTATTTTGAAAACTAAGCAATAAAACACAAGCCCATTCAATTAATTAAAAAAAGTAAAAAACCTAAGTACTACTCTCCATCTCTCACGTGATGACTCCATCGCTCTCTTTGGTTCTAACTTTTCAATTTTTTGTTCCTGTACCCAATGAAATTAGCATATTATGAATCAATTGGTGAGTCTTATATATCGACTTTCTTATATGTTTGTTTAATTGTTTATTTTGGTTTAGATTTTTTCTTTTGATGTAAATTAGTAATATGATTATTATTTTTCTCAGTCGATGGAAAATTTTCTTAAAAGAAAATCCACCTCAACATCCGAGAGTAATTTAGACGATCTGCCATGGGATCCTGCTAAACGGAAAAAGATTCCATCCAAATCAAAGAGATGAGGTAAGACGCAAGTATCTAGCTAAAGATCCTTGTAAGCCTTATGGTCATAATTTTCCGAAAAAGATGATAGGAAAATCATTAAGAAGATTTAATCCAGCTTGGTTTGATCAGTATGCCAATTGGTTTGAGTATAGCGTATCAAAAGATAAAGCCTTCTGTTTGTATGGCTTCCTTAAGTCCCACAAGTTCGTTCAAGCAGTTTGATAAAGATAAGTTGGTGAAATTGGTTGAGTTCTATCCAAATAATTTTAGTTCTTTTTAGCGTTCTTCTCTTGAGCAGCAACTCGACATCTACATTGACAATGTAAGAGAAGATGAACGATTTTCTAATTTGAAGAGTCTTGGAGATCTTTTTCGTCTTATGGTGGAAATACAAAAATATCTTGCACATCCTCTTGTTTACAGACTATTGAAATTAGCATTGACTTTACCAGTTGCTACAACAACTGTCGAGAGATGTTTCTCTGCAATGAAGTTTATGAAGACAACCTCGCGCAACCGAATTGGAGATCAATTTTTAAGTGATTGTCCTGTTTGTTTTATTGAAAAAGATTTGTTTGAATCGATTACAAACGAAACAGTGATGAAGAGATTTCAAACTATGGCCGAACGTAGAGTATGTTTGTAAGGTGTTTTTATAACACACTACAAGAAAACAGACAACAATTTTCGACGGATGTTGAAACCCGGCTAAAACTCGTAGACTCGTAGTTGATTATGTTTTGATGTAGATTTGATTTTTGTTAACTCATATCTTGAATTTACAGTTGTTAGTTAAGTCTACTATATTTAACTTTTGAAAGTATAATTATGTAATGTCTAAATTAATTAAAGTTTGGTCGATGTATTTTTTATTTTATTTTAATGAACAGATCGTGATAGTCTCAAAGTTTATGAAACAAATATCAGATAAAAGAAAATCATTTACTACTTGTTGTGACTCGTAGATTGAAGATTATTTGACTACTAAGAAATACAGAACGATAGTAGCACAAAACAAAGATTTGCCACAAACAAATATCATATAATTGCCTAACAAAACTAAACCAAAAGCCCTCTTCTTCTTCTTCATTCAAGCCTTTCGCTTTAAAGACTCCTTGATCTTCTCTCTAACGTAAAACATCGGAATCGGCAAGCGCCTGGGCGATGGAGCAGCAGGACCCATTGTGATCGAACCATCAGACAATTCTCGCTCTTGATTCTGCGGCGGCACAGTCTTGATCGTGCTCGGAGCTTGAAGCGGCTTCTGATTAACCAGATCCGGTGTAGATTGCGCCGGTTTTGAGGGTTTAAAAGGAACTTCTAGTGGTTTATAGAAACGCTTCAAGCCGGAGACCGGAACCTTTTGAGGAACTTGTAAGAAGGAGACACGAGAGAAGTAATGGAAAACGATTCCGTGTTTCGTATGAACCGGAACGGCAAAAACGTTTCTCTCGAGGTAACTGTGTGTTAACATAGCTAGTTTGATGAGAGATTTGGTTATTGATCGGATAGACTTCGATGTGTTCTTAGCTTTTTTCGCTTGTGAGGAATAACGAGGGGTTCAAGGTTATTTATAAGGTTTCAGTTGCTTGGTGCCCAATTAAGGTTTTTTTTAGGTTTATTAATGTTCATACACAAATAAGAAAAATGTATACGCGTTTGTGTTGTGATATTTCCTTTTTGTTTCTGATTTAGCGATTTAAAACTAACACATATGACTAATTTAATTAAGTTTTTCACTAATTGGTTTCTTTCTTAATCTACCTGAATTATGTTTTCCTTTATTATGAAAATATATATCCAAATTGGTATTTATACATTCTTATTTGATTATTCATTTATATTTATTTCCGTAAAAATATAATGCTTTATATATCATATTTCGCAAAAACAAAAACAAAAAAACAAAAAAATAATTCAAAACACGCGTTTCCATATTTTTCCCGTCAAAAATACATTTTCAAGTTGCCCCGCTAAAAAACATGTTTCACCGTTTTCAACCAAAAGCGTATTTTACCGTTGTCCCGCCAAAAACTTGTTTTCAAGATTTCCCGTCAAAAACATGTTTCACTGTTTCCCCAACAAAAACATGTTTCACTGTTTCCCCAACAAAAACATGTTTTCGCGTTTTTCTGCCAAAAATGTGTTTTACTGTTTTCCCACCAAAAACTCGTTTTAAATATTTCTCCGCTAATTTCAAGTTTTCTAACCAAAACCTTGTTTCAACGTTTTCCAAAAAAAAGTGTTTCCACGTACATTTTCACAGTTTGGAACTTCGATTCAAAAGGAGTTGGACATTGTAACTGATTTGAACTTCGATTCAAAAGGTGTTAACCAGTGGCGGAGCTATGTTGATTAAGTAGGGGGGGGGGGGCAATGAACCCGATGAAAATTTAAAAATTGGTGTAACTTATTAAAGTCCAATATTAATAAAATAATATCTGCCCCCATTAATCTATAAACTGGACTTCTAAACCCAACAAAAAAAATATTAAAACCCATTCGATACCTAAAAAAATAAATAGATGTTAAACTTAAACCCAAACAATAAAACACAAGCCCAAACAATATTATAATATGATTATTTTGAAAACTAAGCAATAAAACACAAGCCCATTCAATTAATTAAAAAAAGTAAAAAACCTAAGTACTACTCTCCATCTCTCACGTCACGACTCCATCGCTCTCTTTGGTTCTAACTTTTCAATTTTTCTTTCCTATACCCAATGAAATTAGCATATTATGAATCAATTGGTGAGTCTTATATATCGACTTTCTTATATGTTTGTTTAATTGTTTATTTTGGTTTAGATTTTTTCTTTTGATGTAAATTAGTAATATGATTATTATTTTTCTCAGTCGATGGAAAATTTTCTTAAAAGAAAATCCACCTCAACATCCGAGAGTAATTTAGACGATCTGCCATGGGATCCTGCTAAACGGAAAAAAATTTCATCCAAATCTAAGAGATGAGGTAAGACGCAAGTATCTAGCTAAAGATCCTTGTAAGCCTTATGGTCATAATTTTCCGAAAAAGATGATAGGAAAATCATTGAGAAGATTTAATCCAGCTTGGTTTGATCAGTATGCCAATTGGTTTGAGTATAGCGTATCAAAAGATAAAGTCTTCTGTTTGTATGGCTTCCTTAAGTCCCACAAGTTCGTTCAAGCAGTTTGATAAAGATAAGTTGGTGAAATTGGTTGAGTTCTATCCAAATAATTTTAGTTCTTTTTAGCGTTCTTCTCTTGAGCAGCAACTTGACATCTACATTGACAATGTAAGAGAGGATGAACGATTTTCTAATTTGAAGAGTCTTGGAGATCTTTTTCGTCTTATGGTGGAAATACAAAAATATCTTGCACATCCTCTTGTTTACAGACTATTGAAATTAGCATTGACTTTACCAGTTGCTACAACAACTGTCGAGAGATGTTTCTCTGCAATGAAGTTTATGAAGACAACCTCGCGCAACCGAATTGGAGATCAATTTTTAAGTGATTGTCCTGTTTGTTTTATTGAAAAAGATTTGTTTGAATCGATTACAAACGAAACAGTGATGAAGAGATTTCAAACTATGGCCGAACGTAGAGTATGTTTGTAAGGTGTTTTTATAACACACTACAAGAAAACAGACAATAATTTTCGACGGATGTTGAAACCCGGCTAAAACTCGTAGACTCGTAGTTGATTATGTTTTGATGTAGATTTGATTTTTGTTAACTCATATCTTGAATTTACAGTTGTTAGTTAAGTCTACTATATTTAACTTTTGAAAGTATAATTATGTAATGTCTAAATTAATTAAAGTTTGGTCGATGTATTTTTTATTTTATTTTAATGAACAGATCGTGATAGTCTCAAAGTTTGTGAAACAAATATCAGATAAAAGAGAATCATTTACTACTTGTTGTGACTCGTAGATTGAAGATTATTTGACTACTAAGAAATACAGAACGATAGTAGCACAAAACAAAGATTTGCCACAAACAAATATCATATAATTGCCTAACAAAACTAAACCAAAAGCCCTCTTCTTCTTCTTCATTCAAGCCTTTCGCTTTAAAGACTCCTTGATCTTCTCTCTAACGTAAAACATCGGAATCGGCAAGCGCCTGGGCGATGGAGCAGCAGGACCCATTGTGATCGAACCATCAGACAATTCTCGCTCTTGATTCTGCGGCGGCACAGTCTTGATCGTGCTCGGAGCTTGAAGCGGCTTCTGATTAACCAGATCCGGTGTAGATTGCGCCGGTTTTGAAGGTTTAAAAGGAACTTCTAGTGGTTTATAGAAACGCTTCAAGCCGGAGACCGGAACCTTTTGAGGAACTTGTAAGAAGGAGACACGAGAGAAGTAATGGAAAACGATTCCGTGTTTCGTATGAACCGGAACGGCAAAAACGTTTCTCTCGAGGTAACTGTGTGTTAACATAGCTAGTTTGATGAGAGATTTGGTTATTGATCGGATAGACTTCGATGTGTTCTTAGCTTTTTTCGCTTGTGAGGAATAACGAGGGGTTCAAGGTTATTTATAAGGTTTCAGTTGCTTGGTGCCCAATTAAGGTTTTTTTAGGTTTATTAATGTTCATACACAAATAAGAAAAATGTATACGCGTTTGTGTTGTGATATTTCCTTTTTGTTTCTGATTTAGCGATTTAAAACTAACACATATGACTAATTTAATTAAGTTTTTCACTAATTGGTTTCTTTCTTAATCTACCTGAATTATGTTTTCCTTAATTATGAAAATATATATCCAAATTGGTATTTATACATTCTTATTTGATTATTCATTTATATTAATTTTCGTAAAAATATAATGCTTTATATATCATATTTCGCAAAAACAAAAAAAAAAACAAAAAAATAATTCAAAACACGCGTTTCCATATTTTTCCCGTCAAAAATACATTTTCAAGTTGCCCCGCTAAAAAACATGTTTCACCGTTTTCAACCAAAAGCGTATTTTACCGTTGTCCCGCCAAAAACTTGTTTTCAAGATTTCCCGTCAAAAACATGTTTCACTGTTTCCCCAACAAAAACATGTTTCACTGTTTCCCCAACAAAAACATGTTTTCGCGTTTTTCTGCCAAAAATGTGTTTTACTGTTTTCCCACCAAAAACTCTTTTTAAATATTTCTCCGCTAATTTCAAGTTTTCTAACCAAAACCTTGTTTCAACGTTTTCCAAAAAAAAGTGTTTCCACGTACATTTTCACAGTTTGGAACTTCGATTCAAAAGGAGTTGGACATTGTAACTGATTTGAACTTCGATTCAAAAGGTGTTAACCAGTGGCGGAGCTATGTTGATTAAGTAGGGGGGGGGGGGCAATGAACCCGATGAAAATTTAAAAATTGGTGTAACTTATTAAAGTCCAATATTAATAAAATAATATCTGCCCCCATTAATCTATAAACTGGACTTCTAAACCCAACAAAAAAAATATTAAAACCCATTCGATACCTAAAAAAATAAATAGATGTTAAACTTAAACCCAAACAATAAAACACAAGCCCAAACAATATTATAATATGATTATTTTGAAAACTAAGCAATAAAACACAAGCCCATTCAATTAATTAAAAAAAGTAAAAAACCTAAGTACTACTCTCCATCTCTCACGTCACGACTCCATCGCTCTCTTTGGTTCTAACTTTTCAATTTTTCTTTCCTATACCCAATGAAATTAGCATATTATGAATCAATTGGTGAGTCTTATATATCGACTTTCTTATATGTTTGTTTAATTGTTTATTTTGGTTTAGATTTTTTCTTTTGATGTAAATTAGTAATATGATTATTATTTTTCTCAGTCGATGGAAAATTTTCTTAAAAGAAAATCCACCTCAACATCCGAGAGTAATTTAGACGATCTGCCATGGGATCCTGCTAAACGGAAAAAAATTTC
This sequence comes from Eutrema japonicum, assembly GCA_030161315.1. Classification (NCBI taxonomy): domain Eukaryota; kingdom Viridiplantae; phylum Streptophyta; class Magnoliopsida; order Brassicales; family Brassicaceae; genus Eutrema; species Eutrema japonicum. The sequence goes on along the minus strand of BSQW01000010.1, from coordinate 1,686,517 downwards.
ATCCAAATCTAAGAGATGAGGTAAGACGCAAGTATCTAGCTAAAGATCCTTGTAAGCCTTATGGTCATAATTTTCCGAAAAAGATGATAGGAAAATCATTGAGAAGATTTAATCCAGCTTGGTTTGATCAGTATGCCAATTGGTTTGAGTATAGCGTATCAAAAGATAAAGTCTTCTGTTTGTATGGCTTCCTTAAGTCCCACAAGTTCGTTCAAGCAGTTTGATAAAGATAAGTTGGTGAAATTGGTTGAGTTCTATCCAAATAATTTTAGTTCTTTTTAGCGTTCTTCTCTTGAGCAGCAACTTGACATCTACATTGACAATGTAAGAGAGGATGAACGATTTTCTAATTTGAAGAGTCTTGGAGATCTTTTTCGTCTTATGGTGGAAATACAAAAATATCTTGCACATCCTCTTGTTTACAGACTATTGAAATTAGCATTGACTTTACCAGTTGCTACAACAACTGTCGAGAGATGTTTCTCTGCAATGAAGTTTATGAAGACAACCTCGCGCAACCGAATTGGAGATCAATTTTTAAGTGATTGTCCTGTTTGTTTTATTGAAAAAGATTTGTTTGAATCGATTACAAACGAAACAGTGATGAAGAGATTTCAAACTATGGCCGAACGTAGAGTATGTTTGTAAGGTGTTTTTTATAACACACTACAAGAAAACAGACAATAATTTTCGACGGATGTTGAAACCCGGCTAAAACTCGTAGACTCGTAGTTGATTATGTTTTGATGTAGATTTGATTTTTGTTAACTCATATCTTGAATTTACAGTTGTTAGTTAAGTCTACTATATTTAACTTTTGAAAGTATAATTATGTAATGTCTAAATTAATTAAAGTTTGGTCGATGTATTTTTTATTTTATTTTAATGAACAGATCGTGATAGTCTCAAAGTTTATGAAACAAATATCAGATAAAAGAAAATCATTTACTACTTGTTGTGACTCGTAGATTGAAGATTATTTGACTACTAAGAAATACAGAACGATAGTAGCACAAAACAAAGATTTGCCACAAACAAATATCATATAATTGCCTAACAAAACTAAACCAAAAGCCCTCTTCTTCTTCTTCATTCAAGCCTTTCGCTTTAAAGACTCCTTGATCTTCTCTCTATAGACTCCTTGATCTTCTCTCTAACGTAAAACATCGGAATCGGCAAGCGCCTGGGCGATGGAGCAGCAGGACCCATTGTGATCGAACCATCAGACAATTCTCGCTCTTGATTCTGCGGCGGCACAGTCTTGATCGTGCTCGGAGCTTGAAGCGGCTTCTGATTAACCAGATCCGGTGTAGATTGCGACGGTTTTGAAGGTTTAAAAGGAACTTCTAGTGGTTTATAGAAACGCTTCAAGCCGGAGACCGGAACCTTTTGAGGAACTTGTAAGAAGGAGACACGAGAGAAGTAATGGAAAACGATTCCGTGTTTCGTATGAACCGGAACGGCAAAAACGTTTCTCTCGAGGTAACTGTGTGTTAACATAGCTAGTTTGATGAGAGATTTGGTTATTGATCGGATAGACTTCGATGTGTTCTTAGCTTTTTTCGCTTGTGAGGAATAACGAGGGGTTCAAGGTTATTTATAAGGTTTCAGTTGCTTGGTGCCCAATTAAGGTTTTTTTAGGTTTATTAATGTTCATACACAAATAAGAAAAATGTATACGCGTTTGTGTTGTGATATTTCCTTTTTGTTTCTGATTTAGCGATTTAAAACTAACACATATGACTAATTTAATTAAGTTTTTCACTAATTGGTTTCTTTCTTAATCTACCTTAATTATGTTTTCCTTTATTATGAAAATATATATCCAAATTGGTATTTATACATTCTTATTTGATTATTCATTTATATTAATTTCCGTAAAAATATAATGCTTTATATATCATCTTTCGCAAAAACAAAAAAAAAACAAAAAAATAATTCAAAACACGCGTTTCCATATTTTTCCCGTCAAAAATACATTTTCAAGTTGCCCCGCTAAAAAACATGTTTCACCGTTTTCAACCAAAAGCGTATTTTACCGTTGTCCCGCCAAAAACTTGTTTTCAAGATTTCCCGTCAAAAACATGTTTCATTGTTTCCCCAACAAAAACATGTTTCACTGTTTCCCCAACAAAACATGTTTTCGCGTTTTTCCGCCAAAAATGTGTTTTACTGTTTTCCCACCAAAAACTCGTTTTCAATATTTCTCCGCTAATTTCAAGTTTTCTAACCAAAACCTTGCTTCAACGTTTTCCAAAAAAAAATGTTTCCACGTACATTTTCACAGTTTGGAACTTCGATTCAAAAGGAGTTGGACATTGTCACTGATTTGAACTTCGATTCAAAAGGTGTTAACCAGTGGCGGAGCTATGTTGATTAAGTGGGGGGGGGGGGGCAATGAACCGGAAGAAAATTTAAAAATTGGTGTAACTTATTAAAGTCCAATATTAATAAAATAATATCTGCCCCCATTAATCTATAAACTGGACTTCTAATCCCAACAAAAAAAATATTAAAACCCATTCGATACCTAAAAAAATAAATAGATGTTAAACTTAAACCCAAACAATAAAACACAAGCCCAAACAATATTATAATATGATTATTTTGAAAATTAAGCAATAAAACACAAGCCCATTCAATTAATTAAAAAAAGTAAAAAAACTAAGTACTACTCTCCATCTCTCACGTCACGACTCCATCGCTCTCTTTGGTTCTAACTTTTCAATTTTTTTTCCTGTACCCAATGAAATTAGCATATTATGAATCAATTGGTGAGTCTTATATATCGACTTTCTTATATGTTTGTTTAATTGTTTATTTTGGTTTAGATTTTTTCTTTTGATGTAAATTAGTAATATGATTATTATTTTTCTCAGTCGATGGAAAATTTTCTGAAAAGAAAATCCACCTAAACATCCGAGAGTAATTTAGACGATCTGCCATGGGATCATGCTAAACGGAAAAAGATTTCATCCAAATCAAAGAGATGAGGTAAGACGCAAGTATCTAGCTAAAGATCCTTGTAAGCCTTATGGTCATAATTTTCCGAAAAAGATGATATGAAAATCATTGAGAAGATTTAATCCAGCTTGGTTTGATCAGTATGCCAATTGGTTTGAGTATAGCGTATCAAAAGATAAAGCCTTCTGTTTGTATGGCTTCCTTAAGTCCCACAAGTTCGTTCAAGCAGTTTGATAAAGATAAGTTGGTGAAATTGGTTGAGTTCTATCCAAATAATTTTAGTTCTTTTTAGCATTCTTCTCTTGAGCAGCAACTTGACATCTACATTGACAATGTAAGAGAGGATGAACGATTTTCTAATTTGAAGAGTCTTGGAGATCTTTTTCGTCTTATGGTGGAAATACAAAAATATCTTGCACATCCTCTTGTTTACAGACTATTGAAATTAGCATTGACTTTACCAGTTGCTACAACAACTGTCGAGAGATGTTTCTCTGCAATGAAGTTTATGAAGACAACCTCGCGCAACCGAATTGGAGATCAATTTTTAAGTGATTGTCCTGTTTGTTTTATTGAAAAAGATTTGTTTGAATCGATTACAAACGAAACAGTGATGAAGAGATTTCAAACTATGGCCGAACGTAGAGTATGTTTGTAAGGTGTTTTTATAACACACTACAAGAAAACAGACAACAATTTTCGACGGATGTTGAAACCCGGCTAAAACTCGTAGACTCGTAGTTGATTATGTTTTGAAGTAGATTTGATTTTTGTTAACTCATATCTTGAATTTACAGTTGTTAGTTAAGTCTACTATATTTAACTTTTGAAAGTATAATTATGTAATGTCTAAATTAATTAAAGTTTGGTCGATGTATTTTTTATTTTATTATAATGAACAGATCGTGATAGTCTCAAAGTTTATGAAACAAATATCAGATAAAAGAAAATCATTTACTACATGTTGTGACTCGTAGATTGAAGATTATTTGACTACTAAGAAATACAGAACGATAGTAGCACAAAACAAAGATTTGCCACAAACAAATATCATATAATTGCCTAACAAAACTAAACCAAAAGCCCTCTTCTTCTTCTTCATTCAAGCCTTTCGCTTTAAAGACTCCTTGATCTTCTCTCTAACGTAAAACATCGGAATCGGCAAGCGCCTGGGCGATGGAGCAGCAGGACCCATTGTGATCGAACCATCAGACAATTCTCGCTCTTGATTCTGCGGCGGCACAGTCTTGATCGTGCTCGGAGCTTGAAGCGGCTTCTGATTAACCAGATCCGGTGTAGATTGCGACGGTTTTGAAGGTTTAAAAGGAACTTCTAGTGGTTTATAGAAACGCTTCAAGCCGGAGACCGGAACCTTTTGAGGAACTTGTAAGAAGGAGACACGAGAGAAGTAATGGAAAACGATTCCGTGTTTCGTATGAACCGGAACGGCAAAAACGTTTCTCTCGAGGTAACTGTGTGTTAACATAGCTAGTTTGATGAGAGATTTGGTTATTGATCGGATAGACTTCGATGTGTTCTTAGCTTTTTTCGCTTGTGAGGAATAACGAGGGGTTCAAGGTTATTTATAAGGTTTCAGTTGATTGGTGCCCAATTAAGGTTTTTTTAAGGTTTATTAATGTTCATACACAAATAAGAAAAATGTATACGCGTTTGTGTTGTGATATTTCCTTTTTGTTTCTGATTTAGCGATTTAAAACTAACACATATGACTAATTTAATTAAGTTTTTCACTATTTGGTTTCTTTCTTAATCTACCTGAATTATGTTTTCCTTTATTATGAAAATATATATCCAAATTGGTATTTATACATTCTTATTTGATTATTCATTTATATTAATTTCCGTAAAAATATAATGCTTTATATATCATCTTTCGTAAAAACAAAAAAAAAAACAAAAAAATAATTCAAAACACGCGTTTCCATATTTTTCCCGTCAAAAATACATTTTCAAGTTGCCCCGCTAAAAAACATGTTTCACCGTTTTCAATCAAAAGCGTATTTTACCGTTGTCCCGCCAAAAACTTGTTTTCAAGATTTTTTGTCAAAAACATGTTTCACTGTTTCCCCAACAAAAACATGTTTCACTGTTTCCCCAACAAAAACATGTTTTCGCGTTTTTCCGCCAAAAATGTGTGTTTACTGTTTTCCCACCAAAAACTCGTTTTCAATATTTCTCCGCTAATTTCAAGTTTTCTAACCAAAACCTTGCTTCAACGTTTTCCAAAAAAATATGTTTCCACGTACATTTTCACAGTTTGGAACTTCGATTCAAAAGGAGTTGGAAATTGTCACTGATTTGAACTTCGATTCAAAAGGTGTTAACCAGTGGCGGAGCTATGCTGATTAAGTGGGGGGGGGGGGGGGGCAATGAACCCGATGAAAATTTAAAAATTGGTGTAACTTATTAAAGTCCAATATTAATAAAATAATATCTGCCCCCATTAATCTATAAACTGGACTTCTAAACCCAACAAAAAATATATTAAAACCCATTCGATACCTAAAAAAATAAATAGATGTTAAACTTAAACCCAAACAATAAAACACAAGCCCAAACAATATTATAATATGATTATTTTGAAAACTAAGCAATAAAACACAAGCCCATTCAATTAATTAAAAAAAGTAAAAAACCTAAGTACTACTCTCCATCTCTCACGTCACGACTCCATCGCTCTCTTTGGTTCTAACTTTTCAATTTTTTTTTCCTATACCCAATGAAATTAGCATATTATGAATCAATTGGTGAGTCTTATATATCGACTTTCTTATATGTTTGTTTAATTGTTTATTTTGGTTTAGATTTTTTCTTTTGATGTAAATTAGTAATATGATTATTATTTTTCTCAGTCGATGGAAAATTTTCTTAAAAGAAAATCCACCTCAACATCCGAGAGTAATTTAGACGATCTGCCATGGGATCCTGCTAAACGGAAAAAGATTTCATCCAAATCAAAAAGATGAGGTAAGACGCAAGTATCTAGCTAAAGATCCTTGTAAGCCTTATTGAAACAACCGCACCCATTTTTTTTTTTTTTTTCATTATTAAAATTCCCATAATTAATAATAACTAAACCTCACCAAATAATTTCCGGTTCAAGATTATAAATTATTAAATAAAATAATCAATAAACGACAAGTCTAGATCACCCCCTCTTCCTCGCCCTGATTCCACGGTCACACTTTCTCCTTTCCTGCATCAATTAAAATATAAGAGATGCATAAGTATTTCGATAAATACTTAGTGAGGCAATCCTCCCATCTACAGGCTAACAAATAATTAAGATAATTAATATAGACTATCACGAAAATACCGAATAAATCAAACATTTCATGAAACACTCGATCTAGACCCTCCGAGATCGTAAACGGCCTATAATCACGAAATCACACCAATTATCAAAATTATTTAATTACGCCTATGGTCCTGCACTCACCTTATTCCCGCACAGAAAGTTTCACGAGAAAATTCAGCAATTTTCTAGAACTCCCCGGGATGAATAACCTTCTATTAAACCACCTAGAAATAAAAATAATAAAATAATTAAAAACAAACAAAGGAAAATCAAGGCGTTCGATACGTTGATAAACCGGTCTAAACCGGACGAAATCAACACGTTCGTCGACTTCCCATCACCGGAGCAGCGACACCACCGCCGGAGCTCACCACCGGAGCTCGCCACAGCCCAACCCCGATCCACCAACCCGACCGGAGCTCACCACCGGAGCTCACCGCGGGAGTTCTCCACGGCCCAGCCCCGATCCACGATCCCGACCGCAACTCACACGCCGGCGAGTGCTCATCACCGGAGCTCACCGCGGAAGCTCATCCACGGCCCAATCCCGGCTCCAACCACGCACCGTCGCCCACCACCGAAGCACACACGGCTCAAAACTCCGATCCACAATCCGACCCAAAATCCCGACCGTACGAACAAACTACGGAGAGAGAGAGGTTTCTTACCGTGGAGGAGAGGAGGTCGCGTCCCGGCTTGGCTCACGGCGGTCACCCCTCGAGCTTCCTCTTGATCTCTCACACGCAGAGTCGACGGCTAGGTTAACGTAGAGGGAGATACATACGCACATATAAACATATGTGTGTGGGATCCCCCTTTTTTTTTTTTGACCCCAAACTCCCAAAGTTATCAATTAAACCCACCCAGAACAATTGATTTTACGCGAATTAACCCCAAACTTCTAATTATTCAATTTCAACCTCAAAATTGAATTAGGGATGTTACACTTATGGTCATAATTTTCCGAAAAAGATGATAGGAAAATCATTGAGAAGATTTAATCCAGCTTGGTTTGATCAGTATGCCAATTGGTTTGAGTATAGCGTATCAAAAGATAAAGTCTTCTGTTTGTATGGCTTCCTTAAGTCCCACAAGTTCGTTCAAGCAGTTTGATAAAGATAAGTTGGTGAAATTGGTTGAGTTCTATCCAAATAATTTTAGTTCTTTTTAGCGTTCTTCTCTTGAGCAGCAACTTGACATCTACATTGACAATGTAAGAGAGGATGAACGATTTTCTAATTTGAAGAGTCTTGGAGATCTTTTTCGTCTTATGGTGGAAATACAAAAATATCTTGCACATCCTCTTGTTTACAGACTATTGAAATTAGCATTGACTTTACCAGTTGCTACAACAACTGTCGAGAAATGTTTCTCTGCAATGAAGTTTATGAAGACAACCTCGCGCAACCGAATTGGAGATCAATTTTTAAGTGATTGTCCTGTTTGTTTTATTGAAAAAGATTTGTTTGAATCGATTACAAACGAAACAGTGATGAAGAGATTTCAAACTATGGCCGAACGTAGAGTATGTTTGTAAGGTGTTTTTATAACACAGTACAAGAAAACAGACAATAATTTTCGACGGATGTTGAAACCCGGCTAAAACTCGTAGACTCGTAGTTGATTATGTTTTGATGTAGATTTGTTTTTTGTTAACTCATATCTTGAATTTACAGTTGTTAGTTAAGTCTACTATATTTAACTTTTGAAAGTATAATTATGTAATGTCTAAATTAATTAAAGTTTGGTCGATGTATTTTTTATTTTATTTTAATGAACAGATCATGATAGTCTCAAAGTTTATGAAACAAATATCAGATAAAAGAAAATCATTTACTACTTGTTGTGACTCGTAGATTGAAGATTATTTGACTACTAAGAAATACAGAACGATAGTAGCACAAAACAAAGATTTGCCACAAACAAATATCATATAATTGCCTAACAAAACTAAACCAAAAGCCCTCTTCTTCTTCTTCATTCAAGCCTTTCGCTTTAAAGACTCCTTGATCTTCTCTCTAACGTAAAACATCGGAATCGGCAAGCGCCTGGGCGATGGAGCAGCAGGACCCATTGTGATCGAACCATCAGACAATTCTCGCTCTTGATTCTGCGGCGGCACAGTCTTGATCGTGCTCGGAGCTTGAAGCGGCTTCTGATTAACCAGATCCGGTGTAGATTGCGACGGTTTTGAAGGTTTAAAAGGAACTTAATTCTAGTGGTTTATAGAAACGCTTCAAGCCGGAGACCGGAACCTTTTGAGGAACTTGTAAGAAGGAGACACGAGAGAACGGCAAAAACGTTTCCGTGTTTCGTATTAACCGGAACGGCAAAAACGTTTCTCTCGAGGTAACTGTGTGTTAACATAGCTAGTTTGATGAGAGATTTGGTTATTGATCGGATAGACTTCGATGTGTTCTTAGCTTTTTTCGCTTGTGAGGAATAACGAGGGGTTCAAGGTTATTTATAAGGTTTCAGTTGCTTGGTGCCCAATTAAGGTTTTTTTTAGGTTTATTAATGTTCATACACAAATAAGAAAAATGTATACGCGTTTGTGTTGTGATATTTCCTTTTTGTTTCTGATTTAGCGATTTAAAACTAACACATATGACTAATTTAATTAAGTTTTTCACTATTTGGTTTCTTTCTTAATCTACCTGAATTATGTTTTCCTTTATTATGAAAATATATATCCAAATTGGTATTTATACATTCTTATTTGATTATTCATTTATATTAATTTCCGTAAAAATATAATGCTTTATATATCATCTTTCGCAAAAACAAAAAAATAATTCAAAACACGCGTTTCCATATTTTTCCCGTCAGCAATACATTTTCAAGTTGCCCCGCTAAAAAACATGTTTCACCGTTTTCAACCAAAAGCGTATTTTACCGTTGTCCCGCCAAAAACTTGTTTTCAAGATTTTTTGTCAAAAACATGTTTCACTGTTTCCCCAACAAAAACATGTTTCACTGTTTCCCCAACAAAAACATGTTTTCGCGTTTTTCCGCCAAAAATGTGTGTTTACTGTTTTCCCACCAAAAACTCGTTTTCAATATTTCTCCGCTAATTTCAAGTTTTCTAACCAAAACCTTGCTTCAACGTTTTCCAAAAAAATATGTTTCCACGTACATTTTCACAGTTTGGAACTTCGATTCAAAAGGAGTTGGAAATTGTCACTGATTTGAACTTCGATTCAAAAGGTGTTAACCAGTGGCGGAGCTATGTTGATTAAGTGATTCAAAAGGTGTTAACCCAAAATCCCGACCGTACGAACAAACTACGGAGAGAGAGAGGTTTCTTACCGTGGAGGAGAGGAGGTCGCGTCCCGGCTTGGCTCACGGCGGTCACCCCTCGAGCTTCCTCTTGATCTCTCACACGCAGAGTCGACGGCTAGGTTAACGTAGAGGGAGATACATACGCACATATAAACATATGTGTGTGGGATCCCCCTTTTTTTTTTTTGACCCCAAACTCCCAAAGTTATCAATTAAACCCACCCAGAACAATTGATTTTACGCGAATTAACCCCAAACTTCTAATTATTCAATTTCAACCTCAAAATTGAATTAGGGATGTTACAATTCTCCCCCACTAACATAGATTCGTCCTCGAATCTAACATCCAGCTAACATCCACAACCTAGCACAACCGCTATTCCAACTCAGCGTCGCACGCCCGCTCTTCCAACTCTACCAACAACGGTATCACGGCTCAACACCATAGTGCCATAGTTCCCTACTTGGTTTGGCCAACCACTCCAACACCCGGGAGTACAACGACTTCACGACCCAACACCATGGATCGGTCCGTCTAACGCATAGAGAGCCAGACAACGGCAATCTCTCTAGTGACCTGTCTCACCAATCAGGAATCACATCGAAACCCAACCGGCCAGGTACACTCGGCAGTGACTCACCAGTGCACTCCGATGCCGCTATATGGGGCCACCACCCCGTGCCAAACCAATCCGGAACTATCAGCCTTATGCGGCTACCAAACACCTAGTATCCGCACCCCCGCTATCGGACCACTACCACTAGTAGCCCGCCAACCTGTCTACTAATCCCCTAGTAAACCCACCACTCAACACATTCAATGAAAACACCTTTTTATTGAATAGTCAAAAACTCCAAAGTACATCGATTAATTATAACACCATAAAAATAGACGAGTACAACAACGCAATAACTCCCAAAATCCCAACACCATGGTTACAACGATATGGAAACAACCCGGCTAACCCTCCAGTTTGCCGAACCACTTGGGAAATTTGCGCTTCAACTTCGCTTCCGGCTCCCAAGTCACCTCCTCGGCTCCATTGCAGTCCCACAGCACCTGCATCTCAGGAACCTTCTTCCTCCTGATCACTCTCACCCGACGATCTAGGACTCGCAGAGGCCTCGCCTCCACCACCATGCTCGGTGTCAAATCTGATGGCACCCCCGTGACCACCTGATCATCCTTGTGCAAACATTTCTTCAGCATCGACACGTGGAACACCTTGTGAAATGCCTGCATAGACTCCGGCAACTCTAACCGATAAGCCACCGGTCCGACCCGCTCCAGCACCCTGACGGGACCCATATATCGCGGACTCAACTTCGTCTCGGAAATGGACCTGTTCGGACCCCTCAACATGGCCATTTTCAGGTAGACCAAATCGCCAACTGCGAACTCCAGCTCCTTCCTACGCCGATCTGCGTAGCTTTTCTGACGATCTTGAGCTTCCTTCATGTTCAACTTCACAATCCGGACCTTCTCAGTCGTCTCCTGCACAAAGTCAGCTCCCAACAGGCTCCTCTCCCCCACTTGCGTCCAACATAACGGGGTCCTGCAAGGCCTACCATACAACGCCTCAAATGGTGCCATGCCGATACTAGCCTGGTAGCTGTTATTGTACGCAAACTCCACTAGATTCAGATGATCCGCCCAATGTCCACCCCAGTCCAACACACACATCCTCAACAGATCCTCCAACGTCTGGATAGTCCTCTCCGACTGCCCATCGGTCTGGGGATGATAAGCTGTACTCATGTGTACCTTAGTGCCCATCTCCTTCTGGAAAGCGCCCCAGAACAGCGAGGAGAACTTCGGATCTCGATCTGACACTATACTCACCGGTACCCCATGCAGCTTCACAATCTCCCTGACGTACCTCTTGGCCAACACTTCCGCACCGTCGGTCTTTTTTATGGCCAAAAAGTGCGCAGACTTGGTCAACCTATCGACGATGACCCAAATAGCGTCATTGGTTCGCGAAACCGGCAGACCCACCACGAAATCCATGGTGATCATGTCCCACTTCCACTCCGGAATGGGTAAACTCCTCAACAACCCGCTCGGAACCTGTTGCTCAGCCTTCACCAACTGACAGGTATCACACCCCGCAACCCAGTTGGCAACATCCTTCTTCATCCCTACCCACTGGTAATACCGTTTGAGGTCACGGTACATCTTGGTAGCTCCGGGATGAATAGAGAAACGGCTCTGATGTGCTTCCCTCAGGATTTCCTGCCTCAGCACTTCGTCCTTCGGTACACACACCCTGCCCCTCAAAAGGATCGTTCCATTGCTGGATAACTCATACTCGGACCGCTCTGCCCTGCCAGCCTGCATTAATTCCGCATCCAACTGCTGTGCTACCCGCACCCTAGTCAGAATGTCCGCCTGATCCACCGCCTCTAAACCCAACGGCTCAGGTTCCTCAGACACGGCACACAGTCTCAGGGCACTCACCATGCCTACCAACGCCTCTGTATCTCGCTCAGTGTCTAAAATAACCCGCTTCCTGCTCAAAGCATCGGCTACAAGATTCGCTTTACCGGGATGGTAAGCTATCTCCAGGTCATAATCCGCAACAAGCTCCATCCATCGCCTCTGTCACAGATTCAGCTCCGGCTGGGTAAAGATGTACTTCAGACTTTTGTGGTCTGTGAACACCTGAACCTTACCGCCATACAGATAAGACCTCCAGATCTTCAATGCAAACACCACTGCAGCCATCTCAAGATCGTGGGTAGGATAATTGCATTCATGTTTCCTCAGCTGCCTGGAAGCATATGCGATTACCTTACCCTGCTGCATCAATACACAACCGAGCCCCAGCCTGGACGCGTCTGTGAACACAACATATGGCTCATCCTGCTTAGGCAAGGCTAACACCGGAGTACTCACCAGCATCTCCTTGAGCTTCACAAAGCTCTCCTCACACTGGTCCGACCACACGAAAGGAACGTCCTTCCCGGTCAACTTGGTCATGGCCTGCGCCATACTAGCAAACCCCTTGACGAACCTCCTGTAATAACCCGCCAGACCCAGAAAACTGCGAATCTCCGAGGCATTCTTCGGTCTCGGCCATTCCTCAATCGAGCGAATCTTCTCCGGATCCACTGAAACACCACGATCAGATACGACGTGCCCCAGAAATCCGATCTCCCGCTGCCAGAAACTACACTTGCTCAGCTTAGCGAACAACTTCTGCTCCCGTAGCTTCTCCAGAACTTTCCTCAGGTGAACCATGTGCTCCTCAGGACTCTTCGAATACACTAGAATGTCGTCGATGAAAATGATGACGAACTCATCCAGATACTCCTGGAACACGCCGTTCATCAACCTCATAAACGCAGCCGGTGCATTCGTCAACCCAAACGGCATCACCACAAACTCGTAGTGCCCGTATCTCGTCCTGAAAGCCGTCTTCCTGATGTCCGTCTCCGCTATCGGGATCTGATGATAACCCGATGCCAAATCAATCTTAGAGAACCACGAAGCACCCTGCAACTGATCTAACAACTCATCGATCCTCGGTAATGGGTACTTGTTCTTCACAGTAACCCGGTTCAGCCCCCGATAATCAATGCACAACCGGAAGCTCCCATCCTTCTTCTTGACGAACAGTACCGGTGCACCCCACGGAGAACTGCTCGGTCTAATGAAACCCTTTTCCAACAACTCCTCGAGCTGCTTCTTAAGCTCAGCCATCTCCGCTGGAGCCATCCTGTAAGGAGCCTTAGACAACGGGGTCGTCCCCGGCTCTAACTCAATGGTAAAAGGATCCGATCTGGATGGTGGTAACCCGCTCAACTGCTGGAACACATCCTCGAACTCCCAGACCACCTCAATATCCCGCACCGCTGACTCCCCAACCTCCCCAGGTATCGAAATGGTAGCCAAGTAGGCCTCACAGCCCTGCTCGATCAAACGCTCTGCTTGAACCGCGGAAACGACGATGCCTCCCGGCACCGGTCTCACTCCCTGATAAACCAGTCTTCTGTTAGCATGCTCGAAAACCACACGACCCCGGTGACAATCCAAATGAGCCTTGAACTTTCCCAGCCAGTCCATACCCAAAATGATGTCATAGAGTTCCACTGAGCACACTATCAAATCCGCTGGCATCAGCTTTCCGGCGATAAGAATGTCAACATTCTCCACACAGCCCTGAGTCCTCAACAAGCGTCCCCCAGCAACTCTCACCACACCCGAATGGTCCCCACACAACTCTTGGATACCGCTCCCCGACACCCAATCCGGTGTGGCAAAACTGTGGGACGCTCCGGAGTCAAACAACACATGTGACTCTACCCCAGCCACATTAAGGGTCCCTAAGCACGAAAAGGATTCACGGCAAATAGCAAACACCAATTACAGAGCGAGTAACTGAAATTACAATCAAACAAGAACATAATTAAGGTAACTAACCAGTAATCGGTCTGCTGCCGCTCGCCTCGCCTGACTCCGCGCCTATGGTGAACACCCTCGGTGCCACTGCGGCCCGTTTCGGAGGTGGTGCCTCGATCCTCACAAATGGCTGAGCCAACTTCGGACAATCCTTCCTGAGGTGACCGGGTTCCTTGCAATGAAAGCACACCGGGCCCCCTCGAGAACAATCCGCCACGCGATGTCCATGGGCTCCGCACCCGAAACAACGTGGTCCAGAACCCGCTTCCTTGGAAGTATCCTCCCACTTCCTCTTCTGTCCCTGCTGCTGACCAGACCTACCGCCCTTGCTCGGAGCAACACTCTGACTTTGAGGCCGTCGCGGAGCCTCTGGTACTGCAGCCTTTAAACTAGCCTCCTGCCTCATCCCCTCCTCAAGCTGCGCTGCACACTCCACCAGTTCGGATACCGACTCGAACTTGCGGACTATGCACCGATTCCTGAGATCGATACGCATACCTCGCATGAAAGCACCAATCAACTCATACTCGGTATCTGCACCCCGACCAGCAAACCGCTTCAGCCGGTTAAACTCGGCCTCGTACTCTCGGACCGAACGAATCCCCTGTGACAAGTACAGAAACTCCGCCTGTAACCTGTCGCGAGCCTCCCGCGGAAAATACTTGAGATCGAACTCCCTCCGGAACTCGTCCCAAGGCAACACTACTCCCGCCCTCCTCGCAGCAACACCCTGCCACCACTCATGTGCATCTCCCTCCAGATAATGCACCGCCAAGTCAACCCTATACTCCTCAGGGCATCTGATCGACTGGAAGTTCCTCTCCAACCTGGACCTCCACTCATCAGACTCAATCGGTCGAGCACCACCACTGAAAAACTTGGTGCCCAACCTCTGCATATGCTCCATCACCCTCAGGTACGACGGAACCACTGGCTCGGCCTCAGCAACCACTCCCGGAACTCCCGGAGCAACAACACCCGGCATCGCGGCAACCCCCTGTGGCGCCACTGGAGCTGGAGCCGGTACCACACCAGGTAACCTCTCCAAGAGCTGGGCCAACATGCCCAAAACAGCCGCCATCGGGTTCGGGTCCGCACCCGCCTGAGCACCCCCCGGCGCCGGCATCGCACCATACACGGCCGCTGGCTCCGACTGACCTTCCCCCTCGGCGTGATCATACGCCCCCTGCTCCACCGTGACACTCTGCGTCACATTCGCAGCTGCTCTGCCACCTCTACCACCTCTGCCACCTCTGCCGCCACGGCCTGTTCTGCCGCCCCGACCACGGCCGCCGCGACCACCCCGACCTCTGAGACCTTGCCCAACGCTATCAGAATCAACCATCTTCAATAACCACTTGTTACTAATTGACAACAGCAATAGTAAAACAAACACGAGTCTTACCGTGGAATCTCATTGAAGGCTCGAAGAGGATGATCTAGAACTTCAAGCTCAACAATTGACTAACTCCCATAGACAGTTCTAATAGCGGAATTTTTTTTTTAAAACTGTCCTAGAACCGTAAATGCTCTGATACCACTTATAACGCCCCGACCGCCCCTACCTGTGGGCCCCAACGACATCTCCCGGCCCGTGGGCCCCACCCTCGTCCGACGGCCGGTGCGTTAGTCCGGGAGGCTTGTAATACTTGTTTACTGACCCTGCAATCACCACGTGACCTTTCCCCGTGTTTTGTCCTCACTCACACGCTACCGCGAATCACTTCCCGGAAGGTCACCCATCCTTAGACTACTCCAGCCCAAGCACCCTTAACTCTGGAGTTCTTTCGGGCAAGTGATCGGAAAAGGTAAGTGCACTTTGGTGACATAGGTAGCCAAATCAATTCTTATAAGCCTCTCCGCATATACAAGAAACCGGGATGTTACAATCACCCCCACTCACAGAGCGCAACGTCCTCGTTGCGCACCAGGATCGTCACCCTAGACGGTGTGAGCCCACCTGACTTCACACACGTGTTTGGGTTCGGCTCTGATACCAAATTGAAACAACCGCACCCATTTTTTTTTTTTTTTTCATTATTAAAATTCCCATAATTAATAATAACTAAACCTCACCAAATAATTTCCGGTTCAAGATTATAAATTATTAAATAAAATAATCAATAAACGACAAGTCTAGATCACCCCCTCTTCCTCGCCCTGATTCCACGGTCACACTTTCTCCTTTCCTGCATCAATTAAAATATAAGAGATGCATAAGTATTTCGATAAATACTTAGTGAGGCAATCCTCCCATCTACAGGCTAACAAATAATTAAGATAATTAATATAGACTATCACGAAAATACCGAATAAATCAAACATTTCATGAAACACTCGATCTAGACCCTCCGAGATCGTAAACGGCCTATAATCACGAAATCACACCAATTATCAAAATTATTTAATTACGCCTATGGTCCTGCACTCACCTTATTCCCGCACAGAAAGTTTCACGAGAAAATTCAGCAATTTTCTAGAACTCCCCGGGATGAATAACCTTCTATTAAACCACCTAGAAATAAAAATAATAAAATAATTAAAAACAAACAAAGGAAAATCAAGGCGTTCGATACGTTGATAAACCGGTCTAAACCGGACGAAATCAACACGTTCGTCGACTTCCCATCACCGGAGCAGCGACACCACCGCCGGAGCTCACCACCGGAGCTCGCCACAGCCCAACCCCGATCCACCAACCCGACCGGAGCTCACCACCGGAGCTCACCGCGGGAGTTCTCCACGGCCCAGCCCCGATCCACGATCCCGACCGCAACTCACACGCCGGCGAGTGCTCATCACCGGAGCTCACCGCGGAAGCTCATCCACGGCCCAATCCCGGCTCCAACCACGCACCGTCGCCCACCACCGAAGCACACACGGCTCAAAACTCCGATCCACAATCCGACCCAAAATCCCGACCGTACGAACAAACTACGGAGAGAGAGAGGTTTCTTACCGTGGAGGAGAGGAGGTCGCGTCCCGGCTTGGCTCACGGCGGTCACCCCTCGAGCTTCCTCTTGATCTCTCACACGCAGAGTCGACGGCTAGGTTAACGTAGAGGGAGATACATACGCACATATAAACATATGTGTGTGGGATCCCCCTTTTTTTTTTTTGACCCCAAACTCCCAAAGTTATCAATTAAACCCACCCAGAACAATTGATTTTACGCGAATTAACCCCAAACTTCTAATTATTCAATTTCAACCTCAAAATTGAATTAGGGATGTTACACTTATGGTCATAATTTTCCGAAAAAGATGATAGGAAAATCATTGAGAAGATTTAATCCAGCTTGGTTTGATCAGTATGCCAATTGGTTTGAGTATAGCGTATCAAAAGATAAAGTCTTCTGTTTGTATGGCTTCCTTAAGTCCCACAAGTTCGTTCAAGCAGTTTGATAAAGATAAGTTGGTGAAATTGGTTGAGTTCTATCCAAATAATTTTAGTTCTTTTTAGCGTTCTTCTCTTGAGCAGCAACTTGACATCTACATTGACAATGTAAGAGAGGATGAACGATTTTCTAATTTGAAGAGTCTTGGAGATCTTTTTCGTCTTATGGTGGAAATACAAAAATATCTTGCACATCCTCTTGTTTACAGACTATTGAAATTAGCATTGACTTTACCAGTTGCTACAACAACTGTCGAGAGATGTTTCTCTGCAATGAAGTTTATGAAGACAACCTCGCGCAACCGAATTGGAGATCAATTTTTAAGTGATTGTCCTGTTTGTTTTATTGAAAAAGATTTGTTTGAATCGATTACAAACGAAACAGTGATGAAGAGATTTCAAACTATGGCCGAACGTAGAGTATGTTTGTAAGGTGTTTTTATAACACACTACAAGAAAACAGACAATAATTTTCGACGGATGTTGAAACCCGGCTAAAACTCGTAGACTCGTAGTTGATTATGTTTTGATGTAGATTTGTTTTTTGTTAACTCATATCTTGAATTTACAGTTGTTAGTTAAGTCTACTATATTTAACTTTTGAAAGTATAATTATGTAATGTCTAAATTAATTAAAGTTTGGTCGATGTATTTTTTATTTTATTTTAATGAACAGATCATGATAGTCTCAAAGTTTATGAAACAAATATCAGATAAAAGAAAATCATTTACTACTTGTTGTGACTCGTAGATTGAAGATTATTTGACTACTAAGAAATACAGAACGATAGTAGCACAAAACAAAGATTTGCCACAAACAAATATCATATAATTGCCTAACAAAACTAAACCAAAAGCCCTCTTCTTCTTCTTCATTCAAGCCTTTCGCTTTAAAGACTCCTTGATCTTCTCTCTAACGTAAAACATCGGAATCGGCAAGCGCCTGGGCGATGGAGCAGCAGGACCCATTGTGATCGAACCATCAGACAATTCTCGCTCTTGATTCTGCGGCGGCACAGTCTTGATCGTGCTCGGAGCTTGAAGCGGCTTCTGATTAACCAGATCCGGTGTAGATTGCGACGGTTTTGAAGGTTTAAAAGGAACTTAATTCTAGTGGTTTATAGAAACGCTTCAAGCCGGAGACCGGAACCTTTTGAGGAACTTGTAAGAAGGAGACACGAGAGAAGTAATGGAAAACGATTCCGTGTTTCGTATTAACCGGAACGGCAAAAACGTTTCTCTCGAGGTAACTGTGTGTTAACATAGCTAGTTTGATGAGAGATTTGGTTATTGATCGGATAGACTTCGATGTGTTCTTAGCTTTTTTCGCTTGTGAGGAATAACGAGGGGTTCAAGGTTATTTATAAGGTTTCAGTTGCTTGGTGCCCAATTAAGGTTTTTTTTAGGTTTATTAATGTTCATACACAAATAAGAAAAATGTATACGCGTTTGTGTTGTGATATTTCCTTTTTGTTTCTGATTTAGCGATTTAAAACTAACACATATGACTAATTTAATTAAGTTTTTCACTATTTGGTTTCTTTCTTAATCTACCTGAATTATGTTTTCCTTTATTATGAAAATATATATCCAAATTGGTATTTATACATTCTTATTTGATTATTCATTTATATTAATTTCCGTAAAAATATAATGCTTTATATATCATCTTTCGCAAAAACAAAAAAATAATTCAAAACACGCGTTTCCATATTTTTCCCGTCAGCAATACATTTTCAAGTTGCCCCGCTAAAAAACATGTTTCACCGTTTTCAACCAAAAGCGTATTTTACCGTTGTCCCGCCAAAAACTTGTTTTCAAGATTTTTTGTCAAAAACATGTTTCACTGTTTCCCCAACAAAAACATGTTTCACTGTTTCCCCAACAAAAACATGTTTTCGCGTTTTTCCGCCAAAAATGTGTGTTTACTGTTTTCCCACCAAAAACTCGTTTTCAATATTTCTCCGCTAATTTCAAGTTTTCTAACCAAAACCTTGCTTCAACGTTTTCCAAAAAAATATGTTTCCACGTACATTTTCACAGTTTGGAACTTCGATTCAAAAGGAGTTGGAAATTGTCACTGATTTGAACTTCGATTCAAAAGGTGTTAACCAGTGGCGGAGCTATGTTGATTAAGTGATTCAAAAGGTGTTAACCCAAAATCCCGACCGTACGAACAAACTACGGAGAGAGAGAGGTTTCTTACCGTGGAGGAGAGGAGGTCGCGTCCCGGCTTGGCTCACGGCGGTCACCCCTCGAGCTTCCTCTTGATCTCTCACACGCAGAGTCGACGGCTAGGTTAACGTAGAGGGAGATACATACGCACATATAAACATATGTGTGTGGGATCCCCCTTTTTTTTTTTTGACCCCAAACTCCCAAAGTTATCAATTAAACCCACCCAGAACAATTGATTTTACGCGAATTAACCCCAAACTTCTAATTATTCAATTTCAACCTCAAAATTGAATTAGGGATGTTACAATTCTCCCCCACTAACATAGATTCGTCCTCGAATCTAACATCCAGCTAACATCCACAACCTAGCACAACCGCTATTCCAACTCAGCGTCGCACGCCCGCTCTTCCAACTCTACCAACAACGGTATCACGGCTCAACACCATAGTGCCATAGTTCCCTACTTGGTTTGGCCAACCACTCCAACACCCGGGAGTACAACGACTTCACGACCCAACACCATGGATCGGTCCGTCTAACGCATAGAGAGCCAGACAACGGCAATCTCTCTAGTGACCTGTCTCACCAATCAGGAATCACATCGAAACCCAACCGGCCAGGTACACTCGGCAGTGACTCACCAGTGCACTCCGATGCCGCTATATGGGGCCACCACCCCGTGCCAAACCAATCCGGAACTATCAGCCTTATGCGGCTACCAAACACCTAGTATCCGCACCCCCGCTATCGGACCACTACCACTAGTAGCCCGCCAACCTGTCTACTAATCCCCTAGTAAACCCACCACTCAACACATTCAATGAAAACACCTTTTTATTGAATAGTCAAAAACTCCAAAGTACATCGATTAATTATAACACCATAAAAATAGACGAGTACAACAACGCAATAACTCCCAAAATCCCAACACCATGGTTACAACGATATGGAAACAACCCGGCTAACCCTCCAGTTTGCCGAACCACTTGGGAAATTTGCGCTTCAACTTCGCTTCCGGCTCCCAAGTCACCTCCTCGGCTCCATTGCAGTCCCACATCACCTGCATCTCAGGAACCTTCTTCCTCCTGATCACTCTCACCCGACGATCTAGGACTCGCAGAGGCCTCGCCTCCACCACCATGCTCGGTGTCAAATCTGATGGCACCCCCGTGACCACCTGATCATCCTTGTGCAAACATTTCTTCAGCATCGACACGTGGAACACCTTGTGAAATGCCTGCATAGACTCCGGCAACTCTAACCGATAAGCCACCGGTCCGACCCGCTCCAGCACCCTGACGGGACCCATATATCGCGGACTCAACTTCGTCTCGGAAATGGACCTGTTCGGACCCCTCAACATGGCCATTTTCAGGTAGACCAAATCGCCAACTGCGAACTCCAGCTCCTTCCTACGCCGATCTGCGTAGCTTTTCTGACGATCTTGAGCTTCCTTCATGTTCAACTTCACAATCCGGACCTTCTCAGTCGTCTCCTGCACAAAGTCAGCTCCCAACAGGCTCCTCTCCCCCACTTGCGTCCAACATAACGGGGTCCTGCAAGGCCTACCATACAACGCCTCAAATGGTGCCATGCCGATACTAGCCTGGTAGCTGTTATTGTACGCAAACTCCACTAGATTCAGATGATCCGCCCAATGTCCACCCCAGTCCAACACACACATCCTCAACAGATCCTCCAACGTCTGGATAGTCCTCTCCGACTGCCCATCGGTCTGGGGATGATAAGCTGTACTCATGTGTACCTTAGTGCCCATCTCCTTCTGGAAAGCGCCCCAGAACAGCGAGGAGAACTTCGGATCTCGATCTGACACTATACTCACCGGTACCCCATGCAGCTTCACAATCTCCCTGACGTACCTCTTGGCCAACACTTCCGCACCGTCGGTCTTTTTTATGGCCAAAAAGTGCGCAGACTTGGTCAACCTATCGACGATGACCCAAATAGCGTCATTGGTTCGCGAAACCGGCAGACCCACCACGAAATCCATGGTGATCATGTCCCACTTCCACTCCGGAATGGGTAAACTCCTCAACAACCCGCTCGGAACCTGTTGCTCAGCCTTCACCAACTGACAGGTATCACACCCCGCAACCCAGTTGGCAACATCCTTCTTCATCCCTACCCACTGGTAATACCGTTTGAGGTCACGGTACATCTTGGTAGCTCCGGGATGAATAGAGAAACGGCTCTGATGTGCTTCCCTCAGGATTTCCTGCCTCAGCACTTCGTCCTTCGGTACACACACCCTGCCCCTCAAAAGGATCGTTCCATTGCTGGATAACTCATACTCGGACCGCTCTGCCCTGCCAGCCTGCATTAATTCCGCATCCAACTGCTGTGCTACCCGCACCCTAGTCAGAATGTCCGCCTGATCCACCGCCTCTAAACCCAACGGCTCAGGTTCCTCAGACACGGCACACAGTCTCAGGGCACTCACCATGCCTACCAACGCCTCTGTATCTCGCTCAGTGTCTAAAATAACCCGCTTCCTGCTCAAAGCATCGGCTACAAGATTCGCTTTACCGGGATGGTAAGCTATCTCCAGGTCATAATCCGCAACAAGCTCCATCCATCGCCTCTGTCACAGATTCAGCTCCGGCTGGGTAAAGATGTACTTCAGACTTTTGTGGTCTGTGAACACCTGAACCTTACCGCCATACAGATAAGACCTCCAGATCTTCAATGCAAACACCACTGCAGCCATCTCAAGATCGTGGGTAGGATAATTGCATTCATGTTTCCTCAGCTGCCTGGAAGCATATGCGATTACCTTACCCTGCTGCATCAATACACAACCGAGCCCCAGCCTGGACGCGTCTGTGAACACAACATATGGCTCATCCTGCTTAGGCAAGGCTAACACCGGAGTACTCACCAGCATCTCCTTGAGCTTCACAAAGCTCTCCTCACACTGGTCCGACCACACGAAAGGAACGTCCTTCCCGGTCAACTTGGTCATGGCCTGCGCCATACTAGCAAACCCCTTGACGAACCTCCTGTAATAACCCGCCAGACCCAGAAAACTGCGAATCTCCGAGGCATTCTTCGGTCTCGGCCATTCCTCAATCGAGCGAATCTTCTCCGGATCCACTGAAACACCACGATCAGATACGACGTGCCCCAGAAATCCGATCTCCCGCTGCCAGAAACTACACTTGCTCAGCTTAGCGAACAACTTCTGCTCCCGTAGCTTCTCCAGAACTTTCCTCAGGTGAACCATGTGCTCCTCAGGACTCTTCGAATACACTAGAATGTCGTCGATGAAAATGATGACGAACTCATCCAGATACTCCTGGAACACGCCGTTCATCAACCTCATAAACGCAGCCGGTGCATTCGTCAACCCAAACGGCATCACCACAAACTCGTAGTGCCCGTATCTCGTCCTGAAAGCCGTCTTCCTGATGTCCGTCTCCGCTATCGGGATCTGATGATAACCCGATGCCAAATCAATCTTAGAGAACCACGAAGCACCCTGCAACTGATCTAACAACTCATCGATCCTCGGTAATGGGTACTTGTTCTTCACAGTAACCCGGTTCAGCCCCCGATAATCAATGCACAACCGGAAGCTCCCATCCTTCTTCTTGACGAACAGTACCGGTGCACCCCACGGAGAACTGCTCGGTCTAATGAAACCCTTTTCCAACAACTCCTCGAGCTGCTTCTTAAGCTCAGCCATCTCCGCTGGAGCCATCCTGTAAGGAGCCTTAGACAACGGGGTCGTCCCCGGCTCTAACTCAATGGTAAAAGGATCCGATCTGGATGGTGGTAACCCGCTCAACTGCTGGAACACATCCTCGAACTCCCAGACCACCTCAATATCCCGCACCGCTGACTCCCCAACCTCCCCAGGTATCGAAATGGTAGCCAAGTAGGCCTCACAGCCCTGCTCGATCAAACGCTCTGCTTGAACCGCGGAAACGACGATGCCTCCCGGCACCGGTCTCACTCCCTGATAAACCAGTCTTCTGTTAGCATGCTCGAAAACCACACGACCCCGGTGACAATCCAAATGAGCCTTGAACTTTCCCAGCCAGTCCATACCCAAAATGATGTCATAGAGTTCCACTGAGCACACTATCAAATCCGCTGGCATCAGCTTTCCGGCGATAAGAATGTCAACATTCTCCACACAGCCCTGAGTCCTCAACAAGCGTCCCCCAGCAACTCTCACCACACCCGAGTGGTCCCCACACAACTCTTGGATACCGCTCCCCGACACCCAATCCGGTGTGGCAAAACTGTGGGACGCTCCGGAGTCAAACAACACATGTGACTCTACCCCAGCCACATTAAGGGTCCCTAAGCACGAAAAGGATTCACGGCAAATAGCAAACACCAATTACAGAGCGAGTAACTGAAATTACAATCAAACAAGAACATAATTAAGGTAACTAACCAGTAATCGGTCTGCTGCCGCTCGCCTCGCCTGACTCCGCGCCTATGGTGAACACCCTCGGTGCCACTGCGGCCCGTTTCGGAGGTGGTGCCTCGATCCTCACAAATGGCTGAGCCAACTTCGGACAATCCTTCCTGAGGTGACCGGGTTCCTTGCAATGAAAGCACACCGGGCCCCCTCGAGAACAATCCGCCACGCGATGTCCATGGGCTCCGCACCCGAAACAACGTGGTCCAGAACCCGCTTCCTTGGAAGTATCCTCCCACTTCCTCTTCTGTCCCTGCTGCTGACCAGACCTACCGCCCTTGCTCGGAGCAACACTCTGACTTTGAGGCCGTCGCGGAGCCTCTGGTACTGCAGCCTTTAAACTAGCCTCCTGCCTCATCCCCTCCTCAAGCTGCGCTGCACACTCCACCAGTTCGGATACCGACTCGAACTTGCGGACTATGCACCGATTCCTGAGATCGATACGCATACCTCGCATGAAAGCACCAATCAACTCATACTCGGTATCTGCACCCCGACCAGCAAACCGCTTCAGCCGGTTAAACTCGGCCTCGTACTCTCGGACCGAACGAATCCCCTGTGACAAGTACAGAAACTCCGCCTGTAACCTGTCGCGAGCCTCCCGCGGAAAATACTTGAGATCGAACTCCCTCCGGAACTCGTCCCAAGGCAACACTACTCCCGCCCTCCTCGCAGCAACACCCTGCCACCACTCATGTGCATCTCCCTCCAGATAATGCACCGCCAAGTCAACCCTATACTCCTCAGGGCATCTGATCGACTGGAAGTTCCTCTCCAACCTGGACCTCCACTCATCAGACTCAATCGGTCGAGCACCACCACTGAAAAACTTGGTGCCCAACCTCTGCATATGCTCCATCACCCTCAGGTACGACGGAACCACTGGCTCGGCCTCAGCAACCACTCCCGGAACTCCCGGAGCAACAACACCCGGCATCGCGGCAACCCCCTGTGGCGCCACTGGAGCTGGAGCCGGTACCACACCAGGTAACCTCTCCAAGAGCTGGGCCAACATGCCCAAAACAGCCGCCATCGGGTTCGGGTCCGCACCCGCCTGAGCACCCCCCGGCGCCGGCATCGCACCATACACGGCCGCTGGCTCCGACTGACCTTCCCCCTCGGCGTGATCATACGCCCCCTGCTCCACCGTGACACTCTGCGTCACATTCGCAGCTGCTCTGCCACCTCTACCACCTCTGCCACCTCTGCCGCCACGGCCTGTTCTGCCGCCCCGACCACGGCCGCCGCGACCACCCCGACCTCTGAGACCTTGCCCAACGCTATCAGAATCAACCATCTTCAATAACCACTTGTTACTAATTGACAACAGCAATAGTAAAACAAACACGAGTCTTACCGTGGAATCTCATTGAAGGCTCGAAGAGGATGATCTAGAACTTCAAGCTCAACAATTGACTAACTCCCATAGACAGTTCTAATAGCGGAATTTTTTTTTTAAAACTGTCCTAGAACCGTAAATGCTCTGATACCACTTATAACGCCCCGACCGCCCCTACCTGTGGGCCCCAACGACATCTCCCGGCCCGTGGGCCCCACCCTCGTCCGACGGCCGGTGCGTTAGTCCGGGAGGCTTGTAATACTTGTTTACTGACCCTGCAATCACCACGTGACCTTTCCCCGTGTTTTGTCCTCACTCACACGCTACCGCGAATCACTTCCTGGAAGGTCACCCATCCTTAGACTACTCCAGCCCAAGCACCCTTAACTCTGGAGTTCTTTCGGGCAAGTGATCGGAAAAGGTAAGTGCACTTTGGTGACATAGGTAGCCAAATCAATTCTTATAAGCCTCTCCGCATATACAAGAAACCGGGATGTTACAATCACCCCCACTCACAGAGCGCAACGTCCTCGTTGCGCACCAGGATCGTCACCCTAGACGGTGTGAGCCCACCTGACTTCACACACGTGTTTGGGTTCGGCTCTGATACCAAATTGAAACAACCGCACCCATTTTTTTTTTTTTTTTCATTATTAAAATTCCCATAATTAATAATAACTAAACCTCACCAAATAATTTCCGGTTCAAGATTATAAATTATTAAATAAAATAATCAATAAACGACAAGTCTAGATCACCCCCTCTTCCTCGCCCTGATTCCACGGTCACACTTTCTCCTTTCCTGCATCAATTAAAATATAAGAGATGCATAAGTATTTCGATAAATACTTAGTGAGGCAATCCTCCCATCTACAGGCTAACAAATAATTAAGATAATTAATATAGACTATCACGAAAATACCGAATAAATCAAACATTTCATGAAACACTCGATCTAGACCCTCCGAGATCGTAAACGGCCTATAATCACGAAATCACACCAATTATCAAAATTATTTAATTACGCCTATGGTCCTGCACTCACCTTATTCCCGCACAGAAAGTTTCACGAGAAAATTCAGCAATTTTCTAGAACTCCCCGGGATGAATAACCTTCTATTAAACCACCTAGAAATAAAAATAATAAAATAATTAAAAACAAACAAAGGAAAATCAAGGCGTTCGATACGTTGATAAACCGGTCTAAACCGGACGAAATCAACACGTTCGTCGACTTCCCATCACCGGAGCAGCGACACCACCGCCGGAGCTCACCACCGGAGCTCGCCACAGCCCAACCCCGATCCACCAACCCGACCGGAGCTCACCACCGGAGCTCACCGCGGGAGTTCTCCACGGCCCAGCCCCGATCCACGATCCCGACCGCAACTCACACGCCGGCGAGTGCTCATCACCGGAGCTCACCGCGGAAGCTCATCCACGGCCCAATCCCGGCTCCAACCACGCACCGTCGCCCACCACCGAAGCACACACGGCTCAAAACTCCGATCCACAATCCGACCCAAAATCCCGACCGTACGAACAAACTACGGAGAGAGAGAGGTTTCTTACCGTGGAGGAGAGGAGGTCGCGTCCCGGCTTGGCTCACGGCGGTCACCCCTCGAGCTTCCTCTTGATCTCTCACACGCAGAGTCGACGGCTAGGTTAACGTAGAGGGAGATACATACGCACATATAAACATATGTGTGTGGGATCCCCCTTTTTTTTTTTTGACCCCAAACTCCCAAAGTTATCAATTAAACCCACCCAGAACAATTGATTTTACGCGAATTAACCCCAAACTTCTAATTATTCAATTTCAACCTCAAAATTGAATTAGGGATGTTACACTTATGGTCATAATTTTCCGAAAAAGATGATAGGAAAATCATTGAGAAGATTTAATCCAGCTTGGTTTGATCAGTATGCCAATTGGTTTGAGTATAGCGTATCAAAAGATAAAGTCTTCTGTTTGTATGGCTTCCTTAAGTCCCACAAGTTCGTTCAAGCAGTTTGATAAAGATAAGTTGGTGAAATTGGTTGAGTTCTATCCAAATAATTTTAGTTCTTTTTAGCGTTCTTCTCTTGAGCAGCAACTTGACATCTACATTGACAATGTAAGAGAGGATGAACGATTTTCTAATTTGAAGAGTCTTGGAGATCTTTTTCGTCTTATGGTGGAAATACAAAAATATCTTGCACATCCTCTTGTTTACAGACTATTGAAATTAGCATTGACTTTACCAGTTGCTACAACAACTGTCGAGAGATGTTTCTCTGCAATGAAGTTTATGAAGACAACCTCGCGCAACCGAATTGGAGATCAATTTTTAAGTGATTGTCCTGTTTGTTTTATTGAAAAAGATTTGTTTGAATCGATTACAAACGAAACAGTGATGAAGAGATTTCAAACTATGGCCGAACGTAGAGTATGTTTGTAAGGTGTTTTTATAACACACTACAAGAAAACAGACAATAATTTTCGACGGATGTTGAAACCCGGCTAAAACTCGTAGACTCGTAGTTGATTATGTTTTGATGTAGATTTGTTTTTTGTTAACTCATATCTTGAATTTACAGTTGTTAGTTAAGTCTACTATATTTAACTTTTGAAAGTATAATTATGTAATGTCTAAATTAATTAAAGTTTGGTCGATGTATTTTTTATTTTATTTTAATGAACAGATCATGATAGTCTCAAAGTTTATGAAACAAATATCAGATAAAAGAAAATCATTTACTACTTGTTGTGACTCGTAGATTGAAGATTATTTGACTACTAAGAAATACAGAACGATAGTAGCACAAAACAAAGATTTGCCACAAACAAATATCATATAATTGCCTAACAAAACTAAACCAAAAGCCCTCTTCTTCTTCTTCATTCAAGCCTTTCGCTTTAAAGACTCCTTGATCTTCTCTCTAACGTAAAACATCGGAATCGGCAAGCGCCTGGGCGATGGAGCAGCAGGACCCATTGTGATCGAACCATCAGACAATTCTCGCTCTTGATTCTGCGGCGGCACAGTCTTGATCGTGCTCGGAGCTTGAAGCGGCTTCTGATTAACCAGATCCGGTGTAGATTGCGACGGTTTTGAAGGTTTAAAAGGAACTTAATTCTAGTGGTTTATAGAAACGCTTCAAGCCGGAGACCGGAACCTTTTGAGGAACTTGTAAGAAGGAGACACGAGAGAAGTAATGGAAAACGATTCCGTGTTTCGTATTAACCGGAACGGCAAAAACGTTTCTCTCGAGGTAACTGTGTGTTAACATAGCTAGTTTGATGAGAGATTTGGTTATTGATCGGATAGACTTCGATGTGTTCTTAGCTTTTTTCGCTTGTGAGGAATAACGAGGGGTTCAAGGTTATTTATAAGGTTTCAGTTGCTTGGTGCCCAATTAAGGTTTTTTTTAGGTTTATTAATGTTCATACACAAATAAGAAAAATGTATACGCGTTTGTGTTGTGATATTTCCTTTTTGTTTCTGATTTAGCGATTTAAAACTAACACATATGACTAATTTAATTAAGTTTTTCACTATTTGGTTTCTTTCTTAATCTACCTGAATTATGTTTTCCTTTATTATGAAAATATATATCCAAATTGGTATTTATACATTCTTATTTGATTATTCATTTATATTAATTTCCGTAAAAATATAATGCTTTATATATCATCTTTCGCAAAAACAAAAAAATAATTCAAAACACGCGTTTCCATATTTTTCCCGTCAGCAATACATTTTCAAGTTGCCCCGCTAAAAAACATGTTTCACCGTTTTCAACCAAAAGCGTATTTTACCGTTGTCCCGCCAAAAACTTGTTTTCAAGATTTTTTGTCAAAAACATGTTTCACTGTTTCCCCAACAAAAACATGTTTCACTGTTTCCCCAACAAAAACATGTTTTCGCGTTTTTCCGCCAAAAATGTGTGTTTACTGTTTTCCCACCAAAAACTCGTTTTCAATATTTCTCCGCTAATTTCAAGTTTTCTAACCAAAACCTTGCTTCAACGTTTTCCAAAAAAATATGTTTCCACGTACATTTTCACAGTTTGGAACTTCGATTCAAAAGGAGTTGGAAATTGTCACTGATTTGAACTTCGATTCAAAAGGTGTTAACCAGTGGCGGAGCTATGTTGATTAAGTGGGGGGGGGGGGGGCAATGAACCCGATGAAAATTTAAAAATTGGTGTAACTTATTAAAGTCCAATATTAATAAAATAATATCTGCCCCCATTAATCTATAAACTGGACTTCTAAACCCAACAAAAAAAATATTAAAACCCATTCGATACCTAAAAAAATAAATAGATGTTAAACTTAAACCCAAACAATAAAACACAAGCCCAAACAATATTATAATATCATTATTTTGAAAACTAAGCAATAAAACACAAGCCCATTCAAATAATTAAAAAAAGTAAAAAACCTAAGTACTACTCTCCATCTCTCACGTCACGACTCCATCGCTCTCTTTGGTTCTAACTTTTCAATTTTTTTTTCCTATACCCAATGAAATTAGCATATTATGAATCAATTGGTGAGTCTTATATATCGACTTTCTTATATGTTTGTTTAATTGTTTATTTTGGTTTAGATTTTTTCTTTTGATGTAAATTAGTAATATGATTATTATTTTTCCCAGTCGATGGAAAATTTTCTTAAAAGAAAATCCACCTCAACATCCGAGAGTAATTTAGACGATCTGCCATGGGATCCTGCTAAACGGAAAAAGATTTCATCCAAATCAAAAAGATGAGGTAAGACGCAAGTATCTAGCTAAAGATCCTTGTAAGCCTTATGGTCATAATTTTCCGAAAAAGATGATAGGAAAATCATTGAGAAGATTTAATCCAGCTTGGTTTGATCAGTATGCCAATTGGTTTGAGTATAGCGTATCAAAAGATAAAGTCTTCTGTTTGTATGGCTTCCTTAAGTCCCACAAGTTCGTTCAAGCAGTTTGATAAAGATAAGTTGGTGAAATTGGTTGAGTTCTATCCAAATAATTTTAGTTCTTTTTAGCGTTCTTCTCTTGAGCAGCAACTTGACATCTACATTGACAATGTAAGAGAGGATGAACGATTTTCTAATTTGAAGAGTCTTGGAGATCTTTTTCGTCTTATCGTGGAAATACAAAAATATCTTGCACATCCTCTTGTTTACAGACTATTGAAATTAGCATTGACTTTACCAGTTGCTACAACAACTGTCGAGAGATGTTTCTCTGCAATGAAGTTTATGAAGACAACCTCGCGCAACCGAATTGGAGATCAATTTTTAAGTGATTGTCCTGTTTGTTTTATTGAAAATGATTTGTTTGAATCGATTACAAACGAAACAGTGATGAAGAGATTTCAAACTATGGCCGAACGTAGAGTATGTTTGTAAGGAGTTTTTATAACACACTACAAGAAAACAGACAATAATTTTCGACAGATGTTGAAACCCGGCTAAAACTCGTAGACTCGTAGTTGATTATGTTTTGATGTAGATTTGATTTTTGTTAACTCATATCTTGAATTTACAGTTGTTAGTTAAGTCTACTATATTTAACTTTTGAAAGTATAATTATGTAATGTCTAAATTAATTAAAGTTTGGTCGATGTATTTTTTATTTTATTTTAATGAACAGATCGTGATAGTCTCAAAGTTTATGAAACAAATATCAGATAAAAGAAAATCATTTACTACTTGTTGTGACTCGTAGATTGAAGATTATTTGACTACTAAGAAATACAGAACGATAGTAGCACAAAACAAAGATTTGCCACAAACAAATATCATATAATTGCCTAACAAAACTAAACCAAAAGCCCTCTTCTTCTTCTTCATTCAAGCCTTTCGCTTTAAAGACTCCTTGATCTTCTCTCTATAGACTCCTTGATCTTCTCTCTAACGTAAAACATCGGAATCGGCAAGCGCCTGGGCGATGGAGCAGCAGGACCCATTGTGATCGAACCATCAGACAATTCTCGCTCTTGATTCTGCGGCGGCACAGTCTTGATCGTGCTCGGAGCTTGAAGCGGCTTCTGATTAACCAGATCCGGTGTAGATTGCGACGGTTTTGAAGGTTTAAAAGGAACTTAATTCTAGTGGTTTATAGAAACGCTTCAAGCCGGAGACCGGAACCTTTTGAGGAACTTGTAAGAAGGAGACACGAGAGAAGTAATGGAAAACGATTCCGTGTTTCGTATTAACCGGAACGGCAAAAACGTTTCTCTCGAGGTAACTGTGTGTTAACATAGCTAGTTTGATGAGAGATTTGGTTATTGATCGGATAGACTTCGATGTGTTCTTAGCTTTTTTCGCTTGTGAGGAATAACGAGGGGTTCAAGGTTATTTATAAGGTTTCAGTTGCTTGGTGCCCAATTAAGGTTTTTTTAAGGTTTATTAATGTTCATACACAAATAAGAAAAATGTATACGCGTTTGTGTTGTGATATTTCCTTTTTGTTTCTGATTTAGCGATTTAAAACTAACACATATGACTAATTTAATTAAGTTTTTCACTAATTGGTTTCTTTCTTAATCTACCTGAATTATGTTTTCCTTTATTATGAAAATATATATCCAAATTGGTATTTATACATTCTTATTTGATTATTCATTTATATTAATTTCCGAAAAAATATAATGCTTTATATATCATCTTTCGCAAAAACAAAAAAAAAAACAAAAAAATAATTCAAAACACGTGTTTCCATATTTTTCCCGTCAAAAATACATTTTCAAGTTGCCCCGCTAAAAAACATGTTTCACCGTTTTCAACCAAAAGCGTATTTTACCGTTGTCCCGCCAAAAACTTGTTTTCAAGATTTCCCGTCAAAAACATGTTTCACTGTTTCCCCAACAAAAACATGTTTCACTGTTTCCCCAACAAAAACATGTTTTCGCGTTTTTCCGCCAAAAATGTGTTTTACTGTTTTCCCACCAAAAACTCGTTTTCAATATTTCTCCGCTAATTTCAAGTTTTCTAACCAAAACCTTGTTTCAACGTTTTCCAAAAAAAAATGTTTCCACGTACATTTTCACAGTTTGGAACTTCGATTCAAAAGGAGTTGGACATTGTCACAGATTTGAACTTCGATTCAAAAGGTGTTAACCAGTGGCGGAGCTATGTTGATTAAGTGGGGGGGGGGGGCAATGAACCTGATGAAAATTTAAAAATTGGTGTAACTTATTAAAGTCCAATATTAATAAAATAATATATGCCCCCATTAATCTATAAACTGGACTTCTAAACCCAACAAAAAAAATATTAAAACCCATTCGATACCTAAAAAAATAAATAGATGTTAAACTTAAACCCAAACAATAAAACACAAGCCCAAACAATATTATAATATGATTATTTTGAAAACTAAGCAATAAAACACAAGCCCATTCAATTAATTAAAAAAGTAAAAAACCTAAGTACTACTCTCCACCTCTCACGTCACGACTCCATCGCTCTCTTTGGTTCTAACTTTTCAAATTTTTTTTCCTGTACCCAATGAAATTAGCATATTATGAATCAATTGGTGAGTCTTATATATCGACTTTCTTATATGTTTGTTTAATTGTTTATTTTGGTTTAGATTTTTTCTTTTGATGTAAATTAGTAATATGATTATTATTTTTCTCAGTCGATGGAAACTTTTCTTATAAGAAAATCCACCTCAACATCCGAGAGTAATTTAGACGATCTGCCATGTGATCCTGCTAAACGGAAAAAGATTTCATCCAAATCAAAGAGATGAGGTAAGACGCAAGTATCTAGCTAAAGATCCTTGTAAGCCTTATGGTCATAATTTTCCGAAAAAGATGATAGGAAAATCATTGAGAAGATTTAATCCAGCTTGGTTTGATCAGTATGCCAATTGGTTTGAGTATAGCGTATCAAAAGATAAAGCCTTCTGTTTGTATGGTTTCCTTAAGTCCCACAAGTTCGTTCAAGCAGTTTGATAAAGATAAGTTGGTGAAATTGGTTGAGTTCTATCCAAATAATTTTAGTTCTTTTTAGCGTTCTTCTCTTGAGCAGCAACTTGACATCTACATTGACAATGTAAGAGAGGATGAACGATTTTCTAATTTGAAGAGTCTTGGAGATCTTTTTCGTCTTATGGTGGAAATACAAAAATATCTTGCACATCCTCTTGTTTACAGACTATTGAAATTAGCATTGACTTTACCAGTTGCTACAACAACTGTCGAGAGATGTTTCTCTGCAATGAAGTTTATGAAGACAACCTCGCGCAACCGAATTGGAGATCAATTTTTAAGTGATTGTCCTGTTTGTTTTATTGAAAAAGATTTGTTTGAATCGATTACAAACGAAACAGTGATGAAGAGATTTCAAACTATGGCCGAACGTAGAGTATGTTTGTAAGGTGTTTTTATAACACACTACAAGAAAACAGACAACAATTTTCGACGGATGTTGAAACCCGGCTAAAACTCGTAGACTCGTAGTTGATTATGTTTTGATGTAGATTTGATTTTTGTTAACTCATATCTTGAATTTACAGTTGTTAGTTAAGTCTACTATATTTAACTTTTGAAAGTACAATTATGTAATGTCTAAATTAATTAAAGTTTGGTCGATGTATTTTTTATTTTATTTTAATGAACAGATCGTGATAGTCTCAAAGTTTATGAAACAAATATCAGATAAAAGAAAATCATTTACTACTTGTTGTGACTCGTAGATTGAAGATTATTTGACTACTAAGAAATACAGAACGATAGTAGCACAAAACAAAGATTTGCCACAAACAAATATCATATAATTGCCTAACAAAACTAAACCAAAAGCCCTCTTCTTCTTCTTCATTCAAGCCTTTCGCTTTAAAGACTCCTTGATCTTCTCTCTAACGTAAAACATCGGAATCGGCAAGCGCCTGGGCGATGGAGCAGCAGGACCCATTGTGATCGAACCATCAGACAATTTTCGCTCTTGATTCTGCGGCGGCACAGTCTTGATCGTGCTCGGAGCTTGAAGCGGCTTCTGATTAACCAGATCCGGTGTAGATTGCGACGGTTTTGAAGGTTTAAAAGGAACTTCTAGTGGTTTATAGAAACGCTTCAAGCCGGAGACCGGAACCTTTTGAGGAACTTGTAAGAAGGAGACACGAGAGAAGTAATGGAAAACGATTCCGTGTTTCGTATGAACCGGAACGGCAAAAACGTTTCTCTCGAGGTAACTGTGTGTTAACATAGCTAGTTTGATGAGAGATTTGGTTATTGATCGGATAGACTTCGATGTGTTCTTAGCTTTTTTCGCTTGTGAGGAATAACGAGGGGTTCAAGGTTATTTATAAGGTTTCAGTTGCCTGGTGCCCAATTAAGGTTTTTTTTTAGGTTTATTAATGTTCATACAAAAATAAGAAAAATGTATACGCGTTTGTGTTGTGATATTTCCTTTTTGTTTCTGATTTAGCGATTTAAAACTAACACATATGACTAATTTAATTAAGTTTTTCACTAATTGGTTTCTTTCTTAATCTACCTGAATTATGTTTTCCTTTATTATGAAAATATATATCCAAATTGGTATTTATACATTCTTATTTGATTATTCATTTATATTAATTTCCGTAAAAATATAATGCTTTATATATCATCTTTCGCAAAAACAAAAAAAAAAACAAAAAAATAATTCAAAACACGCGTTTCCATATTTTTCCCGTCAAAAATACATTTTCAAGTTGCCCCGCTAAAAAACATGTTTCACCGTTTTCAACCAAAAGCGTATTTTACCGTTGTCCCGCCAAAAACATGTTTTCAAGATTTCCCGTCAAAAACATGTTTCACTGTTTCCCCAACAAAAACATGTTTTCGCGTTTTTCCGCCAAAAATGTGTTTTACTGTTTTCCCACCAAAAACCCGTTTTCAATATTTCTCCGCTAATTTCAAGTTTTCTAACCAAAACCTTGTTTCAATGTTTTCCAAAAAAAAATGTTTCCACGTACATTTTCACAGTTTGGAACTTCGATTCAAAAGGAGTTGGACATTGTCACTGATTTGAACTTCGAATCAAAAGGTGTTAACCAGTGGCGGAGCTATGTTGATTAAGTGGGGGGGGGGGGCAATGAACCCGATGAAAATTTAAAAATTGGTGTAACTTATTAAAGTCCAATATTAATAAAATAATATCTGCCCCCATTAATCTATAAACTGGACTTCTAAAACCAACAAAAAAAATATTAAAACCCATTCGATACCTAAAAAAAAATAGATGTTAAACTTAAACCCAAACAATAAAACACAAGCCCAAACAATATTATAATATGATTATTTTGAAAACTAAGCAATAAAACACAAGCCCATTCAATTAATTAAAAAAAGTAAAAAACGTAAGTACTACTCTCCATCTCTCACGTCACGACTCCATCGCTCTCTTTGGTTCTAACTTTTCAATTTTTTTTTCCTATACCCAATGAAATTAGCATATTATGAATCAATTGGTGAGTCTTATATATCGACTTTCTTATATGTTTGTTTAATTGTTTATTTTGGTTTAGATTTTTTCTTTTGATGTAAATTAGTAATATGATTATTATTTTTCACAGTCGATGGAAAATTTTCTTAAAAGAAAATCCACCTCAACATCCGAGAGTAATTTAGACGATCTGCCATGGGATCCTGCTAAACGGAAAAAGATTTCATCCAAATCAAAGAGATGAGGTAAGACGCAAGTATCTAGCTAAAGATCCTTGTAAGCCTTATGGTCATAATTTTCCGAAAAAGATGATAGGAAAATCATTGAGAAGATTTAATCCAGCTTGGTTTGATCAGTATGCCAATTGGTTTGAGTATAGCGTATCAAAAGATAAAGCCTTATGTTTGTATGGCTTCCTTAAGTCCCACAAGTTCGTTCAAGCAGTTTGATAAAGATAAGTTGGTGAAATTGGTTGAGTTCTATCCAAATAATTTTAGTTCTTTTTAGCGTTCTTCTCTTGAGCAGCAACTTGACATCTACATTGACAATGTAAGAGAGGATGAACGATTTTCTAATTTGAAGAGTCTTGGAGATCTTTTTCGTCTTATCGTGGAAATACAAAAATATCTTGCACATCCTCTTGTTTACAGACTATTGAAATTAGCATTGACTTTACCAGTTGCTACAACAACTGTCGAGAGATGTTTCTCTGCAATGAAGTTTATGAAGACAACCTCGCGCAACCGAATTGGAGATCAATTTTTAAGTGATTGTCCTGTTTGTTTTATTGAAAAAGATTTGTTTGAAAAAGATTTGTTTGAATCGATTACAAACGAAACAGTGATGAAGAGATTTCAAACTATGGCCGAACGTAGAGTATGTTTGTAAGGTGTTTTTATAACACACTACAAGAAAACAGACAACAATTTTCGACGGATGTTGAAATCCGGCTAAAACTCGTAGACTCGTAGTTGATTATGTTTTGATGTAGATTTGATTTTTGTTAACTCATATCTTGAATTTACAGTTGTTAGTTAAGTCTACTATATTTAACTTTTGAAAGTATAATTATGTAATGTCTAAATTAATTAAAGTTTGGTCGATGTATTTTTTATTTTATTTTAATGAACAGATCGTGATAGTCTCAAAGTTTATGAAACAAATATCAGATAAAAGAAAATCATTTACTACGTGTTGTGACTCGTAGATTGAAGATTATTTGACTACTAAGAAATACAGAACGATAGTAGCACAAAACAAAGATTTGCCACAAACAAATATCATATAATTGCCTAACAAAACTAAACCAAAAGCCCTCTTCTTCTTCTTCATTCAAGCCTTTCGCTTTAAAGACTCCTTGATCTTCTCTCTATAGACTCCTTGATCTTCTCTCTAACGTAAAACATCGGAATCGGCAAGCGCCTGGGCGATGGAGCAGCAGGACCCATTGTGATCGAACCATCAGACAATTCTCGCTCTTGATTCTGCGGCGGCACAGTCTTGATCGTGCTCGGAGCTTGAAGCGGCTTCTGATTAACCAGATCCGGTGTAGATTGCGACGGTTTTGAAGGTTTAAAAGGAACTTCTAGTGGTTTATAGAAACGCTTCAAGCCGGAGACCGGAACCTTTTGAGGAACTTGTAAGAAGGAGACACGAGAGAAGTAATGGAAAACGATTCCGTGTTTCGTATGAACCGGAACGGCAAAAACGTTTCTCTCGAGGTAACTGTGTGTTAACATAGCTAGTTTGATGAGAGATTTGGTTATTGATCGGATAGACTTCGATGTGTTCTTAGCTTTTTTCGCTTGTGAGGAATAACGAGGGGTTCAAGGTTATTTATAAGGTTTCAGTTGCTTGGTGCCCAATTAAGTTTTTTTTTAGGTTTATTAATGTTCATACACAAATAAGAAAAATGTATACGCGTTTGTGTTGTGATATTTCCTTTTTGTTTCTGATTTAGCGATTTAAAACTAACACATATGACTAATTTAATTAAGTTTTTCACTAATTGGTTTCTTTCTTAATCTACCTGAATTATGTTTTCCTTTATTATGAAAATATATATCCAAATTGGTATTTATACATTCTTATTTGATTATTCATTTATATTAATTTCCGTAAAAATATAATGCTTTATATATCATCTTTCGCAAAAACAAAAAAAAAAACAAAAAAATAATTCAAAACACGCGTTTCCATATTTTTCCCGTCAAAAATACAGTTTCAAGAGGAGCTAGATCGGAGTAGATCTAGAACAGCCACCAAACAAAGAAAAGAGGAGCTAGATCGGAGTAGATCTAGAACAGCCACCAAACTAGAATTTCAAATGCACCTGTTAACCAAACACAGACGTAAAAGCGATAGACAAGCAGAGAGAGACAAGGAAGGGAAACAAACCTTATCAGAATCCATTTCAGGACGGCGTTTCAAAGCGTCTCCGTCGTGAAGCTGCGGCGGAGGAGCAAGAACATGAGGCTGAGGGCCCAAGGGTAATGAAAATCCATTTCTAGATTTTCACCGTTTTCAACCAAAAGCGTATTTTACCGTTGTCCCGCCAAAAACTTGTTTTCAAGATTTCCCGTCAAAAACATGTTTCACTGTTTCCCCAACAAAAACATGTTTCACTGTTTCCCCAACAAAAACATGTTTTCGCGTTTTTCCGCCAAAAATGTGTTTTACTGTTTTCCCACCAAAAACTCGTTTTCAATATTTCTCCGCTAATTTCAAGTTTTCTAACCAAAACCTTGCTTCAACGTTTTCCAAAAAAAAAATGTTTCCACGTACATTTTCACAGTTTGGAACTTCGATTCAAAAGGAGTTGGACATTATCACTGATTTGAACTTCGATTCAAAAGGTGTTAACCAGTGGCGGAACTATGTTGATTAAGTGGGGGGGGGGGGGCAATGAACCCGATGAAAATTTAAAAATTGGTGTAACTTATTAAAGTCCAATATTAATAAAATAATATCTGCCCCCATTAATCTATAAACTGGACTTCTAAACCCAACAAAAAAAATATTAAAACCCATTCGATACCTAAAAAAATAAATAGATGTTAAACTTAAACCCAAACAATAAAACACAAACCCAAACAATATTATAATATGATTATTTTGAAAACTAAGCAATAAAACACAAGCCCATTCAATTAATTAAAAAAAGTATTAATTAAAAAAAGTAAAAAACCTAAGTACTACTCTCCATCTCTCACGTCACGACTCCATCGCTCTCTTTGGTTCTAACTTTTCAAATTTTTTTTCCTGTACCCAATGAAATTAGCATATTATGAATCAATTGGTGAGTCTTATATATCGACTTTCTTATATGTTTGTTTAATTGTTTATTTTGGTTTAGATTTTTTCTTTTGATGTAAATTAGTAATATGATTATTATTTTTCTCAGTCGATGGAAAATTTTCTTAAGAGAAAATCCACCTCAACATCCGAGAGTAATTTAGACGATCTGCCATGGGATCCTGCTAAACGGAAAAAGATTTCATCCAAATCAAAGAGATGAGGTAAGACGCAAGTATCTAGCTAAAGATCCTTGTAAGCCTTATGGTCATAATTTTCCGAAAAAGATGATAGGAAAATCATTGAGAAGATTTAATCCAGCTTGGTTTGATCAGTATGCCAATTGGTTTGAGTATAGCGTATCAAAAGATAAAGCCTTCTGTTTGTATGGCTTCCTTAAGTCCCACAATTCGTTCAAGCAGTTTGATAAAGATAAGTTGGTGAAATTGGTTGAGTTCTATCCAAATAATTTTAGTTCTTTTTAGCGTTCTTCTCTTGAGCAGCAACTTGACATCTACATTGACAATGTAAGAGAGGATGAACGATTTTCTAATTTGAAGAGTCTTGGAGATCTTTTTCGTCTTATGGTGGAAATACAAAAACATCTTGCACGTCCTCTTGTTTACAGACTATTGAAATTAGCATTGACTTTACCAGTTGCTACAACAACTGTCGAGAGATGTTTCTCTGCAATGAAGTTTATGAAGACAACCTCGCGCAACCGAATTGGAGATCAATTTTTAAGTGATTGTCCTGTTTGTTTTATTGAAAAAGATTTGTTTGAATCGATTACAAACGAAACAGTGATGAAGAGATTTCAAACTATGGCCGAACGTAGAGTATGTTTGTAAGGTGTTTTTATAACACACTACAAGAAAACAGACAACAATTTTCGACGGATGTTGAAACCCGGCTAAAACTCGTAGACTCGTAGTTGATTATGTTTTGATGTAGATTTGATTTTTGTTAACTCATATCTTGAATTTACAGTTGTTAGTTAAGTCTACTATATTTAACTTTTGAAAGTATAATTATGTAATGTCTAAATTAATTAAAGTTTGGTCGATGTATTTTTTATTTTATTTTAATGAACAGATCGTGATAGTCTCAAAGTTTATGAAACAAATATCAGATAAAAGAAAATCATTTACTACTTGTTGTGACTCGTAGATTGAAGATTATTTGACTACTAAGAAATACAGAACGATAGTAGCACAAAACAAAGATTTGCCACAAACAAATATCATATAATTGCCTAACAAAACTAAACCAAAAGCCCTCTTCTTCTTCTTCATTCAAGCCTTTCGCTTTAAAGACTCCTTGATCTTCTCTCTAACGTAAAACATCGGAAATATTAACCCGTCGGAAATCCGTCGGATTTCCGACGACAATAATCCGTCGGATTTCCGACGACAATAATCCGTCGGACACTTTTCGACAGATTTCCGACGACTTTTTGACGAATTCTGATGTTGCCGACATACTGCCGACGGATTTCCGACGGATTGCCGACAGATTTCCGACGGATTTCCGACAGATGCCGACATGGTTGCCGACATCGATAATATCTACTTTATATCCGTCGGAAATCCGTCGGAAAATGCACAAAATTTTCCTTATAAAAACGTTTCCACGCTTCATTTATTATCACAAAAAAAAAAATCTCTGTTATCTAATTCCTTACGAAAATGTCTTCTTCAAATCCTTATAATTATTTTCGATCATGGATGGACAAGCCTCATCAAATTCTGGACACGGGCCTAGTTACGGAGGAATCCAAAAAAGGTCTACAGGAATTCATGGCATTTGCGGGTATGCAGAAGAAAGCAAAAAAAAACCGGTAAAATCTATTGCCCTTGTACCAATTGTGGGAATCGTAGATTTATCGTGATAGATGAAGTATGGTGACACTTGTATTGTCATGGGTTTATGTCGGGTTACAAGATTTGGTATTATCATGGAGAAAATGATACAATGGTGGATAATTATGCTAGTACTAGTGAAAATTATATTGGGGATAACACTAGCTTAGATGAACCCGCAATGGAAGAACAAAGTACTGTAGGTCATGTTCAGATGGTGAACGATGCATTTCGTGAAAGTATACCATCGGTTGCTGAGTATGGAGATAGGGGAGAAGAACCTAATTTAGAAGCTCGGAGATTCTTTGATATGTTAGACGCTGCTAAACATCCGTTATATGATGGGTGTAGAGGTGAATATTCCCCTTTATCAACTGCAACAAGGATGATGGGTATAAAGACGGATTTCAATTTGAGTGAGGAGTGCGTGGATGCAATCGATGATTTTGTGAAAGAAATTTTGCCAGAAGATAATCTTGCACCGGCATCATACTATGAGATACAGAAACTTGTTCAAGGTCTAGGATTGCCGTATCAGATGATAGATGTATGCATAGACAACTGTATGCTCTACTGGAGAGAGGACGCAGATCGTACGACATGTCGTTTTTGTCGCAAACCTCGGTATAAGGAAACAGGTGGAAGAGTGCCAGTGCCATATAAACGGATGTGGTATTTACCGTTAATAGAGAGATTGAAGAGGTTATATCAGTCAGAGCGCACAGCAGGAGCAATGAGATGGCATGCAGAGCATACAACAGATGGACAAATCGCCCATCCGTCAGATGCAGGAGCATGGAAACATTTTCAATCCATTTATCCCAGCTTTGCGTTTGAGGCAAGGAACATATACCTTGGATTATGTACCGATGGTTTCAGCCCTTTTGGGAAGCACGGCAGAAAATATTCTTTGTGGCCAGTAATTGTAACACCTTACAATTTGCCGCCATTTTTGTGCATGCGAAGGGAGTTCTTGTTCCTTAGCATTCTCGTTCCTGGACCAGAGCATCTGAAGAGATCACTTGATGTATTTTTGCAACCATTGATTTATGAGCTGCGAATATTATGGGACCAAGGTATTGAAGCGTTTGATGTTTCTTGTCACCAAAATTTTATCATGCGGTCGGTACTTTTGTGGACTATTAGCGATTTTCCAGCATATGGCATGTTATCAGGATGGACAACGCACAGAAGGTTATCGTGCCCGTACTGTCAAGATAACACTGATGCGTTCCAATTGAAGCACGGACGGAAAACGTCTTGGTTTGATTGTCATAGGCGATACCTACCTAGCGATCATCCTTATCGTCGGAGCACCACATTGTTTAGGAAGAACCGGAAAGTATTTGACGGTCCTCCTCCTGAGTTAGATGGTGAGTATTTGTTGACTCAGTTTAGAGATTTTGGTGCAGAGAGGACCGTTGATTGTGGTGGTAACGGACATCATCCTGTTGATGGTTGTGGCAACGTTCATAATTGGCACAAGAGGAGCATTTTCTGGGATTTGCCTTATTGGAAGAACCATCTTTTGAGGCATAATCTGGATGTCATGCACATTGAGAAGAATTTTTTCGACAACATTATGAACACCGTTCTCAATGTCAAAGGGAAGACGAAGGACAATCTGAAGTCTAGATTGGACTTGCCAGACATTTGTTCTCGTAGAGCACTACATGTGACAGGGAACGGGAAGCCTCCGGTCCCGGCTTTTCGTTTCGATGAACCTTCAAAGGCCGAGTTTTTTGACTAGATTACCGAAAGTGTTAGATTCTCGGACGGATACGCATCTAACCTTCGGAACTGCGTTGATCATGGAGAAGGGAAGTTTACTGGGATGAAGAGTCATGATTGTCATGTGGTGATGCAGCGCCTCCTTCCATTTGCCTTTGCATGTCTTCTACCACGTAATGTCCACGAAGCAATTGCAGGTACAATCATGAAATTATTTATTTACTACTTTATACAATATATACTTCATTATTTAATTATTCATTTGTTATCCATATATTGCAGGGATTGGTGCATTTTTCCGAGATATATGTTCTCGCTCTCTTACATCAGACGGTATCCGCAATCTTGGGGCTAATATACCTGTAATCCTTTGCAATTTGGAGAAGATATTTCCTCCTTCATTCTTTGATGTTATGGAACATTTAACAATTCATCTCCCTCGAGAAGCAGAGCTTGGGGGCCCGGTTCAGTACCGTTGGATGTATCCTTTCGAACGGTATATGTTACATCTAAAGAAGAAGGTGAAAAATTTGAGTAGAGTGGAGGGTTCTATCGTCGCACAGACCATCAATGAAGAAACCTCACATTTTGCCGAGTCCTACTTTCCATCACAAGTCAAAACAAAGAGTCGTAGAGCAGCTCGACATGATGACGGAGGCGTCCTACCTTTCTATCCAGTCGATGTACCTCATATATTTTTACAGATTGGACGACTTAGTGGAAAAGGCAAGAAGAGGAGACTTTCACCACAAGAGCGAGAGCATTTGCATATGTATATTCTCACAAACTGCGACGGAGTTGATGAATATGAGAGGTATTATATATTGAACTTAATTTTTAATTACTTATTGGGTTTTTGATTATATATATATGTACTAACGTGATAATTGTTTCAATCTCACAGGATGTATATGGCTTATCAACGTTTTGCATTTCCTGACAAAACAGAGGACGAGCTAATCGAGCTCAAACAGGAAGAATTCGGACGTTGGTTAAGAGATTATGTAAGTCTTTTAATTGCCTTGTTTTTAGCAATCATCATATGTAATGAAAGATTTAATTATTTGAAGTATTTTTATTTTAATTGTGCAGGTGACGACAGAGAAGGCTAATGGACAAACATTTCCCACGTGGTTAGAAGAAATTGTGAGATTTCCACTAGCAACCGTGCAGTCACATGTGATGTATAGCACACGGGGGTACGATTTTAAGATTCTTCGGGATGATAGGAGTGCGACAACTTCAGATTACGGTGTATCAACTCAGTCAGGTGATCTTGTATACTATGGTGTCGTACGTGAGATTTTCGATGTTCAGTACCCGGGAATGCTCAGTCTAAGATGTGTTGCATTTTTATGCGACTGGAACGACCCATTAGTAGGAAGCGGTGTACGACACGACCAATTTGGTGTTACATCATTACATAGCAGAAGAAAACTCCTGAGATACGAGCCATTTGTACTTGCATCACAAGCAGACCAGGTTTGTATTTCTTTTACGTTAATTTTTAATTTAGTTTTGTTGCATTCCCGTGGTTAAATTTGTACATGGTGTAGGTATGCTACATTTCCTATCCGCGGGTGACAAACAAGCAAGACCCGTGGGTTACAGTCACATCGATAAACCCGAGAGGTAGAGTTCATGGGATGTCTGTTCATGAACCCCTCCAACAAAGCTCCGTAGGTTTGGGTTCAATCGAGCATTCCCTTGAGGTCGACATTGTCGTTGATTTCACCATACAGTCAGACGATCGAGTATTTGAGGATTCAGAAGAAGAATTTGACGAATTTGGGGAACCTTCCGATTCAGGAGAATCAGATTACTCATCATCGGATTGACAGTAGTTTTAATTATAAAATTTGCACCGTAAAATATGTACATATATTTGAACTAGAATTCTAATGTGTAATATATCAGTTATGTCGAAGTTTTATAAAGTTAGACATTTGATTAAGTGTAACAAAATCAGAATTTTGCCACAAAAAAAATTTTGGTTACAAGGTTAACCTATATTATAACTTCTATATAAATTCTATATAACACATTTTCTTGATGTGTATACAAGGTTAACCTATTTTATATACATCATACAAGTGTTTGTAAACTTTTGCCACAAAAAAAACCTATACCCTATACCCTAAACAAGATTTTTGAATATCCGTCGGAAATCCGTCGGAAATT
Organism: Eutrema japonicum; assembly: GCA_030161315.1. Classification (NCBI taxonomy): domain Eukaryota; kingdom Viridiplantae; phylum Streptophyta; class Magnoliopsida; order Brassicales; family Brassicaceae; genus Eutrema; species Eutrema japonicum. Next base: position 1,641,692 of record BSQW01000010.1, on the reverse strand, counting down.
TGGAAATTTCCGACGGATTTCCGACGGTTTGAGTTGAATCCGTCGGAAAATTCCAACGGATTAAGCTGCCTCGGATAAAACCTGGGTTATATCCGAGGGATTGATTTTTTAGCCGAGGCAGCTGAATCCGTCGGAAATCCGTCGGAATTTTCCGACGGATTTCCGATAGATTCAACTCAAACCGTCGGAAATCCGTCGGAAATTTCCGATGAATTTCCGACGGATATTCAAAAATCTTGTTTAGGGTATAGGGTATAGGTTTTTTTTGTGGCAAAAGTTTACAAACACTTGTATGATGTATATAAAATAGGTTAACCTTGTATATACATCAAGAAAATGTGTTATATATAATTTATAAATTTTGATGGAAGTGTTTGTATAAGTTATAGTATAAGATATAGTTGATTTATGTGAAATGATATATTTTGATGTTGTATAATTTTTAAACTAATGCAAAGCCTTTAATATTGATGAACTTAATATATATATATTGAATGAAACATGTAAATAACATGTCCCTAAATCATATAAAGAAACCCTAAACCCTAAACCCTAAACCCTAAAAACGTTTTTAATATATTTGTTAAGTAATAAAAACGTTTTCATAATATTTGTATATATTAAAATTGTTTTTAAAATTTTTTATAGTAATAAAAACGTTTTTATAATATGTATATATATTAAAATCTTTTATAATATTTTTTAACTAATAAAAACGTTTTTAAAATATTTCTATATATTTAAGTTGATGTTAAAATATTTCTTTAATTATAAAAACGTTTTTATAATATGTGTATATATTAAAATCCTTTATAATATTTTTTAACTAATAAAAATGTTTTTAAAATATTTCTATATATTTAAGTTGATGTTAAAATATTTTTTTAATAATAAAAACATTTTTCAAATATTATTTTAGAAATAAAATCGTTTTAAATATTTTTTATAGTAATAAAACGTTTTCTAAATATTTTTATATATTAAAACTGATTTTAAAATATTTTAGCAAATTTTAAAAAATTTTGAAATATTTGAATTTTTAGTAAACTTTGAATTTTTCGGAAAATTTGAATTTTTTGGAAAATTTGAATTTTCCGGAAAATTTGAATTTTTCCTAAATTCTTTTCCGGAAATTTCAAAAAATTTTGTAACTTTTGAATTTTTTGTTAATTTACTAACAATTTTACCGTTTTCCGCAGGGATCACGACGAAGTTCTTCAGTTGGGAGGCTGCAACCAAGGACGCCGTTCTCGGGGTTCTCGGGGTTCTCGGTGTACGCCTCCTCCGGGACCAACGAGCTCGGGAACTCACATCCCAGATTCCCAGCAATCCGCTGCTCGGAGCCACATTGAGATCGAGGAGCTAGTCCGGCAGCCTAACCGGGGCCATTGCATTCGACTCGACCCGAAGTTTGAGGACGGCACTTGGTAAGAAATTTTTTGTACATTATTTCAATTTATATAGATTTTTAAACTTAACATATTTATATCTTTTCATAATGTTTTCAGGTTTAAGCTGTCGACTCAGATCACCAAGGCGATATTACGGATGCTCCACAACATATTGGACAAACCGTACGAGAAGTATTCGGACATGCCTACCGAGGAGAAAGACGTGTGGCACCGGACTTTCGCGGTAAGTTATTTATTGATATATTATTTATTTTGAATTTCATTTTGTCAATTTTTCTTTTTGATATGTAACATATTTTTAAAAAAAATTGTAGCAAGAGTTCACGTGGGACTCTCATCATACGCGCAAAGTCATTGACACATTCGACAAGTATGCCGCAAACTCTTACTCGAAGCACATGTACGAGTGGAAGCAGAAGTGGAAGCACAACAAAGACAAGCCGAAGGACCTTGACGACGACGTCTGGAAGGGCTTCTGTGAGTACTGGAGTAGGCATGCGACGAAAAAGACCTCCGAGCAACAGTCGAAGAACCGAAATAGCCAACGAGGCGGGAAAGGGGTCTACATCCACAACGCGGGCGCAAAGACCATCGAACGGGAAGCGATGGAAATGGTAAGTTTAATTTAAAATTTTTATTGTTAATTCTGTTTTTTATATTTATTTAACTTAACAAATTTTCGCAGGCGAGAGAATCTGGTTCCGAACCCGATTATCTTCAACTCATCGAGAATAGACACACCAACAAGAAAACCGGTCAGATACAGGACTTGGGGATGCGGGATGTTGTCGAGAAGAGCAAGAAGACGAAGCTGGACCGTGAACTATCATCGCAGCTCACTATCGAAGGATCGACGTCCTCGAACTCTTTGTCCCGGGAAGAGATAAACTAGATTGTACTTGAGGTAAGTTTTAATTTCATTTCGTTTTTTTTATTTTCGTTATTTATTTATTATCGGTTTTAATTATTCGCAGCAAATCCGGCAAGTGAAAGGTCGATTCGCTGGGTTAGGCACCCTTCCGACCCAGGAATCTTCTTCCTCGCTTCCTCGTTATCCTTCGGAGTACTGGGTAGAAATCGAGAGGCTCACCCAAACGGTGAAAGACCGTGACCAGCAGGTTGAAGAGCTACGGACGGAGCAACAGACTACCAACAAGAAGCTCTCCTGCTTGGAGAAGATGATGGAAAAATGCTTCCCGCATATGTTTCGGGATAATAATCCCGACGACGGAGATTCTCCAACCGTTTAAATATTTGCTTTTAATGCTTTTTTTTTGAACAATTTATTATTATGTGTAATGAATTTTTTAATTTTGTTTAATGAATTTATATATTTATTATTTCTATTTTTAATTTATATTTCAAATTTATATAATTTTAATATATAAATTTCAAAAAAATAAATAATTAAATAAAATTCAAAATACCAATTCCGTCGGAAAACCGTCGGAATAAGTTACTGTAACATCCCGATTTCTTGTATATGCGGAGAGGCTTATAAGAATTGATTTGGCTATCTATGACACCAAAGTGCACTTAGCTTTTCCGATCACTTGCCCGAAAGAACTCCAGAGTTAAGCGTGCTTGAGCTGGAGTAGTCTAAGGATGGGTGACCTTCCGGGAAATGATTCGCGGTATCGTGTGAGTGAGGACAAAACACGGGGAAAGATCACGTGGTGATTGCAGGGTCAGTAAACAAGTATTACAAGCCTCCCGGACTAACGCACCGGCCGTCGGACAAGGGTGGGGCCCACGGGCCGAGAGAAGGCATGGGGGCCACGGGCCGAGAGAAAGCATGGGGCCCACAGGTAGGGGTGGTCGGGGCGTTATAGTTACCGTCGTAAATCCGTCGGAACCTATTTCCGACGAAGAACCGACGGACTTCCGAGACAACTTCCGATCAAATTATCCGTCGTAACTCCGTCGAAAATAGTTACCGTCGGAAATCCGTCAGAAATATCTTCCAACAGATTTACGACGGACTTCCGACAAATTCATTCGATCACCATCCGTCGGAAATTCTGTCGGTAATATATCCGTCGGAAATTACCGACGGATTTCCGACGGCATTTCCGACTGAATATCCGTCGGAGTATCCGTCGGAACGTACGCGGTCGGAAATCCGTCGGAAATGTCTGACGGCTTTCCGACGGCACAAATCCGTCGGAAATTTCCGACGGATTCCGACGGAAACCATATTTCCGACGAACTGTAACCGACAGCTTAAATCCGTCGGAAATCCGTCAGAAAAGACCCTTTCCGACGGATTTCCGACGGATTTGACAGTCGGAAATATCCCTGTTTTCTTGTAGTGATCGGAATCGGCAAGCGCCTGGGCGATGGAGCAGCAGTACCCATTGTGATCGAACCATCAGACAACACTCGCTCTTGATTCTGCGGCGGCACAGTCTTGATCGTGCTCGGAGCTTGAAGCGGCTTCTGATTAACCAGATCCGGTGTAGATTGCGACGGTTTTGAAGGTTTAAAAGGAACTTCTAGTGGTTTATAGAAACGCTTCAAGCCGGAGACCGGAACCTTTTGAGGAACTTGTAAGAAGGAGACACGAGAGAAGTAATGGAAAACGATTCCGTGTTTCGTATGAACCGGAACGGCAAAAACGTTTCTCTCGAGGTAACTGTGTGTTAACATAGCTAGTTTGATGAGAGATTTGGTTATTGATCGGATAGACTTCGATGTGTTCTTAGCTTTTTTCGCTTGTGAGGAATAACGAGGGGTTCAAGGTTATTTATAAGGTTTCAGTTGCTTGGTGCCCAATTAAGGTTTTTTTTAGGTTTATTGATGTTCATACACAAATAAGAAAAATGTATACGCGTTTGTGTTGTGATATTTCCTTTTTGTTTCTGATTTAGCGATTTAAAACTAACACATATGACTAATTTAATTAAGTTTTTCACTAATTGGTTTCTTTCTTAATCTACCTGAATTATGTTTTCCTTTATTATGAAAATATATATCCAAATTGGTATTTATACATTCTTATTTGATTATTCATTTATATTAATTTCCGTAAAAATATAATGCTTTATATATCATCTTTCGCAAAAACAAAAAAAAAAAACAAAAAAATAATTCAAAACACGCGTTTCCATATTTTTCCCGTCAAAAATACATTTTCAAGTTGCCCCGCTAAAAAACATGTTTCACCGTTTTCAACCAAAAACGTATTTTACCGTTGTCCCGCCAAAAACTTGTTTTCAAGATTTCCCGTCAAAAACATGTTTCACTGTTTCCCCAACAAAAACATGTTTTCGCGTTTTTCCGCCAAAAATGTGTGTTTACTGTTTTCCCACCAAAAACTCGTTTTCAATATTTCTCCGCTAATTTCAAGTTTTCTAACCAAAACCTTGTTTCAACGTTTTCCAAAAAAAAAAGTTTCCACGTACATTTTCACAGTTTGGAACTTCGATTCAAAAGGAGTTGGACATTGTCACTGATTTGAACTTCGATTCAAAAGGTGTTAACCAGTGGCGGAGCTATGTTGATTAAGTGGGGGGGGGGGCAATGAACCCGATGAAAATTTAAAAATTGGTGTAACTTATTAAAGTCCAATATTAATAAAATAATATATGCCCCCATTAATCTATAAACTGGACTTCTAAACCCAACAAAAAAAATATTAAAACCCATTCGATACCTAAAAAAATAAATAGATGTTAAACTTAAATCCAAACAATAAAACACAAGCCCAAACAATATTATAATATGATTATTTTGAAAACTAAGCAATAAAACACAAGCCCATTCAATTAATTAAAAAAAGTATTAATTAAAAAAAGTAAAAACCTAAGTACTACTCTCCATCTCTCACGTCACGACTCCATCGCTCTCTTTGGTACTAACTTTTCAAAAAAAATTTCCTGTACCCAATGAAATTAGCATATTATGAATCAATTGGTGAGTCTTATATATCGACTTTCTTATATGTTTGTTTAATTGTTTATTTTGGTTTAGATTTTTTCTTTTGATGTAAATTAGTAATATGATTATTATTTTTCTCAGTCGATGGAATATTTCTTAAAAGAAAATCCACCTCAACATCCGAGAGTAATTTAGACGATCTGCCATGGGATCCTGCTAAACGGAAAAAGATTTCATCTAAATCAAAGAGATGAGGTAAGACGCAAGTATCTAGCTAAAGATCCTTGTAAGCCTTATGGTCATAATTTTCCGAAAAAGATGATAGGAAAATCATTGAGAAGATTTAATCCAGCTTGGTTTGATCAGTATGCCAATTGGTTTGAGTATAGCATATCAAAAGATAAAGCCTTCTGTTTGTATGGCTTCCTTAAGTCCCACAAGTTCGTTCAAGCAGTTTGATAAAGATAAGTTGGTGAAATTGGTTGAGTTCTATCCAAATAATTTTAGTTCTTTTTAGCGTTCTTCTCTTGAGTAGCAACTTGACATCTACATTGACAATGTAAGAGAGGATGAACGATTTTCTAATTTGAAGAGTCTTGGAGATCTTTTCGTCTTATGGTGGAAATACAAAAACATCTTGCACATCCTCTTGTTTACAGACTATTGAAGTTAGCATTGACTTTACCAGTTGCTACAACAGCTGTCGAGAGATGTTTCTCTGCAATGAAGTTTGTGAAGACAACCTCGCGCAACCGAATTGGAGATCAATTTTTAAGTGATTGTCTTGTTTGTTTTATTGAGAAAGATTTGTTTGAATCGATTACAAACGAAACAGTGATGAAGAGATTTCAAACTATGGCCGAACGTAGAGTATGTTTGTAAGGTGTTTTTATAACACACTACAAGAAAACAGACAACAATTTTCGACGGATGTTGAAACCCGGCTAAAACTCCTATCAACCTTCCCCCGGCTAAAACTTAATTCGTCGAAAACCCGTCGGAAATTTTCGACGGAAGTATACTTAGAATATTTTTATTTGATTTTTGGTTTTATAAACGAGGAATATAAGTAAATCAAATGTATAATTTTATATATCAAATGTAATATATTACACATTACATATCTAGTACAAATACAATTACATATTTTACAATGCAAAGTTTATAATTATAAAACTACTCAGAATCTGATGATGAGTTATCTGATTTTGCTGAATCGCTAGTTTCCCCAAATTCGTCAAATTCTTCCTCTGAATCCTCAAATACCCGATCGTCTGCATGTATGGTGAAATCAACAACAAGGTCGACCTCTAGGGAATGCTCGATTGAACCCAAACCTACGAAGCTTTGTTGGAGGGGTTCATGATCAGACATCCCATGAACCCTACCTCTCAGGTTTATCAATGTGACTGTAATCCACGGGTCTTGCTTGTTTGTCAGTCGAGGATATGGAATATAGCATACCTACACCATGTAATAAAGTCATATAAAAAGTTAGATACGGTAATGCAAAAATACTAACAAATAAATTATCATAAAAGAATAAAACTAACATGGTCTGCTTGTGAAGCAAGTACGAATGACTCGTATTTCTGTAGTAACCTTCTGCTGTGTAATGATGTAACACCAAATTGGTCGTGTCACACACCGCTTCCTACTAATGGGTCGTTCCATTCACATAAAAATGCAACGCATCTCAAACCGAGCATTCCCGGGTACTGCACATCGAAAATCTCAGGTACGACACCATAATATACAAGATCACCGGACTGAGTGATTTAAGCATTTTCACTCAGTCAATTGAAACTAAAGTTCACACTACCGCAAAAATAACGGTTGTCAATGCAGTACTTTAGGATCGAATCCACAGAGACCAATGTTACACTACTATTCTCACAATTGTGAAATTAAGCTAAGACAGAAATATGGTTTGTTTTAGAAAAGTAACAAGAGCAATTTAAACGATGTAAATTCAATAAGGGAAAGGCGTTAGGTCGAGGATTTATTCGCAGGAATCCAGAGATCATAAATCAGATAACTATTTAGGGAATAATTAAAAGCAAGTTTCAAAATCAAACATAAATATCTAACCAATCCACTCCCGTGCTCATGGTTACTAAATCTAGCAGCCTAAAATCCTAACTTTCGTTGGCAAAGAATTCTATATCAGCATTAACGAGCTGGTTCAATATGTTCAAGAATCGCCTTAACATCAACTTCCGCAGGCTAAGGAAAATTCACTCACTTGTGTTCTTTCTAGCAACCTAAGACACTCCCGCACTCTTAGATTGCCCTAGTTCATAGACCTAGTGGTCAGCTCAAGTATAAGCAATAAACACAACAATAAGCGAGAACCACAAAAGATAAATCCCTATCTGTGTCTAATTCAATGACTCATGGATCCCCTTGAAGGCCCTAACCTAACTATGGAACTACTCAAAAATAGTAACGAAGAACAAGGAAGGAGATGAAGAAATCATAATAATAAAGAGAGAAAGGGTTTAGAATTCTTCTCAATAGATGCATAGATCCTTCTCCAAAGCTTACAATGATTTAATAGCAAAAAGGTCTGAATAGAACAAAAGGTGGCTGCCTCCAAGATGCTAAAAATAGAGTATATATAGGTCTAGGTCGAATTAGGTTAAGTTAGGATGATTCTGGGGCAAAATAGGAAGTTTAGAAACTGCAGAAACTGCATTTTTCTCGTCTGGGAAGTGCATCGGTCGATACCAATATGGACTGGTCGATGCCACGGTCGATGCTACCCCTAACAGAGAGTTCAGCATCGACCGATTCTAGATATGCATCGATCGATACCACTCTCCATGTTCTGTGCATGCTTCATCTGCGAGGCATATTGACCTGTTTTTAGTAAATCGGGTATAACTCTTGATCGCACCGTTGGATGTCCTTCAAACCACTTGAAAATGAAAGCTAATTCACAGCTATATCTCGTGCCCAAATATCAGCGCGATCCATTGGTTGGAAGATCTTAAAAGACTACCAAACTTCTGACGTCTCTGCATGATTCTACATCTCCATATGCTCATTTTCACCTAAAACGGCTCCTTTTCTCTCAAAGTCTCCTAAAACCTGAAAAGACTCGATAAAGGACTAAAAGAATCTAAAAACACACTTTGACTCAATAAAAGACTCAAAAGAAATACCAAAACATGTGTTAAGAAACGGTAAAAACCAAGCATATCAATTCCCCCAGACTTAGTTCTTTGCTTGTCCTAAAGCAAACATAAAAATAAGCACGAAAGAAGAGTTTGAAAAACACGAAGATGATATATCATGGATTTTACCCCTTTTAGACCATGATATAGGTCCTATTTATGGAGTCTTTATAGTATTTTTGAGTCTTTTAGAGTCTTTTACAAGTTTAGGTTCGTTTGGAGCTTAATTGGATATATTGAAGCATTCTGGAGCATTTTGGAGCATATGGAGATTCAGAGTCATGCAGAGACGTCAGAAGTTTGGCATTCGTTGAAGAACTTTCCTTCTATGGATTGAGCTCAAATTTGGACACAAGACAGATCAATGGATTAGCTTTCATTTGGAAGTGGTTTGAGGCCATTCCAAAGGTGCGATTGAAAGGTATGCCAGTTTTCGTGAAGACAATCCAGTCATGCGAGCACAGTGTACTGGTGTCGACCGACACCAATCCAGTATCGACCGACACCAACTGCCGACGGAAAAACGTGATTTTACAAGTTTAAAGACTCTGCAACTTGGTCCAGAAGACTTTAATAATTACCAGAAGCCCCAAAAAGTGTTTTAGCTTTATAATTAGGTTTTTCAGCCACTTTGGTGGCTATGCTTTATTTTATTCTGGTTTTGTGAGAGAGCTTTTGAAGGGAAGACAAGTCTGAAACTCTGTTCGTCCGAGAGAAGATTTCAAACCCTCTTGTTACTTTTTCTATTTTATTTGATGATTTATTCAAACATGTTTATTACTTCAATTTCCATGTCTGAGTAGATCTCTTGTTAGGTTTAGGGTTCTCATAAGGGTTTTCTCTGAATGCTAGGTTGATTAGTTATTAGGATTCACCATCTGAATTAGTTCTTCACCATACGTTGTTTCCAAAGCTAATTCTAGATTGATCACCTAGAACTTAGATCTTTGGATAATTGATTAGGCACGAGAGTGCGATTAATTACCTGATAGAACCTAGGGTGAGCAAAATAACTATTCGCAAGAGATTTGGTTTAGTTGTTTTGTGAACAAATCAAACTTGAACTAAAAGCTGGTTAAACTTTAGGATTCGCAAAGAGATTTGGAATTCTAAGATTTAGACTTAGATAGTTTTCGCAACGAGAGTTGGTTAATTATACCTTAGTGATTTGAGTTCAAGAACCGCGCTAAATCTGAATCATGTTAGTTAGTTTATCTGCATTCCTTGATTTCCTGAAAAATACCCTGAACCTATCTTTCTCCAATCGAATATACAACCGTTTTAATTTACATTTTGTTTTCAATATCGTTGATTGCTTAGCTTTATTCTCATCTTTATAATCTATTGTGTGTCTCTGTGAGTCCTTGTGTTCGACCCCTACTTTACTGCAACTACTGCTTAGTACTTTTAGGGTATTAATTTGAGCATATCAAATTTGGCGCCGTTGCCGGGGACTCAATTCGCCATTAGATTTTTGTTTGAGAATTTCGACTAAGTTCGTCGGTATCGGTCGATACTATCTACTGTCGGCCGATACTCGTCGTTCTCTTTTTGTTGATATCGATCGACACAACCCAATGTCGGTCGATACTCGACGTGTTTTTTGTTACTTACGTGCCTTGCCTAGTGTGTTTCAGGTGTGAATTTGGAACGTGCAAACATGAAAGTAAAGAAGCCAGCAGAGATGAACAATACAATGATTTTGATTCAGGATGCTGCTGGAGCTTTGAGAGACCAAGAGGGTCAATTGTGCAATGAGAGAGGGCAGCGACTTGATGAAGCTGGAAATATCATTGTCCCTGCAGTTGCTGTGAATGCAGGGAACGCTGGGATTAATCGCGGTAGGACGATTGGTGAGTACAACAGGCCTGATCAGTTCTATGCCAATCGATCAGTGATTCGCCCTCCTGCCTTTCAGAGGAATGACTTTGAGCTAAAATACTTCACTCTTGTGGGTCAGCATCTTTTTCATGGTCTTTCTCATGAACACCCTATGGATCACATTGAGAGGTTTGAGAATTTGGTTACAAGCATCCAATGCAATGGAGTGTCCTATGATTACCTCTTCTGCAAGCTTTTCCCATACTCTCTTGGTAGAGATGCAACTTACTGGCTGAAGCAGTTACCTACTGGGTCGCTGAATACCTGGGAAGAGACGAAGAAGGCATTCCTGAACAACTTCTATGATGATTCACGATCAGATGATCTGAGGAACAAGATTTCTCAGTTTTCTCAGGGTCCGACAGAGGCACTCAAGGCCGCTTGGATTCGATTCAGATCTTATCAGAGAGATTGTCCACATCACGGGTTCACTCAAGTTCAGCTGCCGGGTACTTTCTATTGAGAAGTCGATTGGAGGTATCAGATGTCCTTAGATACTGCAAGTAATGGGAATTTCAAGGGACATCACCTAATTTACCACTAAAAAAAAAACTAATCTCCTATCTCCCTACTTAATCTACCATCTCCCTTCTATATGTGTAAAGACAATTAAACCCTTAACCCTTACCCTTTAAATTAATAATCAAAAATAAAAAAAATAAAAAAACAAACCCCGCTTCCGACAATCGGGTCTTGAGCTTCCCCTGACGCCGATCTGTTTCTTGGCCACCGCCTGCATCGACCACTCCGTTGCTGCCGTTCTTCGTCTTCGTCAAGCTGTAGCTTGAAAATCCAGGTATGTTCTTCTGTTGAGCTGCATTCCGGATATGGTGGTGCAAATTGGGGGATTGAATGAGAATCCCGAATTCGATTTGATTAATTTATTTTAGTACTTCCCCTCACATTCCCCTCACATTGGGTGTTTTAGCATGGTTTCGGGGTCGACTTTAATTTGGTAACAATGTATTTCAATGATTGAATCGTAGTGAATTGTAACGGGGAACGATCCTCTTATTTGCCATAAGAGAACTAGGTAAAACTAGTATTACTGATAAATTTAGTAAAACTAGTCAAACTAGTATTACTAAAAATCATGATTTATTGAGTAAAACTTGGTGCAAATGGTATTACTGAGTAAAGAGAATGTAAACTGTAGATAACTAGTATTACTGAAAGAGTTTTTGTATTGTTTTGGCAGGATACAATGAACAACAACGTCAGCATACATTTTAAATGCGAAGATCGTATGTATAGTTTAATGTTGAAGACATCAGTGGAGGAGATAACTCTGTCGATGATAGAAGCTAGGATACACAAGAAGCTTGCGTGTAAGGTTAAATTGCAATTGAGCTACTTTCCACTGTTGGTTGGAGTTGAGGAACAGTGGAATATTTCTGATGATGAGGATCTGTGTGTTTTTCTGACGTCCACTGATAAAGAGAACCGTAGATGTATTTTGTATGTGAAGGTCATGATTATTTCGGAACTGCCCGAGCAATTATCGAGAGCAAACAATAGGAATGATGATGAAATTGGTTCTAATGCGATTACTCTGTACGTAGCCAACGATCAAGGAAAACAACAACATGAGGTGATAGAGGATGATGATGATACATCACGTGATGAATGTGTGGATAGATCGGATATGCATCATGAATATATTGAGCCTCCCCTTGCTGTAGAATCTGGTCAGTTTAGAGTGGCATGGGAAGACGGTTTGGGTGTAAGTCAGCATCATGAATTTCCAAATAAGAAGGCATTGCAAGAGTTCGTGGATAGAGCCGCATTTGAAAACTCATTTGGTTATGCTATTAAATGGTCGGATAAGACGAGATACGTGGTAAAATGTTCTCAAGAAAAGTGTAAATGGGGTTTACAAGCTGCAAGAATTAAAAAAACAGATATTTTCTCGATTAGAACACACACGAAGATGCATACATGCTCTCGGGTTAGTCAGAGTACCAGCAACTCTAAGAGGAAAGGCAATCCACGATTAGCTGCATGTCTTTTGCATGAAGATTATCCATGAAAAATGAAAACTACAAGTCCTAAAGTTATCATGGAGCGTGTTAAGACAAAATTCGGTGTGAAGATATCATACTCCACAGCGTTGAGAGGGAAATATCTAGCTGCTAGTGATTTGCGTGGTAATCCGGAAGAAAGCTACAAGATGTTGTATTGTTATTTGTACATGTTAGAGGAGGTCAATCCTCGTCCAATAACAAGTGTGAAATTGGATGAGAAGGGAAAATTCAAGTACCTATTCATAGCTTTGGGAGCTAGCATTGAAGGATTTCAAGTCATGAGAAAGGTGATAATTGTGGATGCAACTTTTCTCAAGAATGGATATGGTGGTGTACTAGTTTTCGCCTCAGCTCAAGATCCTAATCGCCACATTTATCCCATAGCGTTTGGAGTACTCGTTGGTGAGAATATTGCAAGTTGGACCTGGTTTTTTGAGATGCTAAAAACCGTTATAGGGGACTCTTCTGAATTGGTATTTATGAGTGACAAAAATGCAAGTCTCATCAACGCCATAGGTAATGTGTTTCCTCAAGCACATCATGGATATTGTGTATGGCATTTGTCCCAAAATGTGAAAGGTCATGCTACTAACGTCAACAGAGACGTAGTCGCATGGAGATTCATGGAATGCAGTAGGATTTACACGGTGGCTGAGTTCAACTTTGTTTATGCGTCTTTTAAAATGAGATATCCTTCCGCGGCCAACTATTTAGAGGACAGTACCGTAAAAGAAAAATGGGCAAGGTGTTGTATTCCAGGTGACAGATACAACATAGACACAAGCAACAGTGTGGAATCTTTGAACAGTGTTTTTGAGGATGCAAGGAAGTACTCCTTGATACCCATGCTCGATACGATCATTAAAACATTTTCTCAGTGGTTTAATGAACATCGGAAGGAGGCCGTATCTGGATCGATTGATAATAAACTGGTACCTTTAGTGGAGAACTACTTGCACGATTTATGGGCTGTTGCTGAGAAATTAACTGTGACGGAGTTAAACCATTTCGAGCTTGAATACGACGTCACCGGTACTGATGGAAAATCTTATTTGGTGAATTTGGTATTGAAAAGGTGTAGTTGCAGGTTTTTCGATATTGAGAAGTATCCTTGTCTGCACGCAATAGCCGCTTTCATTGAATTCAAAAACGATGGTATTAGTGTTCGTGATATCCAATTATAATTACCTGATTTGTGTTCAAAATATTATTGGACGGAGTTGTGGGCATTGGCATATCACAAGACAATTTATTTAGTGCCGAATAGGTCTGAATGGAATGTCCCATATGGTGTTGAAAAGATGCAGATCATACCTCCGGATCTCCTCAAAAAGAAGGAAAGAAAGAGACTTAAAAGGTTTCCATCGGCTGGAGAACGGCGTCCAAGGACACAAAATAAAAGGCGACCAAGACAAGCACTCCAATGGTTGTTATTTGGAAATCGTAGTACTGTTTGATTGTATCTTTACATTTGGTTTTTCCTTATGTAATACTATGTATTGGTTCTGTAGAACTGGTTTTTCCTTATGTAATACTATGTATTGGTTCTGTAGAACTGGCTTTTCCTTATGTAATACTATTTATTGGTTCTGTAGAACTGGCTTTTCCTTATGTAATACTATGTATTGGTTCTGTAGAACTGGTTTTCCTTATGTAATACTATGTATTGGTTCTGTAGAACTGGTTTTCCTTATGTAATACTATGTATTGGTTCTGTAGAACTGGCTTTTCCTTATGTAATACTATGTATTGGTTCTGTAGAACTGGTTTTCCTTATGTAATATTATGTATTGGTTCTGTAGAACTGATTTTCCTTATGTAATACTATATATTGGTTCTGTAAAACTGGATTTTCCTTATGTAATACTAAGCCAAGAACATGCAACTGGTAATAAAGCTAAAATTACTCTACATATTTGGGATGTTAATGTACAAACCAAAAATGTTATCAAATGTATTAAGTAGGAAATTACAAAATAATATTATATTAGAATGTTAATTGTATAATCTATCCTTATATCTCCTTATACTTTTAAGACCATTTTGTAAATAAGAATCAACATAGGATGCAAAAGTTACACAAAAATTTATTTTAAACATATTCCTGCATAGTTCAATTAGAAATAGATTCTAATCGACTAAAATCATCTGTAAAACTACAAAAAAAAAGAATTAGGGTAAGTAATACTAATTTAAGTGGAAAACACCCAAAGTAAAACTATTTGTAACTTTCGTACAACTACTATATTCTGTATAACTACGTCTAAATGTTTTGGCGCCAAACCCAAAAATTCCCCAAACTTTTTGGCGCCCAATACTCAAAAGCAAAATACCCCAAATTTTGGAATTATCTATTTTTATTTCTTTCTCCTCTCTCTCTCATTTCACTTCTCTCCCTCTCATCCACGATTTCTCTCTCTTTCACTTCTCTCCCTCTCGTGACTCATTCCGATTCGGGACATCTTCTTCTCTTTTTCATTACTCTCAAACAAACTCTTGATTATGGACCCGAGCTATATCGACGACAAGAGAACCAAGAGGCAAATCGACAGGATTTATTTCATAGCCGACGGTGACTATGGCATTCCGAAAAGTTGTCCATGTGGTGGACGAATCATCCATGAGACCTCTCAAGCCAGTGAAGACACTTTACCAGGAATGATATACTTCACCTGCAATGTGTATGAGGTATAGTTTCTAAATTTCGTTTTAGGGTTTACTATTTTTAATTTCTGGGTTTAGGATAAATAAAAGCAGTAGGATTTCTGTCTTTATGTGTAGAATGATGGCTACCACATTCGAAAAAAATGGGTTGAGGCTTTCGAAGAAGAGATGGATAAGTTAAAGAATGAGGTTCGACAAAAAGTAATTGCGTGTCATGGAATCCATGAATTCCAGATCAAACAAATGCGTATGGAGCTGAACAACAATACTGAAGAGATTGCAAAGCTGAAGGAATTATTGGCGGCTGTTGTGGGTCGAAATGTTTAGCTTATCTTTGTTTTACAAGACAATTTCTATGTTCTCCTAATGTTTTGTAAGACTATCCAATGTTTTTGTTTTTGTAATGTTTTGTAAAACTATGTTGTTTATTTCTATGTCTTTGTTTGTTTCTAATGTTTCTATGTCTTTGTTTCAATCAATGTTCTCTGTCTTTGTTTCAAATAGTATTACCACTAATGTTTTCAAATAGTTATACCTAGTATTACCACTAATGTTTTCAAATAGTTATACATAATATTACCACTAATGTTTTCAAATAGTTATACTTAGTATTACCAGTTGCATTGCACGAAATCGAATACCCAAAACAAACAACATAGTTTTACGCAGTATTACCAGTTGTACGAAATAAAATACAAAAACAAAGAAAGATAGTCTTCTAGTCTTCATTTCTTCTTGACCTTGTCCGCTTCCTCTTTCCAGCAGCCTGCAATCAAATACAGTTATACTTTAGTACCAACTAAACAACAGAGTTTAATAATACAAGATGCTTACCTTTGACGTTTCTCCTTCTCCTACTTGCTCATTCACAAAAGATTCCAACAGTTGGACTCTTTCGGCCAATCCACCAACCTTGCCCTCAATTACATTCAATCGTTCTCCCATATCTGCTTTCATGGTGTTTAACAGCTCCACCAATTCAGTTAAAGGCGTGTTTACCGGGCTTTCATTTGCGGTATTCTCATTTAAAGGCAGGTTTGGTGGTGCTAATCGGGAAGCCACATCTTGGTTGCGTAACTCTTCAAACAGTACGGTATATCCTTGGCGAAGACGCTGCATCCAACCGTTAACAACCATATCATGCTTATCATCGTCGTCATCTTTTTCTGTGATTTGAGCCAGAAGAGAATATTCTTCATCTCTAGCTACCATGATACTTTCAATGTCCTGTGAATGTAAACAATGAATATAAACATTTACATGAACAATGTAAACATATGCAAAAGATAACTAACCGTGGTTTCACCAAGTTCTGCATTTATTTTCTCAAGAGGAAACCCTTTCAATTCGCTTTTCTTAAACTTTGTCTTGCACATCCTAGGGCAATTCATGTATGCGCCTGGAATACTTTCTCGGAATCTAATCCCCAAATCTGCAATTGCCTCAAATGCTAAAAGCTACACAACACACATATAGTTAGAGTTAGCTTCAATATAAGAAGTAATAACAATGACTAATACCTCAAACAAATTTTACTTACCTCTAAAGGAATACAGAAACCTGGAATCGGCCACAATACACCCTCTTTGACGACCCCTTCAAAATGCGTCATAGTGTGAGAGATCTCACTTAGCATGTGATCAAATGACAATCTCCCCCAAGGAAAGCTCTTACATAACTTAAGATCATCCACCGCTCTTTGAAAGAATTCCAACACGGGCGTAGCATCTGGTCCAGTCTTTGTCTGCCCTATAACAATGCTGGATAAGAAGTAGAGGACCAACATCTTTAACCTATCTCGAGAAGGTTCCATTTCCCCTAACTTTTCTTTCACGTCTCTATGTCTGATTGTTGATTTCCCAAAATGCTTAATCACGAAGTCCGTACTGCCCGCTTGCATATAATTCAGTGGATAGTTGCGGCAGTCTAATCCCGAAATCAAGGCGTGTTCCCTTAGATCATAGCGGATGGGAACGCCATTTACGACGAACCAAACTTCATTCTCCCTCTCGATGCATGCCGTTCGAAGAAGGAGCATCCACATGCCCATAAGCTTGTGGTTTTTGTCTTCTGGCAAGTGGAAAATGTGTTTGAACTGCGGATGCTTCTCAAACCATTTCTTCTCAACACTATTGAGTGGATGCTTCAACTCCTTTAACGTTTTCAAGAAATCGTAGATATAACACCTCGTCGATATCTTAATTTTCTTCTTATACTCCGTTGCCGGAAAGTACATTCGCGGTTGTATTGCTGTCGTTTCCTCTTCGGAATCCTGCAACAAATATTTATTTGTCCCAAGTTATGCTAGTATTACATATTAAATATGCCTAGTTCTACATAGTTCTACCAGTATTACTTAGAAAATCAACATAGTTATACCTAGATCTACCAATATTACTTAAAACTCACAATTTAGTTTTCCCTAGTTCTACTTAACTGCAAATCCAATCCAAGTACTTACCGTTTCATCCATGTCTGAGATTTCTCTCGAGTTTTCTTCTTCTTCTTCTTCATTCGCGTCCTCTTCTTCTTCTTCTTCATTCGCGTCATCTTCTTCTCCCTCTTCTTCTTCTTCTTCATTCGCGCCTTCTTCTTCTTCTTCTTCTTCTTCTTCTTCATTCGCGTCATCTTCTTCTTCTTCTTCTTCTTCATTCGCGCCCTCTTCTTCTTCTTCTTCTTCATTCGCGTCATCTTCTTCTTCTTCTTCATTCGCGCCCTCTTCTTCTTCTTCTTCATTCGCGTCATCTTCTTCTTCTTCTTCATTCGCGCCCTCTTCTTCTTCTTCTTCATTCGCGTCCTCTTCTTCTTCTTCTTCTTCTTCAACCTCATTGTTCGTTTGTGATGCCTCAACAACCGCCGGAAGTAGAGTTTGCTCCAAATCTACTTCTTCTTCAACCTCATTGTTTGTTTGTGATGCCTCAACAATCGCCGGATCCGTACTCCTCTCCGCCGTATCTTTTGGAGCACTCTTTTTCTTTTTCCTCGTCCATCTTGTTTTAGGACCCATCTTTGGATCGGATCGGAAGCACGACTGAGATTTTCGGAGAATCGATCGAAAACGGACAGTAGTTTTCCCTAGTTTCACGAAGAGAAAGGAGATCGATCGATAGAGTTCCGTTATCAAAAATTAGGGTCCCGATTTGATTTGGGGAAAGGAAAGGAAATCGGTTAGATCCGAATTGTTTGGATGGGTCCCGGGTGAAATCCATGTGAAAAGGGTAAATCAAGGTAAATGGTTTGGGTTTTAAGTAATTTACCAATTTTAAGGATTAAAAATAATTGCAAACAAAATTAAAATTAATAGAGGGAGATATGGGATTGGTTTTTTCTGAGGGTGGTAAACGAGGTGATGTCCCGAATTTCAACACCAGGTATCCCGACGATGCCTATGCGCTTATTGAGAACTTGGTTTCTAGCAATAGTACCAAGAATGCAGACATGGAGCGCAAGAAGCAAGCTGGTAACTTGGATTGCATTCAGATTGCTGCGGTGAATGCTAAGTTATATTCAATGTACAATTTGTTGATGGGCAAGCATCAGAAGGCTGTTCATCCTGCTGAAAAGGATAAAGTGGAATTTGTTAACCACATTGATGGAGTTGGATTTCAAGATCAAAGGTATCAACGTCCACCCACACCACCCAGAACTTCTGAGAGTAAGCTTGAGTCTATGCTTGAACAGATTCTTCAGGGATAGCAGAAGATGACAGTGAATTTCAACGGGAGGTTGGATGCCATGTACACTGATCTGAATGGAAAAATCGAAACTCTCATTATTCATCAGACGATTCTGGATACTCAGGTAGCCCAGAATGCAGCAACTGTCAAGGGACTGATGGATCATTCACAGAACGAAGACGTGACTGCTTTCCCCTCGCAGAGTGGAAGTGAGGTACACCCAGGAGTGCAGAGGAGCTCAACTGCAAAGATTTTGGTCAATCTTGCCAAGGATGACGAAGAGATTTCAGAAATCACCTATGTGTCGACCGATACCTTCTTGTATCGATCGACACCCGTCCAAGAATCTGTCAAGGACGTCTCGAAGTAGCAAGTATCGATCGATGCCCTCCATACATCGATCGACACCCTCCCAGATATTGCGCAGGAGCCGCGTATGAGTGTTGACAGACTTCACAAGCCCAAGGAGCTTAATCCTATTCCTCAACACCTCCGATCCCACATCACTCCAAAGCAGATGCGTGGCTTTGAGAAGATGGTACGAAGGATATCCCATTCGTTCACTTTTGAAAAAGCTCTAGAGGGTTGACCTTTGCTAAGTCACTTCAAAGATTGCAGAGAAAATCTGGAAGAGATCGAAGTACTTTTCATCAAGGCCAGGAGTACACCACCTCCACTGAAGCAGTTGACCAAGAGGGAAGACCCAGGGATATTCTCAGTTCCATGCCGTATCTCTGGAGTTGAATTCAGAGAGTCTCTCGTTGACTCGGGGGCTAGCGTCAATGTCATGTCAAGGGCAATTGCAGAGAGATTGGGAGCTGATATTCGATCACCCAAGTCATCTATCACATTCGCGAATAGTGCCACTTCACTCCCATATGGTACAATCCCGTACGCAGTTGATACTTGGAAGACCGTTCATGGTTACGGTTGGTGCCATTATGGACACACCCAACAAGCAAATCTCATTCTCATACATTTACAAGGAGGTGTACTACAAAGCCGTACTACAAAGCCATCCCTAGAGGAACTCTCACACATATCTCTTGCATCACCGTTGTTACAGGAGAGACATTGGTAGTTGATCTTTTGGAAGAGCCTCCTGACAAGCAAACTGTCATAGACCTTCTCGATAGTCCTTCTGTCATCACCACGAAAGACGTCAAAACAGCTAAGGCAAAGAAGAAGGTGAAGAGCAAAGGAGTGCAAGGTGCTGCTTCTATGACTTTAATCCCTCAGAAGTGTGATGGGGATTCGATTGAATACAAAGTGAAGTGCAAGTGAACTTTGAAACCATTCTCTAAGGCTAGAGTTATTCTCACTTCGGAGCTGAAAGAGAAAGGACATGAGTTTGTGGAGAGCATGATGAGCAGAACTCTGAGGCTGGCAATGTCAAATTGTGGAGCTTGTTTCGGCGCAAGTTCTCATTCTTATCCGGCCTGATCGTCCGAACAGTCAAGCTAATGACATAAAACGAGCGCTTGGTGGGAGGCAACCCACTGGTGAGTCTGTACAGACTTTTTTATTTTTGTTTTTATTTTTCGTTTTTGCATCTGTGTCAGGATAAACAAGGAGCAAACACGAAATCGCCTGAGTGTCGATCGATACCCTGTTGGTATCGGTCGACACCCCATGCGAATGAGAAAGGTTCATCATGTCGACTTAGACCTGGTATCGATCGATACCAGGCCGTGTGTCGGTCGATACTCGATGTTCCAGCACGGTAACTTCTTGTTTTTCACAATCCTACTCTGTTCTTTTGTTTTCTTTTACCAACCTTAGGCTAGATAACACTGGGGACAGTGTTGTTCAAGTCTGGGGGAGGTAGTCGCTGACATTGTTTTTGTTTTTATTAGAGTCAGTCGTTTTTGAGTCAAAATTTGTTTTATTGAGTCAAAACTTTGTTGGAGACTGTGATCTTTTTCTTGAATCTATCGATATGACCTTGCTTCTAAGTGACCATTGTTACATAATCAGTTCTAGATCGACTAATGAAAAATTCAAATGCTGACCAGATAACTAGAAGACACCCATGTTTCCAGCAAAGTTCTTTAAAGCCTGAGCCAAATTTTTGCACTTCATCGATGTGGTTAGTATTCATAGAGCTTGATTCCTCATTCATATCTGACAAAGGAACCCTTGTGTTTAAAGTAATGGTATTTCTCTCCCTGTTACAAGTTAATAAATAAATGCATGAAAAGATGAGATGATTTTCTCCTGAGTAGAGGGTTAGGAAAATTTCCAGCGATCCCATTATTCTACTTGGTGAGGAATGATCACACAAAGGATTGGAAGCGAGGCTAGGATTTTCCTATGATGCCATTATTTGCCTACATCCTTTGATACATTGAGAGGGAAGAACCGGAGATTTGGTGGCAAACACCATCAATACTCGCGTCTCATACCTTGATGTGTATATGCAGATCTAAAAAAGAGAAAAGAGAACATAATAAGAAATAAGTCTGGGGGAGAGAAATAATACCAAAAGTGTGAAAAGGGTGGTTCCTTGTCATGATATTGTATGGAAAAGAATCTAGAAGGTTCTTGGTATTAATCACAGCGATGAAACTGGCGAGGAAGGTTTAATTGAACGATGCTGTGAAATAATGTGTGTAGTCTGGGAAGCTGTGAATGTCTACGGAGAAGTACATGGTGGTTAGATCTGAAACTGGTTAGGTGATATGTGGAGCACTAAGGAAAATGGTCATTGCAACGTTTCAAGAACAGGTGAGTCTCTATGTTTTCAAACCTCTTTCTCTGGTTTAGTCTTCTATTTGCTTGAGGGCAAGCAAAGACTAAGTCTGGGGGAGTTGATATATCATGGATTTTACCCCTTTTAGACCATGATATAGGTCCTATTTATGGAGTCTTTATAGTGTTTTGGAGTCTTTTAGAGTCTCTTAGAGTCTTTTACAGGTTTAGGTACGTTTGGAGCTTAATTGGATATATTGAAGCATTCTGGAGCATTTTGTAGCATATGGAGATGCATAGTCATGTAGAGACGTCAGAAGTTTGGCATTCGTTGAAGAACTTCTCACATATGGATTGAGCTCAAATTTGGACACAAGACAGATCAATGGATTAGATTTCATTTGGAAGTGGTTTGAGGCCATTCCAAAGGTGCGATCGAAAGTTATGACAGTTTTCGTGAAGACAGTCTAGTTTGGCGAGCACAGTGTATTGGTGTCGACCGACACCAGTCCAGTATCGACCGACACCAACTGCAGACGGAAAAAACGTGATTTTACAAGTTTAAAGACTCTGCAACTTGGTCCAGAAGACTTTAATAATTACCAGAAGCCCCAAAACGTGTTTTAGCTTTATAATTAGGTTTTTCAGCCACTTTGGTGGCTATGCTTTATTTTATTCTGGTTTTGTGAGAGAGCTTTTGAAGGGAGACAAGTCTGAAACTCTGTTCGTCCGAGAGAAGATTTCGAACCCTCTTGTTACTCTTTCTATTTTATTTGATGATTTATTCAAACATGTTTATTGCTTCAATTTTCATGTATGAGTAGATCTCTTGTTAGGTTTAGGGTTCTCATAAGGGTTTTCTCTGAATGCTAGGTTGATTAGTTATTAGGATTCACCATCTGAATTAGTTCTTCACCATATGTTGTTTCCAAAGCTAATTCTAGATTGATCACCTAGAACTTAGATCTTTGGATAATTGATTAGGCACGAGAGTGCGATTAATTACCTGACAGAACCTAGGGTGAGCAAAATAACAATTCGCAAGAGATTTGGTTTAGTTGTTTTGTGAACAAATCAAACTTGAACTAAAATCTGGTTTAGACTTTAGGATTCGCAAAGAGATTTGGAATTCTAAGATTTAGACTTAGATAGTTTTCGCAACGAGAGTTGATTAATTATACCTTAGTGATTTGAGTTCAAGAACCGCGCTAAATCTGAATCATGTTAGTTAGTTTATCTGCATTCCTTGATTTCCTGAGAAATACCCTGAACCTATCTTTCTTCAATCGAATATACAACTGTTTTAATTTACATTCTGTTTTCAATATCATTGATTGCTTAGCTTTATTCTCATCTTTATAATCTATTGTGTGTCTCTGTGAGTCCTTGTGTTCGACCCCTACTTTACTGCAACTACTGCTTAGTACTTTTAGGGTATTAATTTGAGCATATTAGAAGACTCACACTTCCTTTAAAGTTCTGCAATGACCGTTACCTTATTAATCCACGTATTGCTAGACTAGCTCCTGATTGGACCATCATGTACTTCATCTGCAAGCATTCGCAGCCTCCCAGATTCAACACATAATCTCATAGAATAATTCCAAAGCTATCATTGCTGGGTCTCATCAAAGATCATAGTGTCAAGAACCTTTTAGACTCTTTCCCTTTCGATATCGCCACAAGACAACAACACAACCCTTGGTACCTTTCCTCTCCCCCATACTTATTCTTTTCTCATTTCTTTTCCATAGGGTTAATAGCTGATGGAACCCGAGTATTGATGGTTTTTGCCACCAAATCCCCGGTTCATTTTAGTGCCACCCTTTTAATCTAAGGTGTAGGCGAATAGTGGTATCTTTGGAAATTTTCCTAACCTCGCTTCCAACCTTAGTGTGATCATCTCCTTCGAAGTAAAATAGTGGGATCGATGGAAATTTTCCTACCCCTTTACTCGAAAGAAAATCATTTCATCTTTTCTACTTTTTAATTAAATATGAGGGAGATAAGTACCATACTTTAACACGGGTTGCCTTGTCAGATACGAATGAGGAGTCAAGCTCTGAAGATACCAATCACGATGATGAGGTAAAAGGAAGAGCGCAGAAACTAGCTCAAATTTAAAATTTTTCTGGAACCATAGATGCCTCTGATTAACTGTTTGGCCTTTAGATTTTCCATTAGTCTTATCGGGATCTAAATCTTTAACAATGGTCACTTGGATGCAAAATCACATTAAAAATTCAACGGTAGTGATCTTAATCTCCAACAAGTTTTGACTCAATAAAACATAAAAATAACTCAAGAAAAAAACAAAAGAAAGAAACGATAGCGTTAGTAACGATAGATACCCTCCCCCAGACTTACTTCTCACCGTCTCGGTGTGAAAATAAATTAGGAAGAAGGTGAAACTGACTCAAGAAAAATAAAATAAAAGCGAAAATAAAAGAAAACATACCGGTGGGTTGCCTCCCACCAAGCGCTAGTTTTAAGTCTTTAGCTTGACTTCGGTCTCAGATGTTAATCATGAGAATCAAAAGGTTGACCCAATGCACCTTTGGTCCTTCTCCTGTTTGGATAAGAAACAGAATGTGCAACATGGCACACAACTATCCATGACAAAGAAACATAACTCACATCAAGGAAGTTTACTACAAATCTAGCATATATCTTGGAATTTTCCTTCATGGTGACATTCTCATGAGGATCAAATGCACTTGATGGAAAGATAAAGTCAACTTCAGGTTTAAACGAGTTTATCACAAAATAGTCAACCTCATCTCCATCAATCATGTAAAACGCAATATCCTCCTTCCTAGATTCCATCTCAACCTTAGGGTCATCTATCTCATTCAAGATCTTATCTACATCAAGCACATCCCCTATGTAAGATTTTTCAAGAAGAGATCTAGATTCCTCAGGCATTGAAAGATTAAACTCGAGATCATGAACATTAAAGCACATAGATAATTAATATCAAAACATATTTCATGATAATCTCTAGCAAGCTTTTCTACTCTTAAGGAATCAAGTCTTTGAGACTCACATATTAAATTATAGCATTCATCAATGAGCACATGAGTATGCAAACTAGAAGCTACATATTCAATGCAAGGCAAATGACTATCCTCATAATCATAGATTTCAAAGGTTGAGTCAAAATTACCTTCTAGTTGGCATGGTGGAACCCAATAAATTATCTCTTTAAGCGCATGAGGTACCATTATCTCGGGCATTTCGAGCTCCTTTACCTCAAGTGATGCCCGATGTGACATGAGGTTCAAACGGATCATAATCGCGAGATCACCCCTTGTCAATGTCGGGTTTTCTTTGCAAAGCTCATCCAACTCCTCCTTCTGTTCAAGTGTGAGTACACTTTCATCAAATGGTGGCTCCACATATGGCTCATCTTGAATGTAATCATCAAATGTGGCACCCTCTTCTTGTGGCCAATCATTGTAATCCATGGCCACCAACTATAAGAAACAAAAAGGAAGAAAATAAAAAGTTAGTAAATCTTAGACTAAATTTCAAATTCAGAATCGAAGGTAACGCTATTGGTCCCCGGCAACGGCGCCAAATTGATTTAAGCATTTTCACTCAGTCAATTAAAACTAAAGTTCACACTACCATAATCATAACGGTTGTCAATGCAGTACTTTAGGATCGAATCCACAGAGACCAAGGTTACACTACTATTCTCACAATTGTGAAATTAAGCTAAAACAGAAATATGGATTGTTTTAGAGAAGTAACAAGAGCAATTTAAACGATGTAAATTCAATAAGGGAAAGGCGTTAGGTCGAGGATTTATTCGCAGGAATCCAGAGATCATAAATCAGACAACTATTCAGGGAATAATTAAAAGCAAGTTTCAAACTCAAACATAAATATCTAACCAATCCACTCCCGTGCTCATGGTTACTAAATCTAGCACCCTAAAATCCTAACTTCCGTTGGCATATAATTCTAGATCGGCATTAACGAGCTGGTTCAATATGTTCACGAATCACCTTAACATCAACTTCCGCAGGCTAGGGACAATTCGCTCACTTATGTTCTTTCTAGCAACCTAAGACACTCCAGCACTCTTAGATTTCCCTATTTCATAGACCTAGCGGTCAGCTCAAGTCTAAGCAATAAACACAACAATAAGCGAAAACCACAAAAGATAAATCCCTAGATGTGTCTAATTCAATAACTCATGGATCTCCTTGAAGGCCCTAATCTAACTATGGAACTACTCAAAAATAGTAATGAAGAACAAGGAAGGAGATGAATAAATCATAATATAAATAAAGAGAGAAAGGGTTTAGAATTCTTCTCAATAGATGCATAAATCCTTCTCCAAAACTTACAATGATTCAATAGCAAAAAGGTCTGAATAGAACAAAATGTGGCTACCTCTAAGAGGCTAAAACGAGAGTATATATAGGTCTAGGTCGAATTAGGTTAAGTTAGGATGATTCTGGGGCAAAATAGGAAGTTTAGAAACTGCAGAAACTACCTTTTTCTCGTCTGGGAAGTGCATCGGTCGATACCGATATGGACCGGTCGATGCCACGGTTGATGCTGACCCTAACAGAGAGTTCAGCATCGACAGATGCTAGATATGCATTGATTGATACCACTCTCCATGTTCTGCGCATGCTTCATCTGCGAGGCATATTGACTTGTCTTCAGTAAATTGGGTATAACTCTTGATCGCACCGTTCTATTTCCTTCAAACCACTTGAAAATGAAAGCTAATTCACAGCTCTATCTCGTGTCCAAATATCAGCTCTATCCATTGGTGGGAAGACCTTATAAGACTGCCAAACTTATGACATCTCTGCATGATTCTACATCTCCATATGCTCATTTTTACCCAAAACGGCCCTTTTTCTCCCAAAGCCTCCTAAAACCTGAAAAGAATCGATAAAGGACTAAAAGACTCTAAAAACACACTTTGACTCAATAAAAGACTCAAAAGAAACACCAAAACATGTGTTAAGAAACGGTAAAAACCAAGCATATCACTGAGTAGAAACACCGTAATCTGAAATTGTCGCACTCCTATCATCCCGCAGAATCTTAAAAGCGTACCCCCGTGTGCTATACATAACATGTGACTGCACGTTTTCTAGTGGAAAGCGCGAAATTTCTTCTAACCATGTGGGAAAGCTTTGTCCGTTAGCCTTTTCTGTCGTGACCTGCACGAATAAATTAAAAATAAGTAAAAAAAATCATTCATTATATATGAAAGTTTAAACAAGGAAATTAAAACACTTACATAATCTTTTAACCAACGTCCGAACTCTTCCTGTTTGAACTCGATTAGCTCGTCCTCTGTTTTGTTCGGAAAGGAAAAACATTGATAAGCCATATACAAGCTGTGACATTGAAGCGATCATCATGTTAACATATATATAATCAAGGACCCAATAAGTAATTAATAATTTGGTTCAATATAATACCTCTCATATTTTTCAATTCTGTCGCAGTTTGTGAGAATATACATATGCAAATGATCCCGCTCCTGTGATGAAAGTCTCCGCTTCTTGCCTTTTCTACTAAGTCGTCCAATCTCTAAGAATATATGAGGAACATCGACCGGATAGAAAGGTAGTACGCCTCCGCCATCATGTCGAGCTGCTCTACGACTCTTCGTTTTGACTTGTGATGGAAAGTAGAACTCGGCAAAATGTGAGGTTTCTTCATTGATGCTCTGTGTGACAATAGAACCCTCCACTCTGCTTAAATTTTTCACCTTCTTCTTTAGATGAAACATATACCGTTCGAAAGGATACATCCAACGTTATTGAACCGGGCCCCCAAGCTCTGCTTCTCGAGGGAGATGAACTGTTAGATGTTCCATAACATCAAAGAAGGAAAGCGGAAATATCTTCTCCAAATTGCAAAGGATTACAGGTATATTATCCGCAATATTGCAGATACCGTCTGCTGTAAGAGAGCGAGAACATATATCTCAAAAAAGGTACCAATCCCTGCAAAATATGGATAACAAATGAATAATTAAATACTAAATTATATATATTGTGTAAAGTATTAACAAAATAATTTAATGATTTTACCTGCAATTGCTTCGTGGACATTACGTGGTAGAAGACATGCAAAGGCAAATGGAAGGAGACGCTGCATCACCACATGGCAATCATGACTCTTCATCCCAGTAAACTTCCCTTCTCTATGATCAACGCAGTTCCGAAGGTTAGATGCGTATCCGTCCGGGGATCTAACACTTTCGGCAATCCAGTAAAAAAACTCGGCATTTGAAAGTTCATCCAAACGAAAAGCCGGGACCGGAGGCTTCCCGTTCCCTGTCACATGTAGTGCTCTACGAGAACAAATATCTGGCTAGTCCAATCTAGACTTCAGATGGCCATTCGTCTTCCCTTGGACATTGAGAACAGTGTTCATAATGTTGTCGAAAAAAATCTTCTCAATGTGCATGACATCCAGATTATGCCTCAAAAGATGGTCCTTCCAATAAGGCAAATCCCAGAAAATACTTCTCTTGTGCCAATTATGAACATTGCCACAACCATCAATAGGATGATGCTTGTTACCACCACAATAAACGGTCTTCTCTGCACCAAAATCTCTGAACTGAGTCAACAAATACTCACCATCTAACTCAGGAGGTGGACCATCAAATAATTTCCGGTTCTTCCTAAACAATGTGGTGCTCCGACGATAAGGATGATCGCTAGGTAGGAATCGCCTATGACAATCAAACCAAGACGTTTTTCGTTTGTGCTTCAATTGGAACGCATCAATGTTATCTTGACAGTACGGGCACGATAATCTTCCGTGCGTTGTCCATCCTGATAACATGCCATATGCTGGAAAATCGCTAATGGTCCACATAAGTACCGAACGCATGATGAACATCTGCTGACAAGAAACATCAAACGCCTCAACACCTTGGTCCCATAACATTCGCAACTCATAAATCAATGGCTGCAAAAACACATCAAGTGATCTCTTCGGATGCTCTGGTCCAGGAACGAGAATGCTAAGGAACAAAAACTCCCTTCGCATGCACAAAGATGGCGGCAAATTGTAAGGTGTTACAATTACTGGCCACAAAGAATATTATTTGTCGTGCTTCCCAAAAGGGTTGAAACCATCAGTACATAATCCAAGGTATACGTTCCCCGCCTCATACGCAAAGCTGGGATACGTAGATTGAAAATGTTTCTATGGTCCTGCGTCTGACGAATGGGCGATTTCTCCATCCGTTGTATGCTCTGCATGTCATCTCATTGCTCCCACTGTGCGCTCTGAGTGATATAACCTCTTCAATCTCTATGTTAACGGCAAATACCACATCCGTTTATATGGCACTGGCACTCTTCCACCTGTTTCTTTATACCGAGGTTTGCGACAAAAACGACATGACAAACGGTATGCGTCCTCTCTCCAATATAGCATACAGTTATCGATGCATACATCTATCATCTGATACGGCAATCCCATACCTTGAACAAGTTTCTGTATCTCATAGTATGATGCCGGTGCAAGATTATCTTCTGGCAAAATGTCTTTCACAAAATCAGCGATTGCATCCACGCACTCCTCACTCAAATTGAAATCCGTCTTTATACCCATCATCCTAGTTGTAGTTGATAAAGGGGAATGTCCACCTCTACACCCATCATATAACAGATGTTTAGCAGCGTCTAGCATATCAAAGAATCTCCGAGATTCTAAGTTAGGTTCTTCTCCTCTATCTCCATACTCAGCAACCGATGATATACTTTCACGAAATGCATCGTTCACCATCTGAACATGACCTACAATATTTTATACTTCCATTGCGGGTTCTTCTAAACTAGCGTTATCCCCAATATATTGTTCACTAGTACTAGCATAATTATCCACCATTGTATCATTTTCTCCGTGATAACACCAAATCTTGTAACCCGGCATAAACCCATGACAATACAAGTGTGACCATACTTCATCTATCACTATTAATCTACGATTCCCACAATTAGTACAAGGGCAGTAGATTTTACCGGTTTTTTCGCTTTCTTCTGCTTACCCGCAAATGCCATGAATTCCTGCAAACCTTCTTTGAATTCCTCCGTAAATAGGCCCGTCTCCGCAATTTGATGAGACTTGTCCATCCATGATCGAAAATAATTATAAGGATCTGAAGAAGACATTTTCGTAAGGAATTAGATAAGAGAGTTTTTTTATATTTTTGTTGTGTTTGTAAATGAAAGGGTGGATATGTTTTTATAAGGAAATTGTGCGCGTTTTTCGACGGATTTCCGAAGATATTATTGATGTTGGCAACCATGTCGGCAACATCAGCATTTGTCGGAAATCCGTCGGTAACGATGTCGGCAACATCAGCATTTGTCGAAAATCCGTCGGAAGTTGTCCGACGGATAGCCATCGTCGGAAACCTGTCGGCAACATCATCATTTGTCGGAAATACGTCCGAAATGTCCGACGGATTGTTGTCGTCGGAAATCCGTCGAAAATTTCCGACGGATTTCCGACGGGTAATGTTTTCCGACGAATAATACGTTCGTCAAAATCCCGTCGGAAATCCGTCAAAAATTTCCGACGGAATTATTGCCGTCGGAATTTCTGTCGGAAATGGCTCTGTTTTCTTGTAGTGACATTTATAAGCTATTTTTAGTTTTATTTAGGATTTTTTGAATATTTATTTATTTAATTTTTTATATTTAAATATTTAATGCCCTTAATGAAAAAAACTTCTGGTTCCGCCATTGGTGTTAACCACTCATCGTAGGAGACGCCACCTTGTTTTCTCCGCTAATTTCAAGTTTTCTAACCAAAACCTTGTTTCAACGTTTTCCAAAAAAAAGTGTTTCCACGTACATTTTCACAGTTTGGAACTTCGATTCAAAAGGAGTTGGACATTGTCACTGATTTGAACTTCAATTCAAAAGGTGTTAACCAGTGGTGGAGCCATGTTGATTAAGTGGGGGGGGGGGGCAATGAACACGATGAAAATTTAAAAATTGGTGTAACTTATTAAAGTCCAATATTAATAAAATAATATCTGCCCCCATTAATCTATAAACTGGACTTCTAAACCCAACAAAAAAATATTAAAACCCATTCGATACCTAAAAAAATAAATAGATGTTAAACTTAAACCCAAACAATAAAACACAAGCCCAAACAATATTATAATATGATTATGTTGAGAACTAAGCAATAAAACACAAGCCCATTCAATTAATTAAAAAAAGTAAAAAACCTAAGTACTACTCTCCATCTCTCACGTCACGACTCCATCGCTCACGTCACTACTCAATCGCTCTCTTTGGTTCTAACTTTTCAAATTTTTTTTTCTGTACCCAATAAAATTAGCATATTATGAATCAATTGGTGAG
The DNA here is from genome assembly GCA_030161315.1 of Eutrema japonicum. NCBI lineage: Eukaryota > Viridiplantae > Streptophyta > Magnoliopsida > Brassicales > Brassicaceae > Eutrema > Eutrema japonicum. The sequence goes on along the minus strand of BSQW01000010.1, from coordinate 1,610,902 downwards.
TCTTATATATCGACTTTCTTATATGTTTGTTTATTTTGGTTTAGATTTTTTTCTTTTGATGTAAATTAGTAATATGATTATTATTTTTCTCAGTCGATGGAAAATTTTCTTAAAAGAAAATCCACCTCAACATCCGAGAGTAATTTAGATGATCTGCCATGGGATCCTGCTAAACGGAAAAATATTTTATCCAAATCAAAGAGATGAGGTAAGACGCAAGTATAGACTCCTTGATCTTCTCTCTAACGTAAAACATTGGAATCGGCAAGCGCCTGGGCGATGGAGCAGCAGGACCCATTGTGATCGAACCATCAGACAATTCTCGCTCTTGATTCTGCGGCGGCACAGTCTTGATCGTGCTCGGAGCTTGAAGAGGCTTCTGATTAACCAGATCCGGTGTAGATTGCGACGGTTTTGAAGGTTTAAAAGGAACTTCTAGTGGTTTATAGAAACGCTTCAAGCCGGAGATCGGAACCTTTTGAGGAACTTGTAAGAAGGAGACACGAGAGAAGTAATGGAAAACGATTCCGTGTTTCGTATGAACCGGAACGGCAAAAACGTTTCTCTCGAGGTAACTGTGTGTTAACATAGCTAGTTTGATGAGAGATTTGGTTATTGATCGGATAGACTTCGATGTGTTCTTAGCTTTTTTCACTTGTGAACGAATAACGAGGGGTTCAAGGTTATTTATAAGGTTTCAGTTGCTTGGTGCCCAATTAAGGTTTTTTTTAGGTTTATTAATGTTCATACACAAATAAGAAAAATGTATACGCGTTTGTGTTGTGATATTTCCTTTTTGTTTCTGATTTAGCGATTTAAAACTAACACATATGACTAATTTAATTAAGTTTTTCACTAATTGGTTTCTTTCTTAATCTACCTGAATTATGTTTTCCTTTATTATGAAAATATATATCCAAATTGGTATTTATACATTCTTATTTGATTATTCATTTATATTAATTTCCGTAAAAATATAATGCTTTATATATCATCTTTCGCAAAAACAAAAAAAACAAAAAAATAATTCAAAACACGCGTTTCCATATTTTCCCGTCAAAAATACATTTTCAAGTTGCCCCGCTAAAAAACATGTTTCACCGTTTTCAACCAAAAGCGTATTTTACCGTTGTCCCGCCAAAAACTTGTTTTCAAGATTTTCCGTCAAAAACATGTTTCACTGTTTTCCCAACAAAAACATGTTTCACTGTTTCCCCAACAAAAACATGTTTTCGCGTTTTTCCGCCAAAAATGTGTTTTACTGTTTTCCCACCAAAAACTCGTTTTCAATATTTCTTCGCTAATTTCAAGTTTTCTAACCAAAACTTTGTTTCAACGTTTTCCAAAAAAAGTGTTTCCACGTACATTTTCACAGTTTGGAACTTCGATTCAAAAGGAGTTGGACATTGTCACTGATTTGAACTTCGATTCAAAAGGTGTTAACCAGTGGCGGAGCTATGTTGATTAAGTGGGGGGGGGGGGCAATGAACCCGATGAAAATTTAAAAATTGGTGTAACTTATTAAAGTCCAATATTTATTAAAATAATATATGCCCCCATTAATCTATAAACTGGACTTCTAAACCCAACAAAAAAAATATTAAAACCCATTCGATACCTAAAAAAATAAATAGATGCTAAACTTAAACCCAAACAATAAAACACAAGCCCAAACAATATTATAATATGATTATGTTGAAAACTAAGCAATAAAACACAAGCCCATTCAATTAATTAAAAAAGTATAAATTAAAAAAAGTAAAAAACCTAAGTACTACTCTCCATCTCTCACGTCAAGACTCCATCGCTCTCTTTGGTTCTAACTTTTCAAATTTTTTTCCTGTACCCAATGAAATTAGCATATTATGAATCAATTGGTGAGTCTTATATATCGACTTTCTTATATGTTTGTTTAATTGTTTATTTTGGTTTAGATTTTTTCTTTATGTAAATTAGTAATATGATTATTATTTTTCCCAGTCGATGGAAACTTTTCTTAAAAGAAAATCCACCTCGACATCCGAGAGTAATTTAGACGATCTGCCATGGGATCCTGCTAAACGGAAAAAGATTTCATCCAAATCAAAGAGATGAGGTAAGACGCAAGTATCTAGCTAAAGATCCTTGTAAGCCTTATGGTCATAATTTTCCGAAAAAGATGATAGGAAAATCATTGAGAAGATTTAATCCAGCTTGGTTTGATCAGTATGCCAATTGGTTTGAGTATAGCGTATCAAAAGATAAAGCCTTCTGTTTGTATGGCTTCCTTAAGTCCCACAAGTTCGTTCAAGCAGTTTGATAAAGATAAGTTGGTGAAATTGGTTGAGTTCTATCCAAATAATTTTATTTCTTTTTAGCGTTCTTCTCTGGAGCAGCAACTTGACATCTACATTGACAATGTAAGAGAGGATGAACGATTTTTTAATTTGAAGAGTATTGGAGATATTTTTCGTCTTATGGTGGAAACACAAAAACATCTTGCACATCCTCTTTTTTACAGACTATTGAAATTAGCATTGACTTTACCAGTTGCTACAACAACTGTCGAGAGATGTTTCTCTGCAATGAAGTTTGTGAAGACAACCTCGCGCAACCAAATTGGAGATCAATTTTTAAGTGATTGTCTTGTTTGTTTTATTGAGAAAGATTTTTTTGAATCGATTACAAACGAAACAGTGATGAAGAGATTTCAAACTATGGCCGAACGTAGAGTATGTTTGTAAGGTGTTTTTATAACACAATACAAGAAAACAGACAACAATTTTCGACGGATGTTGAAACCCGGCTAAAACTCGTAGACTCGTAGTTGATTATGTTTTGATGTAGATTTGATTTTTGTTAACTCATATCTTGAATTTACAGTTGTTAGTTAAGTCTACTATATTTAACTTTTGAAAGTATAATTATGTAATGTCTAAATTAATTAAAGTTTGGTCGATGTATTTTTTATTTTATTTTAATGAACAGATCGTGATAGTCTCAAAGTTTATGAAACAAATATCAGATAAAAGAAAATCATTTACTACTTGTTGTGACTCGTAGATTGAAGATTATTTGACTACTAAGAAATACAGAACGATAGTAGCACAAAACAAAGATTTGCCACAAACAAATATCATATAATTGCCTAACAAAACTAAACCAAAAGCCCTCTTCTTCTTCTTCATTCAAGCCTTTCGCTTTAAAGACTCCTTGATCTTCTCTCTATAGACTCCTTGATCTTCTCTCTAACGTAAAACATCGGAATCGGCAAGCGCCTGGGCGATGGAGCAGCAGGACCCATTGTGATCGAACCATCAGACAATTCTCGCTCTTGATTCTGCGGCGGCACAGTCTTGATCGTGCTCGGAGCTTGAAGCGGCTTCTGATTAACCAGATCCGGTGTAGATTGCGACGGTTTTGAAGGTTTAAAAGGAACTTCTAGTGGTTTATAGAAACGCTTCAAGCCGGAGACCGGAACCTTTTGAGGAACTTGTAAGAAGGAGACACGAGAGAAGTATTGGAAAACGATTCCGTGTTTCGTATGAACCGGAACGGCAAAAACGTTTCTCTCGAGGTAACTGTGTGTTAACATAGCTAGTTTGATGAGAGATTTGGTTATTGATCGGATAGACTTCGATGTGTTCTTAGCTTTTTTCGATTGTGAGGAATAACGAGGGGTTCAAGGTTATTTATAAGGTTTCAGTTGCTTGTTGCCCAATTAAGGTTTTTTTTAGGTTTATTAATGTTCATACACAAATAAGAAAAATGTATACGCGTTTGTGCTGTGATATTTCCTTTTTGTTTCTGATTTAGCGATTTAAAACTAACACATATGACTAATTTAATTAAGTTTTTCACTAATTGGTTTCTTTCTTAATCTACCTGAATTATGTTTTCCTTAATTATGAAAATATATATATCCAAATTGGTATTTATACATTCTTATTTGATTATTCATTTATATTAATTTTCGTAAAAATATAATGATTTATATATCATCTTTCGCAAAAACAAAAAAAAAACAAAAAAATAATGCAAAACACGCGTTTCCATATTTTTCCAGTCAAAAATACATTTTCAAGTTGCCCCGCTAAAAAACATGTTTCACCGTTTTCAACCAAAAGCGTATTTTACCGTTGTCCCGCCAAAAACTTGTTTTCAAGATTTCCCGTCAAAAACATGTTTCACTGTTTCCCCAACAAAAACATGTTTTCGCGTTTTTCCGCCAAAAATGTGTTTTACTGTTTTCCCACCAAAAACTCGTTTTCAATATTTCTCCGCTAATTTCAAGTTTTCTAACCAAAACCTTGTTTCAACGTTTTCCAAAAAAAAGTGTTTCCACGTACATTTTCACAGTTTGGAACTTCGATTCAAAAGGAGTTGGACATTGTCACTGATTTGAACTTCGATTCAAAAGGTGTTAACCAGTGGCGGAGCTATGTTGATTAAGTGGGGGGGGGGGGGGGACAATGAACGCGATGAAAATTTTAAAATTGGTGTAACTTATTAAAGTCCAATATTAATAAAATAATATCTGCCCCCATTAATCTATAAACTGGACTTCTAAACCCAACAAAAAAAATATTAAAACCCATTCGATACCTAAAAAAATAAATAGATGTTAAACTTAAACCCAAACAATAAAACACAAGCCCAAACAATATTATAATATGATTATGTTGAAAACTAAGCAATAAAACACAAGCCCATTCAATTAATTAAAAAAAGTATTAATTAAAAAAAGTAAAAAACCTAAGTACTACTCTCCATCTCTCACGTCACGACTCCATCGCACTCTTTGGTTCTAACTTTTCAAATTTTTTTTTCCTGTACCCAATGAAATTAGCATATTATGAATCAATTGGTGAGTCTTATATATCGACTTTCTTATATGTTTGTTTAATTGTTTATTTTGGTTAAGATTTTTTCTTTATGTAAATTAGTAATATGATTATTATTTTTCTCAGTCGATGGAAAATTTTCTTAAAAGAAAATCCACCTCAACATCCGAGAGTAATTTAGACGATCTGCCATGGGATCCTGCTAAACGGAAAAAGATTTCATCCAAATCAAAGAGATTAGGTAAGACGCAAGTATCTAGCTAAAGATCCTTGTAAGCTTTATGGTCATAATTTTCCGAAAAAGATGATAGGAAAATCATTGAGAAGATTTAATCCAGCTTGGTTTGATCAGTATGCCAATTGGTTTGAGTATAGCGTATCAAAAGATAAAGCCTTCTGTTTGTATGGCTTCCTTAAGTCCCACAAGTTCGTTCAAGCAGTTTGATAAATATAAGTTGGTGAAATTGGTTGAGTTCTATAGAAATAATTTTATTTCTTTTTAGCGTTCTTCTCTTGAGCAGCAACTTGACATCTACATTGACAATGTAAGAGAGGATGAACAATTTTCTAATTTGAAGAGTCTTGGAGATCTTTTTCGTCTTATGGTAGAAACACAAAAACATCTTGCACATCCTCTTGTTTACAGACTATTGAAATTTGCATTGACTTTACCAGTTGCTACAACAACTGTCGAGAGATGTTTCTCTGCAATGAAGTTTGTGAAGACAACCTCGCGCAACCGAATTGGAGATCAATTTTTAAGTGATTGTCTTGTTTGTTTTATTGAGAAAGATTTGTTTGAATCGATTACAAACGAAACAGTGATGAAGAGATTTCAAACTATGGCCGAACGTAGAGTATGTTTGTAAGGTGTTTTTATAACACACTACAAGAAAACAGACAACAATTTTTAACGGATGTTGAAACCCGGCTAAAACTCGTAGACTCGTAGTTGATTATGTTTTGATGTAGATTTGATTTTTGTTAACTCATATCTTGAATTTACAGTTGTTAGTTAAGTCTACTATATTTAACTTTTGAAAGTATAATTATGTAATGTCTAAATTAATTAAAGTTTGGTCGATTTATTTTTTATTTTATTTTAATGAACAGATCGTGATAGTCTCAAAGTTTATGAAACAAATATCAGATAAAAGAAAATCATTTACTACTTGTTGTGACTCGTAGATTGAAGATTATTTGACTACTAAGAAATACAGAACGATAGTAGCACAAAACAAAGATTTGCCACAAACAAATATCATATAATTGCCTAACAAAACTAAACCAAAAGCCCTCTTCTTCTTCTTCATTCAAGCCTTTCGCTTTAAAGACTCCTTGATCTTCTCTCTATAGACTCCTTGATCTTCTCTCTAACGTAAAACATCGGAATCGGCAAGCGCCTGGGCGATGGAGCAGCAGGACCCATTGTGATCGAACCATCAGACAATTCTCGCTCTTGATTCTGCGGCGGCACAGTCTTGATCGTGCTCGGAGCTTGAAGCGGCTTCTGATTAACCAGATCCGGTGTAGATTGCGACGGTTTTGAAGGTTTAAAAGGAACTTCTAGTGGTTTATAGAAACGCTTCAAGCCGGAGACCGGAACCTTTTGAGGAACTTGTAAGAAGGAGACACGAGAGAAGTATTGGAAAACGATTCCGTGTTTCGTATGAACCGGAACGGCAAAAACGTTTCTCTCGAGGTAACTGTGTGTTAACATAGCTAGTTTGATGAGAGATTTGGTTATTGATCGGATAGACTTCGATGTGTTCTTAGCTTTTTTCGATTGTGAGGAATAACGAGGGGTTCAAGGTTATTTATAAGGTTTCAGTTGCTTGTTGCCCAATTAAGGTTTTTTTAGGTTTATTAATGTTCATACACAAATAAGAAAAATGTATACGCGTTTGTGCTGTGATATTTCCTTTTTGTTTCTGATTTAGCGATTTAAAACTAACACATATGACTAATTTAATTAAGTTTTTCACTAATTGGTTTCTTTCTTAATCTACCTGAATTATGTTTTCCTTAATTATGAAAATATATATATCCAAATTGGTATTTATACATTCTTATTTGATTATTCATTTATATTAATTTTCGTAAAAATATAATGCTTTATATATCATCTTTCGCAAAAACAAAAAAAAAACAAAAAAATAATGCAAAACACGCGTTTCCATATTTTTCCAGTCAAAAATACATTTTCAAGTTGCCCCGCTAAAAAACATGTTTCACCGTTTTCAACCAAAAGCGTATTTTACCGTTGTCCCGCCAAAAACTTTTTTTCAAGATTTCCCGTCAAAAACATGTTTCACTGTTTCCCCAACAAAAACATGTTTCACTGTTTCCCCAACAAAAACATGTTTTCGCGTTTTTCCGCCAAAAATGTGTTTTACTGTTTTCCCACCAAAAACTCGTTTTCAATATTTCTCCGCTAATTTCAAGTTTTCTAACCAAAACCTTGTTTCAACGTTTTCCAAAAAAAAATGTTTCCACGTACATTTTCACAGTTTGGAACTTCGATTCAAAAGGAGTTGGACATTGTCACTGATTTGAACTTCGATTCAAAATGTGTTAACCAGTGGCGGAGCTATGTTGATTAAGTGGGGGGGGGGGGGCAATGAACCCGATGAAAATTTAAAAATTGGTGTAACTTATTAAAGTCCAATATTAATAAAATAATATCTGCCCCCATTAATCTATAAACTGGACTTCTAAACCCAACAAAAAAAATATTAAAACCCATTCGATACCTAAAAAAATAAATAGATGTTAAACTTAAACCCAAACAATAAAACACAAGCCCAAACAATATTATAATATGATTATGTTGAAAACTAAGCAATAAAACACAAGCCCATTCAATTAATTAAAAAAAGTATTAATTAAAAAAAGTAAAAAACCTAAGTACTACTCTCCATCTCTCACGTCACGACTCCATCGCTCTCTTTGGTTCTAACTTTTCAAATTTTTTTTTCCTGTACCCAATGAAATTAGCATATTATGAATCAATTGGTGAGTCTTATATATCGACTTTCTTATATGTTTGTTTAATTGTTTATTTTGGTTAAGATTTTTTCTTTATGTAAATTAGTAATATGATTATTATTTTTCTCAGTCGATGGAAAATTTTCTTAAAAGAAAATCCACCTCAACATCCGAGAGTAATTTAGACGATCTGCCATGGGATCCTGCTAAACGGAAAAAGATTTCATCCAAATCAAAGAGATTAGGTAAGACGCAAGTATCTAGCTAAAGATCCTTGTAAGCTTTATGGTCATAATTTTCCGAAAAAGATGATAGGAAAATCATTGAGAAGATTTAATCCAGCTTGGTTTGATCAGTATGCCAATTGGTTTGAGTATAGCGTATCAAAAGATAAAGCCTTCTGTTTGTATGGCTTCCTTAAGTCCCACAAGTTCGTTCAAGCAGTTTGATAAAGATAAGTTGGTGAAATTGGTTGAGTTCTATCCAAATAATTTTATTTATTTTTAGCGTTCTTCTCTTGAGCAGCAACTTGACATCTACATTGACAATGTAAGAGAGGATGAACAATTTTCTAATTTGAAGAGTCTTGGAGATCTTTTTCGTCTTATGGTGGAAACACAAAAACATCTTGCACATCCTCTTGTTTACAGACTATTGAAATTAGCATTGACTTTACCAGTTGCTACAACAACTGTCGAGAGATGTTTCTCTGCAATGAAGTTTGTGAAGACAACCTCGCGCAACCGAATTGGAGATCAATTTTTAAGTGATTGTCTTGTTTGTTTTATTGAGAAAGATTTGTTTGAATCGATTACAAACGAAACAGTGATGAAGAGATTTCAAACTATGGCCGAACGTAGAGTATGTTTGTAAGGTGTTTTTATAACACACTACAAGAAAACAGACAACAATTTTTAACGGATGTTGAAACCCGGCTAAAACTCGTAGACTCGTAGTTGATTATGTTTTGATGTAGATTTGATTTTTGTTAACTCATATCTTGAATTTACAGTTGTTAGTTAAGTCTACTATATTTAACTTTTGAAAGTATAATTATGTAATGTCTAAATTAATTAAAGTTTGGTCGATGTATTTTTTATTTTATTTTAATGAACAGATCGTGATAGTCTCAAAGTTTATGAAACAAATATCAGATAAAAGAAAATCATTTACTACTTGTTGTGACTCGTAGATTGAAGATTATTTGACTACTAAGAAATACAGAACGATAGTAGCACAAAACAAAGATTTGCCACAAACAAATATCATATAATTGCCTAACAAAACTAAACCAAAAGCCCTCTTCTTCTTCTTCATTCAAGCCTTTCGCTTTAAAGACTCCTTGATCTTCTCTCTATAGACTCCTTGATCTTCTCTCTAACGTAAAACATCGGAATCGGCAAGCGCCTGGGCGATGGAGCAGCAGGACCCATTGTGATCGAACCATCAGACAATTCTCGCTCTTGATTCTGCGGCGGCACAGTCTTGATCGTGCTCGGAGCTTGAAGCGGCTTCTGATTAACCAGATCCGGTGTAGATTGCGACGGTTTTGAAGGTTTAAAAGGAACTTCTAGTGGTTTATAGAAACGCTTCAAGCCGGAGACCGGAACCTTTTGAGGAACTTGTAAGAAGGAGACACGAGAGAAGTAATGGAAAACGATTCCGTGTTTCGTATGAACCGGAACGGCAAAAACGTTTCTCTCGAGGTAACTGTGTGTTAACATAGCTAGTTTGATGAGAGATTTGGTTATTGATCGGATAGATGATATATCATGGTTTTTACCCCTTTTAAGCCATGATATAAGTCTGTTTTATAGAGTCTTTCTACTATTTTGTAGTGGTTTAGAGTCTTTTACAGGTTTTAGCACGTTTGGAGCATAATTGGAAATACTGGAGTTTTCTGGAGCATTTTGGAGCAAAGCAGAAGTTCGTGTAGCTGAGTACCCGATTCAAAGCCTCAGTGTCGATCGATACTGACTAGTATCGGTTGATACTCACTGCAGCAAGACACGAGTCGCGACTTTAGAAGAGTTGAAGAATTGCAAAAATTGCCCAGAATACTTTATTATTTACAAGAAGCCCCAAAACGTGATTTAGATTATTTAATAGGATTTTACAGCCACTTTGATGGCTATGCTTTATTTTACTTTGGTTTTGTGAGAGAGCTTTGGAAGGGAGACAAGTCTGAAACTCTGTTCGTCCGAGAGAAGATTTCGAACCCTCTTGTTACTCTTTCTTATTTATTCAAGTATTTATTCAGTCATGTTTATTGCTTCAATTTCCATGTCTGAGTAGATCTCCTGTTAGGTTTAAGGATTTCTTTGAATGCTAGGTTGATTAGTTGTTTAGGGTTCATAATCCGAATTAGTTCTTCACCATAGGTTGTTTTCATAGCTAATTCTGGATTGATCACCTAGAACTTAGATCTTAGGATAATTGATTAGGCACGAGAGTGCGATTAATTACCTGATAGAACTTAGGGTGAGCAAAATAACTATTCGCAAAGAGATATGGTTTAGTTGTTTTGTGAACAAATCAAACTTGAACTAAAAGCTGGTTTATACTTTAGGATTCTCAAAGAGATTTGGAATTCTAGGATTTAGACTTAGATAATTCTCGCAACGAGAGTTGGTTAATTATACCTTAGTGATTTGAGTTCAAGAACCGTGCATAACCTGAACCCTGATTAGTTAGTTTATCTGCATTCATAGATTTTCTGAGAAATTCTCTAGACCTATCTTTCTCCAATTGAATTTACAACTGTTTAATTTACGTATTGCTTTCAATTACATTGATCACTTAGCTTAATTTGCATCTATATAATCTATTGTGTGTTTCCTTGAGTCTCTGTGGATTCGATCCCTAAGTATTACAATCGACAAAGCTTTAGTACTTTTAGGGTATTAATTTGAGCTTATCAAATTTGGCGCCGTTGCCGGGGATTTAATTTCGCCATTAGATTTTAGATTGAGAATTTCGACTAAGTTCGTCGGTATCGATCGATACTACTCAGTGTCGGTCGATACTCGTCGTTTTCTTTTGTTGATATCGATCGACACCACCCAGTGTCGGTCGATACTCATCGTATTTTTGTTACTTACGTGCTTGACTTTTGATTTCAGGTGTATGCCTATTCGTGAAACAAGAAGGAACAAGAGCACTCAGCTAGTTGATCTGTCAAACGAGCAGCTAGCACTTTTGGAACGTACAAACAGAAGAGCAAAGAAACCAGCAGAGATGAACAACAATCAAGTGGAGTTGGTTCAAGATGAAGCTGGTGCTTACAGAGACCAAGAGGGTCAATTGTGCAATGAGAGAGGGCAACGACTGGATGGAGAGGGGAACATCATCCTACATGCTCCTGTTGTCGTTGTAAATGTCGTTGGGAATGCGAATGCAGGGAATGTTCTGGTTAATCGTGGTAGAACGATTGGTGAGTACAATAGACCTGATCAGTTTTATGCAAATCGATCAGCGATTCGCCCTCCTGCTTTTCAGAGGAATGACTTTGAGCTGAAACCTGCATACTACACTCTTGTGGGTCAGTACCCTTTTCATGGTCTTTCCAATGAAAATCCCATGGATCATATCGAGAGGTTCGAGGATTTGGTCACTAGCATCAAGAGCAATGGAGTGTCCTACGATTACCTCTTCTGCAAGCTCTTTCCATACTCTTTAGGTGGAGATGCGACTTACTGGCTGAAGCAGTTACCTTCTGGATCACTGACTACCTGGGAAGAAACTAAGATTGTTTTCCTAAATAACTTCAATGATGATGCTCGGTCTGAAGATCTTAGCAACAAGATCTCCCAGTTTTCTCAACAGCTGATGGGGTTTTTCTTCAGAGGACTTGATTGGAGGTATCAAATGACTTTGGATGCTTCGAGCAATGGAAACTTCAACACTAGGTATCCTGAAGATGCTTATGTGTTGATTGGGAACTTGGCGTCTAGCAATAGCACCAATAATGTAGACTTTGAGCGCAAGAAGCAAGCTGGTAGCATAAACGGTACACAGGTTGATGATGTTCAAGCCAAGTTAGATTCTATGCACAATCTTCTGATGGGCAAGACAACGAAAGCTGTGCACTTTGCTGAAGATGTTGAGGTTTTCAATGAGGATGAAGCAGAGGATGTTAACTATATTGGTGGTTCTGGTTTTCAAGGTCAGAGGAATCAATTCAGCAACAACCGAAACTTCAACAACAACTCTCAGCAAGGAGGTTCGAATCAGTTTGTCCAGAAACCATCTCAGAGCAGTGGGTATACCAGGAACTATGGGAATTCATTTTATCAACTTGTCCCTGCTAAGCTCCCAGATAGCAAGATCGAGTCTATGTTCGAACAGCTTATTCAAGGACAGCAGAAGCTTACTGTGGATTTCAATGGGAAGATTGATGTCATGTACAATGATTTGAGTGGAAGGATCGACGCTATTAATCTCCAGCAGAAGAAGCTGGAACTTCAGGTTGCTCATATTTCAGAGGCTGTGAAAAGGCAAGGAGGTTTTCTTCTAGAGAAAGGAGAGAACCCAAGGGCTCACATCAATGCAATCACCTTAAGGAGTGGAAAAGAGGTCAATCCAGGAGTAAAAATTGGCCAAACTGCAGATATTTCCGTCGATCTTGACGATGAGGATTTTGATGCCGCTCCAGTATCGATCGACACTAGTCAGCATCGAATGACACCTGTCAAGATTCTTTCACGTAACACATCAAAACCTCGTGTATCGATCGATACCACTCCTGTATCGATCGACACTGATCCTGCAGTCGAGTCAACACCTAAGGTTTCGAAGGAAGTGCCTAACTTAGTTGCAGAAAGAGTTTACACACCAAGGATACCTTATCCCAGAGCTACTGGGAAGACTAAGAATGAGGTAGAAGACTCTAGATGCAAAGCAATCATGGATAAGTTGATTGTTGAACTTCCTTTTATCGATGCTATAAAGACTTCTCCAGCTTTCAGGAGATACGTCAAGAGGATGGTGTCTAGCAATGTGAACCTTGAAGAATGATGCTTGATGATTACTCATGAGTGCAGTGCAATCCTGACTAACAGGATCCCAAAGAAGCTACCAGATCCAGGGAGTTTTGTGTTGGATTGTACGATATTCACAGATAGATTTGAGCGTTCTCTTTGTGACTTTGGCTCAAGTGTCAACCTCATGCCATACTCAGTTGCTAAAAGGATGGGGATGACAGACTTCACAGCCACAAGAATCTCCCTGATACTTTCTGATCGCTCAGTTAGGCTTCCGGAGGGTTTACTCGAAGATGTTCCTATTAAGATTGGGAATTGCTTGATCCCAACTGATTTCATCGTCCTGGAGTATGATGTTGAGCCTAAGGATCCTCTTATCCTAGGCAGACCATTCCTTGCAACAACTGGTGCTTTGATTGATTGTAGGAATGGGAAGATCGCTCTCAATATCGGTTATTTGGTCATGACTTTCAATATGGATAAGATGATGAAGAGACCAACCATCGATGGGTAGACTTTCTTTGTAGACACTTTCAGTGACATAGCTGAAGAGTACTTCCTGGAGATGCATCCTGAGGATCCACTGGAGAGAGCATTGGTATGTTCAGCCACTTCAGAGGTCCATTCGTGTGAAGATTCTGTTGTATACTCGAAGATGCTCGATTCAGTATCACCAGTATCGATTGATACTCCCATAGTATCGGTCGATACCCTGCGACAAAAAGGAGGGTCGGCCGATGGTTCTAAGCAAGCTGCTGGGCTTGGAGATTGGAGTGAGGAGAACGCTCCTAAAGTGGAACTCAAATCACTTCCTGCGAATCTAAGGTATGGTTTTCTTGGTCCTAATTCCACATACCTAGTGATTATTAATGCTTCTTTGAACAACGCAGAGATTACCTTACTGCTGAGCAAGCTGCGCAAGTATCGTAAAGCTCTTGGTTATTCTCTTGATGATATTCCAGGTATAGCACCGGATCTGTGCATGCATAGGATTCATCTCGAGGACGAGTCAAAGGCTTCAGTTGAGCATCAGAGGAAGCTGAATCCGAACCTGAAGGAAGTAATCAAAAAGGAGGTGATGAAGTTTTTGAAAGCTGGTGTCATCTATGCTATTTCGGATAGCTCTTGGGTCAGTCCAGTGCACGTTGTTCCTAAGAAAGGAGGAATAACTGTGGTGAAGAATGAGAAGGATGAGATTATTCCTACTAGGACTATCATTGGGCATCGAATGTGCATTGACTACAGGAAGTTGAATGCAGCTACGAGGAAAAATCACTTCCCATTGCCATTCATTGACTAATGTTGGAGAGGTTGGCTAGTCATCCCTACTACTATTTTCTCGATGGATATTAAGGTTTCTTCCAGATTCCTATACATCCAGATGACCAAGGGAATACGACTTTTACATGTCGTTATGGCACATTCGCATACAGGAGAATGCCATTTGGGTTGTGTAATGCCTCAGCCACCTTCTAGAGATGCATGATGTCTATATTCACAGACATGATTGAGGATTTTATGGAGGTATTCATGGATGATTTTTCGGTGTACGAATCATCATTCAAGGACTGTCTGGCTAATTTGTGCAAGGTGCTACAGAGATGTGAAGAGAAACACTTGGTCCTTAATTGGGAAAAGTGTCACTTTATGGTTCAGGAGTGCATCATACTTTGGCACAAGATTTCTGAAGCTGGGATCGAAGTTGACAAAACCAAGATTCAGGTCATGACAAGCCTCCAACCACCGACTTCTGTGAAGGATATTCGAAGTTTCCTTGGTCATACTGGGTTTTACAGAAGGTTCATCAAGGATTTCTCCAAGCTAGCATGCCCACTCACAGTTCTATTATGCAAAGAGATCACATTCGATTTCATACCTGAGTGTCTTGCAACTTTTGAGGAGATTAAAAAGGCCTTGGTGAGTGCTCCTATTGTCCAACCTCCTGGTTGGACTTTGCCTTTTGAGATCATATGTGACGCTAGTGACTTCGCTGTTGGATCGGTTTTGGGTCAGAGGAAGGATAAGAAGCTGCACATTATCTACTATGCCAGCAGGACATTGGATGATGCTCAGAGGAATTACAGCACCACAGAGAAAGAACTACTTGCAGTTGTTTTCTCCTTTGAGAAATTTCGATCCTACCTGATTGGGAGCAAAGTGATTGTCCATACTGATCATGCTGCTCTCAAATATCTGAAGCATAATAAGGATCTCAAGCCTCGCCTTTGTCGTTGGGTCCTTTTGCTATAAGGTTTCGATATCGAGGTTAAGGACAAGAAAGGAATAGAGAACGGAGTAGCTGACCATATTTCGCGGATTATAATTGATGCATACTTGCCCATCAATGATCAACTACCAGAAGAGTCCGTTTACTTCATTGAAACTGAGTTTCAAATGGGTTTTACCGAAACTTTGCACTTCCCACGAATTGCAGGTCTCGGTATCGATCGACACTCACCTAGTATCGATCGATACCCTGCGATTTCCGAACCTGTTTTGACTGTTGAACACCTTGGTGCTTCTGAAGAGTATCTAGTTGCTGCAGATGACTCTGATCTACCATGGTACGCTGATATTGCCAACTATCTCGCTGCAGATGCGGAGCCAAAGTACCTCAAGAAATATGACAAGAAGAAGTTTTTGCGTGACATAAGGCGATTCTTTTGGGATGACCCTTACCTGTACAAGCACTGCTCTGATGGTGTCTATCGGAGATGCATTGCTGAATCAAAGGTACCTAGTGTTCTATTTCATTGTCATCGATCGATACCAGGCCGTGTGTCGGTCGATACTCGATGTTCCAGTACGGTAACTTCTTGTTTGTCACAATTTTATTATGTTCTTTTGCTTTCTTTCACCAGCTCTAGGCTAGATAACACTGGGGACAATATCTTTCAAGTCTGGGGGAGGTAGTCGCTGACATTGTTTTTGTTTTTCTTAGAGTCAGTCCTTTTTAAGTTCAAATTTTCGTTTTATTGAGTCAAAATTGGTTGGAGACTGTGATCTTTTTCTTGAATTTATTGATCTGACCTTGATTTTAAGTGACCATTGTTACAGAATCAGTTCTAGATCGACTAATGAAAAATCCAAAGGTTGACCAGTTAACTAGAAGACACTCATGTTTCCAGCAAAGTTCTTTAAAGCCTGAGCCAAATTTTTGCACTTCATTGATTAGATTGATGTCCATAGAGTTTGATTCCTCATTCGTATCTGACAAAGGAACCCACGTATTTAAAGTGATGGTATTTCTCTCCCTGTTACTAGTTAATAAATAAGATGCATTAAAAAATGAAATGATTTTCTCCTGAGTAGAGGGTTAGGAAAATTTCCAGCGATCCCATTATTCTACTTCAGAGGAAATGATCACACAAAGGTAGAAGCGAGGTTAGGAAAATTTCCTGTGATACCATTATTCACCTACACCTTTGATTACTTTTTAAGGGAAGAACCGGGGATTCGGTGGCAAACACCATCAATACTCGCGTGTCGAACCTTATTAAGCATATGCAAGAATATAATAAGAAATAAGTATGGGGGAGAGAAAATAATACCAGAAAGTGTGAAATTGGATGGCTCCTTGTCATGATATTGTATGGGAAAGAATCTAAAAGGTTCTTGGTATTAATCACAGCAATGAAACTAGCGATGAGGGCTTTATTGAGTAATGCTGTGAGATAATGTGTGTAGTCTGGGAAGCTGCGAATGTCTAGATAAGGGGTAAAAACCATGATATATCAACTCCCCCAGACTTAGCCTTTGTTTTCATAACATTGCAATGACCCTTTTCCTTAGTGCTCCACGTATCACATAACCAGTTTCAAAACAAAGGCTAAGTCTGGGGGAGTTGATATATCATGGTTTTTACCCCTTTTAAGCCATGATATAAGTCTGTTTTATAGAGTATTTCTACTATTTTGTAGTGGTTTAGAGTCTTTTACAGGTTTTAGCACGTTTGGAGCATAATTGGAAATATTGGAGCTTTTTGGAGCAAAGCAGAAGTTCGTGTAGCTGAGTACCTGATTCGAAGCCTCAGTGTCGATCGATACTCACTGCAGTAAGACACGAGTCGCGACTTTAGAAGAGTTGAAGAATTGCAAAAATTGCCCAGAAGACTTTATTATTTACAAGAAGCCCCAAAACGTGATTTATGTTATTTAATAGGATTTTACAGCCACTTTGATAGCTATGCTTTATTTTACTTTGGTTTTGTGAGAGAGCTTTGGAAGGGAGACAAGTCTGAAACTCTGTTCGTCCGAGAGAAGATTTCGAACCCTCTTGTTACTCTTTCTTATTTATTCAAGTATTTATTCAGTCATGTTTATTGCTTCAATTTCCATGTTTGAGTATATCTCCTTTTAGGTTTAGGGATTTCTTTGAATGCTAGGTTGATTAGTTGTTTAGGGTTCATAATCCGAATTAGTTCTTCACCATAGGTTGTTTTCATAGCTAATTCTGGATTGATCACCTTGAACTTAGATCTTAGGATAATTGATTAGGCACGAGAGTGCGATTAATCACCTGATAGAACTTAGGGTGAGCAAAATAACTATTCGCAAAGAGATTTGGTTTAGTTGTTTTGTGAACAAATCAAACTTGAACTAAAACCTGGTTTAGACTTTAGGATTCGCAAAGAGATTTGGAATTCTAGGATTTAGACTTAGATAATTCTCGCAACGAGAGTTGGTTAATTATACCTTAGTGATTTGAGTTCAAGAACCGTGCATAACCTGAACCATGATTAGTTAGTTTATCTGCATTCATAGATTTTCTGAGAAATTCCCTAGACCTATCTTTCTCCAATTGAATTTACAACTGTTTAATTTACGTATTGATTTCAATTACATTGATCACTTAGCTTAATTTTCATCTATATAATTTATTGTGTGTTTTCTTGAATCTCTATGGATTCAATCCCTAAGTATTACAATCGACAAAACTTTAGTACTTTTAGGGTATTAATTTGAATTTATCAATAGACTTCGATGTGTTCTTAACTTTTTCGCTTGTGAGGAATAACGAGGGGTTCAAGGTTTCAGTTGCTTGGTGCCCAATTAAGGTTTTGTGATATTTCCTTTTTGTTTCTGATTTAGCGATTTACAACTAACACATATGACTAATTAATTAAGTCTTTCACTAATTGGTTTCTTTTTTAATCTACTTGAATGATGTTTTCCTCTATTATGAAAATATATATCCAAATTGGTATTTATACATTCGTATTTGATTATTCATTTATATTAATTTCCGTAAAAATATAATGCTTTATATATTTTTCATAAAAATAAAAAAATAATCCAAAACACGCATTTTCATATTTTTTGTCAAAAATATATTTTCAAATTACCCCGCTAAAAACATATTTCACCGTTTTCAACCAAAATCGTATTTTACTGTTTTCCCGCCAAAATCTTGTTTTCAAGATTTTCCTCCAAAAACATGTTTCACCGTTTTTCCAACAAAAACATGTTTTCGCATTTTCTCCCCAAAAATGTGTTTTACTGTTTTCCCACCAAAAAACTCGTTTTCAATATTTTTCCACTAATTTCAAGTTTTCTAGCCAAAACCTTGTTTCAACGTTTTCCGGAAAAAAAAAGTGTTTCCACATTTTCACAGTTTGGAACTTCGATTCAAAAAGAGTTGAACATTGTCACTGATTTGACCTTCAAACTCGTTTCTTCTTTTGATAAATACGAACACATATTGATGATCTCAAAGACCGAAAAGTAACTACATATATATTGTATAAAACACTATCAGAGGAATAAATAAATAAAAAATGGAAAAGAAGAAACTAGTGTTTATTATTTGTGGATCTCTTTTACAATTACAGTAGTAGCTATTGAGTACACATGACTACACTAACGTAAACAGATTTTAGCCACAAAGAAACATAAAAATTCCTTCACAATACTTAGCAAAAACTCTTGAAAGATTCGTCTTTCTTCTTAATTCTCGTTCAAGTAGTCGTTTCTCTAAGGCAAAACATCGGAACCGGCACGTGTCTTGGCGATAGAGCAGCACCCATTGTGACCGAACCAGCAAACAATTCTCGCTCTGGATTCTACTGCGGCACAATCTTGATCATGCTCGGAGTTTGAAACGGCTTCACATGAACCAAGTCCGGTTTAGTTTGCGACGAGTTTGAAGGTTTAAAAGGACATTTTTGTGGGTAACGAAAACGTTTCTGTGAGAAGTCAGACTTCAGTCAACTCACGACTTGGGCCAACAGTTGGGCTTAGTATAAGCCTTAGTGTCAAGTTGGGCCCAAGTCGGTTTTTATGGTTTCTTTGTTATAAATACAAGTGTTTAACAATAGGAATACCTAATCCAGACTCCAGGGATTCCGAGCGCCTTAGAGGCGGCTCGTAGAGCTAGAGAGAGAATGGGAGTTTTCTCTGGGGAATCAAGTTCTATTCTTTGTTCTTTCTTGTTTGTTGGGTGTGAGAGAGATCTATATTGTGAACCACATCAGAGATATTTTCCGATTGATTCTTCATAGTGGATGTTGTGGATCCAGGATCCACCCCAGACGTAGCGGTTAGAGGCCGTGAACTGGGTGAACAATTCTCGTGTTCGTTAATTTGTGTATAGAAGATAGATTGGGACAAAGAGGATTAAAGTTTAAATCCTAACAAGTGGTATCAGAGCGTCAGATTCTTCGATTCACAGATTTGATGGAAAAATTCGAGTGAATATCTGAAAGAAGAAATTTAGGGTTTCTGGTTTGTTGTTATCAGAGACAAAGGCATAGAAACTATTGGGCCCAACCAAAGCCCAACTGAAACTCGATGCCACAAGAGGAAGATTCGCCGGAGATGAATCCAAGAAGTTCTGGTCGGCGACGAAGATCTGGCCGGACCGGAAGGAGATCTGCGGTGAAGCAGATCTGAGTTTGGCAAAGGCGGAGTCGCTGGAAACGGCAGAAGGAGAAGGCAGACGTGAGCTCGCCGGGAATCTGAGAGAGAGATTCGAGTCTGTTTCTTCGTTTTGGTTTCGATCGGAAAAGAGAGAGAATGGGAGAAGAGAATTCTCAGGTCAGAGAGATTGGTTTAAGGTGGAGTTATTTCCGGGGGATTCTTGTTAAATTCAAGATATTGGAATCAGAATCAGATTATTCAATCTCAAGGGTCAAACAGTGCGAATCACAAAGTACATTTGTGATGTTTTGATTGGTTGTTTATGGTTGCTCAGGGTATGCAAAATTCAGGGAATTGAAGTTTTGGGAGAACACACGAGATGGTGTTCAGGGTTCAAAAATTGCCATTGGAAGAGAATTCATGGGACGCTTTAGAAGTTTGAATTGTCTATGTGTTATTGGCTATTTGAGGATTAAGAAAAGGTTTCTGGATTCAGTTCAAGGAGAGTTGCAGATGAGTATGGAACAAGATCAATGAATCTGTTGGGGTCAAAGACCGATTGGTATGGTTAAGGTTTGAGGAGATTTGGTTTGCAGGGTTAGTCTCAAGTTGATGGATAGAGATCCAAGAGCAGATGGAGATGTCTACAGGTTCAAGCATAATCAGATTGCAACAGGGATTAGAAGGAAAACTTTGTTGCTTGATGGTGGTGAAGACATATGGATATCAGTTGCAAGTGTTAGAAATTGAAGAGGGATCCAAGAAAGGATCAGAATGCGGAGGATAAAAAAGCTGCATTGGGAGGTCTACCTATTTGCATCTTAGAGAGGTCTGGTGGATGAATCTTTTGCAGGGTTCACTTGCGGAAAGTTCAAGTGAAGTAACAAGGAGGCACACCTAAAGAAAGCTCATGAGTACAAGGTGAATATTCAGTCTGATCTCTAAGGGATAAGATGCTAGTGCTAAGGATAGGTGGCGTTTACATACAGGTGATGTGATGCAGGGTATGTTTACAACAAAGAAGCGGCTTCAAGGGTTCTAAAGATGAAGTGCTAAGGGCTGTAACATGGTGTCTCGGGCATTTCACAAGGTTGTGGATGTGAGACAGGTTTACCAAACAGTTCGAGTCTGTTGGTTGGATGGTTTTGCTGATGCAGAAGGGATTTGAATAGAAGGTTGAACAAATGTATTTGTATCGAGAGTCTTCTTAGCCATATCTGCAGGAAATAGCAGCGGTGCAAAGTGATATTCAAAAAGGTGTTCAGATTCATTGGTGTCTTGGTAAGTCAGAGACGGTTACAGGGAAATGAAGAATAAATGACTTAGAGGTTTTCTGCAATTTATTCAAGAGGAATTGGCTTGTCAGTAAGGTTCTGTAAAGCATGATGCATGAACATGGTTGTGTCGAAAGTCTGTTCAACAGTATGGTTGGATGGCGTGTTCTGTTAGGAGTAACAGCGGTACAAAAGGAGTTCAAGGCTGATATGTTTTGTCAGAGAAGGTGTTGAATCAGGGATTGTTTCAGGTTTGAAGCATGTATGATTCAGGGTTAGCTGTTTACATTTCAAGGAGTGTTTGATTAAGCTCAGTGTACAGGAGAAGAATCAAAGAACACTAAAGTGAATCAAGTTGCAGAAGGACATGTTTACATGAATATCAAAATGCCAAGTCTAGAGCCATGAGTCAAAGGTTCAAAGGGCAATTCACAAGGAGATTTCAAGTTGGGATCAAGGTGGAGATTCTAGAAGAAGCAAACAGGAAGAAAGACAAAAGAACAAAGATTTTTGGAGGAGTCGAGAGCTGTCTGAATCTGAAGGTGGAGATTGTGAGAAGTCAGAGTTCAGTCAACTCACGACTTGGGCCAACAGTTGGCTTAGTACAAGCCTTAGTGTCAAGTTGGGCCCAAGTCGGTTTTTATGGTTTCTTTGTTATAAATACAAGTGTTTAACAATAGGAATACCTAATCCAGACTCCAGGGATTCCGAGCGCCTTAGAGGCGGCTCGTAGAGCTAGAGAGAGAATAGAAGTTTTCTCTGGGGAATCTAGTTCTATTATTTGTTCTTTCTTGTTTGTTGGGTGTGAGAGAGATCTATATTGTGAACCACATCGGAGGTATTTTCCGATTGATTCTTCATAGTGGATGTTGTGGATCCAGGATCCACCCCAGACGTAGCGGTTAGAGGCCGTGAACTGGGTGAACAATTCTCGTGTTCGTTAATTCGTGTATCGAAGATAGATCGGAACAAAGAGGATTAAAATTTAAATCCTAACAGTTTCAAACCCGCGCTTGGAACCTTTTGATGAACTTGTAAAACAGAGTTACGAGAGAAGTAGTGAAATCCGATTCCTTGTTTTGTGTGAAACGGAACGGAAAAAACGTCTCTGACAAGGTAACGGGACATAGCTTTGATGGGAGAATATTAATAGACTCTTTGATTTGTTGTTTGTTTTCTGTTTTTGCTAATATAATCGAGTGATTGTGAGAAATATTGTGGAGAGGGTTAAAGGTTTTATTTATAAGGTTTCAGTTATTCTTCTTCGAGTCCAATTAAGGAAAATAGAGAGTCGATACCGAAACCATAATAAAAAGGAAATATATATGTTCGAGTGATGTTTCCTTTTTCGCAGTTTTTTGACCGTTGCTTCTCATCATCTAGTGACCAATCTATTCTTTCTTGTGAAACAAGTAACTGTTAGTAAGTTGCACTAAAGGAGGGACTAAAGAAGAATATGAAACTATCTCAAAGGCGACACAGTTGAAACCAGCTGTGACTGATTTGGAAGAATTGGGAAGAGAAGGACTCGGGTTTGCTCAGACCGTGGTGAGTCAGCAGATAATTCCGGAAGTTCCGAGCTCTGAGATGGCGAGGCAGTCTTCAAGAGTGGTGATGATGGAGAAGCCTTTGCATTTATGGCACGCGGCGACTGGAGTTGTTGTCGCTGCATCTGTGGCTGCGTTTGCGTTTTGGTATGGGAGGAGACGCCGTAGATGGTGAAAACCACTTTTCAAGCTTTAAAACGGGGGGTTTTGGATTCATTGGAAATGGGATTTGCTGTTGTTTGTAGCATTGGTGGGAAAATATAGAAGGGAGAAATCGAAACAAACTCGATGTGATTACATTGGTATACGATTATTATAATATGCTTCTTTTGAACTAAAAGAATGTTTCCACAACACAGAAAAAAATGTTTCACTAGGAACTATATGAGTCAAAGTCTTTGTAGGCCTTTGTTGTCATTGTTTCTGATACTAATTTAATTAGTAAGAACATTTCGGTCAATAAGGGCATTTGGTCTAGTGGTATGATTCTCGCTTTGGGTGCGAGAGGTCCCGAGTTCGATTCTCGGAATGCCCCATTTTTATTTTATTTACCCTTCTCAAGGGTATTTTCGAATTCTTCAAATTACCCCTTATCATCTTCTTCATCTCTCGCACAATAGAGAGAGAGAACAAATCCGAAGAAGCGAAAGAGTGAAAATGGCAGCGGCGACCCTTTCCATAGCAACCACAATCCGCTCCTCGTCTTATCTCACTCCCGCTTCCTCCCCCCATGGCTTCCTTTCCCGACCCACCGCAATCGAATTTCTCTTTCGCCTGGGTACTTCTTCTTCCACAATGACCCACCGTGCAACCCACCTCCGTCCCATTGCAGCCGTCGAAGCTCCGGAGAAAATTGAGAAGATTGGGTCGGAGATCTCGTCTCTTACCCTCGAAGAAGCCCGCATCCTAGTGGATTACCTCCAGGATAAGTTCGGTGTCTCACCACTAGCCCCTGCTGCAGCGGCTGTGGCTGCTCCGGGAGACGGTGGTGGTGCGGCGGCTGTAGTGGAGGAGCAGACCGAATTCGATGTGGTTATCAACGAAGTGCCCAGCAGTAACCGTATTGCAGTGATTAAAGCGGTAAGGGCTTTGACAAGCTTGGCGTTGAAGGAAGCGAAGGAGCTTATTGAAGGATTGCCAAAAAAATTCAAGGAAGGCGTGACGAAGGATGAAGCTGAAGAAGCGAAGAAGCAGCTTGAAGAAGCTGGTGCTAAGGTTTCCATTGCTTAAGTTCTTAGAAACGGAAAGGGGTTAACGATCTATTTCCCCTGAAAAGTTTCATATAATAACAGATCTACACAGAGTTTGAGTCTAGTTCTATTTCACCACCATTTGAAAGTTCGAATCCTATTTCCCTACGAAATCAAAGTTCCAAACCTATTTACCCACAAAATCAAAGTTCTAAATCCAATTACACATAAACCACGATTTGTTTCGGTTAATATTTAAAAACCAAACAAAAACCGACCAAACCCGATTTTAACAAAATTTAAATCAATTTTAACCAAACTCGACCCGTTTTTGTTCTTCTTCTTCGCCCATAATCTTTTTTTTTTTTTGTGAAAATCAAATCACAAGAATTTTTTTGCCACCGCCTCTCACCACATCCAAATCCGGCGACATTGGGTCCGATAACCCGACCGGATTGTTCGCCGTCTGTTTCATGTTTGTATATAAATCATCGGGCTTTTCACCTTCTTCCATATACATCTTCCATTTTCTCCTGAGATTTGATTCCTCGAGAAGTTGGAGAAGAAGAAACAGAGACGTGTATGAACATAAGTAACTACAGAAACTTCAGCATTGTTGGAGGTGGGCCTAGCACCCCCAATTAGTTAGGCCCATCTAAGGAAAAGTCTCTCTTCAGCTCGGGCGCCGACCTGAAGGCACCGCGCTCATATCGCCCGGGCTCCCGAGCTCCCGAGCTCCCGAGCCCCCGAGGACGCACCTCGGGTCCGGCCTGACACTTCACCAAAGCAGGAGTGTCAGAAGAGCAGAAGGCATGTGGGAGCTGGTAGAACAGTGCCCTACCCGCGTAGGAATACGGCTCCGACTCGACGTCCCACCAACCCTGCAGAGCTGACGAAAGAGGGAAGGACACGTGGAGGAGAGTTGGCAAAACAGTGCGCTGCTCTGCAACACGCCACGCCGAGCTCATCATGACTTCCCTCCTCGAAAGCCGGAACACGCCTCCTAAACCACCTTACCCGCGAAACAGGCCGAAGACGCCACGTGGGCCCGAGATCCCGGGGAGCAGGAAGTCAACTGCCAGTATAAATACCCCTCGATGTCATTAATGATCGGGACCGAAAATTTTGGTATCTCACCTACTGCAAATTACCCGACCTCTCTCTCTCTCTTTGTAACAAGACAGCAATTTAGAACGCCGAACTGGACGTCCTTCGGAGCCAGTTCGTAACTCTAAATTGTTCACTTCACTTACCGTCAATAAAAAGATCACGGCCCCCAGCCTGCCCAAAAATATTATCCGACCTGCTTTTGATTGTGGTTAACTGGCTCTAATTAACGAAAATCTCGCCTCTCATCTCCTAATCACCTCTTAATCTTCATTAGTGATCCCCGGGATCAACAATTGGCGCTAGAAGGAGGGCGGAGATTCTTCTATACGCAAGGAGCAGTTCAACCACAACCGCAACCGCAGCGACGATGGCAATTCCGCCTCCAAGAGTGTTGTCAGACCAGGAGACCCCGGCCCTAACAACGGCCCAGGCCCAGTCAACGGCCCCGCCGACGACCCAAGCAACAGCGGCCGCTCCGCCGTCAGTCCAAGCAGCTACCAACCAACCAATTCCTCGAGAGCAGTTCTTCAGGGCCACGCCCCCGGCTCCGACGCCCACTCCTTCCGACGGCTCATCTGCCCACAACACGCCCCGAGCATCGGAGGACCAGCCCACGTTGTCCGCCGTAATGCAGACCCTGCTCGCCAGAATAGACGAGCTGACGCGAGCTACCGATCAACGGTTCGCCACGCTAGGAGCCTCCCGTGACCGGTCGGACAACACCGACTCCCCGGACTTCCATCTCAGAGAGCCGGCCTCTCGGGAAGAAATACCGCGCATCCGGATAAGCCGGCCCGGCGACTCACCGTCAGGATCCGAAGGCCCGAGCGGACGTTTCGCCCCGGCTGTAGGAAGCCACCCGGGCGACGATCCCCACCATCTCCGATCCAGCTCGGAGCGCTCCAGGGACGCCGAGTTCGAGGCTATGAAGGAGACAATCCGCGTGATGTCCTCCAAAATCCATCAGGCCACCAGTGCGGCCCCGGAAATAGATCGCGTCCTCAGAGAGACGCAAAACACGCCGTTTACCCGCCGGATCGCCTCCGTCCCGCTCCAGCACCTCGGGAAGCTCAAACTCCAGCCCTACGCAGGCACCACCGACCCGGCCCAGTATCTCACGGCGTTCACCATCGCCATGGGCCGCGCCCACTTCTCTCCAGACGAGCGCGAAGCCGCCCACTGCCAGCTCTTCGTCGAGAACCTCACCGGCCCGGCCCTCACATGGTTCTCTCGGCTGAGGACACACTCCATAGACAGCTTCAGAGATCTGTCAACCACCTTCCTCGAGCACTACTCCATATACATCAGGCAGTCCGCATCCAGCGCGGACCTCTGGGCGATGAACCAGGGAGCGAAGGAGTCGCTCAGGTCCTTCATAGAGCGCTTCAAGGCCACGGCCTCACAAAGCAACGTGACGGACGAGTCGGCGCTCCCCGCTCTAAGAAAGGGCATGCGGGCTGATTCAGCCTTCAAGGACGATATGAAGCTCAACAGGCCGCGCTCGCTGGAAGACGCCCTGCACCGCGCTGGACTTTTCGTCGAGCTCGAGGAGGAGAAGGCGGCTGAGTCAAGAAACAGCGCCTCGCACAGGGCCCCGGTCCCGAAGGAGCGGCCCCAAGAAAGATGCCAGGAGCCTCGTCAACACTACGATGACGAGTATCAGCGCAGCAAAGGAAAGCAGGCCGCCACATTCCTCGTCAACGGACCGCCCGCCGGCCTCCGTCTGCGCGACCCCGTCCTTCCCCCCAGCCCCGCGCCAGGGCTGCCTTGGAACAAGTATGTACGGGATCCCCACCAGCAGGATCGGCGTCCCGACGAGCCGAGCGATAGGGAGTCCCGACCTGACGAGCAGTACGACAGGTCGGCCTTCTGCGACTTTCACCAGCGAAAGGGGCACCCGACCTCGCACTGTCGCGCATTCCAGGAAGTCCTGTTGAACCAATTTCAACGGGGGGAAATCCGCGTGCCAGAGCGGCTGCGTCCGCATGCCCGGGACGGCGATCGAGTGCAGCCCCGCGATAACCGAGGTCGCGAGGACATCCGGGCTAGGCCTTACATCCGCGCCCAAAACGACGATCGTCGGCGACGATCCCCCTCGCGAGGCCGGGAAACGGGCAGATCGCCTCCCCCGGGCCGGACTCTTATAGGGATGATCATGGGAGGCCTCCTCTCGTGCAATGACTCGGTGCGGTCCATCAAGCGTCATGAGAGGAAGACCGACGCCTCCATGAAGTGGCACTCCGGGCCGGAGATCGACG
This sequence comes from Eutrema japonicum, assembly GCA_030161315.1. Lineage (NCBI taxonomy): Eukaryota > Viridiplantae > Streptophyta > Magnoliopsida > Brassicales > Brassicaceae > Eutrema > Eutrema japonicum. The sequence continues at coordinate 1,583,873 of BSQW01000010.1, read as the reverse complement.
CTCAGGACACGAGCAAGAGGGGGATATGTTTCACCGGGGCCGACACGGCCGGGGTCCACCAGCCCCACAACGACCCCTTCGTCGTACAAGTCCGCGTAGCCGATTGCGACGTCAACCGAGTCCTCGTCGATACGGGCAGCTCGGTCGATCTCATCTTCAAGGACACCCTCACTAGGATGAACCTGAACGGAGCCGCGATCAAACCGCACTCCATCCCGCTAACCGGCTTCGCCGGGGAGACCGTCAACAGAATCGGAACCATCGAATTACCGGTCTACGTAGGTCGGGTGACGAAAGTCGTCAAGTTCGTGGTCTTTGATACCACCCCGATCTACAACATCATTCTCGGAACCCCCTGGCTGCACTCGATGAAGGCAGTCACATCGACGTACCATCAGTGCCTCAAGTTCCCCAACCAGGCTGGCACGTATACTCTTAGGAGTAACCAGAGGGTCTCTCGCGCCTGCTTCGCCATTGAGCATAAGCTGCGCCACGCCGCGCCGGCCTGCTTGGCTGTCAGCACGTATCAGCCCGGTGAGACAATCGCTCGGGATCTCCCGGGAGAAGACCTCGTCACCCAGGTCAACATCGAACCACGCGACCCCGCCCGCTGCGTTGGCATCGGAGCCGACCTCGGCGAGAGCATCAAGCGAGAGCTGGTCGAGTTCCTGGGGCAGAACGTCTCCACCTTCGCCTGGTCAACCAGCGACATGCCCGACATCGACCCGGCCACGTGCAGTCACGAGCTAAACGTGGACCCGACCTGCAGACCGATCAAGCAGAAGCGGCGAAAGCTGGGCCCCGAGCGCGCCCAGGCAGTCAATGACGAGGTGGAAAAGCTCACCGCAGCCGGCTCGATCACCGAGATTAGATACCCGGACTGGCTGGCCAACCCGGTGGTAGTCAAGAAGAAGAGCGGGAAGTGGAGGGTCTGCGTGGATTTCACCGACATCAACAAGGCGTGCCCAAAGGACAGCTTCCCCCTCCCCCGAATCGACCAAGTCGTCGAGGCCACCGCGGGGAACGAGCTGCTCTCCTTCATGGATGCCTTCTCGGGGTACAACCAGATCCCCATGCACCCCGACGACCAGGAGAAGACCGCGTTCATCACGGACCGAGGCATTTATTGCTACAAGGTAATGCCCTTCGGACTCAAAAACGCCGGAGCCACCTATCAACGGCTCGTCAACCGGATGTTCGCCGATCAAATTGGCCGCACTATGGAAGTATACATAGATGACATGCTGGTGAAGTCCCTGGTAGCAACCGACCACGTCGCTCATCTCCGGTCGTGCTTCCGGACGTTGAACGAATACAACATGAAGCTGAACCCAGCCAAGTGTTCTTTCGGCGTCACGTCGGGTGAGTTCCTCGGATACATCATCACACAGCGCGGGATCGAGGCTAATCCCAAGCAGATCCGAGCTATCACCGAGCTCAAATCCCCGGAGAGCACGCGTCAAGTACAGCGACTCACCGGGAGAATCGCCGCGCTGAACCGGTTCATCTCCCGCTCAACCGACAGGTGCCTCCCGTTCTACCAACTGCTCCGAGCTAACAAGCGGTTCGAGTGGGACGACAAGTGCGAGGAAGCCCTCCAGCAACTGAAGGAGTACATATCCACCCCTCCCGTCCAGTCCAAATCGGAAGAAGGCGAAACCCTCTACCTCTACATCGCCATCTCGGAATCAGCAGTGAGCGGGGTATTAGTGTGGGAAGACCGGGGCGACCAGAGGCCCATCTCTTACATCAGTAAATCTCTTGACGACGCGGAGAGCAGGTACCCAACTCTGGAGAAGCTCGCCTTGGCGGTGGTCGTCGCAGCCAGAAAGCTCCGGCCTTATTTTCAAGCCCACACGATTGCCGTCCTAAGCACCTACCCCCTCAGAACCATCCTCCACAGCCCGAGCCGATCTGGCCGGATAATGAAGTGGGCTGTTGAGCTGAGCGAGTATGAAATCGAGTACCGAGGTCGGACCGCAATCAAATCTCAAGCACTGGCCGATTTCCTGGTTGAGTTGGTACCCGAGCTAGCAGTCGCCGAGGTCCCTGAAGTGTGGGTTCTGCATGTCGACGGATCGGCCTCCAAGCACGGGTCCGGCGTCGGCATACGCCTCGAGTCCCCGACCAAGGAGATCCTCGAGCAGTCTTTCCGTCTGGCCTTCCCGGCGTCAAACAACGAGGCAGAGTACGAATCTCTGATTGCCGGCCTGCGCCTAGCAAAGGAGGTCGGCGCGAAGAAAATCCAAGCTTACTGCGACTCCCAGCTCGTCGCCAATCAATTCAGCGGGGAATACGAGGCCAAGAATGATCGCATGGATGCCTACCTCAAGGTAACACAAGCCCTGGCCGCAGAATTCTCCGAGTTCACCCTGACAAAGATCCCCCGAGGCGATAATACTTCCGCAGACGCCCTCGCCGCGCTGGCCTCCACCTCGACCCCAGCCCAACGACGGGTGATCCCAGTCGAGAGCATCGACTTCCCCAGCATCGAGCTGCCAAAAGGGGCCTACCTGATCAACCCCCCGCGGACCCTGACGAAGGCGTCCCACCTCCCGAAGATCTACCGCCACCACCGGCCGAGCCCGAACTACCAGACTGGCGGGTCGACTTACTTCTGTACATCGCAGACGGCGTCCATCCCCCGGACCGGTGGGCCACCCGCCGACTAAGGAAGAAGTGCGCCCGATACACGATGCTGGACGGCAATCTGTTCCGGTAGAGCGCCTCGGGAACCTTGCTCGGCTGCCTCCACGGGCAGGAAACCATTGACGCGATGAAGGAAATGCACGAAGGCGCCGACGGAAACCACTCCAGTGGCCGGGCTCTCGCCCTGAGAATACGGAACCAAGGACACTACTGGCCAACAATGCTTCAAGACTGCGAAAAATTCGCAGCCCGATGCGAAAAGTGCCAGGGTCACGGCCCCCTCATTCACTGTCCCACCGAGCTCCTTACCACTGCGGTAGCACCCTACCCCTTCATGCGATGGGCCATGGACATAGTCGGGCCCCTTCCCCGATCTCGCCAAAAGCTCTTCATCCTGGTCATGACCGACTTCTTCACCAAGTGGGTCGAGGCCGAAGCTTACGCCAAAATCACGGCAGAGGACGTCCGAAAATTCGTCTGGAAGTTCATCATCTGCCGGCACGGGCTGCCCTACGAGATCGTGACCGACAACGGTTCCCAGTTCACGTCGGCCCTCTTCGAAGACTTCTGCGCGAAGTGGAAAATCAGACTAAGTAAGTCCACCCCGAGGTACCCCCAAGGGAACGGACAAGCCGAGGCCACCAACAAAACAATCCTCGACGGCCTCAAAAAGCGACTAGACGACAAGAAAGGCTCCTGGGCCGATGAACTCGATGGAGTCCTCTGGTCCCATCGCACAACGCCGAAGACATCGACAGGCCGCACACCGTTCAGCCTCTCTCACGGGATGGAAGCAATGGCCCCATCGGAAGTCGGCCTCCCCACTCCTCGCCGCGCTATGCTCACCCAGCAGCCCGCCCTGAACGACACCGTCCTACTAAGCGAGCTGGATTTTCTCGAGGAACAGCGGGACCATTCCCTCCTCCGAATCCAGAACTACCAGCAGCTCGCCTCCAAGTACTACAACAAGAAGGTTCGAGGCAGGTTCTTTACCGAAGGCGACCTGGTCCTCCGCAAAGTCTTCGAAAACACCGTCGAGCTAAACGCAGGCAAGCTCGGTGCACATTGGGAAGGCCCTTACCTTATCTCCAAGGTCGTGAAGCCCGGCGTCTACGAGCTAGTCACGATGACCGGCGACGCAATCCCGCGCTCATGGAACTCGATCAACCTCAAACGCTTCTACTACTAATCACCCGGGCTCCGCCCCGCCGTCTATCTCTGTAAGCAAACGAACTACGATTGGCTTGATCCCTTCTACTAAAGGGTACGTAGGCAACCCCTAACCAGGGCTCAGCTATTAATCTAATAAAACCTTCTCACAAAAAAAAAACCGAGCTCCAACGCTCGCCCTACAGGAAGAAAAGCCGAGCTCCAACGCTCGCACTACCAAAAAAAAAAAAAAAGCCGAGCTCCAACGCTCGCCCTACAGGAAGAAAAGCCGAGCTCCAACGCTCGCACTACCAAAAAAAAAAAAAAAAAAAAAAAAAAAAAAACCGACCTCCGGCCATCGCCCTACAAGAAAAAAACCGAGCTCCAATGCTCGCACTACAAAAAAAAAGGAGACCGAGCTCCGGTGCTCGCTCTCCCCGGCACACAAGTTATAAGTGCCAAAGCCGAGCTCCAAGGCTCGCACTCACATAGTACACAAGCAATAAGTACTAAAGCCGAGCCCCAGGGCTCGCACCTCTACTAGACACACAAGCATTAAGTGTCTCTAAGCCGGGCTCGCTACCCGCACCAAAAAAAAAAGGTACACAAGCATTAAGTACTTTAAGCCGAGATCACCTCGCACCCACTAAAAATATTAAAGATACACAAGCATTAAGTATCTCAAGCCGAATCGTACCTCGCACCCAATACAAGAGCACGGTCCAAGACCTTCATACATGACAGGGTACGGTCTACGACCTACTCTACCGTTCGCAAAAGCCTCGAAACGGCACTTAAAAAAAAAAGGGCCAACGGCCTCGTTATTACAAAAAGGGCCAACGGCCTCGTCATTACAAAAAGAGGGCCAACGGCCCGGTCCTTACAAAAAAAAAAAAAAGCCTCGAAACGGCACTTACATAAAACGGCCAACGGCCCGGTCCTTACAAAAAAGAGAAGAGAGAGAAAAAAAAAAGAAAAAAGCTACAAACAGCAAAATTTTTACAAGGCCACATCGGCCGGTAAATCTAAAACCCCGTCAGCGGTTCTCGACAAGGGCTTTAAAAGGTTTGAACATTTCGATGACTTGGGATTTTGTTTTGAGTGGGTAGAACCAGGTATAGCGGGTGTAGTGGTCAACTAAAACAAGGTAGTATTTGTAGTTGTCACAAGATATAATTGGAAAGGACCACACATCTGTGAAAATATATTCGAGGGGTCTTTTGGAGGAGATAGTGGATTGGTGAAAGGGAAGTTTCTGACTTTTATTGATAGAGCAGTCAGTACACAATTGGTTTGAAGAAGCAGATTGTGAACATGAAAGGGAAAAATTTGAAATGATAGTATTGAGAATTTTCAGAGAAGGGTGGCCGAGGCGATAGTGCCAATCAGTCATGGTGGTTTTTGGTGGAGATGACGCAAAGAATGACGCAGCGGGAACTGATGAAATCGGCCACTCGTACAGTTCGCCCTTAGTTTGACCTTGGAGCAATGGGACCCCCGACCTCAAATCCTTCACCTGAAAGTATGCCGGGAAAAATTCCACGGAGACTTTGTTAGTATTGCATAATCGATAGACTGATATGAGGTTTTTATGGATATGGGGAACACAGAGGATATTATTTAGGGTTAAGTTGCGAGAGGAAGAGGGAAATGACTGTGAACCAATGTGCGTTATTGAAAGACCAGAGCCGTCACCAATGAGGACGTTGTCATCACCGGTGTAAGGCTGGTGAAGCGCCAAGTTGTTGAAGTCGCTTGTCATGTGGTGAGTGGCACCACTATCCATTATCCATGCACTTGCAGGATTTTGAGAGCCGAGAGCTAGGTTGGCGTTGGGTTGCCAAGGGCGTTGTGGCGGACGCGAGTGGTTGATGTTGCTTGGTGATGGCTGATGCGGTGAGAGTTGTGGACATCGCTTTGCGCTGTGACCTTGTACACCACATAACTGGCATTTTTCTTGATACCCTCTTGTGATGCGAGTGTCCTGTCTCTGACCAGTTTGTTGATTCTGCTGATTTTGGTTCCAGGTCTGGTTGAAACGAGGAGTTTGTTTGCCTTGATTCCAGAATCGTGGGCGAGTGTTGGCAATGTTTGCGGTGACCGGTGTGTCACCAGATGCAGGAGTCATAGACAGCAGCTTTGCTTCTTTGTTGAGAAGCTTTTCATGAACTTCTGTCAGAGAGGGAGGCGTGTCACGACTCTCTATTTGATCCGCCACAGGTTTGTACTCTTCAGGTAAGCCCTCGAGAACGTGGTCGATCTTATCTTCGGGATCAAAACGCGTAATGAAGCCTCTGATGTACTCATCGATTGTTTTGGTATCTTTGGACCAGTGTTTCAGTTGATGCCGGAGTTGCTGTGTATGTCCCCTGCTAGCCTTGCCATAGGTTGCAGCGAGAGTGCTCCAGATCTCAGTCGAGGTTTTGGCAGTGGAGAGTAGCGGTTGCACGGTCACGCTGATGGCACCAAGGAGTCCACTGTATATCAGTTTATCCTGGCGTTTCCATAGTGTGTGGGCATGATTGACTGTCGTTATTTCATTGACATTGAGTGTAGGGGCTGGTGGCGTGTTAGATCCATCAATGTAGCCTCCTAATTTATAGCCGTCAAGCAGAGCGTGGACCTGAAGACTCCACATCAGGTAGTTGTTTGAGGTGAGTTTTGTGACATTCATCATGTTCACATTAAGAACTGATTGAGTGGCATCAACGGTTTCAGTGAAGTTGGCCATGAGAGGATAGGGAACGTGAAAGAGAAGAGAAGAGAATAGAAGGAAGATGAAGAGAGCGGCTGAAAAAAAAATTTTAGAGTAAACTTAATTTGGCTCAGATACCATGTATGTTGTGAATTGTATTCTCATTGAAGGGATGTACAGATATATATATATGTATATATATATTGTACAATGAGAAGGTTCTAGATCTAGATATTTGCAGAAACTATCATAGCTAGACAAAGGAGATATACGCATAGTTAATAGTTTCTTTCTCGTGTCCTTTACACACAAAACAAATCCCAAGAGGAAGAGTGAAAATGGCAGCGACGACTCTTTCCATGGCAAGCTCAATCCGTTCCTCATCTTCTCGCACACTCGCTTCCGCCCATCGCTTTCCTCCCCGACCCGCCGCAGTCGAATTCCCGGCTCGCTTTGGTGCTTCTTCCTCCACGCTCAGCCACCGTGCAATCAACCTGCGTCCCATCGCCGCCGTCGAAGCTCCGGAGAAAATCGAGAAGATTGGATCCGAGATCTCGTCTCTGACCCTCGAAGAAGCCCGCATCCTCGTCGATTACCCGGTGGTGCAGCGGCGGTAGTGGAAGAACAAACCGAGTTCGATGTGGTTATCAACGAAGTGCCCAGCAGTAACCGTATTGCAGTGATAAAAGCGGTAAGGGCTTTGACAAGCTTGGCGTTGAAGGAAGCGAAGGAGCTCATTGAAGGGTTGCCAAAGAAGTTCAAGGAAGGTGTGACGAAGGATGAAGCTGAAGAAGCCAAGAAACAGCTCGAAGATGCTGGTGCTAAGGTTTCCATTGCTTAAGAGTTTTAACAATCGCAAAATGTGTTTTTGTTGTTAGAGTATAGTTTGCGTTTGGAATTGTTGATTAAGCTTTGAGAAATTGTTGTAATTTGAATCAATTTCGTTTCCCATTACGGATTTCTTTGTTAGCTGCACATAACATGTTTGTTGAAATGCCTAGTTCAACAATACAGATGTCAAATTATCTTGTAGTAGATGTCAGAAAACAAAGAGTTAAAATTTTGTTAATAAACGTACGATAAAACAAAAAAGGAAACGAATATTGGACGATGATGAAGAAGAGAATGGTTTCCATGTGGGAGATTTTGTGTGGGTAGAAGAAGTCAATAGTCATCAATGGTGGCCTGGAAAGATTTATGATTCTTCGGATGCTTCAGACTTGGCTTTGAAGCAAATGCACAAGGGTAAATTACTTGTGGGAGAGATTGGTGAACATGTTGAGCATTTGTTGGTTTGTGATGTGGCTCTGGTTAGTCGTGTAGCAGTGAACTCTGGAATAAAGGAAGGAGTTCTTGTGCCTGATGTTAGAAGAGAGACTGTGTCGTCTTTGGTTCTTGAAAATCCTGGAATTGTTCTCGGAGACGTCGAGAGCCTTGCGAGGACGGCTAGAGATTGAGGTTTTCAAGAGGAAAATATCTGCGTTTTATTGGTCTAAAGGAAGGTTTGATTTAGCTAAGTATGATGAGCATCGATATATCATAGGACTTGAAGACAAAGACGATGAATATGCGTTGAATTTTAACAAATCTTCTTGGCATAGATCATTAAGAAAATGCTCTGGGATTGCTAGTATAAAGAGGAAATATGGTGATCAAGTTAATAAGCTTGATCTTGCTGATGTAGCAACCACTTTGAGGAGAAGATTGACTGAGGTTTCTAAGATTGAAAACGCTGATCTGAAGCAAGTGGAAGAAGTTCGTAGTTTCTCGTCGAGGAAGAACAAAAGGGGTTTGGAGGATGATGATGACGATGGGATTGAGAAAAGAGAAGAATCAAACGACTCAAACCATTTAGAAGAGAGTGAGAAGAAAGAGGACTCGGGTATCGGAATAACTGTTGATTTATCAACTCCATTGGCCTCGCTCTGCAAAAGGCTAAGGTCTGATGTTTCTTCAAGTGTTGAAAGGAACAATGGAAGTTGCGAGACTATAGTGCAAACAGGTAAAAGAGAGAGGAAGAAAAGCAAGTATCTTTCGCCAGAATATATGACAGATTTTAGCTGGAGAGCGAGAAAGAGCAAAATAGAATCCGAATCAAGCCAGATCCGAGCAGCAGAGCGAATGAGGAAGAATGCTGCTGAAAAAGCCATAGATTTTGTGAGTTTGGGAGCTGCACCAGAGGAAATACTGAATCTAATCCGTGCGGCGGCTCTTGGTACACAATATTTAACAGACTATAATAGCTCGTGTGACATGATAAGAGAGTTTGTGTCTATTTATCGAAGCTTTACATATCATGATGGGGCCAATAACAAGAGAAACATTTCAGATGAAGATAAGCAGCAAGTAGTGGATGAGAAAGAGCAAACCAGAAATGAACCGAACGAGAGGGTGAAGAAGAAGAACAAGAGTGAAGTTGAGAAGCAATTTTCAGGTGTTGAGCTATTTATTAAGTCTGGTTTTGGACCTTTTGGTTCTACTCTGCCTTCAAAAGATGATTTGATCACAACATACGAAAAGTTTGGAGCTTTGGACAAAAAGAGAAGCGGTATGTTCGACAATAACTCCTGCGCACGCGTTTCCTTCTTGAATGTATCTGATGGAGAAGAAGCCTTTCACAAGTCATTAGAGAAATGCCCATTCGCTACTACTTCCGCCGTTACATTCAAGCTCAGGTATCCTTCTTCTGATTCACCTGAAAACACAAATGAGAAGAAGGAAGCTGAAACCAGAAAGGGCGTAATCGAAATCTAGTGTTTGAAAAAGAAGCTTGAGGAGATGAGAGCGTTGCTGGATCAATCAAAGGGAGAGGTTACGGAAGAATTGAAGATGAAACTTGAAGACGAATCAAGAAACTTGCTGGAGAAGGTACGCAAGATGATTGTTCGTTCCTCTTAGTCCTAAGTCTTGATTAGGATGTTTGTTTATTAGTTGAAGACTTTTAGCTTTTAGGAGACGAAAGGTTTCAAAGGTCTCTGAGACTATTTTATGCAGAACGTAACACTAGATGTTGTTAGGGAAAGTTCTCATTTAATTCCTCAAGGTGTTTTTAATCTCCAACTATAGTTTACGTAAAACAATTTTCTAACGTATTGTTAACTTCACAAAATCGTGATAAAAATAGTCAATCATTAACTTTGAAATGGCGAAACGTTAAATCAATTTATTTGTTCTCAGACAAATTCTCATTTAATTCCCCAACTATTTGCAATCGGCACAATAAATTCCCAACTATTTGTCTGCGTAGAATAATTCATCTCGTGGTTGATTTTACAAAATCGTGATAAGAAATAGTCAACCGTTAACCTCAAAAAATTTGGATCTTCGTCATCGTTCAAACCTTTTTCATTAGATAGATCTAATACGCGGCTTATGGTTATTGTAAAGGATTGACGTCTTTTCATTTATTTTGGAATTGAGAGAGATAAATTTTACTTGATTAGTACTTGGAGAAGTTCAATGTGCAGTATATATATTTCCTTATTGTTCATGGTGATTATATTGCTTAATGGACCGTACACGATGAGTTATGGACCTAGACTTATACTTTACATGATCTAAGTTAGACTCATATCTTTGATGATCTAAGTTAAACTCTCATATATCGATATCGGAATACGGTTTTTTATTATTATAACGAGCTAGCATTGCATTTACAAAGTTTTGAACGATGATGAAAATCAAACCTTTTTGAGGTTAACAATTGATTATTTTTATCATGATTTTACAAAGTTAAATGTGAGTTGAAGAATTATTCTACGCAGATATATAGTTGAGGGAATTAATTTGTCGATTGCAAATTGTTGAAGAATTAAATGAGAATTTGCATGACGACAGAGAAATAGATTTAGCGTTTTGCCGTTTTAAAGTTAACGGTTGACTATTTTTATCACGATTTTGCGATTATGTTAAAATAAACTAAGATTTAGGTGGGGTTATTGGTTCTTGTATTTTAATGCATTTCTCAGATTTAAAAATTCTAATGAATCCATTGATTTTAAAATCAGAGAAGTGAATTTCAGAGTTAAATAATTGGATTTCAAAATCAAATAAATGGATTATTGTAAATCAACCAAATAAATTTACAAGAATTTTAAATTTACGATGGAGAGACGAATACTACCTGCTCTCAATAAAAATACATGGGTGTATCAAAACTTATTAACAATACTCGAACATAATGAATATGAGGGGAAATATCTAAGTGGTGCTGACCTTCTGCGCTTCAGTTCTGGTTTGGATGGGATCCAACTTCTCATTAAACCTCAAACCCTAGTTAACTCCTCTATAAAATATACACAAAAACTACTTCATCATAATCACTACTATCTATACTAGTGGTAACAACCAAAACCCTAAATGGCTCACTGGTTATCATTATCATCCCTTGTCATTGCACTGACATTCACAACCCTTCTCACCTCTTCCCAAAACCCTTCTTTGAGAACTCTAAACTTTGCCCATATATAATTTGCGAATTCTCAACCGATTTGACCAAAAGTTAACCGATGTAAGACCATTCCCTACGCAAATCTAACCAACTCGATTTGATGAACCTGTCCTCTCCTTTGATATTCACCTCTCTAAGAACTATGTGAAGCTCTTTATTTTTAGGTTTCTAAATTTTGTATCTTTCCAAATCTTAATCTCTATTTTAAGAGATATGCGAATGATCATGAGAAAGAGAAATACTGTAGACCTCTAAATATAAGGAAGATGAGACCAGTAATGCCACAAGTTCAAAAACAAAGAGAACACTAAAAACCAAGACTGAAGATATAACAAACTGATCATGAAACCTCCCAATCGTAACTAGATGAAACTCCAACTACAATCAAAATAGACAAACATTGCAGTGAAAAGATTGTCTGCAAGCACTCTTAGAGAAACATGAGATTCTCAACCTGACCAGGGAAGATAGACATTGTACGCCAATTCCATGTAGCCCAAATTCCAACCAACTGTTCTGTGAATCCTTCAATGTCGACTTTTCTCACGCTTTGCTTCTTGGGATCATAATACACAACATAAAACGGCGATGCCTGAAATTCCCGTGGTGCCAAAACAAACTCGCCTGTCTCATCAATGGCACAAAATGCTTCAAGCGAACCCCTATAGCCGGTACGTCTAGGAAAAGGAAAGCTCTTATTGCACCATTCATGTTTGGCAGCATCCTCTAAAACCCACAATTCGATTCTACGAAACGCGGTGTACATGAGGGCAAGCTTCCCATTGAATCTTGTCATCCTTATTGTAAACTTCATTCCTATCCCTGTTGTTACTTTGATAAGATCGAATTTCTCGGACCGAACATCGAAACTAATGACTCCACGATCTTTACGACCTTCCAAATAAGCTCCATAGTATAGAACCCCATCTATACATATCTGAGGAGAATCAGGAGAGTGAGTAGGAGGAAGAGAACTCTCAATCTTCCTCCAAGAACTCCCCTTTGCGAATGTAAAAACCTGAAGCTCTTTGGCTACACCAAACTTTCCGGTGGTCATACACAACGATTTGTAAACATCATCGATGGGATCATAACCCAAGAAGTGGTGAAAAAGTTTCTTCTTAGAATCAATCTTGGGCAAATACAACCATCGTCTCACACTAGGGTTGTATACCATGACTTTAGAAGGAGGTCCATTGCAAATAAAACCGTGAACAGATGAAGAATTGATTGTGAACTTATTTGTAGGATGACTCACATGGTAAGTAGCTTCACCTCTTGGATTCTGGGTTTGAAGCGACGAGAAATAGAAGCAATTTTCACAGTCACGCCTTAAGGCGAAGATGAGACTATTAGGCACTTATATACCAATGCCTAACCCCCATCTTCCCGATGTGGGACACTTATCAACTACCCGGTCGATTCGAAGAAGACGACTCGGCGACGTACAACTTCTTGAAATATCGGCTGCGTATGATGGATTTCCAGAGCTTCGACACGCACAGGAACCTCGCTAGGGTTTTGACTGGTGATCGTTTCAGTATCTCCATTACGAGATCGATCGTAACAAGATCGGCGTCTGTTCTCCGGTCATCTGAAAAGATTTATCAAATGTTGATCCCGTGGATCACTAAGTGTGTTTAAAGAATGATTAGGGGATGGGAGGTGAGATTTTCGTTAATAGAGCAATTTAACCACATTTAAGACAGGTCGGGAGAAATATGAGTAGGCTGGGGCCGTGTTTCGTTTTATTGATGAGAGAGAAGTAAACGCTTTAGAATTACGAACTGGTTCCGAAGGACGTCCAGTTCGGCGTTCTAAAGTGTTGTCTTGTTACAAAGAGAGAGGTCGGGTAGCTTGTGGTAGGTTCTAGAGTCAAAATCCCAGTCCCACTCATTAATGACATATGAGGGGTATATATAGTCGGGGTCGGCTTCCTGCTCCCCGGGATCTCGGGCCACGTGTCGCCTGCGGCCTCTTTCGCGGGTAAGGTGGCCTAGGAGGCGTGTCCCGGCTTTCGAGGAGAGAGGTCATGATGAGCTCGGCGTGGCGTGTTGCAGAGCATTGCACTGTTTTACCAACTCTGCTCCACCTGCTCCTTCCTGCCCTTGTCAGCTCTGTAGAGTTGGTGGGACGTCGGGTCGAGGGCACATCCCTACGCGGGTAGGGTACTGCCTTACCAACTCCCACTCGCCTATCCTTCTGACACTCCCTGTTCTGGCGGGGCATCAGCGCGGGCCCGGGGTACGTTGCTTTCAGGTCGGCTACCGAGCTGAAGAGCGGTCTTTCAGGTCGGCTACCGTGCTGAAGAGCGGCCTTTCCTAAGATGGGCCTAACTAATTGGGGGTGCTAGGCCCACCTCCAACAATAGGCCCTCCCCCAGTTCGGTATCGCGAGACGGAGTGAGGGTGCCGAAGTTGATCTAATGTTAGTTCGGCGCATCTTAGGACGGTCCTTCCGGGCTCAACTGTGTTTGCCTTTTCCGAAAAACCCGTAGGTTGGCGCGTGCTCACCACGTGGGACGACAAAGGACGCTTCGTTTTTCGCGTGGACTGCCCACGCGCGGCGTGTAAAAGACGCTTCGCGTTTATCGAGGCGTCCTTTGCTTTTTGGCGTGGGGAAACGAAGAGACGTCATCATTAGGTTTTTTGGGCAGCCGTGCTTCTTTTGACACGTGTCCAGGCGTCGCTTCACTGTCCCCCTTCCTCTATTTAAACCTTCTTCCTCCTACTGTTAAAACCTTCTGCGCATACTCTTAAGGTAACCTCCTTTCTCCGATTTCCTCCTTCTCTTCCTACTTTCTTCCTGTCTTTTCGATTTCCTCCTCTCCGTGCAATGGCTCCGATGTTAGACGGTATCAGAGTTGAGTCGAGCGAAGAATCGGCGTCCCGTGGTGGCGGTAACGATTCCCCGAGTTCCTCCTCCGGTGATTCCGAACATGCCTCTTCTCCGCGACGAGGGGCAGACAGTGGGGAACAGTTGGCCCCCTCGACTTCGGGGGCCGCCCCGTTGCTCCCGGGGACCCATCTCCGGCCGAAGACGGTGGTTAGATCCTCTGGCGGTCGCGGTGTTGGCCAAGCTGAGGGTGGAACCGGGCGTCTGGGCGACCGTGGTGGCCGTCAGGGCGGCCGTGGAGGCGGAGCTCGAGTGGCCAGGGTGAGGTCCCCCCTGGTCCTCTACGAGCAGGGAGGGTCGCCGACCTGGAGCACAGCGGAGTCGGTGACCCTCCTGGGGAATCTGTGTGGTTTTTCCGCCGGCGTTGAGCTCAGGGTACCCAGGGCGGAGGAGCGCCCGTGGACTCCTCGGCCGGGCTTCGTCTGCTTGTACGAGTCGTTCTTCCAGAAGTGCGGCTTGCGCCTTCCTCTCCCCGAGCTGTTCGTCCAGTATTGCCGGGCGCGGGGCTTGGCCTTCTCGCAGGTCTGCCCGTCCACGGTCCAGGGGATGATCGTGCTGCTGACCCTAGGGCACGAATGCGACGTGGAGGTGACGTTGCCTATGTTCGAGGCGTTCACCCAGCAGAAGGCAAACCCCGGGATTCCTGGGACCTTCTATGCCGCTTTCAAGCCCGCGGCGAACGTTCTGGAGGCACCCAGCTCGGGGTCTAGGGCGAGCAAGCTGTCGAAGGTCGAGGACTGGTCTCGCAGCTACTTCTACGTCCGGGCTACCGCCGTGGCTGGGCTCGATCCGTTGGCGAGATACACCCGGGATTGGAATTTTTCCCCGGGTAGGGATTTGCAGGTCGAGCTGACTTCTCCTCTTTGGTTGTCTGACTGATGATTTTTTTTTTTGTCTTGCTCTTCAGGCCCTCACTCCTCCAGATTCAAGCTACCGGACTACGCAGGTCTACTTGCCGTGCTCAGGACAGTGCGCCAGAGAGAGTGGAAGTCCTTCACCGCTGCGAGAATCGAAGCTGCGATGACCGGAGGTGGTTTTTTTTTTTTTTTTTTTTTTTTTTTTTTTTTTGCCGAATTAACGGTTCTTCCTTCGCAGGTAGAGCGAGGTTTGCCAATCCGCAGTACGCGGACTCGTTTGTTGCACCGCCGCCGCCGATACCCGAGGTGCCGGTCGGCCGAGACCCGGCACCACGGGTTGCGGGGGATTCCTCCGCGGCGACTCCCTCGAAGAGGAGGGAAGACCGGGCTGCCGGTGGGGAGACCGGCAGAAAGAAGAGGAGGACGGGAGAGTCCTCTTCCGGGGGTCGGGAGGTCATCCGGCCTACACTGCCCGGGCCGGAGCCCGAGGTGCCTTTGGCCGTCGTGCCGGCAGGGGGAGTCGATGAGACCCGGGCTCGAGGGGGCGATGGGGTCGGCGAGACGACCGTCGTCGCGGAGGATCCTGCTGCTGTGCAGGAGGCCGAGGGTCGCAGCGCCGAAGTGGGCGGCGCCTCGGGAGGTTCCGACGATGGGCCTCGGGACTACAGCTTCTCCTTTACCCACGAGGATGGAAGCAACCAGGTAATCGTCGATCCGGACGAGTGCGCCGAGCTGGCGCAGGCCATGATGTTCGGGCGGAGGTACCCGCACTTTGTCCCGCTGGAGATGGCGGAGTCCGACACCTTCCGTCAGGTGGCGCGATCCGCAGCTCGGGTAAGCTTCTGCTCTGGTCTAACTGCTTTTAGCTAGGCTTGTTGCGCGTCTTTGTTAACAATTTGTTTAATGCAGACGATGGCCCTTAGTGCCTTTCTGGCGGAGGCCTACGAGAAGAGGCTCGCCGAGCAGGCCGCCTCGATTAACTTCCTCCGGGAGTGCCGGGAATCCAGCTCGCAGATCCAGTCTACCCGTCTCCACGGGCTCGAGAAGGAGCTGAGAGATGAGAAGGCCCGATCTGCGGCGCTGGAAGAGGAGGCGGTGCGGTTAAGAGCCCGGGCGGTCGAGGTGGCCAGTCTGCAGTCTGCACTAGAGGCCGAGAGGGACCGTGCTGCAGCTGGGTGGGATCGGGCGTCGGGGCTCGAGGAGGAGAACGGGCTCCTGAAGGGGGAGCGGGAGACACTCCGCTCCAGGGTGAAGGGGCTGGAATCCGCCATAGGCCGGGCCAAGGTGGCCGTGGCTGCGGAGAGCGATCGGGTGTCAGCCCGGTGGGAAGCGCGGAACCGGAAGTGGTCCGCGAAGATGGAGAAGATCCGCGCCCACCTGGACGGGCGCCGCCGGGCCTTAGAGCCTCACCTTCTGTACAGCCAGGTGACCGGCGTAAAGGCCTGCCTCAAGAGGATGGAAGCAGAGGACGGGGTGTCGGTACCGTTCTACCGGTATCAGAAGCTGGACGAGGACGAGGCGGCATTCGGTGCCGTACTGGACGGGATGGACTTTCCGGATTTGACCCCGGAGGATCTGGAAATCCCTCTGGACCGTGCTCACGGCGTTCTGCTTGAGCACATTATACCTGTCGCTCCCTCTAGCACCCCCGTGGTGGATCTGACCTTGGAGGCTCCGCTGGCTGCTGAGGACGTTCTTGCGGTCGCTGAGACCGTCCAAGCAGATCCCTCGATCCCGTCTGCTGACGAGGGAGTCCCCGAAGCTGCTGGGATTGTGCAAGCAGATCCCTAGGTCCTGTCTGCCGCTGAGGCCGATACGGACGCGCCGTCCGGTGAGACCGGAACCGACGTGCCATCCGGTGGAGTCGTGGTTGAGGAAGAGGGGTCTGGGCAGCCCTTCCTTGGTGAGCACGGGACCAACGCGAGGATGGTGGCCCCGGCTGATTTAGATGGTACCCGTGCTGACGGGAGGGAAGACCGACCGGCCGATGCGGCCTTGTAAAAACTTTTTTCCTTTTGGTTTTCTTTTTGTAGACTGGGTCGTAGGCCGTTTATGCAAAGAGCAGGCCGTTGGCCCCTCTCTTTTTTGTAAGTGCCGTTTCGAGGCTTTTGTAATCATTAGGCCGTGGGCCCTTTTTGTAATAAACGAGGCCGTTGGCCCTTTTGTATAATGAAAGAGGCCGTTGGCCCCCTTTTTGGTGTAAATGCCATTTCGAGGCTTTTTTGATCGGTAGGGTAGGTCGTAAACCGTACTCTGTCAAGTAAGCAGGTCGTGGACCGTGCTCTTGTATTGGGTGCGAGGTAATCTCGGCTTAAGGCACTTATTGCTTGTGTACCTTGTTTTTTTGGTGCGGGTAGCGAGCCCGGCTTAGAGACACTTAATGCTTGTGTGTCTAGTAGAGGTGCGAGCCCTGGGGCCCGGCTTTGGCACTTATAACTTGTGTGCCGGGGAGAGCGAGCACCGGAGCTCGGTCCCCTTTTTTTTTTTTTTTTTGTAGTGGGGGCGTTTGGGGCTCGGCTTTTTTTTTTTTTTTTTTTTTTGGTAGTGCGAGCGTTTGGAGCTCGGCTTTTTATATTTTTTGTAGTGCGAGCGTTTGGAGCTCGGTTTTTTTTTTTTTTTTTTTTTTTTTTTTTTTTGTAGTGCGAGCGTTTGAAGCTCGGGAGCGTTTGAGCGTTTGGAGCTCGGCTCTTGTGCGCAGGTCGGGGACCGTTTTCCTTTGTCTAAAAGGTTTTATTAGAGTAATAGCTGAGCCCTGGTTAGGGGTTGCCTACGTACCCTTTAGTAGAAGGGATCAAGCCAATCGTAGTTCGTTTGTTTACAAAAGCGGAGAGCGGATTGGAGCCCGGGGGCTTAATAGTAGAACCGTTTGAGGTTGATCGAGTTCCATGAGCGCGGGATGGCGTCGCCGTTCATCGTGACTAGCTCGTAGACGCCTGGTTTTACGGCCTTGGAGATGAGGTAGGGGCCCTCCCAATTGGCACCCAGCTTGCCTGCGTTTAGCTCGGCGGTGTTTTCGAAGACCTTGCGGAGGACCAGGTCGCCCTCGGCGAAGAACCGGCCTCGAACCTTCTTGTTGTAATATTTGGAGGCGAGCTGCTGGTAGTTCTGGATTCGGAGTAGGGAATGGTCCCGTTGCTTTTCAAGGAAATCCAGCTCGCTGAGTAGGACGGCGTTGTTCAGTGCGGGTTGCTGGGTGAGCATAGCGCGGCGAGGAGTGGGGAGCCCGACTTCGGATGGGGCCATTGCTTCCATGCCGTGGGAGAGGTTGAACGGTGTTCGGCCAGTCGATGTCTTTGGTGTTGTGCGGTGGGACCAGAGGACTCCATCGAGCTCGTCGGCCCAGGACCCTTTCTTGTCGTCTAGTCGCTTTTTGAGGCCGTCGAGGATGGTCTTGTTGGTGGCCTCGGCTTGTCCGTTCCCCTGGGGGTACCTCGGAGTGGACTTACTTAGTCTGATTTTCCACTTCGCGCAGAAATCTTCGAAGAGGGCCGATGTGAACTGGGCACCGTTGTCGGTGACGATCTCGTACGGGAGCCCGTGTCGGCAGATGATGAACTTCCAGACGAACTTTCGGACGTCCTCTGCCTTGATCTTGGCGTATGATTCGGCCTCGACCCACTTGGTGAAGTAATCGGTCATGACTAAGAGGAAGCGCTTTTGGCGAGATCGGGGAAGGGGCCCGACTATGTCCATGGCCCATCGCATGAAGGGGTAGGGTGCCACCGCAGTGGTGAGGAGCTCGGTTGGACTATGAATGAGGGGACCGTGGCGCTGGCACTTCTCGCACCGGGCTGCGAATTTGTCGCAGTCTTGGAGCATTGTCGGCCAGTAGTGGCCTTGGTTTCGTATTCTCAGGGCGAGAGCCCGGCCGCCGGAATGGTTGACGTCGGCGCCCTCGTGCATTTCCTTCATCACGTCGATGGTTTCCTGCCCGTGGAGGCAGGCGAGCAGGGTTCCCGAGGCGCTCCATCGGAACAGATTGCCGTCCAGCATCGTATATTGGGCGCACTTCTTCCTTAGCCGTCGGGCGGCCCATCGGTCTGGGGGGCGAATGCCGTCTGCGATGTATAGCAGTAGGTCGACTCGCCAGTCTGGCAGTTCGGGCTCGACCGGGGGTAGTGGTAGAACTTCGGGAGGTGGTGCTTCTTCGTCCGCGGCCTGGGGGTTGATCAAGTAGGCCCCCTTTGGCAGCTCGATGCTGGGGAAATCGATGCTATCGACCGGGATCACTCGTCGTTGGGCCGGGGCCGAGGTGGATGCTAGCGCGGCGAGGGCATCTGCGGAAGTGTTATCGCCTCGGGGGATCTTTGTCAGGGTGAACTCGGCAAAGTCTGCGGCCAAGCCTTGGGTCACCGTGAGGTAGGCATCCATGCGATCGTTCTTGGTCTCGTACTCCCCGCTGAACTGATTGGCGACGAGCTGGGAGTCGCAGTAAGCCCGGATTTTCTTCGCACCGACCTCCTTTGCTAGGCGCAGACCGGCGATCAGAGCTTCGTACTCGGCCTCGTTGTTTGATGCCGGGAAGGCCAGGCGGAAAGACTGCTCGAGGATCTCCTTGGTCGGGGATTCGAGGCGGATGCCGACGCCGGACCCGTTTTTGGAGGCCGATCCGTCGACATGCAGAGTCCATACTTCGGGCACCTCGCTGACTGTCAGCTCGGGTGTCAACTCGACTAGGAAATCGGCCAGGGCCTGAGATTTGATCGCGGTCCGACCTCGGTACTCGATTTCATATTCGCTCAGCTCAACGGCCCACTTCATTATCCGGCCTGATCGGCTCGGGCTGTGGAGGATGTTTCTGAGGGGGTAGGTGCTTAGGACGGCAATCGCGTGGGATTGAAAATAAGGCCGGAGCTTCCTAGCTGCGACGACCACTGCCAGGGCGAGCTTCTCCAGAGTCGGGTACCTGCTCTCCGCGTCGTCGAGCGACTTGCTGATGTAGGAGATGGGTTTTTGGTCACCCCGGTCTTCCCGCACTAGAACGCCGCTGACTGCTGACGTGGAGATGGCGACGTAGAGGTAGAGGATTTCGCCTTCTTCTGGCTTGGACAGGACGGGGGGAGTGGATATGTACTCCTTCAGCTGTCGGAGGGCGTCCTCGCATTTGTCGTCCCACTCAAACCGCTTGTTAGCCCGGAGTAGTTGGTAGAACGGGAGACACTTGTCGGTAGAGCGGGAGATGAATCGATTTAGTGCGGCGATTCTCCCGGTGAGTCGTTGTACTTGACGCGTGCTCTCCGGGGATTGGAGCTCAATGATAGCTCGGATCTGCTTGGGGTCGGCCTCGATCCCGCGCTGGGTGATGATGTACCCGAGGAATTCGCCTGATGTGACGCCGAAGGAACACTTGGCCGGGTTCAGCTTCATGTTGTATTCGTTCAGCGTGCGGAAGCAGGACCGGAGGTGTGTGACGTGGTCGGTTGCCACCAGAGACTTTACCAGCATGTCATCTATGTATACCTCCATAGTGCGGCCGATTTGGTCGGCGAACATCCGGTTGACGAGCCGTTGGTAGGTGGCCCCGGCGTTTTTTAGTCCGAAGGGCATTACTTTGTAGCAGGAAATGCCTCGGTCCGTGATGAACGCGGTCTTCTCCTGATCATCAGGGTGCATGGGGATTTGGTTATACCCCGAGAAGGCATCCATGAAGGAGAGTAGCTCGTTTCCCGCGGTGGCTTCGACGACCTGGTCGATTCGGGGGAGGGGGAAGCTGTCCTTAGGGCATGCCTTATTGAGGTCGGTGAAATCCACGCAGACCCTCCATTTTCCGCTCTTCTTCTTGACTACCACTGGGTTGGCTAACCAGTCCGGGTATTTCACCTCGGTGATCGAGCCGGCCGCGGTGAGCCTCTCTACCTCATCATTGATCGCTTGGGCGCGCTCCGGGCCAAGCTTCCGCCGCTTCTGCTTGACCGGCCTGCAGGTTGGATCCACGTTGAGCTCGTGGCTGCACGTGTTCGGGTCAATGCCGGGCAGGTCGCCAGTTGACCAGGCGAAGGTGGAGACGTTCTGCCCTAGGAACTCGACCAGCTCTTGCTTGATGCTTTCGTCGAGGTCGGTGCCGATGCCGACGCAGCGGGCGGGGTCGCGTGGGTCGATGTTGACCTGGGTGACAAGGTCCCGCCCGGGAAGATCCTGGGCGCCGAGCTCGCCGGGCTGAAGCGCATTGATGGCCAAGCAGGCCGGCGCGGCGCGGCGCAGCTTGTGCTCGATGGCGAAGCAGGCGCGGGAGACCCTCTGGTTACTCCTAAGAGTGTATGTGCCGGCCTGGTTGGGGAACTTGAGGCACTGATGGTACGTCGACGTGACCGCCTTCATCGAGTGCAGCCAGGGGGTTCCGAGGATGATGTTGTAGATCGGGGTGGTGTCGAAGACCACGAACTTGACGATTTTCGTGACCCGACCTACGTAGACCGGTAATTCGATGGTGCCGATTCCGTTGACGGTGTCCCCGGCGAAGCCGGTTAGCGGGATGGAGTGCGGCTTGATCTCGACCCCGTTCAGGTTCATCCTGGCGAGGGTATCCTTGAAGATGAGGTCGACCGAGCTGCCCGTATCGACGAGGACTCGGTTAACGTCGCAGTCGGCTACGCGGACTTGTACGACGAGGGGGTCGTTGTGGGGCTGGTGGACCCCGGCCGCATCGGCCTCAGTGAAACATATCCCCCTCTTACTCGTGTCCTGGGCGTCGATCTCCGGCCCGGAGTGCCACTTCAGGGATGCGTCGGTCCTCCTCTCGTGACGCTTGATGGACCGCACTGAGTCGTTGCACGAGAGGAGACCTCCCATGATCATCCCTATCAGAGTGCGGGCCGGGGGAGGCGATCTACCTGTTTCCCGGTCTCGCGAGGGAGATCGTCGCCGCCGGTCGTCGTTCTGGGCGCGGTGGTAGGTCCTAGTCCGGTTATCCGCGCGACCCTGGTTGTCGCGGGGTTGATCGTGATCGCCGTCCCGAGCATGCGGTCGCAGCCGCTCTGGGACGCTGATTTCTCCCCGCTGAAATTGTTTCAGCAGGACCTCTTGAAGGGCACGGCAGTGAGAGGTCGGATGCCCCTTTCGCCGGTGGAAGTCGCAGAAGGCCGTCCTGTCGTATGGCTCATCTGGTCGGAACTCCCTATCGCTCGGCTCGTCGGGACGCCGATCCTGCTGGCGGGGATCCCGTACGTATTTGTTCCAAGGCAACCCTGGGGCGGGGGTGGGGGGAAGTACGGGATCGTGTAGGCGGAGGCCGGAGGGCGGTCCGTTGACAAGGAATGCAGCGGCCTGCTTTCCCTTGCTGCGATGGTACTCGTCGTCGTAATGTTGACGGGGCTCCTGATACCTTTCCTGGGGCCGCTCCTTTGGGGCCGGGGCCTTGTGAGAGGCACTGTTTCTTGATTCAGCCGCCTTCTCTTCCTCGAGCTCAACGAAGAGTCCAGCGCGGTGCAAGGCGTCTTCCAGCGAGCGCGGCCTGTTGAGCTTCATATCGTCCTTGAAGGCCGAATCGGCCCGCAGTCCTTTTCTCAGAGCGGGGAGCGCTGACTCGTCAGTCACGTTGCTCTGGGAGGCCGTGGCCTTGAAGCGCTCGATGAAGGACCTGAGCGACTCCTTTGCTCCCTGATTCATTGCCCAGAGGTCCGCGCTGGATGCGGACTGGCGGATGTAGATGGAGTAATGCTCGAGGAAGGTGGTCGACAGGTCCCTGAAGCTGTCGATGGAGTGCGTTTTTAGCCGAGAGAACCACGTGAGGGCCGGGCCGGTGAGGTTTTCCACGAAAAGCTGGCAGTGAGCGGCTTCGCGCTCGTCTGGTGAGAAGTGGGCGCGACCCATGGCGATGGTGAACGCCGTGAGATACTGGGCCGGGTCGGTGGTGCCCGCGTAGGGCTGTAGCTTGAGCTTTCCGAGGTGCTGGAGTGGGACGGAGGCGATCCGGCGGGTGAACGGCGTGTTCTGCGTCTCTCTGAGGACGCGATCGATTTCTGGGGCCGCGCTGGTGGCTTGGTGGATTTTGGAGGACATCGCACGGATGGTCTCCTTCATAGCCTCGAACTCCGCGTCTCTTGAGCGCTCCGCGCTGGATCGGAGATGGTGGGCTTCGTCGCCCGGGTGGCTTCCTATGGCCGGGACGAAACGTCCGTCCGGCCTTTCGGATCCAGACGGCGAGTCGCTCGGTCGGCTTGTCCGGAAGCGGGGGGTTTCTTCCCGAGAGACCGGTTCTCTGGGATGGACGTCGGGGGACCCGACATTGTCCGACCGGTCACGGGAGGCCCCTAACGTGGCGAACCGCTGGTCGGTGGCTCGCGTTAGCTCATCGATCCGGGCGAGCAGGGTCTGCATCATGACGGACGGCGTGGGCTGGTCTTCCGGTGCTCGTGGCGCGTTGTGGGCGGCGGAGCCGTCGGAATGGGCGGGTGCTGACGCCGGGGGCGGGGCCCTGGAGAATTGCTCTCGAGGAGTCGCCTGATCGGCAGCTGCTTGGGCTGATGACGGAATGGTCGCCGTCGTTCGAGTCGTTGGCGGGGCCGTTGTCGGGGCCTGGGCCGTTGTTTGGGCCGGAGTGTCCTGGTCTGACAACACTCTTGGGGTCGGGATTGCCATCGTTGCTTCGGTCGTGTCGGTGGTTGAACTGCTCCTTGCGTGTAGAAGAATCTCGCCCCTCCTTCTAGCGCCAATTGTTGATCCCGTGGATCACTAAGTGTGTTTAAAGAATGATTAGGGGATGGGAGGTGAGATTTTCGTTAATAGAGCAATTTAACCACATTTAAGACAGGTCGGGAGAAATATGAGTAGGCCGGGGCCGTGTTTCGTTTTATTGATGAGAGAGAAGTAAACGCTTTAGAATTACGAACTGGTTCCGAAGGACGTCCAGTTCGGCGTTCTAAAGTGTTGTCTTGTTACAAAGAGAGAGGTCGGGTAGCTTGTGGTAGGTTCTAGAGTCAAAATCCCAGTCCCACTCATTAATGACATATGAGGGGTATATATAGTCGGGGTCGGCTTCCTGCTCCCCGGGATCTCGGGCCACGTGTCGCCTGCGGCCTCTTTCGCGGGTAAGGTGGCCTAGGAGGCGTGTCCCGGCTTTCGAGGAGAGAGGTCATGATGAGCTCGGCGTGGCGTGTTGCAGAGCATTGCACTGTTTTACCAACTCTGCTCCACCTGCTCCTTCCTGCCCTTGTCAGCTCTGTAGAGTTGGTGGGACGTCGGGTCGAGGGCACATCCCTACGCGGGTAGGGTACTGCCTTACCAACTCCCACTCGCCTATCCTTCTGACACTCCCTGTTCTGGCGGGGCATCAGCGCGGGCCCGGGGTACGTTGCTTTCAGGTCGGCTACCGAGCTGAAGAGCGGTCTTTCAGGTCGGCTACCGTGCTGAAGAGCGGCCTTTCCTAAGATGGGCCTAACTAATTGGGGGTGCTAGGCCCACCTCCAACATCAAACGCTTAAGATTCTATATATTTAACTGGTAGTTAAACATGCTGTCGTTTTTTAATTTTATACGACAAATGAGTGGTGGGTCTGAGGAATAAAACGGCAAACGTTTCTACTACCAAAAATCGAAATGACAATAATAGTCGTCAAATTACACAGAAGAGAATCGAACTTGCCTGTGGGTTTTTGTTGGGCCTCGTAACTATTGGGATTCAATGATACTTTCATACGATTCCTTTTAATCAACGGTTTAATACAGAACATTGCAAATGCTCTTCTTTTCATGTGTTTTCTTTGATTAGTGTTTCTTGTAAAGGGCCAGGCCCTTACCTAAGCCCAAAAAGTAG
Organism: Eutrema japonicum; assembly: GCA_030161315.1. Lineage (NCBI taxonomy): Eukaryota > Viridiplantae > Streptophyta > Magnoliopsida > Brassicales > Brassicaceae > Eutrema > Eutrema japonicum. The sequence goes on along the minus strand of BSQW01000010.1, from coordinate 1,559,427 downwards.
CCCATGAAAGTTTCCGTTAATTTTATTTTCACACGTTTTGATCTAAATAGTTAACAATATGTGGGTGCATGAAAAAATATATTTTTTCGGGGGTTAAACATGTAAAAAATTGTAATCAATGTAAATTTTTTTGGTAAAATCATCAATGTAAATTTATTTAGACTAAATTGATTTAGATTTTAGACTAAACCAAACCAGAGAACCGATTGTCCACTTCTACTCCTTATGTTAATTTGATTTGGCAAATTATCTAATTTTAAAACAAAAATTGAAATTCTTTTAATATACAAAATTTAATATTTTTTATTTAAGATTTTAAAATTCTCTTACAAAAACGATGATTGTTCAACTGTCTTAATAGTTTTTTTTTGTGTGGCTAAAATACTGCCTTGATAGTTCCATATGAACAAACGAAAACTTACAATAACCAACACAAAATTATTAGACCATGCAATAATACAACCTTCTAATTTTACAAATAACTTTAAGAATATCAATTATAACAAATATGAAATAACATGTGTAAACTTATTGCAAAAGAGCACTTTTTTGCACAATTGTATAGATGGCCTATACATTTTCTTACAACTCAGATTATTGAATCATCACTATATAATATTGACTATATCGACAAAGACAATATTGGGCCAGAGACAATAAACGATGTCCACACAAAAGACAGAAAAAAACATGGGCCTTCAACACAATGTGAAACCCATCTCGTCTCATCCTTCTCATCCTCAAGCTAAGATCTGTTCTGCAATGGCAACATCAGTTAAAAAGCAGTCGTCGTACGGAGAATCCAATTGAGAATATCTAGCTATACAACCGTTTTGCAGCTTTTGCAATGTGTGCTGTCACCGAATGATTATTTTGTCAACATTCTCACTAGAGTTTTGTATGCGTTTTCTATTTAAGCTGCCTCAAGTTATTTGTAATGAGTTAGTAAAAAACAGCAATAAAGTTTGAATTTTTTCTAAAAGCAGAAGCTTTGCTTCTACTCACATGGTATCAAAGTCATGGAGGACTCCTATTCGCTTCAATCAACCCATGCTCCGACTCCGAGCCACACACCAGATCAGACTCCAACAACTCCTGCGCGAGCTCCACCGGTCCAGACTCGAGCCCCTGCGCCTCCAGATCGAGTTCCGAATACGCCAGCTCCGCCACCTTTCCGAGCTCCAACGTTCAATCCACTGGTGCCAGCGATTCCTCTGGTTGCTGTCTCGACACCTTTAAACATTTCTTAGTGTATCACGTTAAAGCTCTCGGCTTTCAACTATCTCATATGGAAGTCTCAGTTTGAATGTTGGCTCTCAAGTCAAAAACTTGTTGGTCATGTTACTGGTGGAACTCCTCGTCCAACAGCAACAACTACGGTTCAGTTTGGCAACATGCCCTCAGAGATTCCTAATCCAGATCTTCTCGTGTGGATCCAAAATGATCAAACGGTGTTAACTTGGCTCTCTTTCTGAGGATGCACTACGTTCTGTCTATGGCCTACGCTCTGCTCAAGAGGTATGGTTCGGTCTTGCTCAAAAATATAATCGTATTTCTATTACAAGGAAGCTAGATATTCAAAGCCGGATTCAAACCACTGTTAAGAGAACTAGGCCATTAGCTACTTATTTGTTTGAGGTTAAGGATCTTTGTGATCAACTTGACTCTATAGGGGCACCAATCTCTGATCAGGAAAAGGTTTATGGAGTCTTAAATGGTTTAGGTCGTGAGTATGAAGCTATATCTACTGTCATAGAGAACTCAATGAATTCTCAGTTTGGGTAGTCTTTTGATGATGTGGTTCACAAGCTGGCTAGTTTTGATGATAAGTTTCATAGTTACATTGCTGCTACTACAGAAGTTTCACCCCCATTTGGCTTTCCAAACTAAGAGGGGTGGTTATTCTAACAACAGAGGAGGATACTCTAGTTCTCGAGGTCGTGGTCAGAATAGAGGAGGTTTTAGAGGCAGAGGATCTTTCACAACACGAGGTCGTGGCTTTCAACAACAGTTTTCTTCTGGCTCCACCAATGACACCAGACCAACCTATCAAATATGTGGACGATATGGTCACTCAGCCTTCAAATGCTACAATCGCTTTGATCAAAACTTTGAGACTCATGGAATTCACAATGCTCTTGTTTCAATGAAGCTCTCTGATGGTAATCATGTTTCTGGAAATGAGTGGTATCCGGATACATGTGCTACTGCACACATCACCAATTCCACCTCTCAACTCCAACAAGCTCAAACGTATGCTGGTGAAGACACTGTCATTGTTGGAAATGGTGACTATCTGCCCATCAATCATATCGGTTCAACAGTTTTGCCCACTTATCAAGGTAATTTACCTTTAGAAGATGTCTTGGTTTGCCCTAGAATCACAAAGTCTCTATTGTTTGTATCCAAACTCACCTCAGACTATCCTTGTGAATTCATCTTTGACTATGGTTATGTGATTGTGAAGGACAGGAAGACAAGGCAGCTGTTAACTCAAGGAAGCACACATAAAGACTTGTATATGCTGGAGAACCTCAGTTTATGGCTTTATACTCAACTAGAAAGCAAGGAGCAAGCTATGAGGTGTGGCATCAAAGACTTGGCCATCCGAATAAGGAGGTTCTGCAGCAATTGATAAACCATATTTTTACCGGTTTTTAACCTTTGTTTTTATGTCTTTTATCGAGTCAAAGTTTGTCATTTAGAGTCTTTTAGTCATTTATCGAGTCTTTTAAGGTTTTAGGTGACTTTGGGAGAAAATGAGCCGTTTTGGATGAAAATGAGCATATGGAGATGCAGAGTGATGTAGAGACGTCAGAAATTTGGTATTCGTTGAAGACCTCACCGATGGATCGAGCTCAAATTTTGATAAAAGATAGAGCTGTGAATTAGCTTTCATTTTCAAGTGATTTGAAGAAAATCCAACGGTGTAATCAAAAGTTATACCTGATTTAGTGAAGACAGGTCAATCTGCCTCGCAGAAGAAGCATGCGGGGGAATGACCCATCCGAGAGCACAATATCGATCCATACAAAACATGGATCCATCAATATGGTCCCCTAGGCAAAAGAAGGAAATTCGACTTTTCCTGTTTCGGTCCAGATCCACCCAATTTCGACTCTGGACGACTAGAGACCTATATATACCTATTTTTAGCCACTTTTTAGGTTACACTTTATTTTATTCATTAGAGAACTCCTGGGTTTTGTTCTTGGAAGATTTGAGGGAGACGAATCTCTACTTCACACCGGAGAAGATTTCTGAACCTTGTTTTCTATTTTCTAATCTTATGATGCAATTCCTTTCAACTCTCTTTGTTTTCTCTGCAATCATGTCTGAGTAGTCTCCATGTTAGGTTTTTAGGGTTTCAAAGGATTCTCCATGAATCACTGAAACGGATCTATTAGATTAGGAAATTACATAGAGTTCTTCATCTATTGTTGAGTTTAAGACTTAGACTAGATTGATCACCTAGTTTATGATCTTAGGATTAATCTATTCATCAAAAGTGCTTTAGATTTCCTGAAAGAACTTAGATGAGCAAATTGTCCTTAGCCAACGAAAGCTGATGCTAAGGCAATTTGTGAACTTATCAAACCTGAACATTAATGTTTGCCTTGAACACTAAGGTCAAACGACAGTTTAGATTCTTAGGTTATTAGGCATAGTAGGTAGTACCATGACAGTGGGCTAGCTAGACATTCATGTTTGAGTTCGAGAACAGGTCTTAATTATCTTCCTAATCGATAGTCTGTTTAGTGAATCTGGATTTTCTGCGAATTACCTAAGGACCTAGCGTTTTCTATCTCTTATTGAATTTACATCCTTTCACTCGTTATTCTTAGCTTTAGAAGTTACAAACCACAAACAAACATCATTCGTCTTAGATTTACTTTCATCTTGCATTCTCGTAGTGTTGCATTTGGTCTCTGTGGATTCGATCCCTACATTACTACTTCGTCACCTGTGCTCTTGCGGTTGTTATTTTCAGGGTTAAACTCTGAGTGTATCAGCAATTTAGCAAGAAGAAGTTTGATAGTTTTGAATAAGACATACTCTCGCCTGTGTGAGTATTAAGTTCAGTAGAGTTCATTTTCTTTCATTTGAGTTTGTAGCCTCTCGGCCTCTTGAACGTATTCACAGTTATTTATAGGGTCCAACACATATTGTTTCAGCACAAGGGTTTCAGTATTATGTTATCTTTGTCGAAAATTTCTCAAGATTCACTTGGTTCTATCCACTTCGAAGAAAATCATATTTATAATCAGTGTTTCTTATGTTTCAAGCCTTGGTTGAAAATCAACTGCAACAGAAAGTACAAATGTTTCAAAGTGATGGAGGGGTGAGTATACTAGCACGCAGTTCATTACTCATCTAAATAAATGTGGGATTAAACAACTTCTTTCATGTCCACACACACCTCAGCAGAATGGATTAGCAGAACGTAAGCACAAGCACATTACTGAACTTGGACTCTCTATGTTGTTTCAATGTAAGGTTCCTCAACAATTGTGGGTTGAAGCTTTCTTTACGGCCAGTTTCTTAGGTAATCTGTTGCCATCAACTCTTACTACAGATCATCAAAGTTCCTATGAAAAGCTGCACGTCAAAAACCCAATCTACACTTCATTACGGGTCTTTGGCTGCTCCTGCTATCCATATCTTAGACCGTATTCTAGAAACAAGTTTGATACCAAGTCCCTACATTGTGTATTTCTAGGCTATAATGAGAAATACAAAGTATATCGCTGCTATTATCCTCCTCCTAGTAAGGTCTACATTAGCAGACATGTTTTGTTTGATGAGACAAGCTTTCCCTTTGTAGATACATACAAGTATTTCTAATCAACATCTCAAACTCCGCTACTATCTGTTTGGATGTCTAGATATCCTTCACCTACAGCTCATGCAGACACTACAACAACACATGCATCTGAAGAAACCGTCCTATCTACACCTCATGTTCAGCTTCCAAGTATGTTGTCTCCACCGGTAATGTCTACTTCCAATGCAGTAGAAGGTTCCGAGTGTACGGCAGACATTGATTCTGATCGTATATGCAACAATGTTCTCACTGCATCGGGTAGGACAAACTAACCAGCTGAGACACACTCATCCAGTGATGAAAGATCAGTGGATATAAAGCCTGCAATTCAAGAGTCAAGTCCAGAAATCAGATCATCAACAAATGTTACTACTGCAATAGCTTCACCAACACAATCTTTTGTTGATCTAGGAGTAGAGAATGCACATCATATGATCACTAGAGGGAAATCATGTATTGTAAAACCCAATCCAAACTATGTTATATTTACAATAAAAAAAAGCTATCAAGAACCTAAAGCTGTGAAATCAGCTCTAAAAGATCCCAAGTGGACATCTGCAATGGGTGTTGAGCATGGAACCTTACAGGAAACCAATACTTGGGACTTAGTTCCACCTGATTTGGCAGACAATGTTCTAGGATGTTGATGGATTTTTAAAACTAAACTCAAATCCGATGGCACTCTTGATAAGTTGAAAACTAGATTGGTTGTAAAGGGGTACGATCAAGAAGAAGGAATTTATTTTCTGGAGACATTCAGCCCAGTAATCAGAACATATACTGTGATCTATTCTAGATGTTGCAGTTACTCAGCATTGGGACATCAAACAATTAACTATTCAAAATGCATTTCTACATGGAGATTTAAAGGAAACATTTTACATGGTCCAACTACCTGGGTTTGAAGATCCATATAGACCAGACTACATTTGCAAGCTAAAGAAAGCAATATATGGTCTCAAACAGGCTCCACGTGCATGGTTTGATAAGTTCAGCAATTTTCTGATTCAGTTTGGTTTTGTTTGCATTATTCAAGATCCATCATTATTTGTCTACATTAAGGGTCAAAACGTGGTGTTACTCCTACTCTATGTGGATGACATGCTGGTAACTGAGAATAATAATGATTTGATTCAACAATTGCTTGACAATCTCAATACAGAATTCAGAATGAAGGACATGAGAGCTCTACATTATTTCTTAGGAATACAAGCTCATTTTCACAAAGATGGTATGTTTATATGTCAGCAAAAGTATACTATGGATCTTCTTGTCACTGCAGGCATGGTTTAATGTGCTCTTATGCCCACACCTCTACCCCCGTAGTTGGACAAAGTCTCAGGTCAACATAAAATATTTTCTGATACGATTTATTTCAGGAGTTTGGTAGGAAAGTTGCAATATTTGTGATAAAGGATATTTGTCAATTCCTCAATGCTTATCGTTATAGCATAAGATGTGTCAAATCCAAAGGGATTAGATTAAGCCACTAAGAATACACGAAACTCCTTTATCTAAGCTAAACAAAGAGGGTTTTTACTAATTGTCTAATAAAATTAAATGCATCAATACTCAATTCTATCAAGTGACCAACAATTTAAGCAATTGACACAATTCAAACAAGATAAGACAATAAACTAAACAAGAGACTTAATTGAACTTAGAACAATATAAAAAGGCGAATCTTAGGGTGAGGTAATTGATTTTGGGTGATCTAGAACTAATCCATGACGCCAATATACTCAACCAATGTCAATCCTTAGGTTTAGACCACTAATCAAGACTAATCCACTTCTATGGCATTAATCACTTGTTAATTACCTAATTAAGAACAAACTTCCATTTGTAATTAAGCAATCATCAAGCATTGAACACAAGGTCTAACAACCAATAAACACCTTGGACAACTATTTCCATAGGCCAAGAGTGTAAATCCCTAAATAAGTTCATTAGGAAATTTCATCGAACACCTTCCGGGCGAGAAATTCCCTATGATCTAAATCAACTTGATCAAGGCTAATCTAGCTTTAGGAATACTTATTAAGGAAGGAAATCAAACAATCTAAACCCCTAACATCATGGGTCAACCCCAAATCACCATAATCTATCTCACCTAAAAAACCCTAAGAGACTACTCACTAGTCATGTTAATCCCAACAAAACCCATGTTAAGTTTGCTAAGATTCATGATTAGGATAATGCAATAAAGAAAGATTAAGATGAAAGAACTATAATCAAAGGTAACTCTCTTACAAATCCCAAACTCCTCAAAAAGGAAGGTATTTTGAAAGAGAAAACAAGATCCCCTTAAAATTAGGTTTTTTTGTATTTAAAGGTGAGAGGGTCGAACCGGGTCAACCCGGGACAAACCGGGTATTGACCCGGTCGAAATGGGTCTTCAACAGGTCCCATCGGTCGGCCACAGCCCGATGCCACGCACCGATGCACTCTCAGATTCGCAGAACTTCCATCGGTCACCTGAATCGGTGTCTGGCGTACCGATGCCATTCTTGTCGTCGATTGTGAGCTTCCCATCGGTCGGCCACAACCCGATACCACGCACCGATGCACTCTCAGATTCGCAGAACTTCCATCGGTGTCTGGCGTACCGATGCCGTTCTTGTCGTCGCTTCTTCGTTCTATATCGGCCAACATCGGACCGATGCCTCTGCCCGATACCATCTCCCATCGGGTTTTCTTCTTCTTTCGTTTGCCTTCTCCGTTCTATGTAAGCTCCGCTCGGTCTAAGGTCTTCCTCTAAACTCCATCAAGCCTCCAATGTCTCCATAGCACCTAAAATGACACTCCAATGGACCAAAATATGCAAGACCTAACCTAGGACTCCTAATGCTCTAAAGAGAATGCAAAGCTACAAGAATGTGAAAGAAATGCAATGGAATGGTGTAAAAGCTCTCTAAAACTAATGCAAAATGAGGCTAAATAATGCAACTATCAACTCCCCCAAACTTACTCTTTTGCTTGTGCCCAAGTGAACAAATAAATATAAGTAGAGAGAGAGGTTTAAAGGTGGAAGCTCAAATCCACAAGTACCATAAAAAGAAACAAGATCAATGTCCAAGTTGCTAATTCTAAGTTGCGATCAACGAGTCTACTCAAAAGGGGCTAGCCATATCTTTTCCTACACATCCCAATTTCAAGTCTCAACCTACACAAGCTTTCAAATCATCCAATCCTTTAACATTCATTAAGCTTTTTCCAAGTGAATCATGTTTATGCAAGGTCGAATGAATTTGCTTGGCTAAGGGTTAGGTTATGAGATGAAGATGATCTCATTATCATGCATGGGTAATCAAGTATAAGTATCTCTCATGGAAAGAGCAAACTTTAGCAAAATGATAAAGATAAAAGGCAACCTATGCATACAAGGGAGAATTCTCATATACCCAAATGTCTAGAGTGTCTCTAACCTAAAGTCTTCTAACCCGTTTGTGCCCACATCCTAAGCTACCCTTTTCATCTTAAGGTATTTGCCTTCTTAAACCCACACATGCTTCTTGTCCTTTCACTTCACCTTCTTCTCATTCGGGGATCAACTTCTTCTTCCTTGTTCTCATGGTTTGGTGCTTCTTTGTTGTGACTTAGCTCTCCTTATTCTTTATTTTTGTTCACGCCTCTTTTTCTTCTTTGATGCTTTGGCCTTTTCGGCTTTCTTCTTTTTCTTTGGATCTCTTGAGGCTATCTTATTCTTAGAGTTAGTCTTATAATTTTCCACCAACCAATCTATAAATTCGATCCCCTTTTTCCTTCACCTTATTCATCTTTCCCATTCCACAATCTATTCCAAACACATCCGTTCACCAAATTTCCTAACCGTTCCCCCAAACTTAAACCAAGAACCGCCAACCTATCTAACCTATTCCTAGATTAACTCCGTGATGATGGAGCTAAATCTACATGAGAATTCCTCCTTGTCGCCTTAAACCTAACAATTTTTGCCAAGTTTGCTCGATAGAAGGCCTCACCAATCACACACGAATATCAATGGCTAGAAAGAAGGTTGAGGTTAGGGTAGGGGAAACCATTCCAATGATGGGATATGGCTACTTGGATAAACAAGAGTGGTGAAAGGGAAAAGATTATCCAAATATGTATGAAGTGATCCACAAATTCATTCAAAGTTGCATAAACACAATATTTACGAGTCAAGATTATGGTTATCACTTAAATAGGATTGGACTCGAATCGACTTGCTTTAGCTAAGACTCCAATGATGGAATGCGAGGTCGGGACATGGTTCATCCTTAATTTCAAACTCATGATCAAAAGCAACTAGGGCATCGAATCTACCTCTAAATGTGGTACTTTACAAGGAAAATTCATCATAGATCCCATGCAAATGCAATACAACCTATATGCCACTAGACTCGATCTTATTCATGAAATGCAAACTAAATGATTTCTTTTTGAAAATTTGAAATTTTATATATATATATATATTTAATCTTTTTTGTTTTTCTATGCCTTAAGATGGATTCATGAATGTATGAGACTCAATGTGATAAAATCGAAAATAAGACAAAGAGAAATCGATTAATGCTTAACCCCCGGCAACGGCGCCAAATTGATAAAGGATATTTGTCAATTCCTCAATGCTTATCGTTATAGCATAAGATGTGTCAAATCCAAAGGGATTAGATTAAGCCACTAAGAATACACGAAACTCTTTTATCTAAGCTAAACAAAGAGGGTTTTACTAATTGTCTAATGAAATTAAATGCATCAATACTCAATTCTATCAAGTGACCAACAATTTAAGCAATTGACACAATTCAAACAAGATAAGACAATAAACTAAACAAGAGACTTAATTGAACTTTGAACAATATAAAAAGGCGAATCTTAGGGTGATGTAATTGATTTTAGGTGATCTAGAACTAATCCATGACGCCAATATACTCAACCAATGTCAATCCTTAGGTTTAGACCACTAATCAAGACTAATCCACTTCCATGGCATTAATCACTTGCTAATTACCTAATTAAGAACAAACTTCCATTTGTAATTAAGCAATCATCAAGCATTGAACACAAGGTCTAACAACCAATAAACACTTTGGACAACTATTTCCATATGCCAAGAGTGTAAATCCCTAAATAAGTTCATTGGGGAATTTCATCGAACACCTTCCGGGCGAGAAATTCCTTATGATCTAAATCAACTTGATCAAGGCTAATCTAGCTTTAGGAACACTTATTAAGGAAGGAAATCAAACAATCTAAACCCCTAACATCATGGGTCAACCCCAAATCACCATAATCTATCTCACCCAAAAGACCCTAAGAGACTACTCACTAGTCATGTTAATCCCAACAAAACCCATGTTAAGTTTGCTAAGATTCATGATTAGGATAATGCAAGAAAGAAAGATTAAGATGAAAGAACTAGAAATTGCATTAAAATCAAAGGTAACTCTCTTACAAATCCCAAGCTCCTCAAAAAGGAAGGTATTTTGAAAGAGAAAACAAGATCCCCTTAAAATTAGGTTTTTTGTATTTAAAGGTGAGAGGGTCGAACCGGGTCAACCCGGGACAAACCGGGTATTGACCCGGTCGAAATGGGTCTTCAACAGGTATCATCGGTCGGCCACAGCCCGATGCCACGCACCGATGCACTCTCAGATTCGCAGAACTTCCATCGGTCACTTGCATCGGTGTCTGGCGTACCGATGCCATTCTTGTCGTCAATTGTGAGCTTCCCATCGGTCGGCCACAACCCGATACCACGCACCGATGCACTCTCAGATTCGCAGAACTTCCATCGGTGTCTGGCGTACCGATGCCGTTCTCGTCGTCGCTTCTTCGTTCTATATCGGCCAGCATCGGACCGATGCCTCTGCCCGATACCATCTCCCATCTGGTTTTCTTCTTCTTTCGTTTGCCTTCTCTGTTCTATGTAAGCTCTGCTCGGTATAAGGTCTTCCTCTAAACTCCATCAAGCCTCCAATGTCTCCATAGCACCTAAAATGACACTCCAATGGACCAAAATATGCAAGACCTAACCTAGGACTCCTAATGCTCTAAAGAGAATGCAAAGCTACAAGAATGTGAAAGAAATGCAATGGAATGGTGTAAAAGCTCTCTAAAAATAATGCAAAATGAGGCTAAATAATGCAACTATCAATTTAACTCTGACAAGACCAGACATACAGTTTGTAGTTAATCTCGTGTGTCAGATGATGCACTCTCCAACTGATGCAGACTTCAGTCTTCTCAAACGGATCCTTCGATACTTGAAAGGAACAACTCAAATGGGAATCAATTTGAATGCTGATACAGACTCCACTCTTCGTGCATACAGTGATAGTGATTGGGCAGGGTGCAAAGAAACCAGAAGATCTACCGGTGGGCTGTGTACTTTTCTTGGCAATAATATAATTTCGTGGTCTGCTAAACGTCATCCAATAGTTTCAAGATCGTCTACTGAAACAGAATACCGTACATTGTCGATTGCAGCTAGAGATCTAAAGTGGATTAGTTCACTGCTTCAAGCCATTGGACATCCTCAACCTACTGTGCCTGAGCTCTACTGTGACAATCTCTCTGTCGTCTATCTCACAGCCAATCATGCTCTGCATTCTAGATCCAAGCATTTTGATGTTGACTTTCATTATGTTCGTGAACGTGTTGCACATGGAGCATTGGTGGTCAACCATTATCCAAGACATCTGCAACTAGCCGATATCTTCACCAAATCACTGGCTGAAGAACCTTTTCTTGATATACACTTCAAACTTGGTGTCGATCTTCCTCCTGACACAAGCTTGAGGGGGTGTATTGACTACATCGACAAAGCTCTGTCTTTGAATGTTGGGCCAGAGACAATAAATAAAGCCCACAGAAAGACATAAAAGAACATGGGCCTTCCACACAATGTGAAGCCCATCTCGTCTCACCCTTCTCATCCTCAAGCTCTGCTCTGCAACGGCAACATCATAAGATCTTATCCTCTGTTAAACAACAGTCGTCGTACAGATGATCCAGCTGAGAATATCTAGCTATGTAACCGTTTTGCAGCTCTGGCAATGTGTGTTGTCACAGAGTAATTATTTTGTGAGCATTTTCACTAAGGTTTTGTATGCGTTTTTTTTATTTAAGCTGCCTCAAGTTCTTTGTAATGAGTTAGTGAAAAACAGCAATAAAGTTTGAATTTTTTTTAAAAGCAAAAGCTTTGCTTCTACTCACATATAAATTAATTTAAAAATATTATATTCTTTTTAGCAAAAAATAATATATATATATATATATATATATATTATTCTCAAAGTGTTTTAGATTTAAACTTTTACGAATTTAATAACTCTTTTGCAATCCGTTTATTTCATATTTGTGTATGGTTTGATTTTGTTATTTAAATAGTATAAATGAATCTTAAGTTTAGAACAAAGTCTTTTTTCGAAAGTTCGTCCTAGTCTCCTTCTCTCCTAGTCACGTCTACCGAGGAAGCCGCCACTCATCTCCGAGAATGGATCTCCGCCACTGCATCTTCGTAGGTCTCTCCTCCGCTTTTTGAAGCTGCTCTCCTCCTCTCCCATGGCTCTGGTGGTGACTGCTACCTTTCTGTCGCGGCTCCGACCCTCGCCGATTGTGGATTTTCGTTTCGCTCGTCGTGGGTGGTGTCGCCGGAGTCGTCGCTTGCTTAGGTTCGTCAGAGGTGTCGCCCGCTGGGGCTCGACACTGTCTTTCTCACCTCTCCCCTCGTCTATTGATGGAGGACGGTGGCTCCCGTTGGGATTGGTGAGGAGACTTCGTCAAGCCTCTCCGTCGGCATCGCGAGTTCAGGGTTCTAGAAGAGTTGTTGGCCTTGTCTCTGATTATGCGAAGCTCGAGGACGGCTGGTCAGGTCTCCGATGTTGCTGCTTCTCCTCCCCTCTCCACCGGCGTGTCTTTCCGTGCTTGCATCCTCGCCTCTCCGTGACTCCTTCGCTGCAGATTTGCAGCTGTGAAACCGTTTCACCGCCAAATCCGCCGGATCCCCCTGACCCGCCTGGCATCCGTGGATCTCGGCTACCACCGGATCTAACCGTTCGGAGTTTTGTTACGATGACTCCCGTCGAGCCTCCTCCTTTCCCTACCGCCCCCGAAGCCTCTCAGCTCAACCGGCGAAGAACAAGAAAGGGTTGGGCCCGATCTAGTTAGTGGACTTCTTGGCCCATCAGTTTCACACATTGTTGGCCCATCCTCCATGCCCATATATGAGTTTGACTTATGGAGTAAATCCAAGGCACTATTGTTGTTGGTGTCTTTACCCATCCTTGAAACCCTCACAGGTGTTAATTGCCTAATCTTAAGTAAGGACAAAAAATTTGGAAACAAAAAAATTGGATGATTGTATCTTAAGTAACTGTTGATCCAGGGGATCACTAAGTGTGTTTAAAGAATGATTAGGAGACGGGAGGTGAGATTTTCGTTAATAGAGCAATTTAACCACAATCAAGACAGGTCGGGAGAAATATGAGTAGGCCGGGGGCCGTGTTTCGTTTTATTGATGAAAGAGAAGCAAACGCTTTTGAATTACGAACTGGTTCCGAAGGACGTCCAGTTCGGCGTTCTAAAGTGTTGTCTCGTTACAAAGATAGAGAGGTCGGGTAACTTGTGGTAGGTGAGAGAGTAAAAATCAGAGTCCCTCTCATTAATGACATATGAGGGGTATATATAGTCGGGGTCGGCTTCCTGCTCCCCGGGATCTCGGGCCACGTGTCGTCTACGGCCTCTTTTGCGGGTAAGGTGGCCTAGGAGGCGTGTCCCGACTTTCGAGGAGAGAGGTCATGATGAGCTCGGCGTGGCGTGTTGCAGAGCAATGCACTGTTTCACCAACTCTGCTCCACCTGCTCCCTCCTGCCCTTGTCAGCTCTGCAGGGTTGGTGGGACGTCGGGTCGAAGGCACGTCCCTACGCGGGTAGGGTACTGCCTTACCAACTCCCACGCGCCTACTCTTCTGACACTTCCTGCTCTGGCGGGGCATCAGCGCGGGCCCGGGGTACGTTGCTTTCAGGTCGGTTACCGAGCTGAAGAGTGGTCTTGCAGGTCGGTGATATTAAGTCCGGTGACCGCACCGAAGAACGGCCTTTCCTAAGATGGGCCTAACTAATTGGGGGTGCTAGGCCCACCTCCAACAATAGGCCCTCCCCCAGTTCGGTGTCGCGAGGCGAAGTGAGCGTGCCGAAGTTGATCTAATGTTAGTTCGGCGCATCTTAGGACGGTTTTTCCGTGCTCAACTGTGTTTGCCTTTTCCGAAAAATCCGTAGAAGGTTGGCGCGTATCCGCCACGCGGGGGATCGAAAGGTTGCCTCGTTTTTCGCGCGAGATGCCCACGCGCGGCGTGTGACAGACGCTTCGTGGTTATCGAGGCACCCCCTGCTTTTTGGCGTGGGAGATCGAGGAGGAGAACGGGCTCCTGAAGGGGGAGCGGGAGACACTCCGCTCCAGGGTGAAGGGGCTGGAATCCGCCATAGGCCGGGCCAAGGTGGCCGTGGCTGCGGAGAGCGATCGGGTGTCAGCCCGGTGGGACGCGCGGAACCGGAAGTGGTCCGCGAAGATGGAGAAGATCCGCGCCCACCTGGACGGGCGCCGCCGGGCCTTAGAGCCTCACCTTCTGTACAGCCAGGTGACCGGCCTAAAGGCCTGCCTCAAGAGGATGGAAGCAGAGGACGGGGTGTCGGTACCGTTCTACCGGTATCAGAAGCTGGACGAGGACGAGGCGGCATTCGGTGCCGTACTGGACGGGATGGACTTTCCGGATTTGACCCCGGAGGATCTGGAAATCCCTCTGGACCGTGCTCACGGCGTTCTGCTTGAGCACATTATACCCGTCGCTCCCTCTAGCACCCCCGTGGTGGATCTGACCCTGGAGGCTCCGCCGGCTGCTGAGGACGTTCTTGCGGTCGCTGAGACCGTCCAAGCAGATCCCTCGATCCCGTCTGCTGACGAGGGAGTCCCCGAAGCTGCTGGGATTGTGCAAGCAGATCCCTCGGTCCTGTCTGCCGTTGAGGCCGGTACGGACGCGCCGTCCGGTGAGACCGAAACCGACGTGCCACCCGGTGGAGCCGTGGTTGGGGAAGAGGGGTCTGGGCAACCCTTCCTTGGTGAGTACGGGACCAACGCGAGGATGGTGGCCCCGGCTGATTTAGATGGTACCCGTGCCGACGGGAGTGAAGACCGACCGGCCGATGCGGCCTTGTAAAAACTTTTTCCTTTTTGTTTTCTTCTTTTTGTAGAGACTGGGCCGTAGGCCGTTTCTTTTTGTAAGGACTGGGCCGTAGGCCGTTTATGTAATGACTAGGCCGTGGGCCCTTTTAATGATGACAAGGCCGTTGGCCCTTTCTTTCTTCTTTGTAAGTGCCGTTTCGAGGCTGTTGTAATGACTAGGCCGTGGGCCCTTTTTAATAATATCGAGGCCGTTGGCCCTCTCTTTTTTTTGTATAAGTGCCATTTCGAGGCTTTTGTAATGACTAGGCCGTGGGCCCTTTTTAATAATATCGAGGCCGTTGGCCCTCTCTTTTTTTTTTTTTGTATAAGTGCCATTTCGAGGCTTTTTTTTATTGGTAGAGTAGGTCGTAGACCGTACTCTGTCAAGTAAGCAGGTCGTGGACCGTGCTCTTGTATTGGGTGCGAGGTAATCTCGGCTTAAGGCACTTATTGCTTGTGTACCTTGTTTTTTTGGTGCGGGTAGCGAGCCCGGCTTTAGAGACACTTAATGCTTGTGTGTCTAGTAGAGGTGCGGGCCCTGGGGCCCGGCTTTGGCACTTATAACTTGTGTGCCGGGGAGAGCGAGCACCGGAGCTCGGTCCCCTTTTTTTTTTGTAGTGCGAGCATTTGGAGCTCGGCTTGTTTTTTTTTTTTTTTGTAGTGCGAGCGTTTGGAGCTCGGCTTCTTTTTTTTTTTTTTGTAGTGCGAGCGTTTGGAGCTCGGCTTGTTTTTTTTTTTTTTTTTTTTTTGTAGTGCGAGCGTTTGGAGCTCGGCTTCTTTTTTTTTTTTTTTTGTAGTGCGAGCGTTTGGAGCTCGGCTTGTTTTTTTTTTTTGTAGTGCGAGCGTTTGGAGCTCGGCTTCTTTTTTTTTTTTTTTTTTTTGTAGTGCGAGTGTTTGGAGCTCGGCTTGTTTTTTTTTTTTTTTTTTTTTTTTTTTTTTTTTTTGTAGTGCGAGCGTTTGGAGCTCGGGAGCGTCTTCCTTTGTAAAAAAAGTTTTATTAGGTTGATAGCTGAGCCCTGGTTAGGGGTTGCCTACGTACCCTTTAGTATAAGGGATCAAGCCAGTCGTAGTTCGATTGTTTACAAAAGCGGAGAGCGGAATGGAGCCCGGGGGCTTAATAGTAGAAGCGCTTGAGGTTGATCGAGTTCCATGAGCGCGGGATGGCGTCGCCGTTCATCGTGACTAGCTCGTAGACGCCGGGTTTTACGACCTTGGAGATAAGGTAGGGGCCCTCCCAATTGGCACCGAGCTTGCCTGCGTTTAGCTCGGCGGTGTTTTCGAAGACCTTGCGGAGGACCAGGTCGCCCTCGGCGAAGAACCGGCCTCGAACCTTCTTGTTGTAATATTTGGAGGCGAGCTGCTGGTAGTTCTGGATTCGGAGTAGGGAATGGTCCCGCTGCTCTTCAAGGAAATCCAGCTCGCTGAGTAGGATGACGTTGTTCAGTGCGGGTTGCTGGGTGAGCATAGCGCGGCGAGGAGTGGGGAGCCCGACTTCGGATGGGGCCATTGCTTCCATGCCGTGGGAGAGGTTGAACGGTGTTCGGCCAGTCGATGTCTTTGGTGTTGTGCGGTGGGACCAGAGGACTCCATCGAGCTCGTCGGCCCAGGACCCCTTCTTGTTATCTAGTCGCTTTTTCAGGCCGTCGAGGATGGTCTTGTTGGTGGCCTCGGCTTGTCCGTTCCCCTGGGGGTACCTCGGAGTGGACTTACTTAGTCTGATTTTCCACTTCGCGCAGAAGTCTTCGAAGAGGGCCGATGTGAACTGGGCACCGTTGTCGGTGACGATCTCGTACGGGAGCCCGTGCCGGCAGATGATGAACTTCCAGACGAACTTTCGGACGTCCTCTGCCTTGATTTTGGCGTATGATTCGGCCTCGACCCATTTGGTGAAGTAGTCAGTCATGACTAAGAGGAAGCGCTTTTGGCGAGATCGGGGAAGGGGCCCGACTATGTCCATGGCCCATCGCATGAAGGGGTAGGGTGCCACCGCAGTGGCGAGGATCTCGGTTGGACAGTGAATGAGGGGACCGTGGCGCTGGCACTTCTCGCACCGGGCTGCGAATTTTTCGCAGTCTTGGAGCATCGTCGGCCAGTAGTGGCCTTGGTTCCGTATTCTCAGGGCGAGAGCCCGGCCACCGGAATGGTTTCCGTCGGCGCCTTCGTGCATTTCCTTCATCACGTCGATGGTTTCCTGCCCGTGGAGGCAGGCGAGCAGGGTTCCCGAAGCGCTCCATCGGAACAGATTGCCGTCCAGCATCGTATATTGGGCACACTTCTTTCTTAGCCGCCGGGCGGCCCATCGGTCTGGGGGGTGAATGCCGTCTGCGATGTACAGCAGCAGGTCGACTCGCCAGTCCGGCAGCT
This sequence comes from Eutrema japonicum, assembly GCA_030161315.1. Taxonomy (NCBI): domain Eukaryota; kingdom Viridiplantae; phylum Streptophyta; class Magnoliopsida; order Brassicales; family Brassicaceae; genus Eutrema; species Eutrema japonicum. The sequence continues at coordinate 1,542,032 of BSQW01000010.1, read as the reverse complement.
CGGGCTCGGCCGGGGGCGGCGGTAGAACTTCGGGAGGTGGTGCGTCTTCGTCATGGTCCGCGGCCTGGGGGTTGATCAAGCAGGCCCCCTTTGGCAGCTCGATGCTAGGGAAATCGATGATATCGACCGGGATCACTCGTCGTTGGGCCGGGGCCGAGGTGGATCCTAGCGCGGCGAGGGCATCTGCGGAAGTGTTATCGCCTCGGGGGATCTTTGTCAGGGTGAACTCGGCAAAGTCTGCGGCCAAGCCTTGGGTCACCGTGAGGTAGGCATCCATGCGATCGCTCTTGGTCTCGTACTCCCCGCTGAACTGATTGGCGACGAGCTGGGAGTCGCAGTAAGCCCGGATTTTCTTCGCACCGACCTCCTTTGCTAGGCGCAGACCGGCGATCAGAGCTTCGTACTCGGCCTCGTTGTTTGATGCCGGGAAGGCCAGGCGGAAAGACTGCTCGAGGATCTCCTTGGTCGGGGATTCGAGGCGTATGCCGACGCCGGACCCGTGTTTGGAGGCCGATCCGTCGACATGCAGAGTCCATACTTCGGGCACTTCGCTGACTGTCAGCTCGGGTGTCAACTCGACTAGGAAATCGGCCAGGGCCTGAGATTTGATCGCGGTCCGACCTCGGTACTCGATTTCATATTCGCTCAGCTCAACGGCCCACTTCATTATCCGGCATGATCGGCTCGGGCTGTGGAGGATGTTTCTGAGGGGGTAGGTGCTTAGGACGGCAATCGCGTGGGATTGAAAGTAAGGCCGGAGCTTCCTAGCTGCGACGACCACTGCCAGGGCTAGCTTCTCCAGAGTCGGGTACCTGCTTTCCGCGTCGTCGAGCGACTTGCTGATGTAGGAGATGGGTTTTTGGTCACCCCGGTCTTCCCGCACTAGCACGCCGCTGACTGCTGACGTGGAGATGGCGACGTAGAGGTAGAGGATTTCGCCTTCTTCTGGCTTGGACAGGACGGGGGGAGTGGATATGTACTCTTTCAGCTGTCGGAGGGCGTCCTCGCATTTGTCGTCCCACTCAAACCGCTTGTTAGCCCGGAGCAGTTGGTAGAACGGGAGACACTTGTCGGTAAAGCGGGAGATGAATCGATTTAGTGCGGCGATTCTCCCGGTGAGTCGTTGTACTTGACGCGTGCTCTCCGGGGATTTGAGCTCGATGATAGCTCGGATCTGCTTGGGGTCGGCGTCGATCCCGCGCTGGGTGATGATGTACCCGAGGAATTCGCCCGATGTGACGCCGAAGGAACACTTGGCCGGGTTCAGCTTCATGTGGTATTCGTTCAGCGTTCGGAAACAGGACCGGAGGTGAGTGACGTGGTCGGTAGCCACCAGAGACTTCACCAGCATGTCATCTATGTATACCTCCATAGTGCGGCCTATTTGGTCGGCGAACATCCGGTTGACGAGCCGTTGGTAGGTGGCCCCGGCGTTTTTTAGTCCGAAGGGCATTACCTTGTAGCAGTAAATGCCTCGGTCCGTGATGAACGCGGTATTCTCCTGATCATCGGGGTGCATGGGGATTTGGTTATACCCCGAGAAGGCATCCATGAAGGAGAGTAGCTCGTTTCCCGCGGTGGCTTCGACGACCTGGTCGATTCGGGGGAGGGGGAAGCTGTCCTTAGGGCATGCCTTATTGAGGTCGGTGAAATCCACGCAGACCCTCCATTTTCCGCTCTTCTTCTTGACTACCACTGGGTTGGCTAACCAGTCCGGGTATCTCACCTCGGTGATCGAGCCGGCCGCGGTGAGCCTCTCTACCTCATCATTGACCGCTTGGGCGCGCTCTGGGCCAAGCTTCCGCCGCTTCTGCTTGACCGGCCGGCAGGTTGGATCCACGTTGAGCTCGTGGCTGCACGTGTTCGGGTCAATGCCGGGCATGTCGCCAGTTGACCAGGCGAAGGTGGAGACGTTCTGCCCTAGGAACTCGACCAGCTCTTGCTTGATGCTCTCGTCGAGGTCGGTGCCGATGCCGACGCAGCGGGCGGGGTCGCGTGGGTCGATGTTGACCTGGGTGACAAGGTCCCGCCCGGGGAGGTCCTGGGCGCCGAGCTCGCCGGGCTGAAGCGCATTGATGGCCAAGCAGGCCGGCGCGGCGCGGCGCAGCTTGTGCTCGATGGCGAAGCAGGCGCGGGAGACCCTCTGGTTACTCCTAAGAGTGTATGTGCCGGCCTGGTTGGGGAACTTGAGGCACTGATGGTACGTCGACGTGACCGCCTTCATCGAGTGCAGCCAGGGGGTCCCAAGGATGATGTTGTAGATCGGGGTGGTGTCGAAGACCACGAACTTGACGATTTTCGTCACCCGACCTACGTAGACCGGCAATTCGATGGTGCCGATTCCGTTGACGGTGTCCCCGGCGAAGCCGGTTAGCGGGATGGAGTGCGGCTTGATCTCGACCCCGTTCAGGTTCATTCTGGCGAGGGTATCCTTGAAGATGAGGTCGACCGAGCTGCCCGTATCGACGAGGACTCGGTTAACGTCGCAGTCGGCTACGCGGACTTGTACGACGAGGGGGTCGTTGTGGGGCTGGTGGACCCCGGCCGCATCGGCCTCAGTGAAACATATCCCCCTCTTGCTCGTGTCCTGGGCGTCGATCTCCGGCCCGGAGTGCCACTTCAGGGATGCGTCGGTCCTCCTCTCGTGACGCTTGATGGACCGCACTGAGTCGTTACACGAGAGGAGGCCTCCCATGATCATCCCTATCAGAGTGCGGGCCGGGGGAGGCGATCTACCTGTTTCCCGGTCTCGCGAGGGAGATCGTCGCCGCCGGTCGTCGTTCTGGGCGCGGTGGTAGGGCCTAGCCCGGTTATCCTCGCGACCTTAGTTGTCGCGGGGTTGATCGTGATCGCCGTCCCGAGCATGCGGTCGCAGCCGCTCTGGGACGCTGATTTCTCCCCGCTGAAATTGTTTCAGCAGGACCTCTTGGAGGGCGCGGCAGTGAGAGGTCGGATGCCCCTTTCGCCGGTGGAAGTCGCAGAAGGCCGTCCTGTCGTAGGGCTCATCTGGTCGGAACTCCCTATCGCTCGGCTCGTCGGGACGCCGAACCTGCTGGTGGGGATCCCGTACGTATTTGTTCCAAGGCAACCCTGGCGCGGGGCCGGTGGAAAATATGGGACCGCGCAGACGGGGGCCGGAGGGCGGTCCGCTGACCAGGAATGCGGCGGCCTGCTTTCCCTTGCTGCGCTGGTACTCGTCATCGTAGTGTTGACGAGGCTCCTGGTACCTTTCCTGAGGCCGCTACTTTGGGACCGGGGCCTTGTGAGGAGTGCTGTTTCTCGACTCAGCCGCCTTCTCCTCCTCGAGCTCGACGAAGAGTCCAGCGCGGTGCAAGGCGTCTTCCAGCGAGCGCGGCCTGTTAAGCTTCATGTCGTCTTTGAAGGCCGAATCGGCCCGCAGTCCCTTTCTCAGAGCGGGGAGCGCTGACTCGTCAGTCACGTTGCTCTGGGAGGCCGTGGCCTTGAAGCGCTCGATGAAGGACCTGAGCGACTCCTTTGCTCCCTGGTTCATTGCCCAGAGGTCCGCGCTGGATGCGGACTGGCGGATGTAGATGGAGTAATGCTCGAGGAAGGTGGTCGACAGGTCCCTGAAGCTGTCGATGGAGTGCGTCTTTAGCCGAGAGAACCACGTGAGGGCCGGGCCGGTGAGGTTCTCCACGAAAAGCTGGCAGTGAGCGGCTTCGCGCTCGTCTGGTGAGAAGTGGGCGCGGCCCATGGCGATGGTGAACGCCGTAAGATACTGGGCCGGGTCGGTGGTGCCCGCGTAGGGCTGTAGCTTGAGCTTTCCGAGGTGCTGGAGTGGGACGGAGGCGATCCGGCGGGTGAACGGCGTGTTCTGCGTCTCTCTGAGGACGCGATCGATTTCCGGGGCCGCGCTGGTGGCTTGGTGGATTTTGGAGGACATCGCACGGATGGTCTCCTTCATAGCCTCGAACTCCGCGTCTCTTGAGCGCTCCGCGCTGGATCGGAGATGGTGGGCTTCGTCGCCCGGGTGGCTTCCTACGGCCGGGACGAAACGTCCGTCCGGCCCTTCAGATCCAGACGGCGAGTCGCTCGGTCGGCTTGTCCGGAAGCGGGGGGTTTCTTCCCGAGAGACCGGTTCTCTGGGATGGACGTCGGGGTACCCGACATTGTCCGACCGGTCACGGGAGGCCCCTAACGTGGCGAACCGTTGGTCGGTGGCTCGCGTTAGCTCATCGATCCGGGCGAGCAGGGTCTGCATCACGACGGACGGCGTGGGCTGGTCTTCCGATGCTCGTGGCGCGTTGTGGGCGGCGGAGCCGTCGGAATGAGCGGGTGCTGAAGCCGGGGGCGGGGCCCTGGAGAATTGCTCTCGAGGAATCGCCTGGTTGGCAGCTGCTCGGGCTGACGACGGAATGGTCGCCGTCGTTCGAGTCGTTGGCGGGGCCGTTGTCGGGGCCTGGGCCGTTGTTTGGGCCGGAGTGTCCTGGTCTGACAACACTCTTGGGGTCGGAATTGCCATCGTTGCTTCGGTTGTGGCGGTGGTTGAACTGCTCCTTGCGTGTAGAAGAATCTCTGCCCTCCTTCTAGCGCCAATTGTTGATCCAGGGGATCACTAAGTGTGTTTAAAGAATGATTAGGAGACGGGAGGTGAGATTTTCGTTAATAGAGCAATTTAACCACAATCAAGACAGGTCGGGAGAAATATGAGTAGGCCGGGGGCCGTGTTTCGTTTTATTGATGAAAGAGAAGCAAACGCTTTTGAATTACGAACTGGTTCCGAAGGACGTCCAGTTCGGCGTTCTAAAGTGTTGTCTCGTTACAAAGATAGAGAGGTCGGGTAACTTGTGGTAGGTGAGAGAGTAAAAATCAGAGTCCCTCTCATTAATGACATATGAGGGGTATATATAGTCGGGGTCGGCTTCCTGCTCCCCGGGATCTCGGGCCACGTGTCGTCTACGGCCTCTTTTGCGGGTAAGGTAGCCTAGGAGGCGTGTCCCGGCTTTCGAGGAGAGAGGTCATGATGAGCTCGGCGTGGCGTGTTGCAGAGCAATGCACTGTTTCACCAACTCTGCTCCACCTGCTCCCTCCTGCCCTTGTCAGCTCTGCAGGGTTGGTGGGACGTCGGGTCGAAGGCACGTCCCTACGCGGGTAGGGTACTGCCTTACCAACTCCCACGCGCCTACTCTTCTGACACTTCCTGCTCTGGCGGGGCATCAGCGCGGGCCCGGGGTACGTTGCTTTCAGGTCGGCTACCGAGCTGAAGAGTGGTCTTGCAGGTCGGTGATATTAAGTCCGGTGACCGCACCGAAGAACGGCATTTCCTAAGATGGACCTAACTAATTGGGGGTGCTAGGCCCACCTCCAACAGTAACGAGAAAAAATTGGTCGACGAAACAAAAAAAAATTATCAAGTTTAGATGATGATCATTATAAACGAAAAAGTAAAAGTGGGGAAATTTGGAAAAAGTCAACAGTCTCCAACATCCTCGGTGACACGTCACACGTGCGCGTTTGTAAGAAGATCTAAAGACTACGACGTGCAGTGTCGTTGGATGATTGTAATATTTTTTTTTATTTTTTTTGGAGAATTGTGAATTTTGTAACCTCAAATTTACGTTTTGACTCTTTCTTCTTCTCTTTCTTCTTCTTCTCTCTCTTTCTGGAGATTGGAGATTCATTTCATTTTCTTTCACAGGGCTGATGATTTAATTTTCTGGTTTTGGATTAGATTCTATAATAAGAAAGAATCGGAATTTAATAGCAGCATTTAGTATGATGGTGTAACAGCAGAGAATTTCAATGGTCGGAATCTCAATATCGAGAAGCTTCTTATTTTTGGGTTAATTGCAGATCTGTTGTGAATTCTGAGTTAGAGAATTTGGGGTTGAGATTTCTGAAAAAGCGATTTGGTCTTATGATATTTTAAGACGAAGCTGAAAACAAAAAGTCATCATGCTTATCTTGGCGACCGTGATCGCTGTAATCGTCGCCGTCGTTTGGGTTTTCTTCAAGTATGTTCTTTATATTTCACTATCATCGTTTTCACCGTTTTGCCACCTTTCTGATTTTTGAAACTTGTAACATAGAAAAGTGATTGAACAATGAATATTAGGTGCCAAAGTTGCCAGATTTTGAAATAACAAGTTTGCATATGATGTTCTACAATAAGCTATTTTGAATCTTTATTACACTCAGTTGATTTCTCCAATCATTTTTAGTTGAGTTTGACCTTTTTGGAACATCAACTTCTAATAGGTCACTGCCTTGGATTCTCCGGAGTTTCGCCGGAATAACTCTCGGTTTTCAGTTTGATGGATGGAACTGCTTGAAAGATGTTGCATTGCATTTCAACAAGGTTTGTATATATGTCCTTTGTTTTTGTAACTTGAAAGTTCAAAATCAGTTTGGTTTCTTTATCTCTTTGGGTTTTATTATAACTATTCGAGTCTATGTTTCTTGTTATATTTACAGGGTTCTATTGAATCTATATTCGTTGGAGAATTTAAAGCCAATCTAAGCCAATCTCTGGTTGAGCTTTGTGCAAAGGCTTTTATCCAGGATCCTAAAGTGATATTTTCTATATGTGACCTGAAAATTGTAACTAGACCGCCCTCCAACTCGAGTATAAAAAATCCTCGCAAATCCAAAACTCGCAAACCGCGCTCTGGTGGCAATGGGAAGTTGATGCTACTCGCTAACATTGGTAGATTCTTTTCGGTTTCTATGACAAATATGGTTGTCCAGGTAATTGATGCAGCCATCTCTCTTTTCTGTTTCATTCTGTCTTGTTTGAACTAGTTGCATCATCATGAATCATAGTGATGCTACTAGCTTATAGTTAAAGATTCACTAGCAATGATCTTAGTTAATTTTGATGTAATCTTCACTTGCTATTAGAACATATTGATCATAAGCCAACACATATTAGCATTTTGTGCTTATATTAACATAGTCTTTATAGAAGATATACTTGTTAAACTCAGAGACTAGTGTGACTAGGTGAAACAAAACTAGGCCTTTCTATATTAATACTAACCATCTGTCTTGTACTGGTTGTTCTTATTTCCTCTTGCAAGACACCTAAAGCTAGAGCAGAAATCAAGGAGCTTGAGCTTGATTTATCTAAGGACAGAGGATCAGCAAAATTTTTCATCAAACTGTACCTCTTGCCTATATTTGTACAGATTGGTGAACCACATGTTATTTCCACTCATTCACCTGACATGAACAGTGACATTTTGCTTGCTAAGCAAACATCTTCCGAAATCGCAGAAGGCTCCTCTTCTTATTCTTCTTCTTCTTCTTCTTTTTATTGCGAAAAAGTTTCCTTCTCCTGCGAATTTGGTCATAAAAGGTACTTTTTGCTCTACATACTTCCGACAATTAGCATACGTACTAACGTGTTCTTTTCTTACCTATAGTAAGCCCCATTTACATGTATATTTTGTGATCTTCTTGGAGCAGACAATCAAGTTCAAGTATAAAGAACGTCGAAGTAGATCTAGCTGATACTGTTTTTAACCTCAATGAGAAGATGTTGTTGAAAAGAAAAGCCCCAACGAGTGATACTTCCACTGGTGAAGTGATTGGATCAAGTTCTAGTTACACAGCTTCAGAAAAACCTCAAAAGCAACCAATGAATGTTTTGGTTGCAAAGCATGCTTCAAAATTCCCTGAGAAAGTGAGTAATTTTTTTTTCTTAAGCTTGAGTTGAGATAACCGCAAGTATCTTTTCGAGTAAATTCTTTTTCGTTTTTTTACATTGTTTTATATCTATACACGCATATGCAAGTATCTTTTGTTACTAAAAAAATTACATTTCTTGAAGCTACAATTAGCAACCAGGTAAGATTAATATATGCTTCTACAAGAAAGGTGTTCGTGCATATGGTGTATAGTCAATGTTCATTAGCTAAAGTTCTTACCCTTGCCTTTGACTTTATGTGGTAGGTATCATTTGATTTGTCAAAGCTTGATATCAGATTTGTGCATCAAGAACAAGATTTTTCTATCGCGAATAGCATGACAGGGTTACATTTGACAAGTGCCAAATCTCAATCCGGTGAAGTTGGCAAGGAACAACCATGTCTTGATGTTGTCATGGAACTCCGGGAGATACATGTAATGTTAAATCATAAGTTTTCGCTTTTTTTTTTATGTACCATCTTCTAATGCTGCCTTTAAATCTCATATTCATTTCAGCTTATTAGAGAATCTGAAATTTCTGTCTTGGAGATGACAAAAATTGAAGTTTTCTCCAAGGTCTATTGTCCAGTGCAAGTGAGTCCTCTGAATTACATACAATGTTTGTATCCTACTTTTGTTATGATAGTTCAGTTTTGTCATGATTTTGATGTATTTACCTGATCTTGGTGTTGCTCTTAGGAATCTTTCCCTGTTAGAGCTGAGGTTGAGATTAAGCTGGGAGGTATAATGTGCAACATTGTAATGACAAGATTTGAGCCGTTGTTGCGTTTGCACTTCTCTAGAAAGAAAAAAATGGTTCTCAAAGAGGAGAAACCTAACATTGCAAAATCAGAATCTAGTGGTTTTAAGGCTGTTTTATGGAAATGTGTTACCTCAATCCCCGACGTGACGGTTGTGCTATACAATCCAGACAATTCTCCTATATACCAAGTAAGTACAAGAGGCCTTGTTTGCTTACTATCTTGTTTGATATAGAAATTCAAGAAAGTTCTGATATTAGCATTAACAAGGTTTAGCAAAAATCTTAATGGTCACTAACTGATTTTGCAGTGCTGCTCAGATTCATTACTGGTCACTGCAAATAATATGTCAAGTAAGGGAACGTGTGTGCAAATGGAACTTAATGAGCTGAGTTTATGCATGGTTGATGAACATCGTGGATGTTTGAAAGAAAGTCTCTTTGGTTTAGAGTCAACTTCAGGCTCATTGATCAATATAAGAAAAGTCAGATTGGAATGTGGCAAGAAAGATGAGGATGATGGTTCTATAGGTAAACAAACAATGGTGGTTGACGTATCGGAAATCGGTCTTTTGTTTTCTTTCAAGAGCTTTGAAGCGCTCGTAGTAAACGCAATGTCGATGCAAGCTTTCGTCAAAAGTTTAACCGGTGCTAGTAACAAGAACTCGCAGGACAAAGGTGCACATAGACCGAAGAAGCCATCATCGGGCAGAGGGACTCAGCTCTTAAAACTCAATGTTGAACGTTTCTCTTTGAATTTCTCTGGAGATTCAAGCCTAGACAATACAGTCATTGAAGATCCTAAACGTGTCAATTACGGATCACAAGGTGGAAGAGTTCTAATTAGTGTCTCGGCTGATGGCTCGCCTCGAACCGCTAGTATTACCTCTAATTTGTCCAAGGAACACGAGAAGTTGAAGTACATAGTCTCGTTTGAATTACTCAAGTTCAGCTTTACTCTAAACAAGGAGATTCAGTCTACACAGGTAGAGCTTGAAAACGCAAAATCGGTCTACCAGGAGTTCTTGGAGGAGCCTCACCCGGTTTCAAGAGTGACACTTTGCGACATACAAAACGCTAAGTTTGTACGCCGTAATGGTAAGGAAGTTGCAATATGTTCTCTCTTCAGTGCCTCTAATATTGTCGTTAGATGGGAGCCTGATGTGCATATATCAATGGTTGAGCTTGGCCTGCGTTTGAAGGCACTGATCTTAACTCAGAAAGTTAAGCAACACGGTAACAGAAACCAAGAAGTTTCTGAAGAAAAAACCGCTACTTCGGCTTCTGTTGATAAGCCAAAGAAGAAGGAATCTATATTTGCTGTTGATGTAGAGATGTTAAGCATATCCGCGGAAGCAGGGGATGGTGTGGAGGCTGAGGTGCAGATTCAGTCGATTTTCTCGGAGAATGTGCGAATCGGTGTACTCTTGGAAGGGTTTATGCTTGGTTTTTGTGGATGTAGGATATTCAAAAGTAGCCGGGTACAGATATCACGAATACCGAGCATGTCTTCGACCTCGTCAAACGCGACAACAGCAGCAGGAACGCCATGGGATTGGGTAGTTCAAGGACTTGATATACATATATGTATGCCTTTCAGGCTACAACTCCGTGCTATCGATGATGCTGTCGAAGAAATGCTTAGGGCTTTGAAGCTTGTAACCAACGCCAAAACTAGACTCATTCTGCCTATCAAAAAGGAAAGCTCATCAACACCCAACAAGAAACCCGGGTCGAAAAAGTTTGGACGCGTAAGGTTCTGCATCCGGAAGTTAATATTTGATATTGAGGAAGAACCACTCCAAGGTTGGCTTGATGAGCATTATCATCTTATGAGGAAAGAAGCGTATGAGTTAGCCGTAAGGTCCAAGTTTCTTGATGAGTTGGTTTCAAGTGGAAACCAGGCTCCTAAAACCGGGGGAGATGAGTCAGATGGGTGCGAGAAGAAGATTTCTTTCGAAGGGGAAGAAATCGACATGCAAGATCCTGAAATTATTCGAACGATGAATGAAAAATTACATAAACAATCGTTCGATTCGTATTACAGGTCTTGTCAAAGTTTAAGAGCTTGGGATGGTTCAGGTGCATGTAAAGAAGGATTTGAGGCTGGTTTTAAGATGAGCACCTCTAGGAAATCTCTTCTTTCTGTATCTGTTACTGATCTGGATCTAAGTTTTACAGCTATTGGTGGAGGTGAAGTTGGGATGATTGAAATGGTTAAGAATCTTGATCCTGTATGTCAAGAAAAAGACATACCTTTTTCGCGGGTTTATGGATGCAATCTTCGGTTAAACACTGGAACTCTTGCTGTTCAAATAAGAGATTACACATTTCCTCTTCTCTCAACAACTTTGGGTAAATCCGAAGGCCGCCTTGTGTTGGCTCAGCAGGTAACATTAGTCCTTCTCAAATATCATTTCCCTTTAAGGTTCTTGATTATTTACTCCTAACCTTTTCTTTCTTCTTTTGACATAGGCAACAGCTTTTCAGCCCCAAATAGTCCATGATGTGTACGTAGGAAGATGGAGGAAGGTGCAGATGCTTCGTTCAGCGAGTGGAACAACACCTGCAATGAAAACATACATGGAGTTACCGATAAGTTTCCAGAAAGGAGAGGTCTCCTTTGGAGTTGGATATGAACCAGTGCTTGCTGATATAAGCTATGCCTTCACCGTGGCTCTTCGTAGAGCTAATCTCAGTCTCAAGGGTCCTGGCCTTATTCAGCCTCCTAAAAAGGAGAAAAGTTTACCATGGTGGGATGAAATGAGAAATTACATCCATGGGAACATAACATTGTCATTTTCTGAGACAAAGTGGAATGTTCTTGCTACTCCGGACCCTTATGAAAAGCTTGACAAGCTTCAGATGACCTCTGCCTCCGTGGAAATCCAGCAATCAGATGGCCGCCTTCACTTCTCTGCCGAGAACATAAAGATCTGCATGAGCAGTTTTGAAAACCTGACTAGACATTATCCAAACTCTCCAGCTTGTCCGTCAAGCTACCCTTTCCTTGCGGTTCCACGTTTCAGTCTCGAAGTCCGGATGGATTGGGAGTGCGAGTCCGGGAGTCCGTTCAATCATTATCTGTTTGCTTTACCTATCGAAGGAAAGGCTCGTGATTTTATTTACGATCCTTTCAGGTCTACTTCTCTCTCACTACGCTTTGATTTCTCCTTAAGACCTGACCAAACAGAGTGCAAGCCTAAGAAATCGTCTATTTCCCCACCTACAATAAACATTGGTGCTCATGATTTGGCATGGTTGATCAGATTCTGGAACATGAATTATCTTCCTCCTTACAAGCTCCGGACTTTTTCCCGGTGGCCTCGGTTCGGAGTTCCAAGAATCCCAAGATCAGGGAATCTATCACTAGACAGAGTGATGACAGAGTATATGCTCCGCGTAGATGTTGCGCCCATCTGTATAAAGCATATGTCACTTGATTCTGATAATCCTGCAAGAGGCTTGACATTTAACATGACCAAGCTGAAATATGAAATGTGCTTCAGCCGTGGTAACCAAGATTTCACTTTTGATTGCAAACGTGACACTCTTGATCCAGTGTACCAAGGAATAGACCTCCATGTGCCTAAAGCCTTTTTGAAAAGGGATCATCAGCATTGCTCGAAGCCAGCTCAGATGTCGCGGACAAGCTCACAATCCGGATCAACTGATAGAGTCACTCCTGAAAATGGTAGTTCTATCTGCTATTGCACGGAGAAGCATCCTGACGACGGCTTTCTGTTTTCGTCTGATTATTTCACAATCAGGAGGCAGGCCCCTAAGGCTGACCCTGAAAGATTGTTGGTCTGGAAAGAAGAAGGCAAAATATACCGCGAAAAAGTCGATGCAAGGTCTACAAACGAGAGAGAGAGTGAAACTGAGGAGAATTCGCATTCGGACCCGAGCGATGATGATGGATACAATGTCGTGATAGCGGACAATTGTCAGCGTATCTTTGTTTACGGGCTCAAACTATTGTGGAACATTGAAAACAGAGATGCTGTTTTGTCTTTTGTTGGTGGGATGTCTAAAGCATTTCAACCCCCTAAGCCTTCTCCATCACGTCAGTATGCTCAGAGAAAGCTACTTGAAGGCAACCAGATGAATTCTGAATTAGAAGTTCCTCAAGATGAAAATCTCACTTCCCAATCTAAGGAGCCTGTGGAAACTCTTTCACCTTCATCAGAACAAATCAAAACAGAGAACTTTGCATCTTTCCCACTTGGTAATTCTTGATGACCCCTCTCTCAATATGTTCTTTCCCTCTTATTTGTGTTTAGCAAGCAAATTTACTTCCCGTACACTTCTGATTCATTCCTATTTATCGGTTTCGATGCAGGAGCCACAAAGACCGGTTCAGAGGAAGAAGGAACTCGGCATTTTATGGTGAACGTTATTGAGCCACAGTTCAATCTCCATTCAGAAGACGTAAATGTAAGTATAGATCAAACTTGGAGTAACATACTATTACTCTCGATGTTGTTATGTACGATTCTTTCAATTCTTGGACAGTTGATTTCATATCTTGAAAAATACAAACTTTTTTTTTTCATATGGTTCTGATAAAGATTATATTCATTCATCTATCAGGGTAGGTTTTTGTTAGCTGCTGCTAGTGGCCGTGTTTTGGCACGATCATTTCATTCGGTTGTTCATGTTGGGTATGACATGATTGAGAAGGCGGTTCAAAGCGAGAATGATCATAATCCGGAAGATGACGGCACTGACATGACGTGGACACGCATGGAAGTGTCGATGATGTTGGAGCATGTACAAGCTCATGTGGCACCAACAGATGTTGATCCAGGAGCTGGTGTGCAATGGCTCCCAAAGATTAGAAGAAGCTCTCCAAAGGCAAAGCGTACTGGCGCACTTCTTGAAAGGGTTTTCATGCCGTGTGACATGTACTTTCAATACACCAGACATAAAGGTGTGACTCCCGACCTAAAGGTAAAACCTTTTTTTCAATGGAAAGATTAGATCTTTGCAGCAAATTTTTCGTTTTTCCTGTTGTAACAATGTTTGAAAATGCTAACAACAGGTGAAGCCATTGAAAGAGCTTACTTTCAATTCTCGTAATATTACAGCATCGATGACATCACGTCAGTTTCAAGTTATGTTGGATGTTTTGTCCAATCTTTTGTTTGCAAGGTTACCAAAGTAAGTGTAGCTGCGTTCAAGTTATTAACTCTTTTTTTTTGTAATGTAGCCCCCCATGACTATATCTTATTACTACATTCAGGCCTCAGAACGACAGTATGAAACTTTCTGGTGAAGAAGACGATGAAGTTGAAGAGGAGATTGATGAGGTGGTTCCTGATGGCGTTGAGGAAGTGGAACTTGCGAAAATCGAACTTGAACAGAAAGAGAGGGATAGGATGTTGCTTATTGATGATATCAGAAAATTGACGCAGAACGAAAGTAACTCAGGAAACATAAACCTCGAAAAGAAAAGCGACTGGATGATCACTTGTGGGAGGTCAATATTGGTGAGAAAAGAGTTCTACAAGAAAAGTTGATGATTAAATGATACCTTGTAAGCTAAGTATCTCATTTGTAGGTGGAGGAATTGAGGAAATCGTATCCCAATGTGCGACAATCTAGGAAGACAGCATATACAGCACTGCGGATTTCTGTGAAGAATGCGGCAGAGCTAAGATTGTTGGAAAAAGATAAGAACAAAAGACCGTCCTCGGCTATGCGCATTTCTTTACAAATCAACAAAGTCGTTTGGTCTATGCTTTTAGATGGCAAAACATTCGCTGAGGTTGAAATAGACAATATGGTAAGGTCCTTGATGGTTATAGAATGTGTACCTTGTGATGATCTTTTTGTTCATTCGTTACATCTCTATCCGTATAACTTAACTTAAAAAGGTTTTTTTCTCAAATCTTTGTTGGCAAGAAAGTCTCTAAAATGTTTCACATTGCTTGCAGATTTATGATTTCAACCGGGACCTGAGAGATATTGGAATTTCCCAATTCACAACAAGATACTTTGTCCTGCGGAACTGTTTGCCTAATGCCAAGTCTGATACTGTTCTTTCGGCATGGAATCCTCCTCCGGAATGGGGCAAGTGAGTTCCTTTCTTTTGCACATTCAGCTAAAACTAGTTATGCAAATTTTATTTTCACACATCTATGGGGACTTGTAGATAAATCATAATTCGTTAATGGTTGTATGCCCTTGCCACACTACTATGTGTAGAACCAAAAGGTTTACCACATCACGGCTGTAAAAACTGAGTGTGATATTTATTGGATACAGGAAAGTGATGTTACAGGTAGATGCAAGACAAGGAATCCCAAAAGACGGACAAGCTCCTTATGAACTTTTCCAGGCAAGTTCCTTCTTTATCTTATATGAGCTAATGGAAACTAATAATATGAGACTAGAAGAGTCAAGAAGAGTCTTAGTTTAGTAAGCACCTTTGTTGGTTAGATTTTCTGGCTATCTTCTACTGCTATTGACATGGTGTTGTTTTCGAGTTACTGGCTCAGCAAAACTGTCTATAGTTGAATTAAGAAGAGTTTTTTTATTCGAACCAGGGTTCTTCGAGTTTTCTGTCATTGCAATCTATCATCACCATCTTTCATATTTCAAAGAATGAAGTATATATATATCCTATTGCTTAAATGGAGTTCTCTTGTGTTTGCTTGACAGGTTGAAATCTATCCTCTAAAAATCCATTTGACAGAGACAATGTACACAATGATGTGGGAGTATATCTTCCCAGGAGAGGAGCAACATTCCCAGAGAAGAGAGGTTTGTTGTTTATCCATTGTTACTTCTTTATCAATCAGCTTAGCTAATGGAATATAACTAGTGCTTGTATTTTTGGTATCCTAGGAAGTTTGGAAGGTGTCAACAACCGCGGGATCAAGGCGAGTCAGGAAAGGCTCATTCGCTCAAGAAGCCGCAGCGTTGCTCTCTACAACTGATCTAGGCCAGGTGAGTTTTTCTGTTTTAAATGATTGATATTTTCTCAACAGCTTCTGCCTTCCTTTGTTATTCTTGCATTCATATCATATCTTGTAATCTTCATACGTCTTTTTCTTGAAATGTTTTTGAGGGTTCGAGGAATCAAAACCCAAAGCCAAGATCGATCCGTAGTTCAGGGACAGAACTGAGGAGAACATCTTCTTTTGACAGAACATGGGAGGAGACGGTGGCGGAATCTGTAGCTAATGAGCTTGTTCTATCTTCCATGGAGCATCAGAGTGAATCCTCAAAAAACAAGCTGAAAGATTCAAAAACTACCAAGGCTGGCCGTTCGGTTCACGAAGAGAAGAAGGTGGAAAAGTCATTGGAAGACAAGAAATCAAGGCCTCAAAAGATTGTGCAATTCCAGACCATCAAGATAAGTCAGGTATGTCACTTGATCAACTCATCTAAGATAGTATTATATATAAACTAAATCGTCGTAATATTGGTTTTGAGCCTAGGTGGAATTGTTGATCACTTACGAAGGCTCAAGATTTGTTGTGAACGATATGAAGCTGTTGATGGACACATTTCATCGGGTCGAATTCAGCGGCACGTGGAGGAGACTCTTCTCTCGAGTTAAGAAGCACATTATATGGGGAGTCCTCAAGTCAGTAACCGGAATGCAAGTAAGACCATTTACACCACACCAGCAATAAAAATGCATATGGGTTAATGTGACACTGACTCTTGTTTCATTTGTAGATGAAGAAATTCAAAGACAAAACTCATGTTCCAAAAGATGAGATTGGTTTGAGAGACAAAGACGAGCCGGGGAGATCAGATCAAGATTCAGGGGCGTGGGTGAAGCATCCTGGTGACAATGCAGGTGATGGATTTGTCACATCGATTAGAGGTATTTTCAATACTCAAAGGCGAAAGGCGAAGAAATTCGTGCTTCGAACAATGAGAGGGGAAACAGAAGAGAGCTTCCCAGGGGAGTGGAGTGACAATGAATCAGACTTCTCTCCTTTTGCAAGACAATTGACGATTACTAAAGCTAAGAAACTCATCAGGCGTCACTCTAAGAAGTTCCAAAATCAAAACACTACTAAAGGTATACAAATCATTTGTTGTTGACGTTGAATAACCAAGAAAAGAGAAACAACTCTCTCTCTATGTTTTGTTGTGTTGCAGGTTCTAAGAAGACCCAACTCTCGCCTACTCTGTCTCCTAAGGAAGAAGATCGATACGAAAGCGATTCTTCCAGTGGATCTTCTGCTTATGAAGAGTTCCTTGACCAGAATCAGATTTAAGATAGAATTCAAAATTTTGTTCTTTTTTTTCCCCACCAAAGAGATCCATCACTTTTTCACCTCTTTTTAGATTTTAATCCACTGTACTAGCGTAGTGTTGATAAGACTCGTTTATTACAGATGACTGACATGGAAGAAGAAGATTTTGTTTTGGGAATCATACATATTGCGCTTACGTTGGAGTTATGTATGTACTGAATCTGTTTAAGTGTAAGCAACAAATTGTTACATAAAGCATAGATTTTTCACAAATATAAACAAGAAACATTGCATATCTAATGAAGCTGCCTTGCGATTTACACAATCTAATAGTCGGGTTTAAGCATGAGGCAAAGATTTTAGTAAGTTGCCGTTGAAAGAACTGTGTAATTCTTGCAAGAAATGAACATAACCAAAGTGAAAAGGAACATAAATAGAGTGGATTTTTTAAAAAAGATAACACAATTGTAGAACCACATAATTTCAATTTTAGCATTTAAAAAGCTTAGATATGAACATAAAAAGTGAACTTTTGTAGGTTTTTGATTGTGTGAGAAATATTTATGTGTTTGTGTTGAGTGATGCCTATTTGTGGGATAGGATGGGTTTTATTGTTTAATATTCGAGTCAACGCCGGAGCTCGATGAATTGTTTACCGGAAATATATGGTTATGGTGTTACACATATTACTCATGTTTGTTCGGATGGTTATCGTGTAGCTGGCTATGCTATATCAATTGCTGATGTAGTTTTTAGAACATTGTTTTACTTTGGATGTGTAGCCATGCATTATCGTATACTTCGTGTAGCTGGCTATGCTAGATCAATTGTTGATGTAGTTTTTAGAACATTGTTTTATTTTTGATGTGTAGTCATGCATTTGGTATATTTCGTGTAGATGGGAATTAATTTTCCTAAGTAAAATGATACAAAAAACTTTATATCTCTTAATAGACTTTTTTCCCACCATCAAACGAAGATTACTTAGGTCTTTTTACACTACAAGAAAATAGTCATATTGCAACATAACTTTTGCAACGATAGTTTTCGTTAAAATTTTGCAACAAATTTTGCAATTTTTTTTGCAATGATTAATACATGTCGTAATTTTCTTAAAAGTTCATTGCTGAACCACAACAAAAGACAGAGTTAAAGTCACTAGCATCAGTCTCGTGTTCTCTTAGATCCACTGCTTCCAGAACCAGTATTTCCTCCTACCTGACTACCATAACATGGTTGATCACAGACAGCGAACCATTCTTTCATTAAATTGAAATTTCCATTACCAGTACTTGAATATAGTTCATACGCTTTCGCCAATACATCATACTCCGACCACTCGCTTTGTTGCATACGCTTAGCGTTATCGTAAGCGCCAACCCATTTGCGCAATATTTTGTTCACGTAGTTGTAATAATTTATGCACAGGTTTCCATCACGGGGAGGATCAAATGAGCAATGCTCATTACAGTACTCATTAATTTTACCCCAAAATGAATCACCTTTTTGGTTTCTGCCAACAACGATGTATGTTCCATATTTACTCCATGCACTTAGTAGCACCAAATTTTGCTCAGTGGTCCATTTGGGTATTCTCCGGCGAGAAGGAGTTGCATCTAGAGTGGCTTCATGAACACCGCTCATACCACCAAGAGCCATTTGTGTAGAAAATTCGAGAAATTCAGTTGCTTCAACATTCAGAACATTTTTATTACATGTTGGAGTAGGGGGTGCTTGAGATGAATACGACATCATCGATCCATAGTATGGAGGATAGTTTGGAACAGCTGACGGCATGAAGAAATTTGGTGGATAACCATAATTTGGTATATGTTGGGGTTGGTTGGAAGATTGATTTTGAAATTGATAATTGTTGGGATTTGGGTTGTTAAAAAGATAATTAGAAGAATTTTGAGTGTTAAAAGGGTTATTGTTGGGATCCATTTCACTAAAACGAAGTTTAAAGTTAAACAAAAGTTTATTTGAGACTAATAGAAAAAATATAGTAAAAAAGATGGTTTTTTCCTGTGTCCAAATCAAATGAAATAAGTCTTTATTTATAGAGTATGAAAAATGATGAATTTTGATATAAATATATATATATATATATATATATAATTATTATGAAATAATTTGTGTTGTATAATTCAGATGAAACAAAAAATCCAAAATCTGAGCGACCAATCAATGCATTCTACGTGTATTATCTATATATTATTTATCAAATAAATTTTTTTAGCCATTTAAAAAATGACATGTGTCCCACTCAGATTAAAAATGACATGTGTCCCACTTTCAATTGCAAATAAGCCACCTCTTTTACAACTTTGTTTTATGTAACCATTGTAGTGTTTTCAACTGTTGATAATAATTATCAACAGCCCCATAGTAGATAGCCTTAAGGGGTTGTTATTAATTGTGTATTTAGAGGGAGTTTTGAGGATTTTTAAAATTAAAGAAGAATGGGTAATAGCACTAAAAACTATTAAATATTATCGAAATTAGTTTTCTTGACACTATTATCACACTATTCACTCCTATGATTTCACGAAAAAACCCTATTATCATTTTCAATAAACTAAAAACATTGTTGTGTGAAAGTGGGCCATGCATCATAATGACATGTCAGAAAACCAACAACATTATCTTTTTGCATATACAATTCATTTATAAAAAAAATCAGATAAATAGAATGAAACATAAGGGGAGGAAAACCAAAAGTTGTACCTCTTTATGATTTACATTGGTAAGGCTAATATATCCATCCGTAAAAAAAAACTAAAAGACGGTGTAGTTTCCTAACCTTTCATCGCGAAGAAGAAAGTGAAGAATCTAGTAATCGGCTCTCAACCCACACATAACGCAACTGGAGAACAACCACAATCGTAGCCGGAAAAATCCGCTTCTAATTGTTGATTTTCATTTCGGCGACTCTTTAAGATCCAACCATTGTTCTAGTGAAATTTCATAGGTATCCCTTTTACCAGCCATTGTTCATCTTTGGATGGTGATTTATTGAAGGTTAGATTGAGACGTCAGTAGTTCTTGCTTCAACCATCGAGATCTCTTTCTTTTTGTGGTTTGGCGGCGACGGTTGGTTCTCTGTCTAGATCTGATTTTCATTGTGATTTTAGATCGAGATACTCACCGTTGGACGTTAATGTAATTATCCACGAATACTCATTGTTTGTTTTTAAGGTAGTTATCCGATAACAAAATCGTTAGGACACTAACTTTAAAGTTATCATATGCATGGAATCAAACAACAAAACACCGACAACCTCGCCGAAGAAGAAAATATAAGGGTACTTACAAAGTAATCAAACAAACCAGTGAGTCATTAAAATGATTATTCTATTTTAGGCCAACAAGAGAAACCGACCGTTGGGTGAAGTGGGTGGAAGTGATGGGGGAAAAACAACAGTAATTTTTCGTTCACAAGGGAAGTTATTTGCTAACATTTCAAAATATTTGTTAACGATAATGTTATCGCACATGATGGACATGAAAACGTTGCGATCCCGGAAAGAAGCTTGCTTTCGAGAATCAAAAAAATCTCGTACTTGAGCTTCTCTGCGCTGATGCTCTGCCTCTGCTTATTCGTTTACGTCACTCTGTTTGATTAAACAAAGTATAGCAGTGGCCGTCTGAGCTTTTTAGAGGGAACCAATATTAAATATTAATATAGTTATTGATTGAACGATGTTAATATAGTTATTGCTATTGTTATCTGTTTAAATTAAATGGTAATATAGTTATTTGTATTATTACGAGATAACTTTACATGATAACATTAAAAGTAGGTGTAACTCGTTATTGTTAAAAGCAGGTGTAACTCGTTATTGTTATCGTTGCATTTTTAAATTGATACTTCTTGGTTTATTAGATGGAATAATTGATTTATCCGATAACTATTGGTTTAACACATATACGCTAAATATCAAATATTATTGTTAGCACATTAACATTCTATATGATAATTGGGTTAACATGATAAATGTAAACTTATTGGTGGTTAACACGTAAATCAATCGTGACATCATGTTCGTTATCATGTTAACAAAATAGTTAACCATTTGGTGAACAACATTGGTGTCCATGTTTGAACAGTGTAATAGATCATAGTAATAGTAATGGTGGTGTCCTAATGCTGGAAAAAATATTTTATGATATTTCTTTGGTTGTTTGATGTAATAATTGATTTAATCTGATAATTATATGTTTAACACATATATGTAAAGTATCGGATATTATTGTTAACACGTTATAAGCAGGGGTGAAGCTATGTGGGGAGGAAGGGGGTCAGCTGACCCCACCAATTAAAAAATATATTAGTTTTTCTTTAAATAAAAATTTATTGACCCCGCCAAAAAAAATTTGTTAACCCCATAAAAAACCAAGAAATAAATAAAACAAAAGCTAGTTGTGCAATTGGTCAATTGGGCTCACAGTTATCTTTTTAATGTTGGACTCACTTTTAGTTTAAGTCCAATCTAAATACAATGTATTTAACAAAAAAATCTAAATACAATACAATAATAATTAATCCATCATTTTCATGGGTCTCAATTAACTAAAGTCTAATTTTATTTTTGTTTAGGCAAAACATTAATAAAAAAACAAAATTAAAGTTTGACAAAACTCTTCGTTCGTTTCTACCATTTGTCAACCAGAAAAACCGAAAAAACGTAAAGCAACAATTTTGGGTTTAATTTCAGATTAAGTTTCTTTGTATTTTTTATATTTAATTTACTCTGATATGATTTGAATTAATAAAATAGGGTTTATATTTATAATATGTAAATTTGAATATATTTCATTTGTAGTTTTGTAATTTAAAATAAACTATTTTATTTTATTTCACTAGATAGCTAATGGATCTGTTTTTAAAAAGAAAATCTTCATCAACAGATGACATTTATTTAGATGACTTGATGTATGATTCGGTGATAGAAAAAGAACATTAGAATATCATTTCAAGATATAACAAATAAAACTGTAATAAAAATGTTTTAAACTATAAGTGAACGTAGAGTATATTTGTAAACTTTTGTTTTGGTAATTTATAAATTATGTATTCTTAATATATTTTCATGCGCCCAGTAAATAAAAGTTGTGGCTCCGCCAGTGGTTACAAGTATCATATATTATTGTTAACACGTTAACATTCTATATGATAATTGCGTTAACAATATAACAAAATAAATATCCGCTACCTATATATATATTAACTATAATATATATCTATTAACTTGATCTCCCATTTGATATCATTGTTAGCGTTAACAATAATGTTATCCATAATAGAGTGTTAACTTATGTCATGTTAACATAATAAACATCCGCTAACTTCTACGAATTTTTGGTATCCCGCATATCACATCCAACCACGACGCGGGACAAACCGCGATATTCGTTAAGCAAAGTCACACAACTGGGAGGGGGTAGAGGAATGCAGAGAATTTGATGTTTGTTATTCTCGGATTGTTGATTAATTTTATTTGTGTTACTATCTACGCATTTAATGTTAATCATACAATATATTTGTTAACTTGTCTCTTATATAACTAATCAGTTAGTTACGAAAATATCAAAGTGTTAACTTTGTTACCATCATCAATTTACTTGTTAACTATCAAATTGATTGGGATAGCTTTATGATATAAGATGATTGGGAAAAACTTTGTGGTGTGCTAATACTGTTTAACATCGGCGCCAACTTGTTAACATCATCTCCAACTCATAAATATGTGGTCAGCAATTCTTTATTATTATTTAGTTTATCGATGTGCAACTTTATAATTATCAACCACAAAATCTGATTTGCAAAAATATCTTCTCAAATGTGGGACCGACAACATTATCCAACAAAAAGTCTTTAGCTTCCCTTGCATTAAATGCTCTTGTCAAAAAATTAAATTAACTTCGCGGAAGATTAATTGGGTAACATCAGCAGGAGTATGGGTAAAAAAAGTCAGAAATTGCAGACGTGTCATGCATCACCTAATTTTGAGTTATATGTTGGTATATATAAACTTAATATTTTGGCCAACTTACCATATTGAACAAAATGACCTTTAAAGAATTTACTAAATTTTAAAAAGAATTTACTAAATTTACAAAAGAATTTCAGTTTTTTGTTAAAAAAATTCATTGAGTTTATTAGATTCTTTAACTAGAAGATAATTAAAAACTTTTGTAGAGTTTATCATCAAGTATTACATAATATTTTTAAACAAAATTTGTTTGGTATTATCTACTACTTTTCTGTTGACTTTCCATCTTTTATAAATTGTCTCAAGGTTCATAGGTTCATATGTGTTATTATTCTACAATCTACATCGTTAAAATAAAAACAAAAGGAAAGAAGAAAATAACATAGATAAAAGACATATTTGCACAAATTAACATATATTGTAAGTTATCTTTGTGATGTAGCACTTACACAAATAACTACAAGGATTTGTCATTTTTTTAATGTATATTGACATTTTTACCCTCTATCCATCATTTACTTTGTCTAACCACGAACAGTACACTCACTGTTCTGTCTGACAACTTTTCACTTTTTGTCTTGCTACTTTTCACTTTTTCTCTTGTTACGCAGGTTTTTCTTTTTAATTATCTTACATTTTTTAAAAAAATATATTCATATCCGTTTCCTCTTTATTTGTTCTATAATTTTTTTAAATTATGTATATTTTATACATAAAATTATATTTCCACAATTTATTATGTCCACGTTTGTTTTATAACGACTATGGATGTCCACAATTGTATATTTAAAAACATAATATTTACGTTTACAGTGTATTATACACTTTAGGGTTTTAGGTTTTCTTTAGAATTTACGTTTAAAGGTCTCATTAGAGTTTATGTTTACGGGTTATTAACTAGGTTTAGGGTTTAGTATCCCAATAAGTTTTACATATTTTGTATTTCCCCTTTCGATTTAGTATCCTCGTAGGATTTAATTTTTAATGTCCCATTTGGATTTACTATATTTTTTGGGTTTAGTATCCCCCTTTCTATATAGTATCCCTTAAGATTTAATATCTTGAATGGTTTAGTATTTTTCTTACGGTTTAGTATTCTCTTTGTGGGTTTAGTATCCCACATTGGTATATTGTCTTCCTTAGGGTTTAGTATATCTGAAGGGTTTAGTATTTTCTCTTAGGGTTTAGGTTTTAGAGTTTAGGGTTTAGTATCCGAATGATTTAATATTTCCCTTTAAAGTTTAGGGGTTTAGGTATAATATATAGTATCCCCTTAGGGTTTAGATTTTAGTATTTTCCCATAGGGCTTACTATCCCCTTTGTGGGTTTAGTTTCTCCATTAGTATATAATATTCCTTAGGGTTTACTATCTTTAAGGATTTAGGTTTTCCGTGGATTAGAGTTTAGGGTTCAATATTTTCTATAGAGTTTAGTATCCCCTTTAGTAAATAGTATCCCTAAGAGTTCAGTATCCATACAGATGTTGTATTCCTCTATTTGAATTTAAGGTTTTTAGTATTTATCATTTATCATCTTCTTGATATTTAAAGTTTAGGGTATAATTTTACCGAATTTCACCATAATTGTGTGGATGTCCACATTACTTATTATAACGGATATGGATGTTCACACATATATATCTACAAACATAATAGATTGTTTTATCATAATTATTTGTAAGTATGTAAAATATATTAAAATGAATATCAGAAGATAGAGAAAAAAAATACAATGAATAATAAAATAAAATAATTTTTTAATATGAAAATAAAAGATAAAACTAATAAAAAGGATTAGAGAGAATAATAATAAAAATAATTGAAAAACAAAATTAAAAATAAAAAATCACACTTGTACTTAGGCTTCGAATAGTAACAGCGGTTTGAGCAGTGCGGGATAAGCGGTTTAGGAGGTGCGGTTTTAGTGCGGTGCGGTTGAAAAGAACGCATCATGCGGAACAAGTGCGGTTAGTGTGTAACAAGCTGTGCGGGATAATATATGAATGGTGAAAAAAATAACATGCAGTGAGGTACAAATGTTTGAATGGTGAAAATATAAAAAGCGGTGCGTGAATTATATTTTAGATAAATATTTTACAAATAAAAATGGATTAATAATACTAATAAACTTGTAATTTAACTTTAAAATAATTATATGATCATGAAATCTCTTTAAAAGACTCTAAATTAATAAACAAATGTTGTTTATTTAATTAGTTTAGAATTGAAAGCAATAAAAGAATATTTACCTTTTGAAGTATAACTTCAATATTGATAAACTGGTGTATAAATATGTAAAATTTTATATTAAAAATGGAAATGAAAGTTTGATAAGTATAATGTGAAAGAATTATTGTAGGATGAGATAGTTGAAGTGAGAAATATGATAGAGAGTGTATTTATACAGAGAATGAAGTGTATAAAAAAATCTGGTAAAATATATTTTTAATTAATTTAAGATAATAATTTGTGGAGTAGGAAGAGTCAACTAGTTACAGTTGCAAACTTACCTAACCACACCTACTTCGCTGCTTATTTTTTTCATGTGCGTTTCATTTTATTTGCTCTGACACGTTTACCAATGGCATAAGAATTTTTTTTATTATTATTAGATGCATTTATATTATTTGTTCTGAATGGTGATACAAATATAGTCCCGTCTACGTTTCATGGGAAACGTGTGGCCCATTCAGACCCTTAATTTCAACCGGTCATTCTCTCTTCTGATACTGACATACCTCTTTTGACGCATGACACACGTCCAATCTCATGTCAAAAACGTCATGGACAATACTGGAAGAATTTGTGGTGTACAATCTTAGTAACGTTACAAATTACCAATGGGGAAACCCTTAAAAAAAGGACCATGCTGGAATAGTAACGTCAAATGAGATACTATATTCAGACCAATCAAAACTCTCTAGAAAAAAAAAGGACCATGATGGAATAGTAACGTCAAATTAGATGCAAAATTTTATGAACCATTTGGAAAATAAGAGACACCGAATCAGATTGGAAACTTCAGAATAGTTGTGGAGAATGAGAGATTAAATCGGAAGCTTCAGAACCATTTTTGAGAAGGGAAGAGATCAATTCAAAATGATCATGGCAAAATATATAGGAAGATTCATGACTATAGTGGAAAGAGAAATGGACCCATTCAAGGTGATCATGACATCGATAAATTTTGAAGATTTGGGAAAGAAAGATGAATCGTGATCTAATAATGTTTTATAATTCAATTTGTTTTTTTTGTAATCATAGATAAATAAATTTTGAGAATACCTTATCAACATACAATACTTTGATGAGATGATTTTGTGAAGAAAAATGTGTAGAATCAATAAACAACAATGACAATATGAAAGTCTTTCATTTTATTTGAATAACACAAGACTTCTATTGGATTTTATAAAATCATGAATCCGATAACTCTAGACTTTTAATGATTTTGAAGTACTTGTTACAAATTCATAAACTAATAACACCATACTTTAATAGAGTTTTAAAAAGAGTGAATGAGGTTAAAATACACGATTGACTAAAAATAGAGAAAATGGCAATAGTAAGGCTCCGAATGGAGAAAGCGGATTAGGCGTTGTGGATCAAGCGGTTCAAGCGGATCAAGTGCGGATCTGGCGGATCTGGCGGATCAAGCAGTCCAAAATATATTGTTGAATGGGAAAAGCGGTTCATAACATATATTTAAATTAATATAAATAATAGAAATGTAATTATGATTATAAATATGTATATTATACATAAATAATATGAAAAACAATACATTGAGTTAAAAAAAAATTAATGTTTCGTTATTTTAATTTTCCCATAACATATCTGCAATATGTTCTCTGATATACACCATATGATTTCCCTCGGCCATCTCTGCTGCTTCAATGTCGCCTAGATCAGTTTCAGATTCTGTGTTGTCAAATTCAATTTGTTCCATTATTTCTGCAAAATTTCATCTGAAAAATTTGAAATTCTGATAAAATTATGAAGTCTCATTGTAGCCATCACCACTCTTTTCTGTACTTCAATATTATATCTAGGAAACTCTGAAAGAATCCTCCATTTTGTTTTCCAAACTCCAAATGTCCTCTCAATAACAGAACGTAATGATGCATGCCATCGATTAAACAATTCTTGCTTATTTCGAGGAGGAGGACCATTGTTGAACAGCGACATATGGTACAGAACAACCATGTTACGTGAAGATCTATAGGGAGCAAGAACACCCTGTTTATTTGGATATCCAGAGTCAACTACATAATACTTATCAGCCGGAGGCAAAGGAAATTCAGCGTCATTATCTTGCGCCATCGTACTGCTGTATCGTGACAAGTAGGCCTGGGCACGGGGCGGGTACCCGCTTATTTTGGCCGACTTGCTACTTGACCCGCCCCGTACGGGTAATGAAAATATTGACCCGTACTTGGACCCGCTAAAACGGGTACCCGCTGAATCAAGGTACCCGCCCAGATTTTTGATACTTGCGGGTACCTTGACCCGTACCCGTACTTGCAAGTACGGGTCCCCGCTCAACAAGTAATTACATTACTTGCCTTGTTTTTTCCATTACTTGCCTTGTTTTCCATTACTTGCCTTGTTTTTTCCATTACTTGTCTTGTTTTTTCCATTACTTGCCTTGCTTTTTCCATTACTTGTCTTGTTTTCCATTACTTGCCTTGTTTTTTCTATTACTTGTCTTGTCTTGGGTACAAGTAGCAAACCGGGTAACGGGGAACAAGCCGGGTAACGGGAACAAGCCGGGTAACGGGACAAGTAGTCAAAAAAAATTTTCGCCTTGGACTTGTCCCGTTACTTGCAAGTAGTTGGTTAACTCGGCTTGATACTTGGCTTGAACGAGTCGGGTACCCGGTTTTACGGGCCGAGTACGGGACGGGTCGAGCGGGTCGGGCGGGTAACGAGTATTGATGCCCAGGGCTAGTGACAAGACCCTGGCGCTCCATTCCAAAAATATGTGAACAACATATTGAAATCACAAATTGCCATGATGTTGAACGATGTTCTAACGTGCCGACTCCAATACATTCCTTGTAATGCAGGCTTTACCTTTACGCATACATGAACTTCATCCATTGCTCCAACAAACCCACTAAAAATGGCCAATATTTTGAATCCATTAGAAATCGGTCAGAAATTCTGAGCAGTTCCTGTCTTCTTGGAGTTATGATAAAATCACAAGCAGGTAACTCAGTCGCTGTAAGCACTTCAAATAATTTCATTTTCACTGTTCCTTGAGTTCTTCCGAATCGCAATCCAACATCTCTTTGAACTTCATTATGTCCACATATTCGTAGAAACATTGCCACACTTTCTTCAATGCTTACATTTAATGTTGGCCGTAAACCATAATTTGTTTCTAGGTTATCACATAATGTTCTAAAACAACCAAGTGACATTCTTAGTAGCTGAAGACAAGCAACATGATATTCTTGTAAGCGACGCCAAATATTCCTCCACCCCAAACCATTATCTGTTTGTACTGGTCCTCTTCCAAAATACTGATTGTAATAATTCAGTGATGGTTGAATTAATAACTCCTCAAATTGCTCGTTTTCCAAATTCCATAACTCAATTCTTTCCTCATAACTTAGAAAGCGAAGTCCTTGTGATCGCAGCTGGCATATATGAAAAGCCTAA
This sequence comes from Eutrema japonicum, assembly GCA_030161315.1. Taxonomy (NCBI): domain Eukaryota; kingdom Viridiplantae; phylum Streptophyta; class Magnoliopsida; order Brassicales; family Brassicaceae; genus Eutrema; species Eutrema japonicum. Next base: position 1,513,738 of record BSQW01000010.1, on the reverse strand, counting down.
CATTTAAGAACATGAAAATAAAAATAAAATTAGATAAATAAAATATGAAATAACATGATTGAAACATACATAATAACTAAATGACATTATCAAACAAAAATTAAGTCAAACAAGACAGAGTCACTAAAAATAAAGTACATGCGCTACTAATCTATTCTTCATCGCCTGAGTCGCTTTGATGAGTTTCGTTTAAATTTGGTCTTCGTCGTGTTCCCAAAATGTTGAATAATCCCCCTGCTCTACGTCTTTGAACGTTTCCCGAACTAGGAAGTGGTGCTTCCTCTGTAACTCCTTCTTGAGCATTTGTTGTTGTTTCCATTTGAGTTCTTAGTGCAAATCCGTGTTGCACATTTGGAGGTGTTCCCCATTGTGGAGCACTTGGTGGTGAACTCCATTGTTGTGAATTTTGTTGTGTACTCCATTGTTGAGCGATTGGTGACGTGCCCCATTGTTGAGCGCTTGGTGGCGTTTCCCATTGTTGAGTTCTTGGTGGTGTTCCCCATTGTTGAGCGCTTGGTGGTGTGCCCCATTGTTGTGTGCTTGGTGGTGTGCCCCATTGTTGAGCGCTTGGTGGTGTGCCCCATTGTTGTGCGCTTGGTGGTGTGCCCCATTGTTGAGCGCTTGGTGGTGTGCCCCATTCTTGAAAAGGATGACCCCATTGGCCACATGTATTACCGCCAGAAGATGGACTACCAAAATGAAAAATACTTGAACATGGGTTCCCAAAATTTCTTCCCGAGCTTAGACGCTTTCCAACACGTTCATCATCGCGTGTAAATCCAGTTAAAGCTTGTAAAAATTGTATCTTATCTTCGAAGGTGTTGTCAGCTCTTTCAATGATATACTTACGCCAAAATTCGTCTTCTCGAAATACTTGGATGCATGCCCAGTAAAAATTTGTATCCTTTGGAAGCTCCATCGATTCAAATATCTTCACAGCCACATCAAAATCGTTGTAATCGTCTTTGTCAAATGGGTTCGGACGTAAACTTTGGCGTTGAAACTCTCTAAATCCAGTCATTGTCTCTGTTAGGGTTGTCTCAAATGATTGCTTCTTACGACTTCCTCGTGAACCACTCCCAAAAGAGACTCGTGAGTTTCCTGCAGATCTTTGTGAAGTACATGAATGTCTTCCTTTACCTAGTTGTTGAACTCTGGATCCAGGAATTTGAATCGGATCAACTGTTGAAAAACTATGTCGTATATGTTGATGGGCAAACTCGTTCGAAGGACGTGTTTCATCATCAATGTTAACGCGATACACCTCTTCGTTTTCTTGCGTCTCCGGAACTTGACTGTATGGCATTTCATTGCCATATGTTTCTTGGTCCATCTCATCTTCAACATTAGTTGCACCTTCATTCATCATTTCTTCTCTTCGCTGGTTGACAGAGTATTGATTCTGGGATTGGACATTGTATAAAGTGAAACAACGTTGCATCACATCCCACAGTTGTGGCGGCTTTCGTTTAAATGCTTTTACAATTTTACATACATGTTAATAAAATTATTAATAATTATTTTTTACTTGATTTGACTATTCGTTTTGAAAAATGAAAAAGATTATGAGTACTTACTTCACGATCTTTCCACCATGATTCAGATGCATCAATCTCAAATGTAATAGGATCAACCGTGATGCCGGTAGAATCCATAAGAGCGAGATATTTCTTGTACTTCTTTTTCAATTGATCAAGTTTTTCTTTGACAAACTTATACGTTATACGTTATATTAACGCCAAACTCCTCGTTAAACTTTTTAACCAAAAACTAAAAACTCTTTACCTAAAGTTGTGGGGTCTTTTAAACGGTAGTTATTCATCGCAATTGCTTCATTATACATCTCAAGAAATATTCTTTCTCGGATAGGAGTCCATTTGAAATTGTCTCCGCACTACATATTGTAAAAATTCTCAAATGTATTTTTCACGTTATTATAACTACGCTATAAATTATAAAAATAAATATAAATTATTTTATCCGTGCTGATGTTTCTGTGGGTATACTTGTATCTCTTTCGACGGAAGAATTTGTGTTTTGACGGCGGTTAGACGACATATCTACAAATTTAAAAATAAAATTAATAATTTATTTTATTTTAACAATGAACTATTATATTTATCCATAAAACCAAAAGTTAATTGTTATTATGTCAATATTAAATATTTCATAGTAATTAAATGTTTATTATATCATATATATGTATTACAATTTAATTATTTATACTCAAATATTTACATTGATATACAATTAACTATAACTAATAACATGTATTATTATAGTTAAATAACATAATATGCAAAATTAAAATTATTTAAGTTGCATGTTAATAATATAAAAACTACTATACACATATTTGTTTTTGAAATGAAATATATATATCTAACATCAAATAACATGAAATTTTTAGGATATATTTTTCGACTATTTTCCTTATTTTTTGTTCACAAATTTTATTATTAATAACAATAAATTCAATATTTTAATTTATGTTTATAGAAAATATAATATAAAAACTTACTATAGTTCTTACTATAGTTTGTACTTTGTTCAATTTTATTTAAATTAAATTTTATGATTTACACTAAATTATTTAACTAATCTAAATGGCCAGGAAACTAAATATACTCATACAAATTTATAGAGTTTATTATAATATTATATTTTGCACATATTTAAAAATAATTATACAAATATCATTGAATTCTAACTATATTTATAAGTATAATCATTATGTTTATTATTAAATTTGTATGTATTATTGTTATTTGTTATAAAAACATATAGGTAATACAATGAAAAATTTAATCATACCTTGGGTGAATAGGTGACAAATTGTTTTTTTCCTTTTCCTCAAGAAGTTTTCACGTTTTTTTTTTGTGTATGTAGAATACTTGTAAACTCATATATGAGTATGCTTTTATAATGAAACTAAACCATTAATATATATTATCACTTGCTTTGGAACATGTGCCATAGTAAATTTGCGTGCCATATACCTCCTTACTCTTGGGTTTCATCCACACACGTTTCTTCCTTCTTTTTTCACTAAAAGACAAAAAAAAATTCACTATTTCGGCCCATCTACAATAATTTATGTAAACTACAAATTATGATGAATGGTAACTTCTGTGTGGTCCATCTGCTTTTCTTGAAAAGTTTGGTTCCTCCTTTTATCCATTCAAGCCCTAAATATGAAATTAATTCTCTCACACCCTAGTTACAAATTTATGACGATAATACCCCTACTTTGACGTTCATATATGTTGGGACGGAACATTAAATGCGTATGAGAGCATTAAATGCAACATAGCGCAAACTAGTATAGGACTGGAATTTATGAGTTCGACTTTAACAATATATTAACCAATAAATAAGAACACTTTGAAGTTTAGAGCATGTGCATTGGTTAGACATTCATATAGACACCTAATATGGGTGTCTCAACAAAAAAATATTATTATTTTAATATAATTTAGTTTTATAATTAAATTTTAAATTAAAAAATTAAATTAAATAAATAAGAAATTGACACATGTGAAGAAAGATGTGAGACACCCATAGGAGAGTGTCTCCCTCTCTCTTCTCTCTTTTTACTTTTTATTTTATTTCTTTTTTTTAATGGAGGGTGTCTCAATGAGACACTTTAGACACCCTCAATGCACATGCTCTTAGATGAGCGATTTTAACTAATAAATCATTTGCTTCTCCGTTAACAAAATTACTTGAGTTGTTTATCAAAGTTATTTTATAGAGCAAACTAATATGTACGTTAGCTTAAATGGCAGCTAACTTAAATGTTAACCACTATAATAATGTATTAATGCGAAGCCTTTTGCATATAGCATCAATGAGAACCTTAAAATGAAGGTAGTTAGCACAAATAACTTAGTTGGCTTGGCCGATAATTGCAATATAGAGCAAACTAGTATAGTCGTTAACTTACTTGAGTTTTATTTGTTTGCCCGAAGTATAACTACCAAAAAGTAAGAACACTTTGAAGTTTAGATGAATGACTTTAATTAGTTTATAACTTGCTTATTCGATAAAAAATTTACTGGAGTTGTTTGTCCACGTTATTTTATAGAGCAAACTAGTATATCCGTAACTTAAATGGGAGCTAACTTACATGTTAACGACTACAATAACGTATTAATGCAAAGTTCTTTTCATATAGCATTAATGAGAACGTTGAAATGAAAGTAGTTAGCACATACTCCCTCCGTCCCAGTTTATAGGATTTTTTAGGATTTTTTTCCTGTTCCAATTTATTAGATTTTCTCAAAGATTTAGGCATAAATATAATTACTATTAATCCAACAATTATTAAAAGAGTTTATGGTCAAAGAAGTTCAAAAGCACATAAATTAAAGTCAAACATTATTAATTTTTCATTACTCATAGTCATCAACTATTATTCCGAACGGACTTTTTTGTAAACAAAGACAGAAATCTAAAACTAAAAAATGGAACATAAAGAAAGCAAGACAAGAGATGTTCAGCCGATCATGAAGCCAATTTCTACTACTACGTACAAATTTGATCTAAACAAACCGTATTGTGAGAAAGACGAAGAGGAGCTTCATTCTAACGAAGTCATGGAGCAAAAAATCAACAAGACAATTTCTTTTGCTACTCACAAATTTGATCTAAACCAACCGTATTACGACGAAGACGAAGACGAGTTTCATCCCAACAAGGTAATAGAACAAAAAGCAAACAAATCAGAAATTATTCAACCGACCAGCACGACACTTCCTTCCAACACTCGAGAGTTTGATCTCAACCAACCGTATTACCAAGAAGGAGAACTTCATCCCCGCGAAGAAATTGACGAAGTTGTATTGGACATGCTGAAGATTTTGTTGCCTTATTATTTTAAGAGTTGAGTTATCATTTATTTGAAGAAATGGACGAAGTTGTATTGAACTTCATCTCCTTTTTAATTTCTCTGGGTAAGTTTTTTTGTGTGTTATAGTTGGAGTTCTTAGTACTATTGGTAGTTCAAAACTAAGAGCGTTTGGAAAATAATGATAGTGTGAATAAAATAAATTTAAATGAAATCAAATCTCTAAAATTCCAAACAAGAGTTTCAATAACAAAAAAAAAAAAAAGCAACCACATAAACAAAATGAAAACAAAAACCAAATCATCGACACTTATTAATCGGATGCTCTTAGATCGTTCATCACCATTTCGAACAACGTACGATCACAACTTATTTGCTTGGGAAGAAGATCACTCATTTCCAACGTAGATTTCTTCATATGTGATGTATTGTACCTGTTTGATCCTCCAACCTTCATGATCTCAAGCATACATGATTGAAGAGTTAAAAAAATATGGTTTACCTTTTTGGTAGAGTATAATTCAAATGACTCTTCTACTGCATGAACAAGATCTTCTACCGTTTTGGGACATGCTTGATGTTGAAGCGATTGAATGGCATTGAAAAATCCAAGATCTAAAATATTTAGATCCGGCGAATTCGGTGGTTGACACATCAATTGTATATCAAAGCCATCTTTTGATGCTGCTTCTTGAAAATCTTTATCCGATAATGTGACATGTGTCCTTGCATTGTCTTGTTGAATAAAAATAGTCATTCCCTGATCTTCTCTTGGCCACTTTTGATGAATTGCCAGAATAACTTTTTCAATCAAGCATGCTTTTATATCCTCTCTCTTAACAGAAGTTGATGCTTTTAGTTCTAAAGTTCCGGCATCTCTATTCTTACTCCGTCTCTTAGCTGGTTGCCAATTAACAAATGGAAAAATTCCAATATTTCCAGAAAACACTTCTTTGCCTTCGTCATCAAATCTTGGACGAGCCATCGCAGCTAGAAACATTACTTTTACGATGAAATTCTTACTTTGACATGTACGATGTGGATCATCTTCAACCGGAAGTAGATAATATGTCTGTGTCTTCTTCGTCATATAAAACCACTTTTCATCGATATGCACAATATTGTACATATCAACAAACTTTGGCCCATGAGGTAAAGTATTTTTATCCAACATAGAAATGCAAAATTGTAGTCTACCTCTCATATTTTTTTCTTTCAAAAGTGGCTTGATGGCATTGGAATGACGTCGAATAACTCCTTCCTTCTTACGCATATGTAATGTTCCAACACTAATTTCCAAAGCTATGGCCATCGTCCTCAAAGTTGTTCGTTTGTGTAGTGGAACACCAGCACCTTTATCCAAATCAAGTAAAATTTTCTTACGACCACAATTTCCAGTTCTCCTTTGGGATACATCGACTTTTCCATTACTAGCTGTTTCTTGTGCTCTACGCCAAATCCTTTGTACCATCAATATAGGTACTGAAAACAGATTTGAAACTTCTCTTGTAGTATATTTTTTCAACTTTCCATTAACACTCCTCGCTAGTAAAGCACTGAAAATCTCCCATCTCTCTTCATTAGATAGATTTCTTCTAATTCCTTGTAGAATTGTCTCATCTTGAAATGGATCTTCATTTTCTGTTATAGTTAAACAACATATATATACACGTTCAGCATTTTTCAAATTTTAACAAACTTAATTAGCAACTTGGTCGGAAAAACAGTTATGTGATACATGTACAAAGGACATGAATTTTAGTTTATTTTCACAAACGTTACATGTGCAAATTATCAATAAGAAAAAAAGAACAACAAAAATTTTAAGAAGATGAACAGCATTTATAATTAAACCGTAAGTCTAAAAAATGATGCAGTCACAAATAACCTTCAAAATCAATTTATTTATTTATTTAAAAACATGGGGAAAAGATTCTAACCTGGCTCAAGATCATTTGGATGCTCACTCCAATCAATTGGTATATCAACTGGAAACGCTTCATCACCATTGCTAGAATCTTCTTCTTCTCTTGGAAGTTCGTTTAAATCGAATAAAATTTCACTCTCATAGTTTAGAATTGGAAAATTCAAATCAATATTAGAATCCATGAATAGTTGTGTTGAACCATTGTTAGTTTACAGAGATTATATAAGAACAACAAATAAAGCTTCGTCTTTCTTTTGGCTCAATTGCAAATTTTTGAATTTTTTGGTTTTAAACAGTTTATCAAAATTTTGGCTCCAATTTTATTGGGTTTCTGACAATCTGTTAATGATATGTATTCAATTGGATTAAGAAAACAAGAAGGAAAAAAAACTTTAAGTTGACCGAGAATATGGAAGTGGCCATTTGCATTCTTTTTTGTTTTTCTTCTTGTTTAGATTGTTTTTTTTAATTTGTTTATTAAATGATAATAAGTGTACAATTTGTATTTTCTTAAGTTGTGTGCAAAATTCTAAAAAATCCTATAAACTGGGACGGAGGGAGTATAACTTAGTTGGTCGATTACTGAAATATAGAGCAAACTAGTACATATGTTAACTTACTTAAGTTTTATTTTTTCCCCCGAAGTATACCTACCAATAAGTAAGAACACTTTGAAGTTTAGATGAGCGACTTTAGATAACTTGCTTATCCGATAAAAAAAATTACTGGAGTTGTTTGTCCAAATTATTTTATAGAGCAAACTAATATATTCGTTAACTTAAATGGCAGCTAATTTAAATGTTAATGACTACGATAAAGTATTAATATGAAACCTTTTGCATATAGCATCAATGAGAGCCTTGAATAAAAGTAGTTAGCGTAGATAACTTAGTTGACCGATAACTGGACATTTAACTACTGAGGGACCCTTTTCATATGTTTGCAAATATATGAGCAAATGCCGCTGGAAATTTCTGTGGTAAATGTGATTATCATATATGCTTTATCTCTGTTATCACGATAACACTTATCCGTTTAACCACACGATCTTTCGCTATCTTATTATTCTAAATTTTTTAATTCTCTAATATTCAAAAAATCTAATCTAAATTTTTTTCAGAACTCCGACACAAGTTATCTTTTTCCAGTCATCATGTCTATTTACGCCAATCGGAAGTTGTAAGGGTCCAAAAGTCTTTTAACTATGATCAGTGGTACATCAATAATTGTTCTTTTGTGTCAATTCATTTTCATATTATTGGTTACCATGAATTGTAATTACTCTTTTAAAAAATCTTAATTGAATAACACTAGAATCTGTACAAAATCCAAATCCTTAAAACTCATTCTAAATACACAAACCAATAAGGCTTCGAATGGTGATAGCGGTTTGAGCGGTGCGAGACAAGCGGTTTAGGAGGTGCGGTGCAGTTGGAAAAAATGCATAATGCGGAATAAATGTGGTTACTGCAGAATAGGCGGTGCGGGACAATATTTGAATGGTGAATATCACAAGTGCGGTGCGGGAATAATAATTATTAAACTTTGATTATTTATTTTATAACATTTCAATAAACCAATTTTTTTTGTCGAGATAATAATGTATAAGTTCATAAAAAATTTCATAATTTTTTTTTGAATTTTGAAAAGAAAAGAAAATGGACCGCCTAAAACACACCTAATTACCCTTCTTTTTTTCTTATGTGCGGTCCAAGTAAAAACACAAATGGTTTTGGCCCGCATTTGTTCTTTTTTTTAAAGAAAACCTTTTTCTTTTTATTAAAACCATAAAACTAAAATGTTTGAATGAGAACCAAATTTTGGCCCGCCCACTTTCCCGTACGTACCGCGTCTCCCTTTCAGAACCTAAGTATAAAAAACTTTGAAAATTCTAAAATTATATAGAAGAAGAAATATAATTATCTATCAAAAATCTGACACGAATAAACTTTATATATAATATTGTTTCCATTTAGTTTTTTTATGCTCCGATCACATATGGTCTAATCATTACTAAATTTTATCGAGCCAAACCAATTTCCGTTTCTATTGTAAAATTCTAGAGATGACGTTATGATGCGGGGTTAACAGCTAGGGTTGGCACCATATTGTTTATTTAAGAGGTCGAGAATTTTGTGCAACCATATTGGTACGCAGAAAATCACCTCCAAATCATAAGGTTGTTTTGGTTAGTGTATAAGTATAACATTATTTTAAAAAATAATTTTGTGAAGAATTCTTTTTAGTAAATAACCTTTTAGTGATGTTAAAAAGAAGTAATCTTCGTTTGATGGTGGGAAAAAAGTCTATTAGGAAATACAAAAGTTATGGTATCATTTTATTTATTTCGAACGCAGTGTCCGCGAATATTTTGACTTCATTAAATGTAAAGATCTAATCAAGATAATTTATAAAACATCATTTCCTCTATTTTTAACAGTTTGGGTTTTTAGTTTTTTTTTGTTTCATAAATATTATTTTTTAGGTTTCTTATGAACTTTTTATTAAGAGAAATTGCATTGTATAATCATAGATCAAGATATAATTAATAATTTAACCATCTAATGTTTATGGTTAGAGTCTTTATATAATTTGTTTTTGCATTTTTTGCCTAAAACTACCCCTCTTCTATTATATTTCCTCATTTTTCTTCTTCTTGTTTCTTTTGTAACTCCCATAAATTAGAATGCCAATTTACCAAGATAAATTTTGTATCTTCACCAAATAATTTAAAAACTCTAAATCCATAATTTTGAATCTTAATCCCTAAAATTGAATACTAAATTGGAAAAACTAAATCCAAAATCCAAAATTGTAGGGAATTATAGATATTATGGGAGTTGACAACACACGAAGCATAGGGAAGAACAACACTATGGGAGACGACCATACCACGTCTGATCAACTGCTTCCGAGCTGTACACTGAGAAATAGGTACATAGGAAGGCTTTGTCGAACAGCTGGCGGATGCGACCAAGGAAAGTAGGTGAAAAGTCAGACAAGTGATGGGTACGAGACCCATTCAACGGATCCGAAACCCGACCCAACAACCCGACGACTACGGATCCGACCCGATATGCTAACCCGAATTTATAGGGGATTCACGGATTTATGATATTCTCACAACATATAAATATTTCGTGCTTGATACTTCTAAACACTTAGCTTTCAGTTCACTTCCGAGATTCTAAGTCTCCTTTTCGACGGTGCTCCGGTCAACTTTCCGATCATTCCTTGGCCGAGATTTTAAACTACCAAACTCTTGATTTCTTCTCTTTTACCACAAAAGCCCACTATTGAAAGCCCATAGTGGATCCATCCTTTCTTTCGGGTCCAATCGACAACTTTTTTCTCCCCGTTTTCTGAACACTCTTTTCGTTCTCCTACCATCCATTTTGTGGTATTCATTTATCGTTTTTTTACTTGGGCGTCGGAGAGTCTTCAGAAAACACACCAACATCATGTTTTCTGGGCCTTGACAGTTCTACTTGTTTTGTAAGAGATTTGTCCCCGAGAAAACGAAAAACCCCCTAAACACAATCTATTAAAAATTATTAAAAAATTTATTTTTAATATAATTAGAGGATCCAGACCTTAAAATCAAGATATACAGATCCATATTTTGTTTCGACGAATCCAAAATTTTACTGTTCGGATCTGAATCTGATTCCCCGGATATCCGAATTTTCGGAGTAAAACGGATCAGAACAGATTTCGGATCAGATTTCGGATCATATTGCAACCTTTAATATGAATTGTTTCTTTTTAGTAGATTTTATATAAATGTAAATTTGAAAAAATTTCAAATACAAATTAATTACATATAAATGTAATTCAAATTTAATTTACAAATATTTTTCAATAGTTAATTTCACTAAAAACTGCCACCTCTAATTTACTAATGAATCTGTAGGTTATAATTAAAAACTACATCTTTATCATATACATTGTATTAAAAAGCTTCATAAAATTTGATTAAAATGGAAAATATAATATATATACCTAAATTTTTGTTAAGAAAGTAGAAATCTTATGTTGACCAGTTAAAGAAAAAAAAGATTTCATAGTTTCAAAATAAATAAAAATGAAGTATATAGTTTCCATATTATCGTTCTTTGTATTTTTTGTAGGGTTTTTGTAATTGTTTTTTAATTCGTTTGAAAATTTTAAAGACGCTCGTGCTCCCAAATATTTCGAAAACCCGCCTCTCCACTTTTCGTCTCCCTCTCTCTTCTTATTTCCCCAAATCTCTTTCTCTCTCACATCTTATAAATCTCGGATACACCACTCTCTTTCTCTCAACAAATCTATCAGAAACACCACTCTCTCTCTCTCTCTCTCTAAAACTCTCTCTCTGTCCATTGATCTCTGAGAATGGCTCGTGAAATCCAGGTTCCGTGCGACGCCGATGATGTGTGCATGCGATGCAAGTCGCAGATTCCGTCGGAAGAGTGTCTCACGTGCAGCACGTGCGTTACGCCGTGGCACGTGGCATGTCTCTGGTCCCCTCCCGAAACCCTAGCTTCCACTCAGGCGTGGGAGTGTCCCGATTGCTCCGGCGTTGTCGATCCCGCTCCGGTCTCCGGTTTAAAACCCGGCGGTGGCTCATCCCTCGTTGCAGCGATCCGCGCGATCGATTCCGATGGGTCTTTGACCGAGGCGCAGAAAGCTAAGAAGAGGCAGCAGCTGATGAGCGGCAAAGCCGATGAGGAGGACGATGACGAGAAAAACACTCAAGCGGACCTCGATGGTGACGTTTTGGCCGCGATTAGCAGAAATTTCAATTGTAATATATGCCTCCAGTTGCTTGAAAGGCCTGTCACGGTTCGTTCTCTCTTCGATTCATTTATCAAATGCTTGTGATTTATCATGTTGATGTTGATCTGTTTCTTCTATCTTAGATTGTTGAAATCTTGCTGTTGTTTATGTTTTCATGCACTTCATTAAGTCATTTTCCGATCTTAAACTCGTACAATTACGCAGCGTGATACTTCAAACCTAGCATTAGAAGCGTTACTTTGCTTACCATTTATGGCGATTTTGTCATTATCCTTGTGCATTTATTGATAGATGACTGTTTTGTCTTCCCTTTTTGTTTTAGCCTAGGTATCATTGATATGTATTCTTGGCTAATGGCTTTCTTGTGCATGTCTTTGCAGACACCTTGTGGGCATAATTTCTGCCTAAAGTGTTTCCAGAAATGGGTTGGTGGTCCAGGGAAGCTTTCTTGTGCGACATGCCGTAGCCCGATCACTAAAAAGACGGCAGCTAATCCCAGGATCAACTCTGCTCTTGTGACGGCCATTCGTTTGGCCAAGGTTTCCAAATGTACTTCTGCGTCTAGCACAAGGGTTTATCATTACATAAGCAACCAAGACCGACCTGAGAAAGCATTTACGACCGAGCGGGCCACAAAAACTGGCAAGGCTAATGCTTGTAGTGGCAGGATATACGTGACAATACCACCTGACCACTTTGGTCCGATACTAGCTGAGAATGATCCTATCAGAAACCAAGGTGTTCTGGTTGGAGAATCTTGGGCGGACAGAATGGATTGCAAGCAGTGGGGGGCTCACTCCCCACATGTTTCTGGCATTGCTGGGCAATCAGATTATGGAGCTCAGTCAGTGGCACTCTCTGGAGGTTATGAGGATGACGAGGATTATGGAGAATGGTTTCTCTACACAGGAAGGTATGCTTTACATTACTACTAGCCATTGATTAATCCTTTTATCTTTTTTATTTTTTGCCTTGAATATGTGCGAATGTGTCTCTTGCAGTGGAGGAAGAGATCTGAGTGGGAACAAAAGAACCAACAAGGATCAGTCTTTTGACCAGAAGTTTGCTAAGTCTAATGAAGCTCTAAGAATTAGTTGCGAAATGGGCTATCCTGTACGAGTCGTCAGGTTAGTTGTTATTTGAGCATAATTCCACTGTGCTCAGCTTGGCTGGCTGCTCTTATTCCTCAATATAGCTTATGTGGTTTTTGCTAGTTTTATCTCTCTTTATCGATATACACTGTGCAGAAAGTCATCTTAACTCTTCAATGTCTTACAAATTACCAGGTCTAGCAAGGATAAGCGTCCTGCATGTGCCCCTGCTGAAAAAAGTGTGAGATATGATGGGGTTTACAGGATTGAGAACTGCTGGCGAAAAGTTGAAATACAGGTTTGGATATGGCTATCAATCCTAATTAGTTCACTTATGCAGAGCTCGATTTTTGTTTTTTTTTGTTTTCTGACCTACTCTCCTGTTTTTGATAGGGCTCTTTTAAGGTCTGTCGTTACCTGTTTTGAGATGCGATAACGAACCAGCTCCATGGACGAGGTTTGATCTACTTTTTTCTTACAAACCCGCCATTTTCCGTATTTTCTAGTTATGCTCAACGTTGAATTATATTGCAGTGATGAGAATGGTGATCGTCCAAGACCTTTGCCTTCTATTCCAGAGCTTAATATGGCCACTGACCTTTTCGAGAGAATGGAAAGCCCATCATGGGATTTTGATGTAAGCGCTTCTTTTCCTCATGTCATGTTACATTACTTGACACATAAGAAAGTTAACATATTGCATAGCTTAGGTACAGAACACCTAGATCAATTTCCCAATGATAACAGTTGGTGTGTTTGAGCAGATGTCGGATTTTCTTCTTCTGGTTCCTTATCTATAACACTTTCCCCTGTGCCTTCTGATACATTTACTTTGGAAGTGGATGAAGTCTCCGCCTGCTAGCATAAAGGCAGTTAATACTTTGGATCCTGCAGAGAGGAAGCTCATGAAGACAGCCATAAAGGCGGCACGAAACAATACTACGAGGGACAAACTTCTGAAAGGTTGGTGCACCCATTTATATGCTGCTGCTTGTTAGCTTTTGTCTTTCTTATTGGGGTTTCTGGATATAACTTATGTAGCTCAATCTGTATGGCACATCTGAACTGTCATTTTGTTTATTTTGTTGACACAGAATTCAGTTGCCAAATATGTCGGAAAGTGATGAATCTTCCTGTGACAACGCCTTGCGCTCATAACTTCTGCAAGGCGTGCTTAAGCACTAAATTTGCTGGGATAACTCAAATGAGGGAGAGGAGCAGAGGTGGGCGCACACTCCGTGCACAGAAGAACATCATGCATTGCCCTTGTTGCCCAACCGACATTTCCGACTTACTCCAGAACCCACAGGTCAATAACATAATCTTCTTCTTCTTCGATTGTTTCTACTAATTTGCCCTAATTTCCCAATGTGGTAACATGTAATGTGTGTGATAAACAGGTGAACAGAGAATTGATGAGTGTGATAGAGAATTTGCAGAAGAAAGAGGAGGAGGAGCCTGTAGTAGAAAAGGAAGAAAGCGAAGAAAACTCTGGAGGAAGAACAGAATCTGAAGACGGTGAAGAAGAAACTCAGATTGAAGTCGATGAGCCACCAACTAAAAAGATGAAACTGGACACAGCAGCAGCACCCACTGCGACTGTGTAAATAGTCCTTTTATGCAAATCTGCTTAAGAATTTAGAGTCCTCCTTATTACAATAACTCTTAAAGGAACTCTCTTTTGTGGAACGTACTTTTTGCGACCTTATAATGTATTTTATTTTTAAATTTCTCCAATCTTTTTTTTTTACATTGCAAACTATTAGAATTATCGTTTGCGGTGACTTGTTTTGGTCATATGACCTAATTATAATTTATTACTTTGCTTCCATTTTCGGTTTTTTTTTTCTTTCTCAAATCCAAATCCTGTTCTTAGCCATTTGAAAACATCTATTGATCCAAATATCTTCAGCATATAATGCGAGTTTTGCATGTTTGCTGAAACTGGGGAAAGAAGTGACAACATGTTACACATCAGTCATCATCTCAACTTCTTCTTGTGAATCGGCCACGATTGTTTTGTTGCAGTCTTCAAGCGACAAGCGTTTGTCAAGACATATCTCACCAGATTCCACATTCCCTTGAGAATCAAACCGGAGAGAAAAGAAAGAACCTCATGGTTGCATAATTAGACCCAAAAAAACGAAACATTTTCAAGAACTCATAGTCTCGGCGAATGTTTGAGCAACCGGGCAACTACATTGCCCCATTTTTCTTCACATGTACATATCGTCAGATGTTGTTAAGCTGATCGAAGACAGGGAATTTTAAAAACCTGTTTAATTTGCATGCAACCGGTAAACTAAACAGGGTTCCCTATCGGATTTAAAGACAGTATTTGTACGCTGGGGTTAGTCGGCACTCGGCAGACTGGCAAAGACAGAGTGCTCATGTGTCATGGACCCATCTTTCTGATACGAACAGAATATAGAAACTGGATTTTATAGATAATATTTCTGGATTACAAAAGACCTTGAGGATTTTGACAATGGAGCTCCTCTCACTCCCTCTAAAACTCCTCACCAAATACTCGATGATCCTCTCCAACTCTCTGAGACATTATATGTAGACATAGACTAAGGAAATAATCTAAACAAACCATGGTTTACTCTTACCATAAACCTTGGTTATTTTGCAACCTTAACAAATAGTAATAAACCTTTTAACCCTCAAAGTCACTGCTTCTATCACTTTCGTGTGAAACAAGTAACTGTTAATGAGTTGCACCAACAACAATCAATCTCTACAAACTTCCCCTCAGCTACTTCTCATCAGACCTCAAACCCTAATTCCTCTATTAATTGTTGTATTGTTCTGGGTACGTAAAAAGTTGGTGTATTAAATTGGTAATAGAAATCTAGTTGGTATATATTATTATGAAATTTTTAATGTGAAAAAGAACTCTTTAAATTTAAAGCGTTAATTATTTCTAGTAGTTCTTTTGTTTGTGAAACTTTCTTTACCATATATAAAAAATTTCATAATATTTTAATGAGAATAAAATATACTAAAATCGGTTACCTAAAACAGAATTTCCTATCGAATCGAAATTAGAAACGTTGTTTTGCAGGCTGGGGTTGGTGAGCAGAGGCAAAGTGCTCATGTGTCATATGGTTGATAGCTTTCTAGTGACTCAAATTTCTTGTGGGACAAGTAACTATTAATAAGCTGCACCAACAATAAACCTCTTCAAACTTTCTTCCACCTACTTCTCATCAAACATCACCAAACATATCAAACCCTAATTCTTTTATAAATACACACACAAACTTCTTCACAATCAAACCCAAAAATAAAACACACCTCTCTCTCTAGTAATAACTCAAACCCTAAATCCCCAAAATGCCTCAGTGGTTATCATCTCTGGTCATTGCACTAACATTCACAAGCTTTTTCACCGGTCTCTCTGCGCGTCGCCATCTTCTCCAATCAACACCAACGACTCAGCCACCAGTTACAGCAACGTTCCCACCACTTCCCAAAACCACAATGCCACCATTGCCTCCTTCTCTTCCTCAGCCAACTCTTCCTCAACCCACGGCATTTCCACCATTACCGAGCACACAGATACCTACTTTGCCTAACCCAACACAACCCATTAATATCCCAAACTTCCCACAAATCAACATCCCTAATTTCCCAATTAACTTTCCAAACTTCCCATTCAATATTCCCACCAGCATTCCTACCGTCCCGTTCTTTACTCCACCACCTTCCAAATGAGAAGCTAAGCTCTTTAGCACATCACCATCTTTGTCTCACACACTTTTCACATGTTTGTAATGTTTCTTATTCTTTTGCTGTTGTTTGATGTTGTGTTTCTTGTTGTTGTTGTTGTTGTTGTTATTATTGTTGTTGTTTCTTGCCATGATTTAGTTGCTTTTGTGTAATGTACCGCTTATTATTATTCTAATGACTACTTGCTTTTTTCTTCTTCTTCTTAATTTGGGCTTGTTTTGCTTGATCTTCGTAACCAAACAGTAATAGACGATTATATATCATCCATAAAGTTCCCTGAAATGTTTGCATAAACAGTAAAGATTGGGACATTCTCAATAAAAATGGGGAAGAAGTGCGTGTTGCTTCTAAGTCTTGTGTAAAATGATGATTTTTAAGCAAATTAACAAGAGAAATGACAGTGTTAATTACGTTTGGTACAATTGCTCATAAATTCTTAAGCAACGATTAGCAATCCTCTAATCCATAAAGGAAATCATCTTTTCCAGTATCATATAGTCCTTGATGTCTTCGGCTGGCTAGACAAATATGCATTCGTGAGTTTTTAAAATTCTTTTTTCTAATTGAATCTAAAATTTATTCAAACAAAAAAGTATTGGGTTCGACTCCCGGTAGGACATCTTTCTCCCGCATTCCTTCGTTGTAGCATACTGATTAAATCTCCCACACGAGTTTTTTCAAATTCAATAGAGTGACATTGGAGAAACAATGAATCAGAAACATTGTGATTGTTGATTTTTTTTTTTTTTTTTGACGAAATATGATTATATTAATTTGAAATTGAAAAGTCTGAATACAAGGTATTGGTTAACCAAAAATGTGGATAAATACAATTCGAGAAAAAAATATCGTATGGAGATCCTTTTTGTGCTTGTAAATGAGCAGCCTCATTTGATTGTCTATTAATATGAGCAATAACATGATTTGTGAATTTAGAACGCCAAAAATTAATATCTTCAATCAAATTCATAATTGATATATCCTGATGAGATCCTTGTAATATGTCGACCAGGTTTTTACAGTCTCCTTCAAAACAAATCGATTCAAAACCGAGACTCTACACACTTTATAATGCATGTAGAAGAGCTTTTCCTTCAGTTTCCAGGCTAGAGAATGCTTTCGGTAAATTAGCTGAACCCCAGAATTTGACGAAACCATGCTGATCACGAACAATCCAA
This sequence comes from Eutrema japonicum, assembly GCA_030161315.1. Lineage (NCBI taxonomy): Eukaryota > Viridiplantae > Streptophyta > Magnoliopsida > Brassicales > Brassicaceae > Eutrema > Eutrema japonicum. The sequence goes on along the minus strand of BSQW01000010.1, from coordinate 1,496,176 downwards.
CCTCCGATGACTCGTCTTGTATGTGGGTTGTATGATGCATCGTAATTATATTTTAATGACCTTATTTTTGGTCGGCTCCAAGAAGAAATAGGTCGATGGTTACGAACAGAAACAATATGAATGTTAGTCTCCTCGTCTTTTGTCAAATTCTCAATCCAATCATTCACATCCACCATAGCATATGAAACATCTTTCCTCGGTTTAATTCGTTTTTTTTTCAAAGATTTAAGTTGTTTCTCGACTTCCAAATTCGCCACATTAACCAAAACAACAATAGCTTTTGTTGTTTTGTTAATTATGTATTGTTTTGTATATCCAATATATTTTTGATATTCTCCTCAAGATTATGTGATGGATATTTTAAGTATGTTATTGGCAAATTTGAAACATGCCAAATTAATGTTGATAGTGGACATGTAAATAATATGTGATTAATTGTTTCTGGGTGAGTACATCATAACACCACGAAAAATTAATCTTGAAACAGTTCCGATCGAGCTTCAGAAAGGATTCTCCAGAGGAAGTGTTTTAGTTTCGGCCAGATTTGAAGATTTGAAGATTCTAATTATAGAACGTGTTCCTTGTTTCAATAGGTCAATACCTTCTAAAAGCGAGGCCCACCCAAAAGAATGGTATGAACAGAATAAAATCGCTACACATACTAACTCCCATCATATGATGTTGGCTTGATTTGTGTTTCTTATAAAGGCCTATGCCTATGTTAAGGCCCAATATAAAAAGATGATATATAGGTCCATTAGAACATCTCGATAAACAGTTTATTAATATTTTTCACACGCGCATTGAGAGAGCAGGATTCGTGATGTTACACCCATTCTGTTTTTTGATTTGTGCGTTTTCTGCGTTTTGGAATATTATAATAGAAACTTTTTTCCGCTCGAGAAAGACTTCTTATTAAAAATGGAAATTTCAAAAAGTCAACTTTGTGAGCCACTCCGACATCCTCGGAGACACGTGCGAGTTTGTAAGAAAGATTATAAAACGGCTTTTACTTGGCGGGAGAGGTGTACAAGTCATTAGTCAACTCTTTTTGGCCCAAATGTCCTCTTCGGGCCACACGGAGTTTCATTAAACCATATTTTAATCGTGGTTAGTTTAATTATATTCTATTCTTGGTTGCGTAATTGTTTTTTTCTAATAAAAAGTCAATGATGGTATAATTGTTTTTTTTTTTTGGTTTAAATGTTAAATTTTATATCAAAATTTTAATTTTTTAACAGAATATATGGATATAACAAATAAATCAGAAGACCAAAATCTACTGATAAACTAAAAACGATAAAGAAACAACAGAAACACAAAGAAAAGCTAAGGAACCGGCAAACAAGACAAGGAAACTAAAACCAAAGCAAAACAAAACGAGAAAGCAGCAGTCACGTGCCAAAGCACGGACCATTCCATTTTTGCCGCAGCTCAAAAAACTGGAGTTCACATCATAGTTGTCACGAGCATCTTTCCGAGGCACGTCCTCAAACCGCCGAAAGGAAATGCCTACAGATTCTCCGAAAACTGACGCGATTTTTGGAAAGCGAAACATACTAAATTGCAATTGGTGACAAGGAAGTCCGAGCGGTAATCGGAGAAATCACTTCCGACCACCATTCCCGTAGAAACCGAAGTTTTCATAGGGACCAACCTCCACAGTTACAATCTAACCGGACAACAAACCGGCGCCTCTACAATACACGTCTCGAGATACTCCACCATCTTCACCGAACTAACGAGTCGGAGCCAACACTAACCGAAACCAAACCCGATCCGCGAAACTGTTGAAACTTGCCAAGAACGAGAACACGCACCAATCGCGAAACCCGAACCACAACGGTGAAAGACGTCACCGAAGCTTCTTCCGTCGAAACTAACCGAAGGAAACCGCCGCCGAGCCACCCGCCTAGAAACACCACCGAGAGACACCGCCGGTGGAGCTGCGCACGCCGAGAAAGACGAGAGCACTACTCCGAGGCTAGCCACAAAGCACACCTCTTGCGACACCAAAAGACCGAGATTGGACCCGTCCTCGAGGTCCAAAACGCCGTCGTCGGAGCCGAGGAAAGCAGACCTAACATCGCCACCACACCACCGCTTCGGGAACACCGCTATTTGCAAAACGAGGCAGGAAGGGACTTCAATCGGGGAGAGACGAGCAACGACCACCCCACCACCGATGAAAGCCGGAGAGCAAACATAATTTATATCACAAATATTATTTTGGCAATTAATGTACATTTTTATTCATCTGAATCCATTTCTGTTTTTCTTCTTTCGGTTGACAAGTTGAACGCGCATAAAAAATATATTTAATTAATTTCAGAAGTAAGAGATTGAAGTACTCATTTAGCCTATTCTTTAAACCAAAGTTGTAGACCGAAATTGGGATCAATATAAAGACCATTTTTGAGTAGTAGTTCTCCAATTGGAAATTTGGAAGTCAAGTCGGATCAAATATTTGTTCCAAAAAAAAAAAAATCGGATCAAATAATTTTCTTTTGTCGATAAACTATTGGTCTATCCAAATTAATATAATCAGATGTTAAATAAATAAATAAAACTATTGGTCAACCAAATTAATTACCCGCGTTGGATCTATGGTTCGTAGTCTTGCACCAATCTATCCACAGCAGTTGAAATATTAGTTTGAAAGTCACCGTAATAAAGGTAATCAGATTACAATTGGTCCATCTGGTTAAAACCCCAGCGCTTGGCCTGCGCACGCCATCTGGTTAAGTGTCTTATGAATAATTTTTTAATCTTATATGCTTTTTTGTTTTTTTGTTGACAAATGTATATATAGTATATACACATCATAAATGTGAGTGTGTATATTGTTTGTTAAATCGTTTGTTAAAATCGATTAAACTCTCCAAAGGTGTCTACGAGTCATACCAAAATGATATCATCTCTCCACTATGAACGTCGATTTTAACAAACGAATTCGCAATTTCTTGGTACTTAAGCAACTTCGGGTAATTCGGTTTAGTTTAGTTCGGTTTTTCGGTTAGTTTGATTTTTAAAAATTATGTCAAAAATAACCGAATAAAATATCGGTTCGATTCGATTCGGTTATCGGGTAGTTCAGTTATTTTTTTTATAACAAAAAATAACCGAAATGTTGGCAAATTCAGTTTAATTAGGATAGTTTCGGTTATTTTTGGTTATTTTCGATTATTTAAAAATTTTGGTCAGCCAATCGGTTCGGCCGAACCGAATAGAGAACCAAAATTAATTTTAAATATTGCCGAAAATAACTGAAAGATAACCGAACTATAACCGAATTTACAAAACTTTGATTCAGTTCGGTTCGATTAACTCGGTTCGGTTAATAATCTCAGCCCTAATCCTACCCATTTCTATCTAGCTAATCTTATATCTTATTTTAATTATACATTACTTTATCATTTGAATAAATAAATATAATCTATTTTGTCATAAAATCATAACTTTTTACTTTTACATAGATTAAAAAAAATACGTACAATATTTTCAATAATTATATGAAGCTTAAATTAGTGAAATGATTAGTGAGATTATCATATATTCATCTAAAAGTAAATATTTTTCTAAACTCTATAAATAAATCTCATAAAACTAAATTTATCAAATTGAAATTTCTTTAGATCAATAGTATATCAGCTATTCTTTTATAACAAAATATCTTTTCAAATTCTAAAGAAAAGACATTTAATAAATTTCTTTAGATCAATAGTATATCAGTTAGTTAATAAATTTAATATTTCTAAAAATATTTAATATCAATTTACATGAGTACACAAAATAATTAAATAAACAAACGTGAAATATATTTTCATGAGATGCAATAAGAGCCATCAATGGCCTACTGAGTGAGAGGCTGTAAGAAGAATATTTGAGATCACCATTGGATGGCTCTCAGACCTCTGAGGTTCTGACACTCAAATTTTACCATATGGTTTCTGATACCATATTCTATATACTTTTACTTTTTTTAATAGATTAAATAAAGGAGCAATGCATGCTGACAAAAAAATAGATATAAAATAGAGGAACAATGCATTTCGAGACCTATTGCACATTTAGTAATGTTTTTCTTTTGTTATTTGAGTTAATATTAAGATTTGAGGTGAATTATAAGGAGAATTACATAAGTCGGCTGTCAACATGTACAACATCGGAACCATTGGCCCACAAAAGGAAAAATAAAAATCAAACAACAGAAATTTATAATCGAAAAACAACATGGTTGAAATTTTTCGTGATTTGAGATTTTAAAAAGAAAAAGAAAACGACGTCGTATCAATTAACCAAGATTTACAACGGGTTTTTAACATCGTTTATCCGCTCCATTTATCGATTTAATGTTGTATCTAATTTAGTTCAGTCAACAAGATAAGATCACTTATACCACAAGATCTGTGAAAATAAGGAAGGTTGAGTTTTGTATAAGGTGGCGATGAGACAGAATCGTCTCAATGCATATATATACATATATTCTCCATCACACGATCTGAATGGAAGTGGAGATCTGGATGAAGATGGAGTGTCATCGTGCAGTGGGAGGAAACCCACGACAGAGATGCATGCATAGTGGATAGTAGAAAGTAACTACTCTACACCACCATGTAAGAAAACCTCCGTCCAAAGGAGTTGAAGAAATCAGATTAGTAACCGATAGAAAATCACCCAAAAATACAATAAATGTGATTTGGATGTCCTCCGATAAATAACACTACCACGAAGATCATGATTCTGATCATCAGAAAGGGATTGGAAATACTGTTTCACGTTTGGTGACGAAAGTCCTTGCTATTACGATCGCTCATCACCGTTGAGCGGTTATTAAAATATCGTTTTTTATCGCTTTTAGAGAAGACTCATTTAAGTCTTATGAAGAACAAATATTCCGAAAAGAAAATATTAAAAAAAAAAAGATTTTAAAAGAGAACTATAGTTGTCAAACTAAACCAAACATTGTTTAAAAAAATAAAAAATCAAACCAAGTTTAGCTTTGATTATTTTATAGCAAAAATAATACTAACAAATCTTAATCAAGACCAAATCTAAAACCATAGTATATGGCCCTAATAAATTCATCGCATTCCATTGTAGAAAACACGATTATATATTTAGATTTATGAAATAAATTTCAAACAGTTGATGAGAAAGGGAATATATTCTTCTTCAATGAATAATCAAGCATGGACAGAAGAACTAAGGAAGCATCTCATTAATAAAAAGGAAGCATCCCATGTGAGTGTGGGGTGAAAAATAATTCATGTGGGGAAAAATATCCATTGAATTATTCTATAACTAATACCAACCCGGTGCGAAAATGAAATATTTGTTTTTTGGCGTCAAAATTGATTTTTCATTTTTGTAATATTTGATTACTAAAGTTATATAGATGAAAGTGGGGTTTTCCCAGTAAGGAATAAATCTTTAGAGAAATAAATTGTTGGTACAAAAAATCCAAAAAATTATAACGAAGAAAGAAGAGCTATCGGTTTTGGCTTTCGTCTTCATTTTTATCAGTTTTTGGTTTTTTTTGGTCGAGTATGGTTTGGTATATAGTATTTCTTTGTTTGGGCATCTGTCTTCGAGGATAGAATACTTTTTCGCCGGTTTTGTTTTCCATTAAATTTACGGGTTAAATCTTTGATTTATTCAGTTTTGTATATTATAATAAACTTTAAATGAAAAAAAGATATCAGCTATGTATTGAAAATTTGAAATAGTGATCGCTCTTCTTTCAAATATGTAGCAATCAAATTGATTGAATCAATCAACCAAAGTATTTAATAGTTATCCAATTTCCACCCACCAAAAATTCATTTATTGATAGGAATGCACCTAATGATCCGAATGGTAAAAACGGATCAGAAGTTACATATCAAGCGAAACGACTGCGAATTTAGCGGATTTGACGGTACAAGTGTAGATCAAACGGATTATACGATATAAAATATATGTTTAAACGTTAAAAGCGGATAATAAATAGAACGAAACATATATTTGAATAATAAAAGTGCCTAAAATATTTCAAAACATAAATTTTAGATAAAATAGTTTATTAAATAGTACTATATATTTATAATAAATTTTATATATAAAATTTAAATTGCTTTATTTTTCATCTTTCTTATATACAATCTCTTAAATTAAATGTTGAAATATATACATAAGAAATGTAATTAAAACAATAAAAATTAAATAATGAAATAATATAAGGAGTAATAATAACAATACAAAAAATTGTATGAAACACACTTCAATGTAGAATGGACTAGCCATAGCCATTTGAACTGGTATGAACTTAAAGATTTTTGTTGGTGTGATGTCTCTGAGAAGATTCACAATCAGAGCAGCGATGAAGAATCCGAAACAAAGAGCCAAACTGTGCTTAGGCAGTTTCGTAAATCAAACCCGTCTTAATAATATTGATGACTTTAGACAAAATATGAAATATTGACATTTTTCATATTAAATCAGCTTGGGTTCAATAAGGAAAACCAGTGACGTCCCATGTCCATCATTGGATTACCAAACCAAAATTACAAGAGGGAGAAATCGATCCCAGTTAAGGATTTTTTTTATTTGTTACACAACACAACACATAAAAAGGGAAAATATGAAAGTCTAGAGAGAAACTCATATAAAAGACTTAAAAACATATTAGCTTGACTAAGCTGATACCAATAGGAGAATAGAAGTAGGTAAACTGAAGTCGACACACATTTTTGGCTCTTCAGAGTCTCCCACATCTTTATCAAGCAAAGCAACATACATATTTGTAGTCATCACCCTTTTCTAGGGATATGTGCACCTCCATCAATCAGAGTCATCCAAAGCCATGTTGGATATGGATATGATTTCTTATAGAGTGCACTCGACACATTATATAGCGCTAACAGTATATTTATTCATTCTTCAACCAAATTCTTAATTACACCTAAGAAATCAGAATCTCCGGTTATGATCAACATGTTCTTCTTTTGCTCAAGAGCTTTCATATACATCTCCTTCGCCGCATACAAGTCAGCTACATCAGTCTTTCTCATAATTCTTTCTTGAGTGCTATGATTATTCTTGGTAACCAAACGGAAACAATCAACTGCTTCTTTAGCATCACACTGCTTGTTTTCTCTTGAGAAACATTTATTCGTGCATTTTTTGTACATATTTTTTTTTCTAAAATCAATTTCAAGTATGTGATTTATATTTCTACATATTTTACTAAAGCTAGAAACTCCAATGCTCTCATATTCAATAGCTTCTAACACAAACCAAAAAATCTCAATAGCAAACATTTTCTTGATGCAATATCATAAAGAGTGAATCAAGGTCTTCAATATGAGTTTATTATGAGAATCTCATCCTCATAACTTCACAAAAAAAAATCAAAAGATTCATATTCAATGTCAAATACTAAATTGGTGGCAAAAAGACTATTATTTGATTTAGCTAATTTTCCTCATTTGTTTAAATGTAAATAATTTTTTTTGATGTAATTTATTGTAAAGATCACCGTGTAAGAGTTATAAAAAACTCAATTGTTCTACTTTAAAGATAAATACAGATTTTTGGAAAATAGAAAGAAAGAGTTTTCTCGTCTAGGCTTTGTTTTTGCTTGTCTATTTTAGTTTGTGGATTTCATCCTAAAATACAAGTGTTTTGATCATTAGAGTATTGTGTGCGATTCTTTTACTCTATTGTTCTTGTGGAATAATAACTTGTGAGATTCAAGTTGTTGTTGTTTTTTTTTTTTTGAATTTAAATTTGCCAAAAGAAAAAGAAAAAGGCTCTAACAAGGAACTGTAACTTCTCTCTCTAAAGACGATTTCTTCTTCCATTTGTAAACCTCCGTTTTCTGCAAATTTTTGCCGGCCGGCGTCGGCCGTACTCCTTTTAATTTTCCATTGCTTTAATTTTGTTTTTTTCAAACAAAATTTCAACATCTTAGAGATAGTGGATTGAAGAGACACAAAACGTTGCTTAACGGTTTCTTCTTCTTCTCTGGAGGAATCTCCACTTGATCTCCATTGTTGTGACTAATAAGCGTTGGCCTTTGATTAGATGTCACTGGTGATTGGTTTGGTGATGAGTTTGTCGACTCTATGGTAGTTTCTGTACCGATCTGTTTGTACCCTCATAATGATGGTGGGGTTGTGATCGAGATTACACCGATTGAGTCATTTAACGGGCGCCCGTTTTTAGCATTGGTGAAGGAAATTCAGAATCTGAGAGCGACCAATTCACATCTTTCTTTGCAAGTCGCTAATGGTGACTCAATTCGGGGCGATCTCTTTGGGTTTTGTAGCTTTACTATCCTCATGTCGGTTCAATGTAACCGTTATGTCTCTATTAGTAGAGTGCTTGATTCTGGTGAGATGTTTCTCTATCGGTGGAATTTCCGGTTAACAACCGGTGTTTGTTCTCTTACCCCATGGTGTGGAGATGTCGTTTGGAGTTTCGATCCTGGAACCATTGCCATAGTCCCTCTACTCAAAAGGTATAAGACCTTCTTGGAATCGAATCGGGAGAAAAAGTCAAAATCTTTCATATTGACCATGATACGGAAGCTTTGGTATCATAATGTCGATATTTCAGAACTGTTGTTGCAAGCATCGAGTTTTGTTATACGGTGTGCAATTTGGAGGTTCAGCAAAGAGATGCTACCCACACACACAATTCGTATGAGAGTAGGATCGAATACGAGGAAGGAAAATAATTGATTTAATTATCTGTTAGCGAGTAAGGCTTATCTACGGAAAACATCGTCAAATTCACTTTTTCTAATGTATCTTTCTCATTATATGGCGCATATATCTGCTTATGTAATAATTTTCTTTTTGAAAGTTTTGTATACTGACTTTGTAATCTTGTTTTGATATCAATAAAATTGTTAGTCCAAAAAAAAAAAACACTTCAATGACACAAACACTCCACTACTATACCAAGCAGATCAAAGAATTTGGTCATACAATTCCCTCGCATATACTGTAGCGTTTTTATTTATTATTAGGTTTTCCATCCACGCTACGTGTGGGTATTGTTTTAAATATTATTTTGATAAAACCACATGAGACCAATTATATTTTTTTTTGAGATATTATTTTATGTATATTGGTGATTGTAATAATATATATAAAAAATATTGATGTTTTAATCTCAAAAATTATATCTAGTTTGTGAAGTTTCAACGGTCTTATTTTGAATATATATATATATGTCCCTTTTGAAAAATGTATTATATGATTGAACACTTATAAGTTATTATACCAAAGTCAACTAAAAATATAACAAAGTAATCAAATGGTATTTAATAACCATAGTATTGACACAAAGATAAAATATTATACATCATTTCTTCAAATCAATAAAATAAAAATTTTCATCATTTTAAGTTTCATCCTCGTTATTTATGTTTTCTAAAATTAAAAAAAAGTAGTAAAGTTATTATCTTTCATTAGCTAGTTTAACCAACACAATTTTTGATTTAATCTACTAAATTTTTTAAAAAACTAATAAACACAACTCTTGCTTTCACATTCATAAAAACTTTAATTTTGAAATCAATACAATAGCTGAATATGAAATGAATTTTGAAACTAATTTAAAATCACAGAAGATCAACAAATTAAATAATTTTTTTGTTAGTTTTATCTTGAAGAGGCAAAGATCAGACTTATGTCTGTTAACATATTGGTTGTGGTAACTTTTAAATTATTTTTTCAATGATTATATCTCACTCTTTCCAATCAAAGTGAATAAGTTTTTCATCATATTCATTTTAATTCTTGTTATATATGTTTTCTATATAAAAAAAAAACAAAAACAAAAAGTCAAAAATTATTCTCCTTCCTTAGTTACTTTAATCAATACAAATTACCAATTTAATCTACAAATCAAAAAGTAAAGTAATAAGCACACTCTTTCTCTCGTATCTATGACAAAATTAATTTTAAAACCAAGACAATATATGAATATGGAATGAACTTTGAAACAAAATTCACTACAAGAAAACAGCCTTTTTACAACAAACATAATCGTCGTAAATCGGTCGTAAAACATGGTTTACGACGGATTAGCGACGATTAACAATTCGTCGTAATATGATCGTCGTTAATCGTAAATCGTCGTAAATTGGTCGTACTATTAAGGAGGACTAAAAATCGTCGTAAAATCGATGTAATATATTCGTCGTAAAATCGTTGTATATTTACATCGAATTTACGACGAATATATTACATCGATTTTACGACGAATATATTACATCGATTTTACATCGATATCACGATTAAAAATTACATCGATTTTACATCGAATTATACAAATTTTTTTTCGACAATCCGTCGTAAATTCGTCGTAATAGGATGAAACATTACAGCGAATTTACATCGAATTATAAAACTTCTGTTTTTACGTATTCGTCGTAAATTCGTCGTAATATGTAGATGTAAATACGTTGGTAAATCGATGTAAAATATTCGATGTAAATTCGTCGTAAATTTTGAACGATGTAAAACCGATGTAAAACTATTGATGTAAAATCGATGTAAATTATGGAACGATGTAAAATCGATGTAAACTATTCGATGTAAATTCGTCGTAATTTAAATATAATTTTTATATAAATTAAATAAAATTAAAAAAAAAATTAAAAAATTATATTTAAAAATAAAATTTATAAATAAATTCAAAATATAAAATAAAATTTAAAATACAAAATAAATTTTTTATTACAAACTAATTCCTAGCCGAAAAACGTAAATTATCAAAAAGTTCGTCGTCTGATCCATTCTGCTCCATATTCGCTCGTTCTTGCGCGAGCGGATCAGTTGGCTGGCCCGATGTCGATCCTTCCTGCTGCCTTAGTGCAGCCGCCAAAGTCGGGTTACTCAGGGCAATAATATCGAAGAGAGTGTTGTATCCTTGGATTGTTTTATTGTATCCTAGGATCGTTTGATCGTATCCTTGGATCTTCTCATCGTATATCACCTGCTTCGCCCGCAAATTGTTGATCTCGGAGTTGGCGTTGTTTAACTCCGTCCGCAAAATAACCGGATCGTCGAAAAGCTGACGACGGGACGACGCGGCGGCACTATCTACGATCGATCCCATCCCTAAAACTCTGCCCTTTTTCTTCGGGGCAACCTTTTAAAAAAGAAACGAAAAATTTAATAAATTGAATAAAAAACATTAACATTTGTAAAAAAAAGAGTTAAATTACCTCTGCGTATATGTCGTCCATCTGGGCAACCGTCAAAGTCGCAGTGGATTGGACCGAACTACCGCCAGGTGATAGCTGCTGAGAAAGCTGAGTTTGACGCTCGCCGATCCTCGCATGCGAGTCATTGTAGATTGCCTCAGCTCGAGGATCTACAAAAGATCCGTCTTTCTTCTTGTGAGTTTCCGCAAAAACTCGGGTCATCGGAGGAAGTTCGCCTCCATTTGCCTAACAAAAAATACATTAAAAAAGAAATCAAACCGTTGATGGATAATATAAATTAATAACAAATTAAAATTACATAAATAAAATTATAAGCGAAAAAATTATTACCATTTGAAGGCGTCTTCCCGCAAAAGATGTTTGACCCGACGTATGAGGCATAAGCGCTGGAAGACCGTCTGGACCCATAGTGTTTCGAGAAGCCGAACACTTAGCGGCCACTTGCTGCGCATGTGGATCTCTCCAGTATGCCGTCAAGCCGTTCCAAACATCAGAAGACATGTATGGCGGCTTCCCATGATCGCCTTTAACCTCCCACTTCCTCTTCCAATCGGAAATGGTATTGTTGAGCCGCAATTTTCCCTTCTTTTTGAATTCCGCCTTCACCGTCTCGTTGATCGTAACGTCCCAATGCCATTTTTGCTATACAAAAAAAAAAAAAAAAATAGAAACGATATATTAAAGATAAAGAATTCTCCAAAATAATATTGAATTAAAAAAAAAAAATTTTACCGCGAAACATTTAAACCATGTCTCGACAACGTCTTCCGGAACCGAAGACCAATTGCGGTGTGGCTCCATGAAATAGGCTTTAATGGTGTCAGCCACACTCCGTCCAACTTTGTTATCTTTCTTAAACCTGAGAAAAAAACAAAAATTATTAGTAAAAAAAACAAATTCATAATGTTATTAAAAAAAAAAATTGTAGGTACGTACCAAAAAGTATTCGGGAGCCGTCGCGGATCTAACCGGTCTAAAGAATCATGCCCCGGCGACTGCAAAATATCTTCGACCGTCAATCCTGCATACAACAACGGAGGTCGAGCAACTGCATCTGGAGGCGGCGCTGGTCCGGAAAAAGAATCCGGAACAGCGGATTGTGTCGCAGAAGATGACGGGAGAGGTGGATTTTCACTCGGTCCCGTCTCGAGAAACTGCCGATAGTGTGACTTACGTGGCGCCATATCTAAAAAATATTTAAAAATAACTCAATTTTAGTATAATATAATTCCATTCCTAACTAATAATTCCAATCCTAACTAATAAATATTACAATCCTAACTAACAATTCAAAATCCTTAGAACGATAATATAATTTATAAATACAAAAAAAAATGTTACCTTTTTTTTAGAGAGAGGGCATAGACTTTAGAGAGAGAGAGAGTTGAGATATTAAGATTTGAGAGAGAGAGAGAGATTTAAGAAATGTGAGCGAGGGAGAGAAAATCTGGTCGCGTATATATAGATTTTGTCGTCGTCGTAAAATCGTTGGTAATTTACGACGATTTTACGACGGATCCGTCGTAAATTCGTCGTAAACATGTAACAAAAAATTCAACCTATCGCAATTTCCCCCCACGCGGTAAATTAAATATTTGGGTATTACAACGAATCCGTCGTAAAATCGTTGTAATAGATTAAATATATACCCTAAACCCTAAATCACAATACACATATCCTGGACGTAAGAACGAAGTATATTTGTGCATCTAATACTTCTAATATTTAACAATAGATTCAATAACGACGATTGAATCTATATCGTCGTCGATTTCCTTATTTTACATAATAATGTATAGCATTCGTTCTTATAAGTATATTCGTAACATGCATGACTTAAATAATGTAAATGATTTTGTAAAAACATAAAATTGTTTATACTATGATTATAACTTACGTAAAACAAGATATAAGATAAAAAAACTAAACAAGTAAATCAAACCCTAAACCCTATATTTTAAGAATTACAACGAATTTACGGCGGATCCGTCGTAAAATCGTTGTAATAGATTAAATCTATACCCTAAACCCTAAATCACAATACACATATCCTGGACGTAAGAACGAAGTATATTTGTGCATCTAATACTTCTAATATTTAACAATAGATTCAATAACGACGATTGAATCTATATCGTCGTCGGTTTCCTTATTTTACATAATAATGTATAGCATTCGTTCTTATAAGTATATTCGTAACATGCATGACTTAAATAATGTAAATGATTTTGTAAAAACATAAAATTGTTTATACTATGATTATAACTTACGTAAAACAAGATATAAGATAAAAAAAACTAAACAAGTAAATCAAACCCTAAACCCTATATTTTAAGAATTACAACGAATTTACGACGGATTCGTCGTAAAATCGTTGTAAAATTACAACGAATTTACGACGAATCCGTCGTAAAATCGTTGTAATAGATTAAATCTATACCCTAAACCCTAAATCACAATACACATATCCTGGACGTAAGAACGAAGTATATTTGTGCATCTAATACTTCTAATATTTAACAATAGATTCAATAACGACGATTGAATCTATATCGTCGTCGATTTCCTTATTTTACATAATAATGTATAGCATTCGTTCTTATAAGTATATTCGTAACATGCATGACTTAAATAATGTAAATGATTTTGTAAAAACATAAAATTGTTTATACTATGATTATAACTTACGTAAAACAAGATATAAGATAAAAAAAACTAAACAAGTAAATCAAACCCTAAACCCTATATTTTAAGAATTACAACGAATTTACGACGGATTCGTTGTAATAGATTAAATCTATACCCTAAACCCTAAATCACAATACACATATCCTGGACGTAAGAACGAAGTATATTTGTGCATCTAATACTTCTAATATTTAACAATAGATTCAATAACGACGATTGAATCTATATCGTCGTCGGTTTCCTTATTTTACATAATAATGTATAGCATTCGTTCTTATAAGTATATTCGTAACATGCATGACTTAAATAATGTAAATGATTTTGTAAAAACATAAAATTGTTTATACTATGATTATAACTTACGTAAAACAAGATATAAGATAAAAAAAACTAAACAAGTAAATCAAACCCTAAACCCTATATTTTAAGTATTACAACGAATCCGTCGTAAATTCGTTGTAATAGATTAAATCTATACCCTAAACCCTAAATCACAATACACATATCCTGGACGTAAGAACGAAGTATATTTGTGCATCTAATACTTCTAATATTTAACAATAGATTCAAGTAAATCAAACCAAACAAGATATAAGATAAAGAACTTACGTTAAACAAGATGTAAAATCGTTGTAATGCTAGTCGATGTAAAATCGTTGTAATGCTAATCGATGTAAAATAGTTGTAATGCTAATCGATGTAAAATCCGTTGGTAATGATAATCGATGTAAATCCGTTGGTAATTTCTAAATCGTCGTAAATAAGTCGTAAAATAAATGACATCGGTAGAGTTTGGTAAAACACAGTTTTTTATAGGTCACCTAATTATTTTCATCGCATTTTGTCGACGTAATTTCGTCGCATATCCGATGTAAAATCGTTGTAATGCTATTCGATGTAAATTCGTTGTAAATTTTTGTTGCAAATCCGTTGGTAATTCCTAAAAAATTTCTATAAATACCTTCCACACCTTCAATGCAAACTCAAAAAAAAAAAATATACATATCCCCTTTTCCTTGAGTTTTTACGCTGATCATTGTGTTCCCACTTCTTGATGATCTGGCCAACAAATAATCCCGTAGGATCTTGTTTTCAAGTAAAGACAGTATTCAACTACCATAGGTGAATGATTCATAGAATTGGACATCTATATAAATCCTTCGTAATATAAAGATGTCCAATTCTATGTATCTTTCACTTATGGTGGTTGGTCTTTATGAATATAGAAAACTTGATCTCCAAAATTCTTTGTTGGCCAGATCATCAGAAGCGGGAATACAATATTACGACGGATTCGTCGTAAAATCGTCGTAAAACTGTAACCAAAAATTCAACCTATCGAAATTTCCCCCACGCGGGTAAATTAAAATATTTTGGGTATTACGACGAAATTACGACGTATACGTCGTAAAATCGTTGTAAGTTTACAACGAATTTACGACGAATACGTCGTAATTTCGTTGTTATAAAATAAATCTATACCATAAACCCTAAATCTTTATAGCTATTGGATATACCTCCATTCATTTTCAAAATTTGCATAAACGAATATTATAAACAATTCTACCACAGAAAATCTGAATTTGACAGTTGCGCACCAGTCACGCCCTCGTAACTAATACCTCTGGAAAGATAGAGCGACGATTGATAAACCCTAATATTTCATCTTTCCTTGATTTTGCGATTTTGGGTGCGATGGAGCTACGGCCCCGCAATAACGCGATTCCTTCGTCGAGCAAAGGTAACCTTCTTGTGATTTCTTTCTATTGATCCTTCCTTTATCGTCTCTGATACCCGAGAAATCGCCGAAATAGTGAAGTGGTGTCTGTGTTTCGGTGCGGTCTGGATTAATTGTTTTGGCATCAGGCAATTCTTGGGGAAAATCATGAATTTAATCGCCGAATACGTCGTAATTTCGTTTAATATATAATTTTACAACAAAAACTTAAACATCTAACAAACCGAAAATTACCTATATATATAAGCTTTCAATCAGAATCATCA
The DNA here is from genome assembly GCA_030161315.1 of Eutrema japonicum. Lineage (NCBI taxonomy): Eukaryota > Viridiplantae > Streptophyta > Magnoliopsida > Brassicales > Brassicaceae > Eutrema > Eutrema japonicum. Next base: position 1,480,260 of record BSQW01000010.1, on the reverse strand, counting down.
TCTTCGTTGGGTTCATCATCTTCATTGGGTTCATCATCTTCAGGTCCTTCATCATCGTCAGTTTCTTCAAACTCGTCGGAATCGCCTTCTTCTTCTGTGTCGTTAGGTAGATATTCAAGTTGCCTGTTTCGTGGATCAATTAAAAGAACGTTCTCCGTAATCTCTGGTTCTGTAATATCAAGGCAAGAATCTTGTTGCATTGGAAGATCATCAACACCAACAATTTTACCCCTTGGAGCTATTTTAATAACCGATAACCATGAGATCCCAGATGTTCTTCGAACTCGCGGATATGGAACGAACGTTACTTGTTCTGCTTGTGATGCTAGGATGAATGGCTCAAACTTGTTGTAACGTCGTGCTTTGTTGACATCAACCACACCAAATTTGTTAATTCGCACCCCTCGACCGACTGTTGGATCGAACCAATCACATTTGAAGAGAACGCATTTCAACCTAACCAGTCCGGGGTACTCCACTTCAATTATTTCCTGCAAAATCCCATAAAAATCTATTTCACCCCTAACACATACTCCGTAGTTGGTAGTTGCTCGACGAACGCCATACTTGTATGTATGAAACACATAACCACGGGTAAAATACATGGGTGCGGTCGTTATCTTCCCGATGGGGCCTAGGAGTAACTCATGAAACCAAAATGGATATGCGGGATCGCCATGATCAACCTATGATAAGTGTAAAAGTTAGATTGAAAGCCGATATAATTAAATGAAATATTTATAACTATATTAACTTACTTGCGTCTTCAACCACTCAACAAAGTGACGATCTTTACGGTCGTTTATTTCATCATCTGAAACCCCTTCAATGCATTCTCGTACCTGGGTATCAAAATAAGCTGCAAAATACATATATAGACATAAAAATTAACACATTTAATTATAATTATATTAATTATTAATTATTAATGACTGATTAATTAAATAGTTTTGTTATTATACCTTTCGAAAGGACTCACTTCATCACAGTTTAGGAGGATGTACGTATGTGCGCTGTGCCTGTCATGCTCGTTATCCCACCAAACTTCCTTCAATTTTCCACTAAGACGACCAATTGGTGAGAATATATCTGGGACACCCTCTACTGCATAAATTCGTCCCACACCGCCATCATCGTATCGTCGGGGAGCCCGTTTGCGTGTACGGACTTTTGGAGCGAAATAATATGAAGTGAAGTGTGAAGTTTCTTCTGTCAAACTTCCCGCAACAATTGATCCTTCAACCCTTGCTAGATTTTTTGCCTTTCCCTTTAAATGTTTCATGAAGCTCTCGAATGGGTACATCCAACTAAACTGAACATGGCCTCCTAGTTCTGCTTCGTGGGGGAGATGAATGGGAAGATGTTCCATAACATTAAAAAACGCAGGGGGAATATCTTCTCCAAATTGCACAACAAGATTGGAATATTAGCAGCCAGTTGTGCAATTACATCTTCTGACAACGTCCGTGTACTAAGATCCCGGAAAAACGCTCCGATGCCTGCAAAGACAAAATTATATACATTGTAACATATATATATATAATTAATCTCAATAATTTTATATGTGATGAATTATCTTACCTCCAATTGCTTCATGAACATTTTCTGGAAGGAGTTCGGCAAATGCGAAAGGAAGTAAACGTTGCATAAACACGTGGCAGTCATGACTCTTCATCCCTGAAAACTTTGCTCCTTTCTCAACAGATTTAGCAAGATTGGATACATACCCATCAGGAAACTTCACGTCAGATGAAACCCAATTGAACAACGATGCCTTTTGTTCTGCACCCAACCGAAATATAGGAACTGGTGATTTTCCATTGCTCATTATATGCAACTCATTTCTGTTGCAAATATCTGGCAAGTCCAACCTTGACTTTCCGCTGTCTTTGGTTCTTCCTTTCACGTTTAACACTGTATGCATGATGTTATCAAAAAAGTTTTTCTCAATGTGCATGACATCAAGATTGTGTCTCAGTAGATGATTTTTCCAGTACGGAAGATCCCAAAAAATATTTTCCTTGTGCCAATTGTGATTAACCCCGTATCCATCAGGCATATTAGCTGGAGTGTGCCAATTTCCCCACGATTCACAGTTTCTAGTCCCCCAAAATGATCTATTTGCGCTTCTAGATCTTCCCCAGATAGATACACTGGTGGGGGGACACGCACGATTTTGTTCTTCCTAAACAACCGCCTATTTCTCCTATATGGATGATTGATTGGTAAAAACCGGCGGTGACAATCAAACCAGCATGTTTTTCGACCATGTTTCAGTTGAAACGCATCTGTCCGATCGAGGCAATAAGGACAAGATAACCTCCCATGCGTCGTCCAACCTGATAGCATTCCGTATGCAGGGAAGTCGCTTATTGTCCACATAAGCACCGCACGCATCGTAAAATTTTTTTTCCTCGAACAATCATATGTCTGCACTCCTGTATACCACAACTGTTTCAACTCATGAATGAGAGGCTGCAAAAATACATCAAGGGACCGCTTCGGATGATTGGGACCAGGGACTAAAATATTCAGGAAAAGAAATTCCCTTTGCATGCACATATCTGGGGGAAGGTTATAAGGAGTTACGATAACTGGCCACAAAGAATATTGCCTACCAGACATACCGAATGGACTAAATCCATCAGTGCAAAGACCAAGATACACATTTCGCTTAGAGTTAGCAAAATCAGGGTGTACCGTGTTAAAGTGTTTCCAAGCTTTTGCATCTGACGGGTGAGTCACTTCTCCTTCTCTCTGTGAATGTTCTGCATGCCACCTCATCGATGCAGCTGTCCTTTCATATTGATACAATCGTTTCAACCTATCAGTTATAGGAAGATACCACATCCGTTGGTATGATATCTTTTTACGTCCAGTTGTTTGGGGCCTAAATCTCGGTTTTTGGCAAAATCGACATTCCTGCAGCTTATCATCTTCTTTCCAAAAAAGCATACAATTGTCAACACATACATCTATCATCTCAGAAGGCAACCCAAGACTAAACACCAACTTCTGTATCTCATAGTATGTTTCGGCAGCCAAATTATCCTCTGGCAAATACTCTTTAATAAGATCAGCCCAATCATCCATGCAAACCTCAGCTAAGTTATGATCAGTTTTAATTGTCATCATCCTAGCAGCTAACGACAATTTAGACTGACTTTCTCTACATCCATCGTAGAGTGGCTGGTTTGCAGCGTCTAGCATATCATAAAATCGATTCGCATCTACGTTGGGTACCTCAACAGTACTATTATCAGCATTTGTTTCATGAAATGCATCATTAACCATGGCATGCATCCTATCATGATCTGCACTCTGATCAAATTGATGTTGACCATGATCATAACTACCTTGATAATTTGATTCTACTTGACCTTGATAATTACTACTACTATCCGTTGCTTGAGTTCTTTCAAAACCCTCTCCATGTTGATACCAAACATAATATTGCGGCATAAACCCTCTATTTAGTAAATGCTTCCACACCGTCTCAATAAACATATATCTCGTATTCTTGCATTTACGACAAGGACAGAACATCTTACCACTTTCCAAGGTTGTTTGCATATTTCCCGCCTGATACATGAATATTTCAAGCCCTTCTTTGAATTCTTCCGTCAAATCTCCCTCTGAATCCTTTTGCGTATACATCCATTTTCGTAGTTCGTATATAGACATTTATATATATATATTTTTTTTTTTCTGTTTGTTTTTTTTTTTGATTCTTTAGTTTGAAGTTACGCTGTATTTATAGAAATTTTTTCAGAATTACCAACGATTTTCCAACGGATTTACGACAAATTTTACGATGTAAATTCGATGTAAATTTAGTAGGTGGACCTATTAAAAAACGTGGTCTACCTAACCGGGAACATGTGACGTCAAATCGTCGTAATATCAACGTAATATACAGAAGAAATATTCGTCGTAATATCGATGTAATTTTACGACGATATTACGACGATTTAAGTTGTCGTCGTAATGTCGTCGTAAACTAGTCGTAATGTCGTCGTAAACTAGTCGTAAATTTACATCGAAATTACGACGACACATATTTACGACGATTTTACATCGAACACATATTTCGTCGTAAATTCGTCGTAAAGTCGACGTAAAGTTACATCGATTTAAAACGGTCCTAAATTTTCGTTGGAAATAGACAGTTTTCTTGTAGTGATTATAATAACAAAAACCAAACAATGTAAATCTATTTTTTGCAAGTTTTAACTTGAAGAGATAGAAGCCGAAATTTTTCATGGTAACATATTGGATGTGGTAAATTTTCAAAGGTTCTTCGATGAGATCATAAACCTAAGCGATGAAAATTTAATTATCATATTTAGGGATCATTGCAAAGAATATTGAAGTAACAAACATTGTTTTATATCTGAGAATATTGGTTTATATATGGTCATTTTTCCTTCATCAGAGTCGTCTTTCTCAATCCATGGGTGAAATCTTTCTCATGCCGTTTTTTTCCATCAGAGCATAGCTTTGATAAAGAATACAATTAAGTAGGCAAAATCAATACAACTAACATAAAAATTCAGAAAAATGAATAACAAATAGAACAACTCAAAACAAAAAAACTCCTACATTGATCTATGACAATCCCAATTCGAATATAAACATGTAATTTCTTTGATTTTTATGCACTATTTATTCCATGCAATCGTGTGGAAAAGTTTTATGGATATGTGGCAAAAATTTAGATGCTAATGTAGATTATAATTATTTCTTAATTAAAATCCTATGAGGAACGCATTAGAATCAAATAACTTCAACTTTTATAAGTAATATATATATATATATATATATATATATATATTTTATAGATAATAAATAATTTTTGTAACAAAAATGGTGGTAAAATTATTTCATCATAACAAAGTGCTCTCTAAAAGTGTGATTATACACACATGTAAAGAGATTTTACTATTTTATTTATTCTTAGTTACTTATATAATTGAGACTATCATTTTAAATTAATAAATTTTCCTAATTTAATATCATGTTGATTTTTTGTTATTAATGGAAATTTTATACATAATTTTCTTATCTTTTATATTTTTTATTAACAATAATATTAGAAATTAGAAACTCCAAATAACTTAGTTGGCAAGTATTTTCAAATCTCTATTTTTTTTTCATCCATGTTGTAAACATGGTTGTCTCAATATCTTCTTTTGATACAACTTGTCTAAGATCACCTTTAGCTTTATATGTTATGTCGATTGTTACGGATCCTAAACTTTGGTCTTTCAATAGTATGACCAGTATGATCGGCATGAACTAATGTTGTTTTTTTAGTGAATTGAATTAGAAACTTGTGAAAAATCACATTGTAGTTTGCCTTAATGTTAATGACCAATAAATTTGTATTCTTATAGACTATGCCGACCTTTAGATTTGCCTCATAATTGCCTATTTTAATTAGCCGCTATGAAATTTTGGATTGTAGTTTACTAAATAAAATTGTGTTAAAACAGAATACAATATTGCTGATTATTTTCAATTGGTGATAAGTAAATAGATTTGTTAGTACCTTTTGATCGATAAGAAACGGTTCAAAACCCATAAGTAAACTCTTTGTATCAAAAGCATCCATTGTTTTAGTAAACTATTTGTATCTTTTGAATATGTTTGGTTTAGAAACTTATGTAACCTATCGAAACTTTAGATGGTTATTTATAGTCGATATCAATATTTTAGAAATAAGAAATATCATTTTTGATATTTATTTTTTAATTTTATTTTGACATATACGATTCTTTGTATGCTTTGATATAATTTAGGACATCATTTTTGTTGTTAGTTGAGCTCTTTTGTTATTGATTTTCTATAGAGCTAGCCTAGATATCAAGTTAATTTCATTCTTATATAATTTTTTCCTTTGTTAGTTTTTTTAATATATTTCCATTATATTTTGAAATATACAATTCTTTGGAAGTATTGACATTCTTTAAGACATAATTTCCTTTTTCGTTTTTGTTAGTTATGATTTTTTATATTGATTTTCCATAGACTTAACCTACATATCAAATTAATTCATTTTTAGATGATTTTTTTCCTTTTTTAATATAGCTCTTTTAATATTGATTTCCATTTTATTTTGAGATATACAATTTTTTGGAATTCTTAACATTATTTAAGATTTAGTTAAATATGTTCTTTTTAATATTCCAAATTTAAATTTACAATTTTTTTTTTTTGCTTATGTTTAGCTTTATTTTTTATTTAGAGTTATTTGTATAGTTAAATGTCTATATATGCATTTAAAGCAGTCATTCATACATTCACATCAAAATCAAAACTAGATAATAGTTCTGAGGCTAATCTAATTCTATTATTTTTGGAAATTTAGAGAACACAAACAAAATATATGAAATGTTAAACCATCAAATTAAATTTGGTTTAAGTTTTCAGTTTAACTATCAATAACTACAGCAAATTGATAGTTAAACTGAAAACTTAAACCAAAATTTAAATTTGGTCTAACCTTCCACATTTGTATAGTTAGATCTGTTTGAGCGACCCTGAATGTTGACGTGGGGGGAAATCGCACCTTCAATTGCGATTTTGTGGCTGGTTTGGACAAAGCATGGGCATCTGAGATTATAACATCTTGTCATCTTGTATGCATCACTCTACAATATAAACACGTAATTAGTAATAATTTACGAATCAAAGAGATCAAATTTAAAGTGAAAAAACAAATTATACACATACCATCCAGAAAATGAAAATTTTTGGTTGATTGTCCAAATATATATGGGGAAAAACCTACATAGCAAAATATCAAAATCTATAGTTATTACTTATTTTGCATACATAATTTATTTATTTCAAAATAAAAATTTATATTTTGTAGGTAGCCCATAAAAAAATTATAAATTTTTTAAATGGTTTGATTAAAAACTTACTTGCCAGCCGACTTCGATGGTGTTGAGTTCACTGGTGTTGTAAGAACCCAACGCAAGCCAAATCTGGCCTAGACTGAACTCGCCAGAATTTTCTTCTATCTTCGGGTGCCACACACTCATTGTGGCTTTTGTTCCGTAAATCTTTGGTGGTGGACTATTCATAAATTCAACAACATACTATACCAAAAACATTAAACCCGTTATTTTTAGTTTTGTCATCGAAATAATTGATATCTTATTTTAGTTTTGTCATTGAAATAATCAAATGGTAATATCAAAAGTTGGTTTCAAATTTTTTTTTTGTATTACTCATCAGGCGATGAATTTTGATATTCCTCTTCCTCGTTACCAATGTGTTCATCTTGATATTCCTCATGGCACTTAGACCTATCGTTTTTGGGAAATTCAAATAAAACTTACATACAACTGTCATGGTTTAGTTTGTGATTAATTAAAATTTACTTTGAGCCTCTTTACCATTTTTGGCTATGATCTGTAGCTATGAACATTATTTTTCTATCTATCTATATAACAAATTCGGGTTTAGTTCGAATAATTCAGTATAGCTTTTTTGTACCCTTAAAGTCAGGTTAAAATTTGTACTAATGAATTTTGATTCATTTCGGTTCGGTTCACATTTGATAATTATTTTGTAAGGAAAGAAAAATATGGATTTTGGATACTTACTCGTGTCCTCTGGTGACTTTATCCGCAGCCTCTGAATTTATAGTCTCGTAACTATAAATTGTTCTTTTCTTATATCAGTTTATATCAGTTAAAATCAGAAACTATATATAATAATATTATTTTTTTGTGTCGTTAGTAGTTAAATATGTTCTTTTTAATATTCCAAATTTAAATTTACAATTTTTATTTTTTTTGCTTATATTTTGTTTATGTTTTGCTTTATTTTTTATTTAGAGTTATTTGTATAGTTAAATGTCTATATATGCATTTAAAGCAGCCATTCAAAGAAGCTTGACAAGCGATGAGCGACTCTTGGGTTTTGGCGGCGGCTAGGGAGATTCCTAGATCTCACGAGTATTAACACGCAGAGAACGGCGCAAGTATTCCCTTCCCCTCTGATGAACCAGTACGCTCAACAAGAATCTTCTTCGCTCTGTCTCTTTGAGTCTGGTTTCGGTGAGAAGTGTGTAATCTGCTCTCATCCGCTTGTGTGCTGTGTTTTTTCTTCCAGCTTCTGGCTATGGTTTCGATATTTTCTTCTCTAGCACATGTGCTAAGTGGTATTTTGGTTCAGATCTGTGCGCCTTCATCTACGGTTTGACACCCTTCATTTCGTGGATTTTGAAGTGTAGCTTTCCCCTTTGTTTTAACCATGTGTAATGCTTTTGGAAATTTCCGACGGGGTGAGAGTTTGATTCAGACTCGTCGAAGACTGATTGATAAAGGGAGATCATAAGAATTCCCGAATGCGATCTCACGGCTGTGATAGATAAATTCAAGCAGACCTTAATTAGAAATATGTTCCATAAAGAAGGAAGAAGCATCGATGCTTTAATCACCTTCATGCCTAGATCGAGAATATGGGAAGTGGAAGGCATGGTCTGTGGTTTGAATCTCGGAAATAGAAAATTCTAGTTCGACTTCGAAGATGAAGAAGACCTTCGCAAGGTCCTGACTAGACTCCCATGTCATTTCAACAAATGGAATTTCTCACTGGAAAGATGGGACCAACAACTCGAGTAAATTTCCCTAACACAATGACATTATGGATAAGAATGACAAGTGTTCTGACTTTTTCTGGAATGAAAAGACTTTCACAGAGACTGGAAAAGCCTTGGGCTCGATTGCTGAGATCGATGCACCAAATGCGCGGATTAAAGAAACGGTGAACGCTGACAATCCTCTGTAATTTGAGCGAAAAGTTGGTTTTCCGAATGGAGATATTGGGGTGGTGACTATGTCCTATGAGGATCTGCATCGTCACTGTTTCACGTACAAACAGATTTCCCATGAAGAGAAGTCATGCCATGTTTTAACATAGGAGGAACGTACGTTGAAGCAGTCGCAAACAAGAGAATCTAATGAGAGGGTGATTGCTAACCCAAGAGATGGAAATCATCTAAACAATAATGGGAACGGCTCGATCAATACTTTTCAACAATTTGAAGGAAGAAATCGAGGGATCAACGGTCCATGACTAAATATGACTCGGCATGAAGATGTCTCGTGCAGAGATTTCGCTGCGGGAAGAGATTTTTTCGATGGCAAAATTCCCAAAGATGTTTCTGATTTTCGATATCCCGACAACCAAAAATCTCAAGGGATCCAACAAGGAAAGTGTGACTCAAGGTCAAAAGAAATCTGGCAGCAGTTGGGAAAATCCCCCAGCGGTGAAGAAGAATCTAATCTCCTTGGGTACACTTTATAAAAATGGATTCAGACTCAGCGGTAGTGAACATGAAGACATTTTGAAGGTTAGTAAATGAGCTATGGTTGTGATAAAGGGAAATGTGACAGCTGGGAATGTTTACAGGATGTTAGGGAGCGTGGTTGTAGGTGGAGCTGTAGCTGCGGTGTCAGAATCTGAGAGCACAACTATGTGGCATATGCGCATGGGGCATATAGGAGAGCATGGCTTGACATAACTCCATAAAAGGGGTCTTCTGGATGGGTTGGAGAACTGTAAGATGGATTTTTGCAAGTTCTGTGAGATGGGTAAGCAGTCCAAAGTTTCTTTCAAGACTGGACAGCACACGACAAAGGGTCTTTTAGACTATGTCCATTCTGATGTGTGGGGTCCAACTCGGGAACAGTCATTGGGAGGATCTAGGTACTTTGTCATCTTCATTGATGACTTCTCCATGAAGGTTTGGGTGTACTTCTTGAAACAAAAATCTGAAGTGTTTGCTAACTTCAAGGTTTTGAAGGCTGAAGTAGAAAACCAGGTGGATAGGAAGGTAAAGTATTTTAGATCAGATAATGGCACAGAGTATAATGACGGTGAGTTTCAGAAGTTTTGTGAGGAGCATGGCATTAAAAGATGTTTCACTGTCAGGAAAACACCATAGAAAAACGGGGTCAGTGAAAGGATGAACCGTACGATTGCTGAAAAAGCAAGGTGTTTGAGGTTGAATGCAGGGCTTCCAAAGCAGTTCTGGGCAGAGGCAGTAAACATGGCAGTATATCTCATCAATAGATCGACGAGGAGTTCTCTAGAGGGAAAGGTGTCTGAAGAAGTATGGACTGGGACAGATATTGATCTGTCAAACTTAAAGATATTTGGATGTCCAGCTTATATGCTAGTTCCAAGTGATGAAAGATCAAAGATGGATTCAAAATCTAAGAAGTGTATATTTCTGGGTTTTGGAAAAGGCTTCAAGTTCTATGATCTTAAGGCTAAGAAGAGGGTGTTCAGTCGAGATGTAGTTTTTGATGAGCAGTATATGGTGCAACAGGCGAGGTAAGAACGAATGCATGTGACCATTGAGACTGAAACGAATTATGGTACAGCACAGGAGGAGTCTAGTAAGACTAGACCAGCAGCAGAAGGTGATGAGAAACCTATTCAGGTTGAGCAGGAAGGTCAGGAAGGTCAGCAGAGGAGGGCATAGGAGAGTATGGCACTTCACTGACCACGTCGTATCATAAAGCCACCGGAAAGATTAGGGTTTGAAGACATGTCTAGTTATGCTCTTGTGGTTGGATCAGATGAACCAGCAAACTTTCGAGAGGCTATTACAAGCCTGGAGAAAGATGAGTGGATTGGTGCCATGACAGAGGAAAATGAGAGCCTTGACAAGAATCAAACGTGGGATCTAACGCCTTTACCAAAAGGCAAGAAGGCGATAGGATGCAAGTGGGTTTTCAAGGTAAAACCAGGAATGTCTGAGAAGGAACCAGTAAATTACAAGGCGAGTTTGGTAGCAAAGCGTTACTCACAAAGGAAAGGGGTTGATTATGACAAGATTTTCTCTCCTGTGGTTAGGCACACTTCTATTAGAGCTGTGCTGGGTTTGGTAGCGAGCTGGGATTTTCATCTTGAACAGATGGATGTCAAGACAGCATTTCTTCACAGTGATATAGATGAAGAGATCTATATGGAGCAACCAAAAGGGTTTGTGAAACCAGGTGAGGAGAAACTTGTGTGCAGACTGAAGAAGTCACTGTACGGGTTGAAGCAAGCTCCTAGGCAGTGGTACAAACGTTTTGACTCCTACATGGTGAAGATTGGCTACACGAGTTGTGAGTATGATTGTTGCGTCTATGTAAGGTGTCTAGATGGTCATTCTCCCATATTCTTACTGCTTTATGTTGATGATATGCTCATTGCTGTGAGAAATATGGAGGATGTTGATAAGCTGAAAGATTTATTGAAGAAAGAGTTTGATATGAAGGATCTTGGTGCTGCAAAGAAGATTTTTGGGATGGAAATTCGCAGGGAAATAAGCTCTAAGAGATTATGGCTTTCTCATAAGAGTTATATGCAAAAGATTTTAGAAATGTTTGACATGTCAAATGCAAAATCAGTTTCTACACCTTTGGCGATGCACATTTCACTTTCAACGATGCAATGTCCTAAGTCTGATGAAGAGATCAGAGGTATGTCACAAGTTCTTTATGCAAGTGCAGTTGGTTGTTTGATGTATGCTATAGTTTTCACTATACCAGATTTAGCACAGGCGGTTAGTCAAGTTAGCAAGTACATGTCTAATCATGGGAGAGATCATTGGAACGCTGTCAAATGGATCCTCAGGTTTTTAAAAGGTACAAGCGATCTTGGGCTTATGTTTGGTGGTCAAGAGTGTGGTTCAGTTGTGGGATATGTTGATTCAGATTATGCTGGTGATCTAGACAATAGAAGGTCTACTGCAGGGTACGTATTTACTCTTGCATGAGGTCCTATTTGTTGGAGATCTGTGTTGCAGTCTGTTGTTGCAATGTCTACCACGGAAGCTGAGTATATGGCAACGGGAGAAGCAGCCAAGGAAGCACTTTGGGTTAAAGGACTTGTGATAGAGTTGGGTGTTGATCAAGGTGGAGTTCATCTATACAGCGACAGTCAGAGTGCTCTGTCTCTGGCTAGGAATCCTATATATCATGCAAGGACGAAGCACATTCATGTCAGATTTCATAAGTTCAGGGAGTTGTCTGCATCTGGAGAAGTCTTGTTGGATAAGGTGCACACGTCCGAAAATGCAGCTAATATGTTGACCAAGCCCGTTACTGTGGAGAAGTTCAAGCACTGCTTGGATTTGCTCCATGTCTTCCAGTGTTAGAGGAAGAAGCAGATTCCCACAGGAGATTATTCGTCAAGGTGGAGATTGTTGTTTCTAAGTGACAAATAATATGCAAATGGGCTTGTTAAACGTGAAACGTTCTACGTCAAACGTCAAACGTCAAACGTCAAACGTGGTACGATTTCTTATTGGGTTTAGGAAAGGAACCCTTTTGTAAGTGGGATCAGGAATCGGATTTTTGGGGCTTATAAATACAAGGTCTTAGGGTTTGTAAATATCATTCACATGATTAATAAAGAAACCCTAAACGGGTGTTTCCCTCAATCAACGTTTCTCTCTATGTTTTTCGACGTTCTTCTTGTACGACTTGCTCTATATTCATAACATATATGGCTTCTTTTGATGTTAAGATTTTGCTTTCGAATAATCGCATGATCGACATTGAAGCTATGATTGATGGACACAATGTGTTTATGACCTTTGTATATGGGGATCCGGTCGTTAAGTGTCGTGAAAATATTTGGGAACGCTTAACTAGGATAAGTCTCTCGCGAACAGGCGCATGGTTTATGACAGGAGATTTCAACGAGATCACATGTAATCAGGGAAAGAGAGGTGGCCGAAAACACCCCGAATCATCTTTCTTACCTTTCAAAACAATGTTAGCAAATTGTGGGATGATTGACTTCCCGTATAAAAGTAATTTTCTCTCATGGATCGGATATAGAAAATCTGGAAGAGTCCAATGTCGACTAGATAGAGCTATAGGTAATGAAGAGTGGCATCATCTTTTTCCCCACACTAATGTGGAGTATTTGAAACTACGAGGGTCAGATCATCGGCTAGTTTTGGCTAGAATTTTATCGCAGTCAGGCAGAATACACAGACTTTAAATTCGATAAACGCTGGTTAGAAAAAGCGGGATTAAAAGATACCATTGTAGATGGTTAGGGCCCATGCGACGACTCTAGCCCAAGAGATTTCCATTCGAAAATTGGGAATTGTCGAAAAGCGATATCTAGATGGAAGAGATTGAATCCGTCAAATGCTGCAAAGAAAATTGAAAATATCAAGCGACTAATTGAACAAGCCCAAACAGACGACTCCTTCCCGAGTGAAGAGATTCTAAATTTAAAATGGGATTTATGTGCTGCTTTCCGCGAGGAATAATTATATTGGAAACAAAAAAGTCGAGCTATTTGGTTGAAGGAAGATGACCGCAACACTAAATTCTTACATGCGACAACCAAGCATAGGCGGGCCCGCAACCGAATCACAAAGATAAAAAAAATCAGATGGATCATGGGCAGAAAATGCAGCCGGCATCGAAAAGGTAGCCACATAATACATCCAAAATCTGTTCACGTCATCGCAACCAAATGACTTTGAAGAAGCTCTTCGGTATGTCACCGCGCAAGTTTCCCCAGAGATAAATGCCTCACTTACCCGGCCTCCGAAGGACAAGGAGATAAAAAATACCATCTTCGAGATAAATCCTGAAAAAGCACCGGGTCCGGACGGGATGACGAGTTTATTCTATCAAAAAATTTGGGACGTGACAGCGAAGGACATCATTGCGACGGTAAAAGACTTCTTTGCCATGGGAAATGTCGATGACCGTCTCAACCAAACAAATATATTTTTAATCCCAAAAACGGAGAGGCCGAGAGAGATGACATCAGCCTTTGCAATATCAGCTATAATATTATTTCTAAAGTCTTGTGCAAACGACTAAAGAGATTCCTCCCGACGTTAATCTCGGAGACTCAATCGGCCTTTGTGGCTAAACATTTGATCATTGATAATATCCTCGTGGCACATGAATTTTTTCATGCCCTACAAACCAACCTTATATGCAAATCTAAATTTGGGGCGATCAAAACGGATATGAGCAAAGCATATGATTGGGTTAAATGGAGTTTCTTGGAGGCTCTCAAGGCTTAAAATGAGTTTTGACGAGAAATGGGTCTCATGGATCCAATGGTGCATATCTTTGATATCTTACCAAGTCCTCTTGAATGGAGAGCCGAAAAGAAATATTAACCCATCTCAGGGACTTGGACAAGGAGACCCTCTCTCTCCCTTTCTTTTTATCATTCTAATAGAAGTTCTCATTGCTCAACTTCGGGGAGCTGAAGCAGAATGGCGTATAACATGACTGAAAATAGCTCAAGCAAGCTCGGTGGTGTCCCACCTCCTATTTGCGGATGATAGTCTCTTTTTTGTAAAGCGGATGTCCTGCAATGTGCATAGTTGATGAAAATTATAAAATGTTATGGACGAGCCTCAGGCCAGCAACTAAATGTGTCAAAATCGTCCATCCTTTTCAGAAATAAAGTGGCACCGAGACAAAGGCTGAGCTAAAAAAGACAATGGGTATTGCAAAGAAAGGAGGAATGGGGATGTATTTGGGTCTCTCTGAAAGGATATGAGGCTCTAAGAAACAGGTATTCGCCTTTATACTGGAGCGCCTTAATAGCTATGTTAATTCATGGTCTGCCAAGTTCTTTTCAAAAGGTGGCAAGGAAGTCTGTATCAAATCAGTTGCTCAAGCCCTCCCAACCTATGTCATGTCTTGCTTCCTCATACCCCATGAAATAATCACTAAGCTAAAGGGTGTCATTTCGAAGTTCTAGTGGTGTACTAAACAAAATAATCGGGGACTCCATTGGATAACATGGGACAAAATATGTCTCCCGATAAAGGAGGTTTGGGTTTCCGAGATCTCAAGAATTTTAACCTCGCATTTCTTGCGAAATAATTATGGCGCCTAATATAATTTCCTTTATCACTCCTTTCCCAAGTTCTTAAAGGAAGGTATTTCCAATACTCTACTCCTATGTAAGTGGGTAAAGCAAACTCCCCATCTTATGAGTGGCGAAGTATAATCGCGGCTAGAAGTCTCCTCCAGAATGGGTTAAAGAAATCCATAGGCTCAGGCTTTAATACAAGAGTTTGGCATGATAGCTGGATCCCAGTTGTTCCGTCGAGACCAACTTTAGATAATGGCGTCTTCCGAGATCTTTATATTTATGTTGGACACCTGATCGACCAATATACCAACGAATGGAAAATGGAGACCTTGCAGAACATAATAGCCCATGAGGACATCCCGCTAATCTGGAGTATTAAGCCGAGTCGAAGCTATAAGGCAAACGTGTTTTACTGGAATCATACAAAGTCAGGCATTTACTCTGTAAAATCAGGATATGAACTTGCAAACCAAATGAAAGAAGAGGGTCCTCAATATATCCTTGAATCCATGTCCACCCTGTTAAAAAGTAAAGTATGGACTCTGAAAACAGCAAGGAAGATCAAACACTTTCTATGGCAAGCAGTTTCCGGATGCGTTCCGGTGAGTAATAACCTCGCAGCCCGTCACTGTGGGACGGACCATTTTTTGCCCAAGGTGCGGAGCGGAGTTTGAAACAATCAACCATTTACTTTTCGAGTGCCCTCCTGCAATCCAGACCTGGGCAATTTCAGGGATACCGTCAAATACGGGCTCTTTTCTGAGTGAGTCTTTATTCTCGAATTTCGATTACTTTCTCTGGCGTGCAAAGGAAGTAGGAGCATTGGAAAAATCACTAGAGGTTTTCCATGGATAATCTGGTATATATGGAAGGCTAGAAATGATAAAGTCTTTAATGGTATGGAGATCTCCCCCATTGACACGTTTCATATCGCCAGTCAAGAGGCAGAAAACTGGAAAGTAGCATAATTGGTCTCGCTAATAGGAGAAGATACCGTTAACCAGCCGGACCCACCCCAAGGTTGAGAAAGTAGCGGAACAAGGCCTCGCTGCCAGATAGATGCCTCTTGGGTAAGCGTTGATGCGATTTTTGGGGGCGGTTGCGTCATAGAACTTGCGAACAGAAGGCGCATGTTCGGCGCCTTTGCGAAAGAACGAACATTATCCCCTCTACACGCTGAATTTACCACGTTATTATGGGACATGACGACCGTTCGAACAATGGGAGAACTATGTATATCTTTCGAATCAGATTGCCTACAGATGGTCAAACTGATTGAGGAAGAGGAAGAATGACATGCTTTGGCTTCATAAATTGATGAGTTCAATCACTTACGTCTCAATTTTGTTCATTTTAATATCTCTTACTAGATTCTAAACCCGTGCATCCGCACGGGAATTTTTTTTTGTTTATCAAATTTTGTAATATAATGTGTATTTTTTTTTGTTTAAGTATATTTTTTTGTATATTTAATTTTTATCATATGAGACACATAATTATTTTGGTGTTTAGATATAATTTGTTTTTCTAATCCGTCTTAAACCCGTAGTTCAATATGAAAAGTAACTGGAGTTCATTATGTTGACATAATCTTTTTCTAATCCGTCCTACAATGGGGGTAAGTTTTAAATTTTGTTTTCTGATGTTTAGTTTTATTTTTTCGACAAAATGTGTTTGTGGATATAAAAGTTTGAGATGTGTTAACAATTTTATTTTTGGTTTAAAATATATTATATAGTTTTCTAAAATTTTAATCCACAATGAGGGCATTCGATAATTTTTTATTTGTTTTTGTTTGTAACAAAAAAAAATATTTTTGGTATGACATGTATTAGGTCTGGGAACGGAACGGACAACTTTTTAGTTAATTTTGAATATGTATCATCTTAAAAAAATGATTATTAAAATATTTGGTATAATCTAAATTCAAAAATTCAAAATAAATAATATTATTTTCGTAACAAAATAATATTAAAAATTTAAATTATTTTGTAATATGTAATTTAAAATAATCGATTTTATTTATAATTTTAAATATTTAATTTAATTTTTTTGCATAATCTAAATTTTCTAATTACGAATTAAAATTAATATATATATATATATATATATTCGGATTAATTAATTAAACTACTTTTTAATTGAACCAAATATAATTAATAATTAAATTTTTAATTTAACCAAAAATATCTGTTTGGCAATAAGAATAGTAGTTATCCAGGAAAATAATAAAAGTTATCCATAAAAAGAATAGAGTTATATGCACTATGTTTTTCCTAAATATCTATAAAAGTTATCATAATAATAAAAGTTATCCATAAAAGTTATCATAATAATAAAAAAAAATTATGTTTGATCACAAAATAACATTATGTTTTAGATATTCTTGGTATTTTAAATGTTTGTAATAATTCCTTTGGGAAAGGGATTCAAGCAAGCGGTATTACATTTTCCCCATATAAATTAATTATTTGGTTTCTATTTGGATTGTCTCTGAGACCACTATTTTAGAATCATCCTAATAATATATGAAATAATTGACGTTGGAAACAAAGAAAAAAAAAACAAAAAAAGTGCGGTACATCTGTCCCACCAAAGAACTGTGTTTCATCCGTTTTCCCATTCACTGCCTACATTTTATAGAAAACGTAGGTAAAATCAAAATTTAGAATTATGTTCGATCATTTTAATTTTGCCCTTCACTTTATTTTAATTTTAATTCAAAATATAATACTCATAAATATAAAGTTAAACAAAACAAAAAAATACATGTATACTAAATTATATATAATTTATTATAAATTTAATCATAAGAATCATTGTTTTAACTTTTTTTTTTGGGGGGGGTCAAATCATTGTTTTAACTTTTTATGAAGCTGTGATTGTGTGAACATAAATTAGGAATTTAGCGATTCAATAGACTTTTACAGCCTTTTTTTTTAACAATAGACTTGACCACTTTAGTTAATAATAAAAATACCAGTGAATAATTACGTATTAAAAGCGAGTTTCCATTTGTTTAGTCAAGAAAGATTTTAAGTAAATATTTCAAAAAACAAAACTAAGGAAAGTCCAAATTCAAAAGGAAAACGAGTTTTTTTATTTATTCGGCGCAAAATAGCAAAACAAGTCTCCGCGTATCCTTTTTCATCCCTTTATTTAACACATTTCTCCTCTCTTCTTCGTCTTCAACCTCAAACAAACCTCTCACCACTTCTCTCTCTCTCTCTCTCTCTCTAAAAGACATTAATTAATTACCAAACCTAAAAAAGCTTTGTCTGAACAGAATATGTCTCAAAGACCTCAAGTTCCTCATTCTTCTTCTATTGCTTTCGGTCTCCATTCTCATCTTCTAATCTCCACTGAGATTAGCTCTAATTCCAATTGGTCTCTTTAAGATTTCTAAAAAAAAATCTAACCTTTTTTAGTTCTCTCTCTTTCTCTCTCTCGTCAGATTTTCCCGGAAAATCCAAAACAAAGATCTTTCTGATTTTTTCGATTTTCGATTTGAAAAAACAAAAATGGGTCTCAAGGGTTTCGCTGAAGGAGGAATCGCATCAATCGTAACGGGTTGTTCGACCCACCCACTCGATCTAATCAAGGTCCGGATGCAACTCCAAGGCGTATCAGCCCCAATTCAGACAAATCTCCGACCGGCGCTTGCTTTCCAGACTTCCTCCGCCGTCCACACGCCTCCACCCCCACCGCGCGTGGGTATAATCGATTACATAAACTTCTCTTTGCGTTGATCTCAATTTAAAAAAGTGGAAAAACAAAATCATTTTTACAGGATACCACAATCAAACTAATCTATGGGGCTGTACTATCAACGGCCTAAAAGTACATACAGATTTGCAAATAAATCTAGACATTAAGATCATATCCCATTTAGATATAATGGGAATCAAACTCAGAAACCCGCTGTTCGAAAATTTCAAAGTCGACAACCACTAGATTACCAGTGCATGATTGAGTAGATAAGTGGTTCATGGTAAGCAAGCATTAAAGTACATAACAATACTTTCAAAATATCATTTTTTCATTATGGCAACTAAAAAAAACGAAAATAAACAGATAGAGAATCAAGAAAAAAAAATCTCAAAGCAGATTTGATAGATTAATGAAAAAGAAAATGGTTGCTCAGCTAACCGCTCAGGTTCGACATTTTGTCGACCGTTCATTAAGCGTTTTTAAACACTTTCAATTACTCATAAAAGGTATCATCATTGCAACCATTTGTGAGAAAATTTCCACAAAACAAGAGAATAAGCATTAACTAGGAGCAATTTAACATTCCCTAAAGATAGAGACACAAACTGAAACATCTAAAGATTACCTTTGTATTTGTTTTAAAGAAAACTCGAATGCGAAATTGGGGTTTCAACCAGAACACGATGAAAGAAAACGAGAAAATTATAAAGCAATCAGAGAGATATTTAGGGGTTTTCAATTCTCGCCGGATCTCGATATGAATCTCCTTCTCCTCCTAAAAGATGAAATATTTATATAGAGGAAGATACTAGGGTTTTAGCTAATGGGCTTTTAGCTGGTTACTTATTGGGCTTCTTAAGGCCCTGATACATTTCGTGGGCTGTGATTGGATTGAACCTTATTGATATCAATCATGTCGAAAATGGTGGGGCACAGATTTTTCAAATCAATAGAACACCTAATTTATTGTGATATAAGTGTGTACCATTTCGATGCAAATGCATAAGTATAAATGTGGTTGGAATGATTAGTGTGGTAAATGCTATCATAATATTCAAAGATTAGTTGAAATGGTCGAATTCTTCCTGATTTTTTTATTAATTGTTTGCACTAGTTAGGTATATGATATAATAAATATTATCATAAAAACAAAAACAATTTTATTAATGATTTTTATGTTTATCTGCAACTATGAGACAATGATAACACTAATAAAAAATCATTACGCTACAAATTTTGGTCTAAAATCAAAAGTATAATACATAAATGTGGTTACTGAGTTTCAAAAAAAAAAAAGATTTAGGTCTTTGACAGGTGGCTAGATGGAAAATGCAAGTGGAATGGGAGTAAAAAGAGGCATTTTGGGTTAGTATAGGTAAAAGCCAGCTAAGAGATTAGTATTGGCAAGTAATCATCATTGCTAAATAAATCGTATATGCTTGGATCACAAAAATCCAAAGGTTTACGCCCAATGTAGAATACTTACAAATTTCAAAACCATTCTAGATTTTAATCCGCGCCAAATCTTTTTACATGTTTGGTTATAAAAAATATTTATGTTTAATAGTATATATATATACTAAAATGTGCCCCAAAAATAATAATTCAAAATCTTGGCTTTTTTGTGTGTTTATATGTAAACTCCATAATCAAAAACTATTTTCCTCACGGGTTATTTGGAATAAGTGTGATTCTTACCCAAAGGGTAACGTCATCCATTTTGTAGTGGAGGAGGCAAAGCTCAAGCACTAAAGCACATCTCTATTTTACAGATTTCCATGGTTCAAACTTCAAACTTGCAATTCATGGTGTAGCAAATACAAGTGCGAATCTCTTTTTATCGATTCAATCTCTTGTTTTCTCTTTTACTCGTTTGTTCTTTCTCTTAAATTTTGTGATTCGATTTGTAACCGAAAAGAAAGACAATACGAAAATCTAAAGAACGCACATCATTTATAGAGTTCCCCAAATCGGGTACATCTCTCTTCAGGATGGTACCTGGAAATTCACTATGAGCTTGAGTTTACAGAGATTGAGCTTGAGAAGAGCAACAATGGTGTATGCTCTCTCTGAATAAGAAAGAAGAAGCATAACTCATAAAAAAATGAGATCTGAGTTATTAACAACCTTTCTCTACTTGGGCCAGCACTCAATCAACGAGGCACATACTTGCTCAATACTCTTATTTTCTTTTGGACCAGCTTGTGCAAGCCCAACTCTAGCTTCCTTTGGTTAATCTCCTAAACCAGACTCGACCAGCAGCATAATCTATAACCAATTCTTCACAAATTTCCACCTTGGTTCTAGATTCCTTATGCCTTCTTCAGTCAACTTGTGAATTTCCAATCCTGGAACTGCTGCTTCCTTTTTTTTTTTTCAACCTTGAAATAGCTTACTGTCATCTTATTGAACCTGAGACAGCACCTTTGCTTACTTCCTGACCACCAGAAGAAGCGTACCTTACTTCACAAACTCCGAAGTTTAACCCAAACCACACCGGCTCGAGCTTTGGAGCTCTCATTCCCTGGTCACGGGGAATAGCTCCACCTGCTTCTTTAAGCAGTAACCACCACCTTCAAAGTCTTCAAGCAGCTGTCAAACTTGTTTCCTGGTAGGACTTTAGTCAACATATCAGCAGGATTCTCTGAAGTGTGAATTTTCAGAACACTAACATCTCCTTGAGCAATGACGTCTTTGATAAAATTGTACTTGACCGCAACGTGTTTGGTCCTCTCATGGTACATGTAGTTTTTAGCCAAACATATGGCACTTTGTGAATCACAATACACCTCCACTGCCTTTTACAGATTCTGATTACGACATGTACTCAGCCTCAGTTGTAGACAGAGCAACCACCTTCTGTAAACACGATCTCCAGCTCACTGTGTTGCCTCCAACCGTGCAAACATACCCTGAAATTGATCTGCGTCTATCTAAATCTGCTGCAAAATCCGAGTCACAATATCCCTTTACCTTGAAGTCTGATTCCTTTGTGAAAGCTAAGCAAACATTTGCATCACCCTTGATGTATCTCAGAATCCATTGTACTGCCAACCAGTGATATCTTCCTGGTCTTCCCATATATCTGCTAACCAAGCCTACTGCATAGGCAAGATCAGGTCTTGAACCAACCATTGCATACATCACACTCCCCACAGCACTTGCATACGGTATTCTTTCCATTTCATCTGCTTGTTCCAGCTCTTCCTTGTCTGTTAGACTATGTAACTTGAACTGTGAACCCATCGGAGTCTGAACTGACCTGCAATCCCACATACCAAAGTCTTGACAATCTGATTTAAGTAACCTTCTTGTGACAGCACCAGAATACCCTTATCCCTGTCTCTGAAGATGTCCATCCCTAGTATCCTCCTTGCCGGACCTAAGTCCTTCATTTCAAATTAAGTGCTTAGAGTTTCCTTCAGCTTCTTGATAACTATCTTGTCCTTTGAAGCAATTAACATATCGTCAACGTACAGCAATAGGTAGACCATGTTCTATATGTCAGTTCCCTTTAGATACACACACGGATCATACTCACTCTTCTTGTACTTCTACTTGACGATAAATGAATCAAATATGTGATTCCATTCCCTTGGTGACTGTTTTAACCCATACAGAGATTTTCTCAGCAAGCAAACCTTGTTCTCATTTCCCTTTTGAACATAACCTTCTGGCTGACTCATGTAAATCTTCTCCTTCAAAATTCCATGAAGAAAAGCTGTCTTCACATCCATCTGTTCCAATTCCATGTCTTGATTCACCACCAAAGACAGTATCAACCTTATTGAAACATGCTTGACAACTGGTGCAAAGACTTCATTATAATATATCCTTTTAACTTGTGCATACCCTTTTGCAACTAGTCTAGCCTTATACCTTGGCTTTTCAACCCCTGGTATTCCTGGCTTAAGCTTGTAAATCCACTTACAGCCAATAACCTTTTGCTTTACAGGTTTATCGGTCAAATCCCAAGTGTGATTTCTGTCTAGTGAATCCATCTCTTCATCCATACTGGAATCCCATAGATCACTATCTTTTCTTCTCCTAGCTTCACTGAATGTTTTTGGTTCATCCAGATTCACTATCTCTGCAGCAGCTAATGCTTATGCAGCATAGTCTTCACCTTCATACCATGATGGAGGCTTAATAACTCTTCTTTGTCGATCCCTTGCTAGCAAATAATCATCTAAGTCTTCAGTATCAGTCTCTGTATTTTCTTCACCAGCAACTCCTGATGATGAACTGGACTCTTATTCTTGTTCTGACTCAACGACTTCAAAATCTGGATAAACTCCACCTTGATTTGAGCTCTCACCTGATGATTCATTTTCTGTGAATCTCCTTGTTGAGTCCTTACTGAAAATCACCTTCATCTTAGTATTATCAGTCACTGTTCCCAGCTCCTGTGCTTTATTGGAACTCAAATCTTTGAACAAACACTCTTCATGAAACACAACATCTTTGCTGATGACAATCTTTTGCTCCTCTAGTAGCCAGACCCTATACCTTTTTGTCCCTTTGGCATAACCAACAAATATTCCTTTCGTTGCTCGTGGACTTATCTTATCATTGATAGTGTGCACGTAAGCAGCATAACCAAAACTTCTGAGGTGACCATACTCAGGTTTTCCACCTGTCCACATTGCTTCTGGAATTTCAAACTCAATTGCTGCTGCTGGTGACCTGTTGATGATGTAGACTGCAGTAGAGGCTGCCTCTGCCCAGAACTCTCCTTTCAAACCTGTTTCAGTGAGCATGCTCCTTACCTTGTCCATGATAGTCCGGTTCATCCTCTCTGAGACACCGTTCTGTTGTGGCGTGTATGGACACGTTTTGTGTCTCTTTACTCCAGACTCTCTGCATAACTTGTCAAACTGATTGTTACAGAACTCCAACCCATTATCTGTTCTTAAACACTTTAACTTCTTTCCTGTTTGATTCTCTACCAGCACCTTCCAGTCAGCAAACATTTGAAATGCTTCATCTTTGGTCTTCAAAAAATATATCCAAACTTTCCTTGAATAGTCATCAATAAATGTCAAGAAGTATTTATTTCCTGACAGGCTTGGTGTGACATTTGGTGAGCCCCATAGGTCTGAATGAACATACTCCTGGATGTCTTTTGTAGTATACTTTGCTTTAGGAAAACTCTGTTTATGTGATTTCCCCATAGTGCACGCCTCACAGAAACCCAATTTTGATACTTCTTCTTTCTTGAAATTGCCCTTTCTTGCTAGAGCTTCCATTGCGGATTGGCTCATGTGTGCTAGCCGTGAATGCCATATCCTTGTTAAGTCTACCACCTCCTTTTCTGCACAAACTTGAGGTTTCCTGATTGTTCCTTGAAGATAGTATAACCCTTGCTCGTATTTTCCTGTCAACACTTTCTTGCCTCCTTTGAAGAACTGTATTTTGAAGTCCTTCCCATGGTATTTGCAACCAGACTTCTCCAACTGTCCATATGAAATGAGATTTCTTCCCATCTCAGGCATATATCTGACCTCATTCAGAGTTACTAAAGAGCCATCAGGATTCTCAATGGTAATCTTTCCCATGCCCTTAACTTTGCAGTAAGTGTTGTTTGCCATCAACACTCTATTGCCCTCAAACTCCTTTAAGTCTGATAATAGATCCTTCCTTGGTGTGATGTGGAAAGTGCAGCCGGAATCCATCACCCATTCATCTCTTGGATCATCCACACTAGCAGTTAATGCTGTGTGATCTGGCAGTTTTACAGCTAGATTTGCTGAATCTGAATTCTTGTGATTTTGTCCATTCTTGTTTCTTTTAGGACAGTCTTTCTTCCAATTATTTTCACCACATATCCAGCATGCTTTAGGTTCAAACTTAGGCTTAGGTTTGAACTTATTCTTGGCATTGTTATTGCCTTTTCCTTTATCCTGCTTGTTCCAATTGTTGCTTCTCTTTTCTGATTTGTTCCTTGAATCAACATACAATCCCTCTGCATTACCCTTAGACCTGTTGAGAAGACCCTTCTGCCTCAGTTCTGCTTCCTCTGCATATGCTGATGTAGTCACTTCTCTAACTGTCAACGTCTCTTTCCCTGTCCCATACTTCAGAGTGTGAACCAGAGGTTCAAAGGCTGATGGAAGACTTGTAAGCAGTTGTATAGCTTGATCCTCATCACTTATGATGATCTTAAGACCGGCCAGGTCTTGAATTAGCTTCAGGAAGGTGTCCACATTGTCTTCAATAGACTTGCTTTCTTCCATCTTGAAACTAGCAAAGGCCTGCTTCAGGTAAATCCTATTTGGCAGGGACTTGGTCTGGTAATCAGCTTCTAAAGCCTTCCACATGTCAAGAGCTATTGGCTCATCCATGATTTTCCTCAAAATCTGATCACTTAAGCACGTTTCCAGCAAATTCCTTACTCGCAGATCTTTATCAGCCGCTTGCGGATCCATCTTGGTCTCTATGACGTTTCCTTCAGCATCTTTTTGTTCAAGCAGTTTCGTTTTTTCTTTCAACACAGATCCCAAACCTTGAATTTCCAGCTGCCCCAACATCCTGTACTTCCATAAACCAAAATCCCCTTTACCGTTGAACTTTTCCATCTCGAACTTGCCTGGTGTTGGATTCATCGTGGATCGATGACCTGTTTATACTGAGTTACCTACAAGTAAACAATACAACAAGAACCAACCAACCACAGATTCCAGCAACAATATCTCTCGCAAATTCCGATAACCTAGATGAATCTATCTCAGCAGTAATGGATCTAGAACTTAAGATGAAAGACAATTAAATTCCAGTATGGAGGAAGAAAGAAAACTGCCCTGAGTTCGAGGCTTGAACTCTTACGAATCTGGTTCTTGAAGACTCGCCTCCACTTCACTCTAGCTCTGTGAAGCTCACGATTACTTTCTTCAACTTCTCCGACGATCTCCGATCTTCTCCTCCTCGAATCGATTTCCCTGATGTCGACTTGTATCAAGATCGCCTCCAACCTGGCTCTGATACCACTTGTAGCATATACAAGTGCAAATCTCTCTTTATCGATTCAATCTCTTGCTCTTTCTCTCACTCGTTTGTTCTCTCTCTTAGATCTTGTGATTCGATTTGTAACCGAAAAGAAAGACAATGCGGAAATCTAAAGAACGCACAACACTTATAGAGTTCCCCAAACCGGGTACATCTCTCTTCAGGATGGTACCTGGAAATTCACTATGAGCTTGAGTTTACAGAGATTGAGTTTGAGAAGAGCAACAATGGTGTATGCTCTCTCTGAATAAGAAAGAAGAAGCGTAACTCAGAAAAAATGAGATCTGAGTTATTAACAACCTTTCTCTACTTGGGCCAACACTTAATCAACGAGGCCCATACTTGCTCAATACTCTTATTTGCTTTTGGACCAGCTTGTGCAAGCCCAACTCTAGCTTCCTTTGGTTAATCTCCTAAACCAGACTCGACCAGCAGCATAATCTATAACCAATTCTTCACACATGGTATTGTATAAGTTACAAAATAACAAGATACATTAATAATTGGAATAATTTACTATAACCTCTAATTTTAAAATTGAATTCTTTGTAATTAGTGGTAGCCCGTTGGTTTATTGATTGATAAAGTGTTAATTAAAGTTTCTAAAAATTTGGAGTTTTAATCCTAGAGAACATGAATTATTACAGATCCGTGGAGGCAAGTTTAATGGAAGTTCATTCGTTGCGTCGTGGTGCAATGTGATGCAGTTAGAACGGTTTGTGATTTTGTGTATTAAATGTGAAACTGTCCACTACGAATGTGGTGCATAAAAAATATACATTATAGATTTTTGCAGTGCGAGTAGAATTGTTTGTTGTAAAGTCATTTGTAGAATCTTTCGATATAGTTCTGATCAAATTCCCTCATCGTGAATGTAAAATCATCAATTGTAATAGGTTAAAAATAGTATGTTCTAATAATGTATCAGACGACACTAAAAAAATTAGTTTTTTTTGTTTTTTTATTAAACTCGGAGTAATCCTAGGTTCTTAACGGGCCCAGATTAATCTCCCGAGCGGGAGTGACACAGCCTATTTATGATGCCCCACTTAGCCAAGAGTTAGTGTGATGATTTCGCGTCCAGGGGGATTCGATCCCCAGCCTGAACCAACAGAACCGAAACTCACCCCGAATGAAAACCACCACACTACAACCTCTTGGTTAACTAAAAAAATTAGTTGTAACTGTAGTATATGAAAATGCATTTTTTGTATAGAACAAGAATTCAAAAGCTTGTACTAACAAATCGTCTAGGATCATCACTCTAGATTGATTAATAATAATAATCACTAACAAGAATTCAAAAGCTTGTAACTCATCAAAATCAAAACAAATGTTTGATGCTACAAGACTCACCTAAATTAAATTATGTGATGCTATTAATAAGCTTAACTCGAATTACACATGACACAAACAGAGTTGCTTAAGTTAAGTAATTCATACTACAGTCACATTATTTTATATTTTTTATAAAAAAAGAACATTACTTTATTTTTTCAGAAATAAAATTATACATTATGATATTTATTTTATTTTATTTTCCAAATTTCTCTTAATGTATATTCTGTGTATCCCAATTTCGACTCTATGAAGTGGACAACTACCCTAAAACACATTCACCCACTTCCTCTGCATAAACCTCTCTCTCTCTCCTCTCTTCTCTCTCTCTCTCCACTGCCATGAAAATCGCAGCTCATGGAGACATAAACTCCTTAGAAACCTCTCATCTTGATGACTTTTGCTTCCTGAGTTTTCACTTTATTGTCCGAACGCTCTGAAACTTTGAGCCCTCAATAACGATAACGACACTATTAAAAACACACACAAAAAAAACCATGGCGGAGAATCTCGCTTGTGGAGAAACCAGCGATTCATGGATCATTGACAACGACGATGAAATCAACTGTGTAGGCGGATTTATGAGTGAGATTGATTATAACCATGAACTTTTTAGTAAAGACGATAACTTTGACGGCAACGGATCAATTCCGGTGATGGGTTCTCCATCGTCGTCGAGAGAAGACAGAATCAGAGAGATGTTGGAGAGAGAGATTGAGTTTTTTCCCGGAACTGGTTATCTTACTAGATTGCGTTCTGGGGATTCGGAACTGCGTGTTAGAAACCAAGCTCTGGATTGGATTTTGAAGGTTTGAGATTTTCTTCTTTGATCTATGTCAAAATCTCAAATCTGGTTTGGTCTCTTTTTGTTTGTTTTTGATTGATTTTGAGTTTCTTCTCCGACCAGTTGATAGATCATTCATATTGGGGGGTTTAAAAGAGGCTTCTGCTTATTATTATCCTCAGATGTATTAAAATGGGAAAAACTCACTCTTGAGATCAGTTGGATCTTCTTAATAGATTGAGGTTTTGATCTGTTTGAGTAACTGGGGTTCTGTCTTTAATGCCAATTGTTATTGTCTGAAACAGGTTTGTGCTCATTACAATTTTGGACCTCTGTGCATTTGTCTATCCATGAACTACTTGGATCGGTTCCTATCATCCTATGAATTGCCAGTAAGTTTGATTCATCTTCTTCGGGTTGGGTTATTCGAATATTCGAGACAATTCGCTAATCGTGTGTGTGTTTCGATTGCATAGAAAGACAAGGCGTGGGCTGTGCAGTTGCTAGCTGTCTCTTGCTTATCATTAGCAGCCAAAATGGAAGAATCAGATGTGCCTCAAACTGTTGATTTACAGGTGCAACACACATTTAGTCCTTAATAGCTCAGTCTTACGAACAATCGAAAACCGCAGATTTCCTAATGGTTTTGATGAGCAGGTGGGAGATCCCAAGTTTGTTTTCGAGGCCAAAACAATAAAAAGGATGGAGCTTTTGATACTCAACACATTGAATTGGAGGTTGCAAGCTCTAACTCCATTCTCCTTCATTGATTATTTCATTTACAAGATCAACGGTCACGTGTCAGAGAATTCGATCTATAGATCGTCACAATTCATCTTGAACACTACTAAAGGTGCGTCTTTTATTAATCGGAAGCAAGCCTATAATGTTCTTTCCTTGTTTGCAACTAACTTGCTCTGTTTAGAGGAAGGCATGATGGGTTTTCCGTTTGAACAAATTGAATGCAGCAATTGAATTCTTAGACTTCAGGCCTTCTGAGGTAGCTGCAGCAGCGGCAGTGTCTGTTTCCATTTCAGGAGAAATAAAGTGCATTGATGACGAAATGGCGATGTCTAATCTCACTTATGTTAAACAGGTAAAACCCATCTAATATATTAGCAAAGAAGCAAACTTTGTAGCTTCCGCTATATTAACATTTGGTATGAAAGCTTAACGAGACCTATTCGCGGTAAAAGAAAAGAAAAACGAAACTCTTACTGTTTCAAGAACACACATTTCATCAAGCGTTGGAATTTGATCAGTGGATCATTGTCCTTCTTTTAGCAGGAGAGTGTGGAGAGATGTTTGAATCTGATGAGAAATCTCACAGAGGAGAGTGTGCCGGGAACTAGATTATCCCCGCAGCAGCCGCGATTAGCGGCAAGAGTGGTACCAGAGAGTCCAGTTGGAGTGTTGGAAGCAACATGTTTGAGCTATAAGAGTGAAGAGAGAACAGTTGAGTCATGTACAAATTCCTCACAGAGTAGTCCAGACGACAACAACAACAATAGCAACAAGAGGAGGAGAAAACAATGAGAGAGGGAAAGAAAAAAAAGTCATACATTGCTTTTTCAACTTCAATCCATAAGGGTCATGAACATTTGAGGTTCTTTTTATTTTTGGTTTATTCCTTCTTTTTTTTTACATAAACTTTCTTTTTCTTTCTTTAATTTCTCATCTTCAATCAGAAAATTGGATTGAAAATGAGAGTTTTGTGAGAGAGAAAAAAGAAAAATAAAGAGGGGTCTTTTGAAGGCGGCAAAATTAATAAGTCATTATTGAAGATGAAGAGAGACATCCCTAGGTTCATGTTCTTGCTCCAAGGGACTTTTTGTTTTTTTTTTTGCTACATAAGATCGGAGAAATAAGAAATAAGAAATAAGAAATAAGAAATAAGAAATAAGAAATAAGTAATACATTAAGAATTAAGAATTAAGAAATAAGAAATAAGAAATAAGAAATAAGAAATAAGAAATAAGAAATAAGAAATAAGAAATAAGAAATAAGAAATAAGAAATAAGAAATACGAAATAAGAATCCAATTTTTATAATTTTTTTTGGTATTCAAATGTGACCCTAAATTTAAAATTTTCAGTTACAAAATTTTATTGTCGGCTTATTCGTGTAACGAAATATTCAATTTGCCAAAAATGTTTTAGTTAATAATAATATTAAATAATTTACTATCGTGGTAAAACATTTATAATGAAAACTTATAAACGGGTTTTAGTGACATAGTAATTGTACATTTTTTTAAAAAGAAGTTCTGGACCGAAACTTTTGATCTGAAATCCGTACATTCTCTTAGGCCCATATCAGTCTTTGATATTTTTACCCGTTCTAGCTACCATTCGATTCTATGATCTCTTGGATTACCCCAATGATATCTTTTCAGTCGAACTATCGACCTCTGGTATAATTGTATTTCTTTAAAAAAAAAAGACATACTAGTAATTGTACTAGGTCCATCTTTTGTATCACCACTCAAATTCATATTTGATAGAATACGTGTGTGAGTTGTTAACAATGAATTATAAAAAAATCTATTCCGTTTTATTTTAATTATTGTTTACACATTATTTATTTATAAATATTTTTTTAGTTTTGTAATATATATATATATATAATATTTCCTTGTAATATTAGATTGATTAATAACAATCACTAAATTATATAATATTATAAAGTATTTTATCTTTTCAGATAGGTGAAAGTTATAAATACAAACAATGCAATATAGATTAATTTGCATTAACAAAAAAATACCACTTCAAAAACAACAACTAAGTGTATACTTTTCCTTGAAAGAAATGGTCATATTTACCTGGTTAATACTCAAACTAGCTGATATTCACATAGAACCCCAAAAAAAAAAAAAATCAAAGTGAAATATTAATTTATAATGTTTTGTTTTTCTTGTTTGAAGAAATAATATAATTGGTTTGAAGGAGAAATGCATGTTTTGGGGATTGGAGAAGGGGAAGCCATAATGGGCCCTGAAAAGAGGTCTTAAAGGGCCCACTTCTTTTTGTTTTGACTATGCGACCGGTCAACATCTCTCTCTCTCCTCGTGTTCATAAACTCGAATAATAATCATCTCTGAGCATAAAAGAAACATTGGGAATCTATTGCTTCTCTTCTCTTACTTTATTATATTTTTTTACTTTTTTTTGTTCTTTCCTTTTTCACATATTCGCCTGAATATAATTTATATATATGTAATTATGTATATATATTCTTTGCAGCTTAATAGTATTGATGACCACTCATTACGTACGTACATCTTCCAAGTACATACATAACGAAATGTGTACTCCGTTGTAGATTCTAATAATTTCCGATTTTCTGATTTAATTAGTGCGATTTGCTTTATTTAAACTGGTAATTATCATAGTGTGATTTTAACAAATGAAAACAAATACTTATGATTTATTTTTGATTAACATTTTGAATCTTAGATCGAGATGGGTGTAAAACGAGATGAGCATCTTCTTGGGGGTTACAAAGTATATAGATGCATGTTTGTGTGAAAATTTTAATTTCTTCACTATACTTCCATTGTGATAACTTTGTGGCTATTATACTATTGTATTAGAATGTTAATTATTTTATTTTCTCTACAATTTTTTATTTCCATTTGTTGATGGTATTTGTAGGTGTGAGGATGAACACACCCTTTTTTTAGGCTCATTCCAAAGCAAAAGGCCCAACACCAAAAGTCCATCATCCACTTGCCAACAACCTCTCTCTCTCATCCAATCAGATGACTCCACCTCACCCTTGGACTCTCTATAAATAGGAGAAGGGCATAAAGAAGAAAATGACACTTGAACTCTCCACCCCTCTCTCTCTCTAAAAAAATAAATCTCAGCTCTCCCGAGCTCCCTACCTGCAAGCAGCTCTCCCGAGCTCCCTATCTGCAAACAACTCTCCCGAGGTCCCTACATGCAAGCAGCTCTCCCGAGCTCCCTACCTGCAAGCAGCTCTCCCGAGCTCCCTACCTGCAAGCAGCTCTCCCGAGCTCCCTACCTGCAAACAGCTCTCCCGAGCTCCCTACCTGCAAACAACTCTCCCGAGCTCCCTACTTGCAAGCAGCTCTCCCGAGCTCCTGATATGCTCAATTTAATACCCTAAGATACTAAAGCAGTTGTTGTAGTAAGTGTAGGGGTCGAACCACAAAGAACTCAAAAATCACTCAATAGATTCTATAGATCAGAAACAAGCTAAACCAGATGATGTAATTGAAAAACAGGGTTGCAAGTAAAACGTTTGTAAATTCAATTTGGGGAATGTAGGCTTAGGGTATTTCTCAGGAAATCAATGAATGCAGCTAAGCTACCTAACAGGATCCAGATTAAGCACTGTTCTAGAACTCAAATCACTAAAATATAATTAACCAACTCTCGTTGCGAAAACTATCTAAATCTAAATCCTAGAAATTCCAAATCTCTTTGCGAATCCTAAAGTCTAAATCAGCTTTAAAATCAGGTTTGATATGTTCACAAATCAATTAAACCAAATCTCTTTGCGAATAATCAATTTGCTCACCTAAGGTTCTATCAGGTAATTAATCGCACTCTCGTGCCTAATTAATTATCCTAAGATCTAAGTTCCAGATTCGTCAACCTAGAATTAGCCTTGAGAACAACCTAAGGCGAAGAACTAATTTAGATAGTGAATCCTAACAGATAATCAACCTAGCATTCAAAGAAATCCCTATGAGAAAACCCTAAACCTAACAGGTGATCTACTCAGACATGGATATTAAATTAATAAACATGTTGAATAAATACTCTTATATTAAATCAGAAAGAGAAACAAGGTTTTGAGATCTGATCTCGGACGAAGGGAAACCAGACTTGTCTCTCACCAAAATCTCTCTTAAACCTAAACAATAATAAAGCATAGCCTAAACAATGGCTGTAAAATCCTATTTATAACCTAAATCACGATTTGGGGCCTTCTTGTAATTATCAAAGTCCTCTGGGTGCTTTTGCAATTCTCCAAGGCTTCATAATTAGTCGCGGCCCATGAAATCTCGATGAGTGTCGATCGATACCAGGGGGTATCGATCGATGCTCGGTGCTCAGATCGGGCTCTTAGTCATCAGACTTCAGTCTCGCTCCAGAATGCTCCAGAAAAGCTCCAATAATTCCAATTAAGCTCCAAATGTGCTATAACCTGTGAAAGACTCTAAAAGACTCCAAAACACAAGAAAAGACTCTATAAAAGGACTTATATCATGGCCTAAACAGGGTAAAAACCATGATATATCAACTCCCCCAGACTTAGCCTTTTGCTTGTCCTCAAGCAAATAGAAGACTAAATCAGAAAAAGAGGTTTGAAAACGTAGAGACTCACCTGTTCCTGAACCATCGAAATGACCTTCTTTCCAAGCACCCAAATGTTACCTGATCAGCTTTTGATCTGACCACCATGTACTTCTCCGTAGACATTTGCAGCTTTTCCAGACTCCACACAAAATCCCACAGCATTGTTCAAGTAAAACCTTCATCGCCAGTTTCATCGCTGCAGTTAATGTTCAAGAACCTTCTAGATTCTTTACCAGACAATATCATGACAAAGGAACCACCCTTTTTAACACTTTTTGTATCAATTTCTCTCCCCCAGACTTATTTCTTATTATGTTCTATTTATATATATTTTTTATTTTCAGCTTAGCATATACACATCAAGGTATGAGACGCGAGTATTGATGCACTACAAGAAAACAATCGATTTGCAATGGAATTTGCGATGGATATTATCCGTCGCAAATTTGCAACGGATTTGCGAGGGATTTGCGAGGGATTTGCGAGTGACTATTTGTCGTCGCAAATCCGTCGCTATTTTGCGAGGGAAAAAGTCGTCGCAAATTGCGACAATTTTGCAACATATTTGCGACGAAAATGCGAGGGAAAGTCTAGAGTCACAAATCCCTCGCAAATTTGCGAGGGGCAAGATGTCGTCGCAAATTCGTTGCAAATTTGCGAGGAATCTGCGAGGGATTAGCGAGCAAAATTTGCAATAGAATTGCTAGGGATTCATTCCTTATTTCCGGCGAGGATAAAATCGTGACAAATGTCTAACGGTTTTAAAAGTGAATCTCAAAAAATTATATTTCTAAATTTATTTAATGATGGGCATTCATAAACCACGAAAATTTGAAAATGTCTCCGTATGATATATAAAACGTCATATATCCGTATCTGTTGTTTATGAATATATATATATAAGTTTAACATCCCTCGTACCCTCAAATTCATTATATTTTTGAAAAAAAATTCTTATGATCATGACTCTTATGAGATTATAAACTGTAAACTTTATTACGTTATTATACCCTATACCCTAAACCTTAAAAAATAAAAATCATGAATTTGCAACGGATTTGCAATGGATCCGTCGCAAATCCGTTGCAAATACAAAATCCATCGCAAATCCGTTGCAAATTTGCGATGGATTTGCGATGGATATGTTGCAAATCCGTTGCAAATAAAGGATCCATCGCAAATCCGTTGCAAATTTGCAATGGAATTGCTAGGGATTCATTCTTTATTTCCGGCGAGGATAAAATCATGACAAATATCTAACGGTTTTAAAAGTGAATCTCAAAAAATTATATTTCTAAAGTTACTTAATGATATGTATTCATAAATCGCGAAAATTTGGAAATGTCTCCGTATGATATATAAAACGTCATATATCCGTATATGTTGTTTAGGAATATATATATAAGTTCAACATCCCTCGTACCCAAAAATTCATTATATTTTTGAAAAAAAATTCTTATGATCATGACTCTTATGAGATTATAAACTGTAAACTTTATAATGAATATATACGTTATTATACCCTAAACCCTAAACACTAAACCTTAAAAAATAAAAATCATGAATTTGCAACGGATTTGCAATGGATCCGTCGCAAATCCATTGCAAATACAGGATCCATCGCAAATCCGTTGCAAATTTGCGATGGATTTGCGATGGATCCGTTGCAAATCCGTTGCAAATAAAGGATCCATCGCAAATCCGTTGCAAATTTGCAATGGAATTGCTAGGGAATCATTCTTTATTTCCGGTGAGGATAAAATCATGACAAATATCTAACGGTTTTAAAAGTGAATCTCAAAAAATTATATTTGTAAAGTTACTTAATGATATGTATTCATAAATCGCGAAAATTTGGAAATGTCTCCGTATGATATATAAAACGTCATATATCCGTATATGTTGTTTAGGAATATATAATAAGTTCAACATCCCTCGTACCCTCAAATTCATTATATTTTTGAAAAAATATTCTTATGATCATGACTCTTATGAGATTATAAACTGTAAACTTTATAATGAATATATACGTTATTATACCCTAAACCCTAAACACTAAACCTTAAAAAATAAAAATCATGAATTTGCAACGGATTTGCAATGGATCCGTCGCAAATCCGTTGCAAATACAGGATCCATCGCAAATCCGTTGCAAATTTGCGATGGATTTGCGATGGATCCGTTGCAAATCCGTTGCAAATAAAGGATCCATCGCAAATCCGTTGCAAATTTACAATGGAATTGCTAGGGATTCATTCCTTATTTCCGGCGAGGATAAAATCGTGACAAATATCTAACGGTTTTAAAAGTGAATCTCAAAAAATTATATTTCTAAAGTTATTTAATGATGTGCATTCATAAATCGCGAAAATTTAGAAATGTCTTCGTATGATATATAAAACGTCATATATCCGTATGTGTTGTTTATGAATATATATATAAGTTCAACATCCCTCGTACCCTCAAATTCATTATATTTTTGAAAAAAATGCTTATGATCATGACTCTTATGAGATTATAAACTGTAAACTTTATTATGTTATTATACCCTAAACCCTAAACCTTAAAAAATAAAACTCATGAATTTGCAACGGATTTGCGATGGATCCGTCGCAAATCCGTTGCAAATACAGGATCCATCGCAAATCCGTTGCAAAATGATTTTTTTTGAAATTTGGTACGAAAATTGAATTTTTTCAGCACATGTTGGGCCAAATTTAACCGCGAATTGGTAGTGGACCAAACATTTTGCGATGGATTAATCCGTTGCAAATCCGTTGCAAATGTTGGAGCTATCGCAATTCCGTTGCAAATCCATCGCGTATTAGTTTATAAATTAACCTGTTTATCTTCTTCTTCCTTTCTCCCTTCTTAATTCCCTCAATCTCAATCTCCCGTCGATCTAAAATCGATCTCCGGCCCACTGTACATTCCGGCGACCCCACTCCTCCTCCTCCTCCGGCGATCGGTTCCTCTTCCTCTGGCGATCGGTTTCTCTTCCCTTCCTCTCCTCCGCGACCTCCTCCCTTCACCTCGCGAGCTCTTTCTTCTCCTCCTCCGCCGGCGAGCACTCCTCTCCCTCCGGCGACCTCCTCTCCCTCCGGCGAGCCCCTCCCTCCGGCGAGTCCCCTCCTCTCCCCTCTCCCTCCGGCGACCTCTTCCTCTCCTGGGCGAAGGTAAGTATTTTTTTTTAATTTCATTTTTTATTTCAAAAATATATGTTGTTATCTTAAAAAAACAAATATTGGATTTGATAGATTTGTGAAATTTGTTAGATTTGAGAACAAAAATTTAGATTTGTTAGATTTGGATTTGTATTTAATTTAGATTTTTAGATTTTTAGAATTGTTAGATTTTGTTAGATTATTTAGATTTTTAGATTTGTTAAAAAAATATATTTGTTAGATTTGTATTTAAATTAGGATGAATTTAGATTGTTAGATTTAGATTTGTTATTTATTAAGTTGTTAAATTTGTATTTTAATTCGGATGAATATTATATAATTTTATAATTATTATGACATTATATAAAATTATTAGTTTGATTGTAATTTTTTTGTATTTTCTAAATTATAATATAATTATATGAATTAATTATTAAATTTTTTTTTGTAGATGTCGGGATTTCGAGGTAACGACTACACTCGATTTCTTTCGATGGGTTCCACAAGTACTCCTCCTGTTATACAGATGGATTTCGTAACTTCAGCTGTTCCTGAGACCGTGGAGCCTGCCCCAGCACCGGCGGATCCCGCACCGTCTAACCCCGCGGTTGACTCCATCCCCATTGATATTGGACTACTTTGCTGAGAAGGATCCGGCTTTTGCAAGACTTCGCGCAGCACGTAACCCTTCGGGATCGGGATCGGGATCCAGAACCGGTACCGAAACCGGAACCGGTCCTTTTGTAAACATTTTGTTTTGTTTTTTTAAAACAATTATGCATTTTTTGTAATAAATAAATTATATAATTATGTTTTTTAATTTTATATGTTAATTATTTTTAATTATTATTCAATTTATAAATTAATTTTTTAATTATTTAATTTTTTTTAATTACAAAATTCAATTTTTCTCGCAAATCCATTGCAATTTTGCGAGGGAATATTTTCCGTCGCAAGTTTGCGAGGGAAGAGTTTCGTCGCAAACTTGCGAATATGCGACGGATTTGCGAGGGAGAGTTGCCTTTGCAAATTTGCGACGGAATTTTTCTCGTCGCAAATTTGCGACGGATATGCGAAGGAAATTTGCCGTTGCAAATTTGCGAGGGACTCTATCTCGTCGCAAATTTGCGACGGAGTTGCGAGGGAACTTGGCCGTTGCAAATTTGCGAGGGAGTATATCTCCTCGCAAATTTGCGACGAATTTGCGACGGAATTTGGCCGTTGCAATTTTGCGAGGAAAATTGTTTCGTCGCAAATTTGCGACGGATTTGCGAGGAAAACTGTTTTGCGACGACTGATTTGCGACGGAAGTGGTGTCGTCGCAATTCCGTCGCAAAGCGTGATTTGCGACGGATTTGCTATGGATTTTTCCATCGCAAAACGGTTGTTTTCTTGTAGTGATGGTGTTTGCCACCGAATCCCCGGTTCTTCCCTCTCTATGTATCAAAGGATGTAGGCGAATAATGGCATCATAGGAAAATCCTAGCCTCGCTTCCAATCCTTTGTGTGATCATCCCCTCTCAAGTAGAATAATGGGATCGCTGGAAATTTTCCTAACCCTCTACTCAGAAGAAAATCATTTCAATCTTTTATGCTCTTATCTATCAACTTATTTCAGGGGAGAGAGATACCATAATTCTAAACACACGGGTTCCTTTATCAGATATGAATGATGAATCAAGCTCTATGAACACTAACCATATTGATGAAGTGCAAAAATTTGGCTCAGGTTTCAGAAGAACTCTGCTGGAGACATGGATGTTTTCTAGTCAACTGGTCAGCCTTTGGATTTTTCATTAGTCGATCTAGAACTGATCCTGTAACACTGTGCACTCAAAAACAAAATCAAATCAATAGGTTCAAGCACAGGATCATCATCTCCAACAAATTTTTGACTCAATAAAACAGTTTTGACTCGATAAAACGACTGACTCTAAGAAAAACGAAAACAATGTCAGCAGACACCTCCCCCAGACTTGAACAACACTGTCCTCAGTGTTATCTAGCCTAGAGTCAGTGAAAGAAACAAAAGAAAAGGATAGAATGAAGAGAAACAAGAAATTACCTTCCTGGAACAGCGAGTGTCGATCGACACACAGCACGATATCGATCGATACCACGCTTAGATCGACTTGGTGAACTTTCATCCGCGATTGGTGTCGATCGATACCAATGGGGTATCGATCGATACTTAGGCGATTGCGAGTTGCTCCTTGTTCATCCTGACACAGACTCAAAACAAATGAAAAATCAAAAGGAAAAACGACTCAAGGACAGACTCACCAGTGGGTTGCCTCCCACCAAGCGCTCGTTTAACGTCAATAGCTTGACTGTAACGCCATTCAGGCTGTTGGTGCATCATCCAGAGGCATTATCTGCCCTGTTGGAATCTCGGCTTGCGCCCAATAGTGTTTCACTCTTTGTCCATTGACAGTGAATTCCTCGCCTGTGCGATTTATCAGCACCACAGCACCATGTGGTCTGACCTCTTTGATTGTGAAGGGACCTGACCAACGTGAACGCAGTTTACCAGGAAACAATTGCAAACGAGAGTTATACAGAAGTACCTGGTCGTTCGGTTCGAAGTGTCTGGAGATGATTTTCTTATCATGATAAGCTTTAGTTCTCTCCTTGTACAGCCTCGAGTTCTCATAAGCATGGTGCCTGATCTCATCCAGCTCGTTCAGCTGAATCAACCTCCTCTCAGCAGCAGGCTTGATGTCGAAGTTCAGCATCTTTGTTGCCCATGCAGCCTTGTGCTCAATCTCTACTGGAAGGTGGCATGCTTTCCCATACAGCATTTGGAAAGGTGTAGTACCCAGCGGTGTCTTGAAGGCAGTCCTGTATGCCCAAAGTGCATCATCCAGCTTTGTAGACCAATTATTCCTAGAAGCATTCACTGTCTTCTCCAAGATCTCCTTGATCTGCCTGTTAGAGACTTCAACTTGCCCACTTGTCTGAGGGTGATATGGAGTAGCCACACGATGGTTTACACCATATTGCTTCAACAACCTCTCGAACACCTTGTTGATAAAGTGAGAGCCACCATCACTTATCACAATTCGAGGTACTCCAAAGCGAGGGAAAATGATGGTCTTAAACAGCTTAAGAACCACCGCAGAGTCATTCTTCTCACTGGCTATCGCTTCCACCCATTTAGACACATAGTCCACAGCAACCAGGATGTAGGTCTTCTTGTGTGAAGATGGGAAAGGACCCATAAAGTCAATGCCCCAGCAATCAAAAACTTCAACCTCAAGGATGAAATTTTGTGGCATCTCATGTCTCTTACTGATCTTCCCTCTCCTCTGACAAGCGTCGCACTGTGAGACGAAAGTGTGAGCATCCTTGAACATGGTAGGCCACCAGAAGCCTGCTTGAAGAGCCTTGGATACTGTCTTGAAGGTGGCAAAGTGTCCAGCATAGTCTGATCCATGGCAATGAAACAAAACATCGGAAACTTCTGACTCAGCAATGCATCTCCTGTATATTCCGTCAGAACAATGCTTGTACAAGTAAGGTTCATCCCAAAAGAATCTCCTTATGTCGCGCATGAACTTCTTCTTGTCATACTTCTTGAGGTGGTTTGGCTTTGCATCTGCAGCGAGATAATTTGCAATATCAGCGTACCATGGAGTATCAGAATCTGCTGCAGCGACGAGATGGTGGTTAGAAACGACTGAATGATCGATGATGAAAACAGCGTCTGAATCGTCAGGGTATCGACCGATACCATCATGGTATCGATCGATACCGGAACCTGCAACTCGTGGAAATTGCTGATTCTCGGCCAGATTCATCTGAAACCCAGTTTCAATGAAGTAGATGGCTTCCTCAGGTAGTTGATCATCAATGGGGACGTCCTCATCGATCCGCATCCGCGAGAGATGGTCAGCAACTCCATTCTCTATGCCTTTCTTGTCCTTAACCTCAATGTCAAACCCTTGTAGCAAAAGAACCCAACGACAGAGACGAGGCTTGAGATCCTTGTTGTTCATCAGATACTTGAGAGCAGCATGATCAGTATGAACAACCACCTTGCTCCCAACCAAGTAAGATCGGAATTTCTCAAAGGAGAAAACAACAGCAAGTAGCTCATTCTCTGTGGTGCTGTAATTCCTCTGAGCGTCATCTAAAGTCCTGCTGGCATAGTAGATGACGTGCAGCTGTCTGTCTTTCCTCTGACCCAGAACTGACCCCACAGCAAAGTCACTGGCATCACACATGATCTCGAAAGGCAGAGTCCAATCAGGAGGTTGCACAACAGGAGCACTCACTAAAGCCTTTTTGATCTCCTCAAAGGTTGCAAGACAATCGGCTGTGAAATCAAATTTGATCTCTTTGCATAGCAGAGCAGTGAGTGGACGTGCTATCTTGGAGAAATCCTTGATGAACCTCCTGTAAAACCCAGCATGACCAAGGAAACTCCGAATATCCTTCACAGAAGTAGGTGGTGGGAGACTTGTCATGACCTGAATCTTGGCTTTGTCAACTTCGATTCCAGCTTCAGAGACTTTGTGCCCAAGTACAATGCCATCCTGAACCATAAAATGACACTTTTCCCAGTTAAGGACCAAGTGTTTCTCTTCACACCTCTGGAGCACCTTGCACAGATTAGTCAAACAGATCTTGAATGATGACCCATATACTGAAAAATCATCCATGAACACCTCCATGAAGTCCTCGATCATGTCTGTGAAGATAGACATCATGCACCTCTGAAAAGTGGCTGGAGCGTTGCACAATCCAAATGGCATTCTCCTGTATGCGAACGTGCCATAGGGACACGTGAAAGTGGTATACCCTTGGTCATCTGGATGGATAGGAATCTGGAAGAAACCTGAATATCCATCAAGGAAGCAGTAGTAGGGATGACTGGCCAATCTCTCCAACATCTGGTCAATGAATGGCAATGGGAAGTGATCTTTCCGTGTGGCCGCGTTCAACTTCCTGTAATCAATGCACATTCGATGTCCTGTGATAGTCCTCGTGGGAATCATCTCATCCATGTTGTTCTTCACCACAGTTATCCCTCCTTTCTTAGGAACAACGTGCACTGGACTGACCCAAGAGCTATCTGAGATAGCATAGATAACTCCTGCATCTAAGAGTTTCATGATCTCTTTCTTAACCACTTCCTTCAGATTTGGATTCAGCCTCCTTTGATGCTCAACTGAAGCCTTTGACTCGTCCTCAAGATGAATCCTATGCATGCACAGGTTCGGGGAAATACCTGAAATGTCATCAAGAGAATAGCCAAGAGCTTTGCGATACTTGCGCAGCTTGCTTAGCAGTAAAGTGACCTCTGCGTTGTTCAAAGAAGAATTAAGGATTACAGGGTACGTGGAATTAGGACCAAGAAAACCATACCTTAGATTCGCAGGAAGTGGTTTGAGTTCCACTTTAGGAGCGTTCTCCTCGCTCCAATCTCCAAGCCCAGCAGCTTGCATAGTTCTTTCGGCCAAACTGGTTTCTGGCCGTAGGGTATCGATCGATACCATCAGAGTATCGATCGATACTGGTCGTGCTGAATCGAGTATCCTTCCGTATTCAGCAGCAGCATCGTGTGGCTTAACCTCTGACTCAGCAGAACCGGCCAATGCTCTCTCCAATGGGTCCTCAGGATGCATCTCTAAGAAGTACTCCTCAGCAATATCACAGAAGGTATCAACGAAGAAAGTCCGCCCATCGATGGTTGGTCTCTTCATCATCTTCTCCATGTTAAAATTCATGACCAACTCACCAATGTTAAGAGATATCTTCCCATTCCTGCAATCAATCAGAGCACCAGCTGTTGCTAGGAATGGTCTTCCCAAGATGAGAGGATCTCTGGGTTCCGAATCATACTCCAAGACAATGAAATCAGTTGGGATTAAGCAGTTCCCAATCACAATCGGAACATCCTCGAGCAATCCTTCTGGAAGTCTAATTGAACGATCAGCGAGAATCAGCGAGATTCTAGTAGCAGTGAAGTCTGTCATTCCCATTCTCTTAGCAACCGAGTATGGCATGAGGTTGACACTTGAGCCAAGGTCACAGAGAGAACGCTCAAACCTGTCAGTAGCTATTGTGCAATCCAAGACAAAGCTCCCTGGATCTGGAAGTTTCGTTGGGATCCTGTTGCTTAGGATTGCACTGCACTCATGAGTGATCATCAGACAGCCTTCTTCAAGGTTCACATTGCTGGACACCATCTTCTTGACATACCTCTTGAAAGCTACAGAGGTCTTGATAGCATCGATGAAGGGAAGTTCAACAACCAGCTTGTCCAAAATTTCCTTGCATTTAGCATCCTCTACTTCCTTCTTAGTCTTCCCAAGAGCTCTGGGATAGGGTACCCTCGGGATGTAGACCCTCTCTGGTGCTGCTTTAGGCTTCTCCTTCACAATCTCAACTTCTGCATCGTCTTCAGGTTCGGTATCGATCGATACTGGGGGGGTATCGATCGATACACGGGAATTTGAGTTTTCCCGTCTGAGAATCGCGATCGGTGTCGATCGATGCTGAGTAGTGTCGATCGATGCCTTAGCGATTTCAGTGTCTTCATCGTCAGACAACTCGAAATTTGCATTAGGCTGATCTACTTTTGCCCCTGATTTGACCTCCTTACCACTTCTCAAGGTAATGGCATTGATGTGTGCCCTTGGGTTCTCTCCTTTTCCTGGTAGAAAACCTTCTTGTCTTCTCGAATTCTCTGAAGTCTGAGCTACCTGAGTTTCCAGCTTCTTCTGACCAATACCCAGAGAATCGATCCTTCCACTCAGATCTTTGTACATGGCGTCCATCTTACCATTGAAGGTTACTGTAATCTGCTGCTGTCCATGAACGAGTGTTTCAAGCATGGCTTCAATCTTGTTCTCTGATGTCTTAGCAGTCACAGGCTCGTAAGAAGGATTTCCGTAGTTCCTGGTGTAACCACTGATCTGGGCAGGTTTCTGGTTGAATCCTCCTTGCTGGAAGTTGTTGAAACCTCGATTGTTGTTGTACTGGTTCCTCTGTCCCTGAAAGCCAGAACCACCAATGTAGTTCACGTCTTCTGCTTCATTCTCATTGAAAACCTCAACATCCTCAGCAAAATGGACAGCTTTTGTTGTCTTTCCCAGCAGAAGACTGTGCATAGAATCTAGTTGAGCCTTAAACTCAGCGATCTGCGATCCATCTTGATTACCAGCCAGCTTCTTGCGCTCGAAATCTGCACTCTTTGTGCTGCTGCTAGATGCAAAATTCTCAATTAACACATAGGCGTCCTCAGGATAGTTGGTGTTGAAGTTCCCATTGCTTGAAGAGTCCAGAGCCATCTGATACCTCCAATCTACTCCTCTGAAGAAGATACCTAGCAGCTGCACATCAGAGTATCCATGGTGTGGACAGTCTCTTTGGTATGATCTGAATCTTGTCCAAGCAGCCTTGAACGCCTCAGTAGGTCCTTGAGAAAAAGTGGAGATTTTATTCCTCAGATCTTCAGATCGTCCATCATCATAGAAGTTAATTAGGAAGGCTCTCTTGGTGTCTTCCCAATTAGTCAGTGATCCAGGAGGTAGCTGCCTCAGCCAGTAAGTAGCCTCTCCACCTAGAGAGTAGAGGAAAAGCTTGCAGAAAAGATAATCGTAGGACACTCCATTGCTCTTGATGCTAGTGACCAAGTCCTCGAATTTCTCTACATGATCCATTGGATGCTCATGAGGCAAACCATGGAAGAGATGCTGTCCTACTAGAGTGTAGTAAGCAGGCTTCAGCTCAAAATCATTCCGCTCATACGCAGGGGGACGAATCGCAGAGCGATTGGCGAAAAATTGCTCTGGCCTGTTGTGTTCACCAATCGTTCTACCACGATTAACCACAGCATCCCTTGCGTTCCTAGCGGCATTCTCAGCGACAACCGGAGCAGGTTGAATGATAATCCCCTCTCCATCCAGACGTTGTCCTTGCTCATTGCACAACCGACCCTGTTGGTCCCTGTAAGCTCCAGCAGCATCACGAACCAACCCAACTTGATTGTTGTTCATCTTAGCTGACTTCTTTGCTTTCCTGTTTGTGCGTTCCACTTGTGCTAGCTGTTCCAGTGATAGATCAACTAGCGGAGTGCTCTTTTTGCTTCTGGTTTCAAGATTATGCATGCACCTGAAATCACAAGTAAAGAGCGTAAGTAACTGAAATTTACGACGGGTATCGACCGATACTCAAGGGTATCGATCGATACTCGGGCGATTTAGACGAATTTCCTAGCTAAAATCTAACGGCGAATTGAGTTCCCCGGCAACGGCGCCAAAATTGATATGCTCAATTTAATACCCTAAGATACTAAAGCAGTTGTTG
Organism: Eutrema japonicum; assembly: GCA_030161315.1. Taxonomy (NCBI): domain Eukaryota; kingdom Viridiplantae; phylum Streptophyta; class Magnoliopsida; order Brassicales; family Brassicaceae; genus Eutrema; species Eutrema japonicum. The sequence goes on along the minus strand of BSQW01000010.1, from coordinate 1,435,723 downwards.
TAGTAAGTGTAGGGGTCGAACCACAAAGAACTCAAAAATCACTCAATAGATTCTATAGATCAGAAACAAGCTAAACCAGATGATGTAATTGAAAAACAGGGTTGCAAGTAAAACGTTTGTAAATTCAATTTGGGGAATGTAGGCTTAGGGTATTTCTCAGGAAATCAATGAATGCAGCTAAGCTACCTAACAGGATCCAGATTAAGCACTGTTCTAGAACTCAAATCACTAAAATATAATTAACCAACTCTCGTTGCGAAAACTATCTAAATCTAAATCCTAGAAATTCCAAATCTCTTTGCGAATCCTAAAGTCTAAATCAGCTTTAAAATCAGGTTTGATATGTTCACAAATCAATTAAACCAAATCTCTTTGCGAATAATCAATTTGCTCACCTAAGGTTCTATCAGGTAATTAATCGCACTCTCGTGCCTAATTAATTATCCTAAGATCTAAGTTCCAGATTCGTCAACCTAGAATTAGCCTTGAGAACAACCTAAGGCGAAGAACTAATTTAGATAGTGAATCCTAACAGATAATCAACCTAGCATTCAAAGAAATCCCTATGAGAAAACCCTAAACCTAACAGGTGATCTACTCAGACATGGATATTAAATTAATAAACATGTTGAATAAATACTCTTATATTAAATCAGAAAGAGAAACAAGGTTTTGAGATCTGATCTCGGACGAAGGGAAACCAGACTTGTCTCTCACCAAAATCTCTCTTAAACCTAAACAATAATAAAGCATAGCCTAAACAATGGCTGTAAAATCCTATTTATAACCTAAATCACGATTTGGGGCCTTCTTGTAATTATCAAAGTCCTCTGGGTGCTTTTGCAATTCTCCAAGGCTTCATAATTAGTCGCGGCCCATGAAATCTCGATGAGTGTCGATCGATACCAGGGGGTATCGATCGATGCTCGGTGCTCAGATCGGGCTCTTAGTCATCAGACTTCAGTCTCGCTCCAGAATGCTCCAGAAAAGCTCCAATAATTCCAATTAAGCTCCAAATGTGCTATAACCTGTGAAAGACTCTAAAAGACTCCAAAACACAAGAAAAGACTCTATAAAAGGACTTATATCATGGCCTAAACAGGGTTAAAACCATGATATATCAGCTCCCTACCTGCAAACAGCTCTCCCGAGCTCCATACCTGCAAACAGTTCTCCCGAGCTCCCTACATGCAAGCAGCTCTCCCGAGCTCCCTACCTGCTCTCAGCTCCCCCGAGCTCCCTACCTGCAAACAGCTCTCCCGAGCTCCCTACCTGCAAACAGCTCTCCCGAGCTCCCTACCTGAAAACAGCTCTCCCGAGATCCCTACCTGCAAACAGCTCTCCCGAGCTCCCTACCTGCAAGCAGCTCTCCCGAGCTCCCTACCTGCAAGCAGCTCTCCCGAGCTCCCTATCTGCAAGCAGCTCTCCCGAGCTCCCTACCTGTAAACAGCTCTCCCGAGCTCCCTACCTGCAAACAGCTCTCCCGAGCTCCCTACCTGCTCTCAGCTCTCCCGAGCTCCCAGCTCTCTTGACGAGCTCCCAGCTCTCTTGACGAGCTCCCAGCTCTCTTGACGAGCTCCCAACTCTCCAGCTCTCTCCTACACTCCTCAACAACGAACTACGAATGGCTTGATCCCCAACCTGGGGTACGTAGGCAGCCCTCCGGGCACAGCTATAAATCACCTCTTCCTCCTCATTTGCCGACCGGAACGCAACCGGCTCTATCTTAACAGAAAATCAACGAACCTCCCCGATACAAATTTATTTTTGGGAGACGTGCTCAAACACGTTCCAACAGTACTCTAGAGGTCGATTTATTAGAGTATTACAAAATGTAATACCGGTTATATTGTTAACCGGTTCTTATCTCATATAAAAGAGAGTAAATGTAACAATTACATATAAGATGAATAACATAATTTTCTTTCATTTTCGTCTTCTTCGAGAGATGTGAGAAACAAAATTCTCACACGATTCTTCTTTCTTCTTCCGCTCATTGATCTTGATTCTTCGGTCATTATGCCGATTAATCTCTTCTTTGTTCATATCCTTCAGTTACTTCGCCGATCGATCGAATCCTCTAGATTCTTGGTTCCCTGGTTATTCCGCCATTAAACGAGCTTCTCTGATGGTGACTACTAGAAGAGTTAGTCGTCGCACAGTTCGCGCAACCTCCTCAGCTCGTCGAGCTACAAATCGTGGAGATTCATCTCCCAAAGCTCCGATTTCACCAATGTCAGCTCACATTTCCTCGATTGAGAATCCAAACAGCATTCATTCACCATACTACTTGACGAACGGTCATAATCCTGGACTCACTATCATTTCTGAACTACTTGATGGAAATAATTATGATTATCGGAAAATAGCGATGATGATAGCCTTAGACGCGAAGAACAAACTTGCCTTTGTTGATGGATCGGTATCGCGACCAAATGAATCTGACCATATATTTCGTATCTGGTCTAGATGCAATAGTTTAGTCAAATCTTGGCTTCTGAACTCAGTATCGAAGCAGATTTACAAAAGCATACTTCGCTTTGACGATGCATCATAGATATGGAAAGATTTGTTAACTAGGTTTCACATTACAAACCTTCCAAGATCATATCAATTGTCTCAGTAGATTTGGTCACTCCAACAAGGACCAATGGATCTTGCTACATACTACACTACCTTGAAGACTTTGTGGAATGAATTGGATGGAGCAGATTGTGTGAAATTGTGTCGACATTGTGATTGTTGCAAGAACATGGATAAGAAAGTTGAACATGCTCGGGTGATTAAGTTTTTGGCCGGCTTGAATGAATCATATGCAGTCATTAGAAGCCAAATAATCATGAAGAAACATGTTCCTGATATGACTGAAATCTACAATCTCTTGGATCAAGATCACAGTCAGAGAAACATTATACCAGTTCAGAATGCTTCAGTCTTTAATGTCTCTGCATCAAGTCAAGCTCCAGTCTCCATCAACGCAACATAATCTCACTACAATACTCCTAAACCAGCTCGTACCATTTGCACTCACTGTGGTTATACAGGACACACAGTTGAAACCTGCTACAAGATTCATGGATATCCAACTGGTTTCAAGCACAAGACCAAACAACAACCAGAGAAAATGGCTCATTCAGCTAAGAATTCTGGTTATTCCAAACCCGTGGTTGCTCAAGTTGCAATTACATACACAAATATGGAGGACAATACTGCTTCAAATATGAACAAACAACTCACTAAAGATCATATTCATGGAGTCATTGTGTATTTCAACTCTCAGTTGCAAACTAAGAATGCTCATGTGAATTCAATTGCTTATACTTCTGGTGGTTCTATTACAGCACATCATGGTATGACATTTTCTAACTCTACTATATGTTTTGTTGGGGTTTTAAGAGCCACAGGAAATACCCTTTCCTCTAACTCCTGGATAGGAGACAGTGGAGCTACACATCATGTTGCTCACGATAAGAATCTATTTCTGGATTTATCTTATACTTTGAACACCTCAGTTACTTTACATACATGAATAGGTGTAAGAATTGCAGGTGTAGGCAGAGTAAAGAATACTGATCATTTGGTGTTGAATAATGTTCTTTATATTGATATTCCCATATTTTACCTTCTTTTTAGCATGCATTCTTGTTATTGTTTTGTGTCTCATGCATGTGTCTTGCATATTTTTTATAGCATTTTGGTATTTATTAGAGTATTAGGTGTTTGAATTAGGTCCTAGTAAGTCTTTGCATGCATTTGGAGTGTTTTTAGACGATTTGGAGATAATTGATGATATTTGGAGAAATGGGCCGAAGTAGAATGCAAAGACCATCCAAGACGCCGGAAAGATGTGACTGAACGGAGGCCCTATGATCTGAATCAGCTTGGACAACCTTCATGGAAGTTGTAGAAGAGTGAGTTAGCTGTCTAGAAGAGTTTGAATCAGGTCATTTGGACATTTGGTTGAGGAGTTATCTCAAATTTACTAAAGACGTCTCTGCCTGGCCGATGTAGAAGTCCATCGGCGTGCACTGCACCGATGCAAGTGACCGATGGAAGTTCTGAGAATTCTGAGAGTGCATCGGTGCGTGGCATTGGGCTGTGGCCGACCGATGGGAAGTTCACAATCGACGACAAGAATGGCATCGGTACGCCAGACACCGATGCAAGTGACCGATGGAAGTTCTGCGAATTCTGAGAGTGCATCGGTGCGTGGCATCGGGCTGTGGCCGACCGATGGGACCTGTTAAAGACCCAAACTTCTTTAAATAGTGAAAACACTAATTTTTAGATGCAAGTTTTCTTCTTGTAACATTGGGGGCTCGACCCAAACTCTCTCTTTTGAGGGATTTTGATTGTTCTTCATACAAATGCCATTCTAGAGAAGATTTATTCACTCTATATTTATATTATGTTTATTTGATTCTTGTTCTTCATTTTTATGTCTTTTTCTCTTGTGTTCTTCATGTTCTTATGAGTCGACATTTTTATTGGATTTTGGATTTTGCTTGATTTGGATGGTTTGATGGTTGATTGTTGATGCTTAGGACTAGATAAACATTTGTTCTCATGTTAGGAGGGATCTTAATGCTAGAATCGAATTGACAACTCATTCCTAGAAATTAAGACATTTCTTGCCCGGAAGGTGTTCGATGAAATGTCTAGAAAGCTTCAAAGCATGCAATTCAATTCTTAGCCAATGGAAATTGATGATTAAGGTGAATTTTTGACTTGTATGGACTAATGCTTAATGATTATGGATCATTTAGTTGCGAACGGAAGTTCTTGATAACTAGATGATTTATAAATGGATTAGTATCATGGAAGTGAACTAATCTAGTTGTGTGATCCATGTCATAAGAATGAATGTGCATTGAATGTTTAGGCATCTTTAGTCAATGGTTGATTGATGGTTAGATGATGATGATTTAGGATGATCTTGGATGAGTCTTTCACTTAGGTTGGTTCTCAATGCTAGATTTGACATGATAAACCGAAACCTAGTACTACACCTTAGATTAGTTAGATTTTTGGTCTCATCCCATGCATTAGGGATAGATTCGAGTAAGCGGTGTTAGTACTAGATTAGGATTGTTCATTCGTTTCTAGATCTTAGGCATTTCACTCATGACCCGAGTTTAAATGAATTGTTTGATTCAAACCTTTTGTGAGCTATGCATATCCTAGCCAATGGAAGTTGATGTTTAGGGTGTTAGTGAACTAATTGGAATTGTTTCTTAATGCTTGTTGATTATTTAATCACAAATGAAAATTTGTTCTTGATTAGATAATTAACAAAATGATTAGTGCCATGGAAATGGATTAGTCATATTTGTGAGTTCCATGTTCTAAGATATGGATTAATGCTTCCAAATGATTCATTGTTTTATTGTTACCCATCTCATTGATAGCTTAGTTCATGATCCAACACTTTTGTCTTGTGTCTTTGTGTTTTGTTTTCCTTCTTGCATTTGTTTTCTTTTTCATAAACAGAAAAACCCAAAAAGATTTTCTCTAGCTTAAAAAGTTTCTTGCATTCTTAGTGCTTCAATCTTAACCCCTTATGGATTGACATCTCAAGTACTACAATGACATGAGTACACTTGGGATAATTGACACAAAAATACCCCGTTACATATATCCCAGACTTTCGACTAAATCTCCTCAGTATCAGTCAGTTAACAAAAGATCTTGGATATAGAGTGACATTTGACCAGACTTCTTGGGTCATACAGGATCCTATCAAGGACCTGATGATATGTCAGGGTGAACATATATCAAATATGTATGTCTTGGATGCCGCAGGTGTCACCGAGACATTCACTCAACACTTTAGTACAAACGTTGTTGTTGATTCTACCTTGTGGCATAATAGATTAGGCCATCCATCTGTACATAAGACTGATTCTATTACAGATGTACTTGGTTTAAATCTGAGAAATAAAGGATCATTTCACTGTGATATTTGTCCTCTTGCAAAACAAAAACACTTACCATTTGCTTCCAAGAATAATGTTTGTGATAACCCCTTTGATATGCTTCATATAGATGTTTGGGGACCCTTCTCTGTTTCTACAACTGAATGCTACATATATTTCCTAACGATTGTTGATGATCATACTCAGGTTACATGGATTTACCTTCTCAGAACAAAGGATGAGGTACTAACTGTGTTTCCTGATTACTTGAAGATGATCGAGACACAATATAAAGCAGTGGTGAAAGGAGTCAGATCCGACAATGCTCCAGAATTGAAATTTGTGGATTTGTTTAAGAAGAGAAGTATTGTTTCTTACCATTCATGCCCTGAAACTCCAGAGCAGAATTCAGTGGTTGAAAGGAAGCATCAACACATTCTGAATGTTGCTAGATCACTGATGTTCAAATCAAGATTACCTTTGGAGTATTGGGGAGATTCAGTTTTTACAGCAGTATTCCTAATCAATCGTCTCCCAACACCTTTACTAAAAGACAAATCACCTTATGAAGTTCTCACTGCCAAGAAACCAGATTACAATGGCCTACGTGTATTTGGTTGCTTTCTTACTGTTCAACATCATCAAAGAACATAACCAAGTTCCAACCACGTGCAAGACCATGTATATTTCTTGGTTATCCTGCAGGGTTTAAAGGATACAAACTGTTGGATATGGATACCAACAAAATTCACATTTCACGAAATGTGGTCTTTCATGAAGACTTATTTCCATTTCCTCAAGGTCAGTCTGAATCTCTCTCTGATTTCTTCTCTCCTATGAATGAAGCTCCTATAGTTGTGAAGAAATATGTCACTAATAACACTATGCCTGATGATTTTATTCCTGGTATAGAAACAGAAGAGATTCGCAGACGGTATACTAAGACACCAGCATATTTGCATGATTATTATTGCAATATGACTGAGACTGACATTCCTTACCCATTAGCTGCTTATATGTCATATGAGCATTTGTCAGAAGAGTATAAGGCATATGTTGGTGCAGTTGCCCTTCACAGTGAGCCTACTTCTTTTAGGCAAGCCAAGAAGTTTGATGAATGGCTGCATGCAATGAATGAAGAACTAAGAGCACTAGAGAGCACTCGGACTTGGGAAATATGCTCACTACCTCCAAAACACTCAATTGGATGTAAGTGGGTATACAAGGTTAAACTGAATGCATATGGAAGCTTAGAGAGATATAAAGCTAGATTGGTTGCAAAAGGGTACAGTCAACAAGAAGGTATTGATTTCGTTGATACTTTTTCGCCAGTTGCAAAGATGACAACTATAAAGACTCTATTAGCCATCGCTGCAGCAAAACATTGGAGCTTGACGCAGCTTGATATATCTAATGCTTTCTTGAATGGTGATCTGAATGAGGAGATTTATATGGATTTACCTCCAGGCTACACACCTAATGAGAGGGAAGACTTACCTCCTAATGCAGTATGTCGATTAAAGAAGTCTTTGTATGGTTTAAAACAAGCTTCTCGACAATAGTTTATGAAGTTTAGCACCACTTTACTAAATCTTGGATTCAGAAAATCTTAGACAGGTCATACTCTTTTTCTGAGAAATATTGAGAACAAATATGCGGATGTATTAGTATATGTGGATGACATAATCATTGCCAGCAACAATGATGAAGAGGTGGAACACCTTAAGACAGCTATGAAACAAGCTTTCAAGCTGCGAGACTTAGGGTCTATGAACTATTTCCTTGGCTTGGAAATTGCTAGATCAAGCAAAGGTATTTCTATCTGTCAACGTAAATATGTCTTGGGACTACTCGAAGATACTGGTTTAATGGCTTGCAAACCTTCCACTATTCCAATAGATCCGGCTGTGAAGCTAAGTCAACACAATGATGAAACAGTCCTCGAAGACATAAGCTTGTATCGCAGATTGGTGGGCAGGTTGATGTATCTCACTATCACTCGACATGATATCACCTATGCTGTCAACAAGCTTTGTCAATTTTGCTCTTCACCAAAGCAGTCTCATCTCCATGCATCATACAAAGTTCTGCATTACCTCAAAGGCAGCATCGGATTGGGACTGTTTTATTCAGCGGATTCTGATCTTGTGCTTCAAACTTTCACTGATGCAGACTGGGCTTCTTGTATTGACACTCGAAGATCAACATTTGGTTTCTGTATGTTTCTTGGTTCATCACTCATATCTTGGAAGTCCAAGAAACAGCCAACCGTCTCCCACTCGTCTGCAGAATCAGAATACAGGGCAATGACTTTTGCTGTGAAAGAAGTAGTCTGACTTGTGAATCTCCTTGTCGAATTACATGTACCTCAATCGAAAGCTGTAGCATTTTACTGTGATTCTACTGCTGCAATTCACATTGCAAACAATCCAGTATTTCACGAAAGAACAAAGCATGTTGATTTGGATTGTCATGAGGTTCGAGACAAAATTAATAGTGGTTTGATCAAGACATTGCATGTTGGAACAACTAATCAACTTGCAGATGTTTCCACGAAGCCTCTGTTTCCTACTCAATTCAATATCCTTATTGGCAAGATGTCTCTACACTCCATTTACTCGCCATCTTGAGGGGGAATATTAGAGTATTACAAAATGTAATACCGGTTATGTTGTTAACCGGTTTTTATCTCATATAAAATAGAGTAAATGTAATAATTACATATAAGATGAATAACATAATTTTCTTCCATTTTCGTCTTCTTCGATTGAGCTCAGGTATATCTAGCTAACATAACACGATTCTTACCATATGGGTATATCTAGCTAATGAAATTAATAAACTAGTTATAAGTTTGATGTTATTAAAAAAAACTAGTAAATAAGTTTCGAGATTAGTAAAAAATCTACTCCACCGACTTGATTGCTCTTTTTTAGCTAAATGCTTTTATATATGAACATGACTTTTAGACCATAATTTGTTAGTCAGTTTTTATGTCTTAAAAGTCAAGATCAAAGAATGTGATCAAACAAACTTTAACACCATCAAAATGACACTATATTCATTTAGCCATAATGACTAGTGTTAACGATGACTAAACGAACAGCTATAGCCATAGTCGGTCCTGAAATTTTGGGGGTTTATGATCAATTTTAAGATTTTGTTTTTTTTGGGCCAAAAGTTTTTTAAAATATATATATTTGAGGGTAAAAAAAAAATTTGGGCCAAAAAAATAAAAAAATAAAAAAATAAATGGGGTCAAGGCTAATATTTCATCTACCATAACTCAGGGCCGACCCTAAAGATAGCATTTGACAATATGTTTTATTGTTCATTTCGTAGTCGCCAACCAACGACTAAATCTTATTGGTTTTGTAGTTGTTGAACCAACAATAGATTTCTGTTACATGTTTTAACGACTAATGACTAAAACTTATAATCATTAAATATTATAATCGGTGATTTGTTGCTGAAATATGTCATTATCGTAGCTACCATAAACAAACAATTTTTTTTCGCTGAAATTTATTATAATTTCTAATATTGATCGATTACGAAACAAACATGATTTAATCGTTAATCACCATTACTATTGTTAAAGACTACAAAACGAATAAGATCGTAATTTTCATGTTGGTTTGCAAAAAAAAAATGTATACCATTGGAACATATAATTTCGCAATATCATAGAAAAAAGACGGATGAATTGAACCAACCAAAATAGTTGGTTGATTTAAATTTCCACACAAAAAATTGTTTATAATTGGCGACAACATCTTTATATGAGCAATATCTATAGATAGTACTGAACATTAATTCTAGTTTTTCCTATATTCATGACTTCTCATTGATATTTATCTTTGCATTGACTTCAGTCGTTTGTAGTGTGTAGTATATATTTACATAAATGTGTCTCTTTCTTTTCCATAGTGACATTTCTAAATGATATCAACAAGACATATGTAGTATAGTGGTTTGTATTATTATCATCTTTGCGTGCAAATTCGGTAGAATACATGTAATTGAGAAAATTCAACATATCTACGTCTAAACAACAACATTTTCGACTAACACCACACAAAAAAAACTTAAGTTTTTTCTTTCTATTTCTTATAACTAAAAAGAAACATTTTCGACTAACACCAGTGGCGGATCCACGTACAACAAGGAGGGGACAAGTGCACCACTCAATTTTTGTGACTAATGTAATTTTGTTATAGTTCTCGTTAATGCACCCACATTAAAATAATATTATGCCCCCATTGTTTTTTTTTCCTTTCCTCAAAATCTAATTTGATACTAATTTATAATAGGTATTTAATATACGCACACTTTTAGTCAAACCTATTTATAATAAAAATAATTCTCTTGTTTTTACTTTTGTGACTTGTGTGGGATTATTAGATTTGCAGTTTTAGTAATTTTTTATGTCTAAGATTTTAATTTTAACTGATAACGTAGATAAATATCTTATAAATTAAAAAATAAAAGTAAATAAATTTCTTAGAATTCAAATATTAGTATATATGAGTTGAAAATTCTTAATATATAATTTACAATTAATTATTTCCATGTTATCTAAATACTTTTATAACTGTAATTTTTTTTTAAAATTCTTCAATGTATAATATTTTTTAATATTAATTAATGTTTAATATTTTTCTCTCAGTCATTTTATTTTCTAGATAACACCACATATGTATTAATATTAAAACATAAAATATTAGAACAGTCGAATTTAATGATTTTTTATATAAATTTATATGCAAAAAAAATTATATAAAATTGAGAGTTCTCTCTTTATCTCTCTTGATGTCGATATTCGTTTTAATGTTTTAACAATGTTTTTTTTTTTTTTTTTTTTGATAACCTAAGCTGTCCGGTCGACATCCTACCGGAGAGATGGGGACTGGCTACCACATGCCAAACCAGTAAGACTTTGCGCCTTCCGACTATTGCCTAGAGTGAGTTGGCCCAACTGACAAAACCTCCTCACGGGTTTTCAACTGGGCCGAAGCCCAGTGCCAGCTTCCACACATGGTCGTGATTAATGTTTCGAGCACCAGCGCAGAGGGGAAATCGAACCCGGGTTCCCCGTTGGTGGAACAATCCCACCTCCCCACTACCACTCGACCACGCCCATGTGGGCTATGTTTTAACAATGTTAAGAAAACTATTTTTCTGAATCAACAACAAAGTATATTATCGACGTTTCCACTGTATTAAAATGTCATTTTGAAATATTTATTTATATATATTAAGATGTACATGTAACTATGTAAGTGCGTATGTGTGTTAATCAGATTTGGCTCTTGTGGTTCTTGAAGATTTTGGGACGAAAGACATATCGCAACAGCAACTAACTGGTCATGTGCATGATGGCAGAGAGCTGCTTTCGATAAGGATAATACAAAAGCAATTAAAACTACCCATCTCCCAAATTTTCATACAAAAATACAGATTCAAATTTTTGGCATCGCTTTACTTGCCTCTCTTTGTACACTTGAGTGTACATATTTAACATAAAAAACAAAAAATCGATAAAATATTTGTATGATCTTGTACACATGCAATAGAAAAGTGAAGCCTCAAGCATCCTTTGAGTAGTGAAAGAGGACTACTATAAGTCTACATGTATTTACTTTTCATGTTAAAACTGTACAAAAAGGACTATAAGCATCATGCATCAAAACTTTTACCAGTTTAGACTTTAGAGATTTGCAAATAATGTTTTTTGAATTTTTATTTTAATTTTTTGTTAAAAGGTTTAATGTTTTTTGAAATTGGTCGCGGTGGGTCAGTCAATACATCAATAATTTGCAATTGTTCTTATTGATAAGGATAAAATTTAAAATGTACTTGTATATTGATACATAACTTTCCTCAATTTTAAATGGTCTAAACAATAATCTACGGAAAAAATTGAAGTTTATGGACCTATACATATTTTCTATAGGTGATTTGCAAATTGTATATTTCATGTTTTTTTTTTAAGTTTTAAAAAATATTTTACTAATTTTTATTTTAAATAAAATCAAATAATGTTAAAAATTATTGAAGTGGATGACAAAAACTGTTATTACCAGTTACAAAATTATAGTGGCTAAAGCAAATGAATACTATTACCATTTATCTAACTTGTTAAATTGTAGTGTTAGTGAGTACTAAAAGTCTAAGATACATACATATAATATATCTTGAATTATAATTTCAAATAAAATGTGGGCATTATTTTTTTGGGGTTAATTCCAATAACGGAATCGAATCTAGTTTTTTTACATCGTGACTTCAGACAGAACTTTTTAACTTAAGTGTTCAGAATAATTATACATTTCGGTAATATCTATAAACTATAAGCTCTAATGTATGTAAGTTGGTGCATGCGGCATGCCTTGTTCTTTTTTAATATAAAATTAACTAACTATTTAGTGAATTCAGATTTTGTTTAATATTCCCAAACACACATAAGACAATGTACTATGTGTCTAATCATTATCTAATATTGAATTTTCGGCAGCTTATATTATGGAAATGGAATCCATGATAACTTATTATGCTTTGATTTTTGTTTTGTTTTTGAATACATGATAAGATTTAATACTACACGTTTAAGCCATAATTTTTTTTTTGGTTTTATTTTATGTCATGTTCAAAAATTACATAGTAACTTACCACTCTAATGTCAACAAGAAGGATTTTGGTTCTCGTGAACATTAATTAGACACTTAACGGTAATTAATTCTTAGTATAAAATTTTATTCTTCTGTAACCTCACCAACCTTTGATCAACCACACTTGCAGATTTAAGACTCGGAATTTAATCATTTATTAATACTATTCTTAAACTTTAAATTTACAAAACAAGAAAAAGAGAGAAAAAGGTAAAATAAAGGTGAAAAGAAAATAACAAGGGTCAAAATATAAAAAGTGAAAAACTGTGGGGGAGAGTGCATGTTGAGGAAGTGATAAGTGTGGTAGGACCTTTCAAACTTACTGGCTTCACAGATTTTTAGCTTCTCCTTACTCTTTAACCCTCACTTTCTTGCTTCTCTCCCTTTTCCTCACTCGGTTTTTATTATACTCCATCTAATTTATAATAAGTGTTATTTTGATACTTTGCATATAAATTAATAAAGCATATTAAAAGGAAAACAATTACTCCATCCGTTTCAAAATATAAGTCATTTTAGTTTTTTTCACACATATTAAGAAAATTTGTAATTTGACCATAATAACCTTGCTAATATAATTTACTTACAGTTTTATTTTTTTTATTGATCATAATTATTTTATTCTAGTGACTTAATCTTTCATAAATGTTACGATAGTCTCTTAGCATTCTTCACAATCTCATGCATAATTAACAATTTTTAATGAATTAAATATTGGCAAATGAAAGGTTATTATCCAATTTCAGATATATATAACTAATTTAATTATTAACTATTTTATTAGTTTAATTTGAGGTTAAATAGGCATTTTTTTGCAGAAGTTAAATTTAAAACCGAAAACGTCTTATATTTTGAAACAAAAAATCAATCCTAAAACGACCTATATTTTGAAACGGAGGGAGTATAAATTAAGTTGAATTTGCTATATAGATATAGTAGAAATTGTGGAATCCCCTTTAGTTTGGTAGTTGACTAAAAGTTCCTTAATGTTTCTACACTAATTGGTATGAGTTTCGATCCTCAGAGAATACAATTTCTACGGATTAGTGTAGGTAAACTTACATGTAATCTCCAGCGTGGTACAAATAAAGTTGTTCATCGTGGTCGTGAATGCTAGTGAAGTGGAAAGATTTGTCCGTTGTTGAATTTTCTTGTAATTGTTCTCTAATTTATTTTAAAAAAGATATGGTAGAAATTTATTTACAAGAAACAATGATGCGGTGGCAAAATCGTAAGCAAATTGAATTTGATATCGTATAAACGAATGTGTTATATGTTTAAAACATGCGCAAATTTTATGTTATTTGTTTAAAACATACATGATATCACCACTCATTTACTTTCAATCTTTAATCTCGGCATTATTAGTTGCATACATAAACTCATCATTTTGAGGTAGTAAATTAAACAAATTTAACTTAACAATATTTTTGTAGAAAATCGTCACCGTTTCAATGTTACAATGGTTGCTATATAGCATTCACAGCTCAACAAATGAAGATTTTTAATTTAAAAACAAAAACAAACAAGGGAGAAGGGACCTATTACCGAAATTCAGGTGGAAACTGATAGATCATAGAAGTTAAGGACCACATTGTAATACTACAGAACTTTGAATAATTTCAATCTGAAGTAGAGAAACGTGAACAGAGAGATTCAGGAGTTGAAGGAAGAGACAAAGAACAATTAAATAAAACAAAGAGTGGTCCTCAAGTGATGATGAAACACATTTTATTTAACTCTACAAGTTTGGTAAATGATTGAGTGAAACCAATGCTTTTAACTTAACTTCACTGATTCAAAATCTTTCCTACTAAACTAAACACATACTGTTAATGATTTTGATACATCAAATTGATCAAGGAACCAAGAATGCTGTACATACATTTCGAGGCTTTTTTTATTGGTACGTTTCAGATTCAAGAAGCATTTTCAGATGAAATCGGGTTGACCCGTTGATGTCAAGCAACGATGCCACATTCGACTATTGGGATCGACTGATTTTGGATATGCAATTACCTCAGTGATTGGCAAATACGCGTAGTGAGTGTTGATTATGCCTACCGTGATTCCGCTGTATCCAGCAAACGCACCATGAACCTGTTTTTTATTAGATCATAAACGTTAACATATTCACTGGACTTTTGGAGCATTTCTAATCTTTTATCGAAAGAGATGTGTGAGTGACTTGAAGATGTGTGTGTGTGTGAGTGACTTACAGCGTTTTGTCCAAGAACGGTGCAGAGGATACCATCTGAGGCATTTGCACGGACAGCGCGAATCATGTATGTTGGATCAATGTATTTCACATCTATTGGGATACTTACTTCTTTGAAATACTTTTTTGTCTACACAAAAAGAAGAAGAAGAAGAAGATAGATTGTAAAAACATAAAGAAGCAAGAAACTTGTGAGAATTATTTAGCAACTACTAATCATCAGAAAAGATCCCAAAACAGAACTATTTATGAGATATCTCAATCAATCTTTACTTATATCTAACCTCTTGTTGAATGTGCACACCGAAATCACCAAGTACTGTGTTTCCAGATGCATCTTTGGCATTAGTTTTCTCAAGTAGATTCTGCAGCAAAATGCCAAGATACGGATACTGAGATATAACTTCTTGAAAGAGAACTTAAGTGGAGAAAAAAGAAAACTTACCTGTCCAGCTCCTTCTGCTACACAGATCACAGCGGAGCCTTTTGTTTCGATTAGGTACTTCAAATGCTTCAGTACACCATGAGGCCCATGAAGATTGAAGGGAACCTTGAATGAAAGAGATGCATAAAAATCTCTTAAGAGCAAGCTCACATCAATCATATTTTGGAAAATGGAAATAATAACAAAAAATAAACAAGTACCTCAGGAATCAAACAGATGTCGACTTGTCCGCTTGCTAGAGAGGCTTGCATCGCAATGAAACCACTGTTACGACCCATAAGTTTTACAACACCGATGCCATGATAAGCACTATGTGCCTAATACCAAAAAAAAAAGCAAAGAGACATATTAGTGAATATTCCATAGAAAGCTAAATACGAGTACATGAAAGTTACCTCAATGTAGGCAGAGTTTATAGCTCGTTGTGCTTCTTCAACAGCAGTATCAAACCCAAAAGTTTTATCCATATGCAAAATATCATTGTCAATGGTTTTTGGCACACCAACTACAGCTACCTTCAACTTTCTTTTGCGGCACTAGAATCGAACGCAAGAGAGAATGGTAAATCAAAATGGACAAACTATTTCGTTAAAAAAAAGAAAGAAAGATACTATACTCTACTCACAAAGAAGGAGCAAAAGCAATATCTTCACAAGAACAACATTTAGTTTCAAGTGTTAAGTAACAACCTCATTGTGTATAGCGTTGGCGCCAGCATGAGTTCCGTTTCCACCCAGCACGAAAAGCATGTTGATTCCTCTCTCCTAAGTAAAGTCAGTTCTCGGAACTCAGAATATCTGTGATCTTAGAAAGTTCCTTAAGGACGTGGAAACCAAATGATACCTCCATACTGTCAACAATTTCGCTCACACTTGGACCTCCACGTGAAACTCCGAGCAAACTTCCTCCAGATAGATGAATATTTTGAACAACTTTCCTTGATAACTGAAGGATCAAGATCAAAAGATAACTTAAACAAACAAAAAAAGACTTCTTTCCAAGTTCAAAGAGGACAATCCAAGCTATACCGGCATTTCGGTTAGATATTTATCAGAGAAGCCTCGATAACCAAACGGAATCCCAACAATGTTCTTAACACCATAAATCTCAAGAGTGATCACAATCTGCAATGTATCCAGACAACAATCAAAAGACTATTAATAACATAAACAAAAAGAAAAAAAGAATTTCACACTCTCTTTCTTTCTATAATGCCCAAGTTTCAGACACAAACTCACATGTCTAATGACATCATTGAGACCAGGACAAAGCCCACCACAAGTGATAATCGCAGCCTTCACTTGTTCCGGTCTAAAGTATATCTTCTCCCTCGGGCCAGCACGGTGAATCCTGATGATCACAATCACAATTTATAAAACCAAAAACAAAAAAACACATCTCACCAAACTCAAGTTTTTTACCATTGCTCAACCCAAGAACAGTCAGGATCAATGCACTCTGCTCCAGCAGAAGTTGGTGAAGAGTAACTAATAACCTAATTCCAAAAAATAATAAAAACCATATACAAATTCAAATCCAAATGACCCAAAATCAAATAAAATTTACTAACATCAATCGAAATAATCAACCTTGAGAAGAACTCTATCATTGTTATTAATGTATCCATGCCATTCTTCATCAGAAGGGTAACCACCAACAAAATCTTCCGTCGGAGACCTAAAATCAAATTAAAAAAAATCCATTAGATGATTATTCATTCGAACTTCTAAAAAAAAAACAAGAAATTTTCGAGTTTAATCAAAAAATGACCTCATCTTGAGACAAAACGTCGAAGGAATCGCTTCTGCATCTGGAAAGACATCAGTGATGTGAGGGATGCTGAATCTTTGCTCGAAATCTCTCTCGTACTTTGATTTCCAATTGGGATCGCTGAGATCGATCGATGAAGAGCTTTTGCTATGATGAATCGCTGAAGCTCGGAGGATCAACGAGCAGCTGCGAGAAGAAATCGGCGACGGAGATCTCGCTTTCCGGAGGATTAACGAGCTGATGAGTCCATGAGACTGGATTAGAGCAGAACTCTTCTTGTAAGGAACGGACACGCCGGAACTGATCGCCTGAGAAAGAGATTCCATGACGACGAAACTGAGGAGGATCTTTGCTATTTTCTCAGTCAACTTGTGTTTTTTTGTTTTTTTTTGGAGGGAATTTGACAATTACAAACAAACAAATAATAATCGTTTAGATTCTGGCCGTGCGATTCTCGGAGCTTTTTTTTTCTGACTTTGAGACTAACGAAGAAGTACGAAACAGATCCAAGTTTTGTCTGTAAGTTTTTTTTTTGTTCCTTATGAATATGTATTTGTTTCGACTTTCCATTAAAAAAACAAAAAAGAGTATATTTAAAAAGATTGGATCTTTATATCACCATTATAGAAGGAAATATTTGTAGTTTATTGGATCATTAACTAATTTAAATATTTGATCGAGGATAAATTGAAACGCTACGATTTTGTTTAAATTATTGAAAAAATTATCAAAAGAAAAACATCAACTTTCAAATTTTGGTCATTCAAAACATGAACTATCGGCGTTGATAATTTAAATCATTAAAGTCTGTTGACTTTTAATTTAAATCATGAACTTTTGTTGACTGAACCAAATTAGACACATCATTAAGTTGTTTAACGAAATGATTAACTTAACGATTAAACGGAGTTAAAAAATCGTTGTAAATCACATGTAAGTAAAACGACGTCGTGCCATCTTTTTTCTTAAATCCCCAATTAAAGCATGTGATGATTATCTTCTCGCAACAGTTTAGAAGAAAGATGTGACATATTGTTTCACTTAACCGAGAATTACAACGGTTTTTTAACCTCGTCTAATCGTTCTATTAACCAACTTAACGTTGTGTCTTATTTAGCTCAGTCAACAAAAATTCATGATTTAAACTAACAGACTTTGATGATTTAAAGTCTCCACGCAGTAATTCATGTTCCAAAATTCATGTTTTTTTTTTAACAATATTCCCTTAAATTATTAGAAAAAAATGAGTTTTTTTTTTTCAGAACTCTAACTAGTGATCTCGGGAATAAACCCTAATCCGATGCCTTAGATTTGAATCTGATCGTGATAGTTTCAAGAAGTCAAAGAAGTTATGAGTCGTACATCTTGACTATTATAATAAGATTGCATCACACACAGTCATGGTATTTTGTCAGAGTTCTTGAGAGAAATCAAAAGCGGTTGCTAATGATTATACACATCACGCAATAAGATGAAGCACAAAATCTTCTCTTACAACAGCATAGAGAGAGAGAGAGAGAATGAATTGCAATTAAGCTGTTCTCTCATAAAATGATCCAAAGATTAAATCTGTAAAAATTCAGCTAGTTTCTATAGCAAATAAGATTTTTAGAGATTATATTCATTCATGCAAATAATGTTAATCGAGCCTTCTGAAATGATAATAACTAAAGCAAAAAAAAAAAAAAAAGAGTTCAGATCAAAATAATTCAGAATTTCATCATAAAAAAGGGCTTATATGGTCATCAAAGAATTCACCATCACACTGACCGTAAACCACCGGCTTGCAAAGAATCTTGCAGCGACGCGACAGCGCCTTCGTAGTTTAGGAAACCCATGAACCAGAATTCATGATTGTCTACAGAGATTACCTGTATGTACTTTTCTGCAGGATTGACTATGCTTGTTGATGGATTCACTGCTTTAAGTTGATGTAATGGTATAACTACCTGTTCAACAAAAAAGTATCGAATTAATGATCAATGTAGCAAGTTTATTGCACTGAATCAGATGGCTGCGAACGCAACAAGAGACAAAAGCTATCGTATTACAATTCTTACAGATCCTCTACACAAAAAGGTCCATGGATTTATGACTACGGATGTATAAAACGGAATGTAATGAAGTCAGAACAATTCAAGATTGTTAAAGGGATTACTATAAGGCAGCTCCTTAGTTTAATGGCAATGCTACTAACAAATCACAACGAGGCATTGTCTTAAGCATC
The DNA here is from genome assembly GCA_030161315.1 of Eutrema japonicum. Lineage (NCBI taxonomy): Eukaryota > Viridiplantae > Streptophyta > Magnoliopsida > Brassicales > Brassicaceae > Eutrema > Eutrema japonicum. The sequence continues at coordinate 1,416,477 of BSQW01000010.1, read as the reverse complement.
TAACAAATAAGACACAAAGTGTAAATTAATAACCAATGTAGCAAGTTTATTGCACTGAATCTAAAGTCCATGGCTTTATGACTATAAGACAGCTCCTCGTTGATGTTTGTTACTACAGAACAAATCATAACAAGACATTGTCTTAAGCATTTACTAAATTAACAGCTAACAGATGTAGCATAGTTAGTGATCACAGCGGTAATATGTTGTCTTCAAAATGGTTATAATTCTGAAATGCAAGATGTATGGCATTATTACCTTGTAATAGCTCCATTCGGTTTGACCACCATTTTTGTATGAGAGAGGATTGTCACTACAGTAAGCAAGTTTGGCTGTGGATATGTATAGAACTCCCATGACTGGGCCAGCTGATGTTGACAAGTAACATGCAAAAGAATTTAGCAGCTGTTCTTCGGGAACGGTCTCAAAGGTTTGTCGGAAAATCTTCTCATATCCTCCTTCTGCAAGGACCTTAGTACTCTGTGCGATTCTTCCCATAGCAGCCTCAGCAAAACTCGGAGAAGTTCTCACTGATTGAAATAGAAGAATATAAGAGAGACCACTCAAATAAATCCTGAATGAAAACATGCTAGAGAAATGAACAAGTAAACCACATCCAATCAAGGAAGACATGAGTTCACACATAAACATTCTAAACGTAAATTAAAATCGTGTAAGTTTTCTCAATCCCCCAAATCCAAAATTTTAGCCAATCCTAGGTATATGCAGGCATTAGACATTTCCCCTCAAACTCCATTGCTCAAACATTATCCTAACTCATTAAGAACTTCACTCGATTAGAGTGAAACGACTTTATGCGAATGATTGAAATAGAAGATGATAAGAGCGATCACTCAAGTAAAGCACATCCAATAAAGGAAGACATGAGTTAGAGAGTTCATACATAAACAGTTTACATGTAAATTAACGCATGTAAAGTTTCTCAATCCCAAAAATTCAGATCTTTTAGCTAGTCAACAGACATTTCCCCACAACCTCTATTGCTCAAACCACCGTGATCTTTGCTCGATGAGAGTGGTTATTCTTCAACACGCCGAAAGGCTTTATGATTTCGCAACTACGAGCTAATTCCCTATCCATTACACGACATCACGAATGGCCATGCCCCAAGATCAAACTGATATCCACAATATTTAGCTCATAATTCACCAAAGGGTGTTTTTGTTTGTTTGTTAATGTTCACATTATAATTCCAAGTTCGAAAGAATCAACATTGCGATGATATCTAATCCGGAGCATCTAATATCAAACAGAGAAGATCCAATTCAAACGTGATACGAAATCAAAAACTCACGGTGCTGCCATGTGTTCCCGGCAAGGCTTTCCGTCTTCTTCGCTGCTTCTGCAACCTTCCTTCCCCATCGCCCAAGCGCTCCTTTCACAGACTCCATCGTATCTGATCCAATTGAGAGACAGAGAGAGATCACAAAAGGGTAAAAATCATAACGTACACCATTTACACTATTACCTTTCAACGAAGCATCCGACGTCTCAGCCGGAGAACGAGCAATATACGGATTAGATCCGGCCGGGGAAGACGAATCAGCTTTCTGATCCGGTTCCTGAGACCCGGAAACCAATTCGGGGCTCCAATGAACGGATTTCTTCGATCCAGACGCCGTTCGAATCGGCGGTTGCGCTTTCCCAGCTGCTGGTTCGCTCCCTTTCGTCTCGATTTCAACCTGAGATAAATTTTCATCAGACAAGGATATCTCGGTGCTCGCGTCCTCACCTCCCTTCGCTCCCTGATCCTTGGCTTTCGGATCGACGCTCATCGACGGATTTGGATTCTGATCCTTGACCGGAATCCCTGTCTCTGCCTTCGGCTGCTCCATCGTTCAGAAATGGCACTCCGCAGACGGATCGTGGCGCGTACGGCGGCGCGTGAGATAATCGGCTCTGAGACGGAGTTTGAATTTTGGAAGGATGGTATCGTTGGCTTCTTCGCCTTTTTTTTTTTTTGTTTCTCTCGGTGAAAAATAAAATAAAATAAAAAAAATTACGGGATTACCGGGAAGATAGGTGACGAACCGGATGAAGTGACTGCCATTTTTTAAGCGACAATGAGAGATTTCCGACCGGCATTAACCGGTGGTATGCAATATTGTCAAAAACAAAAATGATTAAAAAATACTCCTCTGTATCACAAAGTGATGTTTTAGAATAATTTTTTTTTCATTTATTGTTTTTGATAAAGAATATGATATGGGTTTTTACGATCTGACTAATCATTTAAGGTGAATATAGTCGTCTAATAATCATGACATTATTTTGACTGGTTAAATGGGAATAATTAGATAATTTCACGTTAAAAAAATCGATTCGACTTAGACCTACATGGAAACTGCTTAATAAGTCGGAACCAAGATGACAATTGTTATACAAATATCGAAAATCAGATGGTGCTCTCTCAAATCGGGGGTATTGGATAGTCCGAAGTCCGAACAAATTTGGATGAAAATTCTTAATGCAACAACCAATCTTTAAACCTGGTTAAATGACTATGAATGGAACGTTAAAACGTTGAAGAAGATTAGCTATGTCATGTACTCTCTAGTGTTGTACCAATGAGTGAAAGATATCTTATTATATGAACCTGAATGTTTCAAAATTGCTAACACATATGATTGTGACACGTATTAAGTCAATGAATCAGATTTTAACATGTGTAATATTTTATTAAATTTATAATTGATTCATAATCTTTAAATGTAAAGTTACTAAATAAAAAAGAAAAATAGAAATAAATTTATCGTAAAATTTGAGTTAATAAAACAAGGAAAAGACAAAAATTAATAATGGAAAACAATTAAAATTGATTAATAACCGCTTAGTAAAAAAAGGAACCTTAAAAACTCAGAAAAATTAATAACCGATTCAAAATCCTAAAATATAAAGCTACTAAACAAAAAAAATATACAAAATTTAAATTTATCATAAAAAGCAAAATTAATAAAAAGGAAAAAAATTCTTAGTTTTTCCATTTAGATTAAAGAAATTAAAATTTGTCCAAAAAACAAAAGATTGAAGAAATTAAACAACGGAATACTAATCATTAAAGAAAAAAATTCTAATTTTCACCTATATATAAACAGGTTGGTAATATGTCAATTATATACAAAAAAATAATTCAAAAGTCCAATAATCGTTTCTAAAACTATTTACTGCATCTGTTCCACCAAATTCTTCCTTTAAGGTGTATATTTATTTCATTGGAAACTTTGTTTCTAAATTTATATATTATTTATTTCACGGGTGATTTGATTTTGTTATTTGTTTTTTTAGTATTTTTCACAAATTATAAAATATTAAATTATAAATCTGCATATATACGGATTCTAATATGATAGTAGTAGTGTATATACCTCTCTTTTTCATGATCACCTGCATTATAATGTCGGGTGTTCTCGGCCAATCCATTGATTTCATATGTTGTTTACTCAAAAAAAATATCTACGAGAATACAAACTTGTACATTTTGTGGAAAGTCTCTGAAAAAAATAGGAACAAAGTCTTTATCGAATCTCCCAAATTTATTTTAGAGATGGTTTCACGAAAATGTAACAATTTGTGTGTAGAAAAAAATAATAAACAAAGCTATGTTTTGGGCTTAGCAAATTAGAAAGTTGAGAGCTTAGGCCAGAAAGAGAGAGAGTCCTACCAAGGCCTTGTCCAAACTAGTTCTATGGATCGAATTAATTAAAATAATGTTTTGGTCAATTAAAAAGTATGATAAGGTCAAGGTTGTCAGGAAAAAGTGATTCAAATTATAGATTTCTTATGAAGATACAATGCATGTAAGGTCAAAGCAAGAGTCTAACAATTTTGTAATTTAAGGGAAATAATTGTTAGGCATGTTCTAATTATTTCTATAATATTATTTAAGAATATATTTTTTAAAATAAAATGTGTTTTGTAAGTTATTACATAAAATGCCATTATAAATAACAAAGAATAATTGAAATATAAAATGATATAATAATATTTTAAAATTATTTATTAGAATATAGAAAATATATATTTTGCATTAAAAAAGTTATTTATTATTTAATTTTTTAATTATTTTAATACTATATATTTTAAAATAATAATCAATTCATATATATTAAAAATATATATATATATTCAAAATATTGCTATATTTTTTACTATAATTTATTATATTTTATTTGAATATATATCTAAACAAAAGTTAAAAATTAATTTATTAATTTTATAAAAAATTAGACACAAGAAAATAATATTTTTTAAGAGTTCGTATACTAACCACAAAAACTAGAGTCATTTAACGGTACATATTAGAGTTATGTTTTCAAGATTATAAGTTTTTGCGAGTTAGTCCGAATAATATTTTAGTTCACTGCAAAACGGGTTAAATAGAAAAATTATTATAAATTGACAGTTTTATTTATAATAATTAGTTAACTATATTGTAAAATTCAGATAAAAGAAATTCTTTAAAATTTCAAAACATTTTTTTTTTAAATTACTTCGCACTATAATTAATGCGGATTAAATCATAATTAAAAAATAATTAAGAATTTCACACCGTAATACTAATAGCACTAGAGTACGGGAATGCGCGTTGGTTGACCGTTTAGTTGTAAGTTTGTAAATTGTAACAATAATGGGAACCAAGTAAATCTGTCATTAGAATATTAATAAAAATGGAAAGATAAATGATTAAATATAGTAAATAATATTTTTGTAATCTATTAGTTGAATATTAATTAACATTATTATATGACAGCTTCTGCCAGCCCCTGCTCGTATATACAGTCCATATAGCTTATTACAACGAATATCTATAATAACATTTTTCAACATAGGCCCTGTTTGGTTGTGCATCCAGATGAAACATCTGGGTGAAGATGACAAATGATGTTTGTTTTAGTGCTAAAATCATTAATATCTGGATGATCCATCTGGATGAGTATTAAAACTTATGAATAAAAATTGAAATTCAGCTGGCTGCTCCAAACTGGCTCAGCTAAATGATCTAGCTCAGTTCAAAATTACAAAATACGAAAATACCCCTAGGCAAAAGTAGATTCATCTAGATGTACATTTACATTAATTACATTTTTTATTAATAATGAAGATGTACATTTACATTAAAATGAACAAACAAACATAGATTCATCTAGATGAATCATTCAAATGAATAACAAAAATAGAAACAAACATCATCTAGATGATCCATCTAGATGAATCATTTAAATGCATCATTTGGATGCTTATGTCAAATGAACTACCAAACAGGGCCATAAACGACTATAATTAATTACTTTACATAATAAAAAATAGCTAAGAGTTGAAAATTTTATATATTTAAATCGACGAGACAACACATACAATTAGACATGGGACGGATTAGATACCGACGAAATTTTGGGATATCTGAATCCGGAGCTTCTGAATATCCAAATTTCGGATCTCCGTCTAAATATTAAGATATCCGCGAATATCTGGATCTGGATCTATAAAAAAAAATTTGTAAAATTAAAAATAATGATAAAATTAATATTTTATATAATATTTTGTAAAACAAAATCTGTTATTTTTTAAAATATTTAAATTTTATTTAAATTATTTATATATATATATATATATATATCTCAATAAAATATAAAATTTTAATATATTTAAAAAATCCGGATATCCGGACCTTATAATTTATTTATCCAAATTCGGATCTAACCCCTTCGAATATCCAAATTTTTAGAACATATCAGAGAGAATCTCGAATCCCATATAATAGTTCTACCCCTATATACAATGAATCTGAATCAAAACAAATACGGAAATACCCATTTTTCAGATGATATAGAGTTAGTAAAAATCGTTCTACTTTTGGCATTATAACGCGGTAAGCAAAAAAAGCAAATTATACAAACTTAATAACCAATATAAACATAACACGTGTCAATACTAGTAGATCTCTGACTTCTCGACAAAGATATATACACGTGGCAGAGCACTGTGCATTCGTTTGGTGCTCCTCCATGTAGACGATTCTTCAAGGAAACTTCAAAAACCCAAACACGGCAAGTCAAAAAAAAAAAAACATAAATAAAATTATTTTCAAACCGCCATTGTCAAGCTAAGCCATGTTGTTGTATTAACGTATGTGGCTTGCATGATTAGTGTCACAAGTCACAACACTAATTAATTATAATCTTAACCATCGCGTATATATAGAACCTCTATTCTCTCATTTTTCCACACCATCAAATAAACAAAGAACAAGAGCTTAAACATTAAACAGCGTTTCAAGTTTCAGAAAGAAAGAAAAAAAAAACAGAGAATCAATCTAAAGATGAGTCTTAAGGCATTACAAGTTGTGATCTTTCTTGGTTTCTTGGCCACTTCATGTCTCTCTCAAGCTCCTGCGCCGGCACCAACCACCGTTTCTCCACCGACGGTGCTTCCTCCGGTGACAGCAGAAACACCTTCTCCTGTTGCTTCACCACCGGTTCCAGTTAACGAGCCAACTCCGGCTCCAACCACCGCTCCGATAACTTCTCCGACAACATCTCCTGTTGCTTCTCCTCCTCAAACCGATGCTCCAGCTCCTGGTCCCTCAGCTGGATTAACCCCAACTTCGGCTCCGGCTCCCGGACCAGATTCCGCCGCTGATGCGCAGGGAAGCGCCGCGTGGGCTAACAAAGCTTTCCTTGTGGGAACAGCTGTTGCCGGAGCACTATACGCCGTCGTTTTGGCTTAGAGAGCTTTTGAGTACGGTGGATGCTTTGATCCTCTGCTTTCGATTACCTTTTTTTATTAATTACTTCTTTTCGTTCGTATTTGTTATTTTTTTTGTTTAACTATTATTTGTATAATTCTTGTTGTGATATCATGAGGATGAACGTAGAGACGATATTATGGTGTAATATCTATATCATTTTGAAAAATATATCATTGTTTATAAATTAAAATAATTCTTTAAAATCACTTTCCATTTATGCTTTCAATAACAAAATTTTAAGAGAAGATGGATATTGATATTAGGGGTGTGAAATTAAACCAGATTCAAAAACAAACCCAAATAGTTAAATCGAAACCAAACAAATTTTATTTATGAACCATTTGATTTTATTGTTTTAGAATTTAGGTTGCATGGAATCAGAAACAGATACGTTGAAGCAGGGACGGATCCAAAAACTTTTTTAAGTATGTGGCACAATATTATAAAATAATTTTATTGTAAGAAAAATAAATTATTATTTTTGGAATGACTAAAAAGTAAAGTGTATGATAATTTTTTTTTAAAAATCATACAATTTTATCCTACATTCCTCCATATTTTTAGAACCCTTTTTCACTTTACATCATTTGCACAATATTATTTCAAGTTAAATTCTTTTAAACGCAAAAATTCTAAAAAAACGAATTTTTATGGTTGGGTTACATCATGTGTTTCTCCAATTTGAAGTAAAACATTGAAGGCTAGAAACCATTATTTTCATGTTAAATAATTATTGTCGCGGAATCAGTCAGATTACTTTCTTTCTTTTTTTGTAAAGGTCATATTACTTATTCCTCATATATTATATCTCTACCCTATTAAAATCCAGCTAACAACTAAAACATAATTAAATTATAAACTGGATGTATAACCTGGCTTTATATCACAAATTGATCCATATATTTACTTGAGTTAATAGCCACTGATGGAATTCCACTTAAGTTAATATTTTTTTTTTTTCAAATCAGTATGTGGCACGTGCCACATATATCAGAACGTAGATCCGCCCCTGTGTGGAATGGAAATGTTTCAAAACGCAGAATAATTTTGTTTTTAGAAGAAAAAGCGGATAAATGTTGAAAACGTATATATATGAATGTGATCGTAAGATATTAATTATGGGTCGAATGTTATTGAGCCAATGAGCCTATTCCGCATGATACCAAGCCTATTTGATATGTCACGAAAAACATTGTTTTTGTGAATCAAATGGTATTAACCAAAGTTCTAAATTGCGTTAGACGCTAGTCAAGCGGTTGGGTTGGGCCTAGCGCCTAGCCCAAAAATCGGAGATTAATCGGGGATTAATCGGGGATTAGTTTTTGGATTTTTATTGACTTTTTAACATATTAATTCATAAAATTTATCAATGTATGTTTTTTTAATAATTTTTAATGTCTTTTTTGGATTTTTAATGATTTTTAATGACTTTTTAATAAAACCAAATTAGAAATTTTCAAGATTTTTGTTAAGCAATAAATTTAAAAATAAAATAAAAACAAATTAGGCGGCCGCCTAGGCCAGTTAGGCGGATGGGGTGGGTTTAGCGACTAATTGGGGAGTAATCAGAGCTATGCAGGAATTTTTAGAACAGAGGTATTAACTAATGGGATAATTGTAAATTTAGAGAAAAAATGGGAACTATTGTCCCCTTAGTACTTATTTGAGATATGTCACTTTTAAACTAAAATACCCTTTATTAAATATACAAAAATGCAAAATAAATATTTCTACTTACTTTAGAAATTCGGAAAATTCATATTAAGTAAGTAATATATATTGTGTAATTTATCTTAGGAAAAACAAAGTTTTTTAAAAATATTTATTTTCATGTTCTACTAATTGTAGAATTTGGTTTCTAGTATTTGCTCTAAAATCTACCAAGTATAGAATATGTATTCTACTATTTATATAGCATTCTACTATCCCTATAGAATCCGTTATCTACAATGTTGTATGTATTCAACTAATTGTAGAATTCGCATTCTATCATGTTCTCTATATTCTACTTTTTGTAAAATAGAAGTTCTACCATTTTCTCTATATTCTATTTTGTTGTAGAATATAAGTTCTACTATTTTGTCTTGATTCTACTGAATTTAGAATACATATTATACCAATCGGTTAACAAAATTTGAGAGAAAATCTAGGAACAATTGAAAATCTTCAAAAAATATGTTTTTTTCCTTTTTTAAATCGTTTTGAAAACGTTTTTTCTAAACAAATATTCAAAAAACATTTATTTTGTCGTGTAATCTTCTTCTTTTTTTTCCTTCCCTTTTTAAAAACTTTTTTTCCTTTTTCGAATCCTTTTGTTTATTTTTTAGAAATTATTATCAACACACGTTATTCAATTTTTTTTTGTTTTCACGTCCCTATCTTCTTCACGATATCTCTTCTCTTTGTTTTTGTGTTCTCTTATTCTGTTTCAAATATGGTGCATATCTATGTAATATGTGGTGTATGGAGATCGGGAATCAATAAGAAGGAGTGGATTTTCATTGTTGATGATAAAAACGAGGTAGATTACTAACTTTGGAATCAAGTACTACTCTTGTGGAGTTAAAAACGATGGTTTTAGAGGACTATGGAGTACTCGAAAATAATATTGAGTTCAGTTATCTACCAAGCGATTTGATTGATAAGTTAGGATCACCCCCAGTTATCATCACAAATGATCGTCAAGTAAAAAAAATTGTTGGGTATGCAAAGAAAAATACGTCGCTACGTTTGTGTGTGACGTTTACAGCTATAATTGATTTGAATAAGGAACCATCTGATTCAAGTTGTAGAGAAGATGATGCTAAGTTGTCTCAAAAATCAGAAGAATTTGTGAAAGATCATCGCAATGATGAGTTCAAATCGAATGTGTGTCACGTTTTGGATGTCTATGATGATGGTGATGATGGTGTGCTTTCTGGAAACAAAGAAAACGGTGACAAGAAAGCTCGATTTTGGTTGATTGATGATGTAAAGAAGGACCAAAATTTTCTAAGCAAAAACGCTTTGAAGGCAACTTTGGAAATTGCAGCAATGAAGCATAACTTTGACAGAAGTGTTGTACAATCATCAAAAAAATGGTGGTATATGCAATTGGCGTGTTTGTGCAGAGGGTCGACATGGGTCAACGTATTTCAAAAGCAACAAGTATGTGGCTGAACATACATGTGCTTCTTCTAGGAAAAACAAAGGCTCTAGGATAGCTTCAGCAAAAACAATTGGCAGCCTGATTATGCATAAGTATGAGGGTGTTAAGGAAGGGCCGAAACCGAGAGAAATCATAAAGATATGGGAGTCCCGTGAGTATGCAGTTAACGCTGTTAGAGGTATTCCCGAGAAAAGTTTTGCAAAAATTCCAAAATACTTGCACATGTTGAAAGAAGCTAATCCGGGTACGTATACTCATTACGTAACGGATTGCGATGGTAGATTCAAATATCTATTTATTTCTTTTGGTCAATCTTTAAGAGGATTCTACAAAGCCATGCGTAGGGTCATTGTTGTTGATGGTACGTTTTTGAAGAGTAAATACAAAGGAGTTATGCTCGTTGCTACAGTGTTAGATGGTAACTCCAATTTGTATCCAATTGCATTCGGGGTTGTCGATTCAGAGAACGACTTGTCATGGGAGTGGTTTTTAATGCAACTAAAGGTTGTTATTGCAGATGAGCAAGATTTGGCTTTTGTGTTAGATAAAAATTCTTCCGTTATGAAATCACTTGCTAAAATGTACCCGCACTCTACACATGGAATCTGCATCCACCATTTGTTGAATAACGTGGTAAAATATTTCAAGACAAGGGGTTTGACAGGATTGATTTCAAAGGCTTCAAAATAATATAGGATTGCTGGATTTGAGAGGAGATTCAACGATATTTGTGCTATTAGTCCGCTTGTTGGAAAATATCTAGAGGAGGCTGATGTCGCAAAATGGGCTCGTTGCAAATTTCCTGGCTTCAGGTACGACGTTCGCACCACTAACCCAGCCGAATCGATAAATTCTGCATTGCGATCACCTAGAGAGTATCCAGTAATTCTTTTGTTGGACAGCATAAGAGAAATGTTAACTCGGTGGTTTTATGAGCGTAGAATATTAAGCTCAAAACAGAATAACCCTTTAACCATTGAGGTGGAGAAAAAGATTGATAGGAGGATTGAGAAGGGTAAAACATTTATTGTTTATCCGGTTAACCAGAATCGATTTCTAGTTAAAGGCGAAATAATCGACTGTCTTGTTGATTTGGACAGAAGAACGTGTTCATGTGGAAAGTATGATTTAATAAAAATTCCTCACAGACACGCCATTAAAGCAGCTTTTTCAGTGGGCAAGGAGTCACACCCACTAACCGATGAAAGTTATAGTACTGCTGAATGGAGAACGGCTTATGAGGAATGCATTAATCCAATAGGTATTCCTGAGGATGCATGGTGTGTCCCAGTGGATGTTGAACATGCGTTAGTTCTACCACCGGAAACACGAAGAGCAGCCGGGAGACGAAGAAAACGAAGACACGAGATAGTGGAAGACAAGATACGTTCCTCACAAGGATCACAAGGGTTTAAGAAGCACAAGTGCAGTCGGTGTGGTATTGAATGTCACAAAAGAGGGACATGTGAAAGAGCAATATATGCGTTGATTATCTCTGTTTTAATTTGTTTTTTAAAGCTTTTTTGTATCGTGTTCATTTGGTTTTAAAGACTTTTGTTCAACAACATATGGAAATTTGCGGAAGAAACAATCTTTTTCAACACTATCTTTTTATGTGTTGTGTTTGTGAATCTCTTCGATGGATGTGATGTTTCATGTGGTTTTGGATTGATGCAAACAAATGTTTCAGGTATATCTTAAAGCCAGCACAACGACCCTTCATACCATAAATCAGTCAGATAAGGGTTCTTTGTTCATCACATCAATAGATATCTCGGGGATGACCCGTTTTTGATGCAGTTTCTTCCTTTAGACTCGGATTCAAATGATTTGTATGAACTTGTGTAAGATGGTGTACTTCTATGGTAATGTGCAAGTTTTGTGTTTAGTTTTGTGTAAAGAAGATTTAGAATATCAGTATTCTTTGTTTCTTTGTTTTGATTTGTTTCTCTCTTTTGGTGCAATAAGCTTATAAATGTAGCAGTCCCTGGGACAATAGATGAACGAGCGATCAACACGAAAAGGGTTCTTAAACCATGGGAGAGAAATGAGAATCACACGCTCTGTCTCACCTCTGAGAAATGAGAATCACATGCTCTGTCTCAACCCGTAAGTTATTTTTTATACATATTTCGGGGGTCAAATAAATTAAATGTAAATCAAATATCGATTGAGGTGCTTAGCACCGCTGGTTACATGGTATAACTCTTAACCTACAGGTCCTGTGTTCGAGTCATACACGGTACCTGAATCCAAATTTTTTTTATGTTTTAATGAAAACTAGCTTTATCTGTTTTTATACTAGACATACGATTGTTTTCTTTTAAAACAAAACATCGAACCTTAAACCTCTCTTCATCAATCTTTTCTCTCGGCCATAGGTAAGTTCATGCGATTTATGAGATTTATATAACAAAAACCTTTCCTGTTTTTGTTTCCACTCATGTAATTTTGATTGGAGTGTTTAAGCTTCTGAGATTGCTGAGATTTCATTTATGGGTTTCAATTTTGATTGGGAGATTTAGGAGATTTCTATAGCATTGAACCCTAAACCTCTTTTCATCTATCTTTTCTCTCGGCCAGAGGTAAGTTCATGCGATTTATGAGATTTCTATAACTAAAACCTTTCCTGTTTTTGTTTACTCGAATTCCACTCATGTAATTTTGATTGGAGTGTTTAAGTTTCTGAGATTTCATTTCTGGGTTTGAATTTTGATTGGGCGATTTATGAGATTTATATAACATCGATCCCGGTTTACATCATCAGAAAAATGAGTTATACATCATCAGGTTCTACATCCAATTCAGTTAGAGGGATTCCTAGAAAATGTGGATGTGGACAGAAAATTGTTTTATGTTTATCAAAGACGGCGAAGAATCCTAATCGCAAGTTATATAAATGTGTTGCTGCAAAACAGGTTAGACATAATTTCCTTATGACTATGGTTTGTGTTGTCCTGGGTTTTGGTCTAAGATTTTTTAAGTCTTGGTTTTAAAGGGTGACTATGGTCACGTTTTCAAATGGGCCAATGAAGTTGAGATGGAAGAGTTTGATGTCCTTGCGGAGAATCAAAATATGTTTGTTGAAGACTTGAACAAAATCCTAAATTCGGAGAAGATTATGATGGAGAAATTTGACAAGCTCGTAGAGAAGAACAAAAGGATCGACCATCAGCTACAAGGTCTCAAACAAGCAATACAGAAAATTAGATTTTTTGTTGCAGTTGTAGGAATTGGATGTGTGTGTTATTTTATATTGTAGTCAAAATATTGCGTAGCGGTTTTCTCCTTTGATCATGTGGTTTCTCCTTTGATACAGATTCAGTTTAATATTCATAAGTTTTTGAAAAAGAAAAAGAGACTACCCAAAAGCAGGTAGACGACATAATAAAATCTAAAAGTCTAAATAATTAACTAAAATGTGTATCATTACAAAGAATAAAATATAAAAGTCGATCTCAATCTAATTCTATAACCGCGGACACACCACTCGGTGTAGGTTCATACTTCAACATTCGGTCAATAAACACGGGATCATGTGCCGCTTGATAAAGATCAAATGCAATCTTATGGCGAGCCTCTCCAATATTGTCATCGTCGACCAAAGAAATGTTTAGTCCAAGAAGGTGACACTCAATGAATTTCAATGCATACACTCCACAAGCACACTTACTCTTATTAAGGTGAGGCTTAATCGGCACATAGATGACTGAATATGGTGAAATATTCAGATGTTTCCTTTTTTTGGTGACTGAACTTCCTTCACGATCCGAGGGATGATGACTGCGAATGGTTCCACATGCATGTTGTTTTTCTTGCCAGAACAATCGAAGACTTCAATTGTTCTCTGCACAAAATTGATGCACACAGAAATCCAGTGATTACCGTGTAAATGAACCGGAGCGTAGGCACGATGAACGTCGACATCCCAAACTTGTCTTGTTCTTCCATGAGATGGAAGCTCACCGGTTCCGTAATTTAAGAGCCAAGGATCCAATTTGTATCCCTTCTTATTCCCCACCAATTTTTGGTACGCACTATTGATTTGGACGCCGAATAGACAGTTCATGAATGCAACACGATCTGGTTTCCATCGGCGAAAAGAAGTGTTCTCTCGGAATAAGTACATAACTGCGTCCATATCCTGAAAAATGTATAACCCGTAAATATGTTGGGTTTTATTTTAAATTTCTAGGATAATTTTTAGATTTAAACTTACCGCGGAATGAAGCCATTCTTTCGGTTGAACAATACGATTAGCTAATTCATAGGACAAAATACTTGGACTAATCTGTAATTCTCTGAAATAGTAAAACAAATTCCAAAAAATTATTAATTAATTAATCAAACATGGAATGTATAAACGTTCGAAAAATAAAGTTTTGGGAGGACTTACTTGGACGACAAAGACCACTCATGTAATTTTTCCCATGATTCGTCTGACAAGTAAACCAATGGGTAATCATCATCTTCTTTTGAGTCTGATTTGGTTCCAAGGTCTGACAGTTCTAATTTGGTGGAAGGTGTATTTGTAGAATTTTTACCATGCCTTGTTGGTTCTCTGGGCTTTGAAAGTTGCGTTTGATCAAAATCGGTTACAAATGAATCTTGAGAGAGATGGCCCACAGTTTTTTGGAGGAATTCTTGTGTACCCATGCCCAAATCGATATCTGAAACCTGATTCAAAAGTACTTCATGGAGATTTTCGGCATGTTAATACATAAAATATCAGTATTTAATGTATTAAATGCAAGACATAAACTAAATGTTACAAATACAATCGTGACTTACATTTTTCAGTTATTACATTGTTACAAAGACGTTACAAACTCATGTTACAAAGACATGCAAACACAATATTCAGTTTTTAATATTACAAAGACGTGACTCAAAATACGTACTCACGATATTTTGTTTTTAAACTCATGTTAGAAAGATGTACTCACGATATTCAGTTTTGATAGACCATATAAAGTAATCATGACTTAGAGTTTCTTGTCTTCCTTACCATTTTTTTTTGCTGAGAAGTGTCGATAGTGGAGGGAATCAACAAGGTAGATGGCTCTCCGTTAGTTCTTGTTAATCCTGATACAAGCTGTGTGAAGTGATTCTCAAATTTTCCCATTCGGTCGTCAATTTTCTTCTCAAGTTTCTCCTCCAAAGCCTAAAACATACCTTGAATGAAAGACTTCATCTCTCCATCAAGAGTTTTCTGTTTTTCCGCTGATCGTTGACACAACAATTTGTACTTCCGTGTCTCTGTACCACGATCAGCTAGCCTTTTCTTTCCACGGCTCGAACCAGGTACTGAGCTTTCTACAGTAGTTTGAGTTCCAACTTCACTTTCCTCATCAACAAACGCATTCTCGGCATCAGCCACACGAGCTTGGACATTAACGACCGAAGATGTGTAACTAGCTTCATCAATTTCCCAAATTTTCTGACTCCAGTCGTATCCCTCATCAATCATCGTTTTCATACGATCAACTCTGCCATCAGTCATTTCATCGGCCCTGAAGAACTCAGCGGAATCGAATATATCGAAATTCTCTGTAGACGATATGTATGGATAGAGAACATCCTAAACAAAAAAAAAATTGCGTTATTGAAAGTCTGACTGAGAACCAACCTACCAGCAGATGAAGTAAACAGTAATCTGAAACCATCATGGAATGCGTTATTATAAAGATATAACGAATATCAAGTTGAGTACCAAAAACTACACTAGTAAACGTTCTAACTTAACCTCATTCAAAGTCTTGGATTTGCACCTACACAAGTGTCATCGATTTCTAAAATCAACGTGTGATCCTTACATTGCTACTCATTCATGATCCACAGAGATAAATGACAGCCTCAAGATATATCAGCAAGGGGAATAAATGTTCTTTTTAAAATACACTACTTACCTCCTTTTTAAAAGTGCTCTCTAGCTGCATAATTTCTTCGTACGATACTCTCGGTATTCCACTCCACTTAGAGCATCTAACTTCTGTATTATCATTGTTGAGTTTTTGGCCCAACAATGTACCAAAATCGGGAATCGCCTCCATAATCCAGATTTGAAATGCTAATGAGAAGCCTTCCAAAGTGTAGCTAATGGTCTGCGTCAGCCTCACCCAAGTTTTGATGATGTTCTCAACTAGAAGTTCGAACGAGTGACGACCCCATGGGTACTTCTAAACCTGACTAATATCCATCACCAGTTTGATGTATTTGTGTGGAATATTAACAGCCGCACTCTGCGCCATGACTAAACCAGCAGTAACACACAAGTACACCAACCTCAATATGTCCTCACGCTTCCACTCGTGTACACTTTCTAGATGTTCATCCATTATCTTTTTATGCTAATCCCGTTGTTATTCAGTAGCAACTTACTCCAAAATCCTCCATCATCTTTCCATTTCTCAAAATTGCAGTCCTCAACGTCTTTGTAGTTGAGCCCAGTAACTGCGTGAAGTTCTTGGAGAGAAAAACGTAGAGGCCTCCTTGCAAACACGAACCATAGCTCATGTTTCTTGTCAGTGATGAGTTGCTTACACATGAAGGTGTGGATCAATCTCGCTAAATACCCGAAACCATTATTATGCATTTCCACAATCGGACCAAAGACTGGATCGCTCAAAACTTTCTTGCACTCATTTGGGAGCGCTGCCTGCAGTGTGGTTAGAATCGATAACATGCAGCGGTTGTTTATCTTTTCTACTTGCGGCTCATTTCCTGGCGTAAAGCGCAGTTTTGGCAACTCCAAATCCATACCTAAGAAGAAGGGAAAACAACAACAGTTGTTCAACAAACTGTCTGAATCTTTGTTATTTGACAATAAGAACATAAATGCTACGAAAACATTCAGACTGAGAGTATAAAATAAGACTTCTTTACTTAACAGGATCAAATCATTTACTTAAACCGTGAAGTATCAAGAGCTTCATCATTACAAGACAAACAAGACTTCTTTTACTTAACAGGATCGAATCATTTACTAAAACCGAGAAGTATCAAGACTTCATCATTACAAGACAAACATGATCGAATCATTTATGTAGCAAAAAGAGTATCAAGAGCTTCATAATTACAGGTTGGTTTTGGTACAGGAGAAGAAATCCATGTTTAAAATAAGAAACTGAGAATCGTGGCATTAAAAGGAGACAAAGAACCAACAAAGCTAAGTTAAAAAACAAAAGAATAATTATTCCTAAATCATTAGTAAAAAGCTACCGATAGCTATAAACCCAAAAAATTGAGAGTCATATAAATCCCGAGAAGCTCACACGAAGACACTAGAGTTCAACAAAGCTCACACGAAGACACTAGATAGTAGATACTATTCGATGTAAAAAAAACATATTGGAAAAGCTTTGGATGTCGTTATTGTTTAAGCTATCTTCAATATCAGTTGGTTAAATGAAGAACAAGATAACAGTAGATACTATTCGAGGTAAAAAAACCATCACTAAGGCCAAATCAATCCACGACTAAGAGAAAACTTAGATGCAAAAAAACGTGAACATAGCTACTAAGTATTCTCCAAATCACTTCAACAACCGATCCAATTTGTATCCCTAAATCGATTTATCCTGCTGCTCCAAATCACTTAAACAATCGATTTATCCAGAGTATTAAATCGATTAACTCTAAGACCATTGGCGGAGGAAGAGGAGTAAAGTTTGCTTACCGGAGAGGCGGAGAAGTCGGAGAAGGCGGAGAAGGCGGAGAAGTCGGAGAAGGCGGAGAAGTCGGAGAAGTCGGAGAAGCGAAAGTCGGAGAAGGCGGAGAAGCGACGGAAATTGCGAAAAAGTTTTTTGTTTTATGGGTTTTTAAGTCGCGTCTAATTTTTTTTTTCTTATCAATGCCTAATTATTTTAACTTTAATTTTGATTTTTTTAAATATTGATTATTATTATTTTAAGGGGTAAAACTGGATTACCCTTAATATAAATACTAAAGGAACAATAATCTTCTAATAAGTACTAAAGGGATAATAGTTCCCATTTTTTGCTCTAAATTCCCAATTCTCCATTAACTAATTAAACATCAAGAAAACATTGTTTTTGTGATAGCCATTAGCAATAGCTCATTATCTTAGAGTGGGCTTTCTTGCTTTATGATCCAATTTGAAAGTGAAGCTTGAAGCAGTTTGAAGAAAGAAGAAGATTTGGAGAAGAAGAAAGACAAGTTTTGACTGGCTGAAGTATATCAAACACTCTAGCCATGACAGAAAGTTATAAGTATTAAGGAGGTGAAGTGGAGTCTTGAAAGTTCTTCTTCTTCTTCCATGTATTAGTCTAGAGTTTTTATATGTATTTTTATATCATGCAATTTTGACCTTTTCTATCTATAATAAAAATAAAAAATTGTAAATAAACATTATTAACTAATAACATGTATATATGTAATCTACATATCAGCCTTTATAAAATTAGTATTTTAACCTTGGATCTTAAGTTCTTCCAAATTATTTGGGGTAAATTCCTAAGATATTTGAGTCATAATTTGAAGGAAAAAGCGACACACATTTCCTCAACATACACATCTCTATAAATATTATTTAATAAGACATTTTTGAACATAAATTTTTTTGTGAGTTATTACATGAAATGCCATTACAAATAACAAAGAATAATTGAAATAGAAAAAGATATAATAGTTTTTTAAAATTATTGATTATAATATGGAAAGTATATATTTTACATTAAAGGGGTTATTTATTATTTAATTTTTTAATTATTTTTAATAATATATATTTTAAAATAATAATCAATCCATACATATTCAAAGAAAAAAATCTATTCAAAATCTTGCTATATTGTTCACTATAATTTCTTATATTTTATTTGAATATATAACAAAACAAAAGTTGAAAAATATTTTACTAATTTTCTAAAAAATTAGACACAAGAAAACTATTTTTTTATGATTTCGAGACTAACCACAAAAATCAGAGTCATTTAAAGGTGCATATTAGAGTTATGTTTTCAAGATTATAAGTTTTTGCGGGTTAACCCAAATAATATTTTAGTTCACTACAAAATGGGTTAAATAGATAAATTATTATAAATTGGCAGCTGTATATATAATCATTAGTTAGATATATTGTAAAATTCAGATAAAATCAATTTTCTTAAATTTCAAAATATTTTTTTTATAAAAAATTACCCCGCGCTATTTTTTTATAAGTGTTAGTCACTATATATATTCTAGAGACACTAATGTTTGTCGATAAAAAAACTAATTTCTCTAGTTTAAAAAAAAATGTTAAAACTTTTGACTAAAAATCAAGCTCACAAATAATGCCGTTTTTAGCTGGATATATATATATATATTAATCATATGAAATTAAGGAAATTTGATGTCTTTTTCAAGCTAATTTCTTGCTTTTTTAATATATTTTTTCAAGAGTATGGAAAATCTTGCTTCACTGATAAAAGTTTCCGCAAATATGAATCATATATAATATTATTTTTTATGTAAAAAGGGAATATAATTGTAACAAAAGCCTTTGATGATTGATGGGTAAAAAGGCAAGGAACAAGGAACAGCTAAGTTTGCCCTTAGAACTACCAACCAAAAGTTCAGACAATGGGATGTAAAATTTTCCTTTTTTCTCTCTCTCTCTCTCTTTCTCTTTCTCTTTCTCTTAGGTATTATAGACAAAAAGAAACAACTAATAAAACCAAAGAACGAATATAAATCCAAAGTTTCTCAAACGAATTGAGATATCTTACTCTCTATGTAGCTTTGAATTTACATACCTCCTTTAGTAAGTGTTTTACAGTTATCTCTGTATGTGGTTAGGTTTGGTGTTTGATACACACGAAATGAGGATGAAAAAAGAATGTTATGCGGTTTGGAAAATATGAAGTCGAGTGGAATTTGGTGTTTTGAAATTCGTCACTTTCCAAGTGTTTGTATATAGACCATATATAGTTTTCTTGTGGTGAATTGTTAGGATATTTCTATAATGCTACCAATAATATTTGAACTTATATATAATTAAGTAAAAAAGTTTTTGCATAATATGGAGCACATATATGCAAAGTGGAACAAAATAAATGTGAAAGAAAACTGCCAAAAAGACATGAGTGGAGAAACCAGGCTAGACACTTTTGTTAGATTTTGGACCCAAATGCACTTTTTCGATTGTTGTTGTAAATTTCATATAAAAGCTCATTGCTTGCTTTTCTTCTTTTGTGTTTGTTAACTACTATAAATATATAAACATAAAAAGAGAGCGAAGAAGGCCAAAGAAAAAATCTAGGGTCATAGCTCATGCTTCGTTTCTTCTCTCTTCTTTTTGTTTTAGAGCCGAAAGATATATATATATATTTTTAACTGGAGTATCCAACGGTTTTCTAGGCCTAAGAATAATCTCCAGCGGCCCAATAACCGGGGTAGAAAGATCTTTAAATCAATGAATATATAATATCAGTATTTTCACATATATTGTTGCTATATACCTTATACATATTGATGTTTTGTAAACTTATATGATTTTCAAATGCATTTATATATAATTGTTTTTTGTTTAATAATAAACTGATATATGTGAGAGTTCTGAACATAAACAGAAGATATACAAAAAAAAAAATTGAAAAAATATAAAGAATAATCGAAAAATACATTACTTTCAAAGAATACAAATGTTGAATTATAACAAATAATGATGTATGTAACTGTTCGGATAGGATTCAGGGTGTTTCGGATGGTTGAATTTGTTTAATGGGAGAACCTCGATTGTTTGAAACAACATGAGAATATATAGGGTGAGAGACTCGTCCATTGGGGTCGAACATTTGCTACGACTTTGGCGAATGCTCTGTTTGGGACCTTCTGCGTGGGCCTTGGCATGCCAAACTTATCATGCATCATTAACATGGTCAAGACAATCTCTGGAAGGACTGGAATGATATATCCCCTCGAAGACTCTCCGACGCTATAGTCAGAATGGACAACGTGACTAGACAAATAGTCTACTTTCCGAAAGGAGAGGTATAAGGTTTTAGTTCTAGACTTTAGCTGATTGTTCAAGGTCTAATCTAATGTTTGGTGGAAGGATTCAAAGAGAGGAACCATTCAACAAGATAGAATTGGATATTCCTGTCGAATGGGCGAGATCATGAGGGAACTTTGGAGTTTAAGGTAAAGAAGAACCCCCCCCTCCCGGCACAAGCCATGGTTTGACGGGTGGTGTCGTTTAAAATCCACTCTAAGATATCCGAATGTTGATTTGACGCTGGAGTGTCGTAGGGATCAATGGAAAGTACATCCGAGAAGCATAGAGACCTCACCTTAACACGAACGTGGTTCAGCATATATCTACATGTCATTTAATTATTTTGAGGTGCAAAATTATCTTTAACAATAACAAAACAAAACTACTTGATTTGATTACTAATATCGATAGAGAACAAGACATAAAAGAAAAACAATTATGGTGATTTGTAGAATTAGTCGACAATGTTTTGAATTTTGGTTGCGAAGCTATCATATAAATGTGGACACACGTACGGACCGATAATTATAATTTATAAGACGTGAAAACCTACAAACGTAAAACGAGGAAGAAGTTTTATTTTCTATTTGAACTGTTAATTAAATTTGATATTAGGACTTAACCCGCGAATAGCGTGAAGTAATTTTTAATTTTTTTTTCTTTTTTAAATTTAAGAAAAATTATCTTTAACTTAATTTTATAATATGTTTAATTAATGATTATATTTCGAGATGTCAAACCGGACTAACTTGTTTACTTAATCCGTTTTGCAGTGAATTAAAATATTATTCTCGCTAACCCACAAAAACCTATAATCTTGAAAACATAACTTTAATATGCAGCGTTTAATGATTATGGTTTTTGTGGTCAGTCCACGAGCACTTATAATTTTTGTTTTGTCTAACTTTTTATAAAATTAATAAAATATTTTTCAACTTTTGTTTTGATATATATTCAAAAACATATAATAAATTATAGTGAAAAATATTGCAAGAGCTCGAATATATTTTTTACTTTCAATATATATGGATTGCTACAATTTTAAAAAATACATAATATTTTTAATATAATAAATAATTAAGAAACTAAATAATAAATAACCTCTTTAATGAAAAACAAATATTTTCCAAATTCTCATCCATAATTTTAAAGACAATTGTTATCATTTTCTTTTTCAATTATCTTTTGTTATTTATAATGACATATGTAAGTTATTAAACTGTAATTTATATAGCGCGGAATAATTTTTTAAAAAAATTTGTTTTGCAATTTAAGAAAAAATAAATTTATCCGAATTTTATAATATGTCTAAATAATGATTATATATAGAACTGTCAATCTGGACTAACATGTCTAATGTCTACTTAACCCGTTTTGCAATGAACTAAAATATTAATTGGCTAACTCGCAAAAACCTATAATTTTGAAAACATAACTCTAATATGCACCGTTTAATGACTATAGTTTTGTAGTCAGTTCACAAACTCTTAAAAATCAATTTTCTCGTGTCTAACTCTTTATAAAATTAGTAAAATATTTTTCAAAATTTTGTTTTGACATATATTCAAATAAAATATAATAATCATAGTGTAAAATATTGCAAGATCTCGAATATATTTTCTTTGAATATAAACGGATTGATTATTATTTAATAATATCATAATAATTAAGAATCTAAATAGTAAATAATCTCTTTAATGGAAAATAAATACTTTCCATAATCTCATCAATAACTTTAAAAGACAATTATATCGTTTTATATTTCAATTATGTTTTCTTATTTGTAATGGTATTTCATGTAATAACATACAAAACAAAGTTCATTTTCAAATATATCTTCTTAAATAATATTATACTAGGATGTAACCTGCACTATAATTAGCGCGGGGTAATGTTTTTTAAAGAAATTCTTTTGAAATTTAAGAAAAATTAATTTTATTTGAATTTTATAATATGTCTAACTCATGATTATAGATAGAGTTGTCAAACGAAATAATTTGTTTATTTAATCCGTTTTGCAGTTGACTAAAATATTATTCGGGGTAACCCGTAAAACCTATAATCTTGAAAATATAACTCTATTATGCACCGTTTAATGATTATAGTTTTGTGGTTAGTTCACGAATTCTTAAAAAAAATCAATTTTCTTGTGTCTAACTTTTTATAGAATTAGTAAAATATTTTTTAACTTTTATTTTGATATAAATTTAAATAAAATATAATAAAATATAGTGAAAAATAGGGGAAAATATATCAAGATTTTGAATTGATTTTTTTTCTTTGAATATATATGTATTAATTATAATTATTATTATAAAAATATATAGTAGATAACATCTTTAATGCAAAATAAACACTTTCCATATTCTTATCACTAATTGTAAAAGATAATTATATCATTTTTTATTTCAATTATTATTTGTTATTTGTAATGGCATTTCATGTAATAATTTACAAAACAAAGTTTATTTTCAAAAATATCTTCTTAAATAATATTATAGAGATTTTTTTGAATATAAATGGATTGATTATCATTTAATAATATCATAATAATTAAGAATATGTTAAGAATTAATTATATGGATGCCCATTATAAGGTCCATATTCTAGGACGTTTAGAATATTCTCGGTTTCCTTATTCTCCTTATTCAGCTTGCTCTCCAAGTCTATGTAAACCTATATATACTTCTCTTTATTCATGGAATAAGAAATAACAATTTCCTCTCTCTCTTTTATTCACAACACGTTATCAGCACGATAGTCTCTCGATCTGTTCTTACACCAAAAAGGTGAGATTTAATTTATGATTATATTTATGTTTATGTGTATGTATTATTCCGGGATAATAAGCTATGCCTTCCTAGAACTGGTCGTTATGGTAGGCTATGCTTTATTCTTCTTATTCAGCTTGCTCTCCAAGTCTATGTAAACCTATATATACTTCTTTTTATTCATGGAATAAGAAATAACAATTTTCTCTCTCTCTTTTATTCACAACACGTTATCAGCACGATAGTCTCTCGATCTGTTCTTACACCAAAAAAGGTGATATTTAATTTATGATTATATTTATGTTTATGTGTATGTATTATTCCGGGATGATAAACTATGCCTTCCTCGAACTGGTCGTTATGGTAGGCTATGTCTCCTCAGATCATTTTTATAGCGAGGATGGTTATAAATATAATCCTACTTCAAATCATGTTTATTATCGACTCATGATTTGTAATATGGATTCACGATACTTATCTAGAATAATTATTGATGTGAGATTTAATTTCTCTATATGTTTATATTATTCTGGGATGATAAAGCGATGCCTTTTTTCCAAATCGATCGTCATGGTAGGCTATGCCTCCACGATCATGATCATATGGTAGACTATGTCTCCTCAGATCAAATGATGGTTATCAATGCTTATCTAGAATAATGATTGTCGATCGTTTGATCTTTGTA
Organism: Eutrema japonicum; assembly: GCA_030161315.1. Taxonomy (NCBI): domain Eukaryota; kingdom Viridiplantae; phylum Streptophyta; class Magnoliopsida; order Brassicales; family Brassicaceae; genus Eutrema; species Eutrema japonicum. The sequence goes on along the minus strand of BSQW01000010.1, from coordinate 1,392,108 downwards.
TTTTATTGATCTCTGAATCTGCACGAATTTATATTATAACCTGCACTATTTCTAAAACGGATTTTGCACGGTGATTTTTTGTCATTAAACTGAATATTGCTCATTAATCTGAATACTACTTTTGCACTAATTCGTTTATGTCCGATCTATGCACGGCTAGATTATAAGAGTATCGTTTATGCCCGATCTATGCACGACTGGATTTTACCATACTTTTACTTAAGGATTTCTAAAACGGATTTTGCACAGACAAACTAAAATTATGTTTGATCACGAAATTTGCACAATTTTGTCATATAACTTTGTCTGGTGAATTGATTGATTGATTGAGAACTTATTTTAATGGAATGATAGGAACAAAATAAGATATGATTATTGTATTTTTATGAAACTTGATCATCCTTTTATTATTTCAGTAAATTATGCCGAACATTACCAACCTTGAATTTGAGGCCCTTGACATCTCTGGAGATAATTATTTGTCTTGGGTGCTCGATGTCGAGATGTACCTTGATTCTGAAAATCTTGGTGATGCAATCAAAGAGGGAAGTACAACAACCACTCAAACAAAAGCAAAGGCTATGATATTCCTTCGTCATCACCTCCATGTGGACCTCAAGAATGAATACTTGACTATAAAAGAACCAGAAGTTCTTTGGAGTAGCCTAAATGATAGGTTTAACCACCAGAAAACTGTGGTATTACCAAAAGTTCGCTATGAATGGACACATCTGAGACTACAAGACTTTAAGTCTGTAAGTGAATACAACTCAGCAATGTTCAGGATAACTTCCAAATTGAAATTATGTGGAGAGAAAGTCACAGATGCAGATATGCTTGAAAAGACATACTCTACCTTTCACGCAAACAATGTTGTCCTGCAGACACAATATCGTGAAAAATGATATAAGAAGTACTCTGATCTTATATCTTCTCTCCTTGTGGCTGAGCAAAACAATGAGTTACTGATGAAAAACCATCAATTACGCCCAGCTGGTTCTGCTCCATTGCCTGAAGCAAATGTGGTATCTCACGATGATCAAGGAAGTGGTTACCAACGTGGACGTGGACGTGGACGAGGATATGGTTTTGGTCGAGGTCGAGGTCGAGGTCGAGGCCGAGGTGTTTCTTTAAAGAGCTCATACTCTCACCAGAAGTGGGAAAAGAAAGATGATAACAAAGAAGAGAAGGTAACAAATGTATGTCATCTCTGTGGAGGAAAAGGTCATTGGTCTCGTACTTGTCGTATTCCAAAGCACCTTATTGACCTTTATCAAGAATCATTGAAACAAAAAGGAATGAATGCAGAAACGAATGATGAAGATGATTATGATGATCTCTCTCCAATGGAAGCTGATGATTCCCGATCCCCTGGAGGGAATATTTGATTCTTTGATTTAGCTACGGTATTTGGTATTTGATTTTTCTTGAATTCATGTTGTTTTGGCTTTATTTAGTTTTTATCTTCGCATTATGATATTATTTGCTTTATCAGTCATAGTTAAATTTGAGTAATCTTATTGATTTATAGAATTATTTTATGATTCACGAATTTTGCACATATTATCTGTTATTGATTATGTTTGTGTTCCTAAAACGATTTATGCACGGATTATTTGTGGTTGATTTTGCATTATCTATGTTTAATTTCGTATCAACCCGATTTTCGCACGAATTATCTGGGTTATATTATAAAGATAAGGAAAATAGTAAACCAGAAGTTTACTAAAAATCTCACTGTTTTGGCATGACCGGTTAGGCCATTCCGTTTCAATAGTAATGCGAAAAAGAATCAGAAAATTATGTGGACATTCATTGAAGAACCAGAAGATTCTTATATGTTGTCCATAAAGCAAGTTGATAACACAGTTTTCACTCTCCAATAAATTTGGAATTTATTAATTTACTGGTACGTATACAAGGAGATATTTTGGAC